>OZ014481.1:4145606-5421318 GCA_963965965.1 Trididemnum nubilum | reverse complement strand
GCCTTCCAATTTATCGGAGCTGGGTTCGATTCGCACTTGGGTTACAAACGCGTGGAATGGAAGTATACGGAGTATAGACGCAGTACACAGGAGCGGGAAAGGAAATGCACAAAGCAATCTTTTTTTTGCTTGAAAACCTTGCATTACAATTAGGGTTGGGATAGCAATTACGTGGCAGCAGCTTTTTCGCTTATGAAAGCTACATACTGTTGGGCTTGATTGCAGCTGCCTGAGTGAGTTTTGAATGACTACAGTAGTTTTTCGTGTTTAAAAATTGCTGAAATTCTTCGTTTTTTGCTTGTAGAATACAAATTTCTCATTCAATCATGGTTGTAGTGTATTTACCATTAAATTATAATGAAATAGTACAGCTAAAAGGGAAAATTGAGTTTATTTCTTAAATTGATGCCAAAAAAATTTTTTTTGGTAAAATCATTTGTTTTTTAATGAGAAATCTGTTCCATTAGGTTAGAAGACGAGAAGCTAGTCATTCAAAACTCACGCAGGCAGCTGCAATCAAGCACAACAGTACGTAGCTTTCATAAGTGAAAAAGCTGCTGCCACGTAATTGCTATCCCTCAGGCTGGTATCGCTGTCCCAACCCTAACTGTGATGCAAGGTTTTCAAGCAAAAAAAAGGATTGCTCCGTGCATTTCCCGCTCCTACGTACTGCAACTATACTCCGTATACTTCCATTCCACACGTTCGTAACCCAATCGCGAATCGAACCCGGCTCCATGGATGGAAGGCGAACTCGTTAAGCACTTGGCTACGCAGGTCGCAGCAATGCAGTTGCAAAATGCCGTATTTAAACCAAATATGAAAAAAAGGCAATAGAGGGTTAGTTTGTGTTTAGTGCAGGGATGTGGAAGCGGCAATTTTGGAATCGCTTCTTCCATGATTAGGCCTAGTGCTTTTGCTTTCACCACTTGATGACATAATTTTTGCTAAAAATTTTTTTATCTTAAAATTTTTAGGCAAAAATTTTTTCCAGTTAAGTCAAAATAAAACAGCTTTGTTATCATCTTAAAAACATCATATAGAATCAAATCATATGATTGTAATCAGTGGTTTGTCATCTTAAGGATATGTGAATGGGCGTAATCAGAAATTCAGATTTGGGGTGGCCCTGAAGTGAAAAATCCAATTAATCACATGGTCGTTATGTTTCAGCTGATGCAAATTTCTCTGAGGGTTGAGCCAGAAATTTAAAATAATGAGCGATTCTTTGGGATCTGAGGACGGATTTCAAGCGCTTTGGATAATAATTTCAACTGCGCTGTTAAGCGCGAATCTTTCCTTGATTATAATTAGGTAGCTCTGTTACAGAATTTTGTTTTTGTTAATAAATTGTTTGTGCATGTGGTTGGCCCCCAAATTTTTCTATCAGTGTGTATTTTTAGGACAGCAAAATGAAAAACATCGCAAGAATTATGAAGTTATACACAGTACCATATTAGAATAATTCTTGTCGCAAGCGGTACTTAGCAATAATTAAAACAAGCATTATAACATTATGTTTGAAAGTCGTATGATCTTAAAGTTTGTTTAAGAGACGTTATGATGCTCTCCTCTGTTTGCGTTCCAAGAATATATATTATGGCAGAGAAATAAATTAAAATGCTAGAAATGGAAATTTTGTTTATGTTGGTGAGCGTTGTTTTGTGCTAGTATGGCCCCAGATTTTGTTTATTTGAGTATAGCCCCCGAAAATGGGCAAAGTCTTATTCAAAAGCATTTTTGAGAAAATCTTTAAATTTTAGGACTATACTAAAGAATTTTTAAACACTAAAAATTTTAAAAATGAATTGGTTAGCTAAATGGTTCATTTTTGAGTTTATTGGGTGGGGGTTGCCCTGGATCTTAGTGAACTACAAGCCTTTAAAATTGTTTCTTTGCAAAAGATGATCAATCAAATATTCATTTTTTGTCAGATATTTAAAAAAATTGCATTACATTAAAGTTTTGACGTTTGATATGACGAAGCAGGACATCCTGACGCGACCGACCTGACACGAGACAACTCACCCCGGGAATCCTGACGCCAGGGACATCCTGACGCCAAAAGCTCCAAACTTTTGCGCTCTGTTTTTTTTCTTTTTCTTCTTTTCGCTTTTCCGCGCTACGCCACAGCTACGCTTTTAACGATTAACGTTTGATTATTGTGACGTAAGTATAATATTTTCCGTTAATTGCAAGCTTCATACGAATCTCTGTTTTGCAGAAACAACTCAAAAGCGAGTTGTATTTTTGCGACAAAAATCGTGATGAAATCAAAGTCAAGTTAGCGAATATGTAAAAATGCTGGCGTTAAGTTCCAAACGATGACCGAATGCCGCGATTGAAAGTTATATATGTTTTGCTATTATTAAACGACCACGTAGATATTTCATAAACAATAATATGTGTGGTTAATTTACAAAGAAAAATGCTCTGAAAGGAATTGTATGCTAAAAGAAAATAGTAGATATATAACTCAAAGTCAAGTACCGCAAATCGAAATTAATTAATGCAGCGATTAAAATTTATTATTTTTGCCTATTATTATTGGATGACCACGTAGCAATTCTACACGCATTTTCATAAAAAAAAATTGTTAGTTTTTGGTTAGCAATAATTTGTCGATAGCATTTCGATTAGCAGCTTGTTGTCATTTTTGTGATCTTACTCTTTAACGAACTGAAAATTTTGGAGCTTATCCAAATTAGCAACTTGTTATTGTTTAAATGCTTTAATTTTGCAAGCTGAGAAATTACGATAATTTGGCATGCTGATGTGAAGCGTCTCACCGTGTTGTTTTGTTCTTTCAAAGTTAAAAACTGCGATTGCAAAAACTAATAGCTCCATTTATCGACGTTAAAACCAAATAAACCACCCATTGGGAAAGTAATTAGGTCGATAATTACAAACTATTGCACAATATTTTTAATCTATTTTCATTCTTAGCCGTAATTTCAACTTTACTTTCAAACGTTGTCTATCGACAAATTATGGCTAACCAAAAACTAATAACTTTTTTATGAAAATGCGTGTAAAATTGCTATGTGGTCATCCAATAATAATAGGCAAAAATAATAAATTTTAATCGCTGCATTAATTAATTTCGATTTGCGGTACTTGACTTTGAGTTATATTTTTACTATTTTCTTTTAGCATACAATTCCTTTCAGAGCATTTTTCTTTGTAAATTAACCACACATATTATTGTTTATGAAATATCTACGTGGTCGTTTAATAATAGCAAAACATATATAACTTTCAATCGCGGCATTCGGTCATCGTTTGAAACTTAACGCCAGCATTTTTACATATTCGCTAACTTGACTTTGATTTCATCACGATTTTTGTCGCAAAAATACAACTCGCTTTTGAGTTGTTTCTGCAAAACAGAGATTCGTATGAAGCTTGCAATTAACGGAAAATATTATACTTACGTCACAATAATCAAACGTTAATCGTTAAAAGCGTAGCTGTGGCGTTGCGCGGAAAAGCGAAAAGAAGAAAAAGAAAAAAAACAGAGCGCAAAAGTTTGGAGCTTTTGGCGTCAGGATGTCCCGAGCGTCAGGATGTCCCTAGCGTCAGGATGTCCCTGGCGTCAGGATTCCCGGGGTGAGTTGTCTCGTGTCAAATCGGTCGCACCAGGATGTCGCGGACCGTGATATGATTGGTCAACGTGGAAGTGGTACCCTTTTACTGCTTCCGCTTCTACAAAAATTTACCGCTTGGATCGCTTTCGCTTCCACATCTCTGGTTAAGTGCGAATCAAACCCAGTTGCAAGATGTGGCAAGCATGCGCCCTTACCACTGTGGCAGTGCTTTGAGTTAGTCAAAGTGCCATATTTAAGTCAAAATAGTGAGAAAAAAGCAATAGATCGCAACGACTGGTGATGCCTGTGCTGCAGCTTTTTCATGTTGGAAACTGTACTGGTGCCTTAGACACTTTCTCTCATAAATGTGCGTGTATTTCATCAAAACTCATTAAGAGGCATATGTTTGAAGTAATCTTTGACAATGGAGTTGTATTTCATCTCCAAAAATTCTTCTTGCAAGTTATCAGGAAGAATGTCTTCAGTCTTACAAAAGGGATTCGTTGTCATCTTCCAAACTGGAAGTTCTGTGTCATTCTAATTAGGAAAGTAACACTCGAATTGTTGTTTCAATCGTTGGAGATGAAATTCAATTTCCAACTTAAGCTGACGTTCAAGGTTTATACTTGCTTTCTCCAGGGCTGCATGAAAGCTGGGAAATGAGGCTGCATTTCCCTTTTGAACTCTACTCTACCACAGCCCCAACTTAGCTATAAAAGCATGTTTTGCATTCTATTCATTTGTGCAGTTAGTATTTCTGCCATGCAAAAGCAGATTCATATGATTGAAAGATTCAAAAATGTTTGCATGATGTGACATTATGACTATGTTAATTGAAATTCTTCTGATGTGAATGTCAGCTGGAGATCCTGTTTCCCATGAGATTCAAGAAATACCATGAGATCCCATGATACCGATTAACAACACTGTGACAGAAAGATCAAATTAAACACTGTCACGTATAATAATTTTGAATGCCTGAGTTAAGATTATATGCTGTGTTTTAATGTGTATGTGACTGCTTCATTAGTTCTGCCGCCTTTTTTTTTGGAATACTCTTGATAATTCCTTTCTAGTATATTCCACTATCTTTTGCAGTTATCGATTGTTTGCTTGTTTACCGTTCTTAATTGCTATAGTTAGACTTGAAGTTTGTGACATCATAATTATGTTATCGTAAGCTCGTACACCTTTTCTATTGTGACGTATCAAGGATTTTTCTGGAATATTCAATAGCTTTTGCCGTAGTATAAATAGGTGGGTCGTTTTTCATTCTAATTTTCTAAGAGTGGGTGATTTTAGATATTAGTTTCATAGGCAGTTAAGCCAAGTTTGTGTATCTGTGGTTGGCTTGTGTAGCCAGTAATGTTTACGATCTAAATTGGTCAATCGTAACAGATTTTAGTGGAGCGATTTTGCTCAGTGAGAGTGGTTTGTGTTGCAATCTTAAATAGAAGTTTTAATTTAAGATTGGTGTACTGCTTTCTGAGATTCAAGAAGCTAAAGGAACTATCAACTGCCATTTTCGATTTTTCAATTAACATATCAGTCGTTCGCTAGTTTTAGTCGACGTGGACAATTCTAGAGAATAAAGGTTGTACTCTTGCCAAGTATCAATGATCGCGACAAACACCTGTTGAGAAAATTTATCAGTGATTTGGTCTGAGAAGGCGACGTACAATGTCTGTGTATTGAAATTTGCTTTTGTGATCTTTACAAACACAATGGCATGATCATTTGCATTCCCTAGCAAATCTTTTGTGCCCCCCAGTTTAAGAACCCCTAACCCTGGAGTCAGCAACCTTTTAAACTAGTGGCCACATTCAGTCCTAACAAGATTCCAGCGGACCAAAAAAGAAAGGTCTTTGCCAGAAATTCAGGCTTTTTTCTGACAAATCGGTGGCGAAGACCAAAAATAAAACAAAATAAAAAAGGTGTTTGCCAGAAATTTAGGCCTTGTTTTGGCCGAATCGGTGGTGAAGACCAAAAAAAAAAAAAAAAGGTCTTTGCCAGTAATTCAGGCCTTTTTTCGGACAAATCGGTGGCTAAGACCAAAAAGAAAAGTCTTTGCCAGAAATTCAGTCCTTTTTTCGGCTGCATCGATGACGAAGACCAAAAAAATTGGTGAGAATCTTTTCAGCACTTTATTGCTGCACATCTATTGTTATAGAAAGATAAAAGGTTGCGGGCCTAATGACAATAAAAGGTCGCTGGTTTGGTAAAATGCCTTGGCAAGCCGTATCCGGCCCACGGGCCATAGGTTGCTGACCCCTGCCCTAACCTAAAAGTTTGATATGGTTTTCAATTAAGCAGAGGCTGCAGCTATGTAAGATTAAAAAATTGCTATTCTATCCTAACCCTAAACTTAACCCAAATTCTAACTCTAACATTAGTCCTTACCAGAGATGGGCAAGGTCACCACCTTTTGGTGATCTTGAAGATCAAGATCTGATCTTGAAGATCAAGATCGTGCCCACTGCCCATGTCTAACTACCAGCATTTGTTTTTTTAGTATTAGTTCCTGGAGATTTTCCTTCCTATCAAAAATCTGTTAATGGTGTGCAAAAAATAGTGCTATTGTCGATAGGATGCCCTAAGCCTGCAAACATTCCGTTGTTAGCGAAGCCAATTTGTGATAAATTTTCTCCTAAAGTCAGCAGTTTAGGTACTGCTGTACTGGTTCGTACCTGTCGTGTCTGTACCACCGAAAATGCGGATTGCTTTCTCCAGTTTAGTTTCTTCAAGATCTCACAAAAAATTTCTACTAGATCAAGATCAGATCACGATCTTAATCTTCAAAATCACGATCTGATCTTGAAGATCAAGATCGTGCCCATGTCTGATCCTAAGCTAAACTCAAAATCTAACCCAAATGGTAATGATAATTTTAAAAATAGAAAAGAGCAAATGAGCACTTGTTCTTTGCTCTCTTATTCTCTTTATCAGTTACCAGTACTGTATATATGTAACGTAACACTAGCCACTATATTTCATTTAACTCTTAAGTGAAGTGCATTCCTACCTGCCTACAGTCAGCAGTTCAGAGTTACATTGTGATTGTACTCAAACTTTTAACAACAGTGTAATGTAGTGTGGTAGTGACTCAGCGATGTATCCCTTCTTATTCGCTTGTGTTGTTTGCTCAAAATCCATTTCAGCATGAACTTACCTGTTGCAGTGACTAAATGTTGCTAGAACAAGTGATGGTTATTTAAAGTTAAGATAAGCCTACTTACCGTTAGGTTACAGTACTATGACTAGCATGATGATATTCGTAATCGTAGTTAAATTTTTTAGTTCAGTCAAGAGCATGCAGCTTGTAGTCTAGTGTGATGTAAAATACAGTATGCTGAGTAGCCCTTTAAAAAGCTTACTGGCACACTGATTGTTTTATAGATTATATACCGTGAAGGCTGTGGCAGTTTAACTGATCTGCATATGCGATGTGACTGTGTTTAAAAAATACTTCTAAATTTAAAGCATAAAATTTGTTTATGAGAAACGTTTTTACTAAGAATAAAACTAAAAGAGCCAAAGCTGTGGTAAACATATCTGATATTATGTATTTAAAACAAGACGTTTCAACTTTCAGTAGTTACTTAAGTCATTGTCAGTTAGATTCTAGTTGAAGAAGATTGACAATGACCAAGTAACTGCTGGTACGATTCTATTTGAGAAGATTGACAATGACTTACATAACTACTGGTAGTCAAAACTTGTCATTTTAAATATGTTAAAAGCAGCTTTGGCAGATTGGCTCTTTTATTCACTTACTTCTAAATTTGATTCGCTTCAATTTTACTTGGTTATGATGCATTTCAGGTTTTCTTCCTTTTTTAAGTATATAATCATAATGGTTTTAAAATTAGTTGAGTTAAGTGTTGTTGTTGTGGCTAAACATTGCAATTATGATACTGTTTCAAATTTGTTGACCATGCCATTTCCTAAGTCAGTAACTGACTTTGTATTATTGCATTATCCATTAAATTATGCTCTGATGGATGATAAAAATTTAAAACATCATTCACAACTCCGACAGCTCTGGAAACAAGTCATCCAAAATTGTTTTTCTGGAAATCACATCTTTCATGCAAAACTTAAATCTGCAATTGATGGTTTTGAGCTTTGGAAATTTTGGCAAAAAGATGATGAACAATTATTTAATCATGAACGTCAAGTGATCATCAATTTATTGTTTTTAGAAGTTCAAGAAAAAGTCTGCCATGCGAAAAAATATTCTATTTCAACACCTTTGCATTTTGCTCTTAAAGACAATTCTCCCAACATTAGTGATGATGAATGGTTGTTACTGCTTTCCCAAAACATAAATTCTTACAAAATTTACCCCAGTAGAGTTGATTTTTTACTTCAAAATGAAGCTCTTTGTCATAATATTTCAATGAATGTTAATTACTTAAAGCTCAGTCTTTACACATGCTTAAAAGCCTATGAAAGTAACCAGTCAGTTTTTTCAAAATTGTATGGAGTATTGCATTGTGTATTATTGCACAACTGTGCAAAAGCGGTGTCATTTGATTTTACAAATGATTCTGAAGCTATGATCTGTCTGTTGCAATTATGTGGTGGCCAAGTTGATAAGAAATCTATCAGAAGTTTTGAAAACTCCATGGCAAATGAATGCCATCTGAAAAATTGTTTAAAAAATGTTGACATATGGGATGATGCTCTTGGCCTAGAAATCCATAGCACATCTCAAACTGAAAATAGTGATGTCTTAGTAGAAGATACTAACATTTATGATAGTTTTTTAGATGTAATTTATCAGCCACACTTTTTGCCCACTAAAAACAGTAGAATTTGCAAAAGTCATGTTTTTAGTTCGTTCAGTTTCACTGGTATCACAGACCTTCAATTGGACATTGATGCTACTGCTTTAGCAAAGTCAGAAATCGTGAACGATTGCAAATCAATTTTTTCAGTATTGTCAGAGCTCACATGCTTAGAAAAACTTGGTTTGGAATTTTTAAAGGCTTTCATGAGCGTTAGGAATTGTCGTGATATATCTGATAGTTCTACCAAAGCTGTCAATGCAATATTACAATTAATTTCAAATCTTGATTCAAGACTTTTGGTTTTGAAACTGACCAACTTTTTGTTAGCACAAGGTGATCTTGAAAAGCTTTTCTTGGCGATAACACGATGTTTTGAACAAAAATATTTTGTGTTTGAAGAAATAGCTTTAATTGATTGTAGAATATCAGCAGATAAAATAATTAGTGACACTAAAAGACAAACAAGATTCTCTTATCTTAAAAGTTTGTATGTTGATTCAGTTTCTCTTGAAACCCCTTTTGCTCGACATAGTTTTGAACAGTTTTTAAATTGTGCTAAGCCATTTATACTTTGCATTGTTGGAAACTGTTTATACAGGCACGAGCTGTGTAACACAGAATTGCTATTGAATATATTTTACTACTCTTCAGCTTTAGAAAATGAGTCACTACAACTTGTTCTAGAATTGTTACAGCAAGAACAAGTGAACAATCACAAAATCAAAAAATTGTGTGATGCTTTGGCTTGCAATAACTTTTTATCACTTTTAGTATTTCATGATAGTGCTTTGCCTAAACAAATGCAAGAAACTGCCAAGCTCTGTGATGGTAAAATAACTTTTGTGAAAAACAGCAAAAATGCTGTCGATTCTGGTTGCTCCATTGATGATTTCCTTTCGCAAATGTAATTTCGTCTTTCCAATGAATTTGGATAAGAAATTTTCAAAAGTATCTTACAAGAAAAAAATTGTTCAACAATTTTAAATTGTATCGCGTTATATTTCAACTTTGTATTGCTTTGTTTATTGCCAATGTTTTCTTGTAATCTATCTCTAGTTTGTCTGACGTCATGTTCACACATGTACGAGTGTATCATAAAAAGCGTAAATGATGTATTTTTATTTTAGAAAGCAGTTTAACCTCGAAATAACTTCTTAAAGAAATTTTGATTTTTTCTGGTTCGGTTTCAGGTTAGCATGGTCATGTAGTTTCATAGTTTGTCTTCAATTTGTTTGACATCTTCAAAGTTAGGTGTGTAGAAATTAAGCTAAAGCAGTAAGGCTTGAACTTTAATTATCGTACTATAATTTTCTTTTTATGTCTTTTCAGGTATTGTGTATTATAATGACGTCAGAGAATTCAGATTTTTCATTAGTTGCTTATGCCACTGATTTAGAAAAGCTTGGAAGAAGCGATCTTCAGTTCTGTGACATTGATTTGTTAAAAAGCTATATAGATATGCTTGGTTATGATGCTTCCCATGAAAATGCCAATCTAGATGCTAAAATGCTCATAAACCTATATGTAGAAAACCTCTGTGACAAAGTAGGTCCAATCAAATTGCCTTGCATTGCAAAATGGACGGGGAAAGTTTTAAAGCAAAAATGTTCAGAATATTTTAAATTTCCAATCGAATATCAAACACTTCTAGTCAATTCTGTTGTCTTAAGTGACCAGCAAACTTTATTTGACGCTGGGATAAGAAAAACTGGGGACAATGTGTCAGTTTTTCTTCACAAAGCATATCAAAATGCTGCTGGAAGTGATTCAAGAAGCACCCGTGCAGCTTCAACTTATTCTGAGTCAAAAATACAGCCCCTTGCTTTCCGGAGATCAGAGAACACGACTTTGTTTAGTTCAATGCCTTCAACGTCAGGATCATAGAATACTAGTACCCTTCTTACATGTCTGTTAGTTGGTGCTAATTTTCCGTGTGTTCTTGAAAAAGAAAAACTGAACAGACAAAAAAGAATGTAAGACCAGAACCTGAAACCAGGAAACCTAAAGACTGGCCGAAAAAAAGATGAATGTATCTTTGGGTCGGCATTGAAACAGGGTTTCAATTTCAATCACAATGTTTGACTGGTTTAACTCATTTTTACGTTCATTTACAGTTATGCAGTGATGGGCACAGCAACGCTGTTCACCAGCGGCCCCACTAGCGCCACTACTTTTTTCGATAGCGGTAGCGGCAGCGTCGCTGCTTTTTTTCATCACCAGCGACAGGCGGCAACACCGCTGGTTTTTTAGCCGAAAGAGCGGCAGCGCTTCAACGCTCTATTTTAAGTAAATATTCCGCCGCTACTGCTAATAAACTCGTTCTAAGACTTTTTCGATTCTTGTTTTCACACGTTACCGTTTGGAGTCTTTACTCTCCGCTTGCTTTCACTCTGGTCTTGTTACCACGTTATTTTACTTTAGTAGACCATACAAGGTTACCTTTGTAACGTTTTGTCGTTGCTCGTATTTATATAGTCGAGTTTTATCGTACGTGGTCCCATTTTTTTTGAATCAAAATTGAACAAAAAGGTGTGGTGAAGAAGCGAGCCAATTTGAACAGATAAAATCGATTTCAATAAAGCCGATTTTGAGCAGTACGTCTTTAACGAATATGCGATAATTGCAGTTCGATAAATTGCTAAAAACTTGCAAAACGTGATATTTCCTCAAAATGCTAGCAATTAGTAAAAGAAATGAAGATTTGTTGGCTCTCTGATCACAGATCACATTATAGTTTGTGCACTGCAAGTAGAACAGTATAGTAACTGGCCCGGCGCCAGAGTAGAGTGTTTCGGTGGGTACTAAAACTTTTGGGGGGACGCTTACGCAACCGAGACCACACGCATTCGGAATGCGGCAGCAATCTGGTGAATATTTGCTTCAAATCCTATGTTATCCTCCTTTGGTATGAATTTTGCCCTCAAATTCGGAGGTGAAGACCAAAAAAATAAAAAAGGTCTTCATCGCAAAATCTTAAGAGGCTACTTGATCACGTTCACTTGATCTGTGTTGCTGTTTCATGGAAAAAAAGCGTTTGTGGTGACCTGTTTTTGGGCAAAAGTTTGCTGGTCCTCTTCTGCTACTACAAAAGTTTACTTTCGCTTAGGGGGCACAAGCAGTGATTTGGGGGGGGCACGGCCTGAAATGCCCTCTGCCCCGAGCATAGGCGTAGCCAGGATTTTTGATTGGGGGGCCCTCCAAAGCAAAAATCACTTGCAATGACGTCATCAGAAATTTTCGAAAGGGGAACTTTTTGTGGGACAAAGATATCGTAGAATGGAAGATCAGAAGCCGTGGTCTGGTTTGGCACTTAACCAAGAGTTTTCTAAAGGGAAAGCGCTTAAACCAAAAGTTAAGAATGAAAATATCTAAATTGGGAGACGTGTGTAAGTAAACTAGTTTAACTCAAACGTATCACAGATGGGGGCCTGGTAGCGAAGCCCCATTTGCTAGGCGATTGTTTGTAATTTTTCAGAAAAAAAGATATTTTAATGCCATTGGATCACATTTCGCATGTGCTCAGAACCATTTAAAAGAACTAGATTTTTAACATTTAAAAGCCAATTGAAAAAAATTAAATTGTTTCAATCCTACTTTTACTTATAATTTGGTCCAAAATACGTTTATAATTTTGCATTTTGGGTTAAATTTTGCAAGTATTTTAGTAGTAAGTAATAATCCACTCGAAGATTTTCCGTAGAGATTTTTGTTTTGACATGAAAATAACCAGTTGTTGGAGGACATGTACGGTCAAGGGGCCCCAGGCCCCTCAATTCAAATTCAATAATTTGTTCAATGAGCATTTCTCTTAGTTCTTTTTTCTAAGGTATATCTACGCGTAAAAACTGGCGAGGTGGAAGCAGAGTTGTAAACGAGCCGACTAGTTCAGGCCCGAACTCGAAAATATAAGCCCGAGCCCGAAAACTATATTGAAGCCCAAATCATGCCCGAAAAAAAACGAAAGTTAATAAGTTATAGCTCTGAAAAATTTAGCAAAGTTGCCAAGTTATTTTGATTATATTTTTGTGCACCTAAGACAAAAAGTACGTCTCAGGCCCGAATTAAGCCCGAAATTTTTGTCAACTTTAGGCCCGAACCCGACCCGAAATGCCCGGCCCGACTTACAACTCTGGGTGGAAGTGAATTGTTACTGAAAACCGTACAATAGATGGTTACGCCTACTTACCATGTCGGATTTACATTGCGCGGGACCCCTGGCACTTTGGAGATTTTCGCAACCTCTTCTTGCCAAACATAACTGTAGACTAAAAATAAAGTCTTACCATCTGAGCGCAGGGCCCCTGGCCCTGCGCCTTATGGTAAATCCCGCCCTGGTTATTGCATTACGTTTTTAAAAAGGGTAGATGAGAGCCCGAGGTAGCAGCTTTTAAAATAAAAGCCCTTAATTTCAGCCGGGTTACACATTTTAATTGGTTGGCAAAAATTAATTGAGGGGGCCCCCTTGTCGTCAATGTTGTTGTTAGTTACTGTTGTACGCGAAAAATGCTAAAAGAAACTGAAACTGACGAAACAATAGACTTTGTTGTGACATTTTTATCATTGGTCGCATTTCAATTTGGGGGAGGCCCGGGCCCCTTGGCTACGCCTATGCCCCGTGGCGCCGGGCCCGAGTTACATTAAAGCGTAGTAAAATAAATTTTGCTGCAACAGTTAACAGTAAAACTGAGAAATGAATTTATTGCGCGCTGAGAATTGAACTAACAAATAGAACCAGATAATAACTATGCTTCCAATACAACGTAGTTATGGAGTTATACTCGTTGAAAAAATACGTAGTGTAACGTGAATCGCATTCAGAATCATTTGCTTAACATGTACGTCATTACTACGTATCTCCCTCGACTTCATAAACACCCAGTTCTTAAACGCTTGATCTACTTTTATTTCAAAGTTGGATAAAATCATCGCAGGGACGTGAATTTCTGCAAAACTCCATGAAATCTTTTGTAACTCGGTCGATTGATAAATTTTCCTGTCGGATCTCTACGCGAGGAATTATTTTAGGGGTTGAGGGCCGAGCGTGTGATAAACAGATCAACTGTCTTCACAGCAATAAAAGCCGGGATAGAATAGTACAGAAGCTGAATACTATATGTCATCGTGCTTTAATGGCAAAACCGTAGCTTAGTTGAGTCGATATTTCTTATTGCCTTTTGTTTGTGTAGAAAATGCGATAAGGAATTTTACTTCCTAGGGTAACTTCCGAAGGTAACTTGCTAAGTAATTTTCAAAGCGCTTGTTTGACCAATCAGTATTTTGAATTGCTTGTTTTTTTGAAAGGAGCATGCCAGCAACGATTTGAATGGTGATTTGCTTACTTGTCTATCATCTTAGCATGCTAATGCCGATTGTAACCTGTACTGATGTTTTAAAAGCTTGAATAATTAACTTTCGTAAACAAAGTTGAAATTTCACCATTAGATACCGTATTTGAATGCCATCGTTTTTACTTTTTATATTTTTAAAGTAGCGGCAGTGGCCGCTGTTTTGCATCCAAGTAGCGGCAGCGGCGCTACTTTTTTATTTGAGTAGCGATAAGCTGCAGCGCCGCTGCTTTTTTGCCAACTCGAATTAACGGCAGCGCCGCTACTTTCCTAATAGCGGGTGCCCAGCTCTGCAATTATGATAGATGAGCAATTTTGACTGTGCAGTGATGATGCGCTACACGACCTTGTTTGCAACGGCGTCGGCATACATTTTTTCCGAGGAAAGCCAACGCAAAAAAACTATTTGTACCTATGTGTGGTGCCTTCTCAGAAGTGCAACTACGATTTCGTCAGGGAGGTTTAAACTAAATACCTATGAGACTCATCGGCATAACCTTTTGACGACGTAAGTTGGGTCCGAGACTCCAGCTGTTTGAGTTAAAGAGATCTGTCCAGCCACTGAACAGAGTTATGTTTTTACAAAAAAACGATTTTTGGTGCATTTGGACAAAGTTTTTTTATGACGATCATAAAACTGTGGCTCCTACCAATTAATTTCGTTCAATTGTTCGTTATAGTTTTGCTTTTTTATTTAAATAGCACTCTTGATACTTGAGGCAACACTACTGAAAACGTCTTGTTTCTGTTGCTGATATTTTGATAGTCAGCTAAACAGATCAGCTCCGACGATGAACCTAGTAAATTCTTGAATTGTCAGCAATAAATAGATTTTTTTGTAGCTTTGGTTCGTTGCTTCTTATTAAAAGTCATTTGGCGTTTTATCTGTTTTGTGTGCTGTAAGTGAAATGTTTTATTTTATTTTCCCATTTTGTTTCAATATCGATAGTATTGTTGCACCTCTCGCAAATGGAGTATATTTAATTAGTTGCAGCTTCAGATAAATTTCTCAAGTACCGGTACCATTCTAATGTTAATTCGAGTTGGACTTTGGCTTAAAAGTGTTTTTTACAATTTAAAGTATTTTTACATTTGCAGTACAACTGCCGTAGTCTAGTCCCATTATGAATTTACTAGAACACGGTTTGAATTTACCGGCCAATTGGTCCAGCGGTAACGCGTTTGTCTCTAGAGTGAAAGGTTTGGGGCTCAAATCTCGGGCCGATCGAATCGGACACAGTGTTGCCAACGGCTCGCCACTGCTGCGGCAATTCTTCGAAAGGAGCTGTGGTGATCAGGTGCAATGATGCGGAGATAGCCCCACCGACTCGCTGCACGCTTTGGCGTAATACCGCGAGTATAATGAAAGATTTGATTTGACGGTTTGAATTTACGTAGTTTATTTCTTGCACTGTTTTCAAAGTAAAAATCTTATATGTTGCAGATTACTTCACAATTGTTTCTGTTATTTTCAGATATTAAATTATAATAAAAAGTATCGTGGTTTTAAATGATTATATCAATTTCGCAACTTTTGCTGCAAGTAAGCAATGCTTTTTATGCGCTTGACAAAATCGGTTTTGCTTATAAAATTTTTAAGAGACTCTAAGACTTTTTGACTCAGAGATTCTGCTCTAGTCGCACTTAAGTGTACCCGTACATTTGCTATCTGTTTTTCCTCCAGTTAAAAGCGTCAACAGCATCCTCACTAGCGAAATGAAAGTGCGTATTTAACATGTCGCTCGCTTCGTTTTCGATTCGCGTTGCGTTCTTTTCAGCAGGACCTGCCTTTAGGGTTTGGGCGAAAGGGGACTCTGAGCAGATAATTGTAATTACATTTTATTCACCAAGTTGCCGTGGTCTGGAGACAGCGAAGGGACCTTTCGGTCTTCGAGTCAAGCTGCCACCTGTCTACCACACGCGGTGGAGGCTTCACACTGTCCCTTTAATTCTGAACGTAAAGCAGGGAAGCCGTAAATATTAATTTTATAGTCTTTATTTGACCCGACCGGTAATCAAACCCGAGTCTAACGCTTCAGTAGCAGGCGCTCTATCCACTCGACCACTGATCGGTTGTGATATACCAGATATACAGCCCGGTTGTTGATTTTGGTTGTAATTTCATCATTATTTGCCTTTGCCAGGAGACCTTGCGGTCTTCAAATCAAACTGCCACCTGTCTACCACACACGTTGGTGTCACACTGTCCCTTTACTGCTAAACGTCAATCAGGAAGGCTGTGAGTTCCAATTTCGTAGTCTTTGTTTTAAACCCGACCAGAAACCAAACCGAGATATCCCGTTCCAGAGGCTGTGTCGGCTTACTTTTGAATCATTTTTCTTGTAACTTCAATCGTTTAAAGTAACTAAAATTTGCTTTAGGCATTTCAGAAATTGCCAATACCGAAATCGTTGTTTGGAACGTGTCGATGTAGCTGCGCTTCTTTAGAAGTTATACAGAAGCGGTTTTTATCTAGCGAAGCCTTATATCAGCAATCGTTCACTCAAACGGAGAAGTACAATGGAGAAAAGCTAGCTTCGAGTGTAAGTGGTTCATTTGTCATTCGTTTACAGTTTTGCCAACCAGTGCGTTTGCTTTTGTAACTGATAGGCAGGGATACCCTGCTGATAGGTAATTAATACGGTGCCAAAACTCTCGGCTAGATAAATTTAGCCAAAGGTTAAAAAATAATGTTGGCGATGCTAAGCGATGATCTAGTCTACTGATGTTCTTGAAGCTGTAGAAAAAGTGTAAGTGACTGCCGGTATCGAAGCAAGCAAGGCTATAAGAAAAATATTTTTAAACTTTGTGACCAACATGAATTACAAAATTCACGCGCCAACATTTTTATAGCATTACCGTACGAAAACATTGCGTACGAATTTCCAAAATCAGCATCTGCCGTGTAAACATATCCACCATGTTCGAAGTAAGTCGGACGGTTTGTAGCTAGGAATGTGGAAAATGCCTAAGGAGTAACGACGTGATATGTCTTGTGAAGAATCTAACATAGGAAAGGAATAACAGGAATAATTACAGTATTCTGAATACAGTTCGCTGTGTTTAGTTTAATTTATTTAGAGATACTTTGACTGAAAAAACATCTTTTGTGACAACGAAAACTTTTCTAGAATTTGCCATCAGTTACTCGAATTTTAAGTCGCACGAAGTCTGTGGAAAACGAGCTCATATTGCTAGCGTGGAAGAAAAAGATGATAGAAAAACTAGGAGAAGAAGGATTCAATAAAATGCAAGAGGGTTAGTTGTTGCAGTTTAATATTCACGTAGAGCCCTGCGTTTTTTTACCTTTTTTCCTAAACAATTGCTGTCATTGCCGTTTTGATGCATTGCAATGTAGCAAATTTCGATAAAGACAAAGTTTTAGCTTAGACAAATGCAGCTATTCCTGAAGAAAAAATGTTGGGCTTTTCCGAGCAAATTGCAGTGGTAAAAGCAATGATTTTAACAGGAATTAATTGTTCCAGAATTTTTCAATAGCCGTTAACCGATTCGGAATTAACCACGAACGCTGTATTGCCAGCATGGCTCTTTTTTCACTGAAAACATCGTACTGCTCATACAGTATCATCATGAATATCCAGTTTTAATTTATTGCTATGCTATTTTCGTCATTTTAAATTTGATTGCAATATTTTTGAACCGAAGTCAAGTTGAACACAGTGAACCGCTAATGTATTGCAGTTTGTCACCGACTCCGGCCAACTGAAACGTTATTTTTAAAGTAAACGCCTTCTTTTCAGCCACATTAAGAGCTGGGTCGCAGTGTCATAAAGCCATCGAAAACTTTTGCAAAGGTGTTCCGTTGCATGAAATTGACGTGGACGATTCGTGGTCGAATTTGTGGCGAAGTGTGCAATCGATTCTCGCTGATATTTCCGATATCGCTTCGGTGGAAGGCAAAGTTATCCATCCCCACCTCAAATATTATGGTTATGCAGATTGTGTGGCTAAATACAAGTAAGTTGGTATTCCCTGGCTGGTATCCACATTCCACAACCGTACCGATGCCCACTAGCAATACTGGTAACTTGAAATAATAATAAAATATTGTAATTTCATCTTATACCAAGTTTTTGGCCAGGAAACAGCAAAGGGACCTTTCGGTCTTCGAGTCAAGCTGCCACCTGTCTACCACACACGGTGTATAAGAAAAGAAAAAAAAATCGAATAAGAAAAGTACGAAGCCAACATTAGGTGCAAGCTTGTAGTAGTGCATACTTATCCTCCTGTCACTGGACAGCTGCAGACTAGGGTGTCCCTTGTTTGGGGTCAAATTTTAAAAGACACATTTTTGTGTGTCTGACCCTCTCAAAAGTTTTCATTGCACCAAAAACTGCCTCATACAAAGTTTTGTAGAAAAATTTTGATTTTTAGAGGTGGCGCAGTGAACTCAAAATTGGCTTAACAAACACCATTATATGCACGTAGGAAGTTTTCTATTCAGAACAATACTCATGTTTACAGAAAAGTTATTGCTGCATAAAAGATTTCATATTGGGAACATTTGCCTGGTTATTTTCAACAGTCTGTAAAGCATGCTGAATTGTTTTTCATTTTTAAAGCGGCTTGATTGAGTGATTGTGCTACCCAACTGCTTCTCAGAGCTGGAGAAGCAAAGGAGCTTTGCAGAGACCCAACAGTTTAGCAACACGCTAGAGTGCAAACTACAGAGCCAAAGGTAGGTTTGCGTAGAGACTCAGATGCAAATAGTCAAAAAAGAGATGATTTAGGTCATGTAGAAGGTGCTCACAGGCCCTGCAAGAAGAGTTTTCCTTACGACTGATTTACGACAATAGTAAGGACTTTGACCGTAGAAGTGAAGGTGGAAAGCTCGCAGCATATGGGGCATAAGGGGATCAATTCCTACGGAGAAACGGTAGAAACGGTACAGCTGATTGTAATTGTAATTACGTTTTATTCACCAAGTTGCCTTTGCCAGGAGACAGCGAATGGACCTTTCGGTCTTCGAGTCTAGCTGCCACCTGCCCACCTGTCTACCACACACGGCGGAGGCTTCATACTGTCCCTTTAATTGCTGAACGTCAAGCAGGGAAGCTGTGAATACCAATTTTTATAGTGTTTGGTTTGACCCGACCGGAAATCGAACCCGAGTCTACCGTTTCAGTAGCAGACGCTCTATCCACTCAACCGATGCCTACCGTTCAGACACACAAAAATGCTGAGATGGGATGGGGAATGTGGAAATGTGACGTGTTCGTTTGTGATCCTGGTTATAACGGGTTTGGCGATAGCTGGGGGGAGGGGCAAGGGACCATCACAGTAGGCAGGAAATAGAATCGATTGGGAGTTCGTAAAAGGACTTTTTGAAAGTGGCAAGTTGTCTTGTGGTTGTGACACCAGACAAGTCCGTGCTCCAGAGGATGGGTTTCAGCTGTGAAACTAGAGGCAATTGGTCCAGCAGAGAAAAAGAGTCGAAGGTATTGCATTTGAATTACATGGCATACACTCCAGTGCCACCCGCCAAATGAGGAAAAGAGGCACATCTATTGGCCCATACGTACGCGTCTGAAGGAGGAAGGGAGAGTAATTAACTCTTGGCGTGTTGAAGATGGAACAAGCTAGGGCTACTGCAGTTTGGTATGGAAGATGATACCGTAAACTTGATTGGGAGTCCAAAGGGGATTGGGGACATATAATTAATGGCTCGCGCAAGGATAGAAGGGTTTCTTCCGCGGAAAAGTAACATGATCACCAGGAGGGTTACTTCTTTCACCCGCTGATCACTGATTTTGAGCTAAGGGTGCTGAGGTTGGATGATTCTTGGAGGAGGCGCTGAGCACGTCCAAAGCATGAAAGTGCTCGGTGTTTTAAAATAATTTTCCTCAGGGGAAGTTGGGTTTCAATAAGAAGCAATGGGATTAGGGTGGAAGAGAGGCATCCACTAAAGGCCTTGCTTGCGGCTCTGCAAAGAATTTCTAATTAGTTGGTCAGACATATTAAGTTTCTACTGTTTTTGGTGACACACTCGACACGTGTTTTGTTTTTTGTGTTGGTCATATCCAATTGAGTTTGTGACAGTGGTTCATCTTCTTCGATGTTCTCTGAAAGTTTCACCAAGGCAAATTTTGTAGTTAAACCAACGTGGCGATGAAACAGGCCAAGCAAATTTAAATCCTCTGTAAGATACCACAGAAGACTAGCTATCTTAGGTAAAGATGCTGCTTTTCTTGAAAAACTGGTTGATGATGCAAACATTGAAAACTGCATATAACTACTGCATGTCGTAACCGAGATATGTCATTGTGGTTCCTAAGTTAATTTTCAGAAGATTTTAATAAACGCTATTGTTATGCACCTTAACGTCACAATAAAACTATAATACGCTGCGATTCATAGTGCTGGTATTCCTGCCTAGGAATTAAAAATACCCATCCAAACTTGAAAGATTGCGCCCCCTCTAAACTTCATTTCAAAAGTTTAAAATTTCATACATATCATTTCTTCATGAAATAAAACCATTTGAAAGGTTCAGAAGTAAAACTTTTCGAAATGTCAAAATAAGGGACACCCTACTGCAGGCTCTAACATGATCCGTTCACCTTTCATTGCTTAAAGTACTTCGTGTTTGGAGAAATCCGCGTCTACTTAAAAGTTTCCAGTGAACTAATAATGTTCCTGTGGATTTCTTCAAATTTTTTGTTCATTAAATTTGCTGCTTGTTCGAATCTAATTCAAATTCTTGTCCACTAAATTCGTAAAAATGACGACTTTATCGGCAGAGTAAGTTTAAAGCTTTGCTTACCAATCTCGGCCATAATTTGTTTACGCAAATTGGCGAATACTTGCTATGTGAAATTTTCTCTCCTTTGTTGGTAATTAATAAATATGCTTTCTAGGTCAACGCGCATTTTAGATGAAGCTCGTAGCGCTATCTTCTCAGTATTAGTTTCCAAATTCTATTTCAATAAGACACCCTTGATGATTCTGATTACGGGTGAAACAGACCGTATGGTTTTTAATTTTTGACGTATACCATGTTATGCTAGTTCCCAAATAAATATTTTTAACACTTGTACAGGGTACAAATTTATTTTGCGCAAAAGTGTCTAAAATTTAGACTATAGGTTTGAAGGGTAATTTTTCCAGCGAGTTTCATTTAGAAAAGTTTTTACATCTGTAGATCAAGCAGTATTATTTGCTCCAATGGTATTCTAACTCAGTTTTATGCGTCCTTGTGTTTGTCAGAGGCGAATATTGTTTGATTGATTGGAAGACTTCTCAAAAGCGCCGCTACACGTTACAGGATTGCTATGATGATCCAACCCAGGTTGTTGCTTATACTGGTGCCGTTAACTGCGCATTGGAACCGAATAATCAGGTGTCATTTTGTAATCCACCAGTTTGTAGGAATTTCGTTTTCGTAACGTAGAATATTCGTACATGGATTTAGACTTGCTGGCCATGCCTTAGTGCAGGCGCATAGCCAGAAATCTGCAATGGGGGGGGGAGGACTACAGCCCCCACCGTTCGAAAGTTTTGTATTGGCAACAGTAACTTAATTTTAGGCTTATTTTAGTAAACATTAATGTTATTAAAACGTGGCATAGAAATTTGCAGTGCAAAAACATGATTATACTAGTTGCATAAATGGGCTATGTGGGAGGTAGCTATCGCTAGAATTTCAGCTCTCTTGTTAACAAGTCGGTAAATTATACAATTCTATACCGATTGTTCAAGAAAACTCTCAAAGAGTAATCTATTTGGTCCATATTTTATAGAGAAAGAAATGATTAGAGGGGCTCATGGAAGGAAGTTTGGGAGAAGTGGTTGGTAATTGACTAATACTGAACAGCCCCCCTATTCCTGAGTTAATATACATTTTTGATGAAACCTATGTTAAGCATTTTTTAATGAGCGATCAAATTTGATTACCAATTTTTGGCCATTTTTCGAAGTTTTTTTTCTGATTTATGAGTTTTATTTTTGGCAAATTAGCCCCCTTCCCCCCTAAATAAACGTTTCAAAATATGCTTTAAATCCTTTTTTTAGTCTTTTCCAGTGCAAAAGACAGCCTCAGAAGTGCTTAAAACGTGGCATTTTCCTTATTCTGCCTTTTGGTCGGCAGGCTAGCCCCCCCTGGCTACGCGACTGCATTAGTGGAAAGTACGTCTTGCTTCTTCAAGCTTTGCTTTAATTCATTTTTTACTGTAGCAGTGCGGTGCTTTGAACTAAGGCTTTCTGGTATTTTAAAACACTTTTACACATTAGACTTAATTCAAGTTCGATTTACTTTTTTTCGCTACACGATAAATAATTTAACTTTTTTCGCGACCGGAGACTGGAAGGAACCGATTACAGTCATCTAGTCAAAACAGTCCCCGACGAATGCCTTTATATTTTTCAATGCTTTGTTTTGATTGCAAATGCCTTGTCACTTAATCCATGCATTTTCTCATTAAGTGAAATATGTTATAGATAACCTCGGGCATGGTTGTTAAAATCTACCACGATGGGCAACCTGCCACGCCGTTTTTAATGAATAAATTAACAATGGAGTATTATTGGCGACAATGGTTGCAGCGATTGGCGGCATACAACGATTTACAGGTAACAATAAGATAAAAAATTTCACCCACAGAATGCTTGATGTCGAACGATTTTCATAGATTATTAACACCTTTAAGTGAATAGAGATTTCTTAGAAATTTGTAAATTACTGTTGGCATTCGCCCAAGACGCTGCTTTGTGGTCCATCCAGTTAAACCTTCTTCTTCTAGCAATTTCGGTGCTACCCCTCGATGAGAGTAGCCCATTACGGTTTGACACACTTAATCCTTGCGTACTAACCGCTTTTGACCCGGTTAGTTTACGAACTGCAGCATGCCTCTATGTTGTAGAGAAACAAACCATTGATCACATTTAACCACTACAAAATGAACAAATGACCGACCACCGAATAAACGAATCCAATGCACTAGGCGCCAATGCATAATAACGGTGGCATTACGTAACGAGCTTGAAAGCTGCTTATGTGAAACATGTTTGATTATAAGTGAAACACTCAATTAGCATTGTAGCGTTGTAGTGCGGTACTAATTTGAAATAGTACGTTGATTAGCATTGTAGTGCGGTACTAATTTGAAATTTTACAGAAAAATGAAGTTCAAAGATGACGCTAGGAAAGATTGCTTGCACTGAAAATTGACTGACCGAACTTGGCATATCACTTGATGGACTTCAAACGTGCTTCAGTTCCCTTTAGGTCGATTTACACGGCGTCCGTTTTTAGTCCATTTTTCCTCCTTACAAAAGTGTGTTTTTTGTCCGCATTTGTATATGTCAATTAGGGTTGTTCGAAAAAAATTTTTTTCCAGTTTGACCCATTACCTCTGCATATTGTTAGGTTGGTGATAGAAACCCCACATACCAAATTTCAGCTCATTCGGTTCACAGGGAGAGGAGGGCGTGCAATTTGAAATTTTGAGTTTTCGTCGAAAAATATGGATTTTTTGCCCTCTTTAGCGTTAATTTTTTCAGTCCACATACTTCGTATCTAAGCTTTTTTTGAGTTAATATTGCTCAAATTACATATTAGACCCAATCTAAACCAGATTGTCTATTTGTTTTGTAAATTTATTTACAAAAAAATTTCTTGTTTTTTTCGCTATTTTGACTACAAAATATGTTAAGGTGCCCATGCCACCTTGACTGCTTTCTAACACCAATACTGTCCTGCAAACCACAACATAAATAGAGAAAAAGACCGATTTCTATCTAGAAACTCATACTACGTCCCTCTTCAAGTCCAGACGATGACATGCATCAAGTTATTGAAACTATGTTAGTCAAGTTCAATCCGTAAGAAATTTGATTTATCATTACAATCACAACTGCTATAATGCGAGTCAACAACCGGCAGTTGATGAAGTTTCAAACATTATTTTCTCTCGATCCAGCATTTCTGTGTTGGTTGTTGTAATTCTCATCAAGAACAACTTCACGATCGTTCCGTTTTTTGACTCTTTGGTTTTTCAAGGTACTGGAAAATAGTAAAAACTTGAAAGTTGGAATGAGTCATTGCGAAATGTTGCAAAGTCTCGTGTCTAGGCTGACCGTTCTTTAGGTAATTATGCTTAAATTCTAAACTGGGTTGTTTTCGCCAACAGAGCTTGTCCAGTGGTTAGATACATCTCGTCTATGT
This sequence comes from Trididemnum nubilum, assembly GCA_963965965.1. NCBI lineage: Eukaryota > Metazoa > Chordata > Ascidiacea > Aplousobranchia > Didemnidae > Trididemnum > Trididemnum nubilum. The sequence continues at coordinate 5,397,410 of OZ014481.1, read as the reverse complement.
TTATGGTGAATCGACCAACCATCACTTAAGCAAGATATGTGTTTTGGTGCAAGGCATTCATCCTCCTCTTCCAATCAAGCTTGAGACAAGCTCAATAACAGTCGTAGTTAGAGCCCGTTCATATGCAGTGTTGGCCTTAAGTCGCACACCAAACAGTCGCATGGAGTGTAAAACAATGTAAAATCTATAAAAGAAGATGTATTTTGTGCTCTGTCTTAGGGTATAAAGTACATGTTCTTTGATAGAGCAATGAAGTATTGCGTGTAAGTATCAGTTGAATTAGTTAATTAATCAAAACTGTTTTAGATGCTATGAATTACCAGTTATGGCCCACCCTGCATTTAGCACATCATAGATAAAAGCATTAAAAAACCCGACTGGTTCACACTCTTATAACTTAGGGAGATCTTTATAGAGGTTAACTCCTGACACGATTACAGCTTAAGGTGAAATAGACTGAAGGGTTTTCAATGTTTTATCTGTGGTATACCAAAACGTATGTTTTTACAACCCATTTAATCAGCTCAATAACCAACCTCTCGTGGTCTTCTTCAAACAATGCAGAATAATAGAGGGGTAGCAGTGCTTCTCAGATGTGTGGCTATCCAGGATGTAATACTGAGTAATCTGGAGCAAAAATTTGCCCAACGGTTTATAGTGTTTTGGTTGCTAACATTGAAGTCACAAATATTGGTAAATGCTCTGTTGGCTTCAGAGGCAGCTATTTGAATGCACAGTAAAATCGTACTAATAATGTTATGTTCTACAACAAATGTTGCATTTACCTTTCCAAAATGAGTACGCGACAAGGTCGTAGAATTGTTTTGAGATTGTGCGCGTGTAGTTAAGAGTTACCATCTAATCAATCCGCAGTTTTATTTTTGTGGAAAATACTGTTACCACTCATTTATAAGGCGTTAGTTAGAACCAGAAGAAAATAAAAGGTAGGTTGCCAAGCTGATTTTGCTATTATATCACGAAATCAGTAACATTAAACTAGTGTTTACGTTAAACGACGCACAAACTTGTGTTTCCTGAAAATTTGCCGAACCGAGTTATTGTATATCGGTTAGATTGGTAGATAATTTAGCGTTTGGTCGTGAGACTTTGCAACATTTCGCAATGACTCATTCCAACTTTCAAGTTTTAACTATCGTACAGTACCTTGAAAAACCAAAGAGTCAAAAAACGGAACGATCGTGAAGTTGTTCTTGATGAGAATTACAACAACCAACACAGAAATGCTGAACCGCGAGAAAATAATGTTTGAAACTTCATCAACTGCCGGTTGTTGACTTGCATTATAGCAGTTGTGATTGTAATGATAAATCAAATTTCTTACGGATTGAACTTGACTAACATAGTTTCAATAACTTGATGCATGTCATCGTCTGGACTTGAAGAGGGACGTAGTATGAGTTTCTAGATAGAAATCGGTCTTTTTCTCTATTTATGTAGTGGTTTGCAGGACAGTATTGGTATTAGAAAGCAGTCAAGGTGGCATGGGCACCTTAACATATTTTGTAGTCAAAATAGAGAAAAAAACAAGAAATTTTTTTGTAAATAAATTCACAAAACAAACAGACAATCTGGTTTAGATTGGGTCTAATATGTAATTTGAGCAATATTAAATCAAAAAAAAGCTGAGATGCGAGGTATGTGGACTGAAAAAATTAACGCAAAAGAGGGCAAAAAATCCATATTTTTCGACGAAAACTCAAAATTTCAAATTGCACGCCCTCCTCTCCCTGTGAACCAAATGAGCTGAAATTTGGTATGTGGGGTTTCTATCACCAACCTAACAACTTGCAGGGGTAACGGGTTAAATTTGAAAATTTTTTTGAACAACCCTAATGTTCTCATCCGCAGTAACCAAACTGTCACATCTTGGAGAAAAGTTTTCTGAATTTTTTTTTTTGCATAGAGGTTTAGCTTTGTTTTGAAATATCGCTCTCGTTGTTCATATACAAATATTTGAGCAAAATTTTTATCAATAGGTAACAGTCTAGTTAATGCGGAAATAGACTTACAAAAATGCTGACGAAAAAGCGCTTTTTCTTGGAGAAGCATAAACGTGAAAAAACGAATACTGCGTAAATCTGCCTTGCTTACGTTTTCATTTCAATTATCTTGCAGCATCATACTATTTTTGGATGCAGTTTTTTTATCAAAGGTGCTTTAGTTTTTCCGATCTCTGATGCCACTGCCAGTTTTGTTGCTATTATTTTATGTTTAAACTGTGCAAAGGTGTAGACCGAAAAAGTTGGTGCTTATTACGCAATGTACGCTTTGAACAACGTTGAAACTTGAATAAATATAATGCTGAAAATCGAATTTGGAAAATAGAATTTTGCAGTTTTTAAATTAGCTGCCAGCCACTGTGGCTTTTCGTGAGGATAATAGGCCGAAAAGTTCTTTTTAATCACGGTAGGCACTAATCCGGACTATATTGTAATTTAAGTGACAAGATCCCTAAATTAATGTTATTTAGTTCAAGGCTTAAAATCAGCAAGAATTATAAACTACATTAGATTGGGATTGTACGGTAGAACTTCAACAATAGGAGTTGGATACACTGGCGCACCCTGGGGGGTTTCGGGGGTCGACTCCCTTTTTGGAAATCAAAAAACATGATTTTGACATAACTCAGTTTGTAACACTTGCTATATTTACTTTTCACCAAATATTCCCTTAAGTTGTTGTTAATCATTTAAGATATTGTTTTGAGGTCGTAATTTTATCCTGTACGATATTTACTAAGCAACTGAGATTATTGCATTTGTTTCACTTACGATATTGCTGACAGAGGCGTGTGTAACTATGTGTGTTTGATGTATCCATGGATTTATTATACCCAATCATAAACTTCTGAGCAGAACAGAGCTTGCAAAAAAAAAAAAAACAGCTACTAAGCCAAGTACACTTTTGCGAAAAAAATAGAACAAATCCCCTGTGTGAAGATGAACATCTTAACAAAATTATATTCAAACGTCGAGATTCTTATTCTGCAAACGTATTCAGGAATTTCAAATTTTTCTTCGCAGTCGAAGCAATCACAGATCGTTTAGGACTTGCCCTCCCGAAATATCGTAAGCGTATTACTGTATTCCGTATACTTTGTTTATTTAAGTCGCCACTTTAGGCGTACGGAAACTTTGGTTGCAGTAAACAAAGATATGCTCGATGTACACGATTTTACACCTAGTAGGGGAAGGTGGGGTAAGTTGGCCTTTGTTTTTCAATTTCTAAATATTTTTGTCATAGCAAATGCTTTTAGAAAATCAAGTAGATCCTTTAGCTCTCAAATATTTTGGCTTTCAATTAGCATACTTATTTTGAAATCTCAAGTTGGGTCGCTAAGCTAGCTTAAAAATGTCCACTCCAACCGACCAACGTGCCCCATACTAGTCATTCTGTAGAGCCAAGTAAACGTACAGTAGCTTGTAGCAGCAACTGCGTATAAAGAATTTGTGATACAGCATGTTTGATTCTCACGACGTGTATAGTTGAACTATATGGTGTTTTTGTGATTTTTGCCTCAGGTTATAATTTGGCGAAAACCTAACCAGTATGGCTCTTCATAGTGTTTAAATCAGATACAGATTGTAAAAAAATATGTGGGCGTTTAGCTCACTAAATAATTCTATATACTGTATAAACTTAGTCTACGCTCGGATGAAAAGACAGCACACAAACAATAAACAGTGTCAATTTGCAGTCATCAGTGTCGTGACTACAGAAGCTCACACGATATTTAATTTTTCTTTAACATTCTATCATGCATAATTTAAATCGCTCAGAATTGCCAGTACGCAAGCTGTGTGCCCAGTTTTGACAAAAGTTTTTGGAACAAGACGATTTGTTTCCAGGAAAGTCGCCCAACAAATGATTGGTCACCAATGGCAGTGGCCAACTCACCCCGGTTGGTAGCCATATTGAAAATAGCCTCACAGCAGCATGAAGGTTAACGTTCAGAACACTGAAATAATCAAAATTCATTGCTAAACCAGTTATCAACCTTTCACTATAAAGTTACCTTTCTAATGTTTTGCAAAGACAACAAAAGCTGATGCTGAACTGAGTTTTTCAAAATTCAAATTATCATCAAAAATCAGTTTTTTATCAACAACTTTTACTTTTCTCTCTGCGCAGAAGAGACTTGTCTGACTTAGTGTGGTAGTAGGTTGCAACAATGGGAATCGTTGTGCAAAAGCACGTTACCATTGGACTGCTAATTTTCTACAAAAAGGCGATGGCCTACTTGCCCTCATGGCCAACTTACCCCACCTTCCCTTAAAGACCGGGTGTAAAGGATGTTCAACGGGATAGTGTGGAGTTATCTTAAAAGTTGAAGCTTTGAATGGTGGTAAAGTAATTTTGATAAGCTTGTTTAGCAACTGCGATGGGCTACTGAACTACAGTAGGTACGTGTAGACTCTTGTATTACTCGCAACTATAATTTCTTTTCAACGAACTAGACATTTTAGGTTTTTATTGAGCATTTGTGAAAAAATGGAATATGTTTTAATCAGAGACGCAATCAGGGAGACTAAGAGGGCTGAATTACGCTCCCTCCTTAGACAAGTTGCTCAAAAAAATTTAAGCTAAATATGCGATCTTTCCGTTTTTAAAACGTATTTTGGACTTGACCAGTAGGCTAAGTGTGGGGGGCTGATTGGATAAATTCTTTCAAACTCTTCCAAATCATAGTAATTGATCCAGGCGCGTAGCCAGAAATTCGCAAAGGGGGGGCTGTTTTGGGGGTTTGGGGGCAAAGCCCCCAGCCGCCGGAGGCACGGGGGTCTCGGGGCGGAGCCCCCAGCGCTTGAAAATTTTGCATTTTTTTGCAAAAATAACATAATTTTAGGGCTATTTTGATAAAAAAATAATGCTATTAAAACGTGGCTTAGAAATTGGCAGTGCAAACATGATTAAACTGGTTCCATAAATGTGCTATTTGGAAGGTGGCTAATGGTAAAATTTTAGTTCTCTTATTTAGATGCTGGTAAATTACAAAATCGAATAGTTCAATAAAACTCAAACTGAGTAATCTATTTTGTATACAGTTTATAGAGAAAAATAATTGGGGGGGGGCTAATGAAAAGAAATTTGAGAGAAATTGGTAATTAACTAATACTGAATAGCCCCCCCCATTCCTTAGTTTATAGTATATTTGTTGATGACACCCAGGCGCGTAGCCAGAAATTCGCAATGGGGGGGGCCGTGTTTGGGGGTCTGGGGGCGGAGCCCCCAGCGCTCGAAAATTTTGCGTTTTTTTGCAAAATGACTTCATTTTAGGGCTATTTTGATAAAAAAATAACGCTTTTAAAAACGTGGCTTAGAAATTGGCAGTGCAAACATGATTTAACTGGTTGCATAAATGGGCTATTTGGGAGGTGGCTAATGGTAAAATGTTAGTCCTCTTGTTTCGATGCTGGTAAATTATAAAATCGAATAGTTCAATAAAACTCACACGGAGTAATCTATTTCGTATACAGTTTATAGACAAAAATAATTGGGGGGGAGGGGGCTAATGAAAAGAGATTTGAGAGAAATGATCGGAAATTAACTAATACTGAATAGCTCCCCCCTATTCCTCAGTTTATAGCATGTTTGTTGATGACACCTATGTTTAGCATTTTTACACTTTTGATCAAATTTGATTGCTTATTTTTTACCATTTTTCAAAGTTTTAATTTATTTGTTAGTTTTATTTTTGACAAATTAGCCCCCCCCCCCCGGAGCATATGTTTCAAAAGATGTTTTAAATCACTATTTAGTCCACTCCAGAGCATAAAACAGTCTCAAAAGTGCTAAAAACGTGGTGTTTTTTACCATTCTGCATTTTGGTCGACATGTCAATGGGGGGGGGGGGGGGCTATAGCCCCCCCGCCCCAACCCTAGCTACGCTACTGACCTATGTTTAGCATTTTTACTTTGCGATCAAATTGGATTGCGTATTTTTGACCGTTTTTAAAGTTTTCATTTTTTTGTTTGTTTTGTTTTCAACAAATTAGCCCCCCCCTAAATATATGTTTCAAAAGATGTTTTAAATCACTATTAGTCCACTCTAGTGCATTTAACGGTCTCAAAAGTGCTAAAAACGTAGTGTTTTTTTTATTCTGCATTTTGGTCGACATGCCAATGGGGGGGCTATAGCCCCCTCTCCCCCCCTGGCTACGCTACTGAATTGAACTTTCTAATCGCCCTAAAAACGTGCGAAATGGCGTTAAAGTCGCTATTTTTTTTTCGAAAAATTGCTGGAATTACTCAGTGGATGGGAGCTTAACCACCATAGTGGTTTCGCAGTAACTAAAAACTCGTGCGAGATATACTAACCTGATTGTATTTCTGTAGTGACTCTACCTGCCGATAAACTACGCCTTCAATTTCCTGAAACGTGCTTTGTAAGGTTTTTTTGCTGTTTAAAGGTAATCTTCAACGGAATAAAAAGCAAATAGTTCATACTAATACTCGTACCGGTTTCTAATGCGTAGTTTGCTTAATAGTCCTAATGTACTGTGCTTGGCCGCATATTGTTAATTTGTCACTTGCTACTGGCTTGCTTACACAGGATCTTGAAGTGGCATGCATTGTTATGCGTCTCAAAAGAGAATCTCTTGATATTAATGACCTGAAAAACTATAGACCTATCAGCAACTTATCATTTTTGTCTAAGCTTTTAGAGAAATGTGTTTATGGCCAAATAAATGAGCATTTGCATGCTAATAATTTGCTAGGTCAATTTTAGTCTGCTTATCGTCAACACCACAGCTCCGAGACCGCCATGGTCAGAGTCAACAATGACATTGTTCAGTTACTTGATTAAAATTTGAATGTGATACTGATGTCATTTGATCTTTCCTGTGTTTTTGACACAGTTGATTAAAAAACTACATCATCGTTTTGATATTGATGGCACTGTTGTTTCTTGGTTGATGTCATATTTACAAAGCAGGCAGTTTTTTGTAAAGCTAGATAACACAGTTTCTGAAAACGTTGAACTTTTTTCTGGTGTTCCCCAGGGATCAATACTGGGCCCGCTTCTATTTAACCTATATTTCTGAGAAATTGAAAACATTGCTGTCAGTCATAACATTGAGATTCATATTTATACTGACGACATTCAATGTTATTTTAGTTTTGATAAAAGTATCCAGTTGAATACTGTAAATACAAAAATTGCTAACTTTTGCGTCGGATTTAAAAACATGGATGAATAACAACTATTTACAATTAAATGAATTGAAAACTCAGTTTGTAGAGATGTTACCTCCAGGAAGAGATCATGCAAAACTAATTCCAAACCTAAATTTGGGTGGCAGTGATGTTTTTACTACATCTGTATTTATAGGTGGGCAAGTTAATGCAAAACGTTTGCTTTGTTAACCACTAGTCCGTTTACAGACTCAGGGCCGTGACTAGGTGGTTCGGGCCCCCCCCCCGAAAACTCAAGAAGGGGTCCCCTCCGAAACGCTTAAATTTGCACATTTTTGCAATCGGCCTAAATAGTCACTTAACTTTCACATATCTAAGACGCACTACTTTTCTAAAACCAGGATTGTAGAACAGCACGAAAATTTGCAGTTAAATTTACATTAATGATATCCAAAATATAAAATAAACCAGAACAATCAATAAAATTATTGTTTGAGAGTGAGTTTTATTGAATTCCAAAGACCATTAATACTGTATTGTTACAACGCTACGTGAAAAATAACTTTGGTACTGGAGCTGTAATTATCAGAGGTGGAGTCGAGGACACAAGGCTCGAGGCCAAGGCCAAGGCCAAGGACACAAAAAAAACCCGAGGCCAAGGCCAAGGCCAAGGACAGCCTTTCCGAGGACAGACACTCTCGAGGCCAAGGACAGGAATGCTCGAGGCCAAGGCCAAGGACCAAGGACACAGGCGCAAGTGTTCTCCAAAAAAAAGTCTTCAAAAATTTTTTTCAGGCGATCTCCAATTTATTGGCGTACCCAGAATTTTTGATTTGGGGAGGCCTAAACCACAAATCACATGCAATGACGTCATCAAAATTTTTCCAAAGAAGAAGTTTTTGTTTGACAAAGATATCGTAGGATGGAAGATCTAAAATCGTTGCCTGTTGGCACGTAACCCGGATTTTGCAAAGGGAGAGGGCTTAAACTAATACCTGAAAAACGCAAATATTTAACTTTGGAAGCGTGTTGAGAAAGCTGGTGTAACTCAAAGGTATCACAAACGGGGGTCTGGGGGTGGGGGCCCCCATCCGCCGGAGGCTTTGGGGGGTCTGGGGGCGAAGCCCCAAGCCGTTGGGCAATTTTTTGTAGTTTTTTGGAAAAAAAGCTATTTTAATGCCATTGAATCACATGTCGCAAGTGTTCAGAGCCATTTAAAAGCACTAAATTTTTGCCATTTGAAAGCCAATTGAAAAAATCAAATTGTTTAATACTCCTTCTACTTGCAATTTAAGTCCAAAACACGTTTAACATCTTGCATTTTGGAGTTAAATTTAATAGTAAGTGATTTGGTCCAGGTAGGGGAAAGCAAGGTGCATTGTCTCTTGCAGCATTTTAGCAGTAAATAATAATCCCTGGAAGATTTTCCTTAGAGATTTAGTTTTGTCATGAAAATAACTAGTTAAAGCAGTACATGTTCGGCCAGCCCCCTCAATTGAAGTTCAATGATTCGTTCACTCAGCATTTTTGATGACTAATTTTTTTAAAAAGTATTTTGTACATAAAAAGCGGCGAGGTTGGAGGTGAATTACTGAATTGTTATTGAAAATTGGTACGATAGATGGTTACGTCTACTAACCATGTTATTGCCGGCAGGATTTACTTCGCGCTAGGCCCATGGCACTTTGGAGATTTTCGCAACATCTTTCTGCCAAATATAGGTGAAGAACAAAAAAAGTCTTACGATTTTAGCTCGGGGACCCTAGCTGGTACTCAGACGCGTAGCCAGAAATTCACAATGGGGGGGCTGTTTTGGGGGTCTGGGGGCGGAGCCTCCAGCGCTCGAAACTTTTGCATTTTTTCGCAAAATGAACTTGATTTTAGAGCTATTTTAATAAAAAATATTGCTTTTAAAACGTGGCGTAGAAATTGGCAGCGCAACATAATTCAACTGGTTGCATTAATGGGCAATATGGGGAGTGGCTACTGGCTAATGATAACATTGCAGTTCTCTTGTTTACTTGCTGGTAAATCATAAAATCCTATTATTCAATAAAACTCACTCGGTGTAATCTATTTCGTCTATATTTTATAAAAAAAATAATTGGGAAAAGGGCTAATGGAAAGATATTTGAGAGAAGTGACTATGATAATTAACTAACACTGAATAGCCCCCCTCCTGTTATTCTTGAGTTTATAATATATTTGTTGATAAAACCTATGTTGGGCGTTTTTACATCAACGATCAAATTTGATTGCTTATTTTCAGCGATTTTTTCAAAGTTTTCATTGATTTGTGACTTTTATTTTTGACAATTAGCCCCCCCCCTGAATATATGTTTTCAATGATACTTTAAATCACTTTTTAGTCATTTCCAGCGCAAAAACAGTCCCAAAAAAGCTAAAAACGTGATATTTTTCTTATTCTGCATTTTGGTTGACAGGCCAATGGAGGGGGTTATAGCCCCCGCCTCCCCCATGGCTACGCTACTGCTGGTACTGCGTCATGTTATGGTAAATCTGGCCCTGATTAATGCATTACGTTCACAAAAAGGCTAGATGTGGGCCTGAGATAGCAACTTGTAGGACAAAAACTCTCCATTTTCTTCGGGTTGTACGTTTAAATTGGCTGGCAAAAATAGAATTGAGGGGGACCCAGCGCCCCTGGCCTTCAATATTGTTGTTATAGTTATACTGTTGTAAACGAAAAATGCTAAAAAGAAACTGAAACTGAAGGAACTACAGAATTTTTTGTCACAGTTTTGTCATTGGTGAAATTTCAATTGGGAAGGGGGCGGACCCCCTGCCATCCTCCTCTTGGCTACGTCTATGCTCCAAGTGAGGAAAACAAAAAAAGTGCTCGCAAATTTTCCGCGAGGTTTCTGGCGCTTTCCAACGAAATTTCAACTGTTTAAAAAAGAGTGCTGTCCTCGAGCCGAGGACAGGCCAATTTTCGAGGACTTGAGGCTTCGAGGCCAAGGCCAAGGCCAAGGACTTGACCTTCGAGGCCAAGGCCAAGGCCAAGGACTTCAAAATGTGTCCTCGAGGACGTCCTCGAGGCCAAGGACGTCCTCGAGGACTCCACCTCTGGTAATTATGAGTAAAAGATGCGATCCTTGTAAACGGCTGTAGTGACATCAATAATCCTAAACAGATCTGTACTGAACTCTAGGAACTTAGGATTTAATGAAATAAATTTTAACTTGTTTGCTAACATCCAAGCGCGTAGCCAGAAATTCGCAATGAGGGGGCTATTCTGGGGGTGGAGCCACCAGCGCTTAAAAATTTTGCATTTTTTTGCAAAAATAACTTAATTTTAGGACTATTTTAATAAAAAATAATGCTTTTAAAACGTGGCATAAAAAATTGGCAGCGCAACATGATTTAACTTATTGCATTAATGGGCTATGTGGGAGGTGGCGTATAATAGCATTGTATTTCTCTTGTTTACATGCTGGTAAATCATAAAATCCTATTATTCAATAAAACTCACGCGGAGTAATGTATTTCGTCTATATTTTATTAAAAAAATGATTGCGGGGAAGGCTAATGGAAAGATATTTGAAAGAAGTGAATGGTAATTAACTAACACTGAATAGCCCCCCCTACTTATTTCTGAGTTTACAACATATTTTTTGATAAAGCCTGTGTTTGGCGTTTATTAGCGATGAAATTTGATTGTTTATTTTTGGGCATTTTTCAAAGTTTTCATTGATTTGTGACTATAATTTTTAAAAAATTATCCCCCCCTGAATGTATGTTTAAAAAGACGTTTTAAATCACTTTATAGTCCATTCCAGCGTAAAAAAAACAGTCTCAGAAGAGCTAAAAACGTGGCATTTTCATTTTTCTTCATTTTGGTTGACAGGCCAATGGGAAGGATATAGCCCCCTCCCCCCCCCTCGCCAATGCTACTGCTGACATCTGAAGGCAATCTGACTGTAACCATAACTAGACTAATTCTGGACTGGCTGTAGTGCAATCGACTGGTAAGCTGAACATCTGAATTGATTAACTAGCTAAGACAAAGCGATTGTGATTCTATTACACCATAGATGAAATTGTAACGCAGCAGCAGTGACATACAGGTACAGCGAGCGTATTTTCAGTATCTTATGCAATTTCAAATTCACAATACGCTTTAATTTTGTTTTAAATATTGCGAAACATACTAGCACTGATCAAAAATACCAACTTTTAAAGTAGTAGTAGTAAAGTAAAAAGTGGGGCCCCCCCGACCGGGGGGTTTGGGGCTGCCTTGTCACGGCCCTGTACAGACTTCACACCTCCGTTAACATTAATCCGTTATTTTCAGCTTTAGTTAAGGAAGTTATAATAAAGTCCATTAATTCGTTAATATTTTGCTTGTAATTTATATTTCTTCTTATTCACTCGCTTCCAGTAGCCAACACGTATTGACGCTGTTGAGCTGATTGTAAGGAAATATTTATTGCTATGGTGGTCTTTTTGTGTTTTGGAAGTTACATTTTACTGTCGAATCTAATTTCAAGAAAAAACTAGCTTCAAATGCACTAACAAAGCTGCGATCGGAAAATCTTTGAAAATTGCGAACAGCGATAATTAATAGACCTATGAGGTTGCAGCTTATTATTTGGTACAAAAAAAGAGCTCCTTCCTTTGCTTTCTTCTATAAAACTCGTGTTGATGCGCAACAATTGTTACCAGTGCAAACTGGTTTGTACCGGTGCGATGAATGAACGGTGCAAGATATTAACGATAAAAACCTTAACGGGAGTTAACAGAACTTAACGGAAGTTAATTTAGTCCGTTAACATGAAAAAACTTCTTAACGAGTTAGTGAAAAAGTTAGCTTCGTTACATGGCGACCTAGAAACACCGGCCATGCCAACAAAAAGCGAGCGCTTCGACTGAAGGCCGACAGAAATTCTCTGTGGGAGACAAATCTAATTAGGTCAGTCTCAAGACTTCGTTGTTGCAATAGAAAACGCCGGCATTTGAGACGATTACTAGTGACAGCAACAACTAACTTGTAGTACAGGTAACTTTGCAGTTAAGCAGCAGCGATATAAGATACAGTGCTAATAGTACACATTAAAGTGTAGAACTACAGTATAATTACCGGATATACAGTAGCTACAGCATTTATGATGTTTTATCTGCGAAGCCATTAATTGCATTTGTTCAATCAAGCAGTTAAACAACTTCAGTAATTTCGATAGACCGACAGTAACAGTATGAGAAGGTAAAGAAGCTTTTATGATTAAAATGTGCTTAGATAGCAATAGGCAACAGGATCTAAGGATTGCAAGCTCGATACAAAACTAAGGTTTCAATGACTTATAGTTTTAATATTTCTAACTTAGTTTGAATTTTTCGAAGCATAACTTATAATACGGATTGTGGATCCGGATGAGCAAGTTAGAATGACGATACCCCACAGCAACAAAATTTTTAGAAATTATTAAAAGCTACAATATAAATTATGGATACTGGTATAGCATGGCTGCGCCTCACGTAGCATACGGTAATTGCAGTAAGTTATACTGTACAAAAGTTCCAAAGCTGTATTGCTAACAAAACTTTATTTTTGCAGAGAAAAGGCTATAGTATAAACTTAAATGGTTCTTAAGTGTCGTGTAACTCTTTGTAAAGGAAACTATGCTTCCAGTAGTAAAAAAGTACCCGTATACAAACTTCCACAATATGAGAAAGAAAAGAAAAAATGGATTTCTGTCATCCCGAGAGCCAGCTTGGTTGTCTCGAAGTATACTGCAGGGTGTGGAAAACATTGGCCAAACGATGCAGAGATGGTAAAAGTCCATGGCAAGCTGAGACCAAAACATCCATTTTCTGTTTTTCCCGGAATTCCTTCCAAGTTGTCGGTCCTCTCAATCAAGCAATGCTCGCAAAGCATTTGCTCTCCGGAGGCAATGAATATGTGATGTTCGGATGGTTTTCCACCGATTCTTTGGAAAAAGTGTTTGAAAAATTACGACGAGGTTCAGGAGGAACTTACTTTATAGCGGCATAGGATGTTACTGAAGAAGTCCACATTGACCATGCCAAAGTTTTTTTACAGCTTGGAGTAAATCTGTCCCAAAACAGATTTGTTGAACGACAAAAAATGTGAAATCTTTAATAATTTGCATGCTTTAGAAGCAAGTGTGAAAGAAGAGACATTGTTATCCTTAATATACATTGCTGGGTATGTACAAAAAAAGGGTGGTGTGGTAAAAGAAAATGACTCCTTGTTTCATTACCACAAGTTTGAAAAGTATGTTGATGCTCTCAATAGAGGGTCACGTACTCTGCCACAAGACTATTTCGTGCAGTGGTGTATATTTTGCTTGATTTTCTTTCTGGAAGTTTTAGATGCGGAATGTCGAAAATATTTTGTTGACATGTTTTTTTGAATTTCAGTAAGGTACGGCTTCTGAGTTTCAAAAAAAAAAAAAACACTGCGCTATTTTGTGCAATATTTTGTTAAAGAACGACTCCGTAGTAGTAAAGAGTCTGGCTTAAAGATTTTGAAACTTTCTTAAATTTACGATATTTCAACGACTAACTATTTTGTGGCTAATATGCAATAGTACTTATTATACATATCGGTATCAGCATGTTTGATACAACATTGTTAGTACACTGTAATGTAGATTATGAAATACCGTAGCACTGTTATTTTAGGTGACTTAAATGAGCGAATAGTGTCTTATTTGGCCAAATTTTTGACATCGTATGCAACCACTCTTTTCAGTATTTAATACAAGATACTTTTGTTTACCTTAGAATGTTTCAGTGTTTGGTCTTTTAACTTTAGAATGTTTAGCGTTAAAATGTCGACAATGCCTGAATATATTGCGTAAAGTGCACTACTAATACCTCGCGCAGCTGTCTCTATTGCGTGAAGACTGCAATTGTCGGCCTTCAGTCGAAGCGCTCGCTTTTTGTTGACATGGCCGGGCCATGCTTCGTTATTAACGGACTTGTGCCCACCTATGTCTGTATCTGTTAAAACTCTTGGCGTAATACTAGACCAGGATATGTCGCCAAGTTTGCATATTAATAAACAGAGGTGGAGTCCTCGAGGACACATTTTGAAGTCCTTGGCCTTGAAGCCTCAAGTCCTCGAAAATTGCCCTGTCCTCGGACAGTACTATTTTTTTGAGTTGTTAAAAGTTTGTGGAGCGCCTGAAAAATTTTTTGGAAAACGATTTTTTCTGGAGATCGCCTGAAAAATTTTTGTGAAGACCTTTTTTATTTTTTTGGAGAGCACTTGTGCTTGTGTCCTTGGCCTCGAGCATTTCTGTCCTTGGCCTCGAGAGGGTCTGTCCTCGGTAAGGCTGTCCTTGGCCTTGGATTTTTTATGTGTCCTTGGCCTCGAGCCTTGTGTCCTCGACTCCACCTCTGTTAATACAGCAATCAGTGTAAGTTGCTTGAATCTACGTAACTTGGGTAGAATTGGCTCCAAATTGTCACATGAACTGAAACTTCAATTAGTGCATTCAATGATTCTTACCATCTAAATTATTGGAATGCACTGTACTATCATTTGCCTGTCTATTTGTCAAAGAAGCTTACAGGTGTGTTACATGCTGCTGTGAGATATATTTTTGGTCTGCATGGATCCTTAAAGAGAATTCCAATACAGTATCTCCATATTTGAAAAGTTTGCATATTCTGCCAATCAAATTTCGCATTATGTTCAAAATTACTTGAATGACATACAAATGTTTTCGCATTCTCGCTCCTGCTTACATTAAAGATATATTAAGTTTTCATAAGCCGAGTGCAACACATAATGTTAGGAGTAATACTGATTACTTGAAACTTGAACCTAAACTAGGATTGAATTTTGCGAAATCACAGGCTTTTGGTGATGTTGATGACCTTTAAACATGGTTTAAATATTAAAATTTGAATCATGTTTAGGGGTCATTGGCGTAGCGGGTTGGAGAGATGAGTCGTATGTTTGAAATGTGATTTTTTTCTATATTTTTGGGTTGCAGTTCATTTTCCACTGCCTGTTTTGCCTTTTTTGTTGTATCGGTATTGCTTTTGGAGTGTAGACATTTCTTTCAGAGTGTTTTCTTTGGAAAAAAGGTTTTTGTCGGTGTTATTTCATGTTAGTGTTTTTGCTTTTATTAGTTCGTGCTACCACTGCCTTGTCACTAGGCTACTCATTTCTCTAGTGTTGTATAGTATGTTTTGCTTGCCGAGCTATTGTGTTTTGTTGTTACTTTTCAGCAGCTTAATGCTTTTTTGCTGTTTATTTCTTGCACATTGTTTTGCTTTTTCTACCGTGCCCCTTTGGCAGATATGCTGGTGAGTTCCAGCATTATCTTAAGGGG
Organism: Trididemnum nubilum; assembly: GCA_963965965.1. Lineage (NCBI taxonomy): Eukaryota > Metazoa > Chordata > Ascidiacea > Aplousobranchia > Didemnidae > Trididemnum > Trididemnum nubilum. The sequence continues at coordinate 5,381,922 of OZ014481.1, read as the reverse complement.
TTTGCAAATACCATATTATGATTATGAGAGAGAATAGAATCAGACTCTTGTGCGTTCTAATAATGGCAATGTTTGGGCCGTGCTGAAATGAGTTAATCTGTTTAGATTGGTGTTGTTGGGTGTTTGAAAAATGTTTGCAGAGCGACTGAACGAGTATGAAAACCGATTGGACTTTGGCACGCGAATAAATTAATCACTATTGCAGCATTTGCCAAGTTGCCTTCGCCAAGTGATAGCGAAGTTTCGATTTTCCAGTCATACATCTTTTTTTTTATGCATGCAAACGAAAACAGAAACCATTCATATCATACTGGCTGCTGCTTATAATTTTATTTTTAGGCGCAATGAAAGGCTGCGGTGGAATGAGTCTCAAGCAGGCAGATGGAAGCGGGCAAGCAACTTCACACTATACCTTCAAAGATGAATGTCAAGCAGGGAAGCTGTGAATATCAATTTTTCTTGTCTTTGGTTTGACTCGATCGGAAATCGAACCCGAGCCTGCCGTTTTAGTAGCAGACGCTCTGTTTACTAAACCATGTTCGGTTATTGAAGTTGGAAGCAATATAAGCGACTGTAATTAAACTAATAGTCCTGTAACTTGATTGCTAATGCAGTTTTGCAAAAAATGTCTGAATAAAAAATGTCTGAATTGATTCCAGTAACCTTTTACACTACCGCTTTATTGCTAAAATTAACAATGATCAACTGGTCACGCTCCCAGCAATATTTCATAATTCGCAATTGTCTAATTATATAAGCGAAGATTACGCAATTTGAACTCATGACCTTTCTGCTCCGACACGTTGCGCAGCATTAAGCGTTTCGCAAACAAAGCCGCTGTGAGTTGCTGCTAAACGACATTTGAAGTACTCGAAGGCACTTGAGTAGCAAGAAATACGGTTTATGCTATACTGATCAGAAACACCATATATGAAAGCTATATGAGCACTGTATCAATAATTTGTAAGAAAAATCAGGAAACTCTTACGCAAGGGGTTGACGAATGACATTAATGTAGCAATTACTTCTAACGCATAGATGGAGCTATCAACTTTTTCATGCTTGGATATACACTATTTCCGTAGTTAATAGTGGACGGCTTGAAATAGCATTGATGAAACTGGAAAGAAAAAATAATAAAAATCTTTGCATTCTATCTCCGAAGAAAAGTGTTCTTGTTACAGTACCGTCACTTAATTAATTGTCACTGACCATTCTTTCATAATCTACACAGGAGTAAATCAAGGCGTAAAAAACACAAGTTCATCAAAAAATGCCACGTTTTAATCGAAAGATAGTAGCACACACGAACACATAAAGAGTATGGTGCCATCTGCAAGCTGCACGTCCTAATGACGCATAAAGCCAAACCACAACAAAACGTTTAAACAAAAACACCTGATTCAGCAAGGAATTTTGCTGTTATGTGAAAAGTTTTTCAAAATTTTTTACTGAAGTAAGCTGTTATCGGTAACATTGCTTTATTTCGGCCGTCATAATCACGGCTTATTCAACCTCAGACAAATTACTAACAAAACGCGATTATATGTACTTTGTACAGGTAGTTGGAATGTGCCGCGATACCGGCAAGAATACTAGTTAACAAAAAAACTGCAACTGTGCAACTTTGCTTTTAGCACTTTCGCTTTCGAGTTTTGATACCATACCGCTGCTAATAAAAATAATACAGTGGCATATCAAGTGAATGCATATCCAAAGGCAAAATATATCATGACTCTTTGTTCGAAGAAAACTCGGAAGTTGTCCTAACGTGCACGTTTCAAGCAGTGGCGTAACCAGACGGTGCTAAGGGGACTTCAGCCCCTCAACAGCCAAGTCATCTCGAAAATTTAATCCAAAATACAAGCGTTTAAATGTGTTTTGGACTTTAAGGGAAACTGAAGGAGCTGGGCAATTTACTTCTTTGCCTCTAAACACGTGCAAAACATGATTGAAATGAGTGGTTTTACCAAAAAATCAAAAAATAGCAGCGGCTGGGGCTGCATTCCCAGACCCCATGGCCTACGGCAGCGCAGACCCCCGTCTGTGATGCGCTTATTGCACCAGTTTGTTCAGTACGCCAGTTAATAGAGACATTTTTTAAACGAAAAATTCTTAACTTTGGGGCCAAGCTCCCCTCTCCCTGAGCAAAATCCTGGTTGCGCGCCTGTATATTTGCCCGTACAACATCCCTTTAAAAACGAATTTTCTTGCACAAAATAACTCAATGTAAACCCTGTTTGAGAAAAACTACGTAATATCAATTGGTCCATCCAGAGGTGGGGCCCCCTTCCGAAAAATACCCCCCTTCAGATGCAACAAGGTGCTACAACAAAAGCGGAGAAAGTCTTCACTTAAGTTCGACGAAAATGCAACAAATTTTCGGTGAAGACATTTTTTGTTTGATCTTTACCTAAAGAAATGTGGCAAACTTCTGGCAAAGCTCACCCCCCTTACTGAAACCTCATAGTTACGCCACTGCTAACATGTTGCCTCGTGCTTAGTCCAAGATTGTTCATCAAGTAAGCTATGAATTATGTAATTTTTGATAACGAGCAAAAGTGATTTCACTTCTGCATAGTTTTACTTTCACAACTAGCTCAAACTGAAGGTTTAGTAAGCTCTGCAGTCTGCATAGTACTGACCGTGGAGAATAGTATCAGCACATTCACATAATCATCTCAATACAAAAATACACGTGAGTGCAACAAAGTAAAGCACTGAAACAACTTGTTTTTCTATTTGAACAGTACTTTGATCGTCTAAAACAACGCGCTGTAAAACAACTTCCAGGGCTGTTGCTTCAAAATTGAACAGGATAAAAGATAAAACGCATCTAAGAAGCAAATATAAAAACAATATTGAAAGTAAAAAAAAAAAAACAATAATAACTTAATCTAGAAGTACGAGTAGATAGCTCAATAAATATAGCATTGTTATGTGCCTACGGTTATGATTTTGCCATCAATGGCTGAAAAGTTAATGAAATAGTTCACATCAATGGGCTGTACTGTTACAAATGTTAGTCATTTAATAAGACTAGCATTAGGTGAAAAAATCAATAAATATACGCGTACAATTACTGAATTGTGAACTGTGCAGGGAGCAAAAATCGTTCGATGATTCCTGAAACTCATATAACTTTAATGCTACGTCGCAAAATCAAAATTTGGTCGCTGCAAAGCAAGCTACGCAATCCCAAATTGGTGGTTGATTTAACCACTTTTTTTAATCATGTGCAGGTTCAAATGGCTCAAACCAACAGCAACAATTTACCGTCGGCAAAAAACATTTATTTTGTCGAGTAATTCATCCCTACCAGCTCAAGGTATTTAAACTCTGTTAAGCTTAGTAATTATGTCAATGATTACGTTGGCCAGTTAAGCTGTCCGAGTCTTTCCCGTGGATGAGAGTATGGTGGAATACTATGATATTGTCGCACCACAAAACCCAGCTGATGGAAAAAACCTGGGAGAGAAACGTGGCCAACTCTGATAAGCACCAAATCAACACACAGTCGACCACTGCTGATACGTACCCATTGGTCTGATTTTACGAAGGTAGGCCCCATGATCATCTTAAATTTATATTATTTCTGCAGAAGCGTACCTCGAAACATGGCATTAGAGCTCAGCGAAATGCGTGCCAAACGACGCATACAATAAGTTCACTCTATATTGGTTTTAAAATCATGTTTTACAAGGTACTCCTCAACTGACCGCCAACAAGTTTTCATGGGGGCGGTAAGTTGACTTATCTCGTTTTTTTTGCGATGTTTTACTTAAACTTTGGTGAAACATATTTCTAATGCATTAGCTGATCCAGCTGTTTCCTCAGTATTTCTTAAATTTATATTTTTGTTGTAAACAATAAGCAAACAACTTGCAAGATGAATTTTCACCAGAAATATCGGACAAAATGATTTCATGTTAAAGAAATACCCAAGAATAAATCACTAAGATCTTGTCATAGTGTTAAATAACATTTCACAAACTTAAACAAGTTTTAGTTGGTTGCAAAAGAACTAAGTTCTTTGATTTGGATCTAAATTCTCTTTAATTTGAGCAGTATTGCATTTGTGATAATTCAATTCCAAGTAAACAAGCTAGTGCGTTTTTAGGAAGGAACGAAACAACTAATTGGCATCTCGAAAGTTGTTTAACCAGTATTATTTTTGAATGCAACTATAAAAACAATTCAAATATTTCCACATTTGTGAAATAATCGCTACGTTAGTCAGGGTTTGTATATTAACACGACTATTTGTACACTAGAGTAATACAACTACGCATTGGGTTTACATTAAGCACAAAACCAAATTAGCTAATTAAGCATCATTTAATGCGGAAATTACACTCGAATGCAGATTGCTTCACTGTACGTTTTTTTGCGACAGTTCTGTGTTTGCCATCTCAATTAACGTTTCTTTTTAAAAAAGAATGTAGCAGGTGTGTCTACTTTCTATGAGGTTCTTACTGTTTAATGGCACTTGATGTCGCCAACTTAATCACGAAATTACCAAAAACTATCAATTTAATGCATTAAAAACACAGAATAACTTGTCGGAAAAACAGCAAAAAATATTTTTGAAACCAATAGACAATTAAAAATATTCATGCAAAATATGCCTTTTATTATGCATTTCTCACCACTTTAGTTCATTACCCTTACTACGTATATAGTACATATTGATAGATGCGTAATGGCAAGTAAAAAAACATAGGCAGAGCAGAAATAGAATAAAAAGGCATATACTCACAGAAGATAAAAGTCTACTACACTTTATATGCCTTTAAAAGTTTTACCTAATAAACTGACTAAAAGCGTTTTAATCTCTGTAACATTCCTTTAAAGTTGTTCTATTGCTCTAAGTGCAAGAAGCCATATCAAACAAGATTTTAGCATTTCAATATTCATGCAGTAATTACTGAAAAATACTTCTAACCTTCACAATAAAAAAACAGAAGAAACTGTATTAAGTAAACCAATAGTCCATGTTTAGTGGCATAAATACTACTAATGAGAAATTGCAAAACATACTAACATAGCAACCCATAGTAAAAGCATAAAATGTTAATACAACCTGCAACCAGAAGACTTGAGTAAGCACAAAACAAAGTTTAGATAGATCTCTTAATTTCCATGCTTTTCAACAACCCAAGTCAACTTAAGATTGTGAATGTGCTATTATGAATATTGTGCTATTTTGAATATTGTACATTCTTTTCAATCAACTTGATCTAAAAATGCGAGAGAAACCTAGCAAAACGAATAAGCAGACTGCTATGACTAAGGTATTGAATTACGGTAATGAAAACATTTTGAATAATACTTGCCATTTGCAACATCAAATGTTTTTTTTTGTGGGCAACTCCAAATTAAAAGTCATTATCATGCTATAATATCAATACTGAAGATAAAATTGAAAGCTTTTCATGATTCGTCTATTTGCACACTATATCCTTCTTGTAAATGGCGAGATTGCCAGTTGCTGACAACTTTTAACATTAAAAAAGATAAATAGCCAACAAATAAAAGATATAAAACCACAAGAATACTGGCAAATACTATCAAAACCACATAAGGCAATTGGCCTATGTAAATGACAACAAAATACATATTAATACAAACCACTATGAATGCAATGATGCCACCTATAATTTTCCAAGCTAAATTATTAACAAATTCACCCATTAAAGAATTCATACTGGCAAAATGAAGCACAGGAATCAAAGCAAACGGAAGTTGCAAGCTTTGAAGAACATTTAAAAGGTCATTTAAACCAGTTAAGTGGTTTATATCAGAAAATATGGCAATTAACAAAGTTGGACAAATGGCTATAGATCTAGTTAATAAAATACGCTTGGTGCGACTCCAACGCAAGTCCAAAAACCCTTCCATTACAAATTGCCCAGAATAGGTACCTGTCATAGTAGAACTTTGGCCAGCAGCTAAGATACCGACAGCCCAAATATAATAAGCTGCTGGACCAAAGAAACAACCCAACGCAATGCCTCCTTTATGAATATCCACTTCAATAGTTGTTTGATTTACTTTATTAAATGCCTCTAGTGCCCCTGGAATGTTGGTAGAATTAGCACACTTCAATTTCAGATCATCATAAGTTTTTTGATAAAAAGCTTCGGCAAAAACTGACACAACAAAAAGGTTAATTATAAAGGACACAAACAAAGCAATAGATGATTCAATATAAAAATAAAAGTTTGCTTCACGAACTTGCCTGGGCTTAGATCTATCTACATCTCGAGACTTCACAAGGGCTGAGTGAAGATACATGTTATGAGGCATGATCACAGCACCTATTATGCCCACAGCTTGAAGCAATTGTTGACTACCACAGTTTGTGCAATGGGGCACTAATGTGCCATATATTACTTTCCCTTGATCTGGGGCTACAGTTACATACTCATATCCAAAAGTTACAGCCATTATTGTAATAAGCATTGCAAAAAATGCCTCAAGCTTTCGCAAACCATATTTATCCAATAACAAAAATACAAAGGCATCACAAGCAGTAATGAGAACCCCTGCATATAATGGAATTTTACCACCAGAGAGCAAAGAAAAAGCAATAGCTGACCCAATTACTTCTTGCATGTCAGAACCAATAATCGCTATTTCAATCATCAACCATAATAAAATTCTAGGAAATTTTCTATATTGTATGTTGCAAACTTCTGCTAAATGTAATCCAGTAACTACACCTATTCGAGCTGCCATTCTTTGCATTAGTAACCCCATCAGTGTAGCCAGCAGCAACAACCACAATAGCTGAAACCCAGCTACAGCACCTGATTGTAAATCAGACTCAATGTTGCCAGGATCTAAATAGGCAATGCTCATAAGAAACCCAGGACCAGTAAAGGCCCAAAGTTTCTTCCAACTAAATGCAGGCATATCTGACTTATAACAGGGACCACAAGTACAGTTATTTTCTTCATCTACAGAATCAATTCGTGGCACTGCAATTCTTTGGTTAAAATAAGTCGCAATAATTGGTGTTGAATCACCTGCACCATCAGTAGGTTTTGAATGCTCTTTTTTATTCAAGCCCTGGTCACCTCCTGCTCCATCAGATGAATCATTATCAAAACCTTCGTAACTCATGGAGCCAGTAGGCCTGTCTTTTAGTGATGAAGTAGAGCCAGCAGGAGATCTATTTACTGGATTTGTATTACCACTGCTTTTGTTCAAGCAATGTAAACGCAGCCCGAATTCTTCAACTTCGGCACTCTCAGTCTCACTCTCTGAAACGTGACTCACATTAACCGGAATTTCATTCATGGATCTCTATTTATATGTGCTCTGTGTTTACAGGCCTAGTCAGCTCCGCTTAAAAAGGACGTGATAATCCGTAACCATTAACCAAACAACAAAACAAGACCAATCCTGATGCCCATGTGATTAGCTTACCATTAAGTCCGTGAGGGGTCAATAAAGTTAAAGGTCAAAGCTCAATAGCTTAGTTAGCCTGCTAACAATTGACGAAATTAATTACCGTAGTGACTTGGCGCACGGAACGTGCGCGGTTAAACAAACAAAAATTCCAGTGACGTCACTCGTTTTTGGAAATTTTTATTTCGATTATTACAGTTATAGGTTTGGGTTAGAGTTGAGGTTAGGCTTTGGGTTAGGGCTAGGATTAGGGTTAAGGTTAAGGTTTAGGGTTAGTTTTTTAAGGCTTTGTTACGAAACGTCTGCGTGCACGAAACGTGCGCCAAGCCTTTTCCATTAATAACAACCAATGGAGAGTTTGCACGTTACGCCGAATGTTCGAAATTACAAAGGTTCTGGGTCAAATATCCAAATGGCGCAAATGACGCTTTGGTACTGTGGCTTTGGCGAAGCGCAAACACCGGTACAAGTACCAAATACATTTTTTTTGCATATTTTTACCCGGTCACAGTCTCATCTGATGTCTTCAGGATAGGGTTTTCGGGGTTAGGGTTGGTGTTGAGTGGATTTTGAGACTTCAAGTTGGTATTTAGTTAACGTTAGGATAAATCTATCTCTGAAACTAACCCTAACCAATGTCGTTAGCTCGTTATTGCCTTGCCATTTGCCATAACACAAATTTTGACATAGACAATGCTGAGAATCTGACGATTGCTTGCAAATAGTTAGTGAACTTTTTTTAGAATTTTTTGCAATTTACAGCTCCTTGTTACAGTCTTTGTTATCAATTTTTTTTAGCAGTGCAGTGACTAAAAATCCGCTTTGATCGGCGTGGCGCAAAGCTGCAAACGACAAACATCAGGGCTCAGTAGTCAGTAGTTCCCGAACGGTGGTAGCGTAGAGCTTTTCAGATGGTATGCGAAGAGATTTTGAGGTGGTGCGAGAGCAGCTATTGGTTGCATGCGATATGTAGTAGTATTATATCACGACTATGGTATAATAGTCAGATAAACTAGACCTTATATTAAGACAGTAAAACTTCCTAACGTTTTGTTTCATCAACAAAGAGTGAAATTGCTTAAATAATTGGCGTAAAGCAAACAAGTTGTACATAAATGCAGTAAAATTAAAAACTCAATTTGTGGTAGTTTCTCAAACAGCAAAAAATTCAGATTCCATTAGGCTTTATGTACACTATGAGGAGCTAAAAAGGATCAAAATATACTAGTACTTGGAAGCAGTGGTGGCCTTAGGAAAGGGGGGGCCCCTGTGCAAATTAAATGGGGGAGCCCTTTTCTTTACACACTACTTTAACATGTTTTATCTGCACTTGCAATTAAGCGCAACAAAGCGTTTCATAAATAACAAGACCAGAAGACCAATGCAATTGCAGCCCTAATTAAATCAAATGTTTGTTCATAAGTTTCTCTCATCTAGATTATCAACTCAAGTAATTGTAGTAAAGTAACGTAAACTTTCAGCAATTGCTTTCAGTATGCTAGTGTTATTACAGAATATGTTTGAGTACTTAGCTATAATGTTTGAATGCTTTATACTGCTTAGCATATGATATACTGTATACGTTAGTCAAAAACCTATTACTGCCAGTTGCTGAAAGCAGTTGAAAAAAAAACAAGTGGAAAAATGACTACCTGAGTCATAGGCGTAGCCAGGATTTTTGATTGGGGGGGGGGGGCCAAAACCACAAATCACATGCAATAACGTCATCAGAAACTACGAAAGAGGAATTTTTTGGTAGGGCAAAGATATTGTAGAATGGAAGATCAGAAGTCGCGTCCTTGTGATGTGTCAAATGAAAATGTGTCAAATTGATGTGAAAACGGATGTGAAAGTTTTGCAATGACGTGAAAGTCCTTGTCCTTGTGAAGATCAGAAGTCGATGTAACTAGGAACTCATTCAAGGAGAGCGCTTAAACCAATAGCCTAGTTAAAATGCAAAAATGAGTAAATTGGGACACGTGCTTAAGTAAAGAAGTGTACTGTAATTCAAATGTATCACAGACGGGGGTCTGGGGGCGGAGCCTCCAGCCGCCCGAGGTCATGGGGGTCTGGGGGCGAAGCCCCCAGCCGCTGGACGATTTTTCGTAATATTTTGGAAAAAAAGCAGTTTTAATACCATTGGATCACATTTTGCACATTTTCAGAGCCATTTGAAAGCACTAGATTTTTAAAATTTGAAAGCCAATTGGAAAAATTAAGTTGTTTAGTCCTCCTTTTGCTTGCAATTTAAGTCCAAAACACGTTTAAAATCTTGCATTTTTTGGTTAAATTTTATTAGTGATTTCACCCAGGTAGGGGAAGTAAAGTACATTCCCTCCTGCAATATTTTAGCAGTAAATAACAATTTAGTCGATTATTTTCTTTATAGATTATTGTTTTGTCGAGAAAACAACCAGTTGTAGGAGTACATATACGGCCAGGGGCCCAGGCTCTCTCAATTCAAAAATTTGTTCAATGAGCATTCCCCTTACTGAAGCTAATTTTTTTCAAAAGTATTTTGTTGCATAAAAACTGGCGAGGTGGAGGTGAATTGTAATTGAAAAATGTACAATAGATAGTTATGCCTACAAACCATGTTGCTGCCCGAGTCGGATTTACATTGAGTTGGGCCCCTGGCACTTTGAGATTTTCGCAATATTTTCGCGCCAAATACAGGTGAAGACCAAAAAAGTCTTATCTGAGTGCAGGGTTCCTGGCACTAAGCCATGTGTTAAATCTGTCCCTGGTTATTGCATTACATTCATAAAAAGGTTAGATGAGAACCTTAGTTAGCAACTTTTAGGATAGAAACACTTAATTTCACTCGGGTTATCTGTTTAAATTGGTTGGCAACATTAAATTGAAGGAGCCATGGCCTCCTGAAACAGTATTATTGTTGGGGGCCCATATAAATTAGAGGGCCATATAAATATTCTTGTAGGGGGCCTCTTAAAATTGGTTAGCAAAAATTAAATTAAGGGGCCCTGGCCCCCTGGATCAATATTGTTGTTGGGGGCCCATTTAATCATTATTGTAGGGGGCCCATTTAAATTGGTTGCTAAAAATTAAATTGAGAGGGTCCGGGCCCCCTGGCTCAATACAATTGTTAATTACTGTTGCACGGGTGTACTGTTGTATGCAAAGATGCTAAAAGAAACTGAAGCTGAAGAAACAACAGTCTTTTTTGTGACATTTTAATCAAGGGTAGCATTTCAATTGGGGGGCCCCTGGGCCCCCCCTGGTTATGCATATGACCCCAGTAGCCAAACAGTAGCAAGCAAAAAAAAAGAGTAGTAAGTTGACTTTACCAGTAAATTTTTATTATCTGTTTGCTAAATCTGACTTAAAAGTTAAAACTAATATTGTCTTGGAAAGGGGGATATGTGTAATAACACTTGGAACAAGTGTATCTTGAGGGAGGGGGTACATATGTAACGACACTTAAAACAAATGCATAAACTTTTTATCATAATTTGCTCTAGTTTTTCATAATCAAATTTTCTACGCGCGATAGGTCAAATGGGGGGCCCCCAGAAGTGGGGGGGCCCTGTGCATTTGCACACTTTGCACATTCCTAAGACCACTACTGCTTGGAAGCAGGGTTGGAAAAATTACTGGTTTTTGCTTAATTACAATTACAACCTAAAATTTTCAATTACAATCACTGAAGTTCAAGTAAGTGTAATTCAGTTACAATTACAATGAAAAGATTCTCAAAACATTTTGACCAATTCACTTACATTTGAAGCCTCAAGTTTTGTTTATGTCCACCCTGTGGATTTGTTTTGTATTTCTATACCAGATTGACATTAAAGCCCTATTTCTCTCCATCCTTGTTCTTCCATCAATCTTTGTTTAACCTTGTTTCTTTCCAATGCATAATTTTGTTTGTAAGCAATTGCCAAGTATGTTGTTGAAGTCATATTGCTTTCAGCAACATTATGGTTTTAGTTAAACCATAGTATTACCGGTATATTGCAATTATTTGTGCGAAACAAAATAAGTTTTAACACAATTAAAAATTGTAAAAAAGTTGAAATTGTGTCTGTTACAACTTCAAGTTACAACTACAGTTTCACTATTTTAACTTTTACCTATACTAATATGGTCACATTTACTACAGTATTTAGCATGATCATACAAAAAAAAAATAGAACGATTAGTGTCGCTTTGACATGCACACAAGGGCAAAAAAGCACACAAAATCTTAATATCAGAAATAGCATTGAAGTTAAAATTATAGGCATACGAGGGTGCCCGGGTCCCCCCCAATCGAAATGCCACCAATGATAAAAATGCGACAAAAAAGTCTTGTTTCTTGATTTCCAGTTTCTTTTAGCATCTTTGCAATTGCATACAACAGTACACGCGTACAACAGTAATTACCAATAATATAGATGACCAGGAGGCCCGGGCCCCAACCAATTAACATGTATAACCCGTGTGAAATCAAGGGGGTTTTGTCCTGAAAGTTGGTTCTTCAGGCCCTCATCTAATCTTTTTATGAATGTAATGCAATAACCAGGGCCAGATTTACCACATGGCACAGTGCCAGGGTCCTGCACTCAGATGGTAAGACTTTTTTTGGTCTTTACCTACATTTGGCAGAAACATGTTGCAAAAATCCTCAAAGTACCAGGGGCAACGTGCAATGTAAATCAGGCCCAGGATTAACATGGTTAGTAAGCGTAACCATCTAATGTACAATTTTTCAATAACAATTTATCTCCACCTTGCCAGTTTTTCGCGACAAAATACTTTAAAAAAATTAGCTAGGGGAAATGCTCATGGAACAAAATATTGAATTTGAATTGAGGGGTCCTGGGCTCCCTTGCCATACATGCACTCCTATAACTGGTTAATTTCACGACAAAACAAAAATCCCTAACGAAAAACCTTTGAGTAGATTATTATTTACCAAAATATTGCAGGAGGCAATGTTCCTTACTTCCCCCTATCTGGTCCAAATAAATCACTTACTATTAAAATTCAACAACAAATTGCAAGATGTTTAATGTGTTTTGGACTTAAATTGCTAGAAAAAAGAGGATTAAACAATTTATTTTTTTCGATTAGCATTCAATGCTAAAAATCTAGTTCTTTCAAATGGTTCTAAATACTTGCAAAATGTGATCCAATGGCATTAAAAAGGCTTTTTATTTCAAAAAATTACAAAAAATTGCCTAGCTTCGCCCCCAGATCCCTAAAACCTCCGGCAGCTGAGGGCTCTGCCTCCAGACCCTGTTGATACCTTTGAGTTACATTAGTTTACTCGACACGTCTCCCGAGTTTGACATTTGCACTTCTTCACTATTAGTTTACCTCTTCTACCTTTAGCAAAATCCTGGTTAATTGCCTATAACAGGCCACGGCTTTAGATCTTCCATGCTACAATATCTTTGCCCCACAAAAAGTTCCTCTTTTGAAAATTTTAGTTGACGTCATTGCATGTAATTTGTAGTTTCCCCCCCCAATAAAAAATCCTGGCTACACTTATGTTTACAATGGTTACTTACCACTGGTAACATTGTTACAGTCACATCTGATGTCACAGGCAAATTCTATGTTAATTGTTAGGCTATTTTTCGGCTTAGAGTTAGTGCTTGATTACCGTAGAGTAGGTGCTAGGTTTAGGTTATACATATGATCAACCATATCTCTAAAAGAAACTCTAACTATCCCTATAACCTACTTTGATGTTTGGTTTGTAACGTCAGCTGTGCTTGCAACCGTTATCGATTTGCATATACGTAGAAAAAATTGATATATATTGTTCAAACACATTTTGTTTTTGCCCATCTTAGTGAAAAGTAGAAGATTGTAATTGAAAATAGGCAGAAAAATTTTCATATACAATTATCAACTTTTGAAAATTTACAATTACAGCAAAATCGTGTCATTAATTACAGTTTTGTCAATTACAATTATAATTTTTCCAAGCCTGCTTGGGAGTGTGGATAGATGAAGGCTTAAATTGGAAAGCTCATACAGCCAAATTAAGCTCGACTTGATCAAACACAGTAGGTGTGCTGTTAAGAATCAGAATTAATTAAGTACCCATTGTTTGAAAATCTTGTATTATACAGTATAGCTTAATACAAACTAAACTTACCTATGGCATGTTAACATGGGGAGGAGCAACAAAGGAGAACCTCTGTCAATTATCCGCACTACAAAATAAAGCTTTGCGTTTAATTACCTTTAGTTCTCAAAGATCAAACTTAACCAAGCTTTACAAAAAGTGTGAAATATTACAGCTAGATTAACTTTATAAGCTTGAAGTGGCTAAATTCGTGTTTCGCTTATTTGTGTGTGCAAAAATCGAATGGGCGATTGCGAGATTGAGAAATTTGGTAAGTGCAAAAGTATTTTTGAATGTCTACTACAGTTTAATGTTCACGCACTTAAATTACTGCATCTTGGCTTAAGGAAGTGCTGCCAAAACTGCATTATTACTCTTGCATATCCTCCAAAAAAAGCAGCAAGGTTGATCACAAACCAAAATTACACAGCTCGTGCTAACCCATTGTTGAAGAAACTGCAACTATTAACAATAAATGATATATGTAAACTGAAGGTAGCAAAATTCATGTTCAAAACAATACAGCTTCATTTAGGAACCACATCCTTGTTATTTACTCCCCTTTCATCTCTTCACAACTATTAAACAAGAGACTCTACGACAAACTTCTTCATCAAAAGAAGTAATCCTGAATTAGGCAAAAAATCTAAACAAATCCTTGGGGCAAGACTATGGCTGGAGGTACCACACCATATCAAAGATTCAACTTTTTCATTGTTTGTCAAAAAAATATAAACAATATCTAATTTCGAAATATGAGTAAATGCTAAGCACTTGTTTGAGTTGAAGAAAATTGACAATAATTCTCGTTCAACAAAAAACTGCATGCTACTAATTTTTTATGGTGGGCATTATTTGTGTATGTGTGTGTTTTGTTTTTTGTGCATTTTTAATATGTTACCGGTACTTAGTTTTAGTCTAAAGATTGCATTAAGTTAACTCGTTGAGGTGACAGTAGACTAGTGGACTGCATGGTCATTTTGCTGCCACCTCACCATGGTATACATAGCAATTTCTTGTTGTATACAATAACAGCATAGGCCTTGGTCTTGCTCTTTCTGTTAGTTTTTTTTTGCTATCTAATGCATGACTGTATCGTGGTGAATAAATAAATAAACAAACAAATAAACAAAATTCGTGATTGCAAAATAATAATAATAATAATAAAAAGCAATTCCTTGAGATAAGATAGCAAGAAGCTAACATCTGACTAAGGGGCACTTGTTACTAAAGCAGGTGAAAAGCAAAAAAACTAACTCATACAAAAAGCAAAAATCGGGCTTAAAAAGATCATCAAGACAGTACAGTGTTAAAGCATGCTAATCAATGTCAGGTACATCAATAAAGGCCATATTATAATAGTGTGTTTTCAATTTAGTTTTGAATGATGAAATGCTGCTACTTTCCCGAATATCAAGAGCAAATCATTCCAAACAGTAACTGAGGCATGTGAGAAAATTGATTCAGATTTGTTGTAGTTTAATTTGCTAGTTTTTTTCAGCAAAGGCAGATCACAGTTCCTACGAAAATCATAAGCAGCAGATGGCTTATGCAGGGCAATTAACTCTTGAAGGTAACCAGGAGCACAATGCTTTAAACACTTAAAAACCAACAATGCAATTTTAAAATTAATACAATACTTTATCGGTAAAAAATGAAGTTCTTCAAAAATGGTAACATATGATAGCGTCGTAGAGAACACTTAAAGCTAAAAATAAAGCGCACAGCAGCATACAACACTTAGGTAAATATACGCAACATACAGTCTGGCACTCCATAAAACAAAGCATTACAATAGTTCAGGTGGCACAAAATCATGGAATGAACAAGTTAAATTTTAAGCTTTACTGATAGTTTGGATGCAATTTTACCCAAATTTCTGAGATAACTGTAACATATAGACACCACTTTATTGAAATGGTCTGATAAATTTAACGTGTTATCAAAAAGCATGCCTAAAGGTTTAATTGACACACAAGGAGACAATGGCTCAGTTTCAAAAAAGGTAATTGCAGATATGACCCTATTCACATTTTGAGATGGGACAAACTCAACAAAATTGGTTTTCTGCTCATTCAGTAATAAAAAATTTGCATTCATCCAACTTTTCAAGTCAGAAACAAAACACAGTATTTTCTTGACAATGAGAGTCATAGGTGTATCACCAGCAAATCCAAAGTAACACTGGATGTCATTCGCATACATGTGCATCTTAAAATTGTGCAGTTGTGCAACACGTTCAACTTCGCGCACATACAAACTAAATAGCAGTGTGCCTAGAATAGACCCTTGGAGAACACCTGATGAAACACTGACATCATGTGAAAAAGAATTATTGACTTTAATGTAATACTTCTTAGATGACAAGTAAGATTCAAACCAAGCAAAAACAGTATCAGTCAAACCATACTGTCGTCCAAGTTTTCCATATAAAAGATTGTGGTCGACAGAGTCAAATGCAGCTGACAGATCAAACACCAAAAGCACAACATTTAGTTTAGCATCAAGCATACTCCCAATATCATTATGAATCACCATCAAAGCTGTTTTGCAACTGTTATAAGGCCTATGCGCTGATTGGAAATGACCAAGGAGGTCATTAGACAAGAGATGCTGCATAACTTGGCTGTAAACACATTTTTCAATTACTTTAGATAAAAAGACAAGTTGCTTATTGGTCGATAATTTTGCATAACATCGTGGTCAGCTGAAGAATTTTTTAACAATGGAACAACACATGCATGCTTAAACTCAGTAGGAAAGATACCACTAGGCAACGATAAATTAAAGATTTGCAGAATAGGTAACAACAAGATGTCTAAACTGCTTTTCAGAATTGGAGTAGGTAATGAGTCTAATTTACAAGTTTTGGATTGCATACTGGCTATGACCAATTTAAGATCTGCCAATGACAAAGCTTCAAACATACTCAGCTTTTCAACATTATGAACCATTGAAATTTCAGAAGCAACATTAAAGTTGTTGAAATGTTTGTCAATTCCATTACCAGTGATAAGTTAAGAGGAATTTGCCTCAATATTGACTGAAATTTTTCGAATTTTGTTATCAAAATAGTCAGCAAATTTGCATGCCAGCTCATAATCATGAGTAGAACTAGAAGAATAATCAGTATCACTAAACTGCTTGTCAAGTAATTGATTGATTATTCGATAGGTATTTCTGCTATCAACTTGGTATGACTGCAATTTATCAACATAATAAGCTTCTCTCGGTGTGGTATAAATCATCTTGGCATTACTACGTGCAGCATAGTAGAGTTTACCATTAGTTGTTGTGCGCTCTTTTCTAAACAGGTGCTCAGCTCTACGTCTCTTTCGTCTTGCTTCCTGACATTCGCTACTTCACCAAGGATTTCTGTCTAATTGAAAATTGGTGTTTGATCTGTCAGCTGCATTTGACTCTGTCGACCACAATCTTTTATATGGAAAACTTGGACGACAGTATGGTTTGACTGATACTGTTTTTGCTTGGTTTGAATCTTACTTGTCATCTAAGAAGTATTACATTAAAGTCAATAATTCTTTTTCACATGATGTCAGTGTTTCATCAGGTGTTCTCCAAGGGTCTATTCTAGGCACACTGCTATTTAGTTTGTATGTGCGCGAAGTTGAACGTGTTGCACAACTGCACAATTTTAAGATGCACATGTATGCGAATGACATCCAGTGTTACTTTGGATTTGCTAGTGATACACCTATGACTCTCATTGTCAAGAAAATACTGTGTTTTGTTTCTGACTTGAAAAGTTGGATGAATGCAAATTTTTTATTACTGAATGAGCAGAAAACCAATTTTGTTGAGTTTGTCCCATCTCAAAATGTGAATAGGGTCATATCTGCAATTACCTTTTTTGAAACTGAGCCATTGTCTCCTTGTGTGTCAATTAAACCTTTAGGCATGCTTTTTGATAACACGTTAAATTTATCAGACCATTTCAATAAAGTGGTGTCTATATGTTACAGTTATCTCAGAAATTTGGGTAAAATTGCATCCAAACTATCAGTAAAGCTTAAAATTTAACTTGTTCATTCCATGATTTTGTGCCACCTGAACTATTGTAATGCTTTGTTTTATGGAGTGCCAGACTGTATGTTGCGTATACTTACCTAAGTGTTGTATGCTGCTGTGCGCTTTATTTTTAGCTTTAAGTGTTCTCTACGACGCTATCATATGTTACCATTTTTGAAGAACTTCATTTTTTACCGATAAAGTATTGTATTAATTTTAAAATTGCATTGTTGGTTTTTAAGTGTTTAAAGCATTGTGCTCCTGGTTACCTTCAAGAGTTAATTGCCCTGCATAAGCCATCTGCTGCTTATGATTTTCGTAGGAACTGTGATCTGCCTTTGCTGAAAAAAACTAGCAAATTAAACTACAACAAATCTGAATCAATTTTCTCACATGCCTCAGTTACTGTTTGGAATGATTTGCTCTTGATATTCGGGAAAGTAGCAGCATTTCATCATTCAAAACTAAATTGAAAACACACTATTATAATATGGCCTTTATTGATGTACCTGACATTGATTAGCATGCTTTAACACTGTACTGTCTTGATGATCTTTTTAAGCCCGATTTTTGCTTTTTGTATGAGTTAGTTTTTTTGCTTTTCACCTGCTTTAGTAACAAGTGCCCCTTAGTCAGATGTTAGCTTCTTGCTATCTTATCTCAAGGAATTGCTTTTTATTATTATTATTATTATTTTTATAATGTCAACGAAATCCATTCTTATAACACAAGGTCATCAAAAGACCAAAATTTGTTCCTACCAAGAAGGAAATCATCCTTAGCCATAAAGTGACAAAGCGTAGCATTAAATTTTTCAGAGTTAAGATATGGAATGAAATTCCTTCAAAAATATCAAATTTAAAAACTAACAAAGCTTTTACAAAAAAATTAACAAACCACTTTTCTGCTGCAAAGAATAGTTAAGCGGTGAACTGTAATTTTCCTTAATATTTTGCATTTGATTTGGATATTACTCTTACAGGTAAACTCGTTTTCTTGTGTGTATTACCATAAACTTTTGCAACCCAAGAAGTTCTGAACTAAAAATCAGTGTTATCTTGAGCACCGTACATTGCTGATGATAAAATTTGATGTAGAGCAGGGCAAATCTAATGATCTGTGCTGGTATTGAGATAAAGAACTAGCAGTGATAGCCAAATTTAGGCTGCTTGGATTATTGCATTAATAGGGCAGACCCTTTTGGAGTCATTTTTTAATTTCAACTTGCATGGGTGTTAGATTTTTGCCTTGAGCCAAAAAAATGGGAAATCCAATTTTTTTTTGAAATTGGACCCTGTTTAGATACTGCCCTCGGGGCTTTTTTGAATCGTGCCCTCTCAAATCTGAGAACACTCATAAAATTGGTATTACTTGTGCTAGATACACAATGTTGGTACTCATTTTTATTGTTTTCCAGAGAGGAAGACAATGGTGATCTTTAATTTAGCATTCGAGTTACTTTTAATTTTTTGAATTTTTATTACAACTCAAGTTTTTGACAAGCGCACCAAGTTTTCAACACAACTGTTTGCATGAATGATGTATTACTGGAAAGATGCAGTTAATGCAATGCAAACAGCAATGATAGCCTTGATTTTATTGACTAGCATGAGCAGCTTTTCTTGTGATGCAGTATATTTTTTTCCTATCTATTGCTTTTTTCTTCCAGCAATAGTACAGTGCTTCACTAATCTACTTTTTTGAGTCAGCAATTTATCCACTTGCTGTTGTTGTCATCTTCACAGCACGTTCCACAGACTGTGTATGATTTAGACAGTTTAGGCGAAGTGGTTGCTTAACGAATTGCTCCATATTTGTACAGCTTTTGATTAATGGTGGCTCATGCAACCACTAAATATCTTTTTTAGTGAGCAAGATAGGCGACACCATTCCCATGGCCGTTGTCTTTTAAGTGCTACCAGTGCATGATGCTTCAGCAAAGATGCACCTGGGTAGATGAAATTCTCGGACTGGTTCTCATTCTCTTTCCTGATTTCCTTCTTGAGCATATCTGATTTTTTGGATAATATAGACAGATTTTGCTCTTACAGTCTTGTCTTCATGTCCCAACATAGACAATAGCAGATTTTCGGGATAATCAAAATAGCAAATTCTGCTTCGCAAAACCTGTCAATATTATTTAGAAAATTAGATATTCAGGAGTTACATACCAGACTTTTGCCATAAATTTTCTACAACTGTGAGGTAACACTTCACTCACTTGTCTGCTTTTCCATTAGGCTAGTGTTTCATCAGCATCTGAATTCACACATAATCTAGCCTGGTAAAGCCCAACCAAACATTCAAACCACACACGAGAGCAATTTCTGCACTTGCCATTGTACCGTACCCTCTTCTCAGATTACTCTGATCAAAGTCTGACAATAAGGTCACCAGAAAGAGAATTCTCGGCCAGTATCACACTGGCACTGCACTTAGCTCAACCACAGAGCACTAGCATGCAGGACTAAGCATTTACACCATATATGACATCACATAAGCAATTTGCAACATTAGTACACTACCGTATTTTTTGGGGTACAAGTCAAATTTTTGACCCCTAAAATTTTTGTTTAAATATCAGGGTCAACTTATATGCCGAGTAGACTTTCAGGGTACATTGAAAAATTATATTTATTGAGAAATATTTATACACATACACTGCATATTTACACTACAGTTAAAATTTATCGAATTCATCTTCCTCATTGTTTGATTTAAACAGTTCTAATGTTTCCACTTCTGTAAGTCCCGTCAGCACATCATCATATGGCAAATACAGCAAATACTGTTAGTCTAGAAGAAATCTAACAGCAAATACTGTTAGTCTAGAAGGAAGGGGGTCGACTTATACGGCGAGTATAGCTTGAAATTCTAGTTTTAAGGCCCAAAAATTTAGGTCGACTTATCTCCTGGATAGACTTATACCCAGGAAAATGCAGTATAAGCATACTTCAAACTTGTTTGTTATCGTCAGGCATACATTACTGCTTAAATGCCTACAACAAATTTTGAACCAAAATGCTAAAATTAGCTCCCCAGCAAAGCAAATTGCTATAAACAATGTCAGTCTACGCTCATACAAATAAATGAATGACAGTCCTCTTTCTGGTGATCTTATTGTCAGGCTTTAATCAAAGTAATCTGAGAGGAGGGTACGATGGCAGGTGCAGAAACTGCCCTCGTGTTTGATTTGAAGGTTCGGGTGGGCAGCCACGACAGGCTATGTGTGAATTCAGATCCTGATGAAACACTGGCTTAATGCGATAGCAGTTATGTGAGCGAAGTGATACATCACAGTTGTAAAAAATCAGATATGCTTAAGAAGGAAATCAGGAAAGAGAATGAGAACCAGTCCGAGAATTTCATCTACCCAGGTGCATCTTTGCTGAAGCATCATGCACTGGTAGCACTTAAAAGACAACGGCCATGGGAATGGTGTCGCCTATCTTGCTCACAAAAAAAGATATTTAGTGTTGCATGAGCCACCATTAATCAAAAGCTGTACAAATATGGAGCAATTCGTTAAGCAACCACTTCACCTAAACTGTCTAAATCATACACAGTCTGTGGAACGAGCTGTGAAGATGACAACAACAGCAAGTGGATAAATTGCTGACTCAAAAAAGTAGATTAGTGAAGCACTGTACTATTGCTGGAAGAAAAAAGCAATAGATAGGAAAAAAATATACTACATCACAAGAAAAGCTGCTCATGCTAGTCAATAAAATCAAGGCTATCATTGCTGTTTGCATTGCATTAACTGCATCTTTCCAGTAATACATTATTCATGCAAACAGTTGTGTTAAAAACTTGGTGCGCTTGTCAAAAACTTGAGTTGTAATAAAAATTCAAAAAATTAAAAGTAACTCGAATGCTAAATTAAAGATCACCATTGTCTTCCTCTCTGGAAAACAATAAAAATGAGTACCAACATTGTGTATCTAGCACAAGTAATACCAATTTTATGAGTGTTCTCAGATTTGAGAGGGCACGATTCAAAAAAGCCCCGGGGCAGTATCTAAACAGGGTCCGATTTCAAAAAAAAATTGGATTTCCCATTTTTTTGGCTCAAGGCAAAAATCTAACACCCATGCAAGTTGAAATTAAAAAATGACCCTAAAAGGGTCTGCCCTATTGCATTAATGCTTCTGAAACTGATGTATATAGATGTGTCCAGGGATATCTAGATATCCCTTGATGTGCCCAACTTTGTTGGTGTTATTTGTGTGTGTGTATGAGTGTTTTTTACTTGTGTGCTTTATGTTGGGAGCTCTAGACTAGGCGTGGTCTTTTGCGTGCTTCCATCGGTGCAATTGGCATTTGTGAATAAAAAGTTTGAGTACTTAGCTGTCGGTACATGGCTATTCTACGTCTACACGTTCAGTTTGAATTATGGCAGAAGCTGCTGTTGCGTTACGTAAGAATAAGAAAATCACTATCCTAGCTCTAACCTAAACTCAAACCCTAACGTTAATCCTAACCCAAACACAAAATCTTAACCCAAACCCAAATGATAATTATTTATAAAATGGAAAAGAGTTAATAAATGAGTGCTCACTCTTTGCTCTCTTATTCTCTTTGTGGGCATTACGTAATGTAATGGTAGCCACTTCCTTAAATTATCAGTAAGAAATATTATCTTATTTGAATAGAATTCTACTTGATCTGTATTTGATCAAATTGGGGGTTTTGAAAATAGTGCCAATGGTACGTGTTGACAAGACGTGGTGTTCTAGTAGTGGGTAGTACGAGAACATAAAAAGGTTGGAAACCCCTGGTGTACATACTGTACATGAATGCAAGGCCCAGGGTCAAAGCCAGAAATTTTTGTGATTATTGTTTATGACTTATCAATTATTGGTAGCCTGGCACATAACATCCCTGTTGACAAATTTGTACAGTGAAAAAAACGTTGAAAGTCTGAAATTATTCACAAAGTTTTAATAGGCTACCAGTACCCGTAGTTGTCTTAATCACATTAATGATTTAGCTTTGAGTACTGAGTAGGTTCCGCTACATGTCCAATGAATGATGTAGTACTGTGCCACTTTAACTGTGTAACACATAAACATAGTGTGTGGTAGCCAGGTGGGCAGGTGGCAGCCTGACTCGAAGACCAAAAGGTTCCTTAGCTGTCTCTTGGCCAAGGCAACCTGGTCACTTGGTGAATAAAGATGTAATGAATTACAGCCTAGTTTAAAGGCAATTTCAACTCAAGTTCAGAGAATTTATAAGAGCAGGTAGCCTATGAACAAAGCATGAGATTGAGCACAATTGGACAATGCAGAATGAAAAAAATTTAGTTTTCAACAGTTTGTAGTCTACTGGTAAGATTTGTCAAAGTGACTGGATGCGCAGAACAAGTAGTTTTCCATTGCGTTGTAAAATATTCTGGAAGAAAAGGGGTATGGTAAAATACTCTAGTAGAAATGTCTACCCTCTAATAGTCTAAAGGCAATACCAGTACAACATAGTAGGCAAATACACATCAGAAAATCCATTGGAATTCAAAATTGTAGAAATAGCTAGTAAACAAAAATCATATTCAAACAAAAGATTAAAACTCACTACTCCAACCTAACCTCCATCAGCCCATGATTCCAAGCCCCCTCAAACACGATTCAAATGTTAATATTTAAACCATGTTTAAAGGTCACCAACATCACAAAAAAGTTCATAATATCTGAAAGCTCCATGAATGTTCATTTTTAGGGTACCAGGTCACAATTATGAACTTGCAATTTTGGACTGTGGAGGCCAAACTCTGAAAAATATTATGATCAACTTTGTAAATCTTAGATTTGTGTTGTATTTAACTCATGTGGCATTTGATCTTTAATACTTGTTTATATACTGCTCAGGTTCAATATTTTAAGAGTTTTTTATATGTACAGTTAGTAAATGGATGACGGGTCTGTTCAAGCTCTACAGTTTGCACCATTTTTGAGCACAATTGAAAATGGATTTTGGACTAAACTTGCTGATTTAAAACTCAATGTTTTTAAATTGGATGACTCAAAAAAGTCACTTAAAGGATTCTATTGTAATTCAGATGTAGAAGGTTTGCTTTGTAGGCATTCATTGGAGTATTCTGCATTTGAAATCGACGACAAAGTACCTCCGTTATGTTTTCTTTCTCATGGAAACTTGCATAACACAAACACAGTAGAAAGCTTCAAAGGTCTAAACCATACAAGTCTGCTAGAACAAGAAGCTCAAATGATATGGAATTCCATTACAAATGGTGATGCAATTTACAAACCTGATAAGTTAGTGCGTTTTCTATTGTTGACTTATGCTGACCTCAAAAAATTTGTTTTTCATTACTGGTTTGCCTTTCCTGCCTTTGTTCATCCATCACCAATTACTGTTCATGCTAATCACTCCATGACTTTAGCAAAAGCAACCTCTACCAAATTCATGAAAAGTCTTCAGAACCTTTATGATAGATTTTGTTCTAAAAGTGGCTATCAAGGATTTTTTCTCATTTCTGGTATATCCACTAGCTTAACGGATGCCAGTATTGGTAGTGACATTCAATTGCATAAATTGCAAGAGATTGATTATTTGCTAGAAAACAGCATCAACATTACTTTTGCATTCTGTGATCCTTCTACCCTTGATGAACATCCTGGCTGGCCCTTAAGAAATTATCTAAGTTTAATTGCTTTTCATTGGGCGAAGAAGGTGAATGAAGTTGTAAATGTTTTGTGCTATAGAGACAGGACTCAAGGAGGAAAGAGATGCATTGGACACAGTCTTTTTTTGAGGATAAACTTAAAGACTATACCATTGTGCCCTGAAAATGTAACAGGTTGGGAGAAAAATCGAAAAAACAAATTTGGTCCAAGGTCTGTCAATCTTGCAAATAGTATGGATCCGATTAAATTAGCTGAGTCTTCTGTTAATCTTAATTTAAAACTTATGCGCTGGAGGTTGATGCCTTCTTTAAACTTAGAAAATATTGCTGCTACAAAATGCTTGCTTCTTGGATCAGGGACTCTGGGCTGTAATGTCGCAAGAGGTTTGTTGGCATGGGGTGTAAGCACTATCACTCTAGTTGATAATGGAAAAGTTTCATTTTCCAACCCCATTCGCCAGTCTTTGTTTGAATTTTCTGACTGTGGAGCAGGTGGTGGAAGACTTAAAGCCATTGCTGCAGCTGAGAAATTGAAAAAGATTTTCCCAAGTGTAGCAGCTACTGGTGTTGAGCTGAGCATTCCAATGCCTGGCCACCCTAGTCGTGATGTGGGCAAAGTGAAGCAAGACATTGAAAAACTAGAACATTTAATTGACACTCATGACATTGTGTTTTTATTGATGGACACACGAGAGAGTCGCTGGCTGCCCACCTTGCTTGCAGGTGTAAAGCAAAAGCTTGTAATTAATGTTGCTTTAGGGTTTGATTCATATTTGGTTATGAGGCATGGATTACATAACAAAACTGTAGGTGAAAATGTGATGCAGAAGGATTCTTCTCCCCAAATCGGTTGCTATTTTTGCAATGACGTAGTTGCACCAGGTAACTCCATGCATGATCGAACTCTAGACCAGCAGTGCACAGTTACTAGACCAGGAGTTTCTATGATTGCTGCTGCCCTTGCAGTTGAGCTAATGGTGTCTTTGTTGCAGCACCCAGCTGGCATAAATGCTTACCCAGACGGAGAAATTGATCTCAACTCTGAAAATCAAGGCTTTGGTATAGTTCCTCATCAAATACGAGGTTTTTTATCTCAAGGAAAAATTTTCTACCCCACCACTGAAGCTTTTAGTCAATGCACTGGATGTTCAAAAGTTGTTCTTGATTCATATAAAAGCAAAGGTTTTAACTTTTTACTGGATGTTTTCAACTCAACTCATCACTTCCTGGAGGATTTGACTGGCCTAACCTTGTTACACCAACAAACTTCCCAAGCTGAAGCTGACATTTTAGAATTTAGTGACAGTGAAAGCATTTAGTCAAATGATATTCTCATGGAATTTTAGATGCATACTATTATGAATTTGTTCATGCTTCTTTTAAATTTACTCAAACTTTTTTGTAAGGTGCATTGATTGTTTAGTTGTTTTAGTCCCTGCTTGGTATATTTTTAAAGGAAGACCTTTTTTCACCAAAGATTTTCTTTTCAACTTTTTTGTTAATTCTGACCCAGATCTAATCCAAACTCAAATCCTTATTCTGAAACTAACTCCTTATCTAACCCAAACCCTGAATCAAAACTGAGCAGTAAAATGTTGCATCAATCAATAATTAGGTGGTTACTGGTCTGAAGTATTATTCTTACATAAATAATGATACTTTTTACTGCAGCCTTCAGTAAAAATGAAAGTAATGCACTTGCGTTTTTTGTACAACAAAAGGTTCCACTACTATAACTGTCAAGTAATATCCATATATCATGATACACTAGGCTTAAGTTAACAGATATTAGCTGTATTGATTTTTGTTCAAATTGTTTTGCAGGTTTAACTTTTTAGATATTTTTTTATATAACAATTGCTATCTAGCTGTCACTTTAGATTTGTTGTTTTCAAACTAAAGCAATCAATTGCATTTTTCTTTAAATTGCGTAAACTATTTTAAACTGCAGTGTTCAATTACAGAATACAGACTTGTTTTGTTATGCATTAAATGAAAATATCAGTAATTGTTTGTGAAGCTGGTCTTTGCCAAGATACTCTTTACAATTACAGTTGAACTATTTTCCTTAAATGATTGAAACAGCTCCATCATAAGATTTGTAAAGCAGAAGTTAAATGACAAACCTGTAGCTGAATAAATCAAATCACCCTTTGCAGTAGTGCATTGGTGAATATTATTTTAGACACTGTTTTTGCGGGTCCACGACAATTGACCATGACAAACTGACCGCAAGCCAAATGACGTCGATTAGCTGAGATAAGCAATCATAAGCATATTTAACAATCCCCAGAGCCATCTTGCCCAAACCTTCTCTTTGTGACAAAATCAATGTGACGAAATTAGTGATGAAATCACATTGACGAAACCGTTGGTTAGTGGTCAGTTTGTTTGCGGTCAGTTTGTCGCGGTCAGTTGACCTGGCTCGTGTTTTTGCACAGCTAAATTGTGCAATATGGTATTACTACAGTACTGCATTTTCTTATGTGTGAAAGACATAGCAGTGTATGTAAAGTTGTGTTTTGTGGAGCGTCATTTATTTTTGATTTTTATTGCTGTATTCATGATGAAGTCTATGTTACTATGTTTGTAATTGTTCAAAATGTTCTCTTATTTAAACATCATATGCATGCAACCAGAATTTTGCTTACGTAGGGACTGAACCAAAAAGTAAAATTTTTATCTATAAGATACGTATCAGACGGCTATTGTAGTTTGGAGGAATAAGGCAGCTGAAGTAGATCATTGATATGGCCTGGGGGTGAAACAAAGTGGGTGGGTTGAGTTCATAAAGGTATAAAGCAAAACTCCTACTAATGCGTGATTTTTGCAATTTTGTGGAAAAAGTAGCAGCCATTTAAGCAATATTTTCCATACTTTTAAATCCATTTCAAAAAGTTAATAAAATTTTAACATAGTGAGGCTTTACCGCTTGACCCCATCCCTCATTTGTAGTCTGCTTCAAAACACTTCTAAAAGCTTGCATATTTTGGTTAAACAAATAAGAGGCTTTAACCCCTTAGCCCTGCTGGGTTGCGTTACTGAACACCTATGTGCTTCATTATTATTAATATATTGTTGTTTAGTTATGCCCACTTTCTCTCATTGTTAGTAATAGTCTAAATTGTTCAAATGAAGTCGCCTTCCAAAATGTGGAAAGCAGTTATTTTGATAGGTGGTCCTGAAAAAGGTAAATTTTTGCAAGTGTAAATTACTTTCGATGTTTGCTCCTGAAATGATTGACCCAGGTTCGATTCTCAGTTGGGTCAAACCAAAGACTATAAAAATTGGTATCTACAGCTTCCCTCCCTGCTTGACGTTCAGCTATGAAAGGGACAGCGTAAAACCTCAACCATGTGTGGTAGGCAGGTGGTAACTGGCAGCTTGACTCAAAGACCAAAAGGTCCCTTTGCCGTCTACTGGCCAAGAAGCTGAGTGAATAAAATGTAATTTCAATTACTACCAAAAAATTGCTTAATTAAGATTTTGGACTGTCCAAAATATCGTTGTCTACTTGTAATATTTAAACACTTTGATACAGTTATATTTTGACCATAATTTGACAATATCCTAGTCCCTGTGGACTCTTTTAGGCATTCCATGTGTGCTGGATGATGGTAGTAAGCTTCAATTTAATTTGTTAAATTATCCTACATCGTGTAGTGAGAGAACTACATCATGTAGTGAAAAAACAATAAAATAGTAGATTCATAGAATCTTTACCCAGTTTATTTACATCATCATTATTCACAGTTATTTCATCAAATAAAAAGTATTACGTGTTTAGTATTGTCCATATTCCAAAAGTTAATTTATCTAGTAAACATTTTCAGGTTTATCAATTTTATTGTTCTTCAGGGATGGAATGCACTACCAAAGATCAATTATAATCTGCAGATTAGTTTTTGCTTTTTAAACCATTGAGTTGTTGAACTAATGTGTAAAATTTGAAGTTTGGCATGGTAATGTTAGAGTCACTTTATATTTTTTCAAAATTTGCTTGGCCATTATTCCAATAATTTCTAAAGTTCTTAGTACTGGATTATATCTAAATTCAATTGGTGCACCAGGCCGTAGATGTTTTACTTGCTATGGTCTTTTTTTCTTGCAGGAACAAGGTTTCGGCCTCTGTCATTGGATTCACCAAAACCGTTGTTTCCAGTTGCTGGCATTCCTATCATTCAGCACCATATTGAAGCTTGCGCAAAAGTTCGTATTTGTTACATTTGAATTTAGTTTCTTATATGTTTTAGGCTGCACCTAATTTACTCACGTTTCGATGTTAGATGAAATGCAATATTAATATTTTATTCTTGCTTCAACTTTGTGCTGTATATTATACATTTTAATATTTAGAATCTACATCTAAGTTGCTTTTGTTTTGTGTTCAGCTATTTGTCAGTCATTGACCTACAAGTTTTTTAATGACCTGACCGAAAATTAAGAAGCCAAGTTGGTCAAAATGGTCAAAAAAATTAATAAGATTTTGCATTCAGGATATAAAATCATGCCTAAAATGACCGAAACAATTTCTGAACTGACTGAAAATTTACGTCCAAATATGGATATTTTACCTAAATTTCTAACCGAAAAAATAAATCCAGATTGCACTACATAATTGTTCTTGGCAAAATTGATCCTAGTGTTGTGTTCTTCATTGATTGGTTTTGCCGCAAATCAAGTTAGTAAGTCTAGCACACCAGCAATTGTTTTTTAAAACATTTCAAGGGCTTCGCGTATACCATCATCAGTTCATGCATATGAATCAAACATTCTGCATCTCCTTAGCCGCTCCACGCAGAGCTTCCTTTGAGAATTTTGTTTACAAATCAGTAATAAGATTAATGATGATATAACCTAAAACCGAGTCTTTTAAGGAATGTGTGATTGATTGCTAGTGTACTGTTTTGATCATTTTCTTGACGCAAAGATACCTCTCTGTAAGTTAAAATGTTACGAATTTACATTCTGTTCGATTATGAACCTTAAAGTAAAACAAGGATACATTTTAGATTCGTGAAATTCGAGAAATACTGCTCATTGGGTTTTATCCACAAGATGTCACAATTAATGAATTCATTCATCAAATGAAAAAGGAATATACATCACTCTCAATAAAGTACGTGTGTGATTGATACTTTCTTGTATATAACCAAACGTGCACTCCTTAAAGATCAACAGCATATTTTGAACATTTAAATACTGCTAGTACTGTAAATAGTGTAGCTTTTTTGCAAAAAAAAAAACTCCTATCAAACTGACGGCCAACATAAGGGTTAGGGTTAATTGGTGATCACTGATCAGTATGCTCACGATCAGTTTGCGGCGGTCAGTTTTAATCTGTTTTACGCGCTTACTGTAGTTGCAAACTGTAGTCTTTCGTTCATACGAACTACTACTGCAGTCCTACACTGCTTCATCCAACTTCATTAAAAACAATAAGTCTTAAATATGAGTGCTCACTGCTAAGTATCTTTCCCAAATACACAGGTACCAACTAGTATTAGTTAAGGAATCGAACTGGAAAGCAGTCAACCTTAGCGTTCTTTCAGTCAAGCAACAATGTCGCTTGTAATTCTATCTGTACTAAATGGCAAAATGTTTATTTACTAATTTTTTCGATTTGAGGTGAACTATTTTTACAAATTTACCGCGTTCTGCTTTTTTTTAAGTTATCTTCCGGAGCACCAAGCTCTTGGCACGGCCGGTGGTCTGTATCATTATCGAGATCAAATTCAAGCCGGCTCACCTGCTGGTTTTTTCGTGTTCAACGCGGATGTGTGTTGCAACTTTCCGTTGAGAGAAATTATGAGTTTCCACGCTGAAGTTACACCAGCAGATGGAATCACTATCGTTGCCACCGAGGTATTATTGCGTGGAATGAATGTTTTCGTTGCTTCTCTTCTGGTTTTTATCGTTGATTTTTTTTTATACTGTGTTGTAAGGTTACTATGATCTTAACACTTTCATTGTAGAATATAATTTAAACTTTTCAGATCTTCAGATTGTTGGGTCACAAGGCTTATCTTGTATGTCGCAAATCACATTGATGTTGCTGATTACGTTTGTAATATATTCTGTAATGTGTATCTCGCAATTTTGGATACCAACAATATTCTTGCTTTTAGATTAACATGTTGCATGATTCAAACCAGGTTTTGCTTTTTTTTTAACAAATCCTGCAAAATTCCGAATGTATGTTTCAAATGCATAAAATTCCAACTTATTTGCCTGTTTTTAGATTAAGAAAATCTTGTTTTTTGATGACGTGTAAAAGTTAAATATTGAATGCCAGTTTTAGAGTATGTTTGAAAACTCTTTTCGTTAATAATTGATGGGTCTGGATTTTGCAGGCGACTCCAAAAGAATCGGTGAGTTACGGCTGTGTTGTGAAAGATGCTGACAGCCACGAAGCAACCCACTACGTTGAGAAGCCTGAAACATTTGTGAGCCGATTGATTAATTGTGGTGTCTACGTCTTCTCTTTAGATGTCTTGAAAAAACTCTCCGATGTTTTTCTTTATCAGCAGGCTCAAAAATACGAGTAAGTTTGATCTCAACTAGTAACGTACTAAGCAACTTTTCACACCACTCTTGCTACATATAAAAACTTGTTTAGGCGTAACAATGGAAACTGGAAACAAAGTTACAATTGCAAAAAAAAAGTTTAAAGTCTTAGTATTAGAAAGCAATGTTTATCTAGTAGAGTAGATGCTCGCTGGACAGTCGTGATGAGCATAGGATATTCTCCTGCTAAAGATAGTTCAAAAATTTTTAATTTAATTTTGTTGAAAATTTTTGATTTGACTTAATCAGTTATCGATGTTCGCTGTTTTGGACGAAATAAACAGATTATTCTTCCATAGGGAAGGTAACGAATGTCACAATGCTGAAAAGATATCGCTGGAGAAGGAAATTTTGACGCCGTACGCGAGCTCGGGCAAGATGTTTGTCTACAAAACTGACGCTGTTTGGGGACAAATTAAATCAGCTGCGTAAGTTGCGTCAGAAGCAGTTCATTGTTACGCTTATAGCGTTTTGTCTCAGTGCCTGCTTACTGCAGAATCGTTCCAAAAAAGTGACAAATCACGAAAAACCTGCCAGTCAGAAACGTTTATATGCTGGCGATGTACTTTGGGTGACATTTCAAGCCTTTGATTAGCACGGTTCTCTCATGATTTAAAATGCTTTTTGGTGTTGTTCATCTATTGATTGGCACGGTTCTCTCATGATTCAGAATGCTTGTTGGTATTGGTCAGCAATTTGCAGGCATCGAAACCAAAAACCAGGCTTGAATAAAGGACGTATAAAAACGCTATTTAACTGACAAGGTATAAGAATGACATTAAACTTTTAAAAAATCTTTATTATACTAACCAAATTTACTCGCCAAAGCAAGTAATGACTAAAGGGGTCACGTCATTGCCACAGGCAACATAGTTTCTTTGAAAAATCAGTGGAAGCGAGCTGTTTCCTACCAGCTCAAGATTTAATCCTGGAAGCGGAACACGCATAAATTCATAACAAACTCAAGACAATCTTAACACAGCACGTCTTTGCTGAATGTTCAGTAATGATGGATTGCTGGTACAGTGCTCAGGGATTATACCGCCTTTAAGCTAGTCAGTTTGTAGGTCTGCTATCCATGCCAATAAATTGTACCTCTTTGAATATCACAAGTCGAATCCGGACAGGTTAGCTTTGTCGCACGAAGGAGGTCCGAAAATTGTTGGTGAGTTTTAATATCCTAATTACACGTTTTCTCCGCTGTTTTAATCCTTTTAGCTTGATGCTATTGCAGTACGTTTGGTCTAGTCTAGTCAATGCCGGCTAGGTTTCGAGATATCGAAAAAATTTAAGTTGAAATAAGTTTTTGATGTTGTGTTAAGCTTATTTGAAATGAGCAAATTGCAATGTAAAATAGTGCAATGTGGAATAATAACTGTGTTTGCTTGGAAACTTTGAATACTAGCTTCACTTGTCGGAATTTTTTGGTCAGTTCTCTGTTTCTTTGCATTCTTGGTCTTCACCACTTTTCGCTTAGAGTAGAAGTACCGTGAGAATTAAGCAGCTTCGCTGGCGACTTATGAGTAGTATGACAGAATGGTGGATCCTCCCGTCCACCTAGTCGTAAAAGGCGACCAAGGGGTACCCACCAGCCCTGGCCGCCTATGTGATGTCGAGGTGGCCAGTTGCCTATTTTTGAGGGCGTGAAAATGTCAAATTTTCTCCTGGATTCTCCAGTACACCGTGGTTCTGTTATGCTGCTTTTCCGCTGCACCATACTCACATCCACAGGAAAGAGCCGGGTACCTCCGATCAACCAAACCTTGACTGAAATTTGGCCTGAAAGTTTTTCACTGCATGGATCTGAAACAAATTTTTAGCTTGTTTCCAGGCAATGTTTTCATTCACCCATCTGCGACAGTTCATTCATCTGCTGTGATTGGTCCAAATGTGTCGGTTGGAAATGGGGCTCATATTGGGGCTGGGGTGAGGATTTGCAACTCGATTATCCTTCCCGGATCTGACCTAAAGGTGGCTTAAATTACAAGTATTTCGATAAAATTATAGCCTGAATGTTGAACGTTATTTTGCTGGGAATGAGAAAGATTTAATGCGGATTTAACCTCTGGTACCAGGTAAAGTTATATAACTTGTTCAAGGTCCCAGGCAGATAGAGAGATTGTATTCCGTGTTGCTAAATGAGAACTAAACCTAACTAAATCCATTATTAGTTTTACGGATGTGGTAATTGCATTCAAAAATCGAAATTACATTTCATTTCCATTGCTACGTAAATTCCAACTTTTATTGAGCGTAGCACTTCGTCATTTTTGTATTTGTTTTGCATCATATAATGTATTATGATTTCACAAGGCTATATTTTTAGAGTCATTGTTGCATTTTGAACGCTGTGATTGGCTGGGACACCGTTGTGGAGGAATGGTCGCGTGTCGAAGGGACTGCCCATCAACCCAATCCAAACGCCCCATTTTCAAAGTTAGTTAGTGGACAGCTATTCGACGATGATGGCCGTTTACTTCCATCTATTACTGTTCTGGGTAAGAAAACTTGGAAAGGACTGCCGATTTCAACTGACAGTTAAGGGTGCGTGTATACTAGATGCGAAGCGACGCGAAGTAATCAAAATTTGACGTCATCGACAACTTGCGAAACATTTCAATCGGTCGCAAACGGTTGCTTAACTTCTTTTGGCTTAGACAAAATTCTTGATCAATGGTCAGCCTATTTTGACCAAGTAACGAAAGCGACCACTCGGTAACGTTACCAATCTTCGCTTCGCGTCCAGTGTAAACGCATTTAACTGACGAAATAACACGCTTGTAATTAAAGTAATTGTTGCGGGTTCGGTTCCCAATTGGCTCAAGCAATAGAATATTTAAAATGGTTTTAACAGCCGCTCAGCTCCATGTCCAGCATTCAAAGGGACAGTGTGAAGCCTCCACCGTATGTACTGCGTAAAGTCCCATCGAGGCCGTATTTAAGATTACCCTTCTTCGTTACAAAAAGAAATGGAATGAATTTTTAATGCTTGAGTTCCCAGCATAATGCAGCGTCGTTGGCTTTTTGAGGCCTGGCCTATTTTTGCGTTTAGTTTTGTCAAAATTAGAGAAAAATTGGTAAAATAAATGTAAAAAAATCTGTTCAAATAAAAATGCCTTAGGTCTTATTACTATCTTGTGTTTGTTTAGGTCGTGGAGTCCGAATTGCGTCAGAGATAGTTGTTCTCAACAGCATTGTCCTTCCACATAAAGAAATCTCGCGAAGCTCCAAGAACCAGATCATTCTATAAACGATGCAAATTCTTCAATCACTTCAACAAGATGCGCTTATGCATAATCGAGTTGAATTGCTTCATTTTCCAGAGTCCATTCTTCAAGATTTGATATTGCTGCTTATTGCTATTGCAACTTTTAAAACTCTATCTGTTTTCATATCCCTGTTATGGCAATTTTTTTGACATTCATGGAGCAATGTTCCAATGATTAAAAAGTTTCCATGCCATGAAAGGGACATAGAAACACGGTGTAAGTTGTAGCGTATTTAACCTCTTCAAAATTTGTTTCGCATTCTTAGTTTATTTATGTTATTTAAGTGTGGTTGTTTTAGCGCAAGACAGAAACTTTTAGATGCTTTACCTTGCAATGCTTTTTGTATCGGTTTGTAAAGCTTTTTTCCCATTCGTGTAGGCGCTTTAGTGTCATCGTGAAATGAGTAGTCTTCAACGCTTGTTAAATATCGAGCTTATTGAGCAAATGGAAGTTGTTGAAGCTTCCTCCATGTGTGATAGACAAATGGGCGAATGGCTGCTTTGATTGAAGATCGCAAAGGTCACTTTGCTGTCTCCTAGCCAAGGTGACTTGACGAAGAGTAGTTTCAATAATTGCGGTGGTGCCATATATTCCAATCTCTACAACCAGGTGCTGCTGTAAATTTGTAAGCTGTAGCAAATTGTAGTTATTGATTTCTGAAATCGCTCGCAAAAAATTGCCAGAGTGTTTCACTAACGCTTGAGAGGAAGAGCCTCCTTGATTTTTTTTTATATTCTGTGGAAATGTTCAAGTGAGTTGAGTTGATATTTGAACTTGAAAATGCAGATTAACCAGGTGCTAATATATTCAGGTTTTGGGTTTGTCGCAGTTTTGCATGTTTGTGCTCAATGTAATGATTGCTTAAGAGGATACGAGCGATTACTTCCCGCCAATCTTCTAGTGATGTACTAAAAAGGTTGCTATACTCTGCACAGTATACAGTACCCTACAGCTAGTGCACGTGAGTACAGTACGGTGATGTGAAGTTAAGCTGGAACTCGAAATACATCGAACGCTTCGAAGAATTTCAAAATTTAACTAAAAAACTCAGAAAAGATTTTTTTTGCTAAGTAGATACAATACCAAAAAAGCTAACTTATTTGTGCACAAATTTAAAAGAATCATGTTTTTTACCTCTTACCAAACCTGAACTCATTCAAGAATAAGCAAAATGTACGTAAATCTTAGAATTCGTTTTGGTAAAAATTACTGGCCAGAACTTGAGTTCCAAATTGACGGAGTTCGCATTCCTGGTATCATCAAATTAAATCCAGTTTTCTTTGTTCAGTACCACGCTCTCTGTCTGCTTCTCTAACACCAGATAGGATTATGAGCGCATAACTTCTTTTAACGCCAATACACAGAATATATTTTGTTTTCGAACTTGTTTTGCTACAAATAAACATGCTTAGCGATATTTAAGTGCTTTACAGTAGTCCATATAGGCTAGTAGTGCATGTGCGTCAGGTATGGGGCTAGAAATTATTCAGCGAAATTTTTGCGTAGTCACTGCCTTCGACTAGACGTTTGGCTTTGAAAGCTGCCTATCCACTTTCGACTCGAAATTGTTTCTGTTACGCTCGACGTAGAGCGTCACAGTCCGTTGATTAGTATTTCTTCAAAGACCCTAGCCACAATTTGTGGGTTCAGCTCGCACCCTGGTCACGTTGTTGTTCCTTGGATAAGACGCTTTAGGATGGTTATCTCTGCTTGGTGGCCTCGAAAAGTCTTGCAAACGAAACTAAAAAGAAGGTGCTCTGAGTTGGTGTGGTTAGACCATAGACTCTTTATTAGTAGACTAGAAACAGATGCGCGGAGAGAACGAGAAGAGCATTGAAGAAAAAAGTTTACTCTTGTTGCGAAGATTTTTTGCGGTCACGCGTTTTCGACCGATTTGTTTGGACCACTTGGACATCGAATGAATCATGAGGAAAAACAACACAAAACTGACAATTTCCAGTCTACTGATAAAAAGTCTATGGTTAGACGGACGCTGAGTGCTTGGATCAAACGAGCAAAAACTCGGAAAATGGTTGTTTCTGAAGCCTTTATAATTTTGTCCAAAGGATATCGCAAATATTTCGTTCGTGACAGAATAAAGCATGAAATCAGTTCATTTGAAGTTAGTTGGTTTGGGTAGAGCTTTTGGTTTTCTTTTCACCAAAGGCGGTGGATTGCTTGGAAGGGACGGACCGTGGTCGAATTCTTCATAGGCCTCTTCCTCCAACTCTTTTTGATTTACGTAGGTGTTGTTTCTCGCAGGTTTATCCGGTGCATTCGTGGTCGTAGTTGGAGCTTCAGGTTCCAAGTAATCAGTTTCTTCGCTTTCGGCAGCCGCTAGTGGCAAGTTAGTTGTTGGGGGTGGTAGTGTATCAGGGTTTAGGTAGTCGGTTTCTTCTTGGTCATCTTTTGGTGGTAGTTTTGGAGCCGTGTTTTCGACTCCTTCAAAATTATTCTTTTTGTAGGTCAGACTCTAAAAAGGAAAAAAGTTTCTTGGTTTATCTGAAACATATCCAAGTTATTACTGTTGTTTGAAAAAAAATTGCAATTTTTTTTCTATTTAAGCTCTGAGCGACACATAATAACCTTTAACGTAAGGTACCTCAGCACAATACATTTTTTGTTTCAATTCACTTGCTAGTTGCCTTAAGGTTGAGGGATCAAACTCGCGCTAGGTCGGCAACATGGCCGACAGGGTAGTGACGTTGTTTTTACTACAATCCTGATCGCATGATGAGTGCTTAATCCACAATATGGTCAAGTTGTGGCGTCCTTGGATAAGACGCTTTACGATGATTATCTCTGCTGGGTGGTTTCCAACAAGCAGCAAATGCACTGGACAAGAGTTCGAAGAAATCCTCAGGAACGTTGGCTCACTGGAGGTTCTTAAGCAGGTGATGCGGATTCCTCCAAACATGAAGGGTGCGGATCATTAAACAGAGAGCGTCTGAAGCTATCCTGTGACAATTGGATGAATATGCATAACAAAAATAACATTTAATCGTTTGCGTGCTATCTGGGCTAAAGGCTACCATTGCGGAAGCCATGGGAAACTGGTTGCCTTTAGGCCAGATAGCACGCAAACGATTAAATGTTAAAAGCACTGGCCAGCAAACGTCAAAAACATCACAACTAAATTATCAGTAACAATAACATTACTCTGCACCCGATAAAAGTGAGCCAAAAAGGCAAAATGTTTATTTATTTGTTATATGATCATGAAGTTTATTTATAGTTATGTTTTGGCTTAAACAAAAAAAAAACAACCTACAATTAGATAGGATTAATGGCAAAATCAATGGGGGTATTTAAAGTTAGGCCAATCGCATAAGACTAGATTGGCATTGACTCTATTCTTCTTGACCAAGCCGTTCCAGAGATATTCTACTTCAAACACGACGCAGGGGCCTTTAATGTTAAAATTATTATTGGGTACCCTGACGTTGGTAGCGTCGTTAGCCACGCCATTCCAGTTCTGACTTAAAGCAACATCGCTATTAAGCTGGAAAAAACATTAGACTGTACCAGTGGTGCCACTCGTAGTGAATTTTTACTAGATCTAGTGAATTGTGGTCCGTTCTAGTGACCTAGTGAATTTCTTCAACGATCTAGTGAATTTTTTGTACAATGTAAAAATACCTGAAAGTAGACTTACCAGGTGAAGACTTTTTTTTTTTTTGGAGATGACCAAGAAAATTGCGCGAAAACTGTGGGTCGCCGAAGTGAAGACCTTTTTTTTTTAATTTCACAAAATTCTAGTGAATTTTGGAGAGTAGCCTGTGGCAGCATTGGTGTGAAGGGGCGTAAACTGTTCAAACAACCTGAAATTTGAAATCGAGTGATATTTTTCTTACATCTGGCAGTACTTAAATTGTAGGGGGGACGCGTCCCCCCATCGAGAGTTAGCGTCCCTTCATCGAGATTTGGCGTCCTCCCGTCGAGATTTAGGTGTCCCCCCATCGAGATTTAAGCGTTGGATGATCAGACGAAAAAGACCTAATTCTTTACCTAGTTTTGGCAAAAAACCACTTCAATTTCCGACGAAGACCTTTTTTTTGTTGGTCTTCACCTAATTTTGGCGAAGGAATTACGTAATCTTCACTAAAGTACTTTCGCATGCCGAATGCGTTTGGTCAAGGCTGCAAAAGCGTCCCTCCATGCAAAATTTTACAATTTAAGAAGTGAGATCTAGTGATATTTTTTGGTAATTCTAATGAATTTTGAAAAGTTGGTTGTGGCAGCATTGGACTGTACTGTATCCTGAGTAACAAACATTTAAAAACCAGCGAAAGTAAGGCTAGTTGAGTGGGCCATTATTTGCAACTTATTATCACCTATAAGTTTTGTACTTTGTAGCCTAGTAATAAAAGCCTTATTGCTAGGCTAGGCAATGATTTAGACTGAAATGTATCTACTAACTCGATTTTTACAGGGATTGCTAGGCTGCTCTTTTGCCTGCTCGGATCTGTTGTGCCGACAAGATGAAACTGCTTAGTGCGCAGCGGAACGACTCAATGCAGTAGCCCAAACGCGGCGTTGCTTTAGGTTGAAACTGCGATGGCGTCGCTAACGACGCTAAGGCTATCAACATCAGGGTTGCCAATAAAAATTATAACATTAGAGTCCCCTACGTCGTGTTTAAGGTAGAATGTCTCTGGAAAGGCTCGGTAAAAAGCTAGAGTCAACGCCAATCTAGTTTAATAAGATTTGCCTAACTTTGAATACCCCCCATTAATTTTGCCGTTAGTCCCCGTTTAATACTTGTGAAGAAAAAAAAATGCCTTTCATTTTTTTGACTTGTTTTTGTTCAAAAAGGATGGTTATAATCATTAATAAGCATTCCGAATCATATTCTAACAAGTTCATCACCAACTTACTGCGTTTGAGTTTTTGTTTTGCGTTTTGTTTGCGAATCCTTCTGGTTCGTCGTAAATTTGAGCACTTTCAAAATCGGTTTTTTGGTTGTCGGTTTTCTTCCCGTACGAGGCAGAATTGTTGTCAATATTATAGTATGAAGGATTCTGAAATATGTTGGTTTATGTAACATATACGCTCATGAATACTATTTTATTGAATACAAACACTAAGCAGTTACCATTTCTTTCGCGCTTATGAATCTGGTACTCTACGTCGCCTGTTGTCTAACCACACTGTGGTAATTCAAAAGGAGCGCTCCAGTTGTGGTTTACCGGCTCGACTTCGCATCCTATGAGGTGGATGGTCTGTAGCAGAGGTGGAGTCCTCGAGGACGTCCTTGACCTCGAGGACACATTTTGAAGTCCTTGACCTTGGCCTCGAAGCCTCAAGCCCTCGAAAATTGCCCTGTCCTCGGCTCGAGGACAGCACTATTTTTTGAATCGTTGAAATTTAGTTGGAAAACGTCAGAAACCTCGCGAAAAATTTGCGAATACCTTTTTTGTTTTCCTCAATGGGAGCATAAGCGTAGCCAAGGGGGGGGATAAGGAAACCCACCCCCCCAATTGAAATTTCACCAAGGACAAAAATGTTCCAAAAAAGCCTACTTATTCTTCAGTTTCAGTTTCTTTTTAGCATTTTTTTGCTTGCAACAGTAACTAACAACAATATGGAAGACCAGGGGCCCCGGGCCCTCTTCAATTCAATTTTTCCAGCCTAAAATCGTAAGACTTTTGTTTGGTCTTCCCTATATTTGTCAGAAAGATCTTGCAAAATCCCCAAAGTGCCAGGGGCCCAGGGCGATGTAAATCTGGCCGGGCAATTTTGTATCATTTTTCAGTAACAATTTAGTAATTCACCTCGAACAATTCAGTTTTTACACACAAAATACTTTAAAAAAATTAGCCATGGAAAATACTGATTAAACAATTAAATCATTGATTTTAATTGAGGGGCCTGGGCCTCCTGGCCGAACATACACTTCTATAGCCGGTTATTTTCATGACACAAAAATCTCTCAGGAAAATCTTCGAGTGGATTATTATTTACTGCTATAATGTAGCCAGAGAGAAAGCACTTTACTTCTTCCTACCTGGACCAAATCACTTACAATTAAAATTTAACTCAAGAATGCAAGATGTTAAACGTGTTTTGGACTTAAATTGCAAGTAAAAGGAGCATTAAACAATTTATTTTTTTCAATTGGCTTTCAAATTTCAAAAATCTTGTGCTTTCAAACGGCTCTGAACTCGTGCGAAATGTGATTCAATGGCATTAAAGTAGCTTTTTTTTCCAAAAAATTACAAACAATCGCCCTGCAGCTGGGGGCTTCGCCCCCAGACCCCCGTCTGTGATGCGTTTGAGTTACACAAGCTTTCTCAACACGTCTCCAAAGTTAGATATTTGCACTTTTCAACTATTAGTTTGACCCCTCTCTCTTTGCAAAATCGTGGTTAAGTGCCGATAAGCAACGATTTCAGATCTTCCATCCTACGATATCTTTGTCCCACGAAAAGTTCCTCGTTTGAAAATTTTTGATGACGTCATTGCATGTGATTTGTGGTTTGGGCCCCCCAATCAAGAATTCTGGCTACGCCAAAGAGTTGGAGATTGCCTGAAAAACTTTTTTGAAGACCTTTTGTTTGGATAACACTTGCGGCTATGCCCTTGGTCCTTGGCCTTGTCCTCGAGCATTCCTGTCCTTGGCCTCGAAAGGGTCTGTACTAGGAAAGGCTGTGGCTTAAGGAGCTATCGGTTCCAATTATTTCATGCTTGTGGGTATTTCGCTGCTTGCTTCCATGACGTCATTGGCTGGAGCAGGGATTGCGACATGCTTCCCCCTATTTGAAGGCGATGAAGTAGGAAGGGCCTGCCAAAGTCGACCAGGCAATCACGTCGGGGTAACCATTCGTGGCGGGTCAAGAGGAGCGCAGCCTATGAGCGATTGGCTGGGTTGCTTTATTAAGCGATTCTGTTGAATTTGCATCTTGGTTGCTGCTATTCCGTTGCTTGATTTTGTGACATCATTGGTTGGAGCAGGGACTGCGACAACACCAACGCTAAGCACGTTAGTTTGGTTTCTGCTTACAAGCGGTTTGTCAGACTGGGCCACCACAATGGATAGACTGCTTGACCCCGATGGAAAATAAGCGCTGTCTTTCTCAAAGACTCAAGAACGCATTGCCAGTTCGGGAATCGAACCCGGGAGTCTCCAACTTTTCAATCACTAGTTTAACGCTTTACTGGCAACTGAGTTACATTAAAACGCTGGAATTAAAAATTAAAAAGTAAAGGACGACATAAACCGGCCAGTTTTCCAGCG
Source organism: Trididemnum nubilum (assembly GCA_963965965.1). NCBI lineage: Eukaryota > Metazoa > Chordata > Ascidiacea > Aplousobranchia > Didemnidae > Trididemnum > Trididemnum nubilum. The sequence goes on along the minus strand of OZ014481.1, from coordinate 5,340,679 downwards.
GTAACGCGTTCGTCTATGGAGCTGGAGGTCTGAGGTTCAAATCTCGGACCGGTCAAATCGAAAAGAGTGTTGCCAATGGCTCGCCACCGCTTCGATATTTCTTCCAAAGGATCTGTGTTGTATAATGAAAGATTGGAATTGGTTTGATGAGGACTATATCAACGTTCTCAGCAAAGACACTTTAGCGCTTGCAAAGAAATGGAAAGAATTGAAGTAAATCTATTCAACTATCGCAGTTTTGCTTTACTAATATAAACTAAAAATTTTGCCAGACTAAATCGGGATTCGAGCGAAGATTTCGGGAAAAAGTTAAGCATCAGGCGACTTGCCACGCCGTGAACTCAATTAATTGGTTAATTTTGAAAAGCTGTTTACCTGTTTTAAGGAATTAGTTGGTAAAAAAGCAATATAAGCTTACCAGTAACCCTTAAAAATGATTTGAAGCGTGAAAAAAAATAAAAATTGCGTGGAAGCGTCTATTGAGTACGTGTGGCCCATCTCGCGTCAATACGCCTGCGGGAAACATATCTCCTTTCAAAGAAAAGTAGCAGCGGTGGCGGTGAGCCTTTTTGACTAAACAAGCCCGAGTTATGAATTTCCGACCTCTTGTTCCAGAGCATGTTACACACTTGCTAGTGCTTTACTGATACGTCATTAAAGTGCAACAAAACAATTACTTTGGTTCAATTCACTACACTTCTTCGCACGCAAATTAGCCGTAACCAAATCCATATCTTATTTTGAATAAAAATGTTTTTTATCATAATAAGGTTTAAAGGTAAGCCAATTTGGCGAAAAAAAATTTGGCTTCGCAACAAAGGTTTATAATTAATCTTCCAGCCTTTGCTGCGATTGTGCTATTTCAAAATTCAAATTAACCTGCAGATGGCAACAATCGTGACAAATTAAGCGCTTAAATTAAAATATTTTAAAAAGAATTAATCCAATCAGTGATCAATTAACTATATTAGGAGAGATTGTAAGCAGAATGAAGTATTGCAGTGGCGACTCAAGTCGCTTTTCACTTAAATGTTTTCAAAAATATGTTTATATTGTTCCCATAGCCTAGCTAATACTTGATATTAAATCGTATACAGCAAGTTTTACTTGATGATAAGGGTGATTTTGTGTCTGAGAGGATGTATTGTGTTGTTCTTGATGGGTGTAGTTTGGATTTGTTGCTTCATTTTCTTCTTCACTATCCGTGGAAAACTCCGAATCGCCAGGATAAACGTTTTCTGGAGCGTCTGTATTTCTTTGATCACGATTTTGCTCAGTTCTAGAGTTCGCTATAGTGAGAGTATTTTCAAGGGACACGTTCGTTCTTCTCTGATTATCTTTTAGACGTTTCTTCGTGATGAAGTAAGTCAGTACAATTGATATGAAGTTTGTGGCAATGACCACCCCAGCTAGCACTCCACCAAATAATTCTCCACTCAAGCATCCTCCTGAACATTGCACATTAGAGCTCATTTTTTGCAATAAACCTACTTTTCTACATAAAAATGTTGCACGTTATTTTAGACGTAGGGTTTTCAAAAAAAAAAAGAAATATTAAATCCTCAGACAGTTACATAAATCGCGTCTCAGCACCAAAACGTAAAAAATTGCAATCTTCAGTCACAATGGCACTCAAATTGTTAAAATAGTGTTTTAACTTTTCAGCACTGCTCTTATAGAGTTTTTTGCGTCAAATAAGTTAGTTAGTTCATACATTAAATTCTCAATTAAACGAATTTTTGATATATATCGTATAGTTTTTTATTTTACGAGTTACGGATCAAATTTGTTATTTTTTGTCTTATCGAAATCGCTATCTGTATTAGCTGTAGTAAACAAGGCTACTATGCAATCTGCTCTCACTTTTAGCTCAATCAAACAACCAAGAACAAGTACTGCGATTTGTATCAGCTTTTGTCTGCAATATGCCCATTTCGCGCAAAATTTTCTCAGCAACACAAAGACTTATAAGTCATTTTTCTCGATTATCTCACAACAGACTGGTAATATATCCAAAGAACATCTAATTTTGGTGCAAAGTAGCTATTAATAAACCTCAGTTATGTTATGGGATATGAATTACTAGTCTGATATCAACTCAAGTGTAACTTCTGCACATAAACGTGTAATTTCTTTCATGAAAAGATTGCGTATATCTTTATATCTACCATTTTATCTTTTTATTCTTTCGCATTTTTTTTTCTGAAACTGAATTGAACGACATGGTTGATATTTTATAAAACGTTTTGTAACTTGTAAAAAACAAGCAACAAAACGATAAAAAAGTTGTATGGTACGATAAACACGCACTCGAGCAAAGTCTTTCCCGCAATAATTTAATTGCACTGAACTATTTCCAAATTAAACGTTTGAAGGTTAATTATTTAAAAATTGCGACTTCCACACTCAAAACTCTCAAATTTCACGTATTATTGTTCGAAATTTGTAACTTGTATCGTTAATTATACGGTGCCAAGTTGCATTGGCCAGGAGACAACAACGGAAGCTTGCGACCTTCACGTAAAACTGACATCTGTCCATCTGTCTTGTGTCTATGACCCATGGCAGAGGCTTTACAATGTTCCTTTACAATACATCCTGCATGCAGTCAGGGAAACTGTAAGTACCAAATAACCTTGTTTTCCTGTTATGTTTTTGTGGCATGTTTGTAGCTCTGGCATATTTGTCATGCATCAGCAAAAAAAAAAAATTTTAATTTAAAATTTTTATGATGTTCGTGTATAGTTTGATTGACCCGACCGGGAATCGAACCCGTTAGTCTACTGTTTCGCATTTGAATACATTTCACCACCAAAGCGTGGAATAATTTGGAATATAGTACCTCTCATTGAGAAACTTTTGAACAATTTAGATTGTAAAATTTAAAAGTGGCCATTAATCGCTAGCGTTACTTTCTGGCATATAAACACTGTTTCATAACATCATTAATACTAAACTTTAAAAATCGTAATAATGTTTCGATGGGAATTTAAAAAGCATAAAAATCTAACAAAACTAGTCTTGTCTTCCACCCTTATGAACAAACGAAACTCGGACATAAATTCGAAAAAGTACAAAACTAAAGTACGGTAACGGTGTTGCCCACACCATGCTAACCATGGATCGAACCACAATTTGCGATCCTGTTACCTAATGTTCAGCTTTGGCATTTGATGCAGCCTTTATCAACATCTGTTTTAACTTGCTGGACCAATATTGACCAAAAACTAATTTTCTCACTTTATTAAGACTACTCAAAAACATGCAAAAACATGGTAGTCAACTAGTCTAGCAACACCTATTTAATTTTAAACAAATGTAACCCACCGAAATTCAAATCTATTGGCCTGAGGTTATAAAAATTTATTTAGCAGCATTTTGAAATACAATTCTAACAAAGGTAACTGTGTAATGGAAGAGGCTACAATGAATTACAAAATTAAAAGCGGATCATATTTCCGAGTTTGATATTTGATGCTTATTCGCTTTCATTAATGGTGATCTTTTTAGGGTTGCTGAAAGCACTACGATAAGTCGATGACTTTCAAGCAAGAAGACAATTTGTAAATAATATCAGTATGCCATCATGCGTCCCTTTATTGTGTTCTCTTTGTAGAGAAAACTGATTCCACCTAAAATTTTTTTCTTTGGTCGTAATTCAACCAACGCCAAATTTTCAGAATATTCAAGGAATAATAAAATTTTATAAATATAACAGGAAAAGATTTCTTTAAGTCCAAAAATCGTACAAACTTGTTGTAGATGTCGCGGTCCCATACTCTTAGTAATAATGTACATGTGATGTGAGGACCAATGTCGCAAATAGGCTGAAGTCCCCCTATGCCAATAATCACCCAAAGAATTTAATCCATACAATAATGCTTTCATATGTTTTTTGGACTTGACCTGTAAGTTAAAAGGGCATTCAGGCCCGAAAATTTTTTGCTCGTTTTTTTTTTCTCAAAAAAATGTGACAGATACGTAGTCTATAACTTCACCAAATTTGGGTTTTCTACAATCTCCCTTCCGTTCCCGAGATATAACAAATTAGATTTCCCCTAAGAAATTTTCCCCTTACAAAATTTTCCAAGGTTGCCAGTTAGCAACAAAATTTCAAAAAGTTACTGCAAGTTATGATTTTTAATCATGGTTTTACGGCAGCGTTGGTGTCAAAACAAAGTAAACGTTCAGAACTGTAAAATTAGCTGTTTTTCGATCAATGTACACCAGCTTTTCAAAAGCTAATCTTTAGTCACAATGGTGACAAAATGGCAACACTGAAGTGAGAGGAAAGTCGTTAATTTTGAACTGTAATATCTTGAAGTCGGGAAAACGTACGGAAACTTCAATGCTGTGGAGAATGCTTTTTAGGCTTATCCAAACATTTTGGTTAAAAGTGAAAAACTTGATTTGAATGCCCTTTTTAGTTGTACCTTAAATGACTGTAAAGTAAGACTAAGAGGGAGGGGTTACTGAAAAGGCTGAGCAATTTAATTCTGTCTAGGGGTTTCAAATCTTAGCGCTGATAGTTCTTTCAAATGGCTCTGTGCAAACGTGCAAATGTCATTTTTAATGACGTTAAAAATGCTAAATAGCAATTTCTTTTCGAAAACTCATAAAAATCGTCCAGTGGCTAGAGACTTAAATTGACCCCTACAACCCCGGCTGTGAAACGCAGACAAATTTTAGCTTTGGGTTTAAGCCTCCTCCCTGATTGAGCGGCTGGTGAGGACTCAGTAAAAAATCTTTCCTCGTTTGAAATCATAGTTTGTTTTAAACTAAATCTTTCATTCGCCGAACATTTTTAAGTATTAATTTTTTCTGCAGCATGAACTTTTGTCGTTTTTTGTATTCGTAATATTTCTTTGCTACTTTTTAAATTTTTACTAATGACTAAGGTTGTACCCATGCAGAAATTATTAGAATCAGTGCCGGATGAACCGAATGCGGGGCCTGTAGCAGATTAATTTAATGTGCTACAAATAATGACCGGCAAATTGAATATGTTTTAGATCTGATGTAGGCTACATGGTATGTTTCTACAATAACAAACGTCTAATGTAACATTTTATGTGCTAGGAGATATACGAGTATAAAACTTTGACAACATCATCCAAAAGTCTTTTTGACGCATTTTTTAGGCACTTGCAGCGAGCTAAAAATAATAGATTAAGAGAAAACACAAAGGGACACGGGTTCAAAACGGCGCAAAATCACTATAAGGGTACTAAAAATTTCATTGTAGATACTTTAAAAAATCCGGAAAAAAATTTTAAAATGTCCGCAATATTTTATGCCACATCAGACGATACTGAAAAAACATTGCCCAACCAAGCGCAGGACCAGCAGCAGCTGCTATATCTGCTTATATACGTCGATCCGTCACTGAGCGGATTTATCATTATTGTTCGACTTATTTTTACATTATTTATTTATTTTTTGCTAGGTTTTTAATTTTAACTATAATGACTATGTTTTTTCGACACTGCTAAAGACAAGGTATAAAATATGGCGGAAAATTTAAGAGATACTGCTTGAAATCGGTTTTATAGAAGAAATGAAAACTACTGGAGTTGATAAAGCGATGCCCCAAAACTTGTTTCACTACTCCCTTTATCTGCCAAAGTAGATCTTAAACCGTTAGGCTCCGTACCATACTGCTGCTCAAAATTGGTTTTATTGAAGAAATGACAACTATTTGAGGTAATACGCCGCGCCCTAAACCAGTGGCGGCCTTAGGAAAGGGGTGGCCCTGTGCAAAACCTCAAAAATTCGGATGTCTTCACCGAAATTGAGAGTGATTTTTCGGCCGAGAACGGACATTCAAACCTTTCTGTCGCCCAAAATCAGGTGATCTCCAAAAAAAAAAAAAAAAAAAAAGAAAGGTCTTCACCGAAATTAAGAGTGGTTTTTCGACATTCAAACCTTTTTTTCGCCCAAAATCAGGTGATCTCCAAAAAAAAAAAAAAAAAAAGGTCTTCACCGAAGGTTTGAATTTCCGTTTTCGGCCGAAAAATCTTGAGGTTTTGTACTGAAAATCCCCCCCACCAAAATTTTCTACATCCGCCACTGGAGTGGGGGGGCCCCTGTGCATTTGCACACTTTGCACATTCCTAAGGCCACCACTGCCCTAAACCTTGCCCCACTATAATTCCTTGCAAAATAAGCAAGGCGCCACGAAATTTCGAAACGCAGGGTTGCCAATGGTACAAGGTAAAGCGGATTGAATCTGTTTTCTCGGATAAGGAAGCTCTTTATTATCTATTCTTTTTATAAGTGGAACAAGGTTTGGGACAGCTCTTTATTATCTCAAGTATTCCTCATTTCTTCAATAAACCGATCTCGAGCAGTATCTCTTTAAGCCGCACGACCACAGGTCCAAAACAGTTGGAGCGGAGTTCTTTAAAAGAAGTTAGTAAATTCCATCGGTCACGCATGAGCACTTCTGTGCAACGTCAAAAAAGGTATATTTAAATCAAGGATTTCCAGTACTTTCATTGGTAAACGCGATCACATGATTGCTCCATCTTGCATGTGTACCCCTGGATATTTAATGAAGAAACGAAAAATAGAAAAAAAAAACTAGAAAGAGTTTACCAAACCTCAATAAAGAAAACTCCCGTAAGAGATGCCGTCAAGATCAAAAATATTTAGGGTGAGGAAAAAAATCCTATCATTTATCCAAAAAGTTGGAGTGAATTTAGATTGTGATTGAGTTGCCTTTCAGCCAAAAATAAATGATCAGGAAAACTAGTGATTAATTTGTGAAAATTTTTTCAAGAGTTTTGAAGTCTTGATTTTGTTTGCTTTTTATCAAAAACAGGTAGGCCTATTTTTTGCTCAGTCGAAAGCGATAACCAAAATTTCTTACAGATACTGCTTGAAATTGGTTTTATTGAAGAAATGACAACTACTTGAGGTTACAAAGAGGTGCCACAACCTTTTTCCACGATTTCCTTTTTCCTTTTTCCACGATTCGCAAAAATACGATTAAATCCGCTTAACCCCGTACCATTGGAAATCTGAATTTCGCAATTTTGTGATATCGCAAAAGCATAATTTTGCAAAAATTCTCGCCGACTAAGAAACGCAATTACCAACTGGTAGCAGTGAGAAGCGGTATAGTCTTTAATCAAATCTGAAAATTTGGCTACTGCTTCTGGCTTAGGCGTAGCCAGGATAGCGGGCAAAGCCCCCAGCCGCTGGGCAATTTTTGTAAGTTTTTGAAAAAAAAAAAGCTATTTTAATCCCGTTGGATCACTTTCGCACGTGTTCACAGCCATTTGAAACGACTAGATTTTTGACATTTGAAAGCCAATCGAAAAAAATTAATTGCTCAATCTTCTTTTTACGTGCAATTAAAGCCCAAAGCGCGATTAAAATCTTGCATTATGGTGTAAAATTTTAATTGTAAGTGATTTGGTCCATGTAGGGGGAAGTAAGGCACACTGCCTCCTGCAATGTTTTAGCAGTAAATAATAATCCACTCGTATATTTTCTTTAGAGATTTTTGTTTTAATATGAAGTTAAACAGTTATAGGAGTACATGTACGGCCAGGGGGCCTAGGCCCCTCAATTGGAAATCAATAATTTGTTCAATGAGCATTTTCCCTAGCTATTTTTTAAAAAGTATTTTGTGCATAAAAACTGGCGAGGTGGAGGTGAATCGTTATTGAAAAATGGTACAATAGATAGTTACGCTTACTAAACATGATATTCCCAGGCCGGATTTACGTTGCGCGGGGCCTCTGGCACTTAGGGGATTTTTGCAACATCTTCCTGCCAATATAAGTGAAGACCAAAAAAATTCTATAATTTGAACGTAAAGCCCTGGCACTGTGCCACATGGCAAATACGGCGCTGGTTATTGCATTACGTTCATAAAATGTTCAGATGAGGACAGGGCCTACGAGAGAGGGGTTCAGGGGGTACATCGTACCCGGGCCCGGGGGGCCCGGGCTCAGGGGGCCCGGAAGAGTTGAGATTTCCGCGTTAAGTTTTGGACCAAACCTGAGTGAGGGACCAAAATGGAGTGAAGAACTTTTTTTTTTCTCTTCACCTAATTTTGGGCAAAATCTAGGACGAAATTTGAGTGAAGACCTTTTTTTTTTGCTCTTCACCTAATTTTGGGCAAAATCTGGGACAAAATTTGAGTGAAGACCTTTTTTTTGGGGTTTCACCTGATTTTGGGCAAAATCTAGGACCAAATTTAAGTGAAGACCATTTTTTTGCACGTCGCCTAATTTTGGGGGCCTGGCATCGATCTTCGTACCCCCTGGAAAAATTTCTCTCTGAGGCCCTGGATGAGGGCCTGAGGTAGCAACTTTTAGGACAAAAACTCTTCATTTCACCCTGGTTATACGTTTAAATTGGTTGGAAAAATTGAATTAAGGAGGTGCGCCTGGCCTCCTGATCGTCAATGTTATTTATTGTTAATTACTGTTGTATGCGTGTACTGTTGTACGCAGGGCCTGCGAGAGGGGGGTTCAGGGGGTACATCGTACCCTGGCCCGGGCTCAAGGGGCACGGAAGAGTTCAGGTTTCAGCGTTAAGTTTTAATATCGCACAATAACACCGTAATCAAACTTGCCTACAGCAAAAATATCAATCAGCCTGTTCAGTACTGGTAGTAGGTCGCTACTTTTGCTACACAGCCTTTAGGGCATCCAATAGAGGAGAATTTGATTAAAAAAGGAGGAAAATGTATCAAAAGCCATACAATTGCTCCGAAATTAACGTTTTGTTACATTTCTCTGACTTGAGAGCTCTACTTCTACAGTGCAACAATGTTCCACACCCCAAATTTCCAGAGATCCAAAAGCATTTCAACCTCAGAGAGCGGATTCAAAGTTGACATACTATACTACTATCATTAAGTAACTCACTCTATCTGTATGAGTTGAATAGGCATTTGGGTTCGTGAAGTCTATGATTGCAGATGACTTCTAAAAACTTTTATCAGTAAAATATTTAGATTTGCAGTATGAAAGTTATTATATTGTATCATTTTGTGTCAATGTCATCATCCCCCACTTCACATACTTTCTTTCATGTGTATCTCGTTTTCTGCTCGTCAATTTAAGCAAGTTTGGTGCTGGGATGTTGATCAAATGCTGTATTTTACCCTCGAAAAACATGAAAAGTGCTAAAGCTTCCGATGCTCCCCCGGACCCCCGCTGGGGGAGCTCACAGCGCTCCCCCCAAACACCCTAGCTGGATTTAAACCAATTTTATGTCTAGTTGTGTTTTTCGTAGGTCCTAACTGTATGCGAATATCGTTATTCCTCTCACTTTTAAATGAAGATCTATACCCATCCGACAAAAAATGATTGAACGGCATGGGCTCCCGATAAAGCTTGGGGGGCCCAATAAGATTTGGGGGCCCGGTATAGACCTTCGTACCTCCTGGAAAATTTTCTCTCTGAGGCCCTGGTTGTACGCAAAGATGCTAAAAGAAACTGAAAATGAAGAAACAAGGCTATTTTGTCAAATTTTTGTCATTGGTGGCATTTCGATTGAGGGGGCCCAGGTCCCCTGAACCACCCCCCCTCTGGCTACGCCTATGGTTTTGAGACAAAATCGCACCCTTAAGTTCTTTCATTAAAAAAAAACACTTAAAGCAAAATTAAAATTTTTTTTCCAAAACGTGAGGGACAGTAGTCAAATCACTTGAGAGTTTTTTGAAACCTCCACGAATTGCATGACATTATTATGACGGGAATACGTGGCCATCGTTATTATTACTTACTTTCGTACGCATGAACCCTAAATTCAAGAAACTGCAATTACGGACAAGGGCAACATACGGGCTTTGCTCTCATTATATTTATCATTGGTAGTATTTCAATTTGGGGATTTGCCTTACCGCCTGTGTAATAGCATTAAGTTCATAAAAACGTTAAACGAGGGCCTGGGGTTGCAACTTTTAGGACAAAACTCTTTGATTTTTAATAGGTTTTGCATATAAATTGTTAAAAATTTGAATTAAAGGGTTCCTGGCCCGGGGCCCTTGGTCGTCAGTTAGGTCCCCCTAGGTTGTCATTTACGGGCCCTGGGGTTCCTTGGTTGTCAGTTAGGGGCACCCCAGGTTGTGAGTTACTGGCCCTGGGCCCCCTGGTTGTCGGTTTGGGCCTCCAGGTTGTCGGTTAGAGGCCACGGGGCCCCGTGGTTGTTAGTTAGGGGTTCTGGGGGCCATTGGTTGTCAGTTAAGGGCCCCTTGGTTGTCGGATAGAGGCCTCGGGGCCCCTGGTTGTCGGTTAGAGGCCCCTGGGCCCCCTGGTTGTTAGTTAGGGGTTCTGGGGGCCACTGGTTATCAGTTAAGGGCCCCTTGGTTGTTGGATAGAGGCCTCGGGGCCCCCTGGTTGTCGGTTGGGGGCTCCGGGGCCCCCTGGTTGTTAATTAGGGGCCCTGAAACTCCCTGATCGTCATTTTGGTGCCCCTTGGTCGTCAGTTAGGGGCCCTGGGGCTTGGGCTCACGGATTGTCGGTTAGGGGTCCCGGGACCCCTTGGTCGTTAGTTAGGGGCCCCGGGGCCCCTGGTTGTCAGCTAGGGGTTCCGGACCCTCCTGGTTGTCAGTTAAGGGACACGGGGCCCTTGGTTAGTAATTAGGGTCCTGGGGCCCCCTGGTCGTCAGTTATTAATTGTTTCTTCAGTTTCAGTTTCTTTCAGCTCTGCTCATGTATAACATACACGCGTACAACAGTAATGAACAATAATATTCACGACCAGTGGGCCGGGCCCCCTCAATTCAATTTTTGCCAACCAATTTATATGCGTAACGCAAGTGAAATTGAGTGTTTTTGTTCAAAATTTGGTATCTCAGGCCCTCATCTAACCTTTTTATGAACGAAGTGCAATTACTATAGGGCGGATTCACCATATGGCACAGTGCCAGGGGCCCCGATCTCAGATGATAAGACTTTTTTTGGTCTGCACTTAAATTTGGCCGAAAGATTTTGTGAAAATTTTCAAAGAACAAGGGGCCCCGCCCATGCAATATAATTACGGTCCGGTCAATAACAAAGGCGTCGGCAAAAATTTTTTCAAGGGAGGACCAATAAAAGTAGAGCCAGTATTAATCACTAAAACTGGGAAATTTTTTGAAATTTGGGAGGTTTTAGCGAGAGCATGTGAAAATTCAGCGGGGCATGGCCCACCCTTGCCAATGCCCATGATCAATAACATGGTTAGTAAGCGTTACTATCTATCGTACCATTTTTCACAAACATATAATTCACCTTCACCTTGCCTGTTTTTAGGCGACAATATACTTTTGAAAAACAATCAGCTAGAGGAAATGTTTATTGAAAAAATTATTGGATTTGGCCTGGGCCCCTGGCCGTGCATGTACTCCTATAACTAATTGTTTTTATGACAAAACAATAATCTCTTAGCAAAATTTTTGTGTGGATTATTATTTACTGCTAAAATATTGCAGGAGTTAATGTAACTTACTTCCCCCTATCTGGGCCAAATTACATACAAAATTTAACCCCAAAATGCAAGAAATGTGTATTGGACTTAAATTTTAAGTACGTAAAACGGGGATTAAACAATTTAATTTTGTCAATTGGCTTTCAAATGTTAAAAATCTAGTTTTTTTTAAACGACTCTAAACACGTGCGGAATGTGATCCAATCGCATTTAAAATAGCTAATTTTTCAAAAAATCGCCCAGCGGCTAGGGACTCTGCCCCCAGACTCCGTCTGTAAGATGCTTGATTTACACCAGTTCACTCACACAGTTCTTCAATTTTCGACATTTTCACTCTTTGACTTTGGTAAACCAGACCACAACTTCTGGTCTTTCCGCAAAAAGTTCCTCTTTCTAAAGTTTCTGATGACGTCATTGCATGTAATTGTGGTTTGGGTCCCCCCATCAAAAATCCTGGCTGCGCCTATAGTCGCAACAGTGCCGCAACTAGAAAGTTGTTCTACAGGGGGAAAAATTTCTTTCTAGGGGATCCAAAATTTTTGGGCAGGTTTATTTTCCGTCCAGTTCTCTGTTGATCTCCCCCTTCCTCCAAAAAAAAGGTCATTGCGCCAAATTGGTCTTCCGTTTTCTGCTGATCTCAAAAAAAAAAAAAGATTGCCCCAAATTGGTCTACTTTTCTCCGAGCTCTCTGTTGGTTTCCACAAAAAAGCCACCATCTTGAATCTGCCGCAAGGGAAAGGAAGTTTGGATGGGCATGCTGAGGCAGTTTTGGGGGGGATAAATTTTTATTTAGGGGGTGCCGCCCCGTTTTGTCCCCCCTAGTTGCGGCCCAGGGTCCAAACAACTTTTCTAGCGCAAATTACGTTTTAGTCGAAATTCGCAAACTTAGAAACTTTTGATGCAGCAATAATAATCTTAAAAACTCGAACTTAAATTGCCGTCGTACACCAAAATTGCGACAATTTTGATCGAGATAATGCTGGGATAATTCCGTCCCTGATAAGACGTTATGCGTCTCCGGAGGTGTCCGTCCAAGTAGATCCTTGCAAAAAAAAACTTCGCGTGCTCGGAACGCAGAACAATCAGGTTCACTTTCTCAGTTAAGGTTGTATGAGCGAAGCTTATATTCTAGTATAATGATGGTTCAATAGGGAGCCGAGGGTTTAGACACACTTGACACTTTCGACAGCATATTCGTCTAATAAGCAGGTGGGCTACATACAGTATCGCACGGCACTGCTCGTAAAGCTGTGACAGCTGTGCAATCTGCAATAGGCGATATGTTTGATGTCGGTTTTTCACTTTTTGCTTTAGTTAAAATGTTAGGCTGATGTTATGATATTAATCTGTTTCGGTGTCTTGGCTGTACTCATAACTCATTACTCCAATGCTGGGGTAGCATGGCAGAGCGAGCTCTTCTTTCTACTGTAGCCTAATGTTGCAGACTGATGAGATACCAGTATTTCTTGGAATGAAATTCCAAGCAGTTTAAGAGAAGTTTCATTCTACAGATTTAAAAAAGCTGTTAAAGCTCATTTTTTATCTACCTATGAAACCGATAAAAGCTAGAATAACAGCTTACTATCAGCAATGCAGTAGTAATTACAGTAACATTGTTGCATATTTATGCTTGAGTTCAACAATAACCTATTCTATTGCTTAAATGGTATGAGATGTTGCATTCATTTAGCCTATCACACATTTATACAATGCGTCATCTCTCATTTTGATGTGCCTCTGAATTATAAGTAATTTTGCAGTAACTGACTGAGATTGATATATACTGGTATTGGAAATTGTACCTGTACTAATGACATATTGGCAAACAATACAAAACAAAGGAAGGAGGTTTTTTTTTCACTCCAATTGCTTTAATTTTAAACTCCAAACTGAAAATTTGAAATTGGAAAGAATAATGTGGTACCGGTATTGGTAGGCCTAGCCTATACTACTGTACTAGAGAACTTGAACTGCAGTCATGAGTCAGAACTCACAGTCACAAGACCAGAGGTGGAGTCCTCGAGGACGTACTTGGCCCCGAGGACAGATTTTGAAGTCCTTGGCCTCGAAGCTTCAAGTCCTTGAAAATTGCCCTGTCCTTAGCTCGAGGACAGCACTATTTTTTGAACAGTTGAAATTTCATTGGAAAACACCAGAAACCTTTCAGAAAATTTGCGAAGACCTTTTTTTGTTTTCCTCTAGTGGAAATCGCCTGAAAAAAAATATTTGAAGACCATTTTCGCCTGAAAAAAAATTTGAAGACCTTTTTTGTGAGATTGCTTGAAAAAAATTTCTGAAAACCTTTTTTTTGGAGAACACTTGCGCCTGTGTCCTTGGTCCTTGAGAGGGTCTGTCCTTGGCCTTAGCCTCGAAATTTTTTTTTGGCCTTGACCTCGAGCCTTGTGTCCTCGACTCCACCTCTGCACAAGACACTAAACAAAGTCTCAATCCTGCAATGTACTGTACCGTAGGCATTGTTCATTTGCAAGATTTAATCATTTTAATGCAAACAACTCTGAACTAACTAACTTATTTTGTACCACCATGTCTAATTGTCTTAGAAAGGCACCAGATAAACAAGTAGGTGCACGTGCACTTACTGTACTGTGTAGGTCATCGTACAATCGACTTACATTCTGGCATCTTCTGTTTTCAAGTTACATTGCAAAGTAGTCTACTGTAGTCTTTCTTTGGAGGGGAATTAGTGTAGCTTTTAGTGTCAAGATAATTGAAAAATAGTGACAAAATTTTGTAGTTAATAAGTAAATGTATCAGTTACTGATATCAGTATCAATTTAAAAAATTCCAAAATATTGATATTGGTATTGACCTGAAAAAGTCATACCGGTCAAGTTCTAGTTGAGACAAATTGATTGTGATTCAAATGTATTCAACTGTAACTAACCCATCTCAAATTGTTGTAGTACTCTAAAAGTAAAACTAACCTCAAATCTAACCCAATTTCTAATCTTGACACTCAAAAAGTCAAATGAAAATTGAATGGAAGAATATTCCTTATCTTTGAAATTAAACACTTTCTTTAAATTAAAATTAGTTGATGAAAATAGCCACTTTCTTTATGATAAAGATGAGTTTTTTGTCGATAAATTTGTTTGGAAGTTGAAGTGACAGAGAAAGTAGCCCAAAATGAAAATGAGAACTACCGTATTCATTTGGGCATATGTGCTTCCTTAAGGGTCAAAGAGAGGGTTTGAGTTAAAGTTTAGGCTAGATTTGGGGTTATCGTAGTTTTAAAGGGCCTAACAATTTAAGCTTTGGACTAGCGACTAGTTAGATTTAAGTTTGAAATAATAAAAAAAAGGAGATAAAAATTTCTAGTAAAATAAAATACCGCCTTGTTTTACAATGATTTAATAAAAATAAAAATCATTTTATTTTTTTAGCATTGCACAAACTTGAAGTTATCTTGATTAAAACTAGGCTACCAGTATACAGTGAGATTTATTGAATCAAGAAAAATGGCTACTGAAGAAGAGTTTGTTTTGGATTTAACAAAAATGAAAATTGCTGATCTGAAGCGAGAATTACAAATTCGGGGCCTGAAAGTTTCAGGAAATAAGCAGGACTTAATCCAGAGATTGCAGCAATATTTAGAAGAGCATGAAGGAGCTGAAGTAGAAGACGATGGCTCAATTCTGGAAGAAGAGGAAGAACAAGCTCCTCCTGCTGATGAGCCTTCTGAAAAAGAAGCTCTTGTCGAAACTAAACCAGATCCTGAAGTTGAAGAAGAGAAAGAAGAAAAACCTATACAAATTGAAGACAAAGTGGAA
Source organism: Trididemnum nubilum (assembly GCA_963965965.1). NCBI lineage: Eukaryota > Metazoa > Chordata > Ascidiacea > Aplousobranchia > Didemnidae > Trididemnum > Trididemnum nubilum. Next base: position 5,325,455 of record OZ014481.1, on the reverse strand, counting down.
GAAGCAGTTGATCAGGATACAGAAGAACCGAAACAGCCTTTAACAGAAGAGGAAAAGAAAGCTGCTCGTGCAAAAAAATTTGGACTAAAAACACATGAACTATCAGATGCTGATAGACTTTCAAACAGATCAAAAAGATTTGGACTTTCTGATGATAGTTCATCGGTGCAAGTTGATACAGAAAAGCTCAAAAAACGAGCAGAACGTTTTGGTACCGTTGTTTCAGGAACCCTAGCTTCAAAAGAAGAAGAAGATCGGAAAAGAAAGCGGCTGGAGAGATTTGGAGATGTAAGCAAAAATGAATCTGCTGAAGTTTTGGAAAAGAAGAAAAAGAGAGCAGAAAGATTTGGAATTTCTGTTGCATAAACTTCAATTCTTTTTGTCCCTTTAGAAAAAAAGATACTTCATCATTAGATACTTATTGAAGTGGTTTTGAAGCAAAATGAATAATTTATGCTGTGATAAGCTGGTTTTATTTTACCAGTTTGAAAGCTTTAAATTGTCAACTTAGCTGTCAGTTTATAATCTTGGTTACAATTGAATTGTTTTATTTGTACACTGGCTGTTTAAAGTGGTGTACTTTAGTATTGGCTGCTATTTACTAGTCCTCTGCCACGTTAACCTTTAAAGAGTTGATGTTGTCCATTTTACCTTTCCAGGTGGTTGATGAGAGCTTTTTGAAATAGGTTTGCAATGTTGTTTGGTAAAGTAATCAGCATGTTTAAAAGCTAAATCTTAATTTTGTTGCTGTCTTTTTTTATGCTGTTCAAAATCATATATCCACTGGCATAATATCTCAGCCTATGGTCATTACTAGATACTGGAATTGTGAATTAGTCATCCATATATGAAAGGAATAGAACATTTGTAAATTGTAATATGTGCTTTTTGTAGTTGGTGAGCTTTTTAGAATTATGGAGACTGGTATTAGTAGTTAAATCAATACATGGTAAGAAATTGCAATTGTAATCATGCTGCTGTTGGTTTATTTCGCCATCTTGCTTTCACAATCATCTCTTGTTTTTATCGGTATAGACTGGGTGGTCGAATGGCTTTTAGCATAGGTATTATTGGTATTCAATGCAAAATATGTTCAACAAAATACGTAACTTTTTTTTATGACAACAAGACTTGCAAATTATCTGAACTGTATCAAATTCGAACTTTTTACCAAACTAATGAGTATCTATTTACGAGTAATGTGAGGCTATATAGAATTGTGGTTCTTTTGCTTTCCACCTGATTTTTTTACACAACTTTGAATTTTTTAGAGAAGATTATTGTCTATGATGTAAAAGTTAATTGCAACCGTATTATAGTTGGTAAAAAAAAATTACCTTCAGTAGTATCATTAAAATGAAATGCAAATTGTCAGCTATAAATGTAAAGCTCTTTGCTAAAGCTGTCCACTCTCTGGCTAAGCTTGGGTCAGAGATATACCTTGAGCCATTAGAAGATGGTTTAGCTGTCAAGACAGTCAATTCTTCACGTTCAGCATATGCTTCGTACATTTTTCTCCAACCTTTGTTTGAAATTTATGATCCTCAAAGTTCTGATGATGATGAGAATTTTAAATGTAAAGTTGCCGTTAAAACAATGCTTCAAGGTACACACTAAAATCATGTAATATACTTAGTTGCAACTTCTATTACATGTTTTACAGTTCTAGTAAAAATGCAATTATGATGAATGACATATCTAAATTTTTGCGCACTCTTTTCTGATTGAAAATCTAATAGCATTGAACTAAAAAAATATTTGGAGTGCTTAATAGCATCCTGCTTGAATAGGAAGATTGAGAATGGTTTAATGAAGTGGAATTAAAATTTTTTCCTCTTTCGTGGTATTAGTAAATGAGGACTGAAGGCAAAATCAATGAGGATATCTAAAGTTAGGCCTAACGTATTAGATTGGCATTGACTCCATCCTTCTTGACTCAATGACCCTGCCGTTCCAGAGATATTCTACTTCAAACATGATGTAAGGGCCTCCCTAGTTTTAATTTTTTTTGGCAACCCTGGCATTGATAACATTGGCATTTTGGCAATGCCATCCCAGTTCTATTCTAAGGCTACGCTATAATTAGGCTACTTCATTGATCCGTTTTGCTGCGCATTAATCAGTTTGACCTTGTCAGCAGGGCAGATCTGCATTAGAGAAAAGAGTGAACTCACTGTACAGTAGACTAGCATTCTCAGGAAAAATCAAGCTATCAGTTTGTGTAACAAACTGCTAAGAGCATAGGCTAGTAGGTCATCGCTTGCAACTTGGTTAGAAAAGTGTATTTTACTAGGATCACAGTATAAGCAAATTTGATCGGCCTACTCAGGTACTGATTGTCTTATTATCACATATTAGCTGATAGCCTAGTAATAAATACCCTTCTGCACGGCTATACTATTTGGACTAAAACCTACCTGAAAGCTTGATTTTTACTGAGATCGCTAAGCTACTGTACAGTTTACTCTTTTTTTTTCCAACTCAGATATGTTTACCGACAAAATCGAACTGATTTGTGCATTGCAAAATGGCTCAATGCAGTAGCCTAATTGCAGCAATGCCTTATTATAAAACCCATGTTATCAATGTCAGGGTTACAATAAAAATTAAATTCAGAGAGGCCCTTACATTGTGTTTGAAGTAGAATATCTTAGGAATGGTTGGGTGAAAAAAGATGAAGTCAATGCCGATCTGATCTAATACGATTGGCCTAACTTTGGATATCCCCATTGATTTAGCCTTCAGTCCTCATTTAACTCAGCTTCGGTGCAATTTAACAATCTTTATGAAAATAGCATTGGTAGGCAGAAGCGAATTTACTAATGTATTATATAGAAAAACACAATTTCTGTGTTTGCTAAATGGCTAGAAGTGCCAAAGATGAATGCTACTCTTGTTCGGCAAACTTGATAAACTTAAAAAAGACATGTGATTAATTGATGTTTGTTTTTAGTTTTTAAATCAATTAGCAGTATTGAAAAATCAGTGGAGTCTTGTGAGATGAACTTGGATGATGAAGTGTGTCGCTTAGTTTTCCAGTTAAAATGCCGACACGGAATCACAAGAACTCATCAGTTAACTTTTCAAGAATGTGAATCCTTGCAGGTTGTTTATTTAATTTGCTTTGTTAGATTTGCTCAAAAGGCTTTCTTTATCACTCATCGAATTATACCTATATTTCAATTTCATTTGTTTCAACTGGGGTTTGCAATACTTGATTAGACTCGAGTGTTTGCCAATGTGAACACTGCCTAAAGTTATACCAGCCAAAGAATTCTGAAATAAACAATGGGCAAAACTAATGATTTATCGTAAGTGAATGTTCAGTTGGGTCCAAAATCAGCTTTTGTTGCTAGTAATCAGCAGCAATTTTTTAGCTGTTTTTTGATTAATTAATGACAGTGTAATGTTTTACTCTTATTGTAGTTATCAGCCATCTGAAAATGTTGGCAGTTAAGTCCATTGGTCAAGCAGTAACATATTTGCCTTTAGAATGATAGGTGTAAGGTTCAAATATCTGGCTGGTTAAGTGATGAAACGTTGCCAATGGCTCACCACCGATGCAAAATTTCTTCAAAAGCAAATGTGTTGTCCCGGACACACTGGCGCAATAATGCAAAGACGAACCCTGCTAACTCGTTACATGCCTTTTTAGTAAAACAACAAGTATAATGAAGAATTCAATTTGCCATTATCAACTGGAATTTTTAAATAGTGGTGGTGGCACTTTTGCAACATTTTTTGAACTTCTGCAATTTACTTTGCGTACTTTTACAGTACTTCTACAATTTACTTTTTGGCAAAAATAACGTTTTTTCTGCAACCAGAGGGTAAAATTTCCATGACTTTCTAATGGTTGAAGGAAGTAACTTAAATTCAGAACTTAATGGAGAATGCATGGAACAATATGTTTGTAAGGTTTTGGGCAATAGGTCATGTACATCAGGTTTCCAAGCCAAAAACTGAAAAATTGATCAGAGGTTTAAACGGCTGTCGCTCCAAAGCTAACTACAGGAGGAAAAAATTGAATTTCAAGCTGCTTGGGAACGTAGTTTCACTTCTCACATTCAAAATTTTTGATTTCTGTTGCTTTTACTTTTCTTATCTTTTTTTTGTATTATGGGATTTCTTGTTCGTGCTAAAGCTCCAACACCACTAAAGGCAGAAACCTGAAAATCGAGATGGCAATAGGCCTTTATTTGAGATTGTGTCTTGATTTTTGATGGTGATAGATCACATGGTTTGGGGGGACAGGCCGCCAAACATGTAATTTGTTATTTGAGGTTTTGTTACTTCAAAGTTGGTCGACTTTAGGGGATGAGATTTGGCAAACACAATGGGAATAGCAACAGTTACTATTTTGCAAAATTTTATGGGGCTATAGTAAGGTCTCAAAATACGGCCCATAAGACTAATTCCCTTTATTTTCAAATGAAATTTACATAGTTAAAGATTGGTGTTGATGATTGAATAAAAACTTGGTCTATAGTTTATGGCACTTGACTGTGCAGAGAAAAACCTGGGTTCGATACCCAGTGAGACATCAGTATTTTAGAAGCCTTAATTTTTTTTTATTTAATCCTGGCACAGGTTATGGTCAGGTTTCTGGGTTTCATTCTCTGTGATGGCACTAGCTTTAGTTTTTTTAAACTAAAGCAATGCGATTTCAATATAGACTGTGTATAGGAAAGTTTAATGGTTAAATATTGCTCCAGGCATCTAGCAAGAAGTTAGCCCCAAGGTTAAGTTACTTGGCTCTTGAGTAGAATGACCTGGGTTCAAATATCAGTGAGTCACCAGTTGTATATAAACTGGACACATTATTTTTTATTCATTTCTTAATTGCTTGTTTTATTTAATCCTGAAACAGCTTACAATCAGAGAGTTTCGGGTTTTATTCTCAGTCATAACATTAGCTTTTGGAGATGTGATACTGTTGATTGAGTAATGCATATTAACTCTGATTAATATTTTTACCACCTTTAGTTGAAACATAAGACAGGGCTATCGTCGTCAGCTTGGAATTAGCTTATTGAGTTAAAAATATCAATAGACAACTAATTTTCAAGAAAATGTCATTAAACTTTAAACTTTGGTTGCCAGAATATGAGTGAGAAAGAACGGATGGAAGTCTCATATTATTTTCTTTGAAAAATAAACATCTAGATTAAATTATATTTTTGTTTTAGGCAGTTTTTGCCAAAGATTTGTTACCAAATGTATTGAAATGCCAGCGAAAACTTTTAAATGACGTGGTTTCCAATTTCCCATCGAACCTGGAGGAGATCACCTTGGTTGTCAGCCCATGCCAAGTCAGTTTCAAAACTTACGTCGAAGGAGATGAAAATCAGTTGTTAAAAACGGAAATGAAATTAAACCCAGAAGAATTTGATGATTTTCAGGTGTGTAGAAAGCATAGATACCAGATTTTCTATCCATCAGAAGAGCTTGCTTGTTTTTTATCGTATTCATGGATGCTTTATGTGCCATTCAATTAGTTACTAATGAACAACATATGTCTAATTCAAAATCATTGAATTCACTCCTAGATAAGAATGCAGTATACTGCCAAGAAATTACTTGATTTAAGACCCTATTCAACTAATAAATGCAAACTTCTCTACAGTATAGATTTTACAGTAATCAAATATGGAGGGCAGTAATAGAACCAAGCTAGATTTTACAACGTAGATGAAATACGAAACACTAACCAAAGCAATGCCGTGGGAATAATGACATACGAAGCTTTTGTGGTGCCTACAAAATTGTCTGCTGAAGTGCACTTGCTCTGTGCTTTGCTGTATACAGCAGAAGAAAAAAGTTGTTGATTTGTTTGTTGTAGTGGCTGCCTACGAATTCTAAATTTGTTTCAGAATTCATGCTGAAATTTATTTGTTAGGTTCTTTGCGTTATTATGTTGTGTTTAATTTGATGTTGGTGTATTTTAGTAAGAACATTGCAATTTTAGGTTGGCGTTGACACTGATATTACCTTCAGTTTGAAGGATTTACGAGCGGTGCTTGCGTTTTGTGACATTGCTGAAATGCCAATCCATTTTTACTTTGAGATCGGAGGAAAACCGCTTGTGATAAGTATTGAGCAAGATAATGGATATAAAGCAAACTTTGTTTTGGCCACGATATGCGATGACGAATTATCTCAGCAAAAAATATACAATAAATCTGCTCAAAACGGAAAGCTACAACGTGGCAATCTCAAGCAAAACGCCTCAAAACAGACTGCCATTAGAAACTTTCAAAATCAGAAAGTGACAGGCAATCATTCTACAGCTCGAGTAAATCGCCCTTCGAATGATAATTTTGGGAATTCAAATACAACCATTAACGAAAATGAAATCAGTCCTGAAATTCCAGTGCAGGACCATCGTGGTGTGGAAACAAGCGAATATCAACCCATGCAACCTTCACAGAGTTCTTCCGACTACCAAGGCATTAGAAAAATTTTTTTCGAGCCTACGCAGGCAACTGCCGATCACACTATGGTTGTATTAGCCCCCGATTCTGATGATGAAAAGACTTGATTATAAACTAGTCGCAGTTGCAGGGTTGCCCCAGCTGCTCATTTCTTCTTTAAATGATGGTTTCAATGCACTGGATGCTGCATTGAACGTGGCGGGTTTTGCCAAGTTTCAAATCTGCAGTTCATTTTCTAAATGACAATCCATGTTCTTGGAAATCTCGTTTTTGTACTGCGCGGACATTCTCGTATCTACCTCCTAACCAGATAACATTTTCTGGTCCTATTAGACATACCCCAGTAAAATCGTATAGGTAGCAGCTTATCTTTTGTTTGTTAACTATGTTCTGCAAATGCTGCTGGCGCAGTTTTGTGTTTGAGTTGCACCAAACTAAATTTAGAATCGATGCACTTTCCATATATTTCTAAATGTAAACTAAGCCTAACCATAAAAGCACCATCTCAAACATCTTAGTCACTCTCAGTACAATCAGAGGTGGGCAGCGCAAGTCACAATAGTTGCGCCGCAAGCGCACGCGCAACTACTCTAATATTCTTGTGGCGCAAGCGTTTCCGCAATCCCCAAAAAATAATTGCGCCGCAAGCGCAAGTGTGACGTTTTAAAAAGTATAATTCTGATTGACTCACTGCTCAAACTGCACTGTAAGTTACGGTACGAAACGAATATTCAAAACAAATTATGCACACTAGTAAATAGTAAACAAAAAAAATTATTGATTTCCTTTCGAAAATATAAGCTTTTGAAAATGCTCATCGCTTAACTCCGCTCATATTCGGCAACGAACAATGAAAAATGATGCTCAACAACCGCACTGAAAGGAACCGGGGGTGTTAATTTCCATCAATGAAGTCTTCATGTGGCTAGGGAACAACTTCGGAGTAACTGTTTTTTTCTAATGGCTCGTCGAGGAAATCGATTAGTAGCTTCGATGCATTTGTTCTCCTGGAGCAATTAGCATCACTCTGCTCTGACGAATGGAGCATGCTAAAAAATCATCAAGTGTTTAGTATAAAGGAATTGAATCAACTAAGAGCTATACCGACGAGTAGAATGTTGATCAACAATCTTACGAACTCGTCACCCCCACTGCGCGAGCATCTGAACCTGAGTGTGACTGTTCAAATCTCAGTGCACCCAATCAATATTAGCATGCTCATTTTAACACATAGCTACAGTAGCAGAGTGGTCTAATGCCTGTCCTGTGTTGAAGGACTGCCGCGACTTCAAAACCAGTGTAGGTCTCTGGTTGTTGCGGGCCTTGGGTTCGAATCCCATCCGTAGTTATTTTTTCTGACAACCAGAGGCTGATCCTGATTAAGACGTTATGTCTTCTATTTTCTTAAGAGCTACCGATGGCATCTGTGCATTTATGCTTCTGGAGCAATTAGCATCACTCTCAGACGACTGGAGCGTGCTACATCGTGTTTTATCATCGTGTTTTTATTTAAATTAGAACCATTTAAGTATATTAATTAAGAGCTATACCGATGCTGTCACTTCAGTTAGCAATATCTTTCAAGTTTTCCAGACTTGCAGCAAAAATTGCGATTAATAGGTTTTGGTGTTTCTTGATTTTGAATTACGGTAAGACAGTTTGCAAGTAACGCGTTAAATTCTTTCCCGAAGCAATATTTTAAGGTTTTTTAGGAACGAGTAGCGTATTTCTGAAAAGACAATATAAAAATAGTTTTTCTGTTTAAAATTTGATTTTGCAACCATTTTTTGAAATACGCTATGGAAAAATCTAAAATTTTGAAAAATCAGCAAAATATTTCAGAGAAAAAGTTTCAGCGAAAATCCTGCTGTGAATCCTAGAATGAAGTTTTCGAAGTTTTGGACGAATGCAATTTCACATGACGAGGCTTTAATGAATCTCTATGGGGCACCGTTTGTCTAAAATATTTTTTTCGTTTTATAAGGACAAATTTTGGCCCGATTTGACATATTTACTGCGATATGACATATTGCAACAATATGCGACTTATCTACTGTGATAAGACATATTGCAGCGATATGTAACATATCTACTGCGATATGACATATTGCAACAATATGTGACATATCTGCGGTATTACATATTGCAGCAATGTGTGACATATCTACCGCACGTGGGAACAGTGGGCGCCTTTAGGGTGCTTTTTGTTTGCTGATTTATTTCGCTACCATAACGACGTCAAGTGCTTTGAATCACTTGAGTGCCAATACACTTTCGCGCTATTTCTGCTGGCAATTAGGATGTTTTCACAGTATTTCAACTACTGGAATTAATGCAGATTGAAATCAAGCACTGCTACTAGTAGTTGGTGCATGTCTGACAGTCTGAGGCATTGGGAACATACCGGAAGTTACCACTTATAGGGATTTCACCCGAGTAGGGAATTTTTAGCAGGGGTTTGGCAGGAATTTTAGTGTCAGGACTGAATTTGATTTGAATCACTGTCGTAATTGCGGTAACGTATTTACTCTGGTTATTTCATTCATCGCGCTGCACTTAATTGCTGAGCGTTTAGCAAGCTCAAAAGCAGATACTGTTTTTGACTAGGCCACAGTCCAGACTGACAGAGATATTTACCTTTTGTACCGGCACTATCGCAGCTCCTAGCCTGCCAAATCTGCATACCCTAGACTATATTGTTGGCCATTATTTATGCTGATTCTTTTTTCTTTTTTGTTTATTTGTTGTTTACTATGGACCTTGCTTCATGCTGTTTATGCTTGCCGCTTGTGTCTGAAATAAACAAGTAATAATAATAATAATACACCAACAGAAATGGCGCGAATATGTCTTTGCACTTAAGAGATTCAACGCACATGACGTCATTATGGTAGCGAAATAAATCAGCAAACAAAAAGCACCCTAAAGGCGCCAATTGTTTCTACGTGCGGTAGATATGTCACATATTGCTACAATATGTCATATCGCAGTAAATATGCCACATATCGCTGCAATATGTCACATATCGCTGCAATATGTCACATATTACAACAATATGTTACATATTGTTGCAATATGTCATATTGCAGTAGATATGTCAAATCGGGGCAAAATTTGTCCTTACAAAAAGAAAAAAAATGTTTTAGACAAACGGCGCCCTATATCTTTCTCGTCAATGTTTTATCTAAACTTTAATCACAGCTGTTGGAAACAATTATTTCTAATCGTATTTGAATTGCGATTGGGCTCAAAATTGCTAAAATAGTTGCGGCGCTATCGCAAGCGAAGTAGTTGTGGCGCAAGTGCCCACCTCTTAGTACAATATAGTAGCATTGAAAGAATTATTACTACTAGATGCACAATAAGTTTTAAAAAAGCTTCTGCCTCAAACTTTCAGTCACTTGTGCATAGGCGTAGTCAGGATTTTTGATTGGAGGGGGCAAACCACAAATCACATGCAATGTCGTCATCAGAAATTTTGGAAACAGGAACTTTTTGTGGGACAAAGATATTGTAGATTGGAAGATCGGAAGTCTTGGCCTGTGTATGTCACATAACCAGGATTTTGCTAAAGGGAGAGGGCTTAACCCTGCCCAAAAAGTGTAAATTGGGAGACGTATTGAGCCAGCTAATGTAACTCAAACTTATCACAGACAGGGGCTGAGTTCCCAGCTGCCGGAGGCCACTCGAAGATTTTCCTTGAAGGTTTTTGTCATAAAAATAAGTTGTGGGAGGACATGTACGACCAAGGGGTCTTGGCCCCCTCAGTTAAAATTCAATAATTTGTTCAATGAGCATTTTCCCTGGTTAAATTTTTTTGTAAGTATTTTGTCGTGTAAAAACTGGCGAGGTGGAGGTGGATTGTTATTTAAAAATGGTACAAAAGATGGTAATGCCCAGAGTTTAAGTCGGGCCGTGCTTTTCGGGTCGGGTTTAGGCATAAAGTTGACAAAAATTTCGGGCTTAATTCGGGCCTGAGACGTACTTTTTGTCTTAGGTGCACAAAAATACAATCAAAATAACTTGTGGTAACAATGCTAAATTTTTCAGACCTATCTTAACTTTCGGGTTTTTCGGGCATGATTTGAACTTCAAATCAGTTTTCGTGTTCGGGCTTATATTTTCGGGTTCAGGCCTGAACTAGGCGGCCCGTTTACTACTCTGGTTATGCCTACTAACCATGTTATTGCCAGGGCTGGATTGATATTGCGCGGGGCCCTAGTCACTTTGGAGATTTTCGCAACATCTTTCTGCGAAATAGAGGTGAAGACCAAAAAAGTCTCACCATCTGAGCGCAGGGCCCTAAGCTGGTACTGTGTCATATGATGGTAAATCCGACCCTGGTTATTGCGTTGCGTTCATAAAAAGGCTAGATGAGGGGCTGAGATAGCGACTTATAGAACAAAAACTCAATTTCTCGTGGGTTATATATTTAAATTGGTTGGCGAAAATTGAATTGAGTAGGCCCAGGGCTCCAGGCCGACTACGCCTATGCACGCGTGGTTGGCGAGATTGTATCTGAGGAGTTACTTGTTTACTGCACAGTATTTGCCGGTGCTATTTTTGAAAACGGTGCTATCGAATCAAACATTTTTGAATTACCTTTGCAAAACTGATCGAGTTATTTCACTGTGATGGTGTTGAGCAGTTTGAACGTACAGCGCAAGTCATTGTGATAATTACACTTTTCAACCATGCTGCTGGCGTCGAAATTGCTTTTATCGCATGACGCTTAAATACATCATCCAGGAATTGTGCTCGCCCTTAACCCAACTAGCAGTTGGTGCGAATATGAGCACTAACACTAATGTTGTTATTTGTCTGTCGGACTTCATTTTTGTTGTTTTTGTATTTTGCTACGTAATCTATGGCCTAACGCTACTTTTATTATGATAAATTTACTTTTATAATTAGCCTGTGCTAAAATCTCTACATAATTTTAGTGAAGTTTATACAGTAACAACGTTGCTAGAGTAAGATATTAGGTTGAATAACCGTAATCCACAAAACAAAGTTACAACTGCGCGCTTGCAGTGTGACCTCTCTGGTTCTGGTAGTAGCGATCGCGGCTCAGCGGCACTTAACTGCCAACACCGCCCAACTGTACTTGGTAGGAAACAATATTAATGAATGTTGTTCAAAACCAGGATAGCTTGCTTAAGTCTGTGGTTGTTTTTTTACCAAATTCACATTTTAAGTTGTTACTAGGTCAGAGTTGTGTATAGAATAGCTTTAAACTGCCGGATCATGAATGACGTGGCGGCTGTTGATGATGTCAGCGCTAAAGTGAAAGCGAATCTCCACCTTTTTTCCGTGGATATTTTGAATGTTGTCAAAGATGCCCAGTCTCAGCATGGTTTGAGGCATGGAGACTACCATCGCTATCATGGATATTGCACCAGAAGATTGAAAAGAATTCGGAGTTTTCTAAAGTTTAGAATGGGGGATAAAAGAAGAGTGACACCCAAGGTGGTCACCCAAAACATGTTCAGTGATTCAAGGTATAACAGTTTGTTCAGTATTTTTTTATGAAAAAAAATAATCAAAATTTAATTTACAAAAACTGTGAAAATAATTTCAAAGATAAAGGGGAAAATAATTTTATTGTGATAAGTCGAATCTGTGTAGATGTTACAAAAAGGTATATCTCACAGTTACAACAAAAATTGAGGTCCAACAATAAAAAAACTTTTTACTATCGTTAGATCTACTGTATTTTATGCACTTGTCTATGTTTTAAACTGTTTCCAAAGAAAACAAAGTATTGTATGTTTACTGATGAGTCGAAAGACGAAACAGGCTATAAGGGTTTTGGTTTATTGATTTTAATTTGTATGGTCTGCAAATGATTATTTGTTGTTTTGTATTTAGATACATTCTGATGATTCTCATGACAGCAGAGCGGGCTTGGAGTATGGCTATGCATTTGAAGCAAGAAGCAAATGCAGAACCCCGAAAGAAGCATCATATGACTGAGAAGTTACGGAAAGCAGTGAAGCATGCCGATCATTTGAATAAGCTTTGCGATGGATGCGTCAAAGTGGATGTAAGAACGAAGTTGGAAGCTCAGGTATTGCAGAATATTTTTCCCATGCGGTGTTAGTTTTAAGTAAATTTGATTTACACAGTGCATAATGCTGTGTAATTCAGAGGCGTTGCTAAGAATGGTGGCACCAGGGGCGGGATTTTGTGGTGGCACCCTTTTTCGTACCAAAAATAGGTGAAGACCAAAAAAAAGGTCTTCGCCCAAAAATCAGTGGGTTTTTAGTCCAAATGAGGATGCGGACGACCAAACAAAGTGAAAAAAGTAACGTATTCACCGCGAATCGGTAAAGTTAGGGTTTCACATTATAATATGGTGTGGTGACACCCGGGGTGGGCCGCCCCCCCTCCCTAGCGACGCCACTGGTGTAATTCATTCAATGTTTTGCACAATTTATTCGTTTGATATGCAGAAGCTCTTGCGCGGGCACTAGATCTCTGTAGGTGGTGCTTAGATCTAGATGTTGCATGATTAGAATTTTCAATTTGACCAATATATTTGAGTGGTCCAAATGCTCCTATTTAAATTTTGTTGCGAAAAAAAAAATACCGAGATTTTTCATTACATTCCAGAAGTGGGTGCGAAATAGTAACTTCAAAAGAGTGCCAACGTAAAATAATGTTAAGAATCACTTTGGTTAAATTACCGGAAATTGCTTCACTTTGTGCGTACTTCAGCGTTTTGTTCTGTTCGACCGATGTTACAGCTAGTTCGTCAATATATTAAGTGAAATGAGGCCCTACTTTTTCCAAAACATGTTAGAAACCTAAAAGTCTTGCAAGTCTTTCTATACAGGCATATTCTGCTTACATGAATGGGATATTGATGTTTGAATTGAAAAATTGGGTTGGAGCGATGGATAAATTCAGGCAAACCCAAACCATATACAAAAAATTGAGTGAAGCAATGTCAAAGGAAGAGCAGCCGACATATTTGAATATGGTGGATGAAATAGCTCCAAATATAAGGTTTGTATTTTTATTGCCCAGTATAAATTTGAGAAGTAATAATTTCAAGCGGCCCAATATAACTACAATCCCCAAATTATTTGTAGTGGCTGAGTGATTGGATTCGTAATGTTAGATTGTAAAAACCGGATTCGATTTTTGCCAGAAGCCCTGTTTGGTTGGAATTGGTCAGAAAGGGCATGCTGAATTAAGGTGCTACGGTACTTCATAATAACTCGAGTGGCGATGTGCTTTTCAAGCCAAACAAAAAATCCTATTTCAGTTTAAAACTCGATTGTGTTGTAACTGTGATTGAGTTACGATTAGCCAAAAAACGACAGAGTACTAAAATTAAGGTCCTTAAATTTTAGAAATATTACTGTTAACTTTACGACCCTTTGACACGTTGGCTTTTTGTAGTGGCCTAGCTGAACCCAGTTTTTAGATTAAGCTATTTCTTATCCAAGATACGAGTGAACCCTCTGCTACTGCAGGTATTGTGCGTACACAATTGGAGATCAATCGGCGATGGATGACTTGCTGCAGATGCACGGCTCCAGTCGGCAAGACCCTCTGTTAGCTGGAAAACTAGATTCGTTGATTGCCGAGTCTCGTAGTTCCAAAGCAGCTTCGATGAGTGAAATCACTTGGCGAGGTCATGTTATTAGAGTGAAGAACACTAAGGTACGTAAATGTTCTGTGTAATTCCACCAAAATTTGTGGCCAGTTTTGTATGGATGTATTCAAATGTGGGCAAAGCGCAACCTCCGAAAGTTGCGTTGCAGCGCTTTAATTCTAGTAACACTGCGAAAGTTGCGTTAATGCGTTTAAAGTTGCATAGTGCTTCTTAAATCAAAAAGTTATAGCTATAGTTGCGTTGCTTCTAAGTAATTTAAATTGCGCATCTTGCGTTGCCCTTGAGTATATGTTATCCGTGCCCAACTGCCTATTCGCCCACCTCTGGCAGTAATAGCTATTAACCCTTGCCCAACGCGAAGCCTATCGTTTTGTTCATGTCTCACTTGTCTCGCCATTCCTTCGTATACTGCATTTTTTGGTGAACTGTTTGCGAGTGTAGATTAGTATACTATAATCATACTCTGAACCTTGACGGTCGGTAGGCTGTGAACCGAAGTGAAAAATACCACTATTTGTTTTTGGTTAGATCGTTTATGAATCTACAAACAATTAGTTTTAAAAGTGTTTTTGTGTTGCTAGGTTCGTCTTCTATTAATTGGAATTAAAGAGTTTGAGAACAGCCTGTCAAATCTTGATGCTGGAGACCGTGATGGTAGAATTGAAGCTTACGACAGAGTGCTTACAGAATGCAAGGATGCGCTGCAACTGACTAAAGACGACATGCGGACAGATCCTCACACCAAATCGGGAAAAAAAGGATCGGTAAGATTAAGACATATCCGTTTCCGACGTCAAATTTCAGACACTTTTGAAAGAGAATAGAATGGTGCCGAAAGAAGGGCCAGAAAGTGGACATTGAATTTAGACGAGATCACTATATTTTAACGTTGTAGAATTATGTAGAATGATTTACCAGCCGGTTAGTCGAACGGTAACGCGTTCGTACCAGAGACGGGAAGTTTGAAGTTCGATTTCCGTTTTGGTCAAATCAGACGGTGTTGTCAACGGCTTGTCACCGCGGCGACATTTTTTCCAAAGGAGTTGTATTGCCGTAGCATAATGATGCGGAATAGGGGTCTCCCGCCAACTCGTTACGCGTATTGTCGGAATTCAGCGAGTCTAATGATTATACGAATTTATTTTTTCATAAGATTGGATCGCCAGAATTTTTTTCTCGAAACATTAGAAGACATTGAAGGATCAATAATGGCGTGACTGGTTCGAAGAAGGAATCTGTTATGTTTAATTTTTGAAAAAGTGATCAAGCACATGATGATTTTCTAGAAAACGAAATATTTGTTGCGAATGCGCTTAATCATGCCATCAAACGTAAAAGCTACTAAATAATGCTGTACCACAGTGCACAATTTGTTATTAGTACATTTGAGAAACGATATTTAAAGGCACGTTATTGAATCACCTTTTTTCAGGTTTCTGATTTACAACTTCTGCATTCGTATTTGAGTTACTTGAGATTGATCAAAACTGTTCACCGCAACTTGCTGCTTGTAGATGATCTTAAAGAAAAGTCTCCAGCTTCTCTCTTAGTTGATGGAAGTTCAGGTAAATAACGCTTTTACGTCTTTATTTCGGTCTTCATGTTACATTGTTACATCACTCAGGAGACAGCGCTGTGACCTTTGCGGTCGTTCACTGGGTTTGCTGGCAAACTCCCATCTACTTTTTGTATAGTGTTTGATTTTGACCCTGCCGGAAATCGAACCGTAGACGCAGTTTCAGAAGTCGACACTCTACCCACCTAACCATTGATCGATCAAAATCTATTTAATAGTAAAATTTCCTAGTCCACTGGCAAATCAATTAGAATAGGGGGCATACAGTATAAAGGTTAATAATTGCACTTTTTATCCAATCTAGTTTTGCGGCACCGTCGTTCGGTTTTAGTACTCCAACCTGAAAGAGATACTTAAAAATAACGGCGAATCAAGTCAACTCGAAGGCTTAAAAAAATAAAATTGCGAAGGAGTTGATCATAATTATTCTTGCAGGTGATGTTGGGAGTTCGGTTTCTGGAAAGAAAGCACCAAAACCAACTGATTTTATGCGTCTTTATGACAGCATAATTCAAAGTTTAATGGAGGTTGTCACTCTGCCAGGAATAGAGGGAGATCATGATCTTTTGGATGAGCTATCTGCGCAAAAAGTTGCCTTCCAGGCTTTTAGATGTTTTTACATCGCTCAAGTCTACGTGAACGAGAAGAAATGGGCAGAAGCGATGGCTTTGTACGATCGCGTTTTGGAACGAGCCAATGAGGCTTTAAAATCGATGAATTTGCTTGAAAAATGCAAGAAGTTTGATTTTGTCAGCATCTCTGCTGTAGAGGCTCTTGTTGAAACCATTGCATTTAACCGCTATCGAGTCCATTCCTCGGCTGTTTTGGACGGAGTTCGGAAAGCTGATGAAGCAAAATCCTCTGCAGATGTTGACGCCACGGTACCGCTGTTAGAAAGGCTTAATGTATACTACGACGATCCAGCTCTTCGTTCGTTGTCCAAGGATAAGTCGAATCAAAGAGTTCCACCATTCACGTCAAAATACCCACCCAGTTTCGAACCCGTGCCGTTCAAGCCCGTGTTTTTCGATTTGGCTCTTAACCACCTCGACTTTCCATCACTGGAAAACAAGCTGGGCCAAAAACCAAGTCAGCAGAAAGCGGGTATATCTGGTCTTATTAGTAATTGGTGGGGTTGGGGTGGCAAAAAATAAAACGGAATTTGCAATTCCACTACTAAAGCTGCTGTTAATGATGTGAGAAGATTTTATTGATATTGTTTTTAACTGAGGTGCGACCATTCACTTTCTGTTCACACGAGCATCGTCTTTGCCATTTAGATTGCAATACCGTGCAATGTTGATGTGATTGAGCATTGTTTTTGTCTAAAGAATTAGGAATAAATTTCAAGATATGGTGAACTGTAGCTGTTCTAAGCGTGTTATGCTTGAAAGTGGGTCGTAATGTGGAAATAGCTAGACATAGGCTTGCAGTTACAATCAGGGATAGCTAGACAACCCTGGTTACAATTTAGTAAGTTTCGAGACTGGGTTTGACTTGGTAATAAAGAATGGTGCTTGATCTGTACCATTCCACTCCTGAACGATGTACTGCTGCAAGCCTGATTTGAATAAGTCCTGTGAAATCACGACTCATCAACAAATACCAGAATCACTTGGCCACATTCATTCATCTAGCGTCGGTACTATACAAAATTCTTAATCATCTTAAATGTCCTGATTGTAAGCTTATAAGAGCTAGTTTTGACTAATCCCTTATTTTTGACTTTTGGTCTAAATCAGGGTTGCCCAAATCCCGTTTTGCGGCCCGCGAATGATTTCGAGATGGAACTAGTAGAAAAATTTTTAAAGAAACCAAATCAATTTCCTTGTGTTTTATTTGGTCATTACCTAAAATTCCGGCAAAAATCACATTGAACACTTTTTTTGGTCTTCACCTAAATTTTCGTCAATTGTTGCATCAATTCTCACAAGAAACCGTTTTCTGGTTCGGGTAGGTACTGATTGTGCGGCCCTCTCAAATTCACTGGCCCGTTCCTCAAAAAGTTTGGGCACCCCTGGTCTAGATTCAAGACTCGCTCGAATGCTGGATGTATGGTTTTTAATCCCTCCGAAGGGGTTCGGGTAGCAAAACCACTTCGAAGATATTTTGTTCAAAAAAATGCGCCAACCAACTCTTGCATAATGAGATGGGACTAAAAGCGTCCAGGCAAATGTGGCAATAGCCTTAGCGGCACAGTTAAGTATTAGTTGGAAATTTTATCTTGTTTGGGATAGTTGAGGTTAGTTTTCAGTGTTTTATCCTGTGTTATCTCAAAACAATGCAACGCTCGTATCAACAGTGTTCCAGTCACACAACAGGTTCTGCTTCTGGGTAGTTGCTAATGGTAGTAGCATTCAAATTTTCAGCGTTGTCATGTCTGATACCTAAGCAGTAAGCAAGGTTAAGAAGTGCTGTAACCGCAAAATTCTTAAAATATTTTAATTTCCTACTTTACTGCTTAATAGTAACCGTATGGAAGTGGAAATGAAAGATGGAGGAAGGACGGTAGACTTAATTATTGCGCTAATCTGACTCCTTACTATGCAAGTGTACAGCAACCATCATAAAGCTTGATATCGATCTTGTTAACAGTAGGCTAATTTTGTAAAACAGTCAAACTTCAACAACTGTAACTACTCCTAATGGTAAAAACCATAGGTGGGCACAAGCCCGTTAATCCGTTAATAACGAAGCTAACTTTTTTATCAACTCGTTAATCCGTTAAAAAGTTTTTTCATGTTAACGGACTAAATCAACTTCCGTTAAGTTCTGTTAACAGACTAAATTAACTTCCGTTAAGGTTGTTATCGTTAATATCTTGCACCATTTATTCATCGTACCGGTACAAACCAGGTAGCACTTGTTGCGTATTAGCACGAGTTTTATAGAAGAAAGCGAAGAAAGGAGCTCCTTTT
The DNA here is from genome assembly GCA_963965965.1 of Trididemnum nubilum. Taxonomy (NCBI): domain Eukaryota; kingdom Metazoa; phylum Chordata; class Ascidiacea; order Aplousobranchia; family Didemnidae; genus Trididemnum; species Trididemnum nubilum. Next base: position 5,306,900 of record OZ014481.1, on the reverse strand, counting down.
TGTGGCAAATAATAAGCTGTAGCCTCATAGGTCTATTAATTATCGCTGATCACAATTTCCAAAGATTTTCCGATCGCAGCTTCGTTAGTGCATTTGAACTTATTTTTATCTTGAAATCAAATTAGACTGTAAAATGTAACTTCGAAAACCCTAAAAGACTACCACAGCAATAAATATTTTCTTACAATCAGCTCAACAAGAAATGTAAATTACACGCAAAATGTTAACGAATTAACGGACTTTATTAACTTCCGTTAATTAAAGCTGAAAATAACGGATTGACGTTCACGGAGGTGTGAAGTTTGTTAACGGACTAGTGGTTAACGAAGCTAACGTTTTGCATTAACTTGCCCACCTATGGTAAAAACTCTTACTGTAAAAACTTAACTCGAAAAATTCCATAAAACTCGGAGAAAATGCACAACTCTAAAACTCTCAAAAAATATAAAACAACTCTAAAAACTATGTTTTCCGCCACGCCCAAAACAAGCTATATATACAGGTTCCATCTCTGCCTCTTTTGTCCTAATGACGTCGAAATTTCGCGAAAAGAAACTAACTTAAGCTTGCGCGCCCAAAGAAAAAAAAAAAAAAAATCATAGAAAACCAATCCCTTTGGGAATCTGAATCACTCAAACGAGGCAGATATGGAGCAACGCTGATACATCGCAAAAACATGACACAAAAATAAATTGAAACGTTCGGAATTCGGTTCACTCGGATAAATCATCTGATACATGATCTGCGTGATCGCAGCATTTGCACGGGCTGGACATGATCAGTTCCTTCACGCCACACCCATACTCGTGTTATTGTAAGCTACTTACTTAAAATTAACAAAGGCAGCCCACGGGCTCGGGGTAGTAGCCTATAGCTGTAGATTGAGTGCCAATTTCTAGTCGTGAGCTGTCGTATGTTATCGTATCACATTTGATTGATCGATGCATCTTTATCCTCCGTACAGGAGAAAGCGACGGTGGCGCTATCCTTTGGATGCGTACACACCCGCTTACGAGTTGACCATTTTCCAACCGATCAGTGGTCGAGTGGATTGAGCATCTGCTACTGAAGCGGTAGACTGGGATTTAATTCCCGGCCACGTCAAACCGAAGACTATAAAAATTGGTACGGTATTCACACCTTTCCTGCTTGACGTTCAGCAGTTAAAGGGACAGCGTGAAGCCTCCGTCGTGCGTGGTAGACAGGTGGCAGCTTGACTCGAAGACCGAAAGGTCCTTTGCTCTTTCATGGCCAAGGCAACTTAGTGAATAAAATGTAATTATTACGAACAATGAACTAAGAAAATTAATAATCAGCTATAGACAGAATACAGAGTCTTACAGGCACAATCAAACCTTTGATTAACAGCCTTAAGACATACTGTTTCGGAATCGACATTCGTCTTTTATTCCTCGTCAGTATAGCTAGTACTACAGGTATGAACATGAGCGTAAAAAGGCAAGGAATCGCAAATTAGTGTACCAGATCATACCACAATTTTTTCCCAAACATATTAAGTAATCACAATGTTGCAAGAGATAATTATAATAGCTCAATTCAAAATAATTTCAGTTGTTTCGCCCAATCTCAGGGCTAGCAAGGCCAAATATCACCTGTGATAAAAATATTTCAAACATTACATCTTCACCAATTTATCAATCAATGAGTAAATCTTTACCCATCATTCAGTCAATTTTAGCCAAAATAAGTAAATCTGAACTGAAAAATCTTTACCCAAGCAAACTAGAGCTATTATTATTAAATCTTTACCGAATGAAACTATTGCTATAAATCAAATCTATACCTACTAAAGTACAAATCTTACCTACATATCGCAGAAGAACGAAAGCCCAGCTAACAAAGTAAGTAACTAAATATTAATTGAAAAATCTTCACCCAATGAAACTAAAGCTATTAATTAAATTTTTACCGAATGAAACTATTGCTATAAATCAAATCTATACCGACTAAAGTACAAATTTTATCTTACATCTTTCGGAAGAACGACAGGCTAGCTTACTCTCTACTCTCCTCATAGCTCATGGCTACGTCTCCAGTTGGCTGAAAGGCTCCAAACTAATGCCAAAATTCAGATTAGAGCCAAACTAGGCAAACATCGTTCAAAATGAAACGCTATCAATACCTTCTGCTCTACTCGTAGCTCGCCTAAAATGGTTAAAACGTAATTTCAATCGCAAGTTTTCCGGTTGACTTCTTCCCATGTAAATTTATTGCTTGTTTGAAGCAATCTAGCAGAGTGCAACAATAGCCATCGTAAAGCGTCTTATCCAAGGACGCAACAACGGAACCAGGGTGCGGGTTGAACCAGGTTGAATCCAAGATCATGGTCGTCGTAAAAGCGACGCTTGTAGATGATGTGAAAGAAAACCAAAAAAGTTTCCAGCTTCTCTCCTGGTTGATGGAAGTTCAGGTAAATCAACGCTTTTACATCTTTACTTCATATTATTGTAGATTGTGACATCGCACACTGCACAGGAGATAGCGCTGTGACCTTTGCGGTCTTTGAATGAAGCTTTTACACTTACAGGATGTTGTAAACCAGGGGTCAGCAACCTACAGCCCGCCAAGGCATTTCACCCGGCCTGCGACCTTTTATTGTCGTCCAGCCCGCGACCTTTTCCTTTTTTCAATGATAGATATGCAGCAATAAACCGTCAAAATGATTCTCACCTTATTTTTTGAATTTTTGGCGATTTTGGTCTTCGCCATCAATTGGACCGAAAAAAGGCCAAAATTTTTGGCGAAGACCTTTTTTTTGGTCTTCGCCATTAATTCGACCGAAAAAAGGCGTGAATTTTTGGCGAGAATCATTCTTTTTTGGTCCTCTAGAATGGTGGTGGCCCGCTGGAACCTTGTAAGGATTGAATGAGCAAGGATGGCAGTACGGTACGGTACGTTCAGAATTTGCGTACTACGTACCTCGCCAGGCGCGTCGCCAGCGGGGGGCATTGCCCCCTCGATTTTCGTTTTTGCCCCCCCGATTTTCGTTTTTGCCCCCCCGATTTATTTCTTGCCCTCCACGGTATTTTTTTGGGAGGAAAAAGTTGCTGTTTTTGGCCGGAAAAAACGTTTAAATTTGTGATTTCGCCCAGAAAAAGCATTTGGATTTCGGCGAAGACCTTTTTTTTTTGGAGATCACCTAATTTTCACTAAAACTTCGCCTCAATCCAACTCAGGAATAATGAAAATTTGGGCCAAGTTCAACGCTGGTTTTCAGCTTTGCCCCCGTGATTTTAATTTTGTCCCCACGATCTCGCGAAGCTGGCGACGCCCCTGTACCTCGCACCTTGAACCGTACCGTAGGCCTACCAGCGTACCGTACCTCAGTTCAATTTTTGAAGCGTACCGTACCCGTACCATTACAAAAAAAGGCGTACCGTACCAGCGTCACAGTATGTATACTGTGCCAGCGTACCGTACTTTTAAGCAAAAATTGAGGCGTACCGTACCGTACTCACGTACCGTACCGTACTGCCATTCTTGCTTTCAACTACTCGCAACTTTAACTGACTTTGAAATCACTAATCTATAAATCAGCGATCTCAATTTACACATTTAGCATCCGCTTCAGCTGTCTTTCGCCTCTGCATACAAAAATCCGGTGCCATGTGCGAAGAGTCTGGGATTTTTAATTCAAACAGCGTACCACCGTACCGTACCCGTACCTGTACTAAAGTATCCACTCTTAAAGTCACGTAAGATCTATTCTGAATAATGCTTTTCTAACGTGGCATAGATAAGCTATGTACAGTGATGCAGAGAGAAAAAAGAATAGCAATCGTTCACTCTTAAGCGAAAGCAAAGGCGTGAAAAGGTGACTCACACATAAGCTGTAACAACAAGTTTGACACTAATTGCAGACATAATACCGGTGCGTGAACATCAAAAGAAGGACTTCGACAAATTTGCTGTAAGAAAAAGCACACTATAATCACACTCCCCCGTGATCTACAAATCATCCAAGACGTAATCATTCAGGTATGACGGGGCCCGCCTCTCCCGCGATCCCCTGCGTTCGCCACAGCCAGCATCCCCGGAAGTGTTCTCGGTTTCAGCAACATGCTGTTCATGTTCCAGTTGCGGTTCTTTTATATTTTCAAGCTCAACATCAGTTCCCGTACCTACGCCGTCAAGAAGAGCAAAAAAAGGTAGGGCAGAAAACCGTCCGACCGACTGACATTCGTTCCTCGGCCTAATATCACAGACGTGTCGCGGCACACCATTTACTTCTACGTTATGGCGAGAATTGATTTTTGTGACCACCCCACGGTCCCATTGCGACGTGCACCTGGCCCCAGGGGGCTTAACCCAAACCCGATCTCCCTCCGTGACCACACTATCATGACAAGCATTGCTTTCACACTGCAAGTCATTTAGCTGAAGGAACGGATTACGCCACTCATGACGATGGAGTCTACTGGAAGGCACGATGCGTTGTTCACCGTGTGGGGTCACATTATACCAAAAAACACAGTAATCGACTGATTTTTGCAAACGAGCACACATTCTTTTCACAGTTCGGTGATTGCGCTCCACAATGCCATTCCCAGATGGCCTGTATGCACACCGGAAGGTTAGGCTTACATGCCAGGTTTTGCAGCATTCCCGCATGGCCTTTGAGGTAAATGTTTTACTGTTGTCGCACAACAGCTCTTTGGGTGGACCGAATTCTGAAAACACTTGCCTCAGCAAAGGAATTACCTCTCCTTCCGACTCACTTCGAATAGCTCGCCAAACAGCAAATCTACTCGGTCCACAGTCCACAATCGTAAGGTACTTTTGGTTGCCAAGGTGTGTTACGTCGATGGCAACTCGCTGCCAGTCTTTTTCTACAGCCAACTCTCCGTGCTCGATCTGGAGAGGCGATGGATCAATCGAATTGCACTGAGAACAGTTTCTTACCACAGCCTCAACGTCTTTTCTGGTGACATTTAATTGAGCCTCTTTTGCGAAATAAAGGGTAGTCTCAACCCCGCAATGATGCAAATTGTGTATTTGTTTCGCGGACTCAAATCCTCCTTGTTCATTCTGAATCGCTGCTGCTTTCGGAGTCTTGCTTTCAATTAGCCACTTCTTTGGCACACGCGTTAACACATCAGCTTTATTTTCGGAAGACGGCACCAAAGTCACATCCCAATTCACTTGATACTCCTCCAACAATTCAACAAGTAGAGACAGTCGCCGTTTGACAAGCATTTCTGATAGGCCGGAAACTCGTATTCGTTTGTCTCTTTTCAAAATCGATGACATCCATGCGTGAACAGCTGCAGAATCGGTTTTTATGACAATGTCCTTGGCACCCCATTTCATGGCCACATTCACCCCTTTGATTACCGCGTTCAACTCAGCCAAGTTAATATGGGCGCCATCATCGAGCTTCCTCAACCAAGAGCCGTCTTCGATCACCTTGCCTCCCTTCTCCAACGTGATCCCGTATGCAATTTTACTCGCGTCACACCAGATGTTCATCACTCCATGAGAGGGGACAGACCATTTGCCCTTGACTAGATCTTCATTTCGCATCCGACTCAACACTTCTTTCATTCTCATGACCAGTGGCGGATCCAGAAAATTTTGGTGGGGGGGGGGATTTGAAGCCAAAACCTCAAAAATTCGGATGTCTTCACCAAAATTGAGACTGATTTTTCGGCCGAAATCGGAAATTCAAACGTTTTTTTCGCCCAAAATCAGGTGGTCTCCAAAAAAAAAAAAAAAAAAAAAAAAAAGGTCTTAACCAAAATTGAGACTGATTTTTCGGCCGGATTCGTTACGTTTAGGTCAGTGGGGGGGGATGCATCCCGAAATGGAGCCGAATTATTCAAAATAAGGGCTGATTTTTCGGCCAAAATCGTAACTTTTAGGCTGGTGGGGGGGGATGCATCCCCCCATCCCCCCCCTAAATCCGCCACTGCTCATGACCGTCACTGGACCAGCAAGTTCATCCCAGCCAGTTCCAGTGGCGTACGGTGAGCATTTTTTCAGGGTGTGCGCTGACACTTCAGTTTAAGTAAACCAGTTATTTTCCCAATAAATATCGCAAAAAAGTCATTTTCTGCTCAAACTAATTTCCGATACAAAAATTGACAATACATATACGTCACGCAGAAGTGACACCCACCGGCGAAGTTAAAATGCAAATGTAACAGCTAGATGTCGCCTAGCCCGGCGAAGTTAAAATGCAAATGTAACAGCTAGATGTCGCCTAGCTTGCCGTTAAAAATTTAGAAGCGTCAAAAACTAAACAATTAAATAAAGAACTAACAAAGTAACAAACCCATTATGGAAATGACGCATATAGTTCACAGATTAGGAGACATTCAGCTTAAGAGTTTATACTTGGCTCATTGTACACTAAGAGCGGGTTGGAGTTCGTCACCGTTTATATTCTGTCAACACTTTTGCGGCCAAAAATATTGATTTAAAAAAACAACAACAACAAAGCAAAAGTGAAATGGTTTTCGCCTCACTTAGTCCACTAACACGTTCTTGATGTTGACTACACCGAAAGCATGAGCTTATTCGCTTCAAAGCGGAAAATTTTCTTTTAGCAGAAACTGTGTTACTCGGAATAGTACATATCAATTGACGAAGCTTGTACACTTCTAGGTTGGGGTTCACAGGTTTTATGAAAGTGATTAGCTCATGTGCATGTTTTCTAACAAAATCATTGGAGCGGTAAAGCACATCAAGTTCGTTTTCTAAGCGAATACAATCAAACAGAGGTCGGCAAATTGTTTGTACTTTGTTTAACAAATCTTTTGGAAATTTGCTTTATATTCACCATATTTAGCAGGCCATTGTAGTTGGAAAAAGTCAAGTTTTGATAGAGACGCATACCTAATTTTTCACTAAAGCTTTCGCTTGGAAACGGCTGTTTGATTATTATGCTGTCTGCACGATTTTCCATCGAGATTTTAGAAATAATTTTGAACTATTTTATTGATTTGAATGTACATTTACATTTAAACCTTACAAACAAAACTATAGCGATTAGCAAAACGGAAGTTGCTGTCAATTTCATGGTCTTGTTCTTTTTGCACGCATTTATTTGGCGTCACATCTTGTCTCGTGCTCTTTTCCAAGCGCACGAGCCGATCATTTAAAATGCGTGGATTTTTGACGAAAAAGGCATCGTCACCGTCCGCTATATATGTCCAAGCTAAAATACACGGCAAGGTATAGCGTGGCTCAGGTGCGCAAAATTTCTTGAACAGATCGAACTGTTTCGTTATACTCCAGTAGTTTCGTGAAAGAAAAAAAGCATTGGATTGTGTTGCGCTGGCAGAAATGTTTCTAACATTAAATCGATGTAACAAAAGTTTGAAATAAATAATTTTTTGTGAGTGTAATTTCACAGGGCGTGCGCCGCACACTGCGCACCTATGGAGAATACGCCCCTGGCCAGTTCCTTCACAACTTCTCTTGATGAAGCTCAGCGCGACTCTCAGCCAACCAGCAACGGGATAGTGACCTGTTATTTTGCCACAAAGCGAAAACATCTGACGTCTTGTCAGTGTATCGAGAATATCAACCTCCCAATCTTCATCCGGTCTTCTCCAATACAGCCCATCTTTCTCCTCGCTTAACTGCAGGCCTAGCACACGAGCAGTGCTCAATTGTTCAGATGGCTTGCACACAAGCCCGTACATTAGGAGATGCTCTCGCACCCGCTCAACACTGGTGATATTTAGATCCACAATGATATCGTCATAGTAGTGATCAGTAGCAGCGCGAATCGTATCGTCTAAGGACAGTACTTTCGAGACCACAGCTTTCATGATTTTAGGGGCGCAATTTAGGCCAAACCCAAGTTGGCACAACTCGTAAAATTCGTTTTCGAATTTTACGATCTGATACTTGCTACATTCCTTGTCGACAATGATTTGCATATAGGCGTCGCGCAAATCGAGCAGCGCACAGTTTGAAGTCTTCTGTCTCCACTGCCTCAATTTTTCGTCACACACATCAGCATCCGCGCCGCTACATTCTACAAAGTCATTCATCTCGCGAAAGTCTAACACTGGGCGAACTTTGTTCTTCTTTGTTTGAACAACAGCCAGCAACGGTATTATCCCTGACTCAGTTTCAGTCGTTTTCTTTAGCCACCCATTCTCAATCCATCTTTCAATCTCAGATCTAAACTTTGCGTAAACTTTATCATCAATTTTGTAGTTGCCAATGCGATTTTTCAAGATGGGTTCACGCTTCCAAACCCACTTGGCTACCCACTTGTTTCCATCAAACTTGACTTCAAAATTGTTTTTCTGAATTTTTATTCTTTCGAAAGAACAAGATACATCTGCAACCGCGCAAATGAAAAACTCTCCGCGATTGAAAGAACAGTCAAAGTAACGCAGCACATCAGTTCCCAAAATTACGTCAACGTCAGGTAACATTCTATCAACTGAAATACATGGCAAATTTAGAACCTTTCCGGCTACCTCCAAATTGACAATCACTTCACCACGACAGTCTACCAGCCTTCCGTCGGCAGTCATGATGTGCTTTGCTACCTTAACTTTATTGGTATAAAGCGGCATCTTGGGCCCAATCAAAGTCTGTGTACAGCCAGTGTCAACAAGCGCCCAAACCGACTTTCCATTTACACTGACTTTCAAGCGTGGTATGATTGCGCCATTTGGTCTTCGGGGGCTGTTGCTGGCGCAGGCAAACCCCCTCTTTCGTTTCCCGAATTGTTGCAATGACGAGCGATGTGACCCGGTTTGTTACAAGAGTAGCATACGACAGGTTTCCCTCTAGGACAATCCTTCCGATAGTGCGGGCCTCCACATTCGAAACACTTTACAATTTTGCTTCCTTTTGAACCACTGCTTCTCGCCGCTGCACCAAACACACCTTCAGCTGTCGAACCTTTCGTGATATCTGCCATTAAAGCTCGAGTAATTTCCAGAATCGCTGGGAGATTCAAGGTGTCAAGCTTGGGGGTTGCCCTCAACTGCCCGCTGATTTGTCTAGGCAGCCCCATGACAAAAGCCAACTTTAATATTTCTTCGTTATCTCCAATATCGGCTAATTTACACAGACGCTTTAAATCAGCTAAAAACACATCCACGGTCTCGCCCGGCTTCCACATTCTGGTCCTGAATTCTTCATAAGCATTAAACTTATCGACAGCGAAAGCTGTCTTCAGCGCTGCTTCAATTCTACTGGAACTTTTCTTGTCTTCGGCGCTAAGTTGATCGTAAACGGCAAATGCAGAACCATCCAGGAAAAGCGGTATAATCACCGCCAAATCGTCGAGTTTTAGCAAATCTTTCGCTAGATGGGCCTGCCTGATCCAAATCGACACATCAGATTCTCCTCCAAATCTGCTAAGCACATCTGTGATCTTCAAACTCATCCTTGCTACGTACAACAATAAACTGCCTCGATAGCTTGTACTAAAGTATCCACTCTTAAAGTCACGTAAGATCTATTCTGAATAATGCTTTTCTAACGTGGCATAGATAAGCTATGTACAGTGATGCAGAGAGAAAAAAGAATAGCAATCGTTCACTCTTAAGCGAAAGCAAAGGCGTAAAAAGGTGACTCACACATAAGCTGTAACAACAAGTTTGACACTAATTGCAGACATAATACCGGTGCGTGAACATCAAAAGAAGGACTTCGACAAATTTGCTGTAAGAAAAAGCACACTATAATCACAGTACCATTACAACAAAAGAGTACCATATCAGGGTATCGTACTTCTTAGCAAAAATTGAGGCGTAATGTACCTGTACCATAGTGCCATCATTGTGAATGAGACCCACTAGTTTAAAAGGTTGCCGACCCCAGTAATTTCCCATACCATTAGTCCATTACAGATCAGCTGTACAGTAATTTCAAAAATGCTATTGGTACCATAGGCCATGATTTATTGATTAGCCTAGGCTTGCATCTCTGAGTGATATGACATTAGTTTTGTTTAGCTAATAGCGGCCAATTGTATTTTAGTCTCACTCACAGTGGAGCAAAAACAGTTACCGGTATTACAAAGCTTCTGCAGCTCATTCAAGATAATATTAATAGGTTGAAAATAATAATGGATGGATATAGGGAGTCTTCATTAGCAGAATTGGCTGGCAATGAAGCTGAAGAAGTTTTTTCCAGACTTTTCCCTATCCATAAAGCGTGTCGAGATGGAGATGTTGTGTATTTATCTCGATTAGTTGCAGAGTCTGCGCCTGACCATCTCGTAATTGAGGATCAGTTCAATGGCTGGACTCCTATGCACTGGGCTGCCTATTTTGGAAAAGTAAGTCTGTGTGTAAATAGCCTTGCCTAGTGATGAATATCATACAATACAATACAGTTGTTGCATAAATTAGTTGCTAGTTTTTGTTCGTAATTGGGTCATTCCATAGTTACTGATACAGCCAAAAAGTCACCCCTTCAGATTTTCTTCAAATTTTATATGCAAATTCTACATCTTATTCTGAGTTCAGCAAACTTTGTCCCGTCAAAATTGACCAAGTACTTTTTGAGATATTCAATTTTAAAAATAAGCACTTTTTACAATATTTGCTGATCGCTCATGCATGAAAATCACAAGTGTATTTTCAAATTGCTGTAATTTCTTCAAATCATAAGCTATTGTAAAAATCAAAACATATACCAGTTTCTTGGACCTAGCCACTTCCATTTATGATGACGGCATACAGATTTTCAAATTAGAAAAAGGTTTAAAGCAGGGTTTACACTACAAGGGCGTTTGTGCTCACTGAAGCGTATCACGATTTCAAACGTCAATATCTCAAAAACCTATCAATTGATTTTTTCAAGACTGGGCTCATTTGAAAGCTTGAATCAAGCTCTTTTCTGTCAAAACAAAAGGAAAAGTGCTTTTTGTGTGCTTTTTCAATTTCATGCCAATTTGTTAAATGACCTGATTTTTTTCAAATTTGTAATATTACGTAATCATAATACAGTGGTAGACTAATTAGGTTCATAGTACTAGTGATTATTTAACTTGCTTCAATATAAAAATGGATGGTGATCTTGAAACTGACTTGCAATGCGGTATCATAGACTGTTCTGGTGAAAATGTTTCGGTTCTTTCGGAGATTGAACAAGTATTGGTGTCAAAACGAAGTGGATCATCTGCACGTTATTTATGCGAGAAACACAGACAAGAGTATTTAAAACTTTATGAATTTAATCAACGATTTTGCTGTGATCCATTTGAAAAACACAGAAAAAGAGCAAAGCCACGCTTTACAATTACTTTGGAAGAGTCTAGAGCTATGACTAGCACTCACTTAATTCCAGGAAAAAAGCTTTGCAACAGTTGCAAAATTGAAGTGAGAAATAGAATGAGCTCAGAAGCTAGTGATAGTGCAGATGATGGCTCAACAACTTCAGCCACAAGTTCAAATCAAGATAATGACACAACAGCAGCCAATGCTTTAATCAGCACATTAAATGTTCTTTCACCAACGAGTACTATATCCCCAATCAAAACCTTCCAAACAAATACCCAAAGAAAAGAATCCACAAAAAAAAGAAAACTTAGTGCTATTTATGAAGCTTCGAATGTCATTCTCTCTACATGCTTGGATGTTTCATCTACAGCCAGTAATCAAACAGTTCCGTCTACAAGTACTGATTCTTGGAATGATACTGTAAAGAAGGCTGCAGAATTTGATAATATCTTTGAGAAGATGAAAAGTTTGTGCTTAGGTGATACTCTAACAAGATCTCAGAAACTTCAGGTCTTGTCTATATGTCCCAACTTCCAGTCAAGAGAAAAATTTGCACAAGATTTTAATGTAAGTGAACGAATAGTAACTCAAGCAAGATCAATTGATTTTATGGCCCTTCCCCCACCACGGGCTGTTGTACCATTTCCCAGAGAAACCAAAGAAGCTGTGATAAAATTTTATGAAGATGACCAATTCAGTCGACTGCTTCCTGGAAAGAAAGATAGAGTTTCCATTGGAAAGAAGGAATACCAACAAAAAAGGTTAATTTTACTGACACTGAAGGAGTTGTTTCAACAGTTTAAGATTCAACATCCAGACATAAAGATTGGCTTTTCAAAGTTTTGCACACTAAGGCCAAAATGGTGTGTTGTAGCAGGATCTGCAGGTACACATGCAGTATGTGTTTGCTTAATTCATGAGAATCCTAAACTTTTGATTGAATCAGGAAATATACCATTGTCATATAAAGAACTGCTGAGTTTAATGGTCTGTGATGTGGAATCCAGGAACTGCATGCTGAACAAATGTGATTTATGTCCATCAGTGGCTAACTTAAGAGAATATCTGCAGAGTTTATTTGAAGACACCAATGATGAAATCTTGTTTAAGCAGTGGACAACTGTGGACAGAGCTGAGATTGTTACAATGATTACAACAGTGCAAGAGTTCATTGAAACATTAATCGAAAAACTTGCTATTCTTTTACCTCACTCCTACATTTCAAAAGCTCAAATGAATTACTACAAAGCTAAAAAAGAAGCTCTCTGTGAAGGCGAAGTTTTAATTACCATGGATTTTGCAGAAAACTACTCCTTTCAAGTTCAGAATGAAGTGCAGGGATTTCATTGGACCAACAGTCAGGTAACTGTTCATCCAGTTGTTTGCTACTATAAATCTTCTAACTCTGATTGTGTTCAACATTGCTCTCTGGTGTTTTTATCCGACATTCTGGAACATAATGTTCACATGGTGTATTGTATACAGAAGCAAACAATAGAATTTTTGAGAAAAAAGCTTCCAGCATTAGCAAAAGTAGAATATTTTACAGATGGATCAGCTGCCCAATATAAAAATTTTAAATCATTTTTAAACCTTCTACATCACAAAAATGATTTTGGAATTGATGCCTGTTGGTCATTTCATGCCACCAGCCATGGGAAAGGCCCGTGTGATGGCATTGGAGGTTCTGTAAAGAGAGCAACTGCTAACGAAAGTTTAAGACGGTCTTCCCTAGAGCAAATCACAAATGTTGTTACCATGTATACATTTTGTCGAAACACTTTTAATGATATCCATTTCGAGATTATAAGTTCTGAGGATATTGAGGCAACAAAACCCACTTTGGAAAAGAGATTTAGGCTTGGTTCCACATTAAAAGGCACACGTTCTTTTCATTATTTTGAACCTTTGTCAGGTCATGCCATTGGAGCAAAGAGAATTAGCAGTGATTCACAGTTTTCTTTGAAAGTTGATATGATTACAACTGATTTGACCACTACTGGTTCCACTGGAATATCTCCTTCTATTTGCACACCTGCTCCTGGGAGTTACATTGCAATTGCCTATGATCAAAAGTGGTACATAGCATGTGTGATTGCTAACACTAAATCTGATGATGTCGAAGTTGACTGCATGCACCCACATGGACCAGCAAGGTCTTATCACTGGCCAGTAAGAAAAGACAAATGCTTGGTTTCACAAAATCATGTAGTGTGTAACATCAAATGCCCAAATTTAAGAAGTGTCCGTGGACAATACAATATTAGCACAGAAGATGAAAAAAAAATTATAAGTAGATTTGCTGAATTGGATTACTAATGCCTGTTTATTGTTTACATGTGCCTTAATATCACTTGTCAAAAATTGATTGTACTGTGGCCCATTGTATTGCTGCAACTTTAACTTAGTTAATTGCTTTTACTGTGTAATTTTATTCATATTGTTGTTAAGTTAATGCATGTCTAGTAGCTGACTAGTGCTTGATGCTTTGCTTAGATTCTTCTATGGCCTTATATTACGGTAACATTGTTTGTTTTATCATTTGACTGAAAAGTCTAATGGGATATTTTATTTTGTTTTTCATTTTCTGAACATCTTCACAATCACATTTTTGACAAGTAGGGTTATTCAAAGTGATTGTTTTGATGGCCATCAGCATGTGTAAATTCATCAACAAGAGTGATCAGCAATACACCAAGAGTGATTAGGGGCTTAAATTTCTAAACAGTTTGACCACTGGTACTCTTGCAAAGTGGACTCTTTAATAGCATTCATGAATCACAGGTTTTCAACTAAATCAACATTTTATTTATGTCTACCTGTTGTTTCAGTGGTGTGCTCAACATGGTCACACCAAATGTTTCTAATAGCAATGATTTGTATTGGATAAAGTTTAGATGCTACTGCAATTGCATATCAACTCATAGAATTTAAACTTAAATTTTGAGGTGATCTGAATCTGTGCTGCTATTTAGTTTGAGTAGAGTTTTTTTTTCTGGTGTTAATATTGTTCTTACGGAATTATTATAATCTTGCATAAAATATTCTGCAATAATGTAAAAAATAAACTGATTACAACTGCAGATGGTAGAAATGATACATCAGTGTATTACAGTTTTGTGTCTAACACTTAACATGAATGAATCTACATGGCCAAAGACACTTAACGAAAACCTACTGAATTTTATTAGCTATCCTATGAATGTTCGTATTATAATTTTTACACTGGTACCGGTACTAAGTGGAGGAAATATTGTGATCAAGTTAACTGAATGGTAGTGTGATTTGGCTGTAATTGGTTATTTAATAAAAGTTTTGATATTAAGAACTTCAGCCATTGTTTCTTGCTAATAGCAAGATACCACTCAAAAATTAGTTGGTACCAAAAAATGACATGAAATTCTGCACAAAAGTGGTAATTTGGAAAAAATGAGGTCACTCAACAAATTGGCATGAAATTGAAAAAGCACACAAAAAGCACTTTTTCTTTTATTTTGGCAGAAAAGAGCTTGATTCAAGCTTTCAAATGAGCCCAGTCTTGAAAAAATCAATTGATAGGTTTTTGAGATATTGACGTTTGAAATCGTGATACGCTTCAGTGAGCACAAACGCCCTTGTAGTGTAAACCCTGCTTTAAACCTTTTTCTACTATGAAAATCCGTATGCTGTCATCATAAATGGAAGTGGCTAGGTCCAAGAAACTGGTATATGTTTTGATTTTTACAATAGCTTATGATTTGAAGAAATTAAAACAATTTGAAAATACACTTGTGATTTTCATGCATGAGCGATCAGCAAATATTGTAAAAAGTGCTTATTTTTAAAATTGAATATCTCAAAAAGTACTTGGTCAATTTTGACGGGACAAAGTTTGCTGAACTCAGAATAAGATGTAGAATTTGCATATAAAATTTGAAGAAAATCTGAAGGGGTGACTTTTTGGCTGTATCAGTAACTATGGAATGACCCAATTATTATTTACCAGTTTACGTGGTAATCAGTATTTTTATTTTATGTTTGCTTAAACTAGATACCTAATAACTATTGTATTGTAACTGAGTAATTTTTATTGAAATCTGTGAGTTTCTTTTAAAAACAAAGAAATCAAGTAGACTAGGCCTATTCTGTTTTAAGTTTTTCATCAATAGGGTTTTTCGATCACTGATTGTTTGGTACCGGTAGAGTGTACTGTGGTTAGATGACTCTTGACTCAGACTGATCTGTGATTACACCTAGTAATGGTAATTTAAATTGGAAAGATTAGGTTCATAGTTCGGAAAAGCCCCTGAGTAAATTTCCTAAAGTACAGTATACTGTTTAATTTGATTACTGGTAACATTTCGTTCAACTGTTTAAGTGTTTATTCTACAAACAAACATTAGACATAAATTAAAACAAATACTAAATACATCTGATAGTGATATGATATGAAATTTTTGAACTGATGAAATCATACCGCCTAAGGTTTTGCAATTTTTTGCATATTTCAAAAAGTATAATGTTCAAAGATAATTCAAAAGTAGATAGATTTTTTGTAAAACTGTGCTTGAAACTTGTATACAGTGGTGGGCAGTAACAAATTACTTTTTCAGTAATTTTTATGGTGTTGACACTACTTTTTCAAAAAAGTAAATATTGTGGTAATTTTATTACTTTTTGCATGTATCAAAATTACTAATTATAAATTACTTTGTAAATGTTACTATCCAGTAGAACCGCTTGACTGGCTACTTATTTTGGACTTCCAGACAATCAAAGTTTGTTTCTCCTGAGAATGATGAAGGGTCCTGCCATTGGCCGTATGGTTTTCTGCATGCTAAAATGGTTTACAGTGCACTATGCAAGCATGCAGTGCTAGTTTAGCCAAAAACAATATATAAATGATTGAGTTCATATAGGGATACAGCACAAGTGCAATAACCAATCACATTAGAAAAGTATACAGTCAAGTTTTATAGTTTCTAGTAGTAAAGGAGGAGGAAACTTTGGTGACAATATTTCGTTGCCTGTTTGCTAAAATACAAATATTATGCCCAGGCCTTTTTTGTGATAAAATTTTTTTTATCTTGGATTAACAGGTGTGGATCTCATTAATTTACAGTATTTCGGTCAAAGACGTGCAAAAAGGAAAGCTTTGTTGCAGTATATTTCTTCGCCTTATAATTTACATGGCAATGGGTAAAATTTTATCATAGCAACTGCGGTAACTGTACAAAAAAGAAAAACAAAAACAATTCAAAAACATTTTGTTCTCAACAGTTAATTGGAACAACCGACGCTTGCGTCGTGTGTTCCTTTGTTTTTACTCGACCATTTTTCAACTAACGAGTGCGAAATTTCAGACTTTTGCTTATAACTCGAGAACGGTTGGGCCTAGCTACATCAAATTTTGACAGCAGTTTGAGATTAATGAGTTATATGTTTGTACCAAATTTTGAGGCTCTAGGTCACGTGACTTTGGTTTTAGAACCCGAAAACCGCCCCACAAGTTTGGCATAAGAAGCGGTCTAAGTCAAAAACGGCTGAAGTATGGCAAAAAATATTTCCTATGGTTGTATGTCTTAAGATACTGTTTCATCCCAACCAACCCACTTTTGGCCGCGATGAGGTTCATTTCTTTTTTTCTTTTTTTTTACCTTTTTTTCTTCCTAATTTTTGTACGCCCTTCTAAACCATAAAACATCGAAATTTAATTTTTGTGTAAAGTTGTGGAGCTGCAAACGCAATTATTTCTCCCGAAATTTTTTGGGGCAACTCCACCAGAAACCCCCCAAAATGCAGCCCCAAAAAATTCATTTTTTGAACGGCTCAAGCTAGAGTGCTACTTGTTTTTGATATCAGTAGATATTTAACAGACAAATATTTTGACAGTTTGGGGGTGCTCCCCCCCGGAAACCTCCCCAAATGGACCCCCCAAAAATCAATTTTTTGAACAGTTGAACTTAGAGTGCCAGTGTTTTATAATATCAGCAGATATTTAGCAGACCAACATTTTGACATAGTTTGGGGGTGCCACCCCCCCCCGGAAACCCCCCCAAATGGACCCCCCAAAAATCAATTTTTTGAACGCTTAACTTAGAGTGCCAGTGTTTTATGATATCAGCAGATATTTAACAGACAAATATTTTGACATAGTTTGGGATGCCAGCCCCCCCTGGGGACCCCCCAAATGGACCCCCAAAAATCAATTTTTGAACTGCTCAACCTAGGGTGCCAGTGTTTTATGATATCAGCAGATATTTAACAGACAAATATTTTGACATGATTTGGGGGTGCCATCCCTCCCCCCGGGGACCCCCCAAATGGACCCCCCAAAAATCAATTTCTTGAATGGCTCAACTTAGGGTGCCAGTTTGTTTTGATATCAGCATTTTGACATAGTTTGGGGGTGCCACCCCCCCCTGGGGACCCCCCAAAAATCAATTTCTTGAATGGCTCAACTTGGGTGCCAGTTTGTTTTGATATCAGGAGATATTTAACAGACAAGTATTTTGACATAGTTTGGGGGTGCCACCCCCCCGGGAAACCCCCAAATGGACCCCCCAAAAATCAAATTTTTGAACGGTTTAACTTAGGGTGCCAGTTTGTTTTGATATCAGGAGATGTTTAACAGACAAACATTTTGACATAGTTTGGGGGTGCTACCCCCCTGGGGACCCCCCAAATGGACCCCCAAAAATCAATTTTTGAATGGCTCAACTTAGGGTGCCAGTGTTTTATGATATCAGGAGATATTTAACAGACAAATATTTTGACATGATTTGGGGGTGCCATCCCTCCCCCCGGGGACCCCCGAAAATCAATTTTTTGAATGGCTCAACTTAGGGTGCCAGTTTGTTTTGATATCAGCAGATATTTAACAGACAAATATTTTGACTCAGTTTGGGGGTGCCACCCCTCCAGGGTACCCCTTAAAAGAACTTCCAAAAATCAATTTTTTGAATGGCTCAGCTTAAGATGCCAGTGTTTTATGATATCAGGAGATGTTTAACTGACAAATATTTTGACTCTACTTTTCTGGAGGTTCCATAATCAGATATTTTTGAATAATAGCTGATTTTTTGGTAGACAAAAATTACTCCTGAGCGTCACAGCATTAGCTATACGTCGGTCATTCATTGGGTTTGCTGGCAAACTCCCATCTAGGTTTTTTTTAGCATCTTATCCACAACAGACCTAAATTTTCAGGGCAAAACTGAAAACTGCAGACACTGCCCAAAGAATATCAGAAAAAATAATCCATAATGAACACAGAAAGATTTGTAATTGTATGGTACAGATAGTAGTACGTGCCTACCATCTCTTTATGAATTTTTATGATATTTTTTAGGAAAGAGAAGTGATACAGATACACGAGACTGGATTTACATTGCGCAAAGCCCTTATCGCTGGAACTTTGTGCACTAGTGTGCACGTGCAGGGTCTTTAGCATATTTTTTGCTCACAAAAGTATAGACCAAATTAAAGGTTTCCACTGCTCAGAAGTTGCATTTTTTGCTCAAAATAAGATGAAGACCAAAAAAATCAAAAAAGAAAAGAAAAAAATAGGTTTTGTCGACTTGCCACTTGGGGGTTGCGATATTGCTTCAGGCGCAGTCATGTGGCAATTAACATTTGGCTTATGGTTAACCTGGCTCTGCCAGTAGAAGCTATTGAGATAAGTTGAAAAAAAATATGAGAAGATTACTGTAAGCTTGATATTAAGATTAAAAGAATGATCAGTTTGGGACTTAAAGGTGTTTTGTCTATATTGCTAGTGTAGACTTGAGATCAAGTCCAACTAAGAGTTGCGATGCTGCAATGTTGCAGCACTTGTAACAAACACTTCAGAATTCAGATTATGAATCAAATACCTGTAGCAGTATTAATAGCCTTCTTGCTTCATCCGTAAAAGAAAGGAATACGATAAATTATGATTGCGGCAGCTTACATTCGTAACCATATTAAGCAACTTATTGGCGATTTATCAAAACATCTGAGAAAGTGCAACAAAATATCTGGAGCTGATAATAATATTTGTATTGTTCAGTTTTGTTTCATATCATTAGTGATCAAGATCTTGCTTTAGCGCACCAGTAGCCCTGATAGCTGTATGGCATAACAAAAACATAACAAAAGCCATACAGTTTCATTCCATAATGGTGCTTGGATCACAGACGAGATCCAACATTTTGTTTCATACAATGCCATTAGAAAAGTTGATGCAGATTATTGTCATTTTGGCAGAACGTTTCATTAAAGTAATTTGTAACAACAAATTCTTATTACTTTTTCTGAAAAGTAATGATTGTGATAATTTCATTACTTTTTTGAAGTAAATTTTGGTGAAATAGTGTCATTACTTTTATACAGTAGTTTGCCCACCAGTGGTTGTATAATACTTGATACATACATTTGTTGAAATATTGTTATTGATAAATCAACAAAAGAAATTTTTAAAGCTTTGTTATTGTCGTATGCTCTAGGGTTTAGAATGAAGGTAAGAAGTATTGTCAAAATGGCTATGCCATAAACAAGCTGGCTTTAGATCTGAGTGTGTTTAAGTTTTGATGTTTTTAATTTTTAATTTAATTTTAAGTTACGTTTTGAAGTCTTTGCATCTTATTAAGATTATAGCGAAGTCTTCAGCACACACTATAATTATGTCTTTCACTGAAAAATGTTTAGTAAAATATACAACTTGGTGGGAGTGACTATTGCATCAACAGTTTTTAGGTTATCACATTAACTGTCGACCAGTTTTTGCCAAAACTGCTCAAAAATATCAAACATAGCAGTGCTAAAATAGAAAATATTAAAGTTGCTAAAAGTTCTCTTTGCATACCTTTACAAAATTCCAATTTTTGGCAGCTATTGGTGTTTTAAAAGTGCCAAAGTAATTTTTGTATTTTGCTACAGATGCCAAAAGGTCAGCTTTGTGCATTTAGCTCACAAAAAGACTTATAGTTTTTCTTGCAGTGGCTTTTAGAAAAAAACAAATATACTTGTGTTTGGCAGCAGTGCACAAATGCTTAACTGCAAGTATACTGATATATTTGTGGTTGGCAGCCAACGTGTGTAAGAGAATGAAACGAACATGATGAATATTAATCTGTGCATTTTTCATTGACTTTTTGTAGAGTTAAGATTGTGGTTTTGAGTTAGAGTTTGGGTTAGAGTTAAGTTTGAAATTAGTTTTAGAGTTGGGATTTGAGTTTGGGATAGATGTGGGTCAGAATTAATGAAAAATGTTTAAAACTTTCAGTGAAGTAGCGTAAAAATCTCTTCCAAACTTGATAGGCCTTCACACAAGCACAACTGGTGACCTTCATTAAACTTGTGAGAGGCTTGAAAAGGCTTTACGTTCTTGCAAGCAAGGAGCAGGAAATTATATAAACGTGCAAGCAAATTTCCTTATATATGTTTTGCAGTGTGCTAGAATCAATTTTGCAGGCTCAGGTATGCAATTGCTACATGGTTCTTTGGCGTAGTATAGAAGTTGTTATTATTTTTGAGCTAGTATATCAATATCATATTTTGATGGTTTTGTTTTAAGACAGCAGATTTTCTTTCAAGATGAATTACTAACCATTGCTTTTCATGTTGCAAGTCTGTTGTGGTTTTGTCACAAACATTTTAACATTAAATGATAATAATCAATTTGCTTCAGTCATAAAACAACAGTTGGTAGTTATACGTTATACCAATTCTCAGTGGTGGGCAAGTTACTGTACAAAAGTAATGACACTATTTCACCAAAATTTACTTCAAAAAAGTAATGAAATTACCACAATCGTTACTTTTCAGAAAAAGTAATAAGAATTTGTTGTTACAAATTACTTTAATGAAACGTTCTGCCAAAATGACAATAATCTACATCAACTTGTCTAATGACATTGTATGAAACAAAATGTTGGATCTTGTCTGTGATCCAGCACGTTATGGAATGAAATTATATGGCTTTTATTATGCTGCCTCTTCGACACATTTCAGTGTTCACGAATATTTTCATTTGTATATCCGAGTTATTACAGAATTGTTTCAAGACTCTCCAGGTTTCAAACTTCAGAGATACGTTTCTGCGATCAAGATCATATTATAATTGCAGCTATACAGCTACCGGGCTCCTGGTGCGCTAAAGCAAGATCTTGATCACTAATGATATGAAACAAAACTGAACAATACAAATATTATTATTAGCTCCAGATATTTTGTTGCACTTTCTCTGGTTTTCATGAATTGCCAATAAGTTGCTTAATATGGTTATGAATGTAAGCTGCCACAATCATTATTTACTGTATTTCATTCGTATTCCTTCCTTTTACACATGAAGCAAGAAGGCTATTAATACTGCTACAGGTATTTGATTCATAATCTGAATTCTCGAGTGTTTGTTACAAGTGCTGCAATATTGCAGCATCACAACTCTTAGTTGGACTTGATCTTGAGTCAACTCTTGCAATATAGACAAAACACCCAAAATCTTAATATCTTCTCATAATTTTTTTTAACTTCTTTAATAGTTTCTACTGGCAGAGCCAGGTTAACCATAAGCCAAATGTTAATTGCCACATGACTGCGCCTGAAGCAATATCGCAACCCCCAAGTGGCGAGTCGACAAAATCTATTTTTTTCTTTTCTTTTTTGATTTTTTTGGTCTTCATCTTATTTTGAGCAAAAAATGCAACTTCTGAGCAGTAGAAACCTTTAATTTGGTCTATACTTTTGTGGGCGAAAAATATGCTAAAGACCCTGCACACTAGTGCACAAAGTTCCAACGATAAGGGCTTTGCGCAATGTAAATCCAGTCTCGTGTATCTGTATCACTTCTCTTTCCTAAAAAATATCATAAAAATTCATAAAGAGATGGTAGGCACGTACTACTATCTGTACCATACAATTACAAATCTTTCTGTGTTCATTATGGATTATTTTTTCTGATATTCTTTGGGCAGTGTCTGCAGTTTTCAGTTTTGTCCTGAAAATTTAGGTCTGTTGTGGATAAGATGCTAAAAAAAATTAACTGTTTGAGAACAAAATGTTTTCGAATTGTTTTTGTTTTCCTTTTTTGTTTGATTACCGCAGTTGTTATGATAAAATTTTACCCATTGCCATGTAAATTATAAGGCGAAGAAATATACTGCAACAAAGCTTTCCTTTTTGCACGTCTTTGACCGAAATACTGTAAATTAATGAGATCTACACCTGTTAATCCAAGATAAAAAAAATTTTATCACAAAAAAGGCCTGGGCATAATATTTGTATTTTAGCAAACAGGCAACGAAATATTGTCACCAAAGTTTCCTCCTCCTTTACTACTAGAAACTATAAAACTTGACTGTATACTTTTCTAATGTGATTGGTTATTGCACTTGTGCTGTATCCCTATACGAACTCAATCATTTATATATTGTTTTTGGCTAAACTAGCACTGTATACTTGCATAGTGCACTGTAAACCATTTTAGCATGCAGAAAACCATACGGCCAATGGCAGGACCCTTTATCATTCTCAGGAGAAATAAACTTTGATTGTCTGGAAGTCCAAAATAAGCAGCCAGTCAAGCGGTTCTACTGGATAGTAACATTTACAAAGTAATAAAATTACCACAATATTTACTTTTTTGAAAAAGTAGTGTCATTACCATAAAAATTACTGAAAAAGTAATTTGTTACAGTAATTCGTTACTTTAGTAATTCGTTACTGCCCGTCACTGCCAATTCGTGTAATTTGTCTTGATTTTCTCAGTACACTGATACTTAATTTTCTCAGTACATTGTTTTTAATAAATTGTCTTAATTTCAGGTCGTAAAATGAGAAATTGTACTTGAACCGTATTTTAGTTCTGTTACCAAATTTGCGCACAATAGTATTTTGCATTGGTGGGCAAGTTAATACAAAACGTTAGCTTCGTTAACCACTAGTCCGTTAACAAACGTCACACCTCCGATAACGTTAATCCATTATTTTCAGCTTTAATTAACGGAAGTTAATAAAGTCCGTCAATCCGTTTATATTTTTTGTGTAATTTATATTTCTTTTTATTCCCTCGATTCTAGAACACGTATTGACGCTGTTGAGCTGATTGTAAGGAAATATTTATTGCTATGGTGGTCTTTTTGTGTTTTGTAAGTTACATTTAATAGTCTAATCCAATTTCAAGATAAAAATAAGTTCAAATACACTTACGAAGCTGCGATCGGAAAATCTTTGGAAATTGCGAACAGCGATAATTAATAGACCTATGAGGCTGCAGCAGAGGCGTTGCTAAAAATGATGGCACCTGGGGCGGGATTTCGTGGTGGCACCCTTTTTCATTCCAAAAATAGGTGAAGACCAAAAAAAGGCCTTCGCTGCAAAATAAGTGGGTTTTCGGCCCAAAAAAAAGTATGTGAAGACCAAAAAAAAAAGGTCTTCGCCTAAAAATCAAAGGGTTTTTAGTTCAAATGAGGATGGGGACGACCAAACAAAGTGAAAAAAGTAAGGTAAAAAAGAGCTTCTTTTTTCGTTTTCTTCTATAAAACTCGTGCTAATACGCAACAAATGTTGCCAGTGCAAACTGGTTTGTACCGGTACGATGAATGAATGGTGCAAGATATTAACGATAAAAACCTTAACAGAAGTTGACAGAACTTAACGAAACTTAATTTAGTCTGTTAACATGAAAAAACTATTTAAGGGATTAACGAGTTAATGAAAAAGTTAGCTTCGTTATTAACGGAGTAACGGACTTGTGCCTACCTATGGTATTTTGTTAATTTAATGAATTGCAATGAATGACATCATTTTTGTTGCAATTTTTTGTAAGAAGTCATTGTTTAAATTAAGGATTTTTTTCGCAACCGATTGCTTTTGTATGAGAACCTGGTTATGAAACTCCTAAAACCGAATTTCGTTGTTGGTTTCTCTTAAGAACTTCTCGTTAATGCAGTAGATACTTCGCTGTAGATTAGACCAAACAGTCTACGTTTTGTGGTGGTCCAGTGTGATAAAAGACTTGCAAACTAAACCTAAAAAGAGCGCTGTGTGGTGGTGTGGTTAGACAGATATGCAGAGTGCCTGGTTCATTTGCAATTCATGAAGGAGTCTTGAATCATTTTTCATTATCTGCAGTTGTATAATTTATACTTTACAGAGGGAATGCGTTAATGGCTTGTTATGTTGTGGGGTTAATGTTAATGTGAAGACATCGAAATACCAACAAACACCTCTCCATGTTGCAGCATTTGGAGGCCATGCAATTGTCTTGCATGAATTATTGACAGCTGGGGCAGATCTGGATGCTAGAGTGAGTATGTTGTTCAAGAATTGTCTGTTACGGTTTCACAAACTAGCTATTTAACTATCTTGCTTTGAATGTAATATGAGAAGAAATCTTGCTTTGAATGCAATATGTGAAGAAATTAGAAAAGCTGGAAACGTTACAAATTATACCACATGTAAGATATTTTGTTTCAAAATACATCTTGCTCACTTGCAGGTTTTGGCATGTTAATGATTATGCTCAGCTGTGCGTTCTAAATCGTTATGGTTCATAACAGTGACTTGAATCATGATAAGTATATACTGAAAATTTTAACTATACAATTAATACTGCAGCCGCGATTTATCGAAGCTATAATGGTTATGCATCTTGCAGTTTTGCTACTTGGTTGCAAGCACTTAATACTCTTATAAAGTTTGACTTCGTTATTACAAGTCCGAAATTGGCCCAATTGTTTTGAGTCATAGTTGTTAGTGAGCCAAAATGGCAGGAACTTAGAATGTAAATACAGTATTTGATTGTGTCGTGTGTTAGCTAGCTGTTTTCCTCGAAAGCCATCCTATGCTCTTAAGTATAGCGAGCAAATCGCAGGTACTGTTTGTGTTTTTCTTGGGTACATAATAGATCACGTTCACTACAATGAACTGATTGAAAAGGTTAGCCAACATAAAACGTATAACAACGTTTGAACTATCAGTTTTTTCAAAAATCATCAATAAATGGTCTTTTACCAATTGTTTCGCAAAAGGCATTTATGTCGTCATTTTGTGACGGTTTAAAGATCGAAGCAAACTGACCATTTTTATCAACCTAAAAGCAATAATCAATTCCAGATTTCAAGGTAATAATGATCGAAATTGTTTGAGTAGTTAATTATCGTATTTTCGGTTTAATGCGTTAAGCAAGTAGATCTTCACAAATGTTTGTTTAGAGGCGAAAATTCTTTTTTTTCCATCTTTATGCAGCTTTTTATCATTCGAAATGTTTCGGTATTTGAATGATGCTGTAATAGGCGTCACGTAGTAGATAATAACAAAAAAAAAAAAAAACTTATTAAATGACCGGTATCACTTTGTTGGAGCTTGTCAGAACAACCTGACTTTAAACAAATGACCAGTATCACTTAAATGACCGGTATCACTTTGTTGGAGCTTGTCAGAACAACCTGACTTTAAACAAATGACCGGTATCTCTTAAATGACCAGTATCACTTTGTTGGAGCTTGTTCAACCTGACTTTAAACAAGAAACTGCTGTTACCCGCACGCACAGGGTCACTGGCGTTGAAGTCAGTGGCTCACTTTTATTTGCTGATTTTTCAGGATTATCTTGGCGAGTCTGCTCTCCATAAAGCAGCTAGAGTTGGAAATGCGGAATGCATCCGAAAGTTGGCGTGCGATCAAACAGCAATAATGTTAGTGTATATCATTATATTGTATAGCTTCTTTTTTGCTTTAACACAAGGTACTGTGGAGATAGTGACCACTGCACCAAACACCGTTCACAAATGGAACGCAGGCATCTGATTTTTGGACAAAACTAAATACCTTGACTGATGTAAAAGATTCTTTTCATTACGTTTTACAACAGCCTCAAACGCAGTAAACGGATCTACGACGTTTTACGCGACCAGTTTGACGCTAGAAGTTTGTAAGCGGCCGATTTACTTGACTGGCGACCCTTGGAGCACTTTAACTCTTACCCCAATTCATAAGACGCATTTCTAACCCTAATGCGGCCGCGTTAAAATGAAACCTCTAGCGTCAAACGTTCTAATCCGACACGAAACCGAAGACATCGCCTAGATTGTTTGAAGCTTTGCGGAATTTTTAGTAGAATCTGTTTTTTTTATCAGGGCTTTCAATGGAAATGGGCAGTCAGCCTATGATATTGCCCGAGATAAAAGCTTCGAAATTTGCGCTCAAGAACTGCTGCAAGCTCATCAAGATCACGCTTTGACGTCTACCGGAAATGGCTTTTCAGTTCATAACGGTATTGTATGGATGTGTTTGTAAAAATGCTCTGATTTAGCGATGTATTGGGTGGCAGGAGCCGTTCGCTAAAGGTGCGTTTACACTGGCGCGAAGCAACCAAAATTTGACGTCATCGACAACTTGCGAAAGGTTTCAACGTGTTGCAAACTTCGCGAGCAGTTGCTTAACTTGACTTAGACAAAATTGCTTTTGAGTGATTGTGTTATTTTGAGCTAGTGACGTTAGCGACCACTCGCCAAGGTCGCTAACCTTCGCTTTGCGTTGCTTCGCGTCCAGTTTAAACGCACCATAAATTCTATGCTAATGCGTTAAGTTCAATGGCTGGGCCCATGAAAAATAACGCTTTTTCCAAATTATTAGAGGATGTTAAATGTGGTGTAAATTATATTGGTTTACGTGGTTAAAAATCCTTGGCAAGATTGCTAGAGCTTCGACCCGTGCTGTTTTGTTGAAGGCTGTTTGTGCGCTGGAGGAGAACATTAAAACATATACTAATTGCTGCTTTACAAATTTCCAATTTTTGGTAAACTGTAAAAAGTAGGGCATGCTACAACCAATCAACACAATTTATCAAACTAAGTAGCTCAGAATAGAAAAAGCATTACTAAGTCGTATTGTTGTAGCGCTTATTTAAGGAAATCGAAACATAAAAGCACTACACAGACGTCTGGAAAAGTCGCCACATAGTGTAAAGTGAATTATCTGAGCACTAGTAAGGAGGCTGCGAATGGATCTCGCAGTCTTTTGAGTCAAGCAGCCACCTATTGTATAAATAATGTGATTGGAGCATTAATGGTGACGCAATCAATAATGACTGAGGTATGGAACATTGGGAAGCCGACCAAATAATTAATAACAAGTAATTAGAAATTTTTTTAGTTGCAAATTAAATCGTTTGTAAGTGCCTGATAGCTAAAGGAATATCATTCCAGATTTGACTCCCTTGTACATTATACTTCTTCGCAATGTATTAGTGGAATACCTAGGGATATGAAGAGTAAGGCTGCTATTAGCAAGTACAGCACAACAACTATTTGCATGACCTACGTTTTATACAATTTGGTTTCACTGAGTTAAGAAACATTCTACATCCAATCTTTACCATGTTAGACAGCATCGCAAATTCCTATAGTTAACAAAAATCTCTTAATCTATGGTAATTGGAGGTAAAATGGTTAGTTTTTATTAGCATAATTTAATTTTGGGTCCAAAAAGCACATAATTTCAGTTAGCAGATTTTAAGATTGCTTTTAGTTCTCTGTAAAAATGCTCAATGAACAGCAAGGTCAGAGAAATCTACGTTTCTGAATTAGCAAGGAATAACTGACCACTACACAGTGTTTCATCATTCGCATTCGTCAGGTAGTCTTATTCAAATGAAATAATTTCAGTTATATGCGATATAGATGATTTAGCGAAACAGCTGTATCTTTCAATACTCTAAAAGTGCTCACTGATCACCAGAGCCAAAAGTATTACGATTTGTTATTAAATTAGCTTTAAATTTAATGACCATTGAACAGGGTTTCGTGCATTAGTCTTATTTCAGTTAACTGTACAGTTAGATTAAAAACGGAAATCCACTCTTGCGGATTTCTAATCACGAAATTTGTTTCTGCCGTTCGTGTATTTTGCCTTCAACACAGGTGTTTTAACATTTCAATTCACTGCAAATGCCTGTGTACCAAGAAACAGAATTGCAGTTTGTGAATTATTTTGTAGGGTCTTCAGGGTCTCTTATGTCTGGGTTGAATGGAAATAACAGCCGCAGAAACACAAATCGGAAACGCACACATGAGGATGTTTCAATTCCCGTGGTTAAGCGAGCGCGCACAGGTAATTGCTATTAGATCTTTTCTCTGAGTTGCGTGACCTTGCGGTACTCGAGCCAAGTCAACTGACCGCGACAAACTGACCGCGAACAAACTGACCGCGAAGCAATAATTTCGTTACATGATTTCGTCACAAAGTGAGGGTTTAGGCAAGATGGCTCTGGGGATAGTAAAAATATATTTAGGATTGCCCTTCTCAGCCTATCGGCGTTGTTCGCGGTCAGTTGTCGTGGACCCGCGGTGCTCGAGTCAAGCTGCCACTTGTCTATCACACATGGTGAAGACTTAGCACTGTTTCTTTCAATGCTGAACGTCGAGCAGGAACGATATGAATACAAATTTTTATAGTCTTTGGTTTGACCCAGTGGGATATCGAATCCAAGTCTGTCGTTTTAATAGCAGGCACTTGGATGTAATTGAAAAGCCTACCTTAAGGCACGACAACGTTTAGGGACGTTATTAAGTGTTGGCGTTTTACTAATTTAAGATTGAGGTCCTTTTAATCTATGGTACTACATTCACGCTTATAGTTTAGGTTTGGTAAGTTTTTTCATTTTTCTGTAGACTGTAGTCAAGTCGATAGTCAGTCCAAGTTTGAAGGAACGAAATCTTTTCGGTCTTGCTGCCCTGCTATAAGTCCATGTGGTAGGCATCTAGCTGAATCAGAAATGGAGTTACCATCACCAACCCTCAATCAAGAGTTTGTAACTCAATCCAATAGCTCGATGCAATCGTCTAGGGAAACTAAACACATAGAAACCTGCTCGACACACGATGTGATACGGTCTCATGGTTTCCCTCAATATGAAGACGAAGTTTTTTGCGTCGACACTGATATACCTTCGGACTTTTGGACTGGTTTATCTGCGAATGAAAATCTTCTTTCCTAGCGTTTGTAATTCGTACTACTGTAATTGTTTTCAATGCACTTTTTATTATGTTGCTTTATCTTCACGTCTTGTGTTCAAATTTGTGTCATCTGACTAGACAGTATTTGGAAAAGATGTTTATTTCTATGCAAACGATATACTGTATTCTTAAGAGCATTTTTAATTAAGTGTCTTCTTGCAAAAGTGTAAATTTATCAATTAATGTTTTTAGTTTTTCAAGCCAGTGTAATTTAAGTTTAGTTTGAATCTGATGCAATACTTCTCTCAGTCAATCCATTTACCCTTGATATTTTCGAAACATGGTTAAAATTTTCCAACATTTCTGTGGCGAGTTGTGAACGTTTAATTTTTGAACAGGAATTAAAGGAACTGCCAATTGCTCGTTTTTGGATCATAATCAAATGATATGCGAAGAGGAATCAACGTTCGAAAGTCGGGTTGAAACTGGACGGTCGTTAATGACAAGTGCTGAAAAATATGTTTTGAAGTTGCAAGGAAAAACCTCTGAAACAGAACAAGGGTCATGCAATACAGAACGATTACAAAATGGAATCCGTATGAACGATTATAAGCCAACTAGCATGGGCCATTATTTTTGACCTCAATTTTACCATGGCACTTCAACAATGCTTTTAAAAACAAGTTGCTACATTTTTTTGCGTTTGAAAGGTTGAAATGCCTCTTTTGTATATCTAGAAAATTTCCAACAAATCTTTTTGGAGACCAGTGAGGTTAAGGAACCGACTACAAGCAAAAAGTCGTTTTTAGAAGAAACTGCCTCCGATGTTGAATTGTCTCGATCAATTTCTACTCCAAACTTTTGCATTGATCAAATTCCAGAAAGTCACAAGAGAAGTATTTATGCTGAATGTTTGATCGAAAAACAATTGCAAATGTTTGATTAAATGCCTAAACTTAATGTTCATTGCATTGATAAATATTTTGAGTCAAATTTGTAAGAACAATCAGCCAGCATTGTTATTTAGTCAAAAGACATCCCGTAGAAAATTTTGTGGTTATGCAATGTGCGTTATATGTCTGTCGGCTGCCTATTTTTGCAATGGCCCTTGTTTAGTAGAGTATAATGCTTTTGATGTAAATGTTGACATGTTTACATTGCCTTTAAGTGCGCCGTAGTGTAGATTGCGAGGGACTGTTAGCACAATAGGCGAAAATCAATCTGATTAAAATTTTCCCGTAGTAAAAGGTCCTCCATAACAGGTTTTTCGACAAAGCTGTTGGTTCTTTCCGAATGCACCGTAAAACAAATTCCACCTTGGGAGTGCCTATTTGGACTTACCGGTTTAATCAATTTGTGGATCCGAATCGAGATATTCTGTAGTTGTTGCTACCACAAATGCATCACGTTACACGAAGTAGTCCTACGCAATTTACACTTTTGCTGCGTTAGTACGAGTAATTGGCCGGCCTCCATACTGATGATGATTTACATTTTCAAATTTGAAATGATAAGTTACTTTGTTTTTATCGAGTTTATAACATTTTTTTATTTAAACCCTGTTGCACAATTATTTAAATCCTGTTGCGTTGTTGTTAGTCCACCGTTACTGCTATTTCTGCTTTGATTCGATTTAGTCCAGCCTATTTTAACATTTTGCACCTGCCAAATGATTATTATTATTTCAATTGTTCGAAATTTATTAGCCCAACCTGCTCTTTCACTGATGTTTTTTACATAGACCTGCCTGTTTTATACTGCTTGTTTGCGACTGTTTTATGGTTTAAGTTACGCTTTTCACAAATCCGTTACTTGTTAGTAAAATTATATGAAAAAGAAATACTTGATGTGAATGATTTTCTCAAGGCACGCGACTAACGAGGGAAAGTGTCTTCATCTCTGTTTGTGCGATTAATTTCACCTTGAACCCTTCTGCCGAGCAAATGTGACGGTAGAAGATGATCATTTTTCCAATTTTTCGGATTGGTTTTCGACTGTGGTAAAATTTGCTGCCTTGCTGGAAGTCACCTAGCAGAGATAATCGTCCTAACGCAGGACTGCCCAGCGCCCAACATTTTACCGCGGGCCAATTTTTTTGAATGAATGTCCTTGCATTTGCTGTTAGGTCCGAAACCAAAGTTTTAACTCGCATTTTTTTTTGCTGAAATCAGTGGTGCCGATTTATGTTAAGCATTGGGGGAGGGGAGATAATTTGCAATCTTACCTTATTTTGATGAGGGAGGATGAAGCTCGACTACTATTTTTTTACGTGAATAAAATATGACCAACGTTCAACACGCTTTTGAGCCAACAAAAATGTTAGGTTATTGCCAATGTTTGTCTTATCCACAGAAGAGCAGAAGATCTCCCTGGTTAGTCATGAAACGGTGTAAGGCGTGATTCTAATGAGGTGTTGTAGATTTTGATTGAAAGTAATTTACAAAATACGGATGCAAATAGAGAGGTTCTGCTTGTCATTCTAGGGTTAGTTTTTTAAATGTTTGCATATTTCGTGTTTTAGCTGAAATTTTCTTCTGTTTAACTCTAACGCATGGAAACAGGGCTTAAAGCCCCCGAGTTTTAGTTTAGCCCCCCTCCCGATTCTCTTGAACTCGATGATTTTCTTTTTGAACCCAACTTTTAGCCCCCCCCGATTGGGTCAAGCTGGCTACACCCTTTTAATGAAGGCGAGTGAATGATTTCCAATTAGGCTGTAAAATAACGCTTAAACCAATATTGCTAAAACCTGCTGCAACTAAATTTGCAATTACGGTACCTACAGTAGGCCTAACTGTAAATTTGTACTGTAAACTAAAACGTAAGTAACAGTCCAAAATTAACCTTTCAAAACTTTTCAACCTATTGACGATTAAAATGTACTCACTTTATCACTTTTATGGACAACGGGCTATAATATTTGCTTTTTAACTGCATGCTCTTCATAGGCGAAACCGGAGGGGTGGCAGGGCCTCAGAAAAATTTCCAGGAGGTACGAAGGTCGATACCGGGCCCCCAAATCTTATTGGGCCCACCAAGCCTTATCGGGGCCCATGCCGTTAAATCATTTTTGTCGGATAGGTGTAGAATGTAGATCTTCATTTAAAAGTGAGGGGATAACGATATTCGCATACAGTTAGGACCTATGAAAAACACATCTACTCATAAAATTGGTTTAAATCCAGCCAGGGGGTTTGAGGGAGCGCTGTGAGCTCCCCCAGCGGGGTCCGAGGCGGAGCCCCGAAAGCTTTAGCACTTTGTATGTTTCTCGTGGGTAAAATACAGCATTTGATCAACATCCCAGCACCAAACTTGCTTAAACTAACAAGCAGAAAACGTGATATACATGACAGAAAGTATGTGAAGTTGGGGATGGTGACATTGACACAATATTAAACAATATAATGACTTTAATACTGCTAATCCAAATATTTTACTGATAAAAGTTTTAAGAAGTCATCTGCAATCATAGAATTCACGAACACAAATACCTATTAAACTCATACAGATAGAGTGAGTTACTTAATGATAGTAGTATAGTATGTCAACTTTGACTCCGCTCTCTGAGGTTGAAATGCTTTTGGATCTCTGGAAATGTGGGCCCTCGTAGATTGTTATACTGTAGAATTAGGGCTTTCAAGTCAGAGAAATGTAACAAAACGTTAATTTCGGTGCAAGTGTATGGCTTTTGACCCATTTTTCTCTTTTTTTAATCAAATCGGCCACTACTGGATGCTTTAAAGGCTGTGTAGCAAAAATAGCAACCAATTACCAGTTCTGAATCGGCTGATTGATATTTTTGCAGTAGGCAAGTTTGACTACGGTGTTATGGTGCGATACCAAAACTTAACGCGGAAACCTGAACTCTTCCGTGCCCCTTGAGCCCGGGCCCCCCTAGGCCCGGACCCAGGTACGATGTACCCCCTGAACCCCCATCTCGCAGGCCCTGGTGGGGGGGGTGGCGTCAACCCCTTCCAATTCCTGACTCTACGTGTTATTGTTGTGTTACCATGCATTTGCTATTGTTCTAGTGGTCAAGAATAAAAAAAGAATTAATGAATGAAAAGCGAAAATTTTTGGAAATCAATCCACTAGGATCAATGTTAAGTTAACAAGGGATGTTAGGACTTCATATTCCGTTTAGAACTAAAAGAGAGTAACTAATTTCAATATTGATTTCCGGGCCACTTCTTAGGGCTTAGAGAGCCACATGTGGGTTGGGCATTCTTGTCCTGAAAGGTCTTAAGCAAGAATGTTGTAACGTGACCAGGATGTCAGTTGAACACTGCTCAATGCTGTCGTAGCCATAGGCGTAGCTAGGATTTTTGATTGGGGGGGGGCAGATCACATGCAATGACGTCATCAGAAACTTCGAAAGAGGATTTTCTGTGGGGGTAAGATATCGTAGAATGGAAGTTCAGAAGCAGTGACCAGGTGTGGGCACGTAACTAGGAACTCGTTCAAAGGAGAGGGCTTAAACCAATAGTTAAAATGTGAAAACGTCTATATTGGGAGCATGTGTTGAGTAAAGAAGTGTACTGTAATTCAAACGTATTACTGAGGGGGGTCTGGGGCGACGCCTCCAGCCTCTGGGCGATTTTTCGTAATTTTTTGAAAAAAAAAGCTGTTTCAACACCATTGGATCACATTACGCACGTACAGAGGTGGACAAAGTAGTCGAAAAATCTACTTAAGTAGAAGTATTGTTACTTACTCAAAAATGCCTGTTCTAAAGGTTTTCTATTCAAAAAGCGACAGTTACCAAAGTCTTCTCGATCTTCAAAGTCTTCTGGCTTTATTGTCGCTTGACTATAATCGATCAATCATGCACCCATTCGGGCTATTCCTATCTATTATCTATCTATAACTTATTCAAATAGAATCTTATTCAAATAGAATTAAAAAACAAAAGCAAAGTTAGCGTAAATTAATAAAATAATATAAAACAATAATTAATTTAGTAATAAAAAAAGTAGTTTAGAAAAAGATCACTAAAAGTCAATTTTCGAGAAATATGTCAATCAAACTGTACTGTCAAATTCTACAATTACAATTGAAACTCAAACAATAACTTAATAATTTCTAATTTTTTGATAACTCCGACCTCCATGCACAACCTTCGCTAAAACCGTTAACTTCGAAAATGATAGATTTTCAATATAAAAAGAAACAGCGGCAAAAAACAAATGACTCAGAGAACCCTAAGTTTAACGCAAAACAATAATCTTCCAAAACGCTGTCCATCAAAGGGTTCATTCCAGTTTAACCAATTTAGATACAAAAAAACAAGAAAAGCTAACTATGATTTTGGGCAAAACAACACTTGGAAGCAAATTTTACGCGGCAAGCTATTACGTCACAAAAATCAGCCAGGGCGAAACACAAGTCTTCAGAACATCCTCCCCCCGGTTGACCCCTCGAGAGGGTCAACAAACTCCTAATCTAAACATGTGCAATTTTAAAGAGCAAACTGACATTCCCGTAAAACCCCAAAACGAAGACACAAACTAGATAATACTTGTTTTCAGCTTGACTGCACAGTTATACGGTTTTGCTACCCAACGAAGCCAAAACACTCCCTCAACGAAATTCTGCAATTTCCGTAATACCGTGTAGTCTCGGCAAGTTCACCAACAACAGTACGCACCACTAAAAAAGTCGATCAGTAAGCTAAACATGGAGCCCCGATGACAAAAAAAAACAAAAAAAAACAAAACTGACTTTAAAAAACAAAAGTAATAAGACTATCGCAGCGGAAACTATTTCTAGGGCACTATGGTGAACAGTGACAAGTTCTATGCCAAACAAATGGCCAATCACTATTACTTTCTACTAAAGTTCAAAATTCAAATAAACTAGTCTTAGCAGGAAAAACAATGGCGATACGTAAACAAAAAATTCGTACAATCATCAACAAAAGCAAGCAGCAAAACACAAACGATAGCAACAACATTCTCAGTCTAATTCAAGGGGGCATACTTTTGTAATTGGTCTAGTAAACGAGTTTTTCCCCACTTGGACCTTCACAACCCGTACTCGATCATCTTTGCCTGGGAAAACTTGCAAAATACGTCCCAGTGGCCAGTGTCCCCTTGGCTGCCCATCCTGAATCACAAGTACTACATCCCCCTCGTTTATGTTCGGGACCACAGCACGCCACTTCTTCCTGGAGTGCAACATGGGCAGCCACTCGCGCATCCATCGCCCCCAAAAGTGCTTTACAATTTCTTGGACACGCCGCCAACGTTTTTTAAGGTTGAACGGCGTTTCGTCGACAGCATCGGGCGCAAAACATCCGCCAGCCTGGCCAAATAAAAAATGATTCGGGGTGAGCGGCACATTGTCCCGCGGATCAGCCGATTGATAAGTCAGGGGTCTGGAATTAATCAATGCTTCGGCCCCTGCGAAAGCAGTAACAAGCTCTTCGTCGGTCACGTCTGCATTGCCCATAGTGGCAGCAATCGCTTTCTTGGCAGACTTGATCATTATCTCAAATACACCTCCAAAATGAGGGCTTGAAGGAGGGTTAAAACTCCACTTTACTCCTCGATTGGCTAAACATTCAAACACTCGATTTTGATTAATATTTTGAACAGTTCTGCCAATTCATTTTTAGCACCAACGAAATTTAAGCCATTGTCTGAAATTACTTCAAGGGGTAATCCCCTGCGACTAACCATTCTATAAAACGAGTTCAAAAAAGAGTCAGTTGTTAGAGAAAACGACATTTCTAAATGCACCGCTCTACAGGCGAGACAAGTAAACAAACACAAATAACGTTTTTGTCGCTTACGCGCACGACCTTGAATAGTAAAATACGGACCAGCATAGTCCACAGCGACTCTAGCAAATGCTCTAAGCGGTTCTTGAAAACGGCATTTTGGTAAAGGAGCCATAATCTGCCAAGCTGGTTTGGCCTTTCTACGGGCACACGAATTACAAAGATTCTCCCATTCTTTCACGGCCTCTCGACCTCTCACAACCCAAAATTTTTCTTGCAAGTTTGCGAGAATATGATTCGTGCCGAGAGCGTGGTTGCCAAGTGCGTCATAATGGCTAATAATCAAACGTGTAACAGCACTTTTCCTCGGTAAAATAATAGGAAATCTGGATCTATGTGGTATTTGCTCCGCAAACTGGAGCCGACTGTCACACCGCAATAATCCTACATCGTCAATTTTGGGGTTCAAACTCAAAAGTTCATGCTTAGGGGGTGAAGTTTTTCTAGCTGATAACATAGTGTACTCCTTAGGGTAAGCGAATCTTTGGGCCTCTACGATAATAGCAGTCTCTTGATCACAAATTTCTTCAAGGGTCAAACCGCTAAGCACACGCTGTTCAGGCGGCAAACGACAATTGTCAATAAAGCGCTTAACCCAACATCGCACATGCACTAATCTCATCCACTTTGAAAAGCGTTCTGGTTTCAGACGCCAAACGTTTGCGTCTTGAATTGACGCAGTCACATTTGAGAGTAAAGTCCGGTCAATTTTCATTTTAGTCGAATGACGCTTCTTTTCTACGGCAGCTTCGTCCTTGGCAAACATTTTTGTTTCAGGCCATTCTGAATTTGGAGCAGATAAAAAACTCGGACCCTGCCACCAAGCGTCACATTTTGCCAAGGCCGCTACAGTCAGTCCACGAGTAGCATGGTCAGCTACGTTTTCACCGGTAGGGACATACCGCCATTGGCTGGGGTTAGTCACGGCCTGAATCTCGCTAATTCGATTTGCGACAAAAGGTTTAAAGTTTCTACTATGGCCACGTATCCACCAAAGAACTGTCATGCTGTCCGACCAAAATACGATGTCAGAAGTGGTGACGTTAAAGCTCATACCGACTGATTTAGCTAATTTCAGCCCCAAAACTGCCGCCATAAGTTCTAATCTGGGTATGCTCGTAGCAGCAATAGGGGCCACTTTCGATTTTGCAGCCACTAAACGCACAGTCACCGAATCGTCATTGTCTATGCTCCGCAAAAAACACGTGGCAGCAAAAGCCTCGGACGAGGCATCCACGAAAACATGCAACACATTGTTACCTGTCGCTTTCACACATCTAGGAATTTTTATCAACTGCAGCGACGCCAACTCTCCTGTCCACAGCCGAATTTCTTGCAGTAGCTCCTCATCAATGTCCTCGTCCCAGTCGTAGCCTGCAGTCCATAGCTTTTGTAGCAGTACTTTTGCTCTAACGATGTAAGGCGCCAAAAGTCCTAGTGGATCAAACAGCCGTGCTATCACTTTCAAAAAAGTCCGTTTGCTGGAGACAGAAAGACCTAGCAAGTTTTGTCCCGAGTAAGTAAATTGGTCGTTCTCCGCTTCCCAAACAACGCCTAACGTCTTTGCAGTGGGTAGGGTGTCATCCTCGATTGTCCATTTTAGCTTGCGATCTTCAGGGGGCAGAGCTTGCAATACCCGCTTGGAATTTGTCAACCATTTGTGAGGCCGCATGCCAGCTTGGCCCAACAAGGTCACCATTTGTTCGTATAGTTCGTAAGCTTGTTGCTCATCAATCAATGACGTCATAGTGTCATCCATGTACGTCGCATTAAGTATCGCGTTACTTGCTTGCGATAACGAAGACGAAGTAGCGTTAGCGTGTTCACGTAAGACTAACTGAGCCAAAAACGGAGAAGCATTTACTCCAAACACTAAGCGCTGAAATTCATAAACGTCTGGATCCCGATCAGATTCCAAATTTCGCCACAAAAATCTATGCAAACGTCGATCAGCCTCAAAAAGTTCTATCTGCAAATACATTTCCGATATGTCGCATACTAGCGCTATTTCATGCTTTCGAAAGTTCACCAGAATAGAAAACAAATCACTTTGAAGTTTCGGACCAGGGTCTATCATGTCATTCAGAGATATGCCTTGACATTTAGCCGATGCATCAAATACTATTCGAACCTTTGTAGTCTCTTTGTCTTGCCTTACAACGGGGAAATGAGGGAGGTACCAAGAAACTTCTTCTTTGGAAGGTCGATTTTCTTTCTTGACTACGTATCCTTTTTCGATGTACTTCTCAATCGTCCGGCAATATTCCTTACCCACTTCAGGCCTTCGAACCAAACCTTTTTCTGTGTTATTCAGCCGATTGCGAGCCATCGCATAACTATCCGAGTTCAAGGTTTTCTTTTCCTCCTTCCACGGAACAGCAACCTTGTAACGACCATCTTCATATCTGATTGATTCTTTTGTATTCTCTATAACGGTCTTCTCCTTTTGGCTAAATGGGTCGCTCCAGGTCTCCGGCCCGATTTCTTCCGTTTCCCAAAAGCGCCTCAAGTTTCTATCGATATCAAGCATTTCAACCGTTTGGGAATGCAGCGTAAAATGCGAACTTCCATTCTTGTTGCTGCTGCTGGATGGCAACGCAGGATCACCCACACAGGTCCATCCTAATGGAGTCTTCCTCGCTATCGGCTCCCCAGCTGCACCTTTTACTTCTTGTAGGGAGCATTGCAGGTCTAAGTAATCCGCCCCCAGCAACACATCTACGTATGGCTTTTCCGCTGTAGACGGAAACGGGATATTTTGTAGATGACGCCATCTATGTCGCTGATTTCTCCAGTCTATAACTTGTAGAGAGCCGGTCACACGATTGGTGGTAAGTGCGCTAATGGTTGAGCGTACTTTGCCGTCTAGACTTTCCAGTTGCACTTTCACGGGACAGGTCTCGAATGTCTCTACCTGCCCGTTTAACACCCCTACCGAAACTCGCGCCAAAGTTCCTTGAATGCCTAGCTCTCCGGCTACATCCGAGTTCAAGTAGCTGCGTGTACTAGCATCGTCCAAAAGAGCATTCACCTTGAGAGCTCGTTGTCCGTGTCGAATTACAACAGGTACTGTCCGCAAAGCAATAAATCTCGAATGCGTGAAGAAGGCGGTGTCGCTCTGTTCAGTGTTTGCATCCACTGGGGCATTAGCTTTTACAGGCGTAATCTCCTCTCTTTTTTGAGTGCTATGCAACAGCCGATTATGCTGAAGCGTGCAGCCATCAATACCACATTGTCGACCTTTAGTGCAGGATCGACCTAAATGATTTGTGCCCAGGCACCTAAAACACAGTCCTTTCTGCTTGGCAACATCCCAACGATTAGGTACAGTCAGTTGCAAAAACTCTTTGCACTTCCAAATTGGATGTGACTCACGACAGCCAGCGCATAAATCTCGTGGCGGAACCGATCTAAAATTTTTATTCGAGCTGGCCAAAAAAGTCCGATTGTTGAATTTTGCTTGGCTTTCATCCTTCCGCGAGCTGTTTACTAAAGTGTCTCGAGCCACTGCATAAAATTCAGTTTCCCTAACAACGAAATCACGAAGCCTCTCAACAGATTCCTCTGTCTTGTTTTCTAGCAGCCAGCGCCTATAATTTACTAAAATCGACTCGGGGAGTTTTTGTTGCAATCTCGAATGAAGGGACACGCTGTTCAAATCGTTCACTCTACCCGCTTCTTTTAAATTCACTATAGCAACGTTCAAAATGTCAGCGAATTTTTCAAATGCTTTAGTTTGCCCCTCTTTGATAGGACGAAAATTTTCAAGTTCATTTAAATACATAGAAACCAAGCGCCTTTCGCCTCCGTATTTCCTGTCCAAACAGTCTTTTGCAGCAGCGTACGCATCGGCTGAGTGTCCCAAACGTTCGATTATTTTTAGCGGCTCTCCTTGCAAACACTGCTTCAATTGCAAAAGTTTGTATACGGGAGTTGCGGGGGCGTCGTCGATACAAACTTTAAATGCCGCCTTCCAGCTCGGATAAGCGGATTGCGATCCGTTAAATTTCGGCACGGATACCCGCTCGAGTTGCCTCCACATATCTTGGCCGATTTTTTGCTGCGGAGGTTCGGCGGTCGTCGAGGTATTGGGTCGATCATTGTCTAAGCTTAACGCGGCCAACGCTTGCGTGGTATTATCACCGTTAGATCTATTAAAATTGTCATAATATTGCTGTACTCTTTTTTCGGTACTTTTGTAGTCGTCTAGCACAGTATCTATCTCGTCCATACTTTTTTCGGCTTTATCCGCGTCTTCTAAATTTTCGTAAATTTGTGTCAGCTGCATCAGCGCAGCGACTACGGCGTCTTTTGCCTCGTTATGTTTAATTCTGGCCGCTTTTAGAAGTTCAATGTCCTGCTTTTGGTCGATTATTGTTACCAATTCATTTGCGCATCGAGTTAATTTAGCCTTCATTACTGATTTTTGTTTTTTCGCGGCTAAACAGTCCATTTTGGCCCCGTCTTTTGGTGCTGCCGGGTCCGAATTGGTTTGCTTTGACATATTATTTTGGTAAATTCAAACGCAGCGATAACAATGCAAGTTATAAACGCAAGTTCAAGGTCTACAAAAGTCTATCAGTTTCAAAAGTTCTCACACAAAATCAACCATCCTCTGCTACCAGAAAATTGTTCTAAAGGTTTTCTATTCAAAAAGCGACAGTTACCAAAGTCTTCTCGATCTTCAAAGTCTTCTGGCTTTATTGTCGCTTGACTATAATCGATCAATCATGCACCTATTCGGGCTATTCCTATCTATTATCTATCTATAACTTATTCAAATAGAATCTTATTCAAATAGAATTAAAAAACAAAAGCAAAGTTAGCGTAAATTAATAAAATAATATAAAACAATAACAATAATTAATTTAGTAATAAAAAAAGTAGTTTAGAAAAAGATCACTAAAAGTCAATTTTCGAGAAATATGTCAATCAAACTGTACTGTCAAATTCTACAATTACAATTGAAACTCAAACAATAACTTAATAATTTCTAATTTTTTGATAACTCCGACCTCCATGCACAACCTTCGCTAAAACCGTTAACTTCGAAAATGATAGATTTTCAATATAAAAAGAAACAGCGGCAAAAAACAAATGACTCAGAGAACCCTAAGTTTAACGCAAAACAATAATCTTCCAAAACGCTGTCCATCAAAGGGTTCATTCCAGTTTAACCAATTTAGATACAAAAAACAAGAAAAGCTAACTATGATTTTGGGCAAAACAACACTTGGAAGCAAATTTTACGCGGCAAGCTATTACGTCACAAAAATCAGCCAGGGCGAAACACAAGTCTTCAGAACAATGCCTTTCAAGTAAAAGTAGAAGTATGGCAAAGCATTTCCACTTAAGTAAAAGTAGGAAAGTAGTCAAAATTAATTCTACTTAAGTAATGAAAGTAGAAAGTAATTTCGAATTTCACGTGTTTGTTTATTCTTCGAAGGTTTGCAGTTGTGACGCTTACGATCAGTGTTCAAGCAAAGCCATACTTACGGTAGCATATCAAAAAATCAAAGTTTTATTAAATAATTCTCTTGAAATTACACCGAAGCGTGTTACGAATACGATTTAGTAGGGACTCTGGGCTCATCTCCGCGCCTGGACAACACAGCTTGAGAAGAAATGTCGCAGCGATGGCGAGTCGTTAGCAACACTGTTCGTTAACCGGCTAGGGAATTGAACCCCAGACGGGCCGCAGCAAACGCAACGCCGTTAACCGCTAATCTTTTTCGTATGAACCAGGAGTAATGCGCATGTCTAGTTTGTCTACTGTACCATGCTAATCAGGGTTCGGTATGTTTTTTTTTTTAGTGAGACTGAGTCAACACCTGGTATTTGATGCAACGCAAAAACACACTACCCTAGATGACCTGTAAATGAATCGGCGTAACTATTCAATAAGTTTCGTTGTACTGTACAGTAAAACAAACTCGATACGTACTTATTGTACACGTTGTGAGGTGGAATAATGTTTACTTCGTTATTGTACACGTTGTGAGGTGGAATAATGGCTAGGTGTTTACTTCTACTTTACATAAAAGTCATTACTACTCAAGTAGCGTTACTTCGAGAGGATTTTACTTGAAGTAAAAGTAGAAGTATCAGAAATGAAAAATACTTAAGTAAGTCGCTCGTTACCGAAAATACTACTTAAGTAGTCTACTTAAGTAGAACTGCTTCGTTACTGACCACCTCTGCGCACGTATTCAGAACCCCATTTAAAAGAACTAAATTTTTAATATTTGAAAGCCATTTGAAAAAATTAAGTTGTTCAGTCCTTCTTTTGTTTGCAATTTAAGTCCAAAACACGTTTAAAATTTCGCATTTTGGGGTTAAATTTTGCAAGTGGCTTGGTCCAGGTAGGGGGAAGTAAAGTATCCTACATTGCCTCGTGCAATATTTTAGCAGTGAATAACAATCCACTTGAAAATTTCGTTTAGAGATTATTGTTTTGTCATGAAAACAACTAGTTATAGGAGTACATATACGGCCAGGGGGCCCAAGCCCTTTCGATTCAAAATTTTGTTCAATGAGCATCTCCCTTTCTGCAGCTAATTTTTTTCAAAAGTATTTTGTTGCATAAAAACTGGCTAGGTGGTAGGGAATTGCTATCGAAAATGTACAATAGATGGTTACGCCTACTAACCATGTTATTGCTCAGGCTGGATTTACATTGAGTTGGACCCCTGACACTTCGGGATTTTCGCAATATTTTTCTGCCAAATACAGGTGAAGATCAAAAAAAAGTCTTACATGAGCGCGGGGCTCGTGGCTTTGTGGCATCTATTGAATCCGTCCCTGGTTATTGCATTACGTTCATAAAAAGGTTACATGAGGGGCTGAGTTAGCAACTTTTAGGATAAAACCCCTTAATTTCACTGGGGTTATACGTTTAAATTGGCTGGAAAACATTAAATTGAGGGGTCCGGACCCCTGGATCAATATCATTGTTGGGGGCCCATTTGAATTGGGGGCCATTTAAATATTATTCTAGGAGGCCCATTTAAATTGGTTGGCAAAAATTAAATTGAGGGGTCCTGGGCCCCCTGGATCAATATTGTTGTTAATTACTGTTGTATGCATGTACTGTTTTACGCGAAAATGCTAAAAGAAACTGAAACAGAAGAAACAATAGTCTTTTTTATGACATTTTTATGATTGGTAGCATTTTAATTGGGGGGCCCGCCCCCCCCCCCCTCCTTGGCTACGCCAAAGGTAAGAGCTGCGTTTTTTCTGTCTTCTGCTCACTTCAAATATTGAGCAGATGTAGAGCCAAGATCTTGCTTTTCGGTCCTTCCTCGTTCGCGTTTGTAGCTAAACTACTTAATCCTTAGCACAAAATTTTTTTCATAGGTCGGTAAGTTAGTTTACACTAAAGAGGTAGTCCAGTTTTGCAAACTTTGCGCTTGTTTATAGTTTTTGAATAGAGCCAATTTTATAAATTCTTAACCGGTTTTCAAGCCCAACTGTTTGATATATTGCTTCGAAATTGATTTGCGCATTAAAAAGAAGCACCGACTGCAGTGCTTCTTAACACTTGC
This sequence comes from Trididemnum nubilum, assembly GCA_963965965.1. Classification (NCBI taxonomy): domain Eukaryota; kingdom Metazoa; phylum Chordata; class Ascidiacea; order Aplousobranchia; family Didemnidae; genus Trididemnum; species Trididemnum nubilum. Next base: position 5,263,436 of record OZ014481.1, on the reverse strand, counting down.
TGGCTGATTGAATGGCAAAACTAAATAGTAGGTGCTGTAAGTTAAGAAAACGATATCTTTCCAAATATTTGCAAGTCTTCAAATTAGGATTACAAGAACAAAGACTTTTTATTGGAACGTAGAGTCTGGTGAAGGGATGTGGAAGAGGAAGCGGTAGAAGCGGCAAACTTTTGTGAAAGCGGAAGCTAGAAGCAGTAAAAGGGTACGTACCGCTTCCACCTTGGCCATTTATACCGAGAGTCAAAAACTTAAATGTGATACAATTTTTTGTAAAATATTTGACGAAAAGTGAATGTTTTATCCATCATCATTTGCAAAAAAACATTTTTAATAACTTGTTTGTGTATGTGATTTGCTCCAAATTTTTGCTGGCAATGTGTATTTTTGCGACAGCAAAATAAAATAGCACTGCAAAAATTAGACGGTTGTACACAATAGTACCATATTAGAATTATTCTTGTTGCAAGCAGTACTTATAGCAATAATTACTGTACGACAAGCATTATAGCATCATGTTTTGAAAAATTCGCACAATATTGAACTTGTTTAAGAGATGTTATAATGCTCTCCTCTATTTGCTTTTCAAGAACATAATTATCGCAGTAAAAGAATTTGAAATGCTGAAATAGGAAACTTTGTTTATGTTGGTGAATACTGTGTTATACGAATATGGTCCCAGATGTTTAATAAATGGACAAAGCCCTATTCAAAAATGTATTTGAGACAATGGTTAAATTTTAGGAGTAAAATAGGGAATTTTGACCACTTACAGTTGTAAAAATGAATTGGTTGGCAGCATGGTTCGTCTTTGAGTTGATAGGGATGGGGGCTGCCTGGATCTAAGTGAACCACAAGCCTTTAAAAATAAATTCTGCAAATGTGGAAGCTTTGCCCCAAAACTACCTACTGCAATTAAAACAAGTTATTATCTCATGCGCTTGGAAATCTGTCCCTAGACCCCAAATAATCGCTCATTATTTTAAACTTCTGGATGAACGCGTTCAGAGAAATACGCATCAGCTGAAACATAGCGACCATTTGATTGAATCAAGCCCGGCGCCACGGGGGGGGGGCATTCCGTGGCCGTGCCCCCCAAATTACTGCTTTTGCCCAACCAAACGAGGATTGTGCCCCAAAAAAAGTAACAGGCTCGGTGCCACCGGAGTGCAGTTCGATGCCTGAGACTCCCAAAATACTGTTTATCACCCTAGAATTCGCGAGCAAGAACTGCTTTTTTGCAAGAAAGACCCTTTTTTTACGGTTTCACCCAAGAATTTGTGGAAATTCACGCATTTTTTGAGGTGAAGACCTTTTTTTTGGTCTTCGCACCAGACTGCATGGAAATTCGCGCAGTTTTTGAGATGAAGACCTTTTTTTTTTTGGTCTTCACCCCAGAATTTGTAGAAATTCGCGATGAAGACCTTTGTTTTTGGTCCACACTCTCGAATTCAAAGTATTGAAGTTTTTGTGCCCCACCGAAGTTTGTTTATGCCTCCCCCCCAGTCACGCTATCCTGGCGCCGGGCCTGGATTGAACTTTTCGCTTTAGGGCCGCTCCAAATTCCAATTCTTGACTACGCCCATGAGCAGATCCTTGCGCGGACAAACCACTAAGGCAATTACATGATTTGATTCTACATGATGTTTTTAAGATCATAATAACAAAGCTGTCTTATTTCGCCTTAATTGGGAAAAATTTTGGCCAAAAAATATTAGAATCAACCAATTTTAAGCAAAAATTTAAGTGGTGGAAGCGGAAGCGCTAAGGGTGGAAGCGGAAGCGATTCAAAAACTGTCACTTCCACATTCCTGGTCTGGTGACTTAAAAGATTGAAAACTCCGCCTAGACTCTTAGTTGTATCTGTCTGGTACGCATTGCTTTTTACCTGGGTGTTGATTAGGGTTGTCGAAACATTTTTTTGAAAAGTGATGCTGCGTACGGATTTCCCGTTTTATTACCCCAAAAATGATATTGACCAATTATCACAAAAAAATTTTGATGTTTAAGGTGGTGCACAACTCGATTTTAGTTCATGACGTCAATAAAAAAAGTGGAAAAGTTTTTTTTCGAAAAGACTGGCAAGTGACATATCAACATACGCAGAATCACCTCCTGAGACGTAATTTGTTGATTGCTTTGGTTTATTAGCATTAGGTAAAAATTTATTTCAAAATTTTTAATCGATGACGTCATCATTTTTTATTAAAGTTACATCTTTGCAGGCTTTTTTATTAAGCATTAAATGGAAAATGGCTACCTGATTGCCTCTTGTCTATACAAAATCGTTTCAGTACAAATAATATCAGTCATGTACAACTTCTTTTTGGGCAATATACTAATCATAAAGTACTTAAATAATTGTTAATATTCACCTAATGTTTGTGAGTACTTTTTTAGATTTAATATTAGCCTTTGAATTGTACTGAAAACATAAATTTTTGTACTGTACAATTTTATTGGATTGAGGAAATAGAAATGACTACCACAAGAAGCGCAATTGAAATTTGATTGATTGGCAATCCTAAATCTGATCTTAATACCAGCTGCTTACCAATCAATGGTGATGTCATGCGTCACTTTTTTCACATTTTCAAAAATCAAAATGCCACTATACATATGCTGTAAAGCAAGCGATTGAAGCAATAACCGAACTTTGGTTGAGATAAGGAAATTCTATGAAAAGTAGTAGGATGCATTCAAAACAACTTCTGAAAATTTTTGAACCGTGGAAAAAATTCATGATTGATGCTTTCTGTAAGAAGCATTATCAATCATGGAAGCAACGACAGAGACGTAATGGTTTGTGTACAAGTCTTCCCAGTCAGCTACTTGAGTTAGGGTTTTGGATTGCAATATTTTAGTTGGAAGTTGCATGGATACTTGGTAGTCTTGAAAGTAAATTGAGTTAGCGGTTCATTCAAGAATGTAATTGAAAGGCATATTCTTTTCTGAGCAAAATTGGCCCATAAATTTTGCTTGATATTGATGGTTGACCCGCGCGCGCCTTTACCGCATCTCATTTGGCTCTCCATCGAAAAAGTTTAGATTCGTCCTGTATTTAGGAAGTAAACAACCTCGAACATTTTCTAGAGAACGTCAAAAAATTTATAGACTAGCCAGTGGTGCCAATCTTTGTTGAGCATTGGGGGGATAATTTGCAATTCCACCCTAATTTTGCCCTGTTTTCAACATTGGGGGGGGGGATGAACCTCGACCACGATTTTGTTCAGGTGTGTAAATTTAGTGAAGACCAAAAAAAAAAGCAAATGGAACACTTTTTTCCCCAAATTCAGGTGAAGACCAAAAAAAAAAGGTTTTCATCAAAAATAGAACACTTTTTCCCCAAATTTACGCTCAGGTGTACACTACCCATTCAAACTATTGGCGGGATACAGCCAAATTATTGGGGGGATATATCCCCCCCTTGTTTCGGCACCCCTGAGACTAGCATTTCAGAAAAAACCAAAGATTTTTGTGCAATGCTGTTCCTGTTTTTGCCAAAAAATAGGTGGCAATACTACTGCAATACCAGAATAAAAATAAAACTAAATTGATTGACATTTTTAATCATAGATCGCAAATTTGTGAAGTTTGTGATTTAGCTCTACAGTTTTTAATTTTAGTCGCCAAATGGCAGTATTGAGCCAAAAACTAAAACAACATGCATTAAAAAAAAGATTTAAGGTATGAAGAATATTTTGGGTGTATTTATTATTTTTTCGGAATGAACGCAAAGTTAAACAAGCGCAGATGTTGTAGGCTGACCCAGTTGTGTAACTTCGATATAAATAACGAAAGTTGAAGCTATTAATTTTGGATTTAACTTAAGTATGAGTTTGTTATCGTTATACCTCTAGCATGATCAATTTTTTAATTAGCAATTTTACTCCTATATGGAAAGTTTGCTCAGAAAGGTTTTAAATAATAAGCTTTGTGCGGCTCTAAAGTACAGTAGAATGCCTATTTCAGTGTGCATGATATGCCTACTGTTATACTAAACTCTATAAGTAGGCCGATTGCCCAATTTAGCAAGCAATTTCAACACAGAAAACTTGGTAAAGTGTGGGCTGCTTTGTGGTTCAACGCAACAGCTTCTCAATGACGTCATTGACTACTTCCTATATTGCGATGCCATAGCTCGGTCGCGCGACAACCGCTTTTGGGAATTGGTTGAAACAGAGTTTGAAATTTGTAAATTTAAAGTTAAGCAAAAGAAGTTGCGATTTAAAAGCCAAACACAGAGCTTGTTCAAGTTTTTGTTTTAAAGCAGTAAGTTGAGACGACAAACGATTCTAGTCTAACAGCATTATTTTTGAAAAGCAAAAAGCAATGCTACGGCCCGAGTTACACCTTACTGTGCGCAAAATCGCCAGCATACGAACGTATTCTTAATTTATTTTACACCAACCGGCATTTGCACGCCGAGCAAACCGAATTTTTGTATAAAACAAAATAAAAAAACGCTATTACACCAACGATTCTACAACGTCCAGTATTTAGCACAACGTACACTTTTGCCACAAACCTGAAAGTAGTTTTAAAACAAAAACTACTGGTCAGAAGATGAAAAAAATAGCTAAAAGCGCAAGGTACAGTTCTAACTCAGCTTTTAATACGTGATCCAAAATTCCAAAAAGGAAGAGTTTGAAAACATTTTCTGAGATCTAATAATGTACGTAAAGCTGCATTCACACCGGCGACTTTTAGCTGCGAGAATCCGCATTTTGCCTTTTTTCTTTCTCAATTGCTCTTGTCTCTTTCTTTCTCGATTTGAGAAAGAAAAACGGCAAAATGCCGATTCTCGCAGCTAAAAGTCGCCCCTGTGAATGCAGCTTTACCGGCAGCGCAGCTAAAAGAGCTAAATCGTCGTGTTTTGAGTTAAATCCGTGCCCTGGTAACGTTGTTGCGTTCTTGGATAAGGCGCTCAATGGCAATCATCTGTTTGGTGGCTTCGAACAAGCAACAAACTACCGTATTTTCTTGAATAGAAACCGCGGCTACTATTTTTTTTATTTTTGAATGTTTTATGCGGCTTCTATTCCAGGGCGGCTTCTATTTTTTTATATGAACGTTTTCAGCTTGAAATTGGTGCCCAGTGGGCATTTAAGTTTATCTACCACAAGGGACAAGAAAACGAAACACTAAGTAAGCAGCAATTCTATTGCCTCTTTTGTAAAACACTCACAAACATGCTACTCTACCGATAATCCGCGGTTTTGTTTTTGACCATTTATAAAGATGCGGTTTTATAATTGTTTGTTGCGGCTTCTACTCAAGTGCGGCTTCTATTGTTTTTTTAATCAATTCTTGCGGTTTCTATTCCGGGTTGGTTTCTATTCAAGAGCGACTTCTATTCAAGAAAATACGGGTACATTGATAAAACTTCAATTGGAAAATGGTTAGGCCTTTAAGCGGGTGCGGATTCGCTCAGAGAAGAGTCCTACTGTCGCATTCTTTTTACAGAGGGAAAAATGCATCAGTCGATCAATCAATGTTGACTTTGTGTCGATAAATTAGTGCGGCTGCCGCCGTATCGAATGGTCGCATTCGCTGCGCAGCAAATTGGTTTGGTTTCAGCTAAAGCACGTTTCGCAATAAATTTAGCTTTGTATTAGAAAGTTATGTTGGTTGGCACTCAAGTCATAAGCTTAAAACCTTTATCTTAACGCCAGAGTAGATTACTTTTGCCGCCTTTTTTTGATAGATTGTTGCTAGATTCTTCTGCTCATACCAACTACGCTTAATTAGTTATTACCAGCATGCTGCATTATGCATAGGTTGACTTTTGAGAGGTCTAATTGCCTTTGCTCTAACTTGTTCTGTTCAGTTTTGGAATAAGTTGCAAAATGATGCATGAAACATCCCTTCAAATCTGCTCTAGCCATTGCTCTTTGTTAATTTTTAATGAACTTATTTCGACTGCATCTTGCTGTACTTTAATTTCTTGTTCTGTGCTTTAATTTGACAAAATTTTGGAACCGAAAATGACTGTAGATATTAAGGGTTAGCAACTTAGCAGAACAATACAGTATTTTGCGAATAGCGTCAAAATCGATGTTTTTTTAGTGGAAACACTCGTAGTTAAAAATTTTAAAATTTAGTGGTTTTCTATATATCTCGAACTAAAAATTTAAAAAAAAAGAAGTCAAAAAAGAAATGAACCAACCCATGAGAAAAAAATACCAAAAGCTGAATGAACCACCCCGAAAAAAAGTTAAGTTTTGATCAATTTATCATTACCCTCCGATCTCATTCATAAGAACGTGCTACCTCGGCGTTTTAAATTTGGGCGAATCATCGAAGCCTATTTAGGAGTTCTCAGTGTTTTCGCTTATAATTCTTTGACTTTGTCGAAATTAATCTAGCTGCTTGTTTGAGTCTTCAAAGCAGAAACAATTGCCAGACTTTGCCTAAGAAAGTTGCTAGCTTTGTACTCAAAGATTTTTTACTTCTTGGTAGGCTTTACCGCTTACATAATAAAATCTTGTTAACAAATAGTTTTAATTTGTTTAATGTCGTTTTTAAAAAATTGTTCAACAACCTTTAGCTGAATGTAAATTGTAACGCTATTGCTACTCCGCAGTATAGATGAGTCAAAAAGAAGTGTAAATTTTAGTGCGTGCTCTTAAATGCAAGAATTAATCCTATTTTTACGTATGACTTGCGTGATAATGCTGGAAACTTCATGAAAAATTTTGGCAGATTTTGGTGTGCGATTTTGTGAAATTAGTTGTAATTTTAATCATTAAAAAATAGACAAAAAAATCGATTTGGATTGGATTTTTAAGTGTCATTTAATAGCTTCTTGTGTTTACAGTACTGCCGATTTTGAAGTTTAGAAAAGTTTGGATATTGGATTAACTGATGAGTACTCTTCACAAACTTTTTGCAAGATTTTGTCGTGTTTAGGCCCAGCTGTTTTAGTGTAAACAATCTGAAACAGCGTGATTGCGAATAGTGTCATGTGAAAAAAGTATTTGAATATTTTGGGGATGGCAACAGCTAGAAAATTCAAAGCACCAGAAAAATCGCTAGTAAGTATTTGCTATTCTGAGCAATATTAATTTTAGTTGGAAAATAAGTTTGTAGAAATTTTGAAAAAGTTGGACATCCGTTTTTACGACGACCCTGATTCGCATGATTTGGTTCAACCCATACCCTGGTCTCGTTTTTGTGTCTTTCGATAAGACGCTTTTCGATGGTTGCCTCTGCATGGTGGCTTCGATCAAGCAGCGAATTCTGCGAATAGGAAGTGGAAGAAATCCACAGGAACTTTGGATCACTAGAAACTCTTAAACAGGTGCGGATTCCTCCAAAATCGAAGTACTGTAGTATTCACAATAAATGGTTCAATAGTTAGCGTCTACAGCTGCCCGGTGACAGGAAGATAAATATGCACTACAACAACAATAATCAACGTTGGGATTATTCTTTCTCGAATTTCTGGAAATGAGCAATAAATCAGCTCCATTTTGAATTAAATAACAGTCGAACAAGTTGTAACCAGGGCTGTAGCCAGAGATGGGCCTGGCGTGGTGCATACCCGCCTAGATTATGTCTGAGCTCCGCCTGAAAAATTTTACTCCGTATAATTGTAGCCGTAAATGGCAATTACGGATGTGCTGAGTCCGCCTACATTTTGCTGAGCTAGGCCTATGCCTGGATAACGGCCCTAATTATAACCTTTCATTGGCGTGCAAAATTCTAGCTTACGCTCTTCTTAAATTTTTTGTTTATTTTGGTTTAGTTTTGGTTGTTGTTGTTGTTGTAGCTTGTTGTAGCGCATTATCATCCACCTGTCACCGGACAGCGTCAGACGCTAACTTATTGGACGATCCGCACACTTTTCATTACAACGACTACTTCGTGATTGGAGGAATCCGCACCTGCTTAGGAGTTTCCGATAATCCAATGTTCCTGTGAATTTCTTCGAGTTCTTGCCTACAGAATTTGCTGCTTGTTCGAAGCCACCAAGCAGAGATAATCATCGTAAAGCGTCTTATCCAAGGACGCAACAACGTGACCAGGGTGCGGGTTGAACCCAGACCATTCGATCAGGGTCGTCGTAAAAACAACGCCTTTACCCATTCGGCCACGCTGCCGACATGTGACACCACTTTGTAGATGTTATGATAGCACACTAAAGGATATACACCAAATTGGATTACCTTTTCTCCGCGGGTAAACAAAAGTTTAGGAGAAAAGTTTGGACGAATGGCCAGGCACTTGCTATTGATGTACCGGTAATTATAAAGTAAATTAAAGGGTTACTTTGATTATCTGAAATGAGCAATTCAGTTTATTTTTTTCTAATAAGTTCAACATAGGATAATTAATAATTTGCGGAATATAGTTAATTCGCGTCGGTGAATAAGCATAAGCTTAATTAGTTGAACTAACTATGGGGCTATTCAATTTCTTTGACGATCCTTTTTGCTCTTCAGGTAAGGAGGTTTCACTGACGATGTCCAAAGTTTTACTCCTAAGTTATTACTTCACGGTAAAAATTTAGTTACTGGTTCAGATTAGGTAATCTGTTATGAGCCAAATTGCAGTTGTTTTTGCACCCAGAGGCGTTAAAATCTTTTCCTAAAATGGTACTTATGCTTGCTTAGACATACCATGTACGCTGACTGACGTTTCGCATGGTCTCTCGTCTGTGACGTATAACACCGCCAGCACAGGCAGCTAATTATCTCCAACTATTTACTAAATTACAACTTCCTTACGTAATTATACCTCTTGCGAAAGATAAATAATTACCCAATTTTGGTTCTTAGCAAATCACATGCCGGTATTTGCCAATTTCTTCATTAGAAAGCAGCGCTGCTTATTAATTTTATCTTTCCCACATCATTTTCATATTTACAGTACGTGTAAGTTTAGCAGTTGTAAATTTTTCGAAGGAGACGATTTTTCAATAGGCTATTTTTTTATAGACGTTGGTGTTGTTGACAAATTTCAATCCCACCAAATTTGGTGTCGTCTAAGATCTAACCTTTGTAATCAAAATTAGGTTTTTGGGTGCCATAATGCACTACATTCACTTTTACGCATCAATATCACTTCCTTTTGTGTTAGAAGTCATTTTTAAATATGTTTTTGCTGATCAAAAAAAGGTTTTGGGAAATTGTAATTACATGTTGATGTTTGTCCACCAAACTGCCTTGGCCAGCAGCAAGCGAAGGGACCTTACAGTCGTCGAGTCAAGCTGCCACCTGCCCACCTGTTTACCACACACGGCGAAGGCTTCACACTGTCCCTTTTCATTGCTAAACGTCAAAAAGGGAAGCTGTAAAATACAACTTTTTATAGTTTTTAGTTTGGTCTGACCGGTAATTGAACTAGACTTCATCGTTTCGGTAGCAGACGCTCTATCACTCGACCATTGTTCGGAAATCTTTCACTTCGGAAAAAATGTCGCTTTTGTTGTATTTTTGGTTAATTTTTTCTAGTATATTTTCCAAGTTTTGTTTTTCAGCAAGTTCTAACACACGAGGTAGGAGCCGGTGCCCCTTGCCTGAAATGTGGAGACCAGTGCCCCGGATTAGATCTTCATTTTTGGAGGTTGGTTGTATTGTATTTTTCTGTTTTTTTTAAGAAGAGCTGATATGAACGGAAGCTGCTAATACTTATATAGAGTTACCATCAGTGATGTAATAAGTACTCGAAAATTCAAAATTGTAATCAAGTAAAAGCTTCGTTGCTGACGAAAAAACTACTTGAAGTAAAGTACTGACTAAAAAAAGTACTTGAGTAAAAATAAAAAAGTAGTCGTTTTAAAAGTACTCCAGTTCAAGTATTTCTGAAACTATTCAAGCAAAATAAACAAACTATTCAACCGACATATGACGACTGGTCGACTGCCTTCACATCACTGCCACATAGCGCTTGGTCTTCTAACCCTTCATTCTCTGAAGAAGTCATGAATTATTCATTTTTGAAAGTGTTTTGTTATTATATTCAAGACAATCAAAAAGAGCAACAACAGCAAAACTGCGAAATTTGAAAATTATGCCAAGGAGAATTTACACGAAATCATTTTATAAAATCTTTGCTCAAATACTAGTTCACTGTCATTGTTAAATTATGCTAAACTTTAAAAATACTGTGGACGTTTCTCATCAGAGTATAATAATCTACTGTATCTTCAGGGTCGGCCAAAAGTTCGCATCATAGCTATTTCAGTATATTCTGCGATTACCTTTTTTTGGATTAATTAATCAAAATTGTTGTGGATTTTTTGAATTTAAAGGCGGTGAATCATCCAGCCAATTCCGGTGGTTTACAATAGCTAAAATTGAACTATAATTTTTGATATTTTTTGTTTTGATTTTGGGGCTGCGTTTGCAAAGATATTCTACAAATACAAAAAGATGTCCCCCCAAAAAAAGTTTTTGGAAACTCTGAGTTTTGATCTTCCCGCCAAAACCACAGTTCTCTAAACTATTAGGCCTACTGTAATCTCATTAAACTATTAGGCCTTACTATCTCTAAACTATTAGGCCGAATAGTTTAGAGATAGTCAGGCCTAATTAGGCCTAAGCTATTTAGAAATAAACTATTTAGAAATAAACTATCTCTAAACTATTAGGCCTACCACAGTTCTCTAAACCATTCGGCCTACTGTGGTTTTGGCGGGAAGAACAAAACTCAGAGTTTCCAAAAACTTTTTTCGGGGGGGACATCTTTTTGTATTTGTTGAATATCTTTGCAACCGCAGTCCCAAAATTAAAACAAAAAATATCAAAAATTATAGTTCACTTTTAGCTATTGTAAACCACTGGAATTGGCTGGATGATTCACCGCCTTTAATTTATTTTGCAACATTTGAAGGCAGGCAGAATTCTGATAAACATTACATCTCTAAATCACACAAAATTATTGTAGATATCCCTTTTAGCTAGTCTGGGTCTGTACTGGGAAGAAATTGATCGTCATATTGAAAACATTTAGTAATTACGTTGCACAATATATTACAGTACCGTACAATAATGTTTGTTGCGTATATGGTGTGTGATTTTTGGCTCACTCTGTAGAATTTAGCAATAAAAAAGTTTAGTAATCACAAGACGCATTTTTGGCAAATTTGCATCTCTGATTGCTGCTTTCATGATCTACTTTTGTTAGAGTAAACATTTGCATCAGTATGTGGCGAAGGGCAGACACCAAACAACGAACGTGAAACTAAAACCATCTTGAACTGCTTTTTGCCAGACTGGATCTGATACGTAAGCGCACATGTAGAAAAACGGCATTGCTGCAGTCGCTGTGGTAGTCTGACCTTTGATGCAAGAGTTGTCAGCCAAAAAAGGAGGAAAAGACAACTAACTTAACTGAATTAAACAATTGCTGGCAGAAAAGTCGACCGTTCTGATAAATTTGCGGTTCAAATTTAAAATTACAGTACTTTGTGCTTTTTTGAATCAAAATACTACTTAAGTAGCGTTACTTCACTCTAAAAGTAATCAAGTAAAAGTAAAAGTAGCCACAAAAAAAACTACTCAAAAAGTACTCGTTACTGGAAAAAACTACTTTAGTAATCTACTCAAGTAAAAGTATTTTTTTTGCTTTACACCACCGGTTACCATGAACGATTTTTTGTTGCAATTGAAAAATATTTTAAGCCATTCGAAAGTCTAGTCTACACTGGACGTGAAATCGTAAGCATATACCAGCTGATACTCTCTCTACTTTAATTAAAAAATCGATAGGACTTGCGTTCGAAATATAGTCAGTAAAACTAAAAGTACCGTATAAGGATAAACGCTCTTAATTTCACTCCCCGTGTACACTGAGCCAAAAGTTTGTAATTTTAAACATTTTCTCGAGCTCTATGACGGTGCCTTTTTCGTGGATAGACCTAGCCCAAAACCAATTCTTGTTCAAAACATGCCTCCTGCGCTTGAAAGCTGGACGTGAAAAATCCAATTATCTGACTGCTTTACGCCGAAGCGTGTGACGGAGGCAACACATGCAGCTTCTCTCGAAGAAATATCGCAACGGTGGCGAGCCGTTGGCAATGCTGTGGCCGGATTTGCCGGCCCCACATTTGAACCTCAAACTTCCCGCTCCCAACACCAGTACTTACATTGTAGGGGAACGCGTCCCCCCATCGAGAGTTAGCGTCCCCCCATCGAGATTTAGCGTCCCCCATCGAGATTTAGGCGTCTCCCCATCGAGATTTGGGCGCTGGATGTTCAGACGAAAAAGAGTCAGCCAGCACGAATAAATCCCAAATTCCGGCCGAATATGGTCCCAAATTGCAGCGAAGACCTTTTCTTTTTTTTTTTTTTTTTTTGGTCTTCACTCAGTTTGGGCGACGGAATTACATTAATTTCACTGAAGTACTTTCGCAGGCCAAATGCGTTCGGTCAGGGCTGCAAAAGCGTCCCCCCATGCAAAATTTTACAATTTAAGTACTGCCCGACACGAACGTGTTCCCGCTTGACAAGCTGGCCAGTTTTTGGGCTTGACAATATACTGTATTGTTGTATTTTCATAGTTATGCTGTATTAGAGGCATTTATTCCCAGAACGAATATTTGGTGGTTTTATTTATTGAATTTACTGTAGCGGTTAAATCTACAGATAAATAAATCAGGTAGCGAAACATTTAAATATTTTTGCAACATTTGCAGAAAAATTTGTCGCAATTGCAAATGTCCTCAAGACAATCATGACGTTACGTACAGTGTTTCCAGTCGAGGAATGGACAATATTGAAAAACTGCTTCAGCAAGATGTTGTTGGAGACTCAATGAGAAAACTCGAAATAACTTCGAGAAATAACGATTCCTCTCAACCACTTAAGCATATAGGTGTTACTAACGTAACCGTGCCACCTCTTGCCCCAAAACCATCGAAACAAATCCACAGCGAAGGTGAAATAATTACAGAAGCGAGCCCCACTCCTGAATCTCAACAAAATGGGGTTTCTCAGATATCAGACTATCCTTATTTTCAAACTAAAACAACAAAAGAAGTTGTTCCAGAGCAAATTGATTTCCCCGCGCCCCCTCTCTTGTTTTCTCCTCCTGTAACGGAGGACCTTCCGGCACCACCAGAAAACGTCCTGAGCGATGAAAAAACATTACCTCTCCCAAAAACAGCGCTTTCAGAAGAATTAGAACTATCAACAGAGTCATCAGAGATACCTCCAGATAGCCTACAACCAGCAGAAACCCAATCGAAAACAAACACAATGATTGCGTTCGAACAATCAGACTCGAGTTCTGAAGTATCGCAAGACCAAGTTCAAGTCGAACCACCTTCCTCTATGCCGAACAACGACATTGCTGCGACCAACACTTTCTCCTCTTCATATTCTCCCCAGGTAAGAACAGCATCGAAAGTTACTTGAAAGAAAATATGATAGTAAAACAAATAAGCATTGGTGGGCAAGTTAATGCAAAACGTTAGCTTCGTAAACCACTAGTCCGTTAACAAACTTCACTCCTCCGTTAACGTTAATCCGTTATTTTCAGCTTTAATTAACGGAAGTTAATTAAGTCCGTTAATTCGTTAATATTTTGCGTGTAATTTATATTTCTTTTTATTCACTCGATTCTAGAACACGTATTGACGCTGTTGAGCCGATTGTAAGAAAATTTATTGCTGTGGTAATCTTTTTGTGTTTTGGAAGTTACGTTATGAAGTCTAATCTAATTTCGAGATAAAAATAAGTTCAAATGCACTAACGAAGCTGCGATTGGAAAATCTTTGAAAATTGCGAACAGCGAAAATTAATAGATCTCTGAGGTTGCAGCTTATTATTTGTCACAAAAAAGAGCTCCTTTCTTCGCTTTCTTCTATAAAACTCATGCTAGCAGGCAGCAAGTGCTACCAGTGCAAACTGGTTTGTACCGGTACGATGAATGAATGGTGTAAGATATTAACGATAAAAACCTTAACGGAAGTTACTTTAGACGTTAACAGAACTTAACGGAAGTTAATTTAGTCCGTTAACATGAAAAAACTTTTTAACGGATTAACGAGTTAATGAAAAAGTTAGCTTCGTTATTAACGGATTAACGATTAACGGACTTGTGCCCACCTATGCAAATAAGTATTCAACTTTGGAAAGATTTTTCTTTTTAGTTTTTTGAATGGAGATAGTGTAAACATTGGTAATAAAAAAAAACAAACGATTACGATTTAAATGCTTGAATTAAACAGAATTGCTTTTTATGCAGTTACCATTCTTAACACGCACACACAATTTTTTGCACTGTTTGATTGTTTTCAAGCAAATGATAATAGTTGAATAAAAATCGCAAAAATTTGAAAGAAATTGACGTTACAGAGCCAAAACTGGAACCAAAAAAATAAACGGGTAGGAATGAAAAAATAAATGAGATTGTATGTGGGGTTTCCAGGCCTAAGAAAATGAAAGTTGAGGCCCCTTTGGATCAAGAAAATGGGTAAAACCAAAAAAAAGGTCTTTGCCGCTAGAAGCGTGCAATCTGACCCGAAAGTCTTTGTGGTTTAAACCAAAATAAATTGGGTCATGCAGAAATCGGATCGCCCTTGTCAAATTCACCGCCAAAAATGAACTTTTCGTAGTTTGTACTACTGACTATTTTGTGTCAGTAAAACAACCCGGGAAAAGGAGGCTAAAATGACTTGAAAGAGCTAAGCAGTTTCTGTCTTTCAACTGGTTTCCAAATGTTTGCAATTAGTTCTTTCTTTTCGCAGCCTCTCACCAGAAAGACATAGTCTGTATTTTACGAACTGCATTTTAGTTATTGAGTATGTCTTTTTCTACCAAAATAAATTCCTTCCTGTTTCTTTCAAATGTCTGTAAAAACGTGTGAAGTGTAATCCAAATGGCGTTAAAATGGCCATTTTTTGCAAAAAAATGTTGAGTTGCACCAGTTTGTCCAGTAACTGTAATAATTGTGACTACATTTTATTCACCAAGTTACTTTGGCCGGGAGACAGCGAAAGGACCTTTTGGTCCTCGAGTCAAGCTGTCACCTGCCCACCTGTCTACCACACACAGTGGAGGCGTCACTCTGTCCCTTTTTATTGCTAAACGAAAGCAGGAAGCTGTGAACACCAATTTTCATGGTCCTTAGTTTGACTGTACATGGATTCGATCCCCGGTCAATCGTTTCGGTAGCAAACTCTCGACCACTGACCGGTTAGTATCCACCCCAACTGGTATTTTTTAGAACAAAAATTCTAATTTTTGGTTTAAAGCTTCCTCGTTGGCAAAATTGTGGTTGCGCGCCTGTTTTATATAGGGTACAGGGGCGTATCGCCAGTATAGTATAATCAGCATAGAATAGCATGTAAAATTGCGGCATGGCCCCCCTTTGTAACTTGGGCAGAAAGTTTGAGGAGCACAGAAACGGACAAAATCTGACTGAAGATCTTTTTTTTTAAGGTCTTCACCTAATTTTGGGCAGAAAAACGGACTGATTCTGAGAGGAGAAATTTTTCTTTTGGTTTTCATTATTCTCAAATTTCCTGGCCCCCCACTTTCGAAAATCCTGCGTACGCCTGATAGGGTATGTATGGGTTCGGTACCTGTGGTTAAACCCAGTGGTACTATTCAACCGGCGCGGGCCTGTCCGCTCAAAACATCCAGGTCTGTCAAAAACGGCTGATTTTTACGGTTATGAGGTACCTTTTGGTCAAACAGCCGCAATTCGTTGTGTTACCTTCAAGCCAATGTTTATTAGTTTGTCGGCTTATCGATCTGAAAAACATATTATCTCTACTAAAATTCCCCAGTGAAATAAGGTCCATCGAAGTAGAGAATAGCTGTTTGGAAATTTAAATCTTTAACAAAGCTTTTTCAATTTTTTGATAGAAAACAACAGAAGCACCTAAAGTGTACAAAAGTTTGGATGAATATTCACTTTCTTCTCTATCAACGGAAAACGATGGGGAGAATGAATACGAGTGGACCCCTACCATGTCCAATAAAAATTTAGTAAGTAAATTTGCTAAAAAAACTTTTACATTTTCGCACTCATAGGAATGGGCATTGGACAAGGTGAATCCGTCGACTCAGTTGGTGGGGAGATTACTGGATAAAAAAGTTGTAGCGTTGTCAGGTACACTAACTTACCACCAATTTAGATCTGCACGACGACACCGATTACATGATCTGGATTCAACTTGTACCCTAGTTACGTTATTGCGTCCTTTGATAAGGCACTTTACAATAATTATCTCTCCTTGGTGGCTTCGAACAAGCTGCAAATTATTGTGGGAAGAAGTCAAACGTCAACCGGAAAACCTGGAAAAAGGTCAACTCCTAAGCCGGTGAGAATTCGTCCCAAACAAAAGCGCCACTGTCGCTTTCCCGTAGGTGGAGGATACTTTGGATCAATCACGATATATGAATAGAATCGATCAAGTTGAAAGTGCCCTTATTTATTAGCGCATTGATTGTGCGAAATGAGCAATGCAAGCTGGACCGCATTGCGTGGCCATCATTCATGTGAATGAACGAGGCACTCTGCGCTTGTCTAACCACATCAATGCAGGGTACCAATTTTGTCAGATTGGACCACCGCAAATAAGCGTTTGGTGTCTTTCCCACGGACGCAACAACACATTGCCAGTTAGGGAGAGTCAGCAACCTTTCGATTATTAACGCTACGCTCTACCAGATGAGCTATTGCCGCCACGTAAATGAGTGCCGAATGCAGTGGCATTGCTAGAGGGGCGGCTTGCCTCGCCCCGGGTGTCACCATTTTGGGATAACACTATTTTATGACACCAATCGAGCAAAAAAAGAAAACAACGGTATGTTTAATATCATTGGAAATGTTTAGCACGCTGGAATGGACTAAAAATGATTTAAAGCATCTTTTGAAACGTTTATTTAGGGCAGCGCGCTAATTTGTTAAACATATAATTCACAAACCAGTAACAACTTTGAAAAATCGCCCTAACTAAGTAATCAAATTTACTCGCTTGTTGAAACTTGCTGAGTATATACAGGGTGAGCCAAAAGTAGATGGACGGCATATGGAATAGATTTATGCCTCAGTTACATTAATCCAATTGTTAATTTTAATTTTGTTACAACTATGTTATTTGTGGTATATAATTACAATTTTATTACTAAAATTTGTTTTAATTTTACCTGTTTTCTAGTACTATGTTACATCTAATTTTTTTTACTGTCCCCCTACTTTTGGCTCACCCTGTACATAGATTTCATATAAACAAAAATATAAGCTCAGGAAAAAGAGGGGTGGTTGTTCGATATTCAATATCATAGGCGTAGCCAGTGGGTGGCCAGGATGCAATAAATTTCCACTTTATACACCACCAAAGCCCACTATTATACAGGCCAGATTTGCCATATGGCTTCTCTGGAATGTACCAAGGCGTAGTCCTTAGGCGAAGGCCTTTTTTTGGGGACTCTCTTTTTGCGAGGTTGTTCTAATCGATTGAATCTGAGCTTGGTCATACCAGTCGTTTGGAGTTTTTATGCTTGCATGGTTCAGTATCTCATAACGCCGTGCACTTTGTGCAGTGTTTAAATTGAAAAATCGATACTTTGCATTCACAATTTGACATTGATTTTGTCTTGGTCTGATTAATTCTAATCGATAATTTTTTTATTTGCTGCGCGCACTTAACCGCTTTTTTTATTCAGCGATTTGATTGATTTTAGATAGAGAAGTACATGAAAGCACTTCCGAAAGATAAACAGCCTATAATAGGCTCCGACGGTGCTAAATACCGAAAGAAACAATTAATGCGTCAACTTCCTCCTCATGACCAAGAGCCCAAGGAATGCCACGATCTCAGCGCACAAGAAACTCAAGAAATGTTAACGTTTGTGAAACAATATCGACAAAAAGCCCTTGGAGTAGCCTTGCTAGAAGAGGGGAATAAAATGAAGGTAATTGAATATTTGGGGACCGTATGGACGGCATAGTGATTACTTGCAGTGGCGGATCCAGAAAATTTTGGTGGGGGGGGGGGATTTTAAGCACAAAACCTCAAACATTCGGATGTCTTCACCAAAATTGAGAGTGATTTTTCGGCCGAAATCGGAAATTCAAACGATTTTTTCGTCCCAAATCAGGTGGTCTCCAAAAAAAAAAAAAAAGGTCTTCACCAAAATTGACTGCGATTCTTCGGCCGGATTCGTTACGTTTAGGCTGGTGGGGGGGATGCATCCCGAAATGGAGCCGATTTATTCGAAATAGGGGCTGATTTTTCGGCCAAAATCGTTACTTTTAGGCTGGTGGGGGAGATGCATCCCCCCCATCCCCCCCCTAAATCCGCCACTGATTACTTGAAGCATTATTTTCCCGATAATAACCTGTTTGGGAGCTTAAGTCGTTGTCAGAGCAACATAAATGTTGTCAAATGAAGAAATTCATTCAAATACATATTTAATACTCAACTAATTTGCGAACATAAAAAAGAATTACTGGCAAATTTAATATCGATCGATTGAACAATTTAAACAGACAATAAAAGTACAACATCAAGGGCCCTCAGCTATTTTTTGCCAAAATTTTGAGTTATATTTTGGTGACACTGTTGGAGATTCACGTAGGCATTATCTAGGTATTGATGGTAATAATTTTCATTTGTTACAACTAGTACCTAAGTGTTGTTGTTATAAATCACATTGTTTTCAGCTAACTGCTATCATTAACCCTTTTTTTTGTTCTGCGCCTTGCTATCGCCGGTGTTTGTTGCCGCTCTTCGCATTACGTGTATGTTTCACAAAGGTTTAGTAGACTTGGTGACCATTTTGGTCTTTCGCTATTCCTACCTGAGCGTATTGTTGCGTTTTTGGTACTGATACTATACTACTAGCTGGGCCGAAATGACTAAAATATCACTGGTGATAGAAGCATTCAAAACACACAACTTCTACCAATCTGGTCATAGTGTATAAGGATGAAAGTTACCGGTAGGAGCGTCTAAATTCTGGCTGTGACAGATATTTATGGAATGCTATATATGTGTCATTTGATTTTCCATATGTTTTTTAGACTTGTGAGGAATGCGCGGAAGCATTGGGAATAAGAGAACCAGTTGTGTGGACAGAAAGAGCGGGATTAGACAAGCAGTGGCATCCAGGGTGTTTTGTGTGCGCCGAATGCAAAGAACTGCTGGTTGATTTAATCTACTTTTATAACGAAAACAAAGTCTACTGCGGAAGACATTATTGTGAACTACACAAACCAAGGTGTTCGGCTTGTGATGAGGTGAGAAGAGTGTTTCCGAATAAACATTTTAAAATCTCATATAATAGGTAGTCAAACGGTTATCGATCATTCCGGCCATATTCAGGATATTGTGTAGCCCTTACCACTACAGGAAAACCAACATCCAACAATATTTTAAATAGTTCTCCAGAATGGTCTTGCTTACTACCCCTAAAAATAAATTAGAGAAAGCAATTGGGAACCAGAACCAACAACCGCGACATGAAAGTGCCTCTGTCAAAAGAATAATAAATGATTATAATCATGCTCCCCGCTCACCTTTAGCGCAAGAGAGCTAGTGTGTCCAGTTAAAAGCATCCAGTAGGAGTCCTGGATGCTACTCGGTCTTGTTTTATGTATTTACCGAACTTGATTTTTTTGTTATCGGCAACCAACCCCAATCACTTTTTACAGTACAACTACTGTAATAATTTATGAAATGGTAACTTCCTTGTCATGCTTTGTAGTCGGTATGCGTGTACCCAACAGGCTACTGTTTATGTGAAATTATTGCATTTGTGCATCGATAAGTTTCATTGCGGAAAGCAGATAACGTCACTTCCGCTACGCAACAAATTCCACTAGCAGGCTAGTTTAAGCAATGCAGCCTTGAATGAAAGCTGCTACACCAAAAAAGTGTTGCCGGACCAAAATTTTCTGGTCAGATTATTGCAGTCATTATCTAGGGATAAAAATGGAAAGCCTATATAGAATAAATTAGTTGGTTTAATGGAGATGAGACAAGTAACGCTGGACAAATAGCGTTTCGAGACTCTCTTGTCTCTTTGATGTTAGATCAATACCAGGGTCGTTAAGAGGGGGTAAGGTCAACTTCTAAGAGGGTAAAGATTCGTCCAAAATAATAGAGCCACTGTCGAGAATTAGCGTCCCCCCATCGAAATTTAGCGTCCCCCATCGAGATTTGAGCGTTCCCAAATCGAGATTTAGCGCCCTCCCCCCATCAAAAGAAAGCTTCACGCTTAGACGGGAAAAGTTGCCGTTAACTCCAATCAATCCAAAAATCCCGCTGAAGTTAGTACCAAATCGCGGCGAAGACCCCTTTTTTTTGCGTTCACTCGAATTTGAGGAAAAAAAACGTTCCAAAGGAAGAAAACATTGAATTTGGAGCAAAATTATAACCAGCATCTGGTCACGGCTGAGAAAGCGTCCCCCTATGCAAAATTTTACAGTTTAAATGCTGATTAAAAGTGATAACCTTCTTTTGGCTTTCACCATAAATTCGGTTTTATTGGTATGTATGCAGTAAATGCAGTTTATTGTGTTATAGTAAAGCAGCAGGTTTGAGAACGTTGACAATTAAAATAAGCGTTTTTTTCAATCACGTGCAGTTTGCTTGCCAAACCAACTATTGCGTTCTTAGTGCAGTTATTTTGACCACAGTACCACAGTCGATTGATTGATGGTGGAGAGTAAGCCATTCCATTCGTCGTTTTTGTCTATTATTGCTACAACGCTATTTGTCTATTAAGGCTTATTTAAACCAGTATTCGAGATAAAACTTTATTCTACTGTTCAGTGTTTGGTTTGAACTCATTGAGATAGAAATGGTTATGATCAGGAATGAGGAACTATGTTGGTGTTGCTCAATCGAAAGATTGCCAAATGCTAAAGCGACTTAAATGAGACTTTGTACTGCGCTACTTTTATGAGCCTCTTCTCTGCCATCTAGCGTTTATTTTTTTCTGCTAATATTTAACGTACCGGTTTTATACCCGGCCCACGATCGTCTTGAGCGTACGAGCATACAAGGACGTCGGCATAAAATTTTTCAGGGGGGGGGCAATAAGAATAGAGCCAGCATTAACTACTAAAAATGGAAATTTTTTGAAATTGGGAGGTGTAAGGCAGAGTGTGTAAAAATCCTGAGGGGGCCATCGCTCCCCTGCCCCTCCTTGCCGACGCCCATGCGAGCATATCCTTAATTCATTTTAGCCAACTGCAGTTTATACGCTAGTGTCTGTACGATTTGTGGTGTAGCGTTTTAGTGGCATCATGTTCTCGTCCATAGGAAAGAACAGGGCAGCTCCAACCAACCAAGTTTTGTATCAAGTAAAGTTAGAATACGTTTGCACTATCAGTACCACTGTACATCGGGTTTTATCATTAAGGGGTAGCGCGATATGCAAGCAAAGTCGCTCAGTGTTATCAACCTATTAGCCACTATAATGCTCTACGCATCTATTTACGAAAGCATTTGTAGTGGTGGTTGTTGCTGTAGCGCATATTTATCCTCCTGTCACCGGACAGCGTTAGACGCTAACTATTGGACGACCCACACACTTTTGATTGCAATGACTGCTTCGTTCTTGGAGGAATCCGCACCTGCTTAGAAGTTTCCAATGTTCTTGTGGATTTCATCGAATTCTTGTCCACTGAATTTGCTGCTTGTTCGAAGCCATCAAGCAGATATAATTGTCGCAAAGCGTCTTATCCAAGGACGCAACAACGTGACCAGGGTGCGGGTTAAACCTAGATCATTCAATCAGGGTCGTCGTAAAAAACGATGCCTTTACCCTCGCGGCTACGCTCCCGACTTTATGTTACGTTACTTACGTTCATGACTTCGTGGTATAGCCTATACCCTATCACAGGGTAACCAGAGTTTTAAAGTATGTTGGTTGTTGGTATTATCAAAGACAAAAAAATCTTTATTGTACTCGCTGTGTCAACGTCGAACGAACTTGCCACAAGTTTGCGGGACCTATCCCCGCATCATTGCGCCAGCTGGAATGCCGCACGGTGGCGAGCCATTCGCAAAACTGAGTCCGTTTTGACACGCTAGAGGTTGGAACCTCGTACGTCCTGATGCAAAAACAAAAGTGCTACCGCTCGACCAACTGGACGGTGACTTAAATGATGAACAGTTTGTTTTTTTTGCAGCTGATTTTTGCACCTGAATACACCCAAGCCGAGGAATCACATTGGCATTTGAAGCATTTCTGTTGCTGGCATTGCGACCAACCTCTAGGCGGAAAAAACTACGTGCCTCACGACAACCAACCCATTTGCATCCCTTGCTACGAAAAAACATTCGCTCATACATGTGCTACTTGTAAACAGGTAAGGATTTCGTTGGTGACTGTTTGCAGCTAAATCCAATTAAAGCACAGTATTAAAATAATAAGGGCATTGGGCAACCAATTATTTCATCATAAAAATTATTATAAATCTAGTTTTTTATTTCGATTGAGCCTGAGAGAGTCACATTTCTGCCTCCTTTTCGTTTTGAGGTCAGGCGTGCGACTAGGATTTTGCTAATGGGGATGGGGACTTGACTCAAAGTTAAGATTTTGTTGTTCGAAAAATGACTCAATTAAGTGGCGTGCCGAGCAAACCGGAACAACTACGCGTAGCACAAATGGAGGTCTGGGGACCAGGGCCTCAGAGAGAAAATTTTCCAGGAGGTCCGAAGGTCGATACCGGGCCCCCAAATCTTATTGGGCCCCCCCAAGCCGTATCGGGCCCCATGCCGTTAAATCATTTTTTGTCCGACGGGTGCAGATCTTCATTTAAAAGCGAGGGGATAACGACATTCGCATACAGTTAGGACCTATGAAAAACACAACTAGACACAAAATTGGTTTAAATCCAGCTAGGGGGTCTGGGGGAGCGCTGTGAGCTCCCCCAGAGGGGTCCGGGGCAGAGCCCGGTAAGCTTTAGCACTTTTTGTGTTTCTCGAGGGTAAAATTTAGCATTTGATTAACATCCCAGCACCAAACTTGCTTAAATTGACTAGCAGAAAACGTGATATACATAAAAGAACGTATGTAAAGTGGGGGATGATGACATTGACACAATATTATACAATATAATGACTTTAATACTGCAATTCCAAATATTTTACTGATAAAAGTTTTAAAAAGTCATCTGCAATCATAAACTTCACAAACCCAAATACCTATTAAACTCATACAGATATAATGAGTTACTTAATGATAGTAGTATAGTATGTCAACTTTGACTCCGCTCTTTGAGGTTTAAATGCATTTGGTTCTCTGGAAATGTGGGCCCTCGTAGATTGTTATACCGTAGAACTACGGCTCTTAAGTCAGAGAAATGTAACGAAATGTTAATTTCGGTGCAAGTGTATGGCTTTTGATAGATTTTCCTCTTTTTTTAATCAAATCGGCCTCTATTGGATGCTTTAAAGGCTGTGTAGCAAAATTAGCTACCAATTACCAGTCCTGAATAGGCTGACTGATATTTTTGCTGTAGGCAAGTTTGATTACGGTGTTATGGTGCGATACCAAAACTTAACGCGGAAACCAAAACTCTTCCAGGTCCCTTGAGCCCGGGCTCCCATAGGCCCGGGCCTGGGGACGATGTAACCCCTGAACCCCTCTCTCGCAGGCACTGCTGGGGACAAAGACTCCAGCCGCTGGGCGATTTTAGCTATTTTAACGCTATTCGCTCGTTTTTGAAAACCTAAATAACGAAAATCAAATTTTATTTGCAAGAATTGAATTGCCTATGCCCCTTCAGACCCCTTACTTACACGTGAAGTCCAAAACTCGTTTAAAACGCTTGTAATTTAGGTTAAATTTTCTGTGTGACTTGGCTAAGGAGGAGGCTGCTGCCCCTTTAGCCCCCCCCCCGTGGTTGCGCCAGGGTTTGAGGTGTTTGATAATTTGATTGTTATTTTAATTTGATTACCTAAAGCAGTACATTTTTGGATAAGAACACGAGGCTCATTTTGGCTCAAAATATAAAAGCAACCAGCAGAGTTTTCTGGGCTCTGTTTTATCCTACCACTGTTGATTTGTCTAACAGTAATCTTGATGTATAAAAAAAAAAGTCTTACATTTAAAGGGGGTGAAACAAGAAATATGATCGAAATATTGAGAAACCTCTACAACACATATTCACCAAATTTCAGCAATCTACGACCTGTCGCTTTCGAGATATTTTGTTTCAAAGTTGGGGAGATATCCCCGGCAGTGTTGCCAGTAAAATTTAATTTTTCATGCTTTGACTCTTACTCCAAATTATTTATTTTTCACCAGTGTCTCATTGCTGAACCCTTGCAATCATGCTGTTTCAAGGTACTTGTGAAAGAACCGGAAACCGCATGCATAATTTAAGAAAGTTTATATTTTATCTGGCAACACTGCTGAATACATATTTTCCTAGTTTTAAAATAAGATATCTTGAAAATGACAGGACGTAGAAAGCTGAAATTTGGTGAAGTTTATTTTAGGTGTTACTTTATTTCTTGCACATAATCCTAGCTGGATACTTCACCCCTTTAACAAGTTACCGGTAGTTTCATCATTGTGTCATTGTTAGTTGTGACCAAGGGCGTACGCAGGGGGGGATTTGGGGGTTCAAACCCGCCCCCCCCATTGGTCTGTCGACTAAAATGCACAGTAAAGAAAATATCACGTTTTTAGCACTTCTAAGCCTGCTTTTTTGCAATGACACGGACTCCAACATGATTTAAAGCAACTTTTGAAGCATTTAGAGTTTCTTAGGGGGGGTTAATTTGTCAAAGATATGGCTTATAAATCAATAACAACTTCAAAAAGTTGCCAAAATTTGCAAATTTAACCGCTAAAATGCTTAACATTGGCTTCATCAAAAATATGGAGATGGGGTTTCAGTATTAGTTAATTATTAATCCACTCAAATCTCGTTCCATTTGCCCCCCTCCACCCCCCTTTCCCCAACTGTTTCACTCTATAAACTACAGAATATAAATGCTAGTGAGTTTTTTCAAATTATGATTTTATGATTTACCGGCTTGTAAATTAGAGGACTGAAGTGGTACCATTAGCCACCGCCCACATAGCTCACTTATGGGCAAAGGCGTACACAGGGGGGTGGCGGTTTAAACCATCTTCCCTATTGATCCGACGTAGGCCTATATCATTCAAAATATCGCCTTATTGCGCAAAACAAACAAGCTCCTTCTTTACTCTCATATTAATACGAAATATTAAATTACAGTAAATAATTTTTTTTGTTATTTAATGCAACATTGTAAGCGACTAAGTGTAATACTGAAACTCTGGAATGTCGCGTTACGAGTCAGAGTAACTTTTAAGTAGTGTAGGCGGGGGGGAGGGGGGGTTATAGACCCCCCATTGGCCTTTCAACCAAAATGCAGAATAAAAAAACAATAGCACATTTCTAGCACTTCTGAGACTGTTTTTTTGCGCTGGAATGGACAAAAAAGTGATTTAAAACATCTTTTGAAACGTAAATTTAGGGGGGGGCTAATTTGTCAAAAATAAGACCCACAAATCAATGAAAACTTTGAAAAATGGTCAAAAACAAGCAATCAAATTTGATCGCTAGAGTAAAAATGCTAAACATAGGTTTCATCAGCGAGCATATTATAAACTTAGGAATAGGGGGGGGGGGGCTACTTAGTAATAGTTAATTACCAATTACTTGTCTCAAAATTTTTTCCGTTAGTCCCCCCCCCAATTATTTTTATCTATAAAATATACACGAAATAGATTACTCTGTGTGAGTTTTCTTGAACTACAGGATTTTATAATTTACCAGCATGTAAACAAGAGAGCTAAAATTTTACCATTAGCCACCTTCCACATAGCTCATTTATGCAAACAGTTTAATCAGTTTAAGCAATTAATTGCACTACCAATTTCTATGCCACGTTTTAAAAGCATTATTTTTCATCAATATAGCCCTAAAATTAAGTTATTTAAAAAAAAAATGCAAAATTTTTAAGCGCTGGGGGCTCCGCCCCCAAACCCCCGTGCCTCCGGCGGCTGGGGGCTTTACCCCCAGACCCCCAATAGCCTCCGGCGGCTGGGGGCTCTGCCCCCAGACCCCCCAAAACAGCCCCGTCAATTGCGAATTTCTGGCCACGTGCCTACCACGCTTTGCCCCCTGTTTATAATCATTTGGGTTTGGGTGGGCTTTTGTTTTGAACAATTTTCGTTGATCGTTTAGTTGCAAACCTTATGATGTTAACTATAGATGTATACTTAATTGTTTTTTGTTTGAAAAGTTTTCTTTGCATTACGCACTGTGTGACTTTGACTCCATCTTGTTACATTACGCTAAGTTATTTATTCGCCAAAGTATAGATCGTGAAAAAATTTTTGATGTCACTTTTCAAACCCCCCCCCCCCCATTGAAAAATCCTGCGTACGCCACTGGTTGTGGCACTTTATTCTCTAACAATCTTTAAAACAAATTAAGAGCAAATAAGACTGAAAATTTGTGAAAATTTAAGAACAGCCGATCTCGACCCAAAATTTACTGGTTCTTATAAATAAAAGTGTACACTGCAGTTTTATTTGAGCTATGCTGTGTAACTAGGAAGAGCTAGTTTACTGTAATAAATTGCTGAAGATATGTTTTAAGCATGGAGTTTAAGTGGGGACGTAATACAGCTAATTGGAATAAATGGAGCCTTTCGGGGTTTATTAAAAAGCCTAATTTTTCCAAGTTGTTACAAAGCCATCTGACCAATTAAAAGTTAAACACGTAATTAAACAGTATAATTTTCTATACTTTTCTTTGCACATATGATTTGCTTAAACCAAAAATCTATCGTTTGCTAGTAAAGGGCAAGACAGTTATAGAACCTTTTCAATTAAAACGAAAGTAACCGACAAGTTTGACGTCCTTCGTGGTCGACTCCTGGAAAATCATAACGACTTCCAGAGCTGAGGGCTGCCGATGAGAGCTAAAAGCTCGAAACGGCGCTGTCCAGCTCTGTGCATCTTAAAACGAAAGTATAAAATTTCGTCCTTAGAAACGCATTTTCAGACACATCTTGAAATAGTGGCAGTCAAATTATTTTAAAAAAATTGTAACTGAAGAAATCAAAGAAAAGGGCAAAAGATATTTATGTGGGTGAGGAATAAATAATGGTGTAGTTTTAAAGTTTTATAAATTTAAAAACAAAAATGTACCGTAAAAATGACCACGTTTCTTCATATCGGCATATACTGTAAATCGCCTTCAATGCTTTTTTGTTAACCTTTTTACATACATATTTTCAGATAATTGCTCCGAATACTGAATGGGTAACGTTTGAAAAATTCCACTGGCACGCAAGACCGGAATGCTTCAAATGTATACAATGCAAAATGTCTCTGGTGGGCAAACCCTGCATTCCAAAAGGAGAAACGGTTTTTTGTTCCAGCAAATGCAAGCGAGAGTGGCTGTCAAAACCGCATTAATGTTTTTCGTTTACTGCTACGGCTCAGGAGGTTCTTTAATTACAATAAAGGGCCATTTTAAACCAAGAGTTGTACCCTCAGATTTAAAACTGAAGCGTAAATCGTTGCTTGTTCGAATTACACAAAGAATAATTTCGCTAATATATGCTTCTAATACCTTTCGTTTTCACTTTCAAGTGTTGTTTGGTGGTGTAGTCGAAGTCTTTTCTAGTACCACACCAATCATGTAAACGCCAGCAAATGTTACTTACAAAATGCGTGGGGTTGTATTTGTTTGAAGTAACTGAATGTGGAAGACCATGAGACAAAAAAGAAAATGAAGTTGAGCCCAAGTTTGAGTAAAGTTTGAACACGCTAACACGTATTTAAAAGGTGGTATTTTTTCGACTTTCAATGTTTGAAAAGGACTGAAGAAATTAAGCTTGAGACATACTATAAGAGCAAACTTGAACCCAAACCTTGCTGACAGTTGAAAAGAACTTGTAGTGTATGGCAATAGTAATATTTAACCCAGAATTAAAGCTGCGTTTGACCAACTCAAATCCAATAGCGTGTTTGTCTCTCGAGCGAGAGGTCTGAGGTTCAAAACTCGGGCCGGTTAAATCAAACCCAGTGTTTGCCAACGGTCGCCACCGCTGCGCGACAATTCTTCGTGTGGAGCTGTGTTGCTCGCAGAAGTAATAACGCAAAGATGGATCCAGCCAACTCGCTTTAGCGTGGTACAGCGCGTATAATGAAAACTTGACTTACAACTTCCAATGTTTTCAATTTCATAGTCTTGTTAAAATTGATTTCGAATTATTTTTATTAGGGCTTTAAATTTTTACTTAAATCTGACTTTGGTTCAAGTTTCTCTGGTAATATGGTCGCTGAAAGTTAGAAATCGGGTTGAAATAAGCGTTGAAAATTTTATTTGCTCGTTAATTTCAACCAGCCTTTTGCCAACGGGTAAGGCATTCGTCTCTGGAAGTTACGACTGCAGTTCGATTCCCTGTCTGGTCAAATAGAGCACAACAGTATTGTCAACAACTTGCTACTGCTACTATATTTCTTCGAAAGGACTTGTGTTGCCAAGGCGCAATGACACAGAGTTGGACCATGCAAACTCGTTACACGTTTCGGCGTAATTCAACGAGTATATCAAAAATTTGGATTTGTTTGCAACCCCACCCCATTCACTCAAATCAACACACTTCATTGAATCCAACTCAGCTCAGATTTCGGCTCAAATTCATTCTCTTTACATGGGCTTATGAGTGTTTCAAAATGCTTTCAGCAATACCAAAGCACCTCAACTCTTCACCATTTCTAACAACACATCATAAATAATCATGTCGCACTTTGTGAAAATATTTGATTGAAACGAATGGTCTCACTTATGTAACATAAAAATATCTCCAAAGCAATATTTCTGCAAAAATATTGAGTTTTTATTTTGAAGCTTGCAGTGTAGCTTTTTATTGCAATAAAACTTCCCACAGTATATTTTTCCAGTTTTACTATAATCTTCTTTTCTCGATTAATCGTTTCTAATTATTTTTTGCATTTTGCAATATTAAGCTTACCGTGTATCTTGTGATATACAGTTTTACCGTATTTCTAATAAGATTGCCAACCATTTAATTGTATGTTGCTGCTGATCTTTTTCATTAATATACTGCAAGCCATAAGCAAAAAACTCGATAGTTGAAACTGAAAGACAAATGCCTTTTGACAAAAATTAAAAATTCAGCATTGTTTGTGGCAGTTTAAGAAAATATTTGCAAGGTAGTGGAAATTTTTTGACGAATTAAGCCGTTAAGCATCACACATTCAATATCCTGCTGGTGTATGTTGAATACAAATTCAACAAATAAATGAATATTCATTACTTTATTGTCCAGTTATAAAAGCAAAATGTGCAAATTAAATATTAATTTATTAACTATTCGTGTAATAAAGTTAAATAATCATGTCGTGAAATTCGGTGATTCTATTTTAGCTCAGTTTTGTTTGAAATAATTGCAACAGCGAAAAAGATAGAATCTGATATGAAAGAGAATTTGCTTGTAAGAGCAAAAAAAGGTTGATATATCTCGAACGCACAGTCTGCGATTCAGTTTCCAGGCAAGCGAAATCGAACAAATATTGCTAACGGCACCTTGCAGCTGGGAAAAACTACATCAGCTGAAAATGAAAGATTGCATGTTGTGTTTTCTATAAAATACTTTTATTGAATGATTGAATTGAGTACATTTAATGCTATTTTTATGTAATTATCGATGTGATTATCGATTATTTTTATAAATGATTAACTGATAATCGATTTGGTTTTTGCGTTTTGAAGTATCTGGTTGCTTATTGGCCACCCTGTATCATCACATTTATTGAATATAACATTCAAGTATAACCTAAGGAACCAAAAATAAGCAACCTGTGACCATGACGACATTGCACCCAATGCTTCAATGCAAAAGCTAAAGGTCAAGTCCGAAATATTGGATTTAGCTCTAAAACCCATTTTGTAATTTGTTGATTTTTCATGAAGCAAATCGGCTTAGCTGTCAAGAAGATTAGCAACAGTTCCTTAAACTTTACAAATTGTAATTTCACTGACTAAACGAATGTTTACCAGTTCTCATAAGTTAATCAAAGTTAATCTTGCATTCCTTTCGCCTGTAATATACGGTATTTCTTTGGGAGAAGAACAAACACACTCTCGAAATTGCCCTCGTTTCTAAAAGTGAAACGAAATCTGCGAAAAACAATAATCGAAGACTGGTAATGTATTTTTGCTTAAGTTAAGCCTACCAGAGTTATACGTTGGACCGGCCTTTCATGCCGGGTTCGGGCTTAAAATTCACAAAATTCTTGAGCTTTATTCGGACTTGATACGTGTCTTGTGTTTTATGAAGTTATGAAAACAAAAAATAACTTTGCATCACTAAAGGAGGATTTGGTTTAATTATCAATGCAATTTTTAGCATAGGTGGGCACAAATCCGTTAATAGCGAAGCTAACTTTTTTATGAACACGTTCATTCATTAAACATTTTTTTATGTTTACGGACTAAATTAACTTCCTTTAAGTTTCGTTAACTTATGTTAAGGTTTTCATCGTTAATTTCTTGCTCCATTTATTCATCGTTCCGGTACAAACTAGTTTGCACTGGTAACACTTCCTGCATATTAGCACGAGTTTAACAGAAGAAAAAGCGAAGAAAGGAGATCTTTTTTTGTGGCAAATAATAAACTGCAGCCTCACAGGTATGTTAATTATCGCCCTTCGCAATTTCCAAAGATTTTCCGATCGCAGCTTCGTTAGTGCATTTGAACGTATTTTTATCTTAAAATTGGATTAGACTGTAAAATGTAACTTACAAAACACAAAAAGACCACCATAGCAATACATTTTTCCTTACAATCCGCTCAACAGTGTCATTACGAGTTCTAGAAGTGAGTGAATAAAAAGAAATGTAAATTACACTCAAAATGTTAATGAATTAACGGACTTCATTAACTTCCGTTAATTAAAGCTGAAAATAACGGATTAACTTGAACGGAGATATGACGTTTGTTAACGGACTAGTGGCTAACGAAGAAACGTTTTGCATTAACTTGCCCACCTTTGATTATTAGCAGTACTTAAATCGTAGGGGGGGGGCGCGGGAGGACGCATCTCTCCATCGAGATTCAGCTTCCCCCCAATCGAGATGTAGCGTCCCCTCATCGAGATTTCAGATAAAAAAAATGCCTGTTTTGCACGAATAAATCCTGCCAGTTCCGGCTAAATATAGTGCCAAAGTGCGGCGAAGATTTTTTTGGGTCTTCACCCAATTGGAGGATAAATATCCTTGAATTTTCGATGAAGACCTTTGTGGTATTTTTTTTGGTCTTCACTCGATTTAGGGGAAAGAAGTACAATTTGAATCATAATTTCCTCAAAATTTCGCATTCCGAATGCGTTTGGTCGAGACTGCAAAAGCGTTCCCCCTTGCAAAGTTTTACAGTTTAAGTATTGATTATTAGGGCACAAAAGCGTTGGTGAATTACAAATTATCTTCAATAAGGAGCTTTGTTTTGTCGCACACAGAAGCAATTAACCATAAACATTTTTTAGACCTAATTAAACAATCAGAGCTTCAGGCCTGGTTTGGGATTCAAATATTTTTTCATGTTCGATACAGGTTCGGGTTCATATTTTCGCTTTTGGGCCCTGTTCGGGTCCTGTGCTAATCGGCCCGTTCACAACTCTGGAGCGCTTAGCGTAGCTGAAGTAAGTTTTTTTGTTTGTTTTTTATTCAATTTTGCTCAGTCTGTTTCAGCTGCTGCAATGAGTTAAGCAAAGTCGAGAAGTACGTGCTCCGGTCTGTAAAAGAATAAACTAACTCCAGCTTCGCTTCGTTAACTCGACCAAAAGCTGCAAACGCCCTAGCAGACGTGCTAAACACGGTTCGTACCTGAAATACAACCGGTTCTAACCATATTTGAATTGTTGCATCACAATGATTATGCAATATTTTTGGCATTGCAGTTTTTTCAAGTAATAACACACTACATTTTTTGGGATTAGGCTTAGGGGCTGTTCATAAAAGACGTCCGCACTCAGGGGGGGAGGGGGGGTAATAGATTTGGGGACATTTGCGGACAAGGGGGGGGGGGGTTCTGGAATGCGGACGTCCATATTTCAACTTTTTCCGCGACGGAAAATCGCAGATTGTTTTATTCCGTTTTCGGTTTTCCGGGCCAGTGTGAACCACGCATAAAACGTACAGTCATGTAATTTAAGGGCGCGAAACGCACACAAAACAAATCACATGACTGTACGTTTTACGTCACCTTGCGCTGTGCTTGCTCTGTGTAAACTTTGTATTAAAACTTAGTATATAATTAAACTTTGTAATTAAACTTATTATATAATTAAATTTTGTATTAAAACTTAGAATATAATTAAACCGTGCAAACTTTGTATTAAAACTTTGTGTGTGTCAGTGTCTAATTAACGCATTTTTGTGTCCGCATGGACAAGGGGGAGGGGGGGGTTTAGTCATTGCGGACATTTTGCGGACATGGGGGAGGGGGGTCAATTTTTTGCAATTTTGTGCGGACGTCTTTTATGAACAGCCCCTTATTCATTTTTGTGTGAACGTGAAAATTCGACGATAATTGACAAAAACAGCTATTTCGTATTACCTTGCAAAAGTTTTTACGACTCCCAAAGAAAAAATCTTACTTACGCAAAACAGCATAAATTGCCAACACCAGGCCCGACTGAGTAAGATTGTCCAAAGTCCGGCCCGGGATGAAATTTTATCCGGCCCGTGGCCAGGCGCGTAGCCAGGATTTGGAAAAGGGGGGGGGGCTATTTTGAAAGAGTGAGAAGTGTGCAAACGACCTTGACTCGAATTTTCATTGACCTTGAATCAGTTTCAGACGGTTTGTCCGAAATTTGAGACGAAATGTCTCGGAAAGATTGGAATTTCAAAGGTTTTTTCCGCCCAAAATTAGGTGATCTCCAAAAAAAAAAAAAAAAAAAAAAAAAAAAAAAAGGTCTTCGCCAAAATTCAGAGCGATTTTTCGGCCGAAATCCAAAATTCAAACGTTTTTTCCGCCCAAAATTAGGTGATCTCCAAAAAAAAAAAAAAAAAAAAAAAAAGGTCTTCGCCAAAATTCAGAGTGATTTTTCGGCCGAAATCCAAAATTCAAACGTTTTTTCCGCCCAAAATTAGGTGATCTCCAAAAAAAAAAAAAAAAAAAAAAAAAAAGGTCTTCGCCAAAATTCAGGGCGATTTTTCTCCCAATTTCGCAAGTTCAAACGTATGAGGGGGGGCTCTTTTCGTATGGGGGGGGCTATTTTCCATTTTTCACAGAAAATCGGCCTCAAAAGCACAAAAAACATGCGATTTTGCATCCTTCACAAGCCAATGGGAGGGGCTCGAGCCCCCCCCGCCCCCCCCCCCCCTGGCTACGCTACTGCCCGTGGCCAATCTTCACCTATCATTTTCAACTGAAATTTTCCTGCAAATACGCAAACAAATCACGCAACTCTTAGGACCCAAAATACCCGAAAAGTCGGCCCAAAAGCTTTTATTGGTTTTTGTTAATTTTACAATCCAAAAATGCCACAAAGGCCGAGGACTTTTTTAATTTGTTTTTGATTTCCATTATACTGGACTCATTGGTGGCCAGCGGGCACTCGAAAAGTCTCATTTGGCACTTATTCAAAAAAATATTGGGACACACCTGGATAAAAGTGTGTTTTCAAAAAATTCAATCAAAGAATGAACAACAAAATAAAATTCAAATAAGAACAGTTGGCTGCATAGCCAAATACTCTCCATCAGAACCATGAGGCTCGTTGTTATTTGTCATCCGTATTGGAGGACCCATTCGGTGTAGACGTGCATCATTCGTAGTTTCAGAGGGGTTTGCGTATGCATTGGTACCGTTTTGGATGTAGGTGTAAGTATGTGGGTCTTGCTGACAACTTCCACCTCTAAAATCTGTTGGAACTTCATATCCAAAATGTAGCAAATTCATAAAATCTGGTGTTGGGAGTTCAACGCTTGCTCTCATATTTAGGTTGGTGTATTGCGATCTGTCGCAAAAGTTGTTTCGTTGATGATGAGAATCATGACAGGTAACTGAGTTTCCATTGTCATTCGCTGGCTGTTGGCTTAAAATAGGATCGTTGTGAAAGTTAATAACATCATCATAGGCTTCGTCCTCACTGCACTTATTTTTAAAAAGCAACCTCTTCCTACGACAAGCCACTACAACCAGCAACACGACCACCACACCCACTCCAGTTCCGGCACAAAAATATAACAACAAAGAAATATTTTCAGGTTCAGGGTTCTTTGATTGGCTCGGAGTTACTAGGGTTTCTTGGATAGGGGTAGTACTTTGAAAGGAGTCATTACTGTATGTGGGAAGGCATTCCTCATGTTTTGTGGAGTTACCAATGCAAAAAGCCTTATTCACTGTGTCTCTATCACAATCTAAACAATCTCTTTTGTAGCTAATAACTCGCGAAGTTGAACAGTTTGTTGTCTTTACCCAGTCACTGAAATTAAATTTGTCACAGTTTTTGTTAGTGTACAAAAAGCTGTCATTTTGACTGGTTATTGAAATATTTACTTTAGTTTCAGAGCAATTTTGAGCACATTCTCCAAAGCCGCTGTAATCTTGATGCTTGTAAACATAATGTAGAGTTGTTGTTTGAAATTGAAAAGAATTACTTTCCATTTTGGATTGAAGAGGGTAGTCTAGCAATTCACGGTTAGTTCGCGACTTCATGACATCATTTTCACAAAAGTATTTTGTCCATCGAAGTACCAAATAGCGACCACCGTTGGTGGAAATAATTGGACCTTCGAGTACAAACTTTGGAGTTAGCGGCGAGCTAGAGCTCGAGAAACTCATTGCTGACGTCATAATGAATCCAAAGAAAATGGTAACCTTTAAAAACATTGCGAGACGCCCAAATTGCAAGTTTAGAACCTACAATGGCCTTACAGTAATTACAAGTTTAACTGAAAAAAAATGAGCCTTTAGATAACGTCCGCGACAGATTATTATAATTTGGAAATCATGACCGAAAAGAAAAAACAACAGTGGGTTTTCGCTCTCAAAAGAAAAAAAACAACAAATGGTGTCACCTCAAAATGGTGACACCTGGGGCGGGCCGCCCCCACCCCAAGTGACGCCACTGGATATAAGCAATTTACATCCCCGTTGAGATAACACTAGTTAACAAGTGCCGATGCATCTGACTTTAGCAACGCCTACATCCATTGCACCATGGGGCCATTGCAACATCCACATAAAATGGTTCAATAGAGACAAACTCAGTACACTACAGAGTTAATCTACGGAGATAGGTTGCAAAAACACTGGCATCAAACAATCTGTGTCGAATATCTCCGCTATTTTTGTTACGACGGTTAGAATTCGTGGTTTGCTGCCGCTACGAATCATCCCCTAAAAAGTTACTCATCCTAAAAAACGTTAGTGATCTTCCATGTAATCGACGGAGAAGACGCTCAAGCAGAGGTTCCGAAACCTGGGGGGGATGGGGGAATATATCCCCCCAATAGTTTGAGTATGGTATACATCTGCATCTCCCCCAATAATTTGACTCTGGTGTACATATGAGGGTAGGTGTCCACTTGATATCGGGGCAAACAAAGTGTTCCATTTTTGGTAAAGACCTTTTTTTTTGGTCTTCATCTGAATTTGGGGAAAAAAGTGTTCCATTCTTGGTGAAGACCATTTTTTTGGTAGGTCTTCACTTAATTTCCTCACCTGAACAAAATCGTGGTCGAGGTTCATCCCCTCCAATGTTGCAAATAGGGCAAAATTGGGGTAAAATTGCAAATTATCCCCCCCAATGCTGAACAAAGATCGGCACCCCTGCGCTCAAGAACTCTATTTTGTCCCATGCCAATTAATGGTTACTTTTGATTGTATAGAAAATAAAAGAAAAATGTAATATGCTGTAATATAACTAATGAGTGAATAAATATACTGTAAATAAATACCGGAAAATAATTAATGTAAATTCGATCAGATTCAATTATGTGTTAAGTAGGATTACCATATTTTTCGGACAGAGAACCGGGACAGTCGTAGTTTTGCGTGATGTTTCAGGTGATCTCCAAAAAAAAAAAAAGGTCTTCACTTCAGCGACCCACGTGTTTTTTTGCGAATTTTCGAGTGGTCTTCACGAACGAACAAAAAACCAGGACATTTCCACCAACCGGCAGGGACCCCGGGACGTGGCCTTAAAACCGGGACGAATGATGAGTCTAGTGTTAGGCCTAAGTTGATGCAATGTAAAAAAAATATCTTCGTTACACAGCTTAATTTTAATTTTTAACTGAACTTCTAAATGATTTTAATTTTTTAACTAAACTTCTAAATTTTTTAATCATCGTTCATTGTACAGCTATATTACGCCGAAGCGTGCAACAAGTTAGCAAGGCTCAACTCCACGTTATTGCGTCCATTAGCGTACGCAGGATTTTCGATAGGAGGGGCAGAAAGTTTGAGAATAATGGAGACCAAAAGAAAAAGGTTTCCACTCAGAATCAGTCCGTTTCCCTACCCAAAATTACGTGAGGATCAAAAAAAAAACAAAAAAAGGTCTTTACTCAGATTCTGTCCGTTTTTTGCTCAAACTTTCTGCCCAAGTTACAAAGGAGGGGGCCATGCCGCAATTTCGCATACTATTCTGTGCTAATTATACTATACTGGCGACCCATCAGTGGGGGACATGGCACCATCCCCCCCCTAAATACGCTCCTGATTGCGTCTGCGGGCAACACAGCTCTTTTTGGAGAAATGTTGCAACGGTGGCGAGCCGTTGGCAACAATGTGTCCAATACGACCGGGCCGAAGATTAAACCTCAGACCTCCCGCTCCAGAGGCGAACGCGTTACCGCTCGTATTGCTTCATAATTATGCTAATTTTTTTTTCATTTTAGGCAAGTTTTTGTTACACTAAAACATGGAAAAAATTGCATTTATTTTAAACAAAAGTTGCAAAAAGTTACATTTATGCAGAAACATTTTCAACGACAGTGACTTACTCAAGCGATTTATTTATATATAATCCAAATATTTGCAAACATTATTCGGAGAGAAAAGGCGATCTTTTGCAAACAGTTTGCCTAGCATGCTAAAACTTCACTTCAAAGTGCACGAAGTTGTAAGCCAACTGTTGCGTTCCAGATACCATTGAGAGTTGAGACCCAGAATATCTAATACTCCGTCACATAGCACTTTGTTATGAATATCAAAGACAATAGTACTGTACTGAAATAGTTTTATATCATGATATTTAAATCACATTAACATTTGCGCCATACTGTACTTATTAAAAATTGCAGTAAAAAGCTGCACGTAAAAATGAAGCAAGTTGAGAAAAGTTACAATTTAAAATTCCTAAAAGCAGCTTAAAACATTAAACTACATAAATTTTTAGTATTTAGGAAGCTGTCGGAAGCTGTAAAAAAAAGTTGCAAAAACTTGCCCGACTTATCATGTTTGGCGTTAAACCCGTCCATATCAGCGTTCTCTTTCATCAACAACTCTAACCTTCAACATTTTAGCGAAACATGGCAATCCAAAAATAAACAATTGTGCCTTGAGTTTGTATATTACAGTAACTTGAAATTTGAGCAAGAAAAATTTTCTTTTTTTGTCTTCAAAGCTAAGATATTGTTCTGCAACGCATTACGTAATATTAGAACTTTAAGCTTGAATAACATTCCAAATGTAAGTAACTTTATTACTGCATCGCACTTTCACTCCAAAAAACTGTTAAGAAGAAAACCGTATTAAAAACACCCTCAACTTTTTTGTTACACCTGGCAATCCAAAAATAAACGAGTGTGCATTAAGTTTGTGTATTAAAGTGAAATTTGAGCGAAGAAGATTTTCTTTTTTTTTTTTTAACAGATTGCGTAATGTTAGAACTTTTACCTTGGTCTCGCTTGAATAATATTTCAAATGTGAAGTAACTTTGCGAGTGTTCAGCTTATTACAAGCGTAACTAGATTACAGTACAGATAAGAATTTAGTTTTAATACTTCCTGTTTTTGGCTTGACTGCATTGCACTTTTGCAACAAAAAACTGCAACGAAAAAAGCAGTTTTGAACAATTCCCATCACCTCTATTCGCTTTCATTCGTGCTTCTTCGTTTCTGCTTCTCTGCCATTGGACTTACTTTAATTTCCCTTACAAAGCTTGCATGGCACCAACATGGGCATTCAAAACTGGAAAGTCTGCGCCAGGGGTCGGCAACTTAGGGCCGGATGCGGCCCGCCAAGGCATTTTACCCGGCCCGCGACCTTTTATTGTCATCCGGCGGGCGACTTTTTTCTTTTTTCAATGATAGATATGCACCAATAAACCGCCAAAATGAATCTCATTTTATTTTTTGGTCTTCGCCATCCATTCGGCTGAAAAAAGGCCAGAAGTTCTGGGGAAGATCTTTTTTGTCCGCTGAAATGGTGGCGGCCCGCTGGAACCTTGTTAGGACTGAACGTAGCCCACTAGTTCAAAAGTTTGCCGAACCCTGGTCAGCGCACTAGAAAGCAAATCAATGATTTTGCAAAAATGAAGAACGAAACAAAAATGTGTATTGCGTTCTTTATTTTTACATAATCACTACTAACAGCAGCCCCTTAAGAAACTATTGAATCACAACAGTATTTGTGCTCTGGTTATTGCCAAAGTTTGGATAAAAAATCAACACGTTTCATTTTAACGCGCACAATACGTAATCTTAGATACCCAGGAAAGTATGGTATTTTAATTTTAGACCAACCCAAGGAGTACCAGCACCTGTAGTGGAAATGGACGTGACTCCTGGGACGCCCCCCCCCCCCCCCCCCCCCGGCTACGCCTATGGTAGCCTGTGCCAGCTACAGAGAGAAAAAAACTCTTTGCTTCGAATTCGCTATTTGCTGTTGAAATAAACGGATTTACTGAAGAGAAAAGGAGCACGTTTGATAGAAAGAAGTCCAAATTCCCTTTGTAGCTTGAGTCAGCTACGCAGAATACGGTTCCAAATTTTTACTTTTTAATAGTTTGTTTTCTTTTTGAATTTATTTTGAAATCCAAGTAACTTGAAGTTGCTGCATTGACATTAAAAAAAAAGTTTTTGTGTGATCTCCAGTATATGAAAATGCAAAGCATTGGTTTGTTAGAATCGTACAAAGCTCTTTTGACTCTGACAGGCGTCTTCCTTGTTCTGGTTAAAAGGTGAGATTAGAGGAACAAACTTTATTTTGAAAATGACGATACAGACTACACAGGCCTATTCTATTTTTGCAAGTTTGTATACATAAAAGCATTTTTGATCAAATGCAACGTACAATTGTTTCCAATGCTAAAATTGCAAATATTGTTTTAACATGGTGGTATACGCATTAGTTTAGATCAATTGGAACTGGTGCTGGTAGCAGTGATGGCGGAACCATATTTATAGTGGGGGGGGGGCATAAAAAAGCGGTGAACAGTTGTCTTTTGCTCTCAGTGCAACCCACATTTTGCGTGGCTTGTCGAGCAACCAGGATTTTTGCTAAGGTGGGGGCTTGAATCCGAAGTTTAATTTTTTTTCTCAAGAAATGCCTCAATTTTGGCTTCGCCCCCAGCCCCTAGTTGATGAATTTCGTAATCTATTGGAAAAATAGCTATTTTAACGCTGTTTGAATCTAACGTTTCGCACGTTTATAGAGTCGAGTCATGTGCAACAACTTATCGACTAAAATTTAAGAGCCAGTTAAAAAATTAGAGCCCCTTCAACTCCAATTTACTTACAGGTCAAGTCCAAAAACATGTTTATACGCTTGCACTTCGCTTAAAGTTTTTAATTAACTTGGCTAAAGGGTGGCTGAAGCACCATTACCCCAACCTCTGGTCGCGTCACTGCGGGCAGCTTATAATAGCTTAATGCGATTTTAATCGGTTTAGCACCAGCTATTGCATTTAGAACGCGCAAAAAAACATTATTTAAACCGTAACAGAGCCCGTTTCCCCCACACCTACTTAAAAAGTGTGAATCTGCGCATTGTTTTGATTTCGTCACTTCGTTTAATCAAAGGTGTTGTTCTAAAAATAAACGCGTAAATCATCATGGCTCCCCAGGGCCCCTACTGAAAAAAACTGGAAGGCCTGGGCCCCACCTCCCTTTCCCCCACTACCGCCACCTATGGCGGAGAGCGATAAACGAATAATTTCTTTCTATCGATGCTAAACCCCTTAGAACTCTCAGACAAAATAGCCTATAGCGCTCTTAGTGGCGATATAAATTTTTGTAAAGATAGGAGAACAGAGATTCTGGAGAAACTCTTGTGCTCTGTTGATATAAACTTGTATGTGTTTTCGTTTGTAGTCGGAATTAAGTGTTCTCCTCATACATACATACTGATTCTAATTTTTGTAGTAGAATTATTGGTTACTTATCGTCTTAGCATGGGTGATGAGAAGCCAAATCAAGTAAGTTATTTATTACCTGTATCAATACAAATAATTCTGTAATTATCTTCACTTGCAAAATCGTAATTTTTGGATTAGCATTTTCACAAGTTTATCTAACTTCAAGTAACTTAGGTGAAGTGAAATCTATCGTTGACCTAGTGACAACGATAAACAGCAAGATTAAGTTAGCATAAAAGCTCTAGTTTTACAAGTTTAAGTGTTGCTGAAACAGTTACCGGTAAATCTTAACTGTAACATGTACCATACCAGTACCAGTAGCTTGCATTTTAGCCTACTGTAGTGTAGAGAAAAAGGTACTATAGTTGTATATCGTTATTACTGTGTAATAAGTTTTTAATGCTTTTTGTACGGTACCTATGTCCTAGGCGTGCTTTCCCCTGTCAGCTGTAGCAGTTTAGCTAGGCTATGCAATCAAGCAGCAGGCATAGGGTAGGCTACTACTACTGACTTATAGCCTATTCCTATAACCTAGCTGCATCAGTATCATTATCAAAATATCGATCAAAGTTGATAGGATACGGTACTGTAAATATTTGAGCTTTAATTACCCAGTATTTAGTTTTTTTTGGTGAAAACGATATAGAGTGTATGACAAAAATAAATCTGAAATGCATGATTGATATTCATATGGACCCCATTTTTAATTAACTGAAAAATAACCTACTGGTACCACTACAGTATCAATCGCAAAATATTGCTTTATCTATCAGTAGGTCTATCATGTCTTTTGGTTATCTAAATTTATCATGCCTATGTAAACATTCTCGATAATCATGAGTAAGAAGGGGAAGGTTAGAGCTAACTTTTAATTTGTTACCGGTAATAATATATTTTGATTTCAGGATGTCAAAGCTGAAGGAAATGATCACATTAATCTTAGAGTTACAGGACAAGTAAGTTTCTGAATTTAAAATTCGTGAATTGGAGTGTTTTCTTGGGTGCAAGCTGACTGCTGAGTCATTTTTAACTTGTCATTGTTTGTTATTAGCTATAGAAAATCATTGATTTTTAACTGGTAGCAGGTGTGCCAAATCCTTAAGAGAAAGCTCTGTCTAGTAATTTGTCTATGATGTGTTTTTGTTTATACTTGCTTTTACTAATATTGTTTTGGTGTGGCGTTTTATTCTATATCAGTATGTCAATCGTTGAGATAGATCTTTGCTACCGCAATAAAGTTGTGAAAGAAATAAAATAGAGAACAATTGAATTGCTAGCCAAATTTTTGTTTTTTTGTCAACATTCAAGCCTCATAGGCTTATCATAAGTTGAATGCAGAATTTAAGTGTAGAAAAATTATCATCAGAATGTAGATATCAATCTATTTGAAGATTTTAAGTGCAGTAGTTAACATTCTTAGCACTACTTTTTTATGCTAGTACTGAGTAGCTAAAGCTTTTCATTACTTATTTTTCAGGATGGATCTGTGGTACAGTTTAAAATTAAACGACATACTCCTTTAAGAAAATTAATGCAAGCGTATTGTGATCGACAGGTATATATATACATTTATTGATAAAGAAGCTTTTCTGTGTTTAATTTTTATCTAGTTTTTTATTAATTCTGACTCGAATCTAACCCAAACTCAAATGCTTACTCTAAAACTATTCCCAAATCGAACCCAAACCCTAACCTAAACCCTAATTTTAACCCCTAAAAAAGCAAATGAAAAAAGCGCGAATGAATATTTTTCAGTTCTGTTTGATTCTCTTTAACTTGAAGATTTTCAGTGAAATAGTCTCTACCTTTAACAAAACTGTTATTTGGTAAGTTTAATTGAAACTAAAATTTGATTAGCCTATGGTGCTGCAGACACACATGTGGCTGCCTCACTCAATCATGTTAGTTATAAATGGTTGATGCTGCTTCTTTCATGTTTTATGAAGTCTAAAAAGTTAAAACTTTATTCACAACTGAAAGTAGTTGATTTGGTTATTTTTTTTGTTATTTTAACATTGTAACATTTACCATGCTTAATTATAATGGGTCAAAGCTGCCGTATACGATGACAAAAGCTAACTATTTTCTAAAGAGAAATTGTTAATGGATTGGTTTGTATTTGCAGTTTGCAACAGAAGCATTAAAAAAAAAGAGACGTTGATTTTACACTCTGACTAGTTTTAGCAAGTTAGTTTGTTTCATGGGATTTCTAGCAAAAGTTTTTATAATTTTCTTTATTGCTGTTTTCAGGGGCAAAGTTTGAGCATGATTCGTTTTCGTTTTGATGGCCAGGCTATTAATGAAAATGACACCCCTCAAAAGGTAACCTACCACTGTCCTAACAAAGTACCTCTTATTCATAACCTAGATTTGTGCATAATGTAACTTGTGTTTTTTGTTCTTGAGCAGAATCTTTACCAGAATCACTAAA
Organism: Trididemnum nubilum; assembly: GCA_963965965.1. Classification (NCBI taxonomy): domain Eukaryota; kingdom Metazoa; phylum Chordata; class Ascidiacea; order Aplousobranchia; family Didemnidae; genus Trididemnum; species Trididemnum nubilum. Next base: position 5,220,695 of record OZ014481.1, on the reverse strand, counting down.
TCCCGTTGCTCAGTGCTGAGTATTGAAAGGAGTTTAGATAGTAGCATGTTATGTGTAATCACTTATGGCTGTCCAGCGTCCATCCATTTTGATGTCCCAGGCTGACAAAAGCCTTGCAAACACGATAGAGTGCTCTGCGTTGGTGTGGTATGGTAGGGCAGACGCAGTAGGTGCCTAGTGCATACGATGACTGCACCATCTACGATTTTTTCTAAACTTCTTTTGGACCTTTGCTACACTTGAATTTCTTGATGGACTTTTTGACGAAAACTACTAGTGTTCACTTACTGTTCAGCAAGAATCGAACAAGAATTCTGCTTAGTTAAATTTGAAGTGAATCTTTCGATAGTGGTGATAACTTGCAAATTATTTAGCAGACCAGTCGTGGAGTGGGTGTGGTGTCTGCTACTGAAACGGCAGGCTTTGGTTCGATTTCCGGTCGGTTCAAACGGAAAACTATAAAAATTGATATTTACAGCTTCCCCGCTTCACTTTTAGCATTAAAAAGGGGCATTGTGAAGCCTCCAACGTGTGTGGTAGACTAGTGTCAGCTTGACTCAAAAAGTGCAAAGTTGTCTTAGCTGTATCGTAGCCAAGGCAACTTGGTAAATAAAGATGAAACTACAATTTATGTTTTTATAGTTGGACATGGAAGATGAGGATACCATTGATGTTTTCACTCAGCAAACAGGCGGGGTCTTACCATGACACTCCTGGCTGTTCATCCTACGCCACACGCTGCTGGACTTTTACTGTATAGAGCGGCTGCTTGCACAAAACGAACTAAGCGAAAGCGGATAATGCTCGGACAGAGTTGCATTTTTGCAACTTCTAAGCCAATGTACATATAATTTAGCAATATTAAATGAAGTGCAGCAGCCAACTGATCATTTACTGCCTTTCTTTGTTGCAAAGTATGGTTTACTTGGCTAGGTAAACTAGGGCGACTGTCTGGATCTGTGCTTCATTAGCGCACTCCGTTTAATTTCCTATGTTTGTCGTTTTTTGTTTTTTTCGAATTTCCATTGGAAAACTAGTTAATGTAAAATTTTCCGTGGAAAAACCCGCCAAATCGCTAATTCTTTAACGTTGAATAACATCAGAATTTTTGTTTTGGATTTCAAAACAATCAATTAATAATTATACTTATGAGTGATGGACATTAAAGATCCTGAAAGAATTAATCACTGATTAAGAATACAGCAATTATGTTTTGGGATCCTTAAACACGGCTCTGTATTTCATTTGTGTAAAAGCTTTACTAGTACACACTGGTAAATTTGACACTTAAAGCCGTATTGTAAATTTTATAAGACTGCGTTGTCAGGGAAATTTGGAGCTTGCAAGAAACTCAAGTTGCTCTTGTGAAGGGTTGGGCCTTTTTAATCCTTCTGTTAGGTAAGAAAAATTTTGACTATTTAAGCACAGATAAATCGAATAGTTCATTTCTTTTTGAGTTCTTTGGGTTTGGTTTATTTGATATTCATTTTGAAATTTTTACTCTAATCGCGATTTGCACGACTGTACGTTCTTGCTCTACTGCCCATAGGAAATTTTGTGTTTATTGCTCCGGGTATTTTCTCTGATTTTGTACCCATATCACTAAAGCCAAGTTTCACTCTGCAAGCTACATACCGACTTCGATCAACCGAGTTTTCAATATTGTCGGATGAAGCTTTTCAATAAGATTAAACCTGTATTTTTTATTTGTATGACTCGCATGCTGTCAGTGCTGGCCAAACATGTCTTAAATGCTATTCAAACTTTTTCTCGCTTTGCTTACTCAATAAAATCATTTTCGGTTTTTCTTGGCTCGCAGTTTGAACGTTTCAATCACTGTTTTTTTTTCAAGCTAACACTGAAGCCGACAAACACAGCAAAAACATTAAAATTCTTTTCTCGTATTGTGTCTGTTGTAGCCTTTAAAAATTAGATACGGAATTGAAAATTGTAGTGAAATCGTGTAACGTCTCCTGTAGGTCTTTCAGGAAGTAAAATGAAGTTAAGTTTGCTGAAGCGAGTAAGCATCAACAAGCCACTGGTAGTTACAACGACATTAGTACAAGTTGTCACGAAAATGTTAGTTCGTCCTGGCGGAGCTACGCTATATTGTGCATTAATTTAAAATGCAGTAAGTTGCAGCTACCTTTCGTTCGACACGATAATCTCTTGAGTCATACTAGCAATTTGTGAGCTTTTTACTCAAGCAATTTCTCCAACTGAGTTCTCTTTAGTCGAGCCCAGTTCATATGCCGCTTTTTACTCAAGCAATTTCTCCAAATGAGTTCTCTTTATTCGCATAACGGACGCGAGCTTTCAAATCGGAGCGAACGTTGTGGAATAGACTTTTGTTAGCGATTCCGCACACCGTATTAAGCCTGTTTCACACCGGTGTCGTTATCGCATCAAATGAGCCTTCTGACGCGATAACGACGCGTATAAACGACAGGGCATTCACGCCAAGCAATTGCGTCCGATAAAGATATATGTTTTATACGATCGCCCGACAAAAGATAAAATCCATGGGCGGCTCGTCTAAGGAGATTGCGGGAGTGCAGCCCCTTTCAAATACTTTTGTGTTTCTGTCAGTGGCATTGCAACAAAAAAATGCGTCAGAAATTTACTTTTACATTAATTTTTTTAAGCAAAAGTTTTCCTCATTTGATAAGCCAATTAAACGTTTTGCTTTCATAATTCCAAAGAAACAATTTTTGTATCGCGTGTTAAATCATGGTTGAATACAGTAAAGCGATTTCTGCCGACGCGAGTCTGCAATATTGCAGCCCGGCTTGCCAGCTTAATTGACATATCTCCGCGACTGCATCTAAAGCGAGACATTCAATCGCCTGGGCTGCAGCCAGAAAACCTATGTCTTTTTTTCAACGAGCGAAATCAAGTAGAGCTTTGTTTGCAGCGGAAGCCGCAACATTTCAACTAGTAGTGCAGCATTTAATGTTGCCAAGGCGTTCCATTGAAAAAGAAGTGATTGAAAGCATTGATACCTTAAACGAGAAGGTCATCGACCATTTTTTGATAATAAAAAAGCAATGGACGTTATTTTCAAGTAATTTTCAATGGACGTTATTTTCAAGTAACGTTTTGAAAACTACAACTACGTCACTACAGTAAGCAGTGAAAGGAAATTTATTTGATTATGCATTCTAATTGAAATCATCTCATTGCTGTTACCAAGACTCAAGAGTGTTTTATTTTAATTTTTTGTAATTTTTTTATTTTTGTATTTTTATTATTTGTTTTTTAAGAACTATTTTGATTTTTTTTCATTTTCAATGTTTAATACCATGTCTTAGCCTTGCTGCTTTTCGTTTTCGCCAAGTTTAGCCAAACACCCGACAGAGCCGTAACCGCCAGACACGTTCAGACGTTTTCTCTCATTACAATTTGGGCGGTCTCTAAATGTTTGAAATTCTAATTCACAGCAACAGGCCAGTTGGTCGAGCGGTAACGCATTCGTCTCTGGCGCTGGAGGTCCGCGGTTCAAATCTTAGGCCGATCAAATGGGATATAGTGCTGCCAACGGCTCGCCACCGCTGCGACATTTCTTCCAAAGAAGCTGTGTTGCCCGCAGGCGCAATGTTGCGAAGATGAGCCCCGCAAACTCGTTACACGCTGCTGTTTAAGTGTATAACGAAAGATTTGATTTGATCATTTACAGCTGCCGTACAATAATACTGAGAAAACGTTTTCTCACAGAATCCCACCTACGGCTACGGCCGTGAGTAAAACTACCGGTTGCTGTTGGTTGATGCGTAAAATCAGGACCGTAGCAAAAGGGGCCAGGAGGCATAGCTCGTTCTGGAAAACTCTTCCTTAGTTTTACCATTAGTGTATCGCAACAAAATTAAATTTAAAAAATACGTACACGTCAAAAATTTAACACCCTACAATCTGTTTTACCCGTAATTGGGATCATCAGGAGTGTCTTCAAAAGTAACACAAAGTTTAAAATCGAAAATTTAAAAATTAAAATGTAACTGTATTGTAGGCAGAGGCGTATTTAGGGGGGGGGGGCATGGTACCATGGCCCCTCCTTTGGGGTGCCAGTAATGCATAAATAAGTAAGAATAGTGCGCAAAATTGAGTTATGGCCCCCCTGTTTGGAATTTAGGCAGAAAGTCTGTAGATAAAAATGGGCTGCATTTGGATGAAGACCTTTTTTTCGGGGGGAGGTCTTCACCTAAATTTGGGCAGAAAAACGGACTAATTCTAAGTGAAGACCTTTTTTTTAATCCTCATTATTCTCAAATTTCCTGCCCCCCTTTCGAAAATCCTGCGTGCGCTAGTGACTGTGGGCACGCCATTAATACAGCATTTAGCTAGAAATAACGTCTTCGGTTACACCTAGCTCCAAATTAGCTAATATACTTTAATCGAAGACAGTGTTTTTTTTTCCGGTTTTTGATTTTCACCGTATATTTGAACAAAATTGACCCAATATTTTTTCCGAAGTTTTCATAAATTTTTCCACAACTGTGAGGTAGCACTTCCTCACATATCTGCTTTCCCATTAGGCTAGTGTTTCATCAGCATCTGAATTCACACATAGCCTATCCTGGCAGCCCACCCGAACCTTCTAATACAGTAACTGCTATAAATAATCCGCTATGTAACTTTGAGTTTTATAAATTAAAATGAAAAACGCTGAGCGATGTCTGAACAACGAATCAGGCTTATACCGCTGCTCTGCCTGGAATTAGGCATCGGCAGATCCAGGCGCGTAGCCAGAAATCCGTAATGGGGGGTGGCTAGTTCGGGGGTCTGGGGGCGGAGCCCCTAGCGCTCAAAGATTTTGCATTTTTTGCAAAAACTAACTTAATTTTAGGGCTAGTTTAGTAAAAAATAATGCTTTTAAAACGTGGCATAGTAATTGGCAGTGCAACATGATTCAACTGGTTGCATTAATGGGCTATGTAATCAGGTGGCTAATGATAACACTGTATTTCTCTTGTTTACATGCTGGTAAATCATAAAACCCAATTATTCATAAAAACTCACTCGGAGTAGTCTATTTCGTCTATATTTCGTAAAGAAAAATAATTGGGGGTTGGGGGGGGGCTAATGGAAAGAAATTTGAGAGAAGTGATGGGTAATTAACTAACACTGAATAGCCCCCCCCCCCCTTATTCATGAGTTTATAATATATTTGATGATAAAACCTCTGTTTGGCATTTTTAACCTAGCGATCAAATTTGATTGTTTATTTTTGGGCACTTTTTAAAGTTTTTATTGATTTGTGACTTTAATTTTTGACAAATTAGCCCCCCCCCCCCCCCCCCGAATACATGTTTCAAAAATTGCTTTAAATCACTTTTTAGTCCATTCCAGCAGAAAAAAAAAACAGTCTCAAACGAGCTAAAAACGTGGTATTTTCCTTATTCTGCGTTTTGGTTGACAGGCCAATGGGTGGAGGCTATAGCCCCCTCCTCCCCCCTGGCTACGCCACTGAATAGATCACTTTGCTGGTTAAACTACAACAAATTATAAGCGAATAACATTGTTCAAAACTGCCCATGTAGAGAAATAAAATGCTACAGATTCTATAATTTTCTTGTTTAAAAGGACTAAAGTATATTAAGACATCTAAATTAATGCTATTGATTGAATTGCGATTTTTTAATTGTCGAGTCCAACTCAAGAAATGAACATCAATAAATCAATAGTTTCAAATTGGCTGTGTTCTTCTTTTGCTTAATTTTTGCCAGTAAAGTAAGTCTTTATTTTAGGTCAATATTAGGTTGAATTTTTATACAGATCAGAGGTAGAATAGATAAAGGGTAAACTAAACGGTTAACTCGGGTTCGATTCCTATTCGGGTTAACCAAAAACTATTAAACTTAGTAATCAAAGCTTAGCAAATCACATGCTATGACGTCATTAGAAATTTTCAAAAAGATGGATTTTTAAGGTTCAAAGATACCGTAGAATGGAGGATCAGAAGCCATGCCTAGGTTGGCATGTAACCTGGATTTTGCTAAGGAGGGAAAAGCTTTTCTAAAAACGTCTAAATTGGGAGACGTGGTGAGCAAATTAGTGTAACTCAACGTATCACAGACGGGGGTCTGCAGTCGCTGAGAAATTTTTTGTAATTTTTTAGAAAAAATAGCTGTTTTAAGGCAATTTGAATCACATTTTGCACGTTTTTATAGTGTCATTTGAAACAACTAAATTTTTAAGATTTTAAAGCCAATAGAAAAAATCAAATTAAAGAGGTTTTCCTTTACTTAAAGATCAAGTCCAAAGCACGTTTAAAATTTTGAATTTGGGGGTTAGATTTTGTAACTGACTAGGCCCAAGTGAGGAGAAACAAGATACATAGCCTCCGGCGATATTTTTAGCAGTAAATAATAATTCACTAGAAGATTTGTCTTGGAGATTTTGTTTTGTCATGAAAATAACCACTTTTAAGAGTGCGTGTATGCCAAGGGGCCCAGGTCCTCCCAATTCAAAATCTACAATTTGTTTAATAAGCATTTCTCCAAGCTAATTTTTTTTTGATAATATTTTATCGCGTAAAAACTGGCAAGGTGGAAGTGGATTGTTGCTTAAAGTTGGTACAGTAAATGATTGCCAGTCATGTTAATGGACTACTTTCACAGAACGGTTGGATGAGGATCTGAAGTTGCAACTTTTAGGATAAAAACCCTGAATTTATCCTGGTTTATACATTTAAACTGGTTGGCAAAAGTTTGAATTGAGGGGGCCCATGCCTTTTGGTCGTCAATACTAATATTATATACATTAATAGGCGTGTACTGTTGCAGGAAAAAACACTAAAAGAAACTGTAACTGAAGAAATAATAGGCTTTGTTATTAGTTTTGTCTTTGGTGGTATTTCAATTGGGGAGGACCCTTCTCTCCTGGACCCTGCCCTTGGTTATGTGCATGGTGTGAAGCCTCTATTCTGAGTGGTAAACAGGCTGCAGCTTGACGAGCACAGCGAGGTCCCTTTGCTCTATCATGCCGATCAAAGGCAATTTGACGATTAACTATGTAACTACAATTTCATTATTATTTACAGTGTATGCACTTGAAAGGGTTGAAGCATCCAGTCCATTCTGATAGTTTACCATAGCTAAAATCGAAATATAATTTTTGAAATTCTTTGTTCTCATTTGGGGGCTGCGGATACAAATCTGAGTTTGTTCTCCCAGTCTCAATTCTCCAGCATAAGTGAGAGGTTTACTAAAATTGGTTTGGTCATATGCATAGGTGGGGGCACAAGTCCGTTAATCGTTAATAACGAAGCTAACTTTTTCACTAATCCGTTAATCCGTTGAAAAGTTTTTTCATGTTAACGGACTAAATTAAGTTCAGTTAAGTACTGTTAACGGACTAAAGTAACTTCCGTTAAGATTTTTATCGTTAATATCTTGCAGCTTCGTAGTGCATTTGAACTTGTTTTTATCGTGAAATTAGATTAGACTGTAAAATGTAACTTTCAAAACACAAAAAGACCACCACAGCAATAAATATTTCCTTAAAATCAGCTCAACAGCGTCAATGCGTGTTCTAGAAGCGAGTGAATAAAACGAAATGTAAATTACACGCAAAATGTTAACGGATTAACGGACTTTATTAAGTTCCGTTAATCAAAGCTAAAAATAACGGATTAACGTTAACGGAGGTGTGAAGTTTGTTAACGGACTAGTGGTTAACGAAGCTAACGTTTTCCATTAACTTGCCCATCTATGGTCATATGATGTTACACTGTAAAAAATTTTTCCATGAATTTTACATATTTTATATGGCAGCAGTGATGCCATATAAATGTATGTAATTTTTATTTACGCATTTATATGTGCAGTCCAAAAACATATTTTATGTATAACTACTTACAATTACGTTGAAATACAATTTTTTTGTATTTTGATATTTACAAAGTTTATGTAAAGGCATTATACCACTTCATGTAAAATTACAAATAGTTGCGTTAATTTACGGACTTTCTGTGTTTCATTTTTACGCAGCTTTTACGTATATTCACCGAATGTATGCCCATTAACAAGCGTTGTAGGTTATTATTCCGTACGTAGTTTCACACTTTTTTTACTGTAAGTATGTCAATCTACTTACCATGTAGGTTATGAAATTTTTACCTACTCATTTCAAGTTTTTCATATTCTTTACGTGAAACTTGAAAGTTTTTGATAATATACCAACGCAATTGTCTAAAAGTGATCACTAAGTTTATATATGGGTACGTTAAAAGTAACAAATTTTGAACGAGAATTGACGTAAACATTACTGCGCATAAAGAAGTGGAGTCCCAGCACTGATGCATGGCAACTCATATTAGCGACACCTTTGATTACATGCCGAAACAATAACATGCAAAAATTTACATCAGTTATGCTTTATAATTGCAAACGGAAAATAACAAACATCTTAAAGGCGCTTAGATAGCTGTTCTAACAATTCAAGTGTAACTAAGTTGCAGCATTCCGTTAATGTATCACAGAATTAAGGCACCGAATGAATAACCGAACAAGCCCTTTGCGCTTACGACTCAATACAAACATGCAAAAATGCAGCAGCGATGACCGTTGTTTATTTACTGTTTTGAAAATAAACGAACAGGATTGTGTGCAATAAATACATGATGCAAAGTCAACACTAAATAAAAAAATCGTTTACTTTTCCAGCTTACTGCAACTTTTCAAAACTGTTTACGCCTCAGAGTTGCAAACGGGTTGACCATAGTTCAAACCTCAACTCGGCTTGAATTCAAAATTGAATTCAAGCCCTAAACAGTCTCAAAAATTATTTTAGATACTAATTTAGTCAACTTAATTTGGTATAATAACTTGTAAAATCAATAAACTTTGGGTTTTTGTACGCTAGCTAAATGAGAAGCTAGCTTGAACGTAGCGCCAATTAAAAACAAAATTATGTTTAGAAAGATTCGCATTGACTGTTTGAGCAATATTTTCAAACCATCATCACATGCAAACTGCTTTCTTAATGGCAAATGCTAGTAAGTTGGTCTACTTTTACAAACTTTAGCTCAACCAACTCCTTTCACAAGCTTGAAGCACATCGAAACCACTTCTAACATACGAAGAAAGTAGCTGATAATTTTTATGCTGAAGGTATTCGCTAATATTGTGTGTTGATTTTGAATATTTATTGTAACCAACATAACCCTGGTATTGGAGCGAAACTTTTCTAAAACTTAGGCCAGAATCCTATTCGAAAAAAACGACCCCAGTTTACAACTCTGCATTGTCTGCGCTTGCAACCTACCAAAGCAACAGTGTTTTATTAGAAAGCATTTCCAGAAAACTCAAATGATTACTGGCAGTGTTACCTTTTTTTAACAAAATTAAATTTCCTGAATGAATGCATTAAATAGCCATAAAAAACAAATTCGCTTTACAGCAAAATTGCGGCAGTGATGACTGCTGTTCATACTGTCTTAAAAATATCAGGATTACGCAGCTTGCAAGAAATTTTCTGCAAAAACAACACACATTAAAAGCAATTATTTTGCGCCAAAAAATTGCCACCTAACTTACTTGGCATGTAAGAATTGGTTAGCGACGTGCTTCAGACTAGTAAAAGGTTTGGTTGAGCTTGAAGTTGTGAGAGTAGGCCAACTAGTTTGCGAAGAAAACAGCAGTTTGCATGTGCTGATGCAGTCAAGTGTGCTGTTCCAAACCGGACAAAGTAAGTATACTTCGGCCTCTACTAACTATAAAAAATTGAACCTGCTTATAATGTTAGTGCATTGACAAATTAGTGTCAATGGTGCACGGATTGACCAAAATGGATATTTCAAGAGACTTCTGGTTAGCTTTACCCAGATATATTTTAGCCAGCTAACCTACAGCAAAACATAATCCCGACAGTACTAATCTCAGCAATGTTCTAACGGGTATAATCTGGCCGGAAAAAGTTATGCAAAACTTATATTATGAAGGCTTACTAAACTATGAATTTATTTGGTTAACCCACGGGCCGAGATGTAACTGCAGTAAGCTAATGCGACTCCATATCGAACACCCACAGTTAAGGCCTTACACGGTATCCTGGTTTGTCCAGTCTGAGCACCAAACTCGATTGTTTTATCAATGCATGCTAATCGCTTTCTTCTTCGCGGTGCACTTGCAATTTCAACTATCAAGCTGAACCAACGCTTAGCGGATCTGGATCAGTCAGTAAACCTATTGCAACAAACCAAATGAACAGCGAATACACAACGCAATTTTGAAAAAAGCTAAAATAGAAAACCCAGGTCTGTTGCCTTTTCGGATGTGTAAAACACCAAAAAAACTTAACAGTATGGCAAAACTAAAAAACGCATAAGCATATGTATTGGTATTTCATACGGCAAATGTTTTGAAATGACGAAAAAGGTTTAGTTATTCTATGTTGTCAAAATAAAGACATCAAAATAACAGAGCTTTTACTACAGCATCAACAAAATGATATTGTGTTAGTTCAAAGCTTGTCGCTTTAGTTATGGAGCGATTATACCTCACTTATAATAGCAAACAAATCAAGTGGCAAATGCACCAATTAAATGTGGACAGGAAGAATCAAATTGCCAAGATTTTTCCCTAAATAGACTTTCAGAATTTTAAGCGAACTTGCAGTTTTGATTCGCAACTACTAAACAAACCGTGAATGAATAGACGTAGCACACATCAGCAAAAATGACATTCTCATAGCAAGAAAGATTATGCTTTCTGAACGAATAAACAAAAGATGGGTTCACGAAAACGTGGGTCAAAACGGGACACTTAATCAATCATACATCAAAATGCAAAAACAATTCCAAAAATACTCAATCATATATTTCTAATTACACAAAGGAGTAATTCGAAAAAGACAACACATTTCTTTTAAATCTAATGCTCCGTTTTGCCCCACTTTCCTAATACTCAAATAATACAGTGGAACTCTGGTTAGCGACCACCTCTTTATCAGAACTACTTCAGTGCAGTCCCGAATAATTTACAATGGTAGTTAATGCATAGCAGTTTGTTTCAATAACGCGACCACCCCGATTTTCAGACCAGGATTGCCATATTTTGGTCCAAAACTGCAAATTTAATTCCGCTTAAGCGACCACACCTGCTTATAAATGTGCTTTTGTGACCATAAGTGGGCCTTTGATTCAAAAAAAGCTCTAAGCTTTGCTAAATTCAAGCTTCAAATGGTTGGTTAAACAGGTTTAAGACACGACATAGCATTTCTCAGGCTGTTATTTGCGGAGAGAGTGGCTATGTTGGTGTGGTAAAGTGTATGGTTTAATTTGGTAGTCTTGTATTACGTTAAAACGCCTGCAACGCTTTTTTGTTATTTCGTAATCTTAATTGCATTTTCATCTCTGCGTAAAACGTAAACATTTGCTTGAAAAGTAGTTGCCACTGTGCAGTTTAACTGACAGTAGGTTTGCAGTATAGCTAGAACAGTATGGCCTGTGTATTAAGTTGCAATGTTTATTAACCGTACTATGAGTTTTACAATATGTTTTGCTATTTTGCTTATTGTAGATGTAGTTATGTTATAGCTTGTTAAAGCCTATAAGTTTGTGAATTGTACTGTATATTAATAAATGTTATATTGATGATCGGCTTCATTACAATTTAACAAGCTATAATGAGAAAACTTATGAAACCTGAGAGACTAAGTGTGGATCCTAACGGTCAAGATGCTGCTAAGCAATGGAAGCACTGGGCGCGAACCTTTGACAATTATTTGGAGTCACTAGAGCAAGAGAGACGAGACGGGGATCCAGCTATTAACAAGTTGAGAATTCTGACAAACAGCGTTGATTATAAAGTATTCGATTACATCGAAGATTCGGAGTCTTATGACGCGGCTATCGCCACATTAAAAGCTCTGTACGTTAAAACTCCAAATACAGTGTTTGCCAGACACAGACTCGCAACGGCGAAACAACAGCCAGGTCAAACGCTTAGCGAATTTCTTCAAAAGTTACAATCTTTAAGTAAAGACTGCGAATTTCAAGCTGTCACGGCTGAGGTCCATCGCCAAGAGGCCGTCCGTGATGCCTTCATCAACGGCCTACTGTCCAGTGCAATTCGTCAAAGACTCTTGGAAAATCGAGAGTTAAACTTAGACACTGCGTTTACTCAAGCCAACTCTCTCGACTTAGCTCAACAACATTCTCAAGCGTATGATACGTTGAAAGGTGCTCAAGTGATGGCAGTTCCTACGCACAATAGTGATGAAAACTCATCTTCATCTGATGAAAAAGACCATACCGCTTCCGTTTCGAAACCAAAGAAACCTTGCTATTTTTGCGGAAGTAAGTTACCACATTTACGAAGAAATTGTCCTGCTCGAAATGCTCTTTGTTTTAAATGCCAAAAAAGGGGCCATTTTTCCAAGTGCTGTAAAAGTCAACGCTCTCCTGCAGCAGCGTCCCCTTCATCTTCTCAGCAGATGTGTGCAATCAAGACTGCGCCGTCTTGTCTGTCATATTCGACCATAAAATCATTTGTTCAAGGACACGAACTGTCTACTATAATTGATTCTGGTAGCTCCATGAGCTTTATTAACGATGTTACAGCAAAGACTATAAACTTACCCATTGAATCTTGTCGAGACGAGATATCGTTAGCATCTTCCAGCACACGAGGTCAGATTGTGGGACATTGTGTAGTTGATTTGACAATTCAAGGCAAGAAATATGAACAAATTGCCCTCGGAGTTCTTAAAGATTTGTGCGCAGATCTGCTTTTGGGCGGAGATTTTCAGAAACAACACAAGCGTGTGGTCATTCACTACGATGGTTCAAAGCCTGATCTTGTAGTATCGAAAAATCAACATTTAAGTGTAGTAGCGGCATCTGATGTTAAGCCGGCTAATCTGTTCAACAACCTGGCTCCGGAGTGCCGCCCGATTGCAACTAAGTCCCGTCGTTTCAATGCTGAGGACCGGAATTTTATTGTTGATGAAATTGAGCGGCTGCAATCAACAGGAGTAATCCGTCCCAGCAACTCGCCGTGGCGCGCACAAGTATTAGTAGTGAAGAACCCAGAGTCCGGTAAGAAGCGACTTTGTGTGGATTACTCTCAAACGATTAACTTGTATACGCAGTTAGATGCATATCCTCTGCCGCGTATTGAGGACCTTGTAAACAAGTTGTCTACATACCAAATATTCTCTACGTACGATCTCAAGAGCGCCTATCATCAAATACCCATTGAGGAATGCAACAAAGCTTATACTGCCTTCGAAGCTTGTGGAAAACTCTTTGAATTTAACAGAATTCCATTTGGCGTAACTAATGGGGTACCACAATTCCAGAGAAAAATGGATGAGCTTGTTACGAACTCTGGACTGAAGGACACTTTTCCATATTTAGACAATGTAACTGTGGCCGGTAGGAATCGGAAAGAGCATGATACGAACGTCAAAGCCTTGTTTGATGCATTTCGAAAGCATGGGGTGACGCTAAATGAATCGAAGACTGTTGAGTCTGTCACCGAGATTAACATTCTTGGCTATTGTGTGGGAAATGGGCAAATCAAACCTGACCCAGACAGGCTCCGCCCACTGTTAGACCTGCCACCACCCAAAGATGCAAAAGCGTTAAAACGAGCTCTTGGTTTGTTTTCGTACTACGCAAAATGGGTGATGAACTTTTCTGACAAGATTCTCCATCTCAAAACTGCAAAGAAATTTCCTTTACATGCAAATGCACTCAAAGAATTTAACGTTTTGAAGAAAGAAATCGCTAAAGCCTCGTTGCAAGCAATTGACGAAAATCGTCCATTTGTTGTGGAATGCGACGCCTCTGAAGCGGCTATTTCTGCTACACTAAACCAAGGTGGCCGACCGGTCGCCTTTATGTCTCGCACACTCCGTGGAGGCGAAAAGCACTACCCAGCGGTTGAGAAAGAGGTGACGGCCATAATAGAGGCTATTCGTAAATGGGAGCACTTACTTGCTCGGCAACATTTTACGTTAATAACGGACCAAAAATCGGTCGCGTTTATGCTGGACAACCGAAAACGCACCAAAATCAAAAACAACAAAATTCAATGTTGGCGATTAGAATTAGCATCCTTTTCTTACACCATAAAATACAGGCCTGGAGTTGAAAATGTAGCTCCTGATGCATTAACTCGTGTTACTTGTGCAGTTACAAATCACTATTGATCTAAAAGAGTTGCATGAAAATATGTGCCATCCTGGGGTTAGGCGGTTGTCACACTATGTGCGCTCTAAAAATCTTCCGTTTTCCGTGGAAGATGTGAAGAAAGTTTGTTCGTCATGCCCAACGTGTGCGGAACTGAAACCGCAGTTTTATAATTTAAGTCAGGGCACTTTGATTAAGGCCACTCAGCCTTTTGAACGGATTTCGATTGATTTTAAAGGACCGTTGCCTTCCACTACCCGAAACGTGTATTTACTAGTCATTGTTGATGAGTTTTCAAGATTTCCTTTTTGTTATCCGTGTTCTAATATGCATGCTCAAACTGTAATCAAATGCTTAAATGATTTGTTTACTATGTGTGGAGTTCCAAGTTGTGTTCATTCTGATAATGCTAGCTATTTCAGATCTTATGAATTAAAGCAGTTCTTAACCGGTCTGGGTATTGCCACCAGCCATAGTTCTATTTATCATCCCACTGGCAATTCGCAGGTTGAACGATATATTGGTGTAATATGGCGGACGATTAGATTGGCACTAAAATCTCGTGGTTTGGACATTGCTAAATGGGAACTTGTGTTGCCTGAAGTATTGCATTCTCAACGATCATTGCTTTGCACCAGTACTAATGCTACACCGCATGAGTTGTTTTTCAATTTCTACCGAAAATCGTGCTGTGGTTTTACACTACCGAGCTGGCTTGCTGAGCCGGGACCTGTATTGCTGCGTAATTTTGTGCGTACACATAAGAATGATGACTTGGTACGAAAAGTCGAATTAACTGAGGCAAATCCTTCATTTGCTCGGGTACGATTTCCTGATGGACGCGAGTCTACTGTATCTTTGAAAGATTTGGCACCTTATCTGGCGTTAGCTGACGCTCATGATAGTGATAAAAGTATTGACAATTCTTCTCTTGAAGAGTCATCATCGGAGCTTGATAAATCAACTGTGTCTAATGCTGACAATGTTATTGTGTCTGATTGTAATGTTGATAGTCGTTCTGAATCGCCAGTGAAGGACCTGCACAAAACTCCAAGTAATTCTCCATCTGTTCGTAGGTCTACAAGAGCTAATAAAGGAGTACCCCCGCCACGTTATGGAGACCCAGTATCTTTTTAAGAAGGGGTGATTGTGGTAAAGTGTATGGTTTAATTTGGTAGTCTTGTATTACGTTAAAACGCCTGCAACGCTTTTTTGTTATTTCGTAATCATAATTGCATTTTCATCTCTGCGTAAAACGTAAACATTTGCTTGAAAAGTAGTTGCCACTGTGCAGTTTAACTGACAGTAGGTTTGCAGTATAGCTAGAACAGTATGGCCTGTGTATTAAGTTGCAATGTTTATTAACCGTACTATGAGTTTTACAATATGTTTTGCTATTTTGCTTATTGTAGATGTAGTTATGTTATAGCTTGTTAAAGCCTATAAGTTTGTGAATTGTACTGTATATTAATAAATGTTATATTGATGATCGGCTTCATTACAGTTGGCGAAGAAGTCATGCAGAGTTACTACAAACAAGATCTGGGATGCTCCAAAGCAAAATTCGCTAACATGACCGCCCCGCTAATGCATCCGCTTGATTACGGTCCCATTGGTGGTCATGTACGCGGAGTTCCACTGTACTTGACGACTTTTCAAACGCATGCACAAAAGTTGTTCATGCTACTCAGCAATGTAAGCACTTTCGCTTGCACACCGTTAATTCTGCTTCGGTTTTTCCCCGACTTTTCGGTGTTCTTTCCCTTAACGGTGTTAATTTCTGCCAATGCCCTGTAAATGCAAAAGATATAACCATTGATATCAAAAGCAAAAAATGCGATATATATTTCAAACAATTAAAGATTTTTCAAACATCGTAGGAACCCGCTCCAATGACACAGCAAGTTAATCGTGACTGTTGCATTGAGATACTCTTCCTCCTAAGATGACCATTGACTAGGCTTAACACACTTAATATGCTATAGTCGAATACTTAAAGACGCCACTATCTCAATCAACATACCTTAAAACTGCACATAACGTACAACTGCATTTCAACTAAAAAGTTGAAACACCTAATCTAAATAGACAGCAGCGTAGCATAGTTGTTAGAGGTACCGGGATAGTAATCGAAAAGTTACTGGCTCCAACTGTTCGATATTCGAATTTGACAATGGGCATTGATGCGTTGTTGATTCCTTGGAAAGGACACCAAACGCCGATACATCATTGCCTCGTTTCTTGGCAAACTCTGGGAGCTAAGTAAGTATTGGTGGCACTGCATCGACAAAAGAATGCAAACCTTAAGATTAACTGCAAATATTGTGCACCACGTGTTGGAGTAGGCAAGCACTATAAACTTTTGGCATACGTACTGCGATAAACTGCACACAGTTAAATCACTTCCAGACACCAAAAAGAAAAACCACATACTTAAACGATAGTATCATGCATTAGCATACCATGAGTGACAATACATGGAGTCTTCGGAAATTTTTCCACATCCTGAAAGACAAAACATACGTTTGCAAAAACTTAGAAAAAAATACAGTAGCTTAGGTTTAAAAAAAATAAATGAACGATAGCTAAAGAGCAAGCCAAAGCCAAAGGAGTAGGTGTTAAGTGGCTTTCCCAAACATAAACAACGCTTCAGTGCCCAGTTCCAGTATCACATTAGAAACCAGCAAACTTTTAGTTAGGCCACTAGCCTGGCACATCTACCAGCTGCTGCCCTAGTAACTAGCTCATGCATCAAGAACAGAAAACAATAAATTATTTGCAGTCTACTACATAAATGGCTTTCTGTGGCACTTAAAAAATGATATAGACAGCATAGGCTATAATGTTTAGTATCGCACATTGTTTAATTGTACCAATAATCAAAGTGAAAAAAGTAACTAAAAAAAAGAAAATGCAAATATCATTGGAATCTCATAACTAATCTTTGTATAGAAAAGATTTCTCGTTTTTTTTTTTACCCAGGCACGCCATAACTTATCTACACTTGATACGTGGTGCAATCTGTAGTATTTGGCGTTCTTGCACTGTTTGTAGTCCTTTTTCAACACAAGGTCACCAAGATGGGTGAAATGCTTGGCTCTAGAGCTTGCCAAGAATCAACCAAGGATTCAGGCATCAAGTGTCATTCCCAAGGTAGGTTAAACCATATTTACAGTATCTTCTGGAGTATACAAGGAACTGAGTGGGCTATTTATTCGTCACTTGGTCATTAAAACACACAATTGTTAACACAAATTTGCAAACATTAGTTTTACTGTACCGTAACAAAACATGCAGTCACTTACCGAGGTTGGTTCTTTCAAAATGATATTTTCAAAGCTTTCATTAAAGTACACACTGAGCAACTCGATCATTCCCACAACTTCTGGACCATCATCTTTTGATTTACCTTTAGCTTCGTTGATTCTTTTCACTACCGCTTTTAGTTCTTTCTTTTTTAGTTGCAGGCTATGCATAAATGAAAGAAATTGAATCATATACTTAGACAAATTTTCCTTAAACATTTTAAAATCTTTAGCCCTAACTTGTTGATAATGCTGGCCAAATCCAAGTATTGTGAATACAATAGGCCACTTTTTTCGAAGTTCACAAGTTGTACTTGTTAGAGACATTATTAATGATCTCGTTCCAGCAAAAGTCTTGTTAAGCAATGCTTTGGTTTCTTCATCCAAGTCTTTACCCTTGTCCATAGTTTGAAACTTTGTTACCAGTGACATTCGGCAACTTTTTAATTCATCCGGCCGTAATTTCATGATTGAGCACTGCAAATCCTCTTCTACATGCATGGTGCTCAATTTAGTTCTTTTCTTTTGAGTTTGCATTTCATTTCCTGACGATGTTTCTTCATTATTTTGGTCGTTAGAAGGCTTCATGTTTGCCAAGCACTTTTCCAGCTGCAAAATGAACGACCCACATCCATCACCCAACAATTTTCCGTTTATGCCAGTGTCGTCAAGTGATTTTGGATACTTCAAAACAATTGTTAAGGCAACCTGTCTTGCCAGCTTTCTTCCAGGGTTACTAAACTTTGATATTAAATCGGTAGCTATCAACCGAATTAATAATCTACGATTTGCAGGAGGTAATTGATTTTTTTTTTTGAAACAGTTCAATATTGCTGATGGTATGGTCTTTTCGAGTAATTTATAGTTAAATGCACTGGAATGTTCACAGAGGGATAAATCATTTCGTGATAACCATGGCCCATGATCACTTTGATTTTTATTTTCTTTATTTTTGACGAAGCTGATAAGCTTTCGACATTGAAGTGCTGGTAAAATATCATCCGAATCTTCTTCGATTAAAAACTTCATATCACTTAAGCAAGTAGCACCCATTTTATCCATGTATTCCAAAAGATTTTTCATTTTTTTCTTAGAGCAGTTTAAGTTTGCTTCATTTAGTATATCTTCAACACTCTGCTCGGCAGGCAGGGTGTCTGCAATGCTAATATCATCACTAACAGAAATATTCATTTCAATAATACACTGTTAAAAATACGAAGCTGCGAATAATAATTCAATTTACACTTCACAAACTATATATAGCCTACTATAGTTTATTTCCTTAACAAATAAGTGAGTTTTCACCAAACAAGCTCAAGGCAGCACACCACGCCGGTATTTGAGAGAATGCTGGCTTCTGGTTTGATACCTCAACTGGGTTGTAAGATGCTGTTTTGTCCAAGGAAAGACACTTAGAGCCTATTTTCATGGTTTGTAATAAGTGAGCGTTGGGGCTTTTCTCATTCAAATTGAGCCCAAAAAGTTCAGCATAAGCACTGAACAAAGTGATCATTTGTTGGTGATTAATGAAGAAGATGAAAATGATAATCGTCAAGTCTCAACCAAGACAAGAAATGACTTTTCTTCTGCTCAGATACCAGATCAATCTGCTACAACAAAGCCAATACCCAAGGCAGACAAACCTTGAAAAGCAAAATTTCACATCTTACAAGAAAACACTAGTCCAGTGACAAGAATACTAGTTTTTAAAACATTAAAAATGGCCTATAACTTGTTACCATCACCTGAAAAATAGCAATGAACTAAAACATGCTAAGTCATGTGAAAAGCAAGAAATGCCAGTTGAAGCCATCAATGCTACATGGCAGACTCACATATTTCTTTATGATAGGCACTACAGCTTACTATAATACAACATTGTAATACTCTACCAGTAGGTACTGAATACACTATTCCACAATGTAACGTCATTGTGCTGTTGAAAGCAATTCTCTGTGATACCAAAGCAACCTGTGCAGGTAGGCACTATGCAGAGTATTCTTGTCATACTGTAATTTAACGCATTCAAGGTCTTATTTACATGCTTTCATTGCATTACTACGGGTAGCAACAATATGGCAGATCAACTCTTTATCATTTAGTGGTTTCCCATTTTCACTTGCTTGACTCTGAATCAAACTTTCATTATTTTTAGCCAATGCACCATGGTATCTAGTAACAAGTGAAGAAAAAAATGATATTACCTTGTATGATGCAGTGCAGTTAATGAATGGGCAAACTACTGATGCACCTTTACGAATGTGCTTTTTTAAATGCTTTATCATTTCATTTAAGCTACTGTTCAGCTTACCACATAACAGAACATTGCATTGAAAATGTATTTGAGGTTGAGTAGCAGTAATGTGATGTCTCACATCAAGCTGTTGTACTCTTTCTACATGTTTGCATCTAAAATGACTTTAAAATGCATCGAAATTTGTGTACACGACTTGACAATTTTGCATTAAACCATGAAAATTGGCATTTTTAGCATACCTATGCATGCACATATAAACAAAAAAAAGTTTCTATCAATGGGAATTGAAAATTGTTCCAAGCAAATAATGCAAAACATTCACAAACACTCCTATGCTGTTGTATTTAAGCAATAGTCTAGCCAACTACCTGTACTATTACAATGTTGCTTTATTGCCCATTTTTTTAATAAGGCCTGAACTTAATACAGAAAAAATAAAACGAAAACCAGTACTGTGAAGTGGTGTGACTAGTGTCCCAAGATCACATTCGCATTGATTTTATCCTTCTAGCTGCAGCTGTTCAAAAGATATCCAAGTCAAAATGCTTCACGCATATTCAGAGCAAGATGCTGGTATCATACAGTGTCTATATTGTGTTCAAAACTGCTGAAAGCCCTAACAGTTCACTTTAAGGAACGTAGCAAAATTCTATCTAGGCAACCCTGCTCAAGGCTTGTTAATTCTGCTTGAAAGTAGGCCCTATTAAAAAAAGCACTGAGTCACACAGTATATATTTTAGGTCATTTAGCAATATCAAACATAGACACTAGATGCACAAACGTCAATTTGGTTAGGTAATTGTGTTAGGTAACTACCAGAGGTGGAATCGAGGACACCAAGGCTTGAGGCCAAGGCCAAGGACACAAAAAATTCAAGGCCAAGGACAGCCTTTCTGAGGACTGACACTCTTGGGGCCAAGGACAGGAATGCTTGCGGCCAAGGACCAAGGACACAAGCACAAGTGCTCTCCAAAAAAAAAAGGTCTTTACAAAAATTTTGCAGGCGATCACAAAAAAACGTTTTCCAAAAAATTTTTCAGGTGCTCCACAAAATTTTAACAATTCAAAAAATAATTAATGCTGTCCTCGAGCCAAGGACAGGCCAATTTGCGAGGACTTGAGGCCTCGAGGCCAAGAACTTCAAAATGTGTGGAGGCCAAGGACGTCCTTGAGGACTCCATCTCTGGTAATTACAGCCCTTTTTGCTTCAATCTTACAATACCTTACTTTACTTTTATACAGTTAGAACCTGTGCTCCAACTTTTACACACTAGCGCTTTCTGCCACTAAGCATTTATTTGAACTAATTTTTGCCGATTCCGTGACAGGTTATAGTCCACTAAAAATCGAACATTTTTTTTAACAAAAACTCAAACAAAAGTATTGCAGAGGGCTAAATTAAATAGCTAGGCAGTTAACATGCGAAAAAAATTTGTGGGGCTAACTAAGTGAAAAGATTCTGATTGGTAGGGTAGTTCAAGTAAGATGTGACCACAACAATTTTGAAGTGTAGCCTACCTTAGAAAAAGAAGAAATTATTTTGCAAAGCCAAATGAGAAATACCAGTACTAAGGTACTACCCCAGAACAGATCGGTTTTAGGTAGTGACTACCGATATCTCACTGAAAAATTTTAAGTCGAAAGAATGAAATGAAAATGAGAATATTTATCTACACATTTTTCATTCACCAATAGTTTTTACAAGTTGTTTTAGGGTTTGGTTTTGGGTTAGATTTAGGTCAGAATTTCTAGAAAAGTAGATAAAAATTTCTAGTGAAATAGCCTAGACTATTTCTAGATTTTTTTAGCGTACGGTAGTTTGCATAAGTAGCCTATTGTAAATATTTTTCAACCAGGTCATACCTGTACCACCCTCAACCGCAAGTGGCAGGATTTAGCCCACACCACTTTATGTTTTGAAAGGCTACAGCTAAAGATTAAATCAATGCAAATGTGACCTCTGACCTAGCGGCACTAATTTACAAATTACAACATATTTTTCTGTAGTCTAGGCTACTGTACTGACCTAGTTAAAAAAAGTCTATGCCTGTAGAGTAGCCTAGTTTTTACATAACTTTTATGATTTAGTCCCTTGCAGTTTCTCGTTCATGCTTTTTTTTCACCTTAAGGTTACTGTCTTTACTTATCAACCCACACTTAACTCTGAACTAGAAAGTATGTAAAATGCTAAAAATGTTATCTGTGTGAATAACACTGGCAGTTCAAGAAAGGTAGGCCTACGTGTAGGCTACTTTACCTCTAAACTAGCGTAAATTGGTGCAAATAACGGGCTACCGCTACAGGAGGTCTATGTTTTTTAGCTGCTTCGGAATGTCTTAGGCTGTTAATCACAGGTTTGATTTATCTCTTGAGACTCTGGATACTGTCTACAGGTTTTTTAGCTGCTTCAGAATGTTTTAGGCTTTTATAATCACAGGTTTGATTTGTCTTTGAGACTCTGTATACTGTCTACAGCTTATCATTAATTTCTAAGCACATTGTTCTTCTCAAAATTTCAAATGTTGCGGTAACAGTGTACAGAAGACAACTTTCTGCAAAATAATCTCGCTTTGTCTCGCATCTAATTGATGAACACGTGATTTGTGTCATGTGACTCATTTAACCAATCACAAATCGTCCGCCATTATTTTTTTAACGCCTTTTGCAAAAAGATGACAAGACAAACTTGATTGATCACTGCAACGGAAATATTTTCACAATTACGACTTTAGAGCTTTAGCAAGAGATAACGGTAGCTTGCTTTCACGTCTCAATTATTTCCTAATCGGAAAACTGTATAAAATCGGGAATCTGAATAAAATCAAAAAATCTTGATTTTAAAATCCGTTTCCGTTGTAAACCATGGCGTTAAGTTTCCAAGCAAAGTAATGTCATCTGTGTTTGAGCATTTGCGCAATTCGGTCCGCCATTTTTTTTTTTTTTTTTGGCGCAAATTTCGGTGAAATTTCGAAAAAAAATTGCTGCAATTCCGCAATTAAAATGTGCTTTTATGCCGCAATGGAATAATAAAATTTATCTAGTTGGTTCTCATGTTAAAAGAAATGCTTGAAGCATTTTGTTTTACCAAAAAAAGCCGAACCATTAAAGAAGTAATATGGTGCGAAAACCGCGCAAGTAGGTTAAAAGACAGGTACAATATAGCCTTGGCCCCCGCCACGAGAGGCATTCTGGGGTCGTGCCCCCCGCCAAATCACTGCTCGTGCCCCCCAAATGAAAATTGTGTCCCCAAGCGAGGATTGTGCCCCAAAGAAAGTAGCAGACTCGGTGCCATTGGAGTGCACTTCGAGGCCTTAGACCTTTAAAATACTGATCATCATTCCAGAAACCATGCGCAAGAGCCGGCGTTTGGCAGATTCTGCGATGAAGATCTTTTTCTTGTTTAAGTCTCGAATTAATTAGAGGAAACAAAGTTTTGTGACCTCCAAAAAATTGTTGATGTTTTTAATTTTACATAATATTAATTTTACATAAAATTTTAATATTACATAAAATTTTAAGTTTACATAATTATGCATAATAGTGTTGTAATTTTGCATATTATTATTTTATGTAAAATTACAATTACACACACAAGAGGTATTTTTGCCAAAAGCGTATGTTAATTTACGAATGAAAAAAACGTGATGCCGAATGTTAATTTACAAAAAGGATGTAATTTTACAAAAAAAACAAGCCACAACAAAATGCCACATAAAAATTGTAATTTAACATAAAACAAGTCGATTTGCAATATTTGATGTTAACTAAACTACATAACTTTCTGTGAAATTACACACACAAATGTACTGTTACAAATATTTTTTGTAATAACACAAAATATAATCTGTTAAATCATACAACAAATGTTTTCTGCGTTAAAACATATAAATTGTGATTTGAAAATGCAATTTCTATGTAATTTGACTGCAATTATTCGTAAACTCAATTTACGTACAAAATCTCCAAAATTTATATGTAAATTTACAACAATTTTTTACAGTGTACTGGAAAAGAAAATATTATTCAGTTTCTCTTTTTCCGTGGAAGTAAAGGCTGAGAGAACAGATTCAGGGTTTCCAAAAAATTTTTTACGAGGGATATCTTTTTGTAGTTGTTGAATATCCTTTCAAACCCAGCTCGCAAAATAAGAGCAACAAATTTTTAAAATTATGTTTCGATTTTAGATATTGTAACTCACCGGAATTGGCTGGATGCTCTACCCTCTTAAGGGCCTACGCAACGACAGAGAATCAGTGCCGTCGCTGTGGGGAGGGGGGGGCCAGGGAGGGCTGTGACCCCCTAACAACAGTGCTTGTGCCCCCCATTTCGGTTTACACAGAATACGTTTTTGGAACATCACGTAACGATAAGACTACAGGCAATAATGGAAAAAGGAAAAATAACGTTCAAACATAAATCACGTTTGAAGTTTTTTCCATTCTTAGCGAAATTGTTGGCCAGCAACTGCTGTACATAAGTGTGACGCAATAATCAGTCTTATTAATACGCCTTTACGGATGTGTCGCGGAATAGGGAAAGAAGCCCCTAGAATCGTTAGCTGTACTTCGTTAGTGATTATGAGCTGAAACAACACGTGAAAACATGTTTTAAGAGACCAGCTGTTTTTGTTTTTTTAGAGCACACTCAAAATTTGTTTGGTCGCAGTCAGTTGCGTACAGTACTTAAATTTTAAGGGAAACGCAGGGGGACCCGTCCCCCCGTTGAGAGTCAGCGTCCCCCCATCGAGATTTAGCGTCCCCCCATCGAGATTTTAGCGTCGACCCATCAAGATTTCAGCGCTGGATGATCAAACGAAAAACTGCCTGTTAGCACAAATAAATCCCACTAGTTCCGGCCGAATATAGTGCCAAATTGCGGTAAAGACCTTTTTTTTGGTCTTCGCCCGATTTAAGGGATAAACATTCTTCAATTTTCAGTGACGACCTTTTTATTTTTTGATCTTCACTCAACTTAGGGAAAAGACGTACAAGTTGAATCATAATTTCCATTCAATTTCATTGGCATTGTGAATGCGTTTGGTCAAGGCTGCAAAAGCGTCCCTTCCCTGCAAAATTTTACAGTTAAAGTACTGGTTGCAAAACCAGGAAAAAGGGGGCTGTAAGGAAACTTCAGCCCCCTTTAGCCTAGCCAAATTTAACCAAAAAATTCAAGCGTTTAAGCGTATTTTAGACTTGATCTTAAGTATACGAGGGGGCTGAAGGGGCTAAGCAATTTAATTCTTTCAATGACTTCTAAATTTTAGCAATTTACTGTAGTTGTTCATATGGCTTCAAAAACGTGCGAAAAGTGATTGAAATGGCGTTAAAATAGCTTTTTTTGCCTCAAAATCACAAAAATTGCCCCGTGGCTGAGGGCTCTGCCCCCCAGGCCTCCCTCTGTGGTACGCTTGAGTAGCATCAGTTTGTTCAGCATGGGGTCTAAATTAGACAATTTTTGTGGAAAAAATTTTACTTTCGGTTAAAGCCCCCTCTCTTTTAGCAAAATCCTGGTTGTGCTTCTGGTCGAATTCACTGCTGGAGGAAGATTTTTCAAGCGATTGTATGAGCCACATACGAAACGAGCTAAGAAACGCTGTCGGCCTTACGCGTCTCTTTTTTCAGATGTGAATAGAACTTTTTTAAAATAGCGTATAATTTGAAGCCGCAAAATATCCGCTTTTATTTGGAAAAGTTCGGTTTATTTCAGTTCCCCCCCACTTTCGGCTACTGCCCCCTCACTATGTTCGCTATGGCGACGGCACTGCAGAGAATCTAACCTTCAACTATTTCT
Organism: Trididemnum nubilum; assembly: GCA_963965965.1. NCBI lineage: Eukaryota > Metazoa > Chordata > Ascidiacea > Aplousobranchia > Didemnidae > Trididemnum > Trididemnum nubilum. The sequence continues at coordinate 5,195,206 of OZ014481.1, read as the reverse complement.
GATTAATGATAAATTGCACAAATCAAATGCACAAGCACAAATACTTGCCCACGCGAGCACAACATATTTGATCTGGAAAAAGAGCATCCAACTAAACTAGATTGTTGATCCATGTGCTGGTGCGCAACCAGGAGTTTGCTATAAGTAGGAGGACGGAGTTGAAGTTAAAAAAAATTTTTGTTCGAAAAATGTTTTAATTGGGCGGCGTGTTGAGCAAACAGATGCAACTCAAGCGTATCGAAGACAGAGGTTTTTAGGCACAGCCGCCGAAGGTCAACGGCCGAGCAATTTTTGCATTTTTTTTGGCGGGGGGGTAAATAGCCATTTTGACGCCCATTGGATCACATCAGCTCATTTTTCGAGCCATTTGAAAAAAAATATGCAGTAAATTGTTGAGAATTAGAACCCAGTTGAAAAAATTAAATTGTGCAATCTCTTCAGCTCCTTCTTAACTTACAGTTAATTGTTTAAGTCCAAAATATATTTAAACACTTGCATTTCAGGGTTAAATTTTCTTAGTGACTTGGCTAATGATTGGATGCTGCTTCTTTACCCCCTTCACCTCCGCTGGTTACGCCACTGTGCTTGACCAAATAGTCTGTTACCATATTCGCAACAGAAGTGCAAAGTAACGAAAGTAGCTCTACTTAAGTAGTCTACTCAAGTAGAATTTGTCGGTAACGAGCAATTTCAAAGTAATTTTATTTTTGGATACTTTCTACATTAACTTGCTTATTTTTAGCGTAAAGTAGAGTTGCATTTTGATTCAGAAAAGTACAAAGCAATGTAGTTTTAAATTTAAACCGCAAATTCTTCAAAACAGATGAGTTTTCTACCGGCAATTGTTCAATTAAGTTAAATTAGATTTTACGAAATGACTGACTCCAAGTAAATTCAGCATGTCATGATTTTCAAATATCAAAGTTTTGCTCTTTTTTTATTTTGATTTGAATAAACAAAAACTTGCATCAATTAATATTTAATAATTCATAACTTTTTGAAGAGAGTGAGGGGTTTGAAGACCTAGCATTATGTGGCAGTGATATGAAGGCAGTCGGCTATAGTTGTACAGTATACATTACAGCTTGTCGATTGAATAATTTGTTTATTTTGCTCAAATTCTTTCAGAAATACTTGTACTTGATTATTTTTAAAACGACTACTTTTTTATCTGGCTCAAGTATTTTTTGGTTGGTCAATTACTTTGCACTTTACTTCAAGTATTTTTTCGTTCAAGTCACGAAACTTTTTACACCACTGATTCGATGACGAAGAAAGAAAGTATGCTTATACTAAAGGTACAGTAAAATGGCGAGATATTGATCAGTCTTATTTTTGTAAAGTAATTGGTTTTTCGATTTTAGCCCCGCAACTAAATTACGCAGAGCTTTCGAAGCTTTACGTCAAATTTTACGCAAAATAAATCAATAACGTCAAGTTTTGCTGTAACATAGCAAAGGACAAAAATTGTCCTGCAGCAAGTCTCCGTGAAATCAAGAAGCTAAATAATTCATGAAGAGCGCGGTCGAAAGAAGTCCAGACTTTGACTGCAAAAAGGCTATAGTGTTGTGTTTTCCAGCTTCTTAATGAAGTTGCAGATTACAGAACCAGACGTACCAGTACTGTCAGTTATTGCGAGTTGGAATAAATGGCAATTCAATTTGGAAAGCCATATTATTTTAATGCAAGCTTCATGTCCAAGCAATTGACATTACAAGAAAAAACTGTAATGTTGAATAGCCTACAGTTTGATATCTTTGGTCTAAGTGTCAACCACAGAGATTTTGTGAAATGCCAAAACAACATTGAGGTTTTGCGGGTTAGTCAAAATGTATTATATTTACAATTGTACTTTATTTTGGGGTTCATTGTATTGTAGTACTCTATACGATTTTGCCTCAAAAATAATGATGTCGATAACGGCTTTGAACACAGAAAAAGAAATCAATAATCTTAAGATAATCACAAGTTAAAGCAGAGTATTTAACATCAATAAACTTAGAATTTAGAAACCAAAACGATTTTTTGTACTTTGTGTTGTTCTAGATTAATTAATGGCAGCAGTGATTCACAAAAATGATAGGTTTTTTAATGGTTCGTACTGCAATATTAGTATGGATTTTTGCCTCTGTTATCGGATTTGATCAGAAAAAAGATTTGGAGTTTGTTTCTCACGACGAAATTTTAGAAAACAAAAAATCTGAGAACAATATTCTTACAAATTCTAAATATGCCGCACAAGTGGTAAATAAAAATAAGGAGGGGAGTGGGAATGTGGATCCGGCAGCAGAAACCACTTCTGATCCGAGTTCTGCTCCTTTTACAACTCATATTCCGGATGAAATTCTGAAGCGGATTGCAGACCAACCAGGAGTCAACTCCGCTATCGACGCCATTTTGGTTTTGGTTGTAATTCAGACGATGTTGGGTCTCGGTTGCACCATGGATATTAATTTGATTAAAGAACACTTATATCAGCCAAGTGGTGAGTACTTGATACAAAAAAAAAAAAACTACTGTACAACAAAACATAAAACAGAGAAAGTCGGTTAGAAATAAAGGGAAAACGTCAAAACCAACCAGCTTGCAAAAGCGCACAGCAGTTTTATTATCCATTCGAAATTTGAACATGAATGCAGGTACTGCATATACGCTAATTTTGGGATAAAAATTCAAAAAAAATAATAATAATTTTGATCGGAAGTAAGCGTTTTGCCTCAAACCAGATAAAGAACTCAATGACGTTTCGGTAAAGAACTCAATTCAGTTAAAACACCCATAAAACAATGCCTCCAACTGGCTGTTTCGCTGTAAGGCCCTTCAGGGGGTGATAGTAACTCTAAACATTGAGCCATGCAATGTTTAGAGTAACTGTCACTCCCCTGAAGAGCCTAACGAGAAAACAGCCTGTTGAGGCATTATTTTATACGTGTTCTTATTGAATTTTAATTTTGATCAGATTTAGGTAGTTGCCTCCCTAGAGCTGTGAGTCTCATCATCAATTTCGTGCTGAGATTGTTTTGGTTTTCACAGCCTCTGAAATTGGTTTGATTAAATCGGCTGATTTAAATATTAATTCATAAGTCAAAAAGACACGGAGCCTCTTTTCTTGCGATGCTGCATTTTTTTTCGCTTTGTGATTGAAGTTTCGCTTTGTTTCGATCTCTTCTGACACGATATTGATGAGTCTGCAATTTATGAGCACTGAGTGATAGTTTTTCAAGGGTAGTTTTCACAATGCAATTTTGCTTCCAGGCATCGCGATAGCTGCTGCCTGCCAGTTTGGTTTCATGCCACTTATTGCATTTCTTATGGCCAAGATCTTCGCTCTGGACAAAGTGGCGGCCATGGCAGTGCTAGTGACTGGGTGTTGCCCTGGTGGAAACCTCTCCAATCTTCTCACTTATTTTCTTTATGGTGATATAAATCTAAGGTAAATGAAAATACGGTGAAATTGGATGTTTTTGCACTAATCAGCATGTCTCGACTGTCTGCATGTTGTAAAAGAATTGCCATAGAACGGACGCAAGATGAATGTCTTTGGTTGTTGTGGGCATGGGTTCGAATCTCATCCGTAGCCTTTTTCTTCTAACGACCAGAGCCAGACCAAGCTTAATGTATTTTACAGTATTTCTTGACCCTTCTTGTTAATGGTAGTTTGGTTGTTTTAATGGTACAGCTTCATGATATGATCAACGTGGATTTGAAAACAAAGCGTTCCCAAATGTTACAAACTCTAATAGCAATTTCTTTGTAGCATTCTGATGTCAACCACATCAACTATTCTGGCCCTCGTATTCATGCCGTTTTGTCTCTTTGTTTACGGATCTGGGTGGATCGAGGTTTCCGTAATTGGAAAAATGATTCCTTTTGGTGGAGTCGTTCTATCCCTTTTTCTAACGCTAATCCCGGTTGCAATTGGGATTTCGATCAAAGCACGTTTTGATAAAATTGCCAACACCTTATTAAAGGTACAATTATCTTAATACCAATATCATTATAATATAATACACTTCAAGCACCACCGTATTAAGGAGGGAAAACATTTGCACCGGGCCCCTGTTTAAGCATCTGCACCACCCACAAATTTTAGGTGCGAAAGTATGTCAAGACCAAATTAGTCTTTATTGTTGTTATATCATTTTCTGTAAAATCAGGTTGACAGTTAAGTTCACGTCAGAATTCGAGCAAAACAAATGTTTTCTATGGCTCCCGTAAGGACTCCCATTTGCAATATCCTCCCCAGTACTTTAATCCCGTTCTGTTACTAGAAAATTACATTGCCTTACTATTTTATAGCATCAGTATCGTTTTGTCGATGTAGGCCTACTTACATGTATGTAGCTTTACATTTGTTACGAAGTATGTAACGATCCCGTGAGTTATTTCTGCAGTTCAGATTTTCGTAATTTAATAAACTGAAGTACCACATTTTGTATTTATGTTATATTTGAATTTGAGCTTACATTTTTGTACAGATATCGTTGTTTAGCGTGTTGGTTTCATTCGTGGCACTTATGACTTTGTCCATGATTTTGTTTGGCTCTTCAATTTTTTACGCAATTTCCGGAGCTTCCTATGCAATCGCTGTCATCATGCCCTTGATTGGATATGGATCTGGTTACTTGCTCGCCACTGGATTTAGACTCCCCGATGCCAGCAAAAGAACTGTCGGTATGATTTGCGGTGCAGATAGAAACATTAATTGACCAGTTGGCTGAGCGGTTATTGCGCTTATTCTTGGAACGGAAAGTTGGAAGTTCGGTTCCCACGCCGGTTAAATTGGTCATAATTGTTATCGGCCACTGCGATATTTTTTCAGCTATGTATTGCTGTATATATGTGTAACCACGGCACAAAATGTCGCTCAGATAGAAGCAAAATCTCGTTACCCCTATTGCGGGATGCAACAACTCTAATTAGTTAAGAACAAACAAAGCACAACAAGAAAGTTCAAATAAAAAAATTAAAAATAACAACTAAATGCTGTACTGATCCATTTTGTTGTAATCCAAATTGTATGTTGATGTGATCCAAATTGTATTGATTTTCTTGTAATTGCAAGCGCAACTGCAACGATTCCGAAGTTATGGTGCGCTGTTGCGCACTGCGGAAGCAATTAGGAAAATTTTTGCCTGTTGTTCAAATAAAAATCTCACTTTTTTGCTGTTGCAATTTTACGATGCAGCAAAAAAGTGTCTACTCAAGCTGACAGAGTATTCGGAATTAAATACGCATACATGGCGGATTAAACTGATATCGATGCTCTCAAAATTTAAGAACAAATGAGGCTGAAAATTGGCAAAAATCTAAAAACAGCCCGCCTCAACTTAAAACTTACTGGTTCTTATAAAAAAGAGTTTAATGGATTTTCTTCAAGAATAAAATTATTGAACTGATCAAATCAAATCTTTTATTATACTCGCTGTATTACGAGGAAGCGTGTTACGAGTTGCGGGGCCCATCTCCGCGTCATTGCGCCCGAGCAATACAACTTCTTTCGAAGAAATGCCGCAGCGGTGGCGAGCCGTTGGCAACACTGTGTCCGATTTGACCGGCCCGAGATTTGAACGAAGACCTCCCGCTCCAGAAATGAACGCGTTGCCACTCGATTAACTGGCCGGTGCTATATAAGTAAATAGTTTATAGCATTGATACGTAACTAAAATAGTTTTCTTTGAGAGTAATCACTTTTAATCTGTCTTTTGCTAAATTTAATAAGAGCAGATTTTGTGTTCTTTAACTCACCAGCTTTTCAATGTAAAAGTTTTCAAATGTTGTAGTAAGTATATGGTGCTTTTTTGAGCCTAAGCCTCTGCTTGATTCAAAATCAGCTGGCATGGTATTTTACCGAAATCAATGATGAACGCTTTAAATCAAAAACAAATGGTTTCTTTAGGCAGTGTATCTTTGCTCATATGGCCGTCTTGCAATTTTTCTGATTTGTTTCATTGATTTTGGGAATGCAACGAAGGCAATTAATTGATTTTTTTAAATTTTTTCTGCCAGCCACTTTACTGCTATCGGTTTTAAAGCATTTTTACGTAGTTTCGATCGATGTGAAATGGCTTTTTACAATCAATTTTTGCAAGTCAAGGTTGACAACGAGTATTGAACGAACATAAAGCTGATTATCGTAACCGATATCACAATCGCAAAAGTTGATTCCTAAGTCCTGTTTTTTCTTCAAAAATTAAAAATTTTTTGTGAAATCATTTGTACGTTTGCGGATGAAATTTTCAAAAAAACAAGGCAAGTAAACTTTCCACACTTGGACCTGCAATAAACACAATTTTTCTTACTTTTCAGCCATTGAAACTGGATGTCAAAACAGTCAACTGAGCTCTACTATTCTTAAAATGGCCTTCGCTTCGCAAACTATGGGAGCTTATTTTCTTTTCCCCATTTACTACGCTCTGTTTCAAGGTTTGGAAGGTTTAGTTATGATCGTGGCTTTCAGAGCTTACAGGCGCTATTACGCTGATGACGTCATGGTGCCTACCTCACGTATTACGTACGACAAGTTTGATGAAGAAAACGACGAAGAGGATATGCCACGTCATCATGGATTGTACACCTCATCACATAGCAGTAGTGATTCTTTTTTCAGCAAAGGCGGGTTAAGTGGGGAAAATTACAAAAAACCGGAAATTCCCAATTCCTTACCCCTTAGCAATGACACGGCTCATCAGAATCGATATCAAGGGCAACAGAAGCCAAAAGAAGCTGGAGACAAAACGGCTCTTATTTCTCAAAATCAGCCTTATTCCACCGATTACGGAGGAATCGATTGGGACTAAAAGTTTGTTATTTTGGAATGACACCTGTCATTTTGTTGTTGAAATATTACTTTTATCATTGTTTTCTATTTAAAGTAAATTTATAGCAACTTTGAAAACCAAAATTTGTTTGAATAATAATAATAATAATTATTATAAAAACATCCTTTTTTTATTACTTTTTGTATTTTGTTTTAAAGTTATAGTCAGGGCTTACGAGAGGGGGGCAGGGGGGACAATGACCCCGGGGCCCATGGAGTTTAGGGGGCCCATGGCCTTCAGGGAGGCCCGTTGGCTTCAGGGGGCCAAGCAAAAGACCCATCGAAATGACCCTAAGAAATCAGTATGTGGAAGACCGAAGACCTTTTTTTTTCGGAGATCACATCAAAATCCTGAGAAAACGGTGACATTTTTCCTTGAAGACCTTTTTTTTTGGAGATCACATGAAAACCCGGACAACACTGAGGCATTTTTTGAGTCTGTTTTGAGGTTCACAAAACCGGAGATCTGTAATATTTGAGCTGACCCCGGGCCCAAGTTCGGCTCTCGGCGCCCCTGGATATAGTTTTTCAACTTACCTCAATTCTACTGCAGGCTATATTGTACGTTGTAAAGGTAACTTGCTTCATAATGATGTGACATTGTGATGCGCTGTTATTGTACGAGTTGATGTACAAACTGTACAATGTACATAAACACAAACCAATCTGCAGTGTTTTGTTGTTTGTAAAGGTCACAAAATTCTCATCTAATAGATCACAAAATCTTTTTCGCTAAACAATTCAACATTTACTTTTCATTTAGTTCAGAGATATTCAGAACATTTGATTTGGTAACTTAAACTTTATTCTTTTGTTGTTTCTAGTTATGTCCAACAGTTTCGCGTAACTTTTTGATATACCATTACAATATTATGTCGCTATTATAAACCTTTGTACGCAAAAGCCGAATATTTGCTTAAGACAGCTTATCGTTTGCTATAGTGGAGGTTTAATGATTAATTTACGTAAGGCATAAACAACTTTGAGAAAATCGCTTACGAAAAGGTTCAGCTATACGCAGCGACAAGGACTGTACATATTTTTGTGAATCATGGCTAGCAAAAGTTCCAGATGTTCCAACAAAAGTAGACAAATCAAAGCAAAAACTTCAAATGAACCAAGAGATCAAAGAAGTGATGATACTTCAAGTTCAAAGTTGACCGTAGAACAAATAGAAGAAAAGATCAAGGAATTAAGAAACTTGCAAAAACGAATAGACCCAAATTTCCATTCGGAGAAGAAATCAAATTTTCCATCTTTCCAAACAATTTATATTATATTTGAAGTTTTTATGTGTTTAGCTGTAATAGGGCTTGGATATTATGTGTACCAAACTAGCCAACAACGTCATGAATTGTTAAAGAATGCAAGAAAATTTGCTGAAGCCAGCAAAAGTACACAAGATCAACTGAACTTGAAAGAAATAAACAAAAATTATTTAGACAAGGAAGAGTTTTGTTCTCCAGGGGAAAATTGTAATGACGCCTCAGTAGTAACTGTTCATCGAACAAATGAAGATGATGAGCTTGAAGAGTTTTTGAAAAGTTGACTCTTTGAACAGAAATTTTGTAATTCGACGTTTGTGTATGCAAATTGCACCTGTATGCAAATTGAGAGCTAAGTAAAGTGCAATTTGCATTTTTTCGCAAATGGTCGGAGTCTGTTTGCGAAAGTAAACGTTACACATTGTTTTACGTTGAAATTAAACGTACTTTTGGAGTATATTTGCGATATACGCAATACTTAGTATTACATCTTAATTTCCCAAATAACTTTCAAGCTTTTGGTCAGAAGAGAGCTGCTGCAGCAGCCGCACGTTATTGTCTTCGGTGTCAGAGTGCGACGCGCTCAGTCCGAAGTCCCCACTCTCCAGCACCGCCCACCCGTCTTACCACTCACCGTGGACGAATAAAGGCTCAAATTCATATTATCTCTTGCTAACCGACAAGCCTGGAACTACACTGATAAATTTTGTTTTTGATTTGACTGACTGGAAAAGGAACCTGAGGCTTTTTATTTCAGTAGCAGACGATCAGTGTGATTGCCATAAATTGTTTAATCTATTTTTGAAAATGAACGCTGCCATCTTGCTAAAAATAGCCTATGCTAAAATATATATATATCAGAGGTGGAGTCGAGGACACGAGGCTCGAGGCCAAGGCCAAGGACACAAAAAAAAATCCGAGGCCAAGGCCAAGAACAGCCTTCCGAGGACAGACACTCTCGAGGCCAAGGACAGGAATGCTCGAGGCCAAGGCCAAGGACCAAGGACATAAGCGCAAGTGCTCTCCGAAAAAAAAAAGGTCTTCACAAAAATTTTTCAGGCGTTCTCCAAAAAAAAAGGTCTTCACAAAAATTTTCAAGCGCTCTCCACAAAAAAACGTTTTCCAAAAAATTTTTCAAGCGCTCCACAAAATTTTAACAATTCAAAAAATAGTGCTGTCCTCGAGCCGAGGACAGGCCAATTTTCGAGGACTTGAGGCCTCGAGGCAAAGGTCTTGACCTTCGAGGCCAAGGACTTCAAAATGTGTCCTCGAGGACTCCACCTCTGACATATATATATATATGCTGTATATATATAAAACCTTTCACTATAACAGCTGTAGTATGGTTTCATCTGCAAAATTATTGTCTTAGCGGTCGATGCTCTTTAGAGTTGTTTTCGATAGAGAGCGCTAAAGGCTTGTTTTCGGAACTGCTTTTAAAAAGTGAAGGTGATTATGGGATCACTTGGGGTGTACGCAGTACTTAAAGATCAAGTGCCAAGAAAAATTTGCTATTTTGGTTTTGATTGCTACGTCAAAAAAAGTTGTTGAGCAACAATATTTTGAGTTTTATAATTGTTAACAAATTGTTTTAATGTAGAAAAAGCTCAAAATAGCGATTTGGATCTATGAAGTGATGACGTCATGTTCGAAGTATAGCCTTCTCGTCGTTTTATCACCATCAACATGGGTGGGCTTGTATTTCTCAGTTGTCAGCTATTCGCTTTTTAGCTGTTAACTGTGATAGACGTAAGGAAAAAAATCTTGTTAGCTCGATTTCTAGTAGTGAAGGACACGCAATGCAAGTCGCAAACAGTTACAAGTAATAAAAGATAATTAGATGATGAACTAAATATTATCGAAAGAAGCTAATAAAAAGGTTGATCTGTAGGAATTAATTGTAGCATCAGCAAACGTTATATTAGACCAGATAGTTTTAATTTCGTTGTGCACTACAACTATAGGTCATTTATTGTTGCTACATTAAGTTTTAAATTGCGTTTTGCAATAAGTAATCTGACATGGCTTGGTGTAATAGCGACAGCAGCGATATTGAAGAAATTGATATTCCGACACTTTTGCTACCATACCAATATGAACGTGGTACTGCATGTGGCAACAGCACACATCACCATTTTGATTGTACAGTAAAATGTCAAAAGCAAATAGAATAGCAAAATAAAAAAAACAAACCTATTAAACACATGTAAAATGTAGGAAATCCGCGACAAAAAGTTTATATGAAAACAATGAGACTGGATTGACCCCATGGCTAAAAAGTCTAGGTCTAACTGTAATTCTGAACAGAGGTGGAGTCCTCGAGGACGTCCTTGGCCTCGAGGACGTCCTCGAGGACAGATTTTGAAGTCCTTGGCCTTGGCCTCGAGACCTCAAGTCCTCGAAAATTGGCCTGTCCTCGGCTCGAGGACAGCACTATTTTTTAATTGTTAAAATTTTGTGGAGCGCTTGAAAAATTTTTTAGAAAACGTTTTTTTGTGGAGATCGCTTGAAAAATTTTTGTGAAGACCTTTTTTTTTTTTTTTTTTTTTTGGAGATCGCCTGAAAAATTTTTGTGAAGACCTTTTTTTTTTTTTTTGGAGAGCACTTGCGCTTGTGTCCTTGGTCCTTGGCCTTGGCCTCGAGCATTCCTGTCCTTGGCCTCGAGAGTGTCTGTCCTCGGAAAGGCTGTCCTTGGCCTCGGATTTTTTTGTGTCCTTGGCCTTGGCCTCGAGCCTTGTGTCCTCGACTCCACCTCTGATTCTGAATTACACAAAAGTATAGTATTACAAGCAGAGTTCAGTGAATAGGCTACTGCTAAGTACCGGTAAGCAATTAGTTAATGAGTACAATTACTGTAATTGCCTAACAGATAAAACCTTTTGCTGATATCCTATTTTCATGTTTGCAGTGATTTCATTTCATTACATTGACCTATAGCACAGACTAATCTATTGGAAATTATAATGTATTTCTTTGCCTTAGTCTTACTTGTTCAGAGTTCATCTTGGTTTTCAAGACATTAATTTTAGTATCCTTGGCTAAAAGCTAACGATTGACCTTGAAACCAGTATTTGTAACTGACAGAGCTGGGCAAATACTCAAGTTGCTCCCTAACCAGTAACTGCAACTAGTACAGGTAATCCACGAACCTGCTTGGCCGAAATAGCTTTTGTAGATACAGTAACAGCTGCCTTTAATGTATGAACTCGCACAACCAACAGTTCTGATTAATAAAACTGAGCAAGAAATTCGATTTCTCGTATATCACTACTACTAACTTATTATTAGTTCGTAGATAACAATAGAAAACTATGCTGCTACCATAAATTTACTGTATGGACTCGCACAACCAACTGTTCTGATAACTTAGCAAGGAATTCGTTTTCTCCTATAACAACTGCTACTAAGCTTGTTGTTTACACAGAATGTGCGTTTGACAGTTACTTCAAAGATGACGTCATTCGACGGCTAGACAAGTTTTGCGTAATGCGCTTTTCAAAGCTTAATAACTCCGCCGATCTAGCATAAATTTTTGAGAAATTTTCAAAACTTCTTAGTTTACGCCTATACTATGTAACAATAACCAGAAAATCAGTGGTGCATTTTTCTTGTCGCTTGATCTTTAAGTTGTAAAATTTTGCATGGGAGGACGCTTTTGCAGCCTTGACCAACTTTACAAAAAGTTTAGTGGAAATGATGTATTTCCGTTGCCTAATTTGAATGAAGACCAAAAACAAGAAAAAGGTTTTCGCCGAAAATTGAAGTCATTTTTCCCCAAAATCCGGTGAAGACAAAAAAAAAGGTCTTCGCCGCAATTTGCTACCACTTTACGCCGGAAATTTAAAGGATCTTTTAGTCCTGGCTGGCTATTTTTCCTCTGGTCATCCAGCACTCAACTCTCGATGGGAGGACGCCCAAATCTCGATGGGAGGACGCTAAATCTTGATAGGGGACGCTCACTCTTGAAGGGGGGACGCGTCCCCCCTACAATTTAAGTACTGGGTGTATGGTACCACATAGGCCTACTGGTCAATGGTCAAGTTACATTTTAGCATTCCTGTTTTTGCTTAGAGGGGTTGAAGCATCTTGCTAATTCTCGTAGCTTACTATAAGCTAAAATCGAAATATAATTTTTAAAACTTTTTGTTTTCATTTTGGGGCTGCGACTGCAAAGATATTCAACAATTACAAACAGATATGCCCCAGAAAAACGTTTGGAAACCCGGAGTTCAGAGTTGTAGACGGGCCGACTAGTTCAGGCCGAAACCCCGCCTGAACCCGAAAACTAATTTGAAGCCCGAAAAATCCGAAAGTTAAGTAAGGTCTGAAAAACGTAAGCAGTTAATTGCTCCTTTTCTTACTAACTTTTGTCTACTAACTGTGACTGCAAAATCAGCTGCACACACACATTGTGATGCAATAAGAGTAATCATTGTACACCAGTTCTCGTATTGATCCTTAAATGAAGTCTTCATCAGCAATGTTGCCAAATTAATTTGATTAAATTTTTGTGCACCTAATGCAAAAAGCATGTCTCAGGCTCGAATTAAGCCCGATATTTTGTCAACTTTCGGCTCAAACCCGACCCGAAAAGCCCGGCCCAACTTACGATTCTACCTGACTTTATCCTTTCAACCTGAATTTTCAGAAGGGGGAGAGTGTTGCAAGAAGTTACTGGAAGGGTCAATGATAAATATTATTATTCAGTCTCAGGCTGAGAGAACAAACTCAGGGTTTCCATTGAAAATTTTAGGTGGGATATTTATTTGTGTTTGGTGAATACCTCTGCATCCGCAGTCCCAAAATGAGAACAAAAAATTTTAAAAGTTTTATTTCGATTTGGGCTATCGTAAACTACCAGAGTTGGCTGGACGCTTCACCTCCTTTAATGTCTTCAAGCTAGCAGCAGTTATAATACGAAAACATAATAATGGAACAAATTTTTGACAACTCCTAAGAGAGTAATTAAGCCGCTACGGATTCATCCTAGCATAGTCGTTCAATATTACGTGACTATGGTCACAGTATACTAATAACTGTGCTATGGTTCAATATTAATGTAATATTAAGTGACTATATGGTTCAAGTCCAAAAGACAACCAGTCTTCCACAAGCACAAAGCGCTTTTCAGGCAGCAACAACCAAGTCAATCAAGTAGAAAAAAAAATCGAAACAAATTTATTGCCAGTAGCCTACGTACTCTGACAAAATATTCAAATATGAGCGATCGCTCAGCAACAGCACAAAGTAAAAATTAAATTGACATTCGTTATAAAGAATTGGAAGGGACTTGTCATCAATATTTACCGTAAGCAACTACCCTCTTCCCAGTGTTCTGTCACGTCAAGCAATCACCCTATGCAGTTATTGAGTCAAGCAAACCACTCTCATCGAGCAACCAGTTGTGGTAGCAGTAGCAGTAGCAGTAGCTTATTTCTGGCAATTCCTAAAAACATAGGTGGGCACAAGTCCGTTGATAACGAAGCTAACTTTTTCAGTAACTCGTTAATCCGTTAAAAAGTTTTTTCACGTTAACGGACTAAATTAACTTCCGTTAAGATCTGTTAACGGACTAAAGTAACTTCCGTTAAGTTCTGTTAACTTCCGTTAAGGTTTTTAAGTTTTTTTTAACTGTAACTGTGTTAAATAGTAATAGGCTATCTTGTACCATTCATTCATCAGACCGATACAAACCAGTTTGCATTGGTAACACTTGTTGCGTATTAGCACGAGTTTTACAGAAGAAAGCGAAGAAAGGAGCTCTTTTTTGAGGCAAACAATAAGCTGCAGCCTCATAGGTCTATCAATTATTGCTGTTCGCAATTTCCAAAGATTTTCCGATCGCAGCTTTGTTGTGCATTTGAACGTATTTTTATCTTGAAATTGGATTAGACTGTAAAATATAACTTCCAAAACACAAAAAGACCACCATAGCAATGAATATTTCCTTACAAACAGCTCAACAGCGTCATTACGTGTTCTAGAAGCGAGTGAATTAAAAGAAATGTAAATCACGCAAAATGTTAACGAATTAACGGACTTCATTAACTTCCGTTAAATAAACCTGAAAATAACGAATTAACGTTAACGAAGGTGTGAAGTTTGTTAACGGACTAGTGGTTAACGAAGCTAACGTTTTGCATTAACTTGCCCACCTATGCCTAAAACGTAAAAAGTAACTGTGTTAAATAACAATTCACCAGAAATGGGATATAGCCGCAAAATGATGTACGGTACGTTATTACATGCCCAACCAGTAGGCTACGTTTACCCACTATCACCCAACCATCTTTGGGAAGGAATATTTAATCAAATAGTTAAGGGATAGTCAGAGCCTGGTCATCGTGCGGTCATCGAGTCAAACAACCAGCGTATTGTGAACTTCTTAATTGGTCCATTGCAAATTGGTTTTGCAAGATTCGTATTTATTTTATTATTTACCTGAAAAGGTTTGTTTAAACTGATTACACAAATGTTTTAGCTGAGGTTGCTGGGATCTAAATCGAAAAGTTGGCTTGTTGCTTCATGCAGATCCGGCGCTTGAAATTGCAAAAAAATCCTAAGCTTAAACCTAGCGTTGGCGCGGCGCAGAAAGCGCAATCCTTTGAATCAGCGCGGCGAAAATCAACCAAAACCATGTCCAGTGTAGCATCCTAGCTAGCGCTAAGAAAGTTTGTTAGCATCATCGTAGCCATTCTCCCTAATGGTTTATTTCGTACTTGACTGGATTCTGCAGTTTTTCTATGGTTTTGCTTGACATTATTAATACTATGTCATCAGCAAATAGATTAACTTTAAAATTTGTAGTTTCGACTAGGCTAGGCTAAATTGTTGATACCATGAAGTACCATACCTAGGCCAGGCCTAGGCCTATTACCGATAATAAGCAATACACAACCCAATGTTGACCCTTGTGGGACACTGCAATTGACATTATGAGACGATGAACAAACGATTTTGACTACAGTGTATTTTTTTCTATTACAGTAGTCAGTAGGTGTAATACCTAGGAAACTTTCGATTAGTTGAAGTGTTAGGCTATTCCTCGAATCAGTACACAGTAGTGCACTGACTGGAGAGTTTTTTCAGCAGAACTGAATGACCGACTGTATCAACAATCCAACAATGGTTCCAATAATCTCAAGCCGTAGAGGATAGTTCCAAAAATCTCAGGCCTAGAGTAGAGCTAGTCTGCTGGTAGGGTGGTATCAACAGCCTCAGGTCTGGGTGTCATTGTGTTACGGTATACAGTTAGTTAAATGGTAATACTTTCTAATTAACACTTAAACAAAATGATATTGTTTGTCGTACTAACCAGTAGCTAATAAAGCCTACTGGTACCGGTAGGTTGTTTCCCTGTTCCTATGGTTGACAAATGACTGATCTTGTCACTAAGTGATTTAGTCACAGTGGTTTTGTTACAAAGTGATTACGCCGTATGTTTGCATGGTACAGCAGTACAGTACATGACACTGACTGTGCCCTAACCCTTATTTTGTGATGAGATCACTGGCAACGTTACCTACCTATGTACCAGTAGGTCGTAGGCAGGGGATTGATGAGCACACCAGCATTGCCTGTAGTGTAGTTTGACATTTGAGCTTTTACTAATTTGAGCTTTTTGTATTCTGCTTAGAGAAAGACAAAATAGGCTAATCCAGCAACCGTCATATTACTGTTGCATTAAGCTGTTAGTGTTACTGTATGCAATATAATGTCAAAAAAGAAGTGCGTAGGCCTACCTAAAAATGTTCACAGATAAAAGCTAAGATAGGAACAGTACAACGTAAAAATCAACCTTAGCAAATGCCGAAGAGAATGGACGTCGTTACGTATAAACTGTTCACTTTTTTTCAGAGTCTCTGCGACTCGTGTATGAGCATGAGTGCGCTCTCGCTACTCTCATGCGTGCACTCATTGGGGTTAGGGATATATTCGGAAAATAGCATAGATCGGACAGAAGGAGAGCGCATTTGCGCTCATACATGAGTCGTAGAGCTTTTGAAAAAAAAAAAGCGACGGCTTATACTTGACAACACCCTAGCACAGCGTTTCTCAACCTGGGGGTTGCGAAGGTCTTTTCAGGGGGATCGTGAAGTTGGTTATAAAATACTGGTACTTCTTCAATCGCAAAAAATTAAAAAATCTGCCCAGCGATTGCTTTTCTGTTATGTCATAACAAGTTGTCAATCGGTTGCAGGCCTACTATTGCAAATATTACAGTGCTATGTGCAGCTTTGTTGGAAAGCTAAATTGCAAAGCGACACAAGGAAATATTGCCATGTTTGAAAATTTGTCCTGTGCTATTAAAAAAGATAAAGAACTTGATGATTGTTTGAAGACATCGATTACACAGCGCCTTTAATCTCTTGAAACTGAGTTCAAACAATATTTTCCTGAGCTTAAAGAACAAGAAGCCGCATTCGTATGAAATCCGTTTTCGACTGCCTTGGATGTTAGTGATATTCCCGATAAATTACAAAACCAATTTTATGATCTTCAAATGATTCGTCCGCACGTGATGTTTTTCAGAAAATGGCACTCTCTCAGTTCTGGTGTGCTATGTGCAAATCCTATCCACAAGTATCTGAAGTGGGTAAGATTGGCTTCATCGAACATTAAACCACGCGTCTCTAAATTGGTTTTGCGGTTGCAAAGCCAGCCGTCGCACTAACAGTTGTAAAATTGAGCAGCTTTAAAATTAATTATCTTTGAAGTGATTTTTGTGGTAATTTTTATTCGTGCAAAAAGTAGAGCAGAAAGGGGGTCGCTGACTGTATCGAAGTCTTAAAAGGGGTCGTGAACCCTAAAAGGTTGAGAAACACTGCCCTTGCAAATATTATACCATCACTTTATTTCCATCGTAATGTTTTGAGATATTACTTGAAAACAAACCGCATCAACTCTTTACCGTGTACTTAATGTTCATAGCAGATAGGCTGGTCTGTTAACACCATAGATGAAGAAACTAAGACAAGGCAGAACAGAAGTTTCAGCAAGCAGATAACGCACGACAAAAACAGGCAAACCAGAAGCTTAGCATTGCTAACATAAAAAAAAGGAAAAGGCTTCGAACTTGTTCCATGTGCACAGACAATTCGGAATAATGCCTAAAAAACTAACCTAAACCAAACTCTAATCCTAGCCCTAACCCTAACGTAAACCTTAACCCAGACCTATATCTGTAATAATCGTAACAAAATTTTTCAAAAATGAGTGTCATCATCGGCTCTTTGTTTATTGGTAGTGTCTAGTGCACCGTCCCGGTTTCCGACATCAAATCCCTGCTGCACCGGATTGCGTTTTTCGCATTGATTCGATTTAAATACAGCACTTTGATGAACTAGAGTCGAAGCCCTGATGGCGTAGTGGTTAGTACGCTTGCCTACAATGCCGAGGGTCGAGGTATCGACTCCCGCATAACACGCTTTTTAAATATAGCGCTAGAGAGCAAATTCGCTTCAGACGCCTTTTTTTTTCTCTAAAATCTTCTTATTAGGGTTAGGGCAGCGATGCCAGCCTGAGAGATAGTAAATTGAACAACAAAAGGAAACGACCGCCGCCGCCGGTGCAGCAGCGATTAGATGTTGGGAACCGGGCCGGTGCAGCAGACACTGCCTTGTTTATTTGACTGCGCATGTTCCTTATGCCAAGTCACTTTGAAAACACACACACACTTGACCAATCTAAAGTCACTATGTGGTACCACACGAATAAGGTTTACTCAACCCAGCCATGAACTAACTTAACTCAAACAACAGTGATCAGATGTATGGTACCAAATATTAACCATAAACAACCACAGACAATATAAAAGACCAAAACAAACAGCAGCATTGGACAATGAAAGACACAGCAGAGTGAGGGTTGGTTAACACCTGAAGATAATTTCCCATTACTGTATGTCAAATGCAATTTGAGTGAAAGACACAGTTAAATATAAATTCTCTAAAAATTTTACTGGTAGTTATTCACTCACATAAGCAGGACATACTGGTACTATTATCACAAAAGGTGAATTAAAAAAGAAAAAAAAACAACAAAAAAACAGTAGAACAGCAGCAGGAAATTAAACAGTGTCGACAAGTTATTGCTGATGTAGTAAATTACTATTGCAATGATGTAAGCCTCAGCTCAAGTCAGAATTTAACCTGCACCCACGTACTCTTAGTTTCAAAGCTTTGAAAAACCACCATAATACTGCCAATGTAGTTGTTTGAAGACATGTACTAGACTTATATAAAGCAATCAAAATGAGGTAAATAAAAAGCAAAATGTGCCAAAATAGCAATTTAATTGGTGCTGCGAGTGAGCACTTATACAATACATTATTGATGCCATAAATCCTAGAAAACTGTACACAGGACAACAATGGATATGAACAGTTCAACAGCTTAGATATTTACAGTTTGCTTCAAATACTCTAAACAGACCTTTTCTTGTTCCACACAAAAAGTTGAAAAATTGCCTTCCCTGTTGTGATTAAGCAAGATAATAGAAAAGTCATCAGGCAATAGATCAGAGCTAGCTTCCACATTGCAGATAGCCTTTATCTGATTTGTTGTTGCAGAGCTAGCCTGTTTGAGTTTGCATTCACACGCAACATGAAAAGAGGACTACTCATTAGCACCACAACCACACACTGGTAAAGAGCATATTTCAGGAAAATGCTGATGAGTCATTTAATTATAATCATGTAAACTGAAAAACATGACCATTGAGGAATTTGTTTAAATTTGCAGCATTTGCTGATGAGGCCTTAAGAAATGTATGTACCAAGTTTCATCAATATTGACCGAGTAGTTTTTGAGTTATTAATTACACAAAAATTACAAATTATCCACTTGGTGGCGCAATATTTTATATTTTGATGAATATTTAATCAACTACTCAACCGATTTCAACAAAATTTTTTAAAAACTTTTCTTTCATCACTTTGTGCATATTTTTCAAGTTTGGTGGCAATATCTTAAACGCGAAAGTCGATAGGGGTAATCATGTTCGTGCAACTTCCGATGCCAATATTTCAAAAACATACTAAATTTTTTTGATTTTTTTTTTAACAACACATTTGATCTTTACTTAATGCTGTTTTACAATGCTTTTTATGGATATTTAGTGACATCCTGGTAAATTTAATTGTTCTTAAACTCAACCCAACTTTTAAATTATTTTCTATTTAAACAAATTTTATAGGCTGCATATATCATGTTGATTGTTCATAGGAGATAATAGTGGCCAATAGTAGGTTGACAGTAACTAAATTGTGCAATGTTTTGATGTTTGCAGACTAAAGTTTTAATGTTGAATCGTTTGCGTGCTTCATGTCCTGAAGACTATCACATCGGAAGTCTAGAAAAGAGCCATCGGATCAGAGACTATTTAAAACCAATGCAAAAAAGATATCCATCCACAGGATTCAAACCTGCAGCCTATGGATTACTGGTCCAATGCTCTTACACTTGAGCAATCGAGGATCTTAATTGCCAATTTCGTGGCTTTTTTCTAGGCTTCCGCACTCGTAGCCTTTGGCCAAGAAAACATGCAAACTATTAAATACTGAAACTCTGGCTTGCAAACATCAAAATATTACAAATTATTATCAACATTGTAGTAAAAGCAAGTTGCTGGGTTTAATTAGCCAAAATTAATAACGCAAGGAGACATCCTCTCTAGCTCAAGTGGTAGAGCAGTTGACCAGTAATCCAAAGGCTGCAGGTTTGAATCCTGGAGGAGGATAACTTTTTTGCATTGCTTGTTTTAATTAGTCGCCGATCCGGTTGCTCTTCCCTAAGCTTCCGTGCTGGTAGCCTTTAGGCCAAAAAGTATGCAAACAAGTAAAGTAATAAGTTTGTTAAATGACATTCTAAGCCAGCGTTTCTCAAACCATGGGTTGCCAAGGCTATATCAATGGATTGCTGACACAAGCAGGGCCCTCAGTACTTTGATTATATCTTTAATTCATAGTTAGGCAAACGAATATTCAGTATTGTATAGATAAGCCTTAAAAATTTTAATCCCTTTTCCAAGTTCATATTTATGTGAGATAGGATTTTCTGCTCTGGCATAAATGAAAGGCAAATACAAAAACCGTCTGGATGCAGAATGGTAGCGGAGCCAGAGGGCGGGGGGCTATAACCAAAACGCAGAATAACAAAAATACCACGTTTTTAGCACTTCTGAGACACCCTTTTGCTCTGGAATGGACTAAAAAGTTATTTAAAGCATGTTTTGAAACGTACATGTAGGTGGACTAATTTGTCAAAAACAAAACTTGAAAATCAGGAAAAACTTTGAAGAATGGCCAAAAATAATCTATCAAATTTGATTGTTTTTTTTTTAAATGCTAAACATAGGCTTCATTAAAAAGTATTTTGTAAACCTAGAAATAGGGATTGGGGGGGCTATTCAGTTTTCATTGTTAGTTAATTACCAGTCATTTCTCTCAAATCTCTTTCTATTAGTCCCCTTCTCTCTCAATCATCTTTTTCTATAAAATATAGAGGAAATCGATTACTCCATGTGAATTTCATTGAACTATAGGATTTATCAGCTAGTAAATACGACAACTGAAATTTTACGATTAGCCACTTTACACATAACCCATTTATGCAACCACTTTAATCATGTTTGCACTGCCAGTTTCAAAGCCATGTTTTAATGCATAAATTTTTATCAAAACAGGCTCAAAATTAAGTTATTTTTTGAAAATATTTTCGAGCACTGGGTCTCCATCCCCGACCCCCAAAACAGCCCCTTTATTGCGAATTTCTGGCTATGAGCCTGATGCAGAGCATCCAATGCGTTTAACATTGAGCGATGTTGAGCCACGATTTCAAAAATTGTAAAAGCGAAATGGCAATAAAGTTGTGCAATAAAAGATCTGCTCTTTTTAGTTTTTTTTTTGGTTTTGTTTTAGTGACTATTCAGTTGGGTCGCAGCTGTTCTTGCTGATAGGGTTTTTACACGATTTTGGGTCACAGAAAAAATGTTTTAGAAACACTGTTCTTAAGGTAAAGCAGTGTGTACTATTTTGCATACACTAGCTGCAGGCGAGAAACATCAACAAGTAGCGTTTGTCTATCAAAAGCTGAAAATATCAATAAAGACCAATAGCTGGTACCAATTTTTTTCGCCAAATCAAACCTTTCCAATTTTTCAGTTTATCAACTCAGTAAGAAAAAAACCTCATAATAATCAGCTGTTGAACTTGAATAAGTATGTAACTACTAATGAAAATAAGGGTAATCCATTGCTACATACATGTTAATGAAGCAAAACATATATGAGTGTTATGTTTGCACTGCAATGTGTAGTGAAAATTAAACATTGGGATCAATTTATTTTAAGTTTATTATTTCACAACTGACTGACATTAAAAATGCTGAAATGTTTTGCGGTCATTTTTAAATATTTTCAGGTAATTTTAAATCAGTAAAAATCTTGAAAACTTGCAAGTAGCCAAGTACAATGTCACAAAACTTAGCAGTTTAAATTAAGTGCTTTAACAGGATACATACCAGCTTACAAGCAAATCTACTGGAGCATCTTTAATCTCCCACATAAAGCTGCTGAAGCATTTTTTCAAAAGAATTCATACTTTTGCAAATTCGACATTTGTTTTTCACAATCGTACTTTGGAAATATTCTGTTAAGTCTCTACTTTTAATCTCAAGATTTCAATTTCACTTTCAGTTTCATTAGGTTGAAAAACCCTCCTTTTTTATTGCAACTACACTTTCAGCTTTGAAATAAAATTTTTCCAATGCAGCAAGCCATTTGTTTGAGAACTTTCTAACTTTTAGTTTGCGTACCAAAATTTTATCAAAATAATAAGTTACATTCAATCCAAGTAACTAATTTTGATGTTTGTATTCCTCATGTGTTTTAAAGAATGAATGGAACAGAATATTGGAGTTTTGCTAAAACTGCATATTTTATGAAAATATTTGGTTACCGTATACAGGCTGGTTTGCTTTCATTGACATTTTAATGAGCTGATATCATGTTTATTTAACAGGATGTGAAGTAAATAAGTAAGCTTATTGGTACCTTTGTTGGACATAATGCAAAACTTTTTCAATGAAAACCCAAAATGGAAAGAAATTTGAGCTTTTTCTTGCAGTCTTACTCTATATAATACAAATCTTATCATTCTTTATGCTGAATACACTCAAGCTTGACTTGCATAGCACCACTGTTAATAAATTCAAAACTAGCAATTCGACTTGGAAAATGCTTTTAATTTTTCTGAACAAGGTCTTTTAAAATTTAAAAAACTGTTTATCTTAAATATTTGGGTAACGTAGCTTTTTTGAAAATTGAACTATGTTATACTTCAATATCCACTACAATCTTTTTTTTGTAGCAAGTTCTAATAATGAACAATGTAATTCTAGTTTTTTGAAAAATTTTGGCGATATGTTTCAGAGTTATCGTGCATTGTTTGTGAAATACATGTTTCTTGCTTAATATCTTTATTTCAACCTGAAAGACAAATGTTTTAAAATTTCTGAAAAAAGCAAACTTTACTAATTCTGAAAAACTAAGTTTTAGATTTCTATGTTAGGAAATGACAAAGTTATTTAGAAAAATGTAAAAAATTGCACCACCATGTGGTCAAAATGTTGCAAATTTCAATTATGCCTAACTCAAAAACCATGTATAAATTGAAGACTGTTTTTTTTTTTCACTATGGCATAGACCCACAAATCTTCAACTTCAGAGAATTTGAACAAAATCTAAGATGATGATTTTCACTTTTTTTTTTTAATTTACATATTTATAATGAAATAACCCTGATACAAAAACAAATTCAGCAAATTTTTCGGATAAAAAAGGCTTAAAGTTAAAGTTTTAATAATACAAGGGATACTTGAATTAAAAACCAAACTACTGCAAGACACCGTAGGCATGATACTTGAAGTATTTATTCACCACTTATTATGGGCAGAATTTTGCCAAATTTTTCTGTATACTGCTTAACCATGCTTTTTGTATAAGAGCAACATGTACTGGACAGATCTGCAAAATGGTCCACAATATTTTTTTTACTATAATTGGACCTGAGGCAGTAAAACATTCTGGTGTTAACCTCAATATCCACTGAAGGAATTTAAATACTTTTAACTTGCTATGCAAATCTTGTACCAGGATGATTACCTTTTTTCATCAGCAACCTCAAGGGGTCATTGTCATCTTTCTTAATGTTAAGCTTTAAATTATGCTTGATGCTGTTAATCGAATTTTGCACAATAGTAGGAGGAAGACTGGAGATGATTTCACACAGCTCAAGTTTAACATTAAATGTAGCAACCACCAGGCTTGGAAAAATTATAATAGTAATTGACAAAATTGTAATTAATTAATTACACAATTTTGCTGTAATTGTAATTGAAAACTTTCAAAAGTCGATAATTGTAACTGTAATTGAAAATTTTCTGCCTATTTTCAATTACAATTACTCTATTATTCACTAAGATAGATGATAACAAAATGTGTTTGAACAATATCAATTTTCCTTTCATTGCAAATCGATATTGATATTTTTTAACGGCTGCAATCACATCTGACGTCACAAACCGAACATCAAAGTAGGTTAGGGATAGTTAGAGTTACTTTTAGAGATGGGTTAGTCATATTCAAAACCTAAACTTAGAACCTACTATATAATCATTACTAGCACTAACTCGAAGCCAAGAAATAGCCTAACATAGAATTGGCCTATGATGTCAGAAGGACTGTAACCAGTGATAAGTAACTATTGCAACTTTAGTGCTATTTGTGATTTTAAGATTTGGCGTGCTTTTTGCTTGTTTGCCCTTGTGTGCATGTCAAAGCGACACTAATGGTTCTATTTTGTATGATAATGCTAAATAGTGATAGTGTTGCTTTAAGTTAAAATTGTGTTAAATAGTAGTTGTAACTATTGTATTGCAATTGAACTATTGTATTGTAATAGTCGGCAGCGTGGCCGAATGGGTAAAGGTGTAATTTTTTCGACGACTCTGATCGAATGATCTGGGTTCAACCCACACCCTGGTCACGTTGTTGCGTCCTTGAATAAGACGCTTTTCGATGATTATCTCTGCTTGGTGGCTTCAATCAAGCAGCAAATTGTGTAAACAAGAATCCGAAGAAATCCACCGGAACATTGGATCATTAGAAACTCCTTAGCAGATGCAAGTTCCTCCAATCATGAAGTAGTTGCTGTAACAATAGGTGTGTGAATCGTCTTATAAGTTAGCGTCTGGTGCTGTCTGGTGCCGCAGTGGCATTGCTAGGGGGCAGGGGGGCAACCTGCCCCAGGTGTCACCATTTTGGGGTGACACCATTTAATGGTGTGAAACCTTAACTCCACTAATTTTTCATGAAGACTTTTTTTTGTTATTTTATTTGGTCCCCATCCTCATTTGGACTGAAATTGCATTCAATTTCCGACAAAGACCTTTTTTTTTTGGTCTTCACTTACTTTTGTATGGAAAACCCACCCAATTTTTTGACAAAGACCTTTTTTTTGTTCTTCACCTGCTCTTAGACATAATTTTCATAAAGGTTGTCACATCACAAAGGGTGACACCACAAAATTCAGCCCCAGGTGCCACCATCCTTAGCAACGCCTCTGTGGTGACGGGAGAATAAATATGCACTAAAACAACAACTTGAAGTTGTAGCGTACACAATTTCAACTTTTGTACAAGTTTCAATTGTGTTAAAACGTATTTTCTTTTGCACAAATAACTGTGGTATGATACCATGGTTTAGCTAAAGCCATAATGTTGCTGGAAGTGATACGAATTCAATAACATACTTGACAATTCCTTACAAACAAAATTATGCATTGCAAAAATTAAACTTAAACAAAGTTTTATGGAAGAAAAAGGATAGTGAGAAATGGGGCTTTAATAGGCCTGGTATAGAAATACAAAACAAATCCACTGTGTTGACCAGTGCTGTAGCTCTGGGGGAGCCAGGGGGGCTGTGTCCCCCCTAACGACTGCTTGTGCCGCCCCCCCCCCCCATTTTGGTTTACTCAGAAAACCTCTTTGGAACATAACGTATTGACATTATAACAGGCAATAATGGAAAAGGAATAATAACATTCAAACATAATTCTTGTTTGAAGTTTTCTCCACTCTTTGCGAAATTGCTGGCCTCCAACTGCTTTACATAAGTGTGACGCAATAATCCGTTTTATAAACACCCCTTTACGGATGTGACAGATTTTTAAAGCGATTTTTTCGGCTGCATACGAAACGAGATAAGAAACGCTGCTAGCCTTGTGCATCTCATTTTTCAAAGATGAATACAAAATTTTTTAAATAGCGCATAATTAGGTGTCGTAAAATATCAGTTTTTATGTGAAAAAGTTCAGTCTATTTTAGTGCCCCTCACTTTCGGCTTGTGCCCCCTTACGTCATTTGCTCTGGCAACGGCACTGGTGTTGACATACGCAAAACTCGAGGCCTCGAATGTAAGTGAATTGGTTGCAATGGTTTGAGAATCTTTTCTTTGTAATTGAATTACAATTACTTGGAACTTGAATAATTGTAATGGAAAATTTTAGGTTGTAATTGCATTTGTAATTGTAAGTAAAGCAAAAACAAGTAATTTTTCCAACCCTAGCACCAGGATTCCCATGATCGGGAAAAATCGGGAATTTTGCAAAGGCATTTCCCGACTGGGAAAAAGTTGGGAAAAATGCATTCTAGTGTAGAATGAGGATGGAAAACTGTGTGGCAAAAATAGCTCACTGCACCTTGTAGAAACTAACGCGATTGGAGCGGGTGAATATTAAATATCTCGTTTGTCTTTCTAATACTTCTATTAAAGGCATAAGAATAGTTATCACTCGCCTGGCTGTGTTGTGTTAAAGCTTCAGGAATGGTGGTCCTGCCGATTTATTTCGTCACAATACAAGTTCAACAAAACTTTAATTTAAGAGTATCATTATGCTGTGGCTCAAGAGTATTATTTCATCAAAGGCAATTAAGCAAACAAAAGAATTCAAGTACCGGTAGCCTACTAGTACTAAAGGAGGAATAGCGTGGCATTCGCAGACAGCAAGCAAAAGGTTAGCAGAAAACAGAGGAAGGCTATTTCAACAGCTGCTGCATCCCAATGAAGTTCAGAGATTATTAACCTTCTACACGCCTATAGCGCTGATGATAGCTAATGCGCTGATAGCCTACAGTAGGCTGTCTGCCTAGGCATTGTTTGGCTTTGAAGCTGAAAGATTTACTAGCTTATGTGCTGATAGCCTACAGTAGGCTGTCTGCCTAGGCCATGTTTGGCTTTTAAGTGAAGTTGAGAGCTTTACTAGCTTACGCGCTAATAATGTGCTAATAGCCCTCAGTAGTATTAGCCTGCAGGAGGCACTCTGCTTAGGCCTATGGTTAGCTGTAAGAAAAAGCTCCCCTTGTAGCAAAGCACACCGGTTCCAGCAGTTGAGCTACTGGAAATATATTCTCTAGACTATACCTGTACTTGTATCCTATTTCTTTGGCACAAACACAGCAAATAGCAGTAGGCTCTGCAGTTCCCTACTGTATGTTTCTCGGTTTGTCAGTTGTTCACCCTACGCATTAAAGATTAGTCAGCTTATGCTTTAGCCAGTAGTTTGGTTAGGTTATTCTATGTTTACCAGTCTACAAATAGAAAGGAGCCATAGTACCGGTCGCCTACTGCTTGGTTACTTTTAGCAACTGACAACGAAGTTAACCAGATTGCCTACAATGTGCAAGAAATTAGTGCTTCCCAATGTACCAGTGCTTACCATTGCCAGATCGAGAATTCTAGTTCTGTAGTAGTGGATATAGCAGCCAGTAGCATAGCCAAGGAGGGCAGGGGGGGGGGACTATAGCCCCCTCATTGACATGTCGACCAAAATGCATGTAAAATACCATGTTTTCAGCACTTCTGAGATTGTTTTATGGACTAAATAGCATAGGTGGGCAAGTTAAAGCAAAACGTTAGCTTCGTTAACCACTAGTCCGTTAACAAACTTCACCCTTCCGTTAACGTTAATTCGTTATTTTTAGCTTTAATTAATGGAAGTTAATTAAGTTTGTTAATATTTCGCTTCTAGAACACGTATTGACGCTGTAGAGCTGATTGTAAGGAAATATTTATTGCTATTGAGGTCTTTTTGTGTTTTGGAAGTTACATTTTACAGTCTAATCTAATTTCAAGATAAAATAAGTTCGGATGCACTAACAAAGCTGCAATTGGAAAATCTTTGGAAATTGTGAACAGCGATAATTAATAGGCTGCAGCTTATTATTTGCCGCAAAAAAGAGCTCCTTTCTTCGCTTTCTTCTATAAAACTCGTGCTAATACGCAACAAGTGTTACCAGTGCAAATTGGTTTGTACCGGTACGATGAATGAATGGTGCCAGATATTAACGATAAAGACCTTAACGGAAGTTAACAGAACTTCACAGAAGTTAATTAAGTCCGTTAGCAAAACTTAACGGAAATAATTTAGTCCGCTAACATGAAAAAGCTTTTTAACGGATTAACGAGTTTAAGAAAAAGTTAACTTCATTATTAACAGATTAATGATTAACAAACTTGTGCCCACCTATGCTAAATAGTATTTGAAACATCTTTTGAAACATATATTCAGGGGGTGGGGACTAATTTGTCAAAATCAAAAATCCCAATCAAATAAAAACTTTGAAAAATGGCCAAAACTAAGCAATCAAATTTAATCGCTAGTGTAAAAATGCGTAACATAGGTGTCATCAACAAAGATACTATGACTCAGGAATAGGTGGGGAGGGGTCTATTCAGTATTAGTCAAGTACCAATCATTTCTCTCAAATTTCTTTTCATTAGCCCCCTCCCAAGTATTTTTCTTCGTAAACTGTAGACGAAATGAATTACTCCATGTGAATTTTATTGAACAACACGATTTTATAATTTACCAGCATCTAAATAAGAGAACTAAAATTTTACCATTAGCCACCTCCCAAATAGCCCGTTTATGCAACCAGTTTAATTGTGTTTGTACTGCCAATTTCTATGCCACGTTTTAAAAGGGTTATTTTTTTATCAAAATAGTCCTAAAATTAAGTTATTTTTGCAAAAAAATACAAAATTTTCAAGCGCTTGGGGCTTCGCCCCAGTGCCTCCGGCAGATGGGAACTTTGCCCCCAGACCCCCATTAGCCTCCATCGACTGGGGGTTCTGCCCCCAGAACCCCCATACAGCCACCTCATTACAAATTTTTGGCTACGCGCCTGATAGCAGCTGCTTGGATACAACCATTGAGCCTATGGCCTAAACACTATGCCGCATTGCCTCCATCTTGTATCAGTCTAAACACCATGAACAATCACTTAGCAATTAAGAAACGACCGTTACTATAGGCTATTTATTCGTCTTCATCCATGTAATAATTGAGTTCTGTTGAGTTAGTTTTTGGATTGGGTTAAAATAACTGCAGTTTTGTGTATTTCAGATGACTAGAGCTTAGTTTGTTTTGAGCAAATTTAGGTATGGAAAAAGTAGGGAATTTTTTGTTGACAAATGCGTGGGAACCCTGTAGCACCCACAGTAGATTTTAAAACTTTGTACCACAGCTTGTTAATTTCTGCCTGATTATTTTCGTTTATCTAAACTATTGCATTATTAAAATTAAAGCAATGACTGAGAAAGGCAGTCATGGAAATCTTTTACTATCCCCGGAGCCTTCTTGCTTTAACCCTCACAGCTCACTTTGTGGCAAAATCACTGCGATGAAATCACTTTGTGACCAGATCATTCGCAACACTAGCCTTGCTAATTATTAGGAGATAGATGAGTTCACCAGCAATGCCAGTCGGCAGTAGTGTAGAGAGCAAGTTTTTACTTCTACATTGCTGATTGGTTGCTCTGAGCTTAAGAGTAAGCCTAAGCTTTAACTGTTTATTTAACACAACAGTATTAGGCAGGCTTGTACTGTGGTGTTAAATAAACAGTTAAAGTTATATGGTAAGTCTATCATAGTTCAATAATTTATCACTTTAATACTAATGCTAGTGGAATCGCTACATTGCTTAACATGTAAACTGCTAGGTCTGCACTATTTGATTAGGTGTGATTTTACCTTAGGTCTAGTGTCACATAATCAGTCATAATTTTATTGTCATCGGGGCCATGTAATCAACAGTCAACTAATGTTCTCTTTCAAAAGAATAAAATCCGAAAGGTTTGAAGATTGACTAAGTGTAACTTATTTAGTAGTAGCGCGATATTTTACTAGAATACTAGTGGTGAAAATTGTTAATTTTGGGATAAATGCAATCATAATTTTTGGTCTGTAGTTGTGGATGATTTGATTTTTAACAGGATCACTGTCCATAATATATCATAAAATGACTAAACATCGGGCACAAGATCTAAATTTGGACAGCCCCCCTAGTGGTTGGTTTTGAGTTTTGATATTTTAAAATTATTTTTTGAAAGGGTTTTTAGAATCTCTTTGAACCCATGATTCTTTTTAAAAAATTATAAAACTTAAAACTATCCATTAGGAGGCTATCCAAAGTTAGCATTGGTGTTCTAAGCATACTCATTTTACAGTAATATTGATACTAAATCAGTAAATATCTGCTATCAGAAAAAAATTTTGTGCAGAGTTCTGCTAATTCTAATCTAAGCTTATACATACTGTAGTTTAAGTTGCAATAGGTGTCTTATGACAGTGTAAGTTTACATTTGACGACAAATAATTGGATATTCTGGCGTTTATGCTTTTATTGTATCTGCTATGGAAACAAACATTGCTACTTCAATGTATCCAGCGACTACTGAAATTGATCTTCATGATGATCATCCACCAAGCATGGAAAATGGATCTGACAAATCTGCTTCAAAAAAAGTAGTGTACTAGTAGCTTACCGCTGCTTTTCTTTTGTTGATGTAGATGTGAGATACCAGTAGATTATGTATTTGCTTTTCTCAGTTCTACTGACCAAGGCAATTTCTAACTTTATAAATATTGGTAAATATTTACATTTCAAACTAACAATGACATAAAGTTTAAAGCTGGACTGCACAAAATTAAATGATATAATTATGGTATTTAGCAAATATTAATCATTCCAGAAATGATTAAGAAAAATCTCAATTTTGTGTTGTTTGTGGTGAGCTTAAACCATGTGGAAATTTACCGGCAGCTAATTAATTTAGTTT
Source organism: Trididemnum nubilum (assembly GCA_963965965.1). Taxonomy (NCBI): domain Eukaryota; kingdom Metazoa; phylum Chordata; class Ascidiacea; order Aplousobranchia; family Didemnidae; genus Trididemnum; species Trididemnum nubilum. Next base: position 5,164,942 of record OZ014481.1, on the reverse strand, counting down.
GAATTAGTTTAATTTAAATTACCCATATGCAATACAAGTACCTACTAATCAACATGGTAGGGTGCCAGTAAGTACTGTAATTGCATTTTTGTACTTGTAGAATGAATTTCAGCAAGAATTGCCACAATTTCAACAATCCTCACATGGCATTAGTAAGTACAAATATACCTTTTTCATTTGATTTATTTTATAATGCAAGATTTATAATTGCCTTCGTATTTTTCGTTTTTGTTGATTACCAGTTAACTATGGTTCCTCATTTTAGAGTTTTAAGCAAAGGTTTGATGTTGGTTGGAGCTTAATATGTTTTATATATTGCAGTACTGTAAGTTGTTCACCACCACTATCTCACTTTACTTACTGCTTTTTGATTTAAGATTACCTTATGTAACAAAATACCAATGGCACTTTTAGCATTTTAGCTAGAATCAAAGCCCGTATTGCATTGAATAAGAAGCATTAAGGAAGCTTTGTTGTCACCATCTTTTTGAAGCTTAAAAACGATAAATTTTTGTCATTTAGTAATACAATGATTTTGGTTTGTGCTCTGTTTTGGAGTTTGTAATTTAAACAAATATTTTGCTAGTTTAGCAATATAATGCTTGAATCAAAACATTTTCAATTTAAATCTTTTCATGAAAATAGATTTGTTTTGAAAGTATTTCCATATTTTCTGTATAAATTTGTCTAGTTTTAGGGTTTAACTCAAAGTCAGTTCACCTTAATTATGGAAAAGCTGTAGTGTGGCTCTTTTGATATTAGAAAATTGAACTTGATTTATTAGCCAGCGTTAAACTGACAAAGAGTAGTATTTTCTGTAAGAGCTGTTTTGCATTCTATTTTTATGGGTATACTAAAGTGGCTCATTTTAACTTTTTTGATTAAATGCTTTTATTTTGAGTGTTTCCACACTGAAATAATTAAGTAAGTGTCATTTGCAAAGTGTCTGTATCGCAGGAACATATTATTTAAAAAGATTTGGTTTTTACTCATAATTGTTACTTGTAACTTTTTAGCATATGATATTTGATAGGTTGAGTTAGTAAATTATCATGTTTTGTTTATTTTGAGTTAGTTTATTAGAGTTGGTGAATTATCGATTGGGTCATTCCATGTCAAAACAGCAAATGGCTCCCACTCGACCCTCTCAGATTTTGCTGAAACTTCATCAAAATGGGTTTTTCGATGAATAATGAAGATTTGCAAAGTTTTAGCTACGGGTCATTTTTTGTTCAAGAAATATGCCCCCCCAAATTTTGCCCCCCCCCCAGCTGCAAAAATTTTTTTGCATTTTCGCCCAATTTTGAGTCCTCATATCTTTGGATCGAAGTTACTCAGATTGCTCAAACTTGGAATTTTTACAGACATTTTCCCACTAATTTCAGATATGGTTTTGAATTTTTGATACTGTGTTTAAATTTTGAGTTACAGACCTTCAAACATGCTCGTTTTTTCAAAAACGTACTTTTTTACACTTTTTTTGACGGGGTATATCTTACATCACAAATATTACAGCCTCATCAAACGTGCAATGCTCCTTAAGTATATGTATGAGACTGTCCTAAAACAATATGAAGGGGGTAGCTGCAACAGATTTTGGGTAATTATGAATCAAATACGGCCCATTTTCTGAAAAAATCGAAATCGCGCCATCTTGTGAGCCCCGGTTGACAATGTGGGCAACATTTTAGAAATCTGAAATTTTGCACAAAGTTTGCTCACAGCCACAACTATATCATATGTGAATTTCAAAAATGTGTCTCAACTGTAAAGTAATACTCTAAGGTGGTAAACATTCACCAATATCAGTAAATTTGCTTGTGTAATTTCCCTAGCAACGGCCATAGCAACCATTTTTTCTGTGCATTAAGACGCTCCAAATTGACAAAAAAGTTATTTTTAATGAAAAATAGCAACTTCTGCAATGAAAACGTACAGTTTTCAATCAATTCTGATATTTAAATCTGTGCTCAATAGCAGAAAAATTCAGTGAATAGAACACCAAGGTAACATATTTTGCTCAAAAATAGCCTTTATCACTGTTCATTCAAGACGCCAAGCCAACATTTCAACATTAGTCATGTTTCAGTGAGCACACAGTATAGAACACATGGTACAACAAAATATACTTGTATGCAATGTTTCAAAGCCTTGGAAAGCATCAAATTTCATTCGATATGTATTTGCAATAGAAAGCAAATACCGCAACTAACAGATTTGAAGTTCTGCAGCTTTGAAGGTTCATACACTATACAACAACCAATTCACTAAAATGCATAAAACGGTCTTGTCAGTATTATGGTTAGTTAGCATTGCAGTTTATCATCAGTGATCATTGCATGTCAAGACGTAAAGAGTTTGTATCAATTAAATATGGAAGTGAAAAAATTCCAAAACAAAACCATCCTCTGTTTGTTAACTTAAAAAAACTTTACGAACAATTTCAACGGAGCAACAGTGGTTCAATTGGGTTTTCAAAGTTTTGTGAACTTTGACCAAATGGTGTATAACCGTTAACTCTAAGGGTATGCATTCTGTGTGTGTGTGTAAGAACAATCAGAATGCAAAGCTTCTTCTCAGTGGTCTTCCTGAAAAAGTTTCATTTCCAGACTTTCTAATGCACATGGTATGTAGTGTGTAAAATCGAAACAACATGATGCAGCAATGTTTGCAATGGCCTGGAAAAGATCAACTTAAGGATGTATTGCAACAGACCTTTGATCAAAATGATGTCGACCTGGAAGATACTATTATCATCAATCAGTGGTTTACAGGGATAGGACAAAACTCTTGGATATGCAGTATACTGTAGCTGAGTTTATTAAAACCACTTGTGAAAGTTTTGGTTCGTTGAGACAGCGTCAGTATAATCTCAATCAGCTTTTTTGAAACAATAAAAGAACAAATCAATGGCCAATGAAATTATTGTTCTTCTTGATTTTGCTGAAAGTTATAGCTTTCTGGTTCAAGACGCTGTCCAAGGATATAATTGGGAAAACAGCCAAGCTACCCTCCGCCCATTTTCTGTTTACTTCAAGAATGATGTTGGTGAAGTCAAGGGTTAAGTATCTGCATCATATCTGATAGCATGAAACATAACAGTTCATACATTTATCCACAGTGTGCTCATCTATATACAAGAAAAGCTTCCAACAGTTTCCAAAGTAAAGTAGTATATTTCAGTGATGGCGCTGCAAGCCAATACAATAACTTCAAGAAATTGGTGAATTTGTGCCACCATAGAAGAGATCATGACCTTGATGCTGAGTGGCATTTTTTGTCACTAGCCATGGAAAATCGTCCAGTAACGAAAACAAACTTACATGCAACTGTAACAAATCAAATTTTAAATCCACAACACATGTTTGCTTTGGCTATTGCTGGCATAAAATATCTGTTCATCAATGAAAAGGATATTGCCAAGAATTTTCAAGACTTTGCACATAAAGAGCGCTATGCCAGGTGTAAAACTATACCAAGTACTCGATCATATCACAGTTTTATACCTATTTCTGAAACTGTCCTGGAAATGAAAAGGCTTTCTTCGGATGTTGTTGGCAACCAATTTTCTTTTGGATTTGAAAAACATGCACCTTGCTGTTTTCAGATTGTACCAATTCAAAATGATGCACAATTCCAACCTGGTCATTACATAGCATGCAATTATGATCAACAGTGGTATGTTTGGATTACCATGGAATGATGCGATTAGCAGAAAGATGTTTACGTTAAATTCATGCATTGCAATCAAAACCTCAATTTATCATGGCAATACGATGCAAAAAACGAGTGCTGGGTTCCATTTTAAGATATCTTGTGTGTTGTAGATGCACCTGTTCTTCAAAATTAGAGTAAATGATACTATAAACTAAGTTCTTCAGATCTGAATAGCATTATTTCTCTTTTCAATGCCCTGTAATTTTTATCCTTTGAAGAAGTTTCCTCTTTTGAATGGTATTAAGTCTCACGCTTATTGCTCAACAGACTTAGAAACTCTCAGTCCAAATTTAATTCGTTAGCTGTTCTTCATTCCTGCTTTGAATGAAAAGGATCAGTATCTCTAAAGTGATGGTGTTTGGGGTATTACACATTTGTTTTATAAGAACCTGTGAATTTTTAGGTGCGAATGACTGTTCTTAAATGTTCGGAAGTTTTCAGCCTTATTTGTGCTTGACTCAAACTTATTCTCGCTTGGTTAAAAGGGTTCTGTCTGTAGTTATAGATCATGACTACTGTTTCACAAATCAACAATGGCAAAAAAAGCCGAGGAAAACACTGCTGATTACACAAATACGTTGTGCTAGCACTTTTTCTGGATTAATTTTTTGATGCTGAGCCTGGCATTGCTCTTAATTTGTGTTCTTATGAAACTGTTGTTTTAAAAAAAGAAGCCTAATACAAGATTATCTAGACATCGGTATACACAGTATTTTTGAATTTTTTTAGCTGAAATAAAACTGCTGCAACGTCTTGACATGCAATGATCACTGATGATAAACTGCAATGCTAACTAACCATAATACTGACAAGACCGTTTTATGCATTTTAGTGAATTGGTTGTTGTACAGTGTATGAACCTTCAAAGCTGCAGAACTTCAAATCTGTTAGTTGCGGTATTTGCTTTCTATTGCAAATACATATCGAATGAAATTTGATGCTTTCCAAGGCTTTGAAACATTGCATACAAGTATATTTTGTTGTACCATGTGTTCTATACTGTGTGCTCACTGAAACATGACTAATGTTGAAATGTTGGCTTGGCGTCTTGAATGAACAGTGATAAAGGCTATTTTTGAGCAAAATATGTTACCTTGGTGTTCTATTCACTGAATTTTTCTGCTATTGAGCACAGATTTAAATATCAGAATTGATTGAAAACTGTACGTTTTCATTGCAGAAGTTGCTATTTTTCATTAAAAATAACTTTTTTGTCAATTTGGAGCGTCTTAATGCACAGAAAAAATGGTTGCTATGGCCGTTGCTAGGGAAATTACACAAGCAAATTTACTGATATAGGTGAATGTTTACCACCTTAGAGTATTACTTTACAGTTGAGACACATTTTTGAAATTCACATATGATATAGTTGTGGCTGTGAGCAAACTTTGTGCAAAATTTCAGATTTCTAAAATGTTGCCCACATTGTCAACCGGGGCTCACAAGATGGCGTGATTTCGATTTTTTCAGAAAATGGGCCGTATTTGATTCATAATTACCCAAAATCTGTTGCAGCTACCCCCTTCATATTGTTTTAGGACAGTCTCATACATATACTTAAGGAGCATTGCACGTTTGATGAGGCTGTAATATTTGTGATGTAAGATATACCCCGTCAAAAAAAGTGTAAAAAAGTACGTTTTTGAAAAAACGAGCATGTTTGAAGGTCTGTAACTCAAAATTTAAACACAGTATCAAAAATTCAAAACCATATCTGAAATTAGTGGGAAAATGTCTGTAAAAATTCCAAGTTTGAGCAATCTGAGTAACTTCGATCCAAAGATATGAGGACTCAAAATTGGGCGAAAATGCAAAAAAATTTTTGCAGCTGGGGGGGGGGCAAAATTTGGGGGGGCATATTTCTTGAACAAAAAATGACCCGTAGCTAAAACTTTGCAAATCTTCATTATTCATCGAAAAACCCATTTTGATAAAGTTTCAGCAAAATCTGAGAGGGTCAAGTTGGAATTTTTCTGAAAATTTGCTGTTTTGACATGGAATGACCCAATTACTAAGTGTGTGTATCGCAAGAAAATATTATTTTAAAAGATTTAATTAATTTCCTTATAGTTTTTGCTTGTAATTTTTTAGCATATGATATTGATATTTGATTGGTTGAGTTAGTGAATTATCATGTTTTGTTTATAATATTTTTACATCCTTTACTGTTTGTAAATCTATGCATTAATTATAAAGCTGTATATTAATTTACTTCTGACTTATATAGCATAGGTTCTACTTTAATTAAGTATATATATAATATCTTCGTTACGATTCCGGTACTTTTAATATGAGACCATAAAATGTGCCTCATGTATGGATTAGGTTATACTTTTTTCTTCACAATTTCGGGTTATTTAGAGCTTTATTAGAGTTTTTACTGCCTTGGAAAGTTGGATTTAGCTTAGTGCGACTTATATAAGAAAACAAAAGTAATAAAGATTATTTATTGATGTTGCGTATTATATTCCTGTGCTCCTCGTAGTCCTAAAAATACGGATTTAGAAAATTTAGATTAGTGTTCTCGTCTTTGATCGATTTTTGTTCAACTGTGGTATGTCATGTTTGAAATTAATATACCGTAGTTATTAATTCAATCTGTGGTTGATATTACCTTTTTGTGTACAAAGTAATAGGCTTTGTACTTGCAAGTTTCATGAACTTTTTGAAATTTGCTCATTTGTCATTTTCCTTCTCTAACTCAGCATTCCCTCTCTTAGGTAGCATATTTAAGTTTACCAGAAATGGCAGGCTTGAAGACTTTTCTTGATTCTCTAACTCTAATTTTTCTCGATTCTCTCTCTAACTGGCAGTGACACAGCACCTTTGTGTTATTGAAGACTTTTCAAGCTTATTTTTGATTGCGGTCTATTTATTGTGATACTCCAGCCTGTCTAAAGGTTTGTAAATAAAATCTAAAAGGTTGCTATCATTACTATGTGTTGTTGATGTGGTTAGACATTTGCAGAGTGCCTGCTTCGTTTGCATGCACATGAATTTAGCACAGCTATGAGTTTTTGTTTGTTTTTATTTGAAGATGAGTACTGTAACTGTACCTTCAACCAGCCTCCTCATTTATAGTAGCGCATTTTTTAGCATACCCAGTGAATATTAGAAACCTACACTTCAAATGATTTGAGAAAATGTCACTAACTGATTAATAAGTAATTTACTCCACTAGAAAAAATACTGTATTTCATCCACCAACACTAAATACAGTGTAGTGTTAGTTTCATATTTACAACAATGTACTAACTACATACAAATATACTTTGTTTTTCCATTTTATTTAACTGCCAGTAGTTGCGGAGAAAATTGCTTAGGTTCTTTGCTTTGGCCGGGGCTACTTTCAGGGTCAATAAACAAATAAATAATTGTATACTTTGTTTTGCCTTTTTGTTTAACTACCAGTTCTTTCTGAGAGAATTAATTTGGTTCTTTGCTTACGGCTGGGACTACTTTGATTGAAATTTTCTTTCCTGTGGTTTGCTTATATACCACGAATTTGTTATTTAGTTTCTGTCATGTTAAGTGTCATTTCTGTAATATCCTGTTGTTAAAAAAGAGCGCACTATTATTTGTTAATGAAATACTGTTGCCACTTGACAAGGGTTATTGTCAACAAGAATATAGACTGTTGTCTCTCACCCTGTGTGATAACAACCACTTAGCAACTATGGTGTTAGTTTAGAAGAAAAAAAGAAAAGAAGTTTTGTATCGTCACAAACTTTATTTGCCCGAGGCATGAAACGCAACGTCACTAAACAATTGTATGATGTAAATTTTACGTATTGATCGTGAAAACTTGTTTAAAATGATAGTACTAGCTAGAAAGATTCAAGTTGAATAAACTTGTAGTATTAGCTTATAAATGGTATTTGGTATTAAGATATTATAGGTCATTTATAAGTTCAGCAGTCGAGATATTCAAGTTCAGTACTCGTGTACATTCACATTTCTAAAAAAGACTGAAAAGGTAGGATTTAGCTTGAAGCTCGTTTCATAAAGCACAAGAGGTCCTGAAATTGGCAATTTGCTGGTGTTGTTCAGCTTGTTAGATTTTCGCAGACTATCCATGCTTCTAACTATGCCAGTAAAGTTGTCAGTACCGGACATAGTGCCAACGATCCAGGTATTTTACTCAAAGATGCACGATAATTTAAAATTGTTCCTCTCAATTTTTATTGATTCACTAGTTTTGGTTAATCGAAACTCGAACCCGAGCGTCTTTTAATACGACTCTTGGTGTTTGGCTGTACGATTTTTGGTCATTCTTTACCGATTTTAATGTTTATCTTAATGCCTAAAAAACTAAAATAACTTTTATATTTTAGTTTACCAACTCCAAAATTGTGCTTGCAGTCGTGAAAATGATTTCATTCTTTAGAAATATATTAATATATAAATTTGGACATTTGATCAAAAATTCTGAGCAAAAAAAAAAATCAACCCTTCTTCGTGTAGATGTGTTCTATTATTGTGATTAGCGGTGATCAAGGTTCGCTTGAATTTCCAACTTCTAGTGGCTTCAGTTCACTGCAGATTATATCGTGACTAACTTAGCGCATTTATTGGTTAATTTTGCCAATGTTTGGGATGCTCTTGAGTGCGGACCATTTTCTAGAGCATCATTTCTTTGCTGCATTCTCTTCTCTTGGCCGTTTATTGTTACAAGATGAAATTTTGACAGTTTTTGTTCTTGTTATGAGATACTACAAAAAGATCAATTAAGGTTCTGGTTTTTGCCTCTGTTAGCTGTCCTTATTGTCAAATTTGTCGGAAACTCCTCCTCCTGCTAAAATGATGCACATGAGAGATTATAATGGCAAGCCATGGAGAAAAGCGAACGAGCCACGCTATGGTAGGCATAGGTGTTTTTCAGTTGCGAAATATCCGAGCCAAGTCAACTGACCGCGACAAACTGACCGCGAAGCGACGATTTCGTTACAGTGATTTCGTCACTGATTTCGTCGCAATGATTTCGTAACAAAGTGAGGGTTTGGGCAAGATGGTTCTGGGGATAGTAAAAATATATTTATGATCGCCCTTTTCAGCCAATCGACGTTGTCCGCGGTCAGTTTGCTCGCTGTCAGTTGGTTCGCGGTCAGTTTGTCGCGGTCAGTTGTCGTCGACCCCGAAATATCTACTACCAATCATAACATAATATTTGGTGTATTTTTCTGGTAAGCAATAAAAAAGTTGAGTTTTCCTTTGTAGGAAATGATCCTTTATGTTAGAAATTGAATCGAACTTTGAGCCTGGTGCACCATTACGTTTGGCTTTTGTTTGAAACAGAAGTTCATCACAACTTTTTTTCTCGCGGCTTGTTTTGCATGTAAGGCAATTAATCGGTTGTCTGACAATTTAAGGCTTGAAACTAATCTTATATTCTTAGCGTGTAACTTCCACATTCGATTAAACTTGAATGTTCATGTTTTTTTGAGAGAAGTTAGTAGAATTTACTCCGTTTCTTTGTTGTTATTATATACTTGTATAGTATTCTGCTTGGTGGTTTTGGCATTGCGATGGAATAAGATATATGTACTTGAAGATTTGCAAAAAAAAAAAAGAATATTATTAAATCTCGTAATAATCTCTTTGCTTGACACATCTATAGTATTATTGCTTTATGTTGCTGTAAATTTCAGGCAGCGGTCCACCTGTGATAGGGTCAACCACGGTCGGGAGTCGACTAGCTGGAGATGATGCAGTTGGAAGTCGTCTGGCGTCACCTGGTGGCGGAGGAGGTGCTCCGAATTACAGCGAACCTCCTATTTACAATTCAAACCGCCCCACGATTCAGTCCAGCCAATCTGTCCATGGTTCCGCTGCAGGTGTGTGATTCATTGAATTGACACAAACACTTTTGCAAAATAGCATTGCCTTTAAGGACAATTTTAAACTTTGCAGAATATTTTCTGGTCGAAAAAGTTTTTTTCGGCCGGTGGAAATTGATTCAATCCCATCATCAGGTCCGTTTCACACTTGGTTTAAAACCGTGAGTGAAATTGAGCATATTTTTGGTTGCTTTGATCAAAAATGTGGAACGCTCTTGCTTAAAGTTTGTTGAAATAAAGATTCGATTTTACGCCTATTGTAGCCCGAGCCTTAAAATAAAAATGTGTTTTAAAAAAGTGTTCGATTGCACTTTCATTCTTGCTCGCATAGATTATTCGACTAATTCGGAGTCGTAACATGTAAGACTCGTAGGTATACTTATCACATTGCTGAATAATGTTTAGTCAAGCATTATACTTAACATAATTATTGTGTGGGTGCAATTTAAATGTATCTCGTTATTACGAATCAATAATTGTATTTTGTCAGGATATGGTAATAATTCCGCCTCTGCAAACAACAAAAAACTGGGAAATCTTTCCTTACAAGAAGTGCAGCAAGTTGCTGCTGAAAAAGCGGAGCTGGTCAAGTCATGGAGCGTAAAGACTTACAAGGTGGATTGGTGATTCTGGTTTTGATACAGTTTTCGGAAATAAACCCGACTGTCAATTTCCCGAATTTTGCAACTATCCTTAGCACAAATTATACACGCATTGCAAACTTGTCTTATTCGAAAAAAATATCGGCATAATCAACAATGATCCTTTTTTTGATGAAAAGTATGAATAAATATATACATGGTACAGATAAAGATTATTCACACTAAAACTACTTGATTGATAACCAAGTTTAGTTATAAAGCGTGAGGGATGGAGTTTCAGTTTTTGTTTTTGTGGTTCAGCGCGATCAGGCAAGTTTTGGCAACAAATTTCTAATTTTTTTTGCAGTGCACTAAACAAATGTTGAATGAGAAAATGGGGCGAGGGTCGAGGACAGTTGATCTGGAGCTGGAAGCGAAAATAGAAATTTTAAGAGACACAAAGATGAGGTAAGTTCTTTACGTCGAACAGCAACTCTTTATATGAATAAGGGTGTTTTATTAAGAAAAAGATGGCCAAAATTATTTTTAGCATTATTCGATTAGACGTTTTGGCTGTTATATCTATTATATAGCTTTTTTTAATACTGTAATTTGCTAAAACACTTTTGACCATTCTTTTTGTAATAGGACTTTAAAAAATCTATTGCGAATGCTCTTAATCTGTAAGTATATGCAATTTGTAAACAAAAAAAGGTAACAGTTAAAAAATTTTTAGGTATGAAAATATGTTGTCACTGGCGAAAACGTTGGCTAGTCATTTCAGCTCCATCATACAAACTCAAAAAGTCCTTGCCAGCTCATTTGCTGAATTGGCTAGCAAATCGCAAGAACTACAGGTACAAAATAAGGGAATTTTTTTTAGACTCGGAAGTGTTTGATCGCCACTGCGGACGTAACACGTGGTCAATCTCATTAGTACGTAAATGATGGTTTGTTTTGTCCCCATGGTATATAGTCATGTTCTAGTCAGCAAGCTTTAAGAATGCTTCCAATCCTGTGGAAAAGTGCTCAATGAACAGCAAGGTCAAAGCGATATACATGTATTTTCTAAATTAGCAAATAATTACTGACCACTGAATTTATTGAAAGATACAGTGTTTCGTGAATTAGCATTCGTCAGGTGTTCTTATTTAATAGAATAGGATCTCCTGACGAATGCTAATGCATGAAACACTGTGTAGTGGCTAGTATTTTTTTTTGCTGATTTAAGTCATGCTGTATGTAACTAGTTAAACTGATTCGTTGGCAGTTTCTCGCTAAACAGTACCATTTTGTATTTCCATTTGACGTAGTATTGTCATAGCATGTTGAACTTTATTAGATTAGAGATTTTCAAACTTTGTTTTTTGTAACTTCGTAAGACTCACCAAAAAACTCCGAATTCTGTCCCACCTCGCCACCTTACTACGCTTACTATGTATTTTCAGAAGGTCTAATTGAATGTAATACTGGCAAGGTTATTTGCTGCTGCTAATTTATTGAAAGGTACCGCCACACCTGCAACCTTCTCACATCAGGTAATGTAAAAACAAAACAAAAAAAACGCGATTGCAGGCGAGGGCCTCATTTGACTTTTTCTTATTAAGCACCAATTTTTTTTTCTTGAATTTTAAAATTCCTTTGCTTGCAGGAAGAATTTCGCTACAATGGCGAAACCCAGATGGTTGTAGCAAAATCGGGAGAGAGCTTATTGGCTGCCCTAAACTTTTTTATTGGAAACATCTCCACGTTGTGCTCGAAAACTATTGAAGACAGTTTATTGACTGTCAGCAAATATGAGTCAGCAAGGTAAACAGTTGGGAAAATGCTTGGTGAATTGGAAATATTGTAACGCAACACAACTATATCCTGTCTTTTCGTTGTTGTGTTTGGTGTTTTTTCCACGTCATGTTAGTTTGTTTCAGTTATTTCAAGGACCATCAAAAATATTTCAGCGTCAAGATTGTTACAAAGGATCAACCTTATGGCAAGGAATAAATATTTTAGTAAAATATTGACTGTGGTGTATGACTTCTGTTTGAATTTCGTCGTTTGTAGAAACGGGTTTAATTCTTGTCAAAACTGAAAGTACTATTTTTTTTCGTTTTGCTTTGTGTTTTCGATGTGCTAAAAGAAAGGATAGATTTCGGAAATATTCTGCACGGCATGTCCAATCATTTTTTCATGTCCAACTTTTTTTCGTTTTGTTTTGTGTTTTCTCGTTTTTTTTTTTCTTTGCAGAGGGATGCAGGCTCGGCGACCGCGCAACCCTAATGGTCGCAACTCTGGTCTTAAGGGACAATAAAACATATGAACTGAACTATTGGGCTATTGGTATTAGTCAATAAAAGCATCCTGAATTGTACGTGCTGTATTCCTCCAAAAGAAATGTGTTAACGATGTGTGGTCCAGTGGTTAGACATGCCGTGCTGCATATTTCCGAAATGTACCTTTTATTTTACCACATCAATTTACTATCTCAGGCTAGCATCGCTGCCAGAACCCTTATTTTAATGCAAGGTTCTGTGGAAAAAGAATTAAAGAACGCAGTTCGAATCGAACTCGATAATTGTCAGACGCGCGCCACAATCAGTACACCACAAAGCCGACATTGTCGAGTTGTCCAACTATTGTATTTAACTCGAAATAATCGAAAAAAGCGTTAAGCTACAATTATATGGTTGCACTTTGTAAAAATGCTATTAGCATATTCCTTTCTCGGCTTGAAACTGCCATTGAGTGGAGATCAACAAAATAATAGAGAAAAACGATGAAAAGAGATCTGTAGTTCGCACTGTGGTATCTTGTGACTTCGTAATCTGCTATTTTCAGACTTTCGTACGATGCCTATCGAACGGAATTGGAGTCAATCAATGTTCTTCAACGTACAGATGCGAACATCATGAAGCAGGCGACGGCTCAAGCGAACTTCAACGCGCACAGAATAGCGTATGAAAAACTGCGAGACGATGTTAAAGTTAAATTGCAGTTTTTGGACGAAAATAGAGTAAGTTTAAATTGGCAGCTAGGTCTGCCGTTAGCGTTGAATTGTAGGTAAACTAGCGTATGGTTTGTTTAATTTAACAAAACTTATATCGGATTTTCGGTGAAAGTAAAAGAAGTCTTTGCTCGTACACTCACAAATTTACGCCCTAGTTTAGATTGGGTTTTATTCCCGGTCTACTTTGCGCATAAAATCATAAGGGTACCAGCGTGTTCTGAGTTTGAAAGAAAAATTCGGTACGCCTTGTGTGCCAACTTTCCGGCGTACAAGCTATAGTTGCTTAAGATAAACAAAGGACGATGCGCTCATGATTTTACGCACAGTTTAGACCGAACTTTTTAATATTAGTTTGGTATTACTCGTTTTAGTTAATTGCGAATTGCAATAAAACGTCTGGTAGCGATATGCGTTTGAATCGGTAGACATACCGCGCTGCTTACAACATCCGACCTCTGTTCAAAACTCGGCTATGGGAAACCGTGTTCAGTCGAAACAAACAAAAAGGAAAAGCGGTGTAAAACGATTTGAAAGACAGCTAAGGGATCTTGCGGTCTTGAGTTTAGCTGCAGTCCTGCTCATATGCATCCAGACACGATTGAAGCTTCATATTGTTTGTTTGATCCAACCGAATATCGAACCGCGTCTACCATTTCAGTAGCAAACACTCTCTATCCACGAGACCACAGTTCAGTTTTTAAAATTTATATTACTTTTTAGGTCAAAGTGATGCAGAAGAACTTAATGTTGTTCCACAATGCCATTGCTGCGTACTTTGCTGGCAACCAGCAACAATTAGAGAGGACTCTGGAGCAGTTTAGTATTAAAGTTGCGAAAGGCTCTGCTTCGTTTCTTGAAAAGCATTAAGACGCTGTGAAAATCAGCGAGCAGGAAAACTCGCAAGCTTTGATCAGCCTTTCTATTTTGTCGCCAAGATTGACGAATTCGCTAAATATAATACATTGTAGTTTTCGTTGTCTCTGTGGTGGCTGTTCGTACTCTAATAGGCATAGTTATTGGTTACGACGACTGACGTCCGTGGATTAGTTTTTGAAGATAATTTTTGAAAGTCCTTGGGTTGAAAACATTTGTTCACTTAAAATATTTTTTAGTTAAAGTCTACTGTTAAGATATGTTCGCGTTTATTTGTGGTTTTAGCAGATTTTTTTAAATATTTGATCAAACTGATAGAATTACGTGTACAAAATATTAACTGGAAAGTGTTAAACCGCAGATTTATTTGCATGTTACCCTGACGCTATTTAGCATTAGGTCACTGCTTCGCATTTTAACACGTAGAATATACACAAATGAAATCTGTCAATACTGCTTTTTACTACGCTTTGTGTACGTAGTGCTTGAATGCGAAAAAAAAAAAAACAGTGATTATGTGATTTGTCCGTAATTGGTTGAAATTAGAGTCTCCTTGCTCAACCGTAAAATCTCATTCAGGAAATTCTCGAGTTTGTTGGTGCAAGAAAGCCCGTTTTTTGCTTTTCGTACGAACAAGCTCGCCGCGACAGTGCAAGATCCACTGCCTGGAAATGTTTTTCACAGACAATAAAAGTGCGCTCAACTATTTCCTATTTTTAAATAAATGGTTGCAAGCAAGCCTTTTCTTGAATAATTCCAGTTATTTAAAAGCATTCCAGCACCTTATTTAGTATAATTCAACCAGTAAACGCTTTCCCGTTGTGTTGTATAGTACTGTATATTATGACTTATGAATTGTAATAAGCTAGCTCCATTGAGTTGTTACAGCGCAGTAGCGTTTGTTCTGCTCTTGCTACAGTATTGTTGTTTTAAGCCGACTAGAATTTCGATAAAATTTAATCCACCTTAAGTTTCGGTCGTAGCTGAATGAAGGTTCCCAAACCTAACATACTTTAGGAAAGCACAGTGCGACTTGGCCTAAGTTTATTCTGGTGTCAAAGTGTTGCGTAATTGCACATTGGGCTTTGACTGATTTTTATGATGAGGTAAAAGAATCAAATCATAACTATGAAATGAAACTCTGATAGAAATGTTGCTCAAACTATCGGATTTAATAGTTCCAAACAGGGTGGGATCCATTCATTGAAAAAAAAAATTTAATTCAAATTCATTGATTTTGCAAAATCTAAATTCAAGTTCATTGACTTTAAAAAATCCACGTTCAAATTTATTGGCTTTTGAACATCCACATTCAAATTCATTACTAACCTGTGAGCGGATTTAAATTCAATCCAAGGGTGCAATTGAAACCATAAATGAAACGCAGCAATTTAACATTCAAGATCGATGCGTATAAGTTAATGTGCATATTCTTTATGTGAGAGGAAAAAGCATTGTCAGGCCATCTGGCCATTACATTGGTACCGGTAACCTAAATCGTTCTTGTATTTAATTTTACGTAAACTTGCTATTGCCAACCTGTTAGTGAAATAAATGAATTTTATTAAATTCATTTTTAAAATCGATGATGTAGAAGACAAATTTTTACACTTTTTTCGCAATTTTACCTCAATTCAAACTGTCATTAAAGCAGCTTCAAGGATATGGGGTCCGGGCAACCGCGCGGAAAATTTATTGATTCACAGGTTTATTATTTTAGCTCATACTTTCACAGATTTACTATTACTGGAAAGCTAAGTGTTGTGAAAACAACTTAAAAGCACATTGCAGCGTTACATTTGTCATTACAAAGTTTCTGTATGCTTAATAAATTTTTTGGAACGTGTTTGCATCATGTACTAAACCAGTTAAAAATCGCTACTTTTGCAAGGTAAGTTTTAATTTGAAAAAATCCACATTCATCGAATGTTTAATTAGGACATTCAAATTCGTTGACTTCAAAAATCCACGTTTAAATTCATTGACTTTTAAAAATCCATCTTCAAATTATCAGTAAGTTTGGAGCGGATTCAGATTCAATCCAACCCTAGTTTAAAACGACACGTCGTTTGTAAAAATTACTTAAATCCGAAAATTTGAAAGAGCAAACGTTCGAAATTTGCTAGAAATTAGTTCTACGATATTTGCACACTCTAGTTTGTCAATTTTTTATATTGAATTTGTGGATTCGTGTAATATGCATTGTGCAGTTTTGTACTTTGTATATTGAGCTCATCGTTACATGTACAATTGCATGAACTTACTTGTCGAAAGCGACAGTAACTGCTTGATCAAGAGGTTCATGTCCACGACAACTGACTGCCAACTAACTCTGGTGTTGGCGGTCAGTTGACTTCGTTCGTTTACCAGCTCAGCGCTTTTTGTAAATTTTCGCCTGTGTTATTGGTATTCTAGCATTTTCAATGTAACACCAAGTGCTTTTGCATGAATTTATTGTATCTGTCACATTATGGTTTCTTTTACAAAGTAAGGAGGCACGAACTGTAGTTCGATTGTTTTACGGTGCATTTTCTTCGAGTGTTTTTGACTTGATAGCTAGATTGCGTTATTTCCGAACATTATTTAATTGAATAAGGTGCTTGTGGTTTTTAATTTTCAAATGGCAAACAATGCGATTATTGCTCATTGATGCTTGAAAGAAGGTAAACTTGATACTTAAAATTTTTTACGTGTGAACTTGTCTCAAATTTGTTGTAAATTTTGCTTTGTATTTCTTGTTTGAAGATTTGTTCTGAAATCAAAATGAGAAACAGCACCGTACGAGTTACAGCAAATGTCAATTGATGGTCCGTTAGTTTTTGTTAACCAGGCTCTTTCAATGCTCTAGTTGTCTTGTTCTGGTATGGCGGTTCTTTATTTCAATGCTAGTCACCGTAGTCATGGGTAAATACGAGTTCAGGTATTTTGAAGTAATAGGTTTCCAATAAAAGCAATACCGTAACTCATAACATTTCTAATTTTATCCTGAAATTTTTCAATTTTGTTTACAATAAGGATGAAACTCGACCAGATTGGCATCTTTCTATTGCTAAACTTTGTTGCCGAATTATTATAGCAACTCGCATTTGCCGAGTAACTGTGTGATTCTGCATACTTGGAACTGCCTAATGTCGGGCTCTTTGTATGCTCGCTCAACGCGTGAGGTTGTTTTATTTGTAAATATGAGTGAAATACTTCGAAACAAGAAAATAAAAGACATAACATCATAGGCTAATTCTGCCTCAGATAGTCACAGATAACATTTTTTTTGTATAAAAACAATGTAATAAGAACACGATACTCATTTTGCTCGAAACTTGGAAACAAATTAATTACACAAACAAAATGCGGAATGTAACAGTGCAATGCATATGTAGTTAATCAGCAAAGCTTTCTGGCCGTTCCTGTATTGCCATTATGGATTTGTCTAAAGATTATATCAATAATCATGATTAATAACGAAAGGTAACTTAACCAAGCAAGAATGAATTTGGCAGCGTCAACACAAAATTTACTGGGTTTTAAAAAAGAAAGAGTTTAATCCCTCCCCGTAGTCATTTTTCTAATAAACTGAGCAAATTCAACAAATCAGCTTATGATGTTTTGTCTTCGATTCTTGTGAATAATATGGAAGCTGTGATCGTCTCTTGAAAAGGTTACTCGCTGATTGGTTTTAGCGAGCGTCGAACAGTCGCATTCTGGTTCTGATGCCTCACTATGCGAGGGATGAGCACGTTAGCTTGTTGACTTAATTTTCTGTTTAGGCAATATTACTTTGCGCTATTAGCATGTACCTTGCATTGTTCGTTTTTGCCGTAGTTCTCATCAACGTATCTAGAACCGCCTTGTTTGCTAGCTTAAAGTAACTGACAGGCTTTGATTTTTTGATAAAAAATTTTGGGGGGGAGAAGCGTTTGGTGTAATTTAAAGTTAGCTATGCCACATCTTACTTTTGCTAAGATAAACAAGAGCTGAAGAAAATACAGAATTTTATTTGAAGTTTTGCATTGTGCAAGATTATATTGTAGTTGGATGTTGTGTAGAAGATCAAATTATAACCGTGTGAAAAAAAAAATGAAACCAACCGAATAAAATGTGTTTGTCTTGAAGTAATTGTTATAGTCTCTGCTAATTCTCATTTGGCGTTTTAGCTCAGTCCATCATCGGTGGGTCCCTGAGTAATAATCAGCGGAACAAAGCTTTTGGTAAAGCGTCAGTTTGTGATCAAATAGCTGCTAATTCTCAGTTCGTTTCTTAAAAAGTCAATCCAAGGATATTTTTCATTGGAGCCAAACTGTCTCTCTCGGTTTTGATGGCCCAGTTTGACGAAAGACTTGCAAGTGGAACGCGAAAAGGGGTAATCATCGAGGGTGGGATCAAACAAAAGAGGGTTTCAGCCACCTCCCCTTAGCCAAGTTTCTAGAAAATTTCCTTAAAATGATTTGAACTATTGACCTGTAGACAGTACTACTGTAAGAGAAACGCGGGGGGACGCGTCTCTCCATCACGAATTAACGTCTCCCTACAGAAAGAAAGCGTCCTAACTGATTCGGACGCCAAAACTTTTTTTCTGGTCTGTGCCCTTAGAGTTCGGACAAAAATGGCCAATTGAGACGTAGAGACTTTACCTTTTATGAGCGTAAATATTTTTATTTTTCCACCCCGAAACATTTACACATTTTTTCATATTTTTATTTTTCCTCCAACATTTACAGGTTAAGTGCTGCCTGTAAGTAAAGGAGGACTGAATGGGCTGGACAATTTAATTCTTCAACTGGCTTCCAAATCTTATTTGCAATTGTTAAATAGGTACCGGTACTTTCAAATAGCTGTAAAAACGTGCAAAATGCCATCCAAAGAGGCTTTGAAAGACTGGTTTAGTAATTTTTCGGAAAAAAAAAAAAATCACCCTGCGGCTGGGAGATTTGTCCCCAGACCCCTATGGCCTCCGGCGAACAAAAAATGATTGAGCTTTTGGTTAAAGTCTACCCCTCCCAGCAAAATCCCGGTTACACGGCTGTTTTCAAGCGCTTTCGAGTTTTGGCCGCTGGTTTTAATCAATTTGTGGCAGCATCTCTCCACATACCGGTACCATATTAGTAAGTGCATTGCGATTATAAAGTAAAAAATTATAGAATCTTAATCAAAAAATTGCTGATGCAAAACTAGTGGCAAAAAGTTTTACTACAAGCACGCAAAGTTTTTTTGAGCGGCCAAGCCTTTGCTCTTCAAGCCTGACACGCCCCAGCCCTCAGTATTGAAGAGCGTTCCAAGATTAAACCTCTGATTATAGTTTTTTGTAGAAAATTTTAGAAGTAAATTGCTGTTTTTCTATTTGAAAAACAACTTATGTTACCTTGGAAACCAACTTAATAATTAGAAACAAATGGCACAATTCAGTTTCATGATGATATATTGGAACTAACGCTTCGCGTCGGAAGTCCTGTTGTTTTTTTTGTGCAAAATTAACGGTGTTTCCGCAACCAGAGGCCGGTATCGGTATAATTTCGAAACGGCTGATATTTCATATTTATTTGTAGTTTTGGTTTTAGCGTAAAGTTAATAAACATCAAAGTGATACATACAAGGAATTGTTCAATTGGTAAAATACAACCACGCTATTGAAGCAGCAAAAGAACAACGCTCATCTAGTCTGCTGCCAGTATTGAAATATGAAACTTTCAACTCATTTTTTGAGGCAAAAAATAGTTTAGTAACCTTCAACGTATGAAAGGGAAAATACGGGTGCAAAGAACTGGCGGAAGTCCTGTATTATTTTCCTCATGAAAATAAACATCAAGTTAGAAATGCTTTTTTAAATTGAAACATTAAAAATCGTTTACTTCCTTGAATTTCCGAAAACATTTGTAATGTTTCACTAAGCACCATATGGTGTCGCTATCGGTTGCCTTAGAAATCTAAGCTTGCGCTTTAGCACGTAACTTATCATTGAACAGTGGGTTAATAGTGCTAATTACCGGTATATGTAATTGAAATTACATTTCATTCACTTAGTTGCCTTGGCCAGAAGACAGCGAAGAAATATTTCGGTTTTCGAATCAAGCTGCCTCCTGCATACCTGTCTACCACACTTGGTTGGGGCTCCACACTGTTTCTGTTTTGCTGAACGTCAAGAAGGGAAGCACTGGATTAGTGAATAGGCTACTGGAATATAAATTTTTATAGTCTTTGAATTGACCCGACCGGGAATCGAGCCGTACTTACCGTTGCAGTAGCAGACGCCCTATGCACTCAACCACTGATCGGATAATTACGGTATATGGTAACTGACAAATCAACCGGTCTCATTTAGGAAACTCGAAGCGAAGTTCAAGTAGGTTGAAACTTGAAGTTAGAATGAATGGATTTATTATTGCATACCATGCTAAGAAGTTAAACCTGAGAGGTAGGCGAGGCCTACCTGCCACTAATTAGAATAGGCCTACAGTAGGCTTAGGTTAGCCTATCCATGTATCGTACACACAAGACTGTTTTAATTACGTCTAGCCTTTTTAGCTTGCTCTGTACCTGGTACAGTGTACCGATACCTACGTACTGGCAGCAAAGCCAATTGTGATAAAAAATTACACATCGTAGCTGGTGGTATACCGGTATATTGCTTTGTTCTGCTGCAGTAACTAAACTAGTTTAGTTTTATTGTGTTTACAAATATAATTTCACTTTCATCAAATAGATTGCTTTGCTTGTTAGTCTGGCAGTTATTTATTGGTATATTCTGACAATCACTTCTGTTCTTAAATTTCTCAATGGTTTACCATACTTTATATGTCTGTTTGATGGGAGATTGTTCTAATAGGGTGCTTAGGCTATTCTCTTCATTTTCAATTGCCATAGGGGCATTTTTCTTAAAGAAATATTTATGTGATTTAATAAGAGACCTGAGATGGTGTGGTAACATACCAACATTGAGGAAAAGCCATCCCGTATTTTTCTAGAAAAAATTGTCGTTTTTTATGTGATAAGTGCATTCTACTATTCTAGCATAGAGGTAGATCTACTGGTAGTACCAGGTATGTAATGCATTACTACCGGTATTTCATGCTAAAAACTTAGACTGATCCAGAATCTTAGAGTGTAATGTATTACTATTTCATGCTAAAAACGGATGTCGTTAGGTATAAGTCGTCCACTTTTTTTTTCAGAACCTCTGCGATTGATGTATGAACGTGCACATGCTCCTCTCATGCGTGCACTCATTAGGGTTAGGGCTAGATTTGGGGAATAGCTTAGATCGGTAAGAAGGAGAGAGTGCATGCACGCACATACACAGGTTGCAGAGTTTCTGAAAAAAAGCAGACAGCTTATACTTAATGACATTCCTAAAAACTTGGGCCTATACTAATCCTGAATCGTACAGTATTCAGTGATAGGCTTTAGTTCTATGTCTTAGACTTGATGTGATAACATAATTGGTCATATAGCCCTAGTCAACACACCTACAGATCTATGCTTAACTTAAGCGAAAATGTTTGCAGTTTTCGGTATGAATGCCAACAATAACAGAAGTGAGAGAAATGCTGATGGTTATGGGTTTAGTTTCAGCAATACCAGCATTTGTTTTTGTGGAAAGCACTAGCTTACATATATGATGTACTGGTGGTTAATTCCCATCACTACTTGCAGGGTGCTGGTTGTTGCACAATTAGTTACTCTTACTAGCCTTGAAAGCCAAGAAAAAATAACTTCCATAGCCACTGAGCCTAAGACAAAGATATCGGTACTCAAATGTAATCACATCTTTATTCACCACGTAGACTTGGCCATGAGACAGCAAAGGGACTTTTGCTATCTTGAGTCAATCTTCAATCTATCACTTGCCCACTTGTCCTCATGGTGGAGGCTTCACACTATTTTATTGCTGAATGTCAAGCTGGAAAGTTGTAAATATCATTTTTTAAAGGCTTTGTTAAGTTGGTTTGACCCAAGCAGGAATTGAACCCAGATCTGCTGTTTCAGTTGCAGACACTGAGACAGCCAGGAACTCCATCCACCAATCCACTCGATCCCTGATTAGTGATTGACTCAAGCTTGAGTAACACTGCGTTTTATTAATTTCAACACTAATTCTGACACTGACTCCTACCTGAAATCTCAACAATGAACAGCGGAAAGAAATGTTTAAATGATTATTTTTCTGTTTCTATATTTAAATTTTCTAATGAAAGATACTTTTTTAAACAGGAAACTAAGGTTTAAAAGACAATGGTTGGTGGTGGAAAAGATATTGGAAAAGCAAGTGTTTTAAACAAACCTGCCAATCGAGGATCAGGTACAATTCTGTTTTTACCATAAAGTAATTTGTTCTTGTGATACAAAGTCATAGGAAACAATCTATCATTGTCTGTTATGACTGCAATTCATTTTGCAAGCATTATACTTTTGTTTCACTACTTAAAGTATTGCCATAAATGTTATATTTATGCACAGTAATTTTTTTTGAATACCATTTGAAAATATTTTGTAAACTTATGGCACATTGCTAATGACGTTGACATGCTTTTATTGATTTTAAAGTAAAAAAAAAAGTGTGTGAAACCAAAAATAGACAATGTTTCAGACATTTTGTAGTAGCACCATACATAATTTTTAAGAAATGTTGATTTTAAGTTTATGAAAATAATATACAAAAGAGTTTAAGGTTGTAAAAATATATAAAATGATATATTGTGCTTACGAAGTACCGGTACTGCTAAACTTTCAAGAAAATATTATGTTATTCTCTATTTGAAATGTAGTAAAAAGAATAGGTTTGCATATTTACTGCAATTATGTACAAATGTTTTCTAGTGAATCACTGAAATGTAATAATCGTTATAACATCAATAAGCCTATCACATTACTTTGGAAGCACTACGATATCACAGTAGAGGAGTAAATTAGTGTAATTTTTTGACAATGATCACAAGTTCCATATTATTAGGTACCAGTATAAAGATTGCAGTGTTGAGTAAATGACAAGACAACAATCTTATTTCTTCATCACTTGCACAGCAAACATCACAGCTAAAGTGTGATTGTTCAATATTCACAAGCTACTAGTTAGTTTGATTTCTAGTCACAGTCATTTTTTTTTGATGCCTTGAGGCAAATTTAGCTTTTTGATGTAATAAGTTTAAAGCCTGTCTAATTATATTTGAAACCATTTGAATGGAATTGCACTAATAGTTACCACAGTTTCATACTGTGGTAAATTATGCTGTTACGTAGACGTAGACTTATTAACTCCTTTTCATCAATCTGATATCAACCACAAAATGGTCAAGATTATATTTCAACACAAACTTTATTATATTGCATATCATAGTGTTGCCAAATAATTTAATAAAATGTGCACTTTCATCATATTAACACCGGTGCCATAGTGTGTGCCATCGTAGCTATAAACACGTTTAGTTATTTGACGAAAGTCCAGTATCGGAATATTATGTTCTTTCAAATACAATTCCATATCAGCTGCAAACTTTCCAATGGCTTCATCCCCTTGGGTTGACATATAACCAGGGGGTTTTAGCAGACCTACGCTGTTGGGGTGAACCCACAAAAATTTAGGCCATTTCGCTCCAGATGATAAAACTGGTTCAAGAAACTTTTTGACAACATCAGGCGCTTTGCAGTGGAAATGCAAACCTAAAAAAACAATTCTATTAATTACCTTAAGCCTAAATAAGGAGCATTTAGGTTTTATCATCTTGCAAAGGAAAATATGTTTTGATTTTTTTGAGTATTACAATCCCATGGCTATTTATTTCATAAAATCTTTAACAAACTAATACTAATAAGCAGTGATGGGATTCAAAATTTTAAGAACAGGTTCTCTTTTGTATCGTACTTACTAACAACAGGTTCGCTCATTTCCTTCTAAAACTAATTATCTCATCATCTCTACAAAATTGAAAAAAAAACAGTTGATAATATTAATATACGATACAATAACATGATAATAAATAACGTTGAGAAAACAAAATAACTATCTGCTTTATTTGCAAGTTTTTTGAAGCGAACCTACTGACTTCTAGGCTAGTTCACTGTCTATGAAGTATTTAGTGTCTTAAATGCTTTGTTCTGCGTACCACACTTCTGTAGAAATTCGGGCTTTGTTTTACGTCACAATGCTGCAAATTAGTGAACATGTAGTTTTCAACCAGCCTTGAGTTTTATGTTTTATTCCGTAATAACCGATGAGCCTTACAATTCTGCAATTGAAGCGTAAACTGGAATATTTTTGGCGGACAGGCGATTGAGAAACAAAGGTCTCATGTCTGTAAAAAAACAAAAACGAGTTCGCTGATTATCCTGACATTCCAAGAACGGGTTCGTGCGAACCCCCTGAATCCCATCACTGCTAATAAGCAAAATATTCTGATTACAATCAGATCATTAAATATTTTGAAATTGATTTTTGAAAATTTAAGAATTTTTTGTTATATTCAAAAAGAGTGCCTTCTTAAATTTTTGTTGTTGCAGTTGTCGTATTTGCCTTTTGAATTTAGTGTAACCCTGAGTTAAGTTGATCAAGCTGTAACATGTATTTTAGAGCTTCTTTTGATAGACATTTTGCAGGTGGCTCTGCATCATTTGCGGCCTTCAAAAAATGTTATTAGCAATGCAGGTGCTATGAAATGCTTTCAAAATAATTTCTTTAATGAGCAACAAGTTTTTGATGCACGAGATGTGCTACAGTCCACTACTAGTAAATGTTTGTTTTACATGTTAGCAATTCCGGTGCATTTTTTGTTCATTCTCAATATAAATAAAGTAATGGGAAAAGAAAAGAAAAAAAATTGAGAACCAAGCAAAACTGTAGCTTAAATAACCGTGATTATAAAGCATTTCTATGTGTTTCATGGAAAGGGGCGTTTTAAACTAGTCAACTCACCTACGCCTAGCACTATGTATACATTTTCTTTTCCATTGAGATTGTTCACAAAATTTATGAAATCGCCGGCTTGGTGTGGCTGCCCATAGCCAACAAACCGAGCATCGAAATTTCTTTGTCCGTTGCACAAACTTCCAGTATTTAGACTGAGTTGATCAAGCGAATGAGCAACGGCTAGATCATGACATGGCCGTAGTACAAATAGGTTTTCACCCCAGCATAGTTTCTGAAAATATTCATTAGTTGAATTCGAACATGCTACATATTCTTTGATAATATTTATTTAAAGGTTTGGTCACTTTGGCTCCTTGTTTCTGCACAATGAATGTACGTCATATTAATTGATACATTGCTGCAATTAACCAGTCAGTTGGTCTAGCGGTACCGCTTTCGTCTCTAGAGCGGGAAGTGTATAATTCAAACCTCGTGCTGGTCAGACCTGACACACTGCTGCCGATGGCTCACTACCTCTACAACGTTTCTTCAAAAGGAGCTGTGTTGCCCGGGCGCAATGATGCGGAGATGGGCCCCGCAAACTCGTTACACACTTTGGCATAATACAGCGGGTATAATGAAAGATTTAATTTGCTGCAATTAAATATCATAAATCTCACGATCAAATCCATATCGTTACAATCGGGCAGATTTTTGTAAAAATGCAATAATGAAATATCTTTGTAAAGCCTTATCTTTGTGCCTAGACTACTATCTCCAAATGAATTCTGAGATAGAGTTTTAAGAGTTTTTAAAGAACGTTTGAACGTTACAGTTGGGCGATGGCCTTGCATTTTAATGCCCTTGTTATGTTTAATTGCAAACTTAATTTTTGATTGAAAAAGGAGATAAATATACCTGAAGTTCTTTGCTAACACATTTTTTGTAGATTCCTCTTTTAGTGTTGCCAGTTAAAATAGCAGTCAATCCCATGAACATATTCCGCATTAGTGAGTCTCCAACGAATAATACTTGCGTGGTGCGGTTGTTTTTTGATAAATTGTTCAAAACTGCGCAACTTTCAATGCCGTTGTATTTGTTCCAGTTGCAGCTGAAAAAAGTTGCATGTTTTGTTATCTGTCAATTTGCTTGCGTTATCTATTGCTGTGGGATGGGTGGTAGGGATACTAGCCCCCACTGTGGCTTAGGAATCAAAAAGTTACTGGCTTCTTTTTCGATTTTTAAATTGACATAGGACCAAGAAGTTTGCAAGTTATGGCGGCCCATCTAGCTGAAAGCTTGCAAACACAACCCGTAAATAGGTACCACGAATTATTGTTGCTAGACTGTCACAGAGTACCTCGTTTATCAGCATGAATAAATGATTTAAGCGGTAAATTTATTATCCGATTCTGAAGTGATAACGCTGAAGCAGTCGAAAAAAATGTTCATTTAAAACTGAAAAAAAAAGATTGACAATATGGCAACTTATGTAGCCCTATGAAAATGCGTTATAAAGATTGGGCTTTTACTTCTTGTCGTGTGTTATCCACTCTGCTAGTAGGGCGTCGGTATATTTACTTGTGTCCACGCACGCAGAACAGTCGCATTTCATTGCACTTGTAACTGGGACGCATTTGCCTTCGTGTAAATTTGTACAGCATGGGTTGGGGCCGTGGGGGTTGCAAAAAGTCCCAGTCTGTGGCCATTCTTTGCTGATTTGCTTCATGAGAATCTTGTACCCGCATTTTCCATCAGTGCGCCACGGTGTGGTGGAAATTCCAACTTTAGTTCGATATTGGTTATGGATTTGGTTCAACTCATGTTCTAGTTCGTAATCGTACTCTTTCGCTGGGACCCAGTGGCCCTTGCTAAGGTTTTCTAGCAAATTATCGCACTCTGGTGGTTTGAAAAACTGTTTCAAGTCCGCATTTTTATTTATTTCATCTGTAAAATTATTGTTGATAATACTACATTTATTTTTCATTGTGTCCATGTAATAGTTCAACTCAATAAGTGCTTCAGAGGTAAATATCGGAGAACCACCCAATTGCATTCCAACTATATAAAGTATATAAATAATCACAGCAACGGTTCCTACCGCGCACAATCTCCGAACACGATGTTTTTTTAGCCAGTATTTTTGCATATTTTCTAATCCTATCATCTGCACGAAATAAAACTTATTAAGGGCTAGCTAGTAAATTATAAGGAAACTAGCTAACAAAAATCAAATTGTTTCATTTTCAGTTGTTGAAGTTGATGTTTTTGGGGTATTAGCTAACTTCCATCATTAGATTTTAAAAAATGGCGTAAAAATCAATAAACTTCAAAACCAGTTTTTTACGATTACTCAACTATTGAGATTTTTAAGGATTAATCCTTTCCAAAATTGATATAATACAGCATTAATTAATTTTAATTTTTTGCTGTCTACACTTGTGAGGCCAGTGAACGCTGAACTGAAGCAGCCATCTCCTTCTCTTACGACTTCCATTCTAACGGCCGAGTTTCCATTTTCGTTATCGAGGCGTCGGCTTTTGTATGTATTGTTTTCGGCAACTTTTTCTTAAAGAACACAATTATCACAGATGCTTTTGTAGATCTGTCATTGTTGATTGGTCTCATTGTGCGTGTTATTTGCTTTTCAAACGTCTTTCATTTTGGTATGGCCATTCAAGGCTTTTGGGTTGCTGGTTGTCCACTTACTGTTCAATATCTGCGACTTAAATCGCATAAATATAAATTAAATTGAAATCCAGTCATTAATGCTCTGTAAATCTATTCAAAATTATTTCAGTAGACTTATTTTATTCGGATTTTTTAACGTTTCTTCAATTTCTGAGTTTGTGCATTTAAAAAAAAAAAATTTATTGTGTCGTATTGTTGGTACACTATTATTTTTTGTGATATTATTAATTAATTCGTAGATTTGGATAGCTTTTTTAGAGACTCACGTTTTTGGTGCTGTTTTTTCAGTTCTGGTTCTCTATTTCGTTTTCTTGAGGAAAAAGCCAAATGCGGTGCCATGAAAGTCGATGTATATTGTAACTAGTAGCTTCACACGAAGAACTTCTTTGGCTAGCCAACGCAGGCGTGTAGAATTACTGCATAGTGGGGGTAATTAATTTTATTAAACTGCTACGCTTGGTCAGGGTCGTGGAGAAAAATTTCGTGCTCGGGGTAAGAACTACGAACAGACCCCATTGAGAGAAATTTCGAGGCCAAAGTGTAAATAAAAAAAAAATTTTTGCGTTTCGCAGGATTTCGTTTCTTAATTCTCATCAGGTATTAAGACGAAGACCGAAAACTACAAGGTCTTCATCGCCTTTGCATATAATTTTTACGGGAATTTAAGATGAAGGCCAAAAAAGGCCTCCATCGGCCTTGGACCTGTTTTCCTGACCAAGAAAATATATCAACTTCCAATTGACTTTGAACTCAGCATTGAAACAGTTCGGACCCCTAAATTTCGGTGCCCCCAAAATTGACGGCCTTTGTACGTAGGCTTTTTCTCCCTTAGGCTTATTCTCTCTTTTACCAGCCTTGAGCGTGGTGGATGGCTGCAGCGCTATGCAGAGCTGGCCTTTAAACTAAGGTTCAGGTTTAATTTTACAACATTTTTGCCTTTGCTGTGGTGCAGCGGTAGGGAATCGAACTGAGACTCATACGGCTGAGTGCACGATTCACTGTTGGTGCAAAATCCGCGAGTTTTCGTCATTATGTATCAAGAGCTGTCCTGCACTTGGATTTACTTCGTTTTCGTCCTGATTTTTTCACGTTTTGATATGGTTTTATTCATAAAGTGTAAGTTTTGTGCAATGCGATACAGGGTATCATAAATACACTTGCAAGATGATTACAACTGTACCTTGCGATCTATGTTTGATGTCTTTACTGTGTTATTTTTACAGATAAATTCACCAAAAAGAAATCTTCGCAGGGTCCCGCAACCAAAATACCACGCCCCAGTGATTCAGCCGAGGTGCCAAAAAGTGTACTCATAAATGAAGATTTCATTGAAAAGCTTATCATAAAAGATGAAGATCTTGACATGGTAATCGTAGAAGCAATATCCATTTTGGCTTAGTGTTGGTAGTGCTAACAGAACAGGCTTCTACTGTATAAGATGCTTAATTATTTTCCAGTGGTTGTGGCTCAATTTACTGTAACAAGCTTCATGTTCGTCACAAAACGTTTGGTAAATTAACTTGTTAAGCATGAAGCAGAAATACGTTGTTTAAACATATTCTTGCTTCATGCGGCATTTGATGCTTTTCAATTTTTGCTAGTCCGCGCATGAAAGTGCTGGAAGGTATTGTAACAACTGAACAAATTATGAAACTAGATGGGAGCTTGCTTAGGAGGAACCCCTTTGAACGACCGACGCAAATATCTACAGATTTCGAAAACACTAGCGCTCTAGCTTGGGCCGTTCAAAAAATTGACATGGGAGAGTTTATTTAAGAGGTTTCCGGCGAGATGGTACCCCCAAATTATGTCAAAATATTTGTTTTTCATACATCAACTGACATAAAAAAAACTGGCATCCTAGGTTAAGCCGTTCAAAAATTGGTTTTTGGGGATCCCATGAGGGGTAGTACCTCAAACTAAGTCAAAATATTTGTCTGTTAAATATCTACTGGTATCAAGAAAAACTGGCACCCTAGGTTAGGCCGTTCAAAAAATGGTTTTTGAGGGAGTGGTACCCCCAAACTACGTCAAACTATTTGTCTCCTAAATATTGACTGATATAAAAAATACCGGCGCCCTAGCTTGAGCGATTCAAAAAATTGTTTTTTGGGGGGGATTTCCGGGGGAGTCGCCCCAAAAAATTTCGGGAGACGAAATTGCGTTTGCAGCTCAACAACTTTACACAAAAATTAGATTTCGATGTTTTGTGGTTTAGAAGAGAGTACAAGGTTTAGGAAGAAAAGAAATGGACAAAAAAAGAAAAAAAAAAACTAATCGAGGCCAGAATTGGGTTGGTTGGGATAAAAGGATACCTTGAGACATACAACCGCGTGAAATATTTTTGCGGTACTTAAGCCATTTTTAAAGAGTCCGCTTTTACGCTAAACTTGCGGGGCGATTTTCGGGTCCTAAAACCAAAGTCACGCGATCTATTGCCTCGAAATTTGGTACAAACATACAACTCTTTAATCTCAAACAGCTGTCAAAACTTCATATTGCTACACCTAACCGTTCTCGAGTTATGAGCTGAAGTCTGAAACTTAGCACTCGTTAGTTGGAAAATGGCCGAGTAAAATCAAAGGAACACGCGACGCGAGCGTCGGTCGTTCCAATTAGGGACTACCTGATTCTTTCGTTCATTTATGCGCATGAAGCAGGCAATCTTCGTCTGTCTGACTACACCAATGCTAATTAAGTATCCTTTTTGGGTTCTGTTTGCAATTCTTTAGTCAGACTGGGCCACAACAAAGGGTAAACTGCTCCCCCCCAATGAGAAATATGCAGAGAACTTCTTTCTCAAGAAAAACGACGCATCGCCAATCTGGGAACCGAACCAGGAGCCAACAACTTTTCGATCATTAGCTCGGCGCTCTACTTCCCGATTAATGATTGTAGACGTAAAATTGAAAAACCCTTTGAACAGCCGGATCTTTACGAATCATAGTTCCTTACGGAAAGAGGAGGGAGATTATAGTTAAATAAAATCAATGTTAGTAAAGACGAAAGAGTTGCAGAGAATTTTAAAAATTAGGTACATGATTGTCGTGGTGGAAACTTAATGCATTAAAGGTGTAGCAACCGTGCAAATAAATAAAGTTTTGTCTTCAATATCTCCTGCAGGTCTTAACGTCTGACGCTGTGTCGCTACATCTTTTTTTGATTCTGCAAGCTGTTTTTGTGTTATTTCCATTCGCTATGATTGTGGTGGTCAAGAATAAAAAAAATAAATGAATGAATAAAATTTCTATTGCTTTGTAAATTTATTTGCCAAATTGTACGGTGTCGGCGAATGTTGTAAATTGAAAATTTTTTATACTTTGTGTAAGTTACTACCTGTAAATACTTTTAGTTGAGAAAGTCGTTGGAGGAAAGTAAGCCTTTAAAAACCTCCCAAATACCTTCGCCTCCGAAAACGTATGCAGTGAAGGTTCCGAAATCTTTGGAGAAAATAAGATCCAGCGAAAAAACTCAGAAGTTTCTGGTCGCCAAACCTGCTCCCCAAAACGCGCGTCTGAAAGCAATAGAATCCGCTCCATGTGGCCCCAGGTATTGTGCACGTTTCGTATTGCGTCTATGTTTTTACTTTTATAGACTTTGGCAATGGGTTTGCTAATTTCAGTAACGGCCAGGCACTGTATCTCGCAGTTTTTTGTACAATACTGGTAATTGCATTTTGTTTTTGCTTAAAACCTCCGATTAAACGTCGAAGAGTACAGAGTGCAGGAGCTGAAACTCGACAAACTAATTCAAATTAAATCTTTCATTCTACTCGCTATAGTACGCCGGAGCGTGTAACGAGTTGGCGGAGCCCATGTCCGCCATGTGTGCGCATTGACCAACATAGCTCCTTTCGAAGAAATGTTCCAGCGGTGGAGAGACGTTGGCGACACTGCGTTCGATTTGACGGGCTTGAGATTTGAACCTTAGACTTTCCTCTTCATAGACCAACGCGTTACCGCTTGGCCAACTGGCCGGTACTCGACAAAGTAAAAACGGAAAAATATTACGATCAGCGGAAAATTATTAATTTAATCGGCTAGCTTTACGATTTGACTGGCGCAGGTTTTGTGGATTTCAGTGCTTTTCAATATTTTTTTATTTCGCAGGATTTTGTGGTTTAACAAACTCTAATAAAAATTACGAAAATGTGAAGTTTCCGAGGTTTTGTCGATTACGTTAGTTTGCCACTATTTTGATGCGTAATGGCCTTAACAACAAGCATCTGGTAAAGGATTTTACGTAAACCCAAATTTGTTTTTTGCGCAGATACACCCAGGATGGTGTGATCATACCACACAGTATATTGGGTTCGGTTCAAGATTTTGTTACTGAAGCAATAAAGAGAAAAGAAATGGAGGTATGAAGTAGGTTGTACGTGTTTTATTTTGCCGATGTACATACTGAACTGGTCAAAAAATCAAACCTTTATGATGCTTACTGCATCGCGCCGAAGCGTGTAAACTACGCGTTTCGTTCCCAAGTCTTCGGGCCTGAGGTGTGCAAATGCCGTGGCGAGCTGTTGATACAAATACGTTCGATTTCGCCAGCCCTAAAATAAGAGTTTCTAACTCTCCATTCCACATTAAATCCCTCAAGTTTCTGGCTACCTTTTAACTTAAAATTATTTAGCTCTTTTAAGTTTCAGCCATGCTTTATTCTCTCTTTGATTTTAAATACCTTTTTAGCCTGACTCAGCTGCGGCTACTGCTGCTATGCATGATCGTGGTCTGCTCCAAGTAAAGCAATATGAGCGTCCATTTTGGGGAAAAAACCCTTACATTCCTACCGCTTTCAATCAAGAAAATGCTTTACTCAATTGGCGAAAGAGAATGGCTGAAAGAAAGAAAATGCAGGGGCATATTTCAGGTATTTGTTTTGCTCGTTTAATTGCTTCTTCAAGAATGCTGCAAGCTATTTAATGAAGTCAGCCTGTGGTAGTTTTAAGTTGCCATGTATAAAATACTGAAAAAATATCTTAATATGAAGTTCAAGTTATTTATTTGTCGCAAACCATCAACAAATGTAAATATACAGCTGAAAATAATACTTAATATGCAGTGGCTACGAAGGGACCGCTAGGTCTTCGAATCAGCAGCCACTCTATCCGTCACATTAATGACAAATACGCGATATAAATCACTGAAATTTCGCAGCTAACAAGGCATTAAGTTAATGAGGCATTTTACTTGAGAGCGATAGAGATCGGGTGATTTTGAAACTATCGTTCTATTCTTGATGTAGTTTCTAACAAAAGCAAAAGCCCCAGTGCTGTTTTTCGTGGATTTTCACACCTCTTTTCTAAATAGGTTTATGTAGAAATTGCCCGTATCGAATACCGGTAACGTTCCTTTAAATGGCCTTGCATTTTGGCCTTAATAAGATATACCTTCCAGAATAAAACATGTAGGACCTCCTCAATTTCGGAGCACTTTCTCGAAAGCGCTAAGGACAAAAGCAGTCGTACCGCTAACAGGCATATTAAAAAAACAAAAGCTGATTTTGTTGGAAGTACTGGCCAGTTGGTCGAGCAGTAGCGCGTTCGTCTCAGAAGAGGCAGGTCTGAAGTTCAAATCTCGAGCCGGTTAAATCGGACACAATGTTGCCAACGACTCGCCACCGCTGAAACATTTCTTCGAATAAGGCTATGTTGCTCGGGCGGAATGATGCGGAGATGGGTCCCGCAAACTCGTAATACAGCGAGTATAATGAAAGGTTTGATTTTGTTTAAAGGTATTTTTTAATTTAGATTTGCTGGAGAAGCCTTTAGATAGGCTTGTTATGAGCCAAGACCTGAACACCTTGAGACGAATTAGAGAGAAAAAAATGGTGTTGGATAGAGATGTTCACAGAATCAAATGCGGAATGGAAGGTACCTGAGAAAGTTATTGCGTTTTTCTTCACTTTTGTTAAGAATTGATGAAAATAACAAAAATTGGTTTACTTTTATCACATGCTATAAACTTGTGATTCTGATAAGAAAGTGATGTATTTGACGACGAATGATTTGTAGATACAAAAGTCATATACCAAACATTTTGTTCATTGCGATTAACACTTCGGGACGAATGCTTTGGACTTTGGTCAGGAAGATAGCGAAGGGAACTATTGATCTTCGAGTCAAGCTACCACACACGGTGGAGGCTTCACGCTGTTTCTTTTATTATCAAACGTTAAGCCGGGAAGCTTTGAATACAATTTTATAGTCTTCTTTTGTGCGAATCCACCGCAATCGAATCCCAAGTCTACCGTTTCAGTAGCAGACGCTCTATCCACTCGACCAGTGGTTGGATTAAACCATAGACTATCAAAATTGATAATCTACCCTGCTTGCCGTTTGGCAATAAAAGGGGCAGTGTGAATCTTCCACGGTGTGCGGTGGATAGGTTACAGCGTGTCTCGAAGACCGAGAACTCTTTTGGGTCTGTTTTCTCCTCGCTGTCTCCTGGTCAAGGCGACTTGAAAATAAAAATGCAATTACAGTCATTAATATGCGTTAAATACCTTCATAACACAGTACACTTCACATAAAAAAAATTAAAAACCTCACAGACTGTTTTATTCGTAATCAGGATCATAAGGGGTGTCTTATTCAAATACAGTGTACTCATTTGTACCGTGTTATGATATCCTGTGTTTTGATATGCGACGTGTACTGTGTGTTATGATATCCGCTTTGGCCAACGATGTCGAACACTTTTTGTATCAATTGAATTCAAAACTCTTTTCATGACGTTAAATATCTTATTATTCTGCACAAGGATGTGATCAGTACGAAAGTTGTGATTTCAGAGAAAAAGTGCCATTCTGAGTTTTGGAAGCTATCGGCCGTGGTTGGAGATCCAGTGGATGGCCTACGTACTACACTGACCAATACGGAGAAGGGATGTCCGCCAGTAATAGGTTAGTGCACGATTTTTGCTTAACAACTTGCAAAAAAATTTTCTTTAGAAGTATTGTTGTTTAATCTTTAACTTAATCGTTGCTCTAAGTTAAAAGATTTGCTGGTTAATGGTTAATAATCAAATTGATGTTTTTTTCCAACAATTTTCGACTCTGAAGGTGAAACATTTTTTTCCTCAGAAAATTGATCTACCAAATTTTAGAATTGACATTGTTATTATTATCATAAAATTCCAGAGTTGTCTAATTTTCAATTTTCCAAATTGCAGTAACATGAGATGATTACTAATAAGTTCAGTGCTTTTCTTTTAGCTTTGCAGTATGCATTATTTGGAACAGAAGTTGCATTGCTTTTTTGACTTTTAGAGCATATTGGCAAATCCAATGCGATCTTAACCGAGACTGGTGAGAACAGCGAACCAGACCGTCCGACCGTCGACTTCAGCAAGCGTTGGAATGACAGCAAATATTTGAAGAAACGCTTCCACCAGTTGAAACCTTACCTCAAGGATATTGACCCTCTCAATCATGTATGTATGAAGTGATATTAGTTGATTGATTAACTTGTTTCACTTCTTCTTTCTTCTCCGTTTTGCTGGTCTCAACTCAACTAGCGGCGGCAATAGCCCTGTTGTTGAAGCGTCGGGTTAGTGATTGAAAAGTTGCTGCCTCACGGCTCAATTCCTGACCTGGCTATGCGTTGTTTTGTCCTTGCTACAGAGAATGCTTATTTCTTATTTGGGAGCAAGCAGTCTACCCGTTGTGGTGGTCCAACCTGACGATAGACTTGCAAGCAGAACCCGAAAAAGGGTGCTCTGCATTGTTCTGGTTTGTTAGGCGCAGAATACGTGGCTTTTTCGCACGAACTCAACCACGATTTCCCATAACTGAGTTCGACCACAAATGTTACACGGTATGTGTAGCCACTCGCCGACACATCGCCACTAAACTTGTTTTCGAGCGTTGCAGCACTTTAAAAGTCGTCCCATCTAACAAATGCCTATTGTGCTTTCAAATTGTTCTCAAAACACTCAATTAATTGAACTAAAAAACTTAAGACGCCGGTTACTTAATTATATATCAAGCCTTTTTTTTTTTCGAAAAATAGCTTGAAAGTGCGGAATCCTTTGAACGACCTTTTGTCCAGATTCCTCAGCGATTTCTGGGGTACTTTTGCTTGATATTTAGTTAGGTAATGCTTTCATCCACAGAAATAACCGAGTTTTGGCACTGCTTAAGCAAATTTATAAGTCCAAATGCTTTATCAAAAGCTGTTTTTTTGTTTTAGGACCTGAGTAATCTTGAAGTAACCGGACTTCATCACAGCAAGCAACGAAAGTTGTGTTTCACAGACACCGAGCCGCGATTCAATTCCTCACTTTACACCGATATTCATCAAACTCAGGTAAATCTTTTGTTGCATCATAATGTTTTCATATTTTAAACTTAATAATATCATTTTATTCACTTCATGTTTAAGAAAAACGTATTTGGACAAAAATAATGCAAATTAATCGTACCATAACGAAATCTTAACCTTAGGTAAACACAATCTTACAAGAAATATACCAGTATGAAATAATTTCCAATATCATTTAAAAATTTCTAATAGCGTGTACAGCTATTTAGCCAAATTACAAGGTTCCTCAGTTAGGCGAGCATGGCTAAAATGACAAATATCACCACTGATAAATGCCTTTAAAACATACATTTTTATTGATTGTGTTTACGTTACATAAAATCTTTTACCTATCAATTTTAGCTAAACAAGTTAAATTTTGACTGAAATCTTTACCGAATGAAACTATAGATTAAAATCAAAACTTTACCAGCTAATCCACAGCATCTTACCTTGCATCTTGAAAAAACTGATGCGAATGTAAATCAAGCAAGAAAACTCTGGGACACTGCTGGCCAACGGCAATAATTGACGTGCATTACAAAACTATTGATAACATCATTGTCATCGGGGATCGACTCGATTACTATGCTTCAGGAGAAGATTCTTTTCAACCGCTTATTTTTGTCATTGTGTTTTCCAAACTTTCGAAGCATGTGACAAGTTGGCGAGGCCATTTAACGATCAAAGGTCGAGTGGATGGACGTCTGCTACTGAAACGGTAGACTGGGGCTCGATTCCCGGTCGCGTCAAACCAAAGACTATGAAAATGGGTATTCACAGCTTCCCTGCTTAACATTCAGCTATAAAAAAGTCAGTGTGAAGCCTCCACCGTGTGTGGTAGACAGGTGGGCAGTTGGCAGTTTGACCTGAAGACCGAAAGACCACTTCGCTGTATCCTGGCCAAGGCAACTTAGCGAATAAACTGTAATTACTAATTACAACTACGCTTATGCTTTACCGCTTTTTTTTTACGTTGCTGCGGCTGGGAGCCTTTTACAATTTTTAGCCTAATTGAATAGCCAGGGAATTGAACTCCGGCCTCCCATCTCACAGTCAAGCGCTGTTACAACTTCAGCTCTTCCTAATGATGTCTTGCTTTTTTGATCGTACAGCCGTTTGAAGGGTTTGAGACTGCAAAACCCCTTGAAAAGTACCCCGATGTAGTAGACAACCCTATGATGGGTCCGTCTATATTGTTCGATGGAATTCCTGCTTACTGGAATGGATCAAGCAACAATAATAAGGTAACATGGAGCAAGACTAGAAGTGCATTTAGACTGTACGCAAAGCAATGTGTTTTTTTTTGATATCTGCATCTTTACTGCGTTTGCTAGTGGTCGCTTTTGTTACTTGCGAAAGATGAGCGTAATATTGCGAAAGAGCAAATTTTCACCTGGCCTAAACACTAATTTTCGTCCGACCAAGAAAAAGTGAGACAAGACAACAAAACTCTTTCTAAAAAATCAAAACTAGTTTACTGCTGTTTCTTCTAGTTTGATTTTTACCTTGTCATGGTTTATCAGAGCTAAGCTTCGAACAGTGATAGGTTGTTGTTTGCTTCACGGTATGTTTTACCGCTCAACTGCAACACTATAGCAAGATCGTAGCATTTTATTCTAGATATACTAACTGACGATAGAATTTTTTAAAAAACCAACGTAATTTTTGAATTTGTGTTTTTTTAGGATAATTGCACTAAGGAGAATTGCAATCTACAGTAAGGAGAAATGCAATTTTCTTCTGAAGAGTTTTAAAGCAATTCAATCAAGTCGCTTTATGTTCAGGAGCAAATAGGCGCAGTCACGCGCGTTAACTTTGAGTGCATAGCTGGTCACCGCACTACCACGAGCATTAACGTCAAAAACAATGGGACCACCGCGATTTTCTACGAGTGGAGGAAGATCCATCACGTGCCCAGTTTTGAAGTTCTTAAACCTGACCAAACGCAGCGGTTTTATTTTAATGCTAATGAAGGTACAACATTTGCAACTTATGTTTTCTGCACCGAATATTTTACGCGTAGCCATGTATATAGTATGTGGGACGTGGGGCTTGGGTAATTTTTCATTTAAAAATAGTTTGAGTTCTTTTTAAGCATGCCATTATTTGGATAGGCAAAAGCGTCAATTGCATTGAAAATACATTTTGTCAGTTTTATTTTTGGATTTTAACAGTTAAATACTGGTACCGCATTTTAGCCGAGTAACACCTTGATAAAAAATCATTTGTTTTAACCTTAGAGCTTGTAGTTTGTGCTTCAACTCATAACCAATGATGCCAACTGATTTTCACAGGTCAAATTTTGCCGGGCGACACGTTACACATCTCGTTCGTGTTCAAATCCTCCATCGCTGGAATCTTCACCGAGGAGTGGGACTTTCTCACTACCCCCACGGTCATGGGAGGAGCGTCTCTGTTTGTAAGCCATTAAACCTTGAATTGTGTGTGAGTTGGTTATGTCGTGAGTTCCGATCATTGGTGAGTTAATTTTACTGCTGAAACGGTAGACTCGGATTCGATTCCCGGTCTGGTCAAATCAAAATATAAAAATTAGTCTTCACAGCTTCTTGCCAGACCTTCGGCATAAAACGTAACAATATGAAGCTTCCAACGCTTGTGATGGACAAGTAGGCAGCTGGATTTGAAAACCAAAAAATCCCTTCGTTCTCTCCTGGCCATGGAAACTTCGTGAATAAGAATGATGTAATTGCTAGCTCAAACATATGTATTGTGAGGTCGTGCTTGATCTTAAGTCCGACATGAATGCAGCTTTATTGTGCTATTTTAACCGTGATTGATTGTAACCCGACTTGAACTGGTTGTATCAACTAGGCTTTAAAAAAGCATTCGAGTCGGAAATTTTTTGCTTTGTCAAAAAATTTTGACCGATCTGAAAAGTAACTTCACCAAATTTTAGCTTTCTACGTCTTTCTGTTACCGACATAAAACAGCGTAGATTTTCCTCCAGAAATTTTGTCAGGGTTGCCAACTAGAAACAACTTTTCAAAAAGTTACTGCAAGTTCCTTATTCTCAATGAGTGTTTTCCTGCAGAGTTGTAGTCCAATGTAAAGTAAACGGTCAGAACTATAAATTAGCTGCTTTTCATGTAAATTTAAGCCAGCTTTCCAAAACTTAATCTACTGTCGCAATACTAACAAAATGGCAACACCGAAGTTAGAGAAAAATTGTTTATTTTAAACTGTAATATCTTGAGAACGGGAAGACGTAGAAAGTTTAAAGTTGATAGGATTGCATTTTAGGTTTTTCCAACATTTTGGCAACAGTGAAAAACTTGACGTGAATGCTCTTTTTACAAATTTTTGCTCAGGTTGTGTTGAAAGGTGTGGCAGTTTTAGATGACAGTGACACTGTCGCTAAACGAAATGAGATCGAGCAGAAATTGGAGAAGAAGAATGCCTTGTTCACTGTTAAGAGACTTGTCGAGGAAATGTTGAGAGGAATTCGTACTCCTGACAGGTAAGAAAAATTCTATTTGATTACCAAGAATTCGAGGGTATAATCTTTTCTGGAAAGTTGAAATTGAGTTGGTAGCAGCTTCAATCTGAAGCCACAAGTTTTTCGTCTCGGAACCAAGATGACTAGGCCTACAAAAACAATCTAGCAGTTTAATTTTGATATTATTTAACATATGCTATAAATTTGTACTTTGTCCCTTCGGGTGACGAGTTCACTTCTGCGGCAGCTTGTGGAAAAGCGATTGGAACGACAATTAAATAAAAAAATGATTTTTAGAATTGTTTTGTAATTGGAATTACCTGGCCTTTTCCGTGGTTGAAAGCTTGGTACAATGGAATGTCGTACCACAGCAATGTGGTTGAGAACCCGAGTGTGAAGGGACAATTTCCACCATTCAAAAAGTGGCACTTGATAATGCACAGCAGGTGTCACTGCCGAAAAGTATTTCTATTAACCTCATACGATCCGCTGGGCGGAAGGCTTTAATATTCGACCTGAAAAAGCCCGTAACTAATTAGCCATCTTTTTTTATGAACTTCTGAAGCTGTCGCTGTGGTAGTTCTTTTCGTCGGAAAGCACAAAAGTGTTGATTGAAAAGGAATTAGAAAAACATCATTTTTATTTTTAGGCCTTCTTCGCCCCTGGATAGTTATAAAAGTGAAGAAAAGATATTTTGTGAGAAAAATTCAAAACTATCGTACGACTTCAATGCAGTTCAGAAGCTAAAAAATGTTTTCACCAAGGTAACATTTTATAGTTGTTAGAGTTGCTGATTAGGACTAACAGCTTCGTTGTTTTGTATGTAGTAATTTAAATGGGGCCAGAGTTTTAATGTTTTAATCGTTTACGTGCTATCTGGCCTAAAGGCTACCAGCGCGGAAGCCTAGGGAAGAGCCACCAAAACGGCGACTACTTAAAACAAGCAATGCGAAAAAACTTAAAACAAGTTTGCTGATAAAATGGGAAGACAACTTTTTCGCATTGCTTATTTTAAGTAGTCGCCGTTCTGATGGCTCTTCCCTAGGCTTCCGCGCTGGTAGCCTTTAGGCCAGATAGCACGCAAACGATTGAAGCTTTGCTGTTTTCTGGCCAAAGCTTTTCAAGTGTGCGTAATAAATAGGAATCCTCGTAACCAGTTCAGTTCGTCTTAGAAATAATTTTCAACTATCTTTATGCTGAAAGTTACTGTTTTTTCGTGTAATTTTTTTAATGAATCATGACTACGCTGGTAAGCAGGTTTTTGAGCGCGCTAGGTCGTGCTATTTGTGGGTGAATGTTGAAGTCCTCCCGCTCACCCAGAGTTTAGCGTATAGGGAGCGATAAATGGGTACCGATTAGCATGGGTTGCCTGTGTGGTAATGGTATGCCTATTTTTGCAAATGTTTGAAAATAGATACCTTTTCGCCGGATTGTAAGTACCTGTACATCGCTTGGGTTGTATAATGTGTCATTTCATAAGATGTGGGTAGTTTCAACCAGGCTTGTGGAAATGGTTAAATTTCGAGCTAGCCGAAGAACTTTGATGAAAGAAGATGGAAGCGGAAGCAAAAAATTTCAATAGCGAATATGCAGAAGCGAACTCAAAAGCATAGCACCTCAAGAGTAGCTGGAAGCGGAAATAATAAAAATTTGTCAGCTTCCACATTCCTGGTTTCGACCACTAGTTATTTTACAGACAATCGAGCCCGATTCGATAATACCAGAATGGGGATTATCGATAGCTGAGCTTCACACCTGCGTGTTAACCGTCCCGAACGAGGAAAAGAGAGGCGAGTTACTCACGGAAATGAACCGGATTATATCCGATTTGTCATTTCCCGTTCTTTTTCCGAGAAGAAACATGCTTTACAACGTAGCGTAAGTTATGTATGCTTTATTTATTTAATGCTGAAAGAAAGCAGCAAGTAAAATCAATGAGGTGTCTGTATTTATTGCAATAATATTAAATTAGATTAACATTGATGCAATCCTTCTTGTCTCAACTGTACCAAAAGTAGTCTCAAACAAACACGTACAATATAGTGGTGGGCAACACTAAATTTTTTACTGATATTGCTATGTTTTCATGGTCTGATATGATTTCTGCTTCAACT
Organism: Trididemnum nubilum; assembly: GCA_963965965.1. Taxonomy (NCBI): domain Eukaryota; kingdom Metazoa; phylum Chordata; class Ascidiacea; order Aplousobranchia; family Didemnidae; genus Trididemnum; species Trididemnum nubilum. The sequence goes on along the minus strand of OZ014481.1, from coordinate 5,123,535 downwards.
TGGTCAGTAAATTTGCTGGTAAATGACTCAAGGCAGTGATCAGCGATGTATCGCAGCGTCAGTGTTTCAATTTCACCATGGAATTAAGACAGGTTAATTTTATTGTTTTTTGGTGGGAATTTTCAGACTATAGAGTATCCAATTTTATTTTCAAATGCTTATTGCAGCATGTTTTGCAGTTACTATCACTTACTCCAGATGCTTGACAAGTTTGTTAGCTGCTCCATGCTTGTAAGATCAACTATGAGCCTCCCCGAGGTTGTTATGACTGAACCTATCACCGTCCCTGAGATTCGTAAGTGCTCTATTGCTTTTTTGTGATAAAACGCGGCAATCAAGTAAATGTCATGTCTTAGTGATGAAATCCAAAGCAAAGCTTCTAAATAGCTCTGGTGGAATTTTGTTATTATCTAGCGTTGTCAACCAGTAGAATTTTACAGTCTTTGGTTTGAATGGTAGTTGGATTATTTCATTATTTTCATGCATCGAGTGCAATTTGCCAATTAGCCCCTCACGAAATTATGATGCTAGCTCCGTGGCTAAACACTAGTAGAATCTTTTTAAACTCTTAAATCCCACGCAGAATTGTAACACATTGGTTGATTAATGATTCCACCATTATACAATACTTACATCAACAACTGCATGAATTTTGGAGGAGTTTTCGGGGATGATTTTTACTCGATGTTAAATCAACTTTAATTTGTACATTTTCAGCTTATTTTACTATTTGATTCATGTGGTAAGCGTTAGAAGTGTGTGATTTTAAGCTTGTAGCTAACACTGGTGGTATTTATAGATGATATGTATTGCAGTGATCTAATTTAGTATGTTTGCTTACCGTTACTTAATTCATCGCCTCGGTAGTTCTAAAGTTAATATCGACGTGGTGTCTCTGAACATTTTATTTTCTTAATTCGGATAGTAGAAACAGCTCAGCTCTTTAAAAACTTTGATGAAACCTAGCGATAGCGATATAAATACAAAAATTAGATTTCATTTTTTCACGTTATTTTTCTGCTGCAAGAAACGGACCCGTAAAATCTTGGATATACATCGCAAGCAGGAAGTCAACATCAGTTTGAATTGATCTTGATATTTTCCTAAAAAATTTGAGGCTTACGTATAAATTCTAAGTGCTTTGAAATTTGTGAACAAATTAAGTACTAATAGTAAAATTAAAATGAGGTTTTATTTTATTTTTCACAATTAGTCTTTTGCAAAACAAGACAGTTAAATCGTGGATTGATATCGCATAGCGGGAAGTCAACATCAGTTTGAATTGATCGTGATGAAACTTTACCAGGAAATTTGCGGCTTGGCTCAAAGATGTATAAAAAATTGTCAATAGAACATCCGTTTGTTTTTTTCCGCAAAATTCTCGCTTCAAAGTTTTTTAAGGTTTTCTGTTTCGTTTAAATATCCTTGGTCACAAGAAGCAAGTGGTAGAGAAAAATAGGAAACGATACCATACAGTTGATTCGATATGCAAGTATACACTTAGTTACATTGAAAGGTGTTCAGCTAGTTAGTGATTAGTTCTAACTAATTAGTACCATCCTTTCTTCATGTACATTCATCTTCATGTACACATCATCCTTTCCTCATGTACTTTCTTCATACTTCAGGTAGCCTTCTCCCTGGAATGTCCCTTAAAATGCTGCGTTTTGCTCTGTCGAGGCAAAGAAATTCGGCCAAGTGTCTAGCCGCATCTGAAGGGATGCTTGAAAGTATATAGTAGAATGAAAATAAGGAATGAAATTTTACTCGAAATCTAAAACCAACTAACTTTTCGTTTCCAATCTAACTGCGAAAGATTCTTACTGAATTTTAATCAATAAGTAATAATCATTACGTCTCTAACTTGGGCGGAAACATAATGTTGCACAATTTACCTGTAAAGATGGCTGCTGACCGGATTTCTTTATTTTTGTCGATCAATAAATAAGTGAACGAATGAAAATGAATAAATGAAAAACATTGGCTGGAGAATAGTTGTTTCGAACTAGGGAATATTGAAAATAAGTGTTAAAAGAAAGAAAAGAAAGTAGCTGTTAAAAGCTTTAAACTTCCAAAATATGTCATCATTTTCAAACATCTTTGACCCACTTTAAATAAGAGTCCTATCTATGGATGTATTGGATACCGGTGTGTTTAAAGCTTGTGGTACTTTGCAGATTCATCTGCTCATTCAACAAATTATTCGATCAGTCCGACAGGTGAGCTCAGAGTGCAAGCTGAAAGTTTTAGTTTGAGATAAAGTAGAAGTCAGTAAGGAATGATGAAGTGCAGATTATGAGCACATAATGAAGTTAAGTTAGCTCAGAATAAAAATTATTTTTACAGTTTGTGAACTATTTTGTAGTTTCCTGTTTTATTGATCATCGTTGTTTCAAATTTAGATTCTCTAATAAGCTATAATATTTGCAAAAGAGCAATTTTTTCAGGAAATCTTAAGGCTTTGCTTAGTTCTCGGAGGTATAAACATGTTTTTCAGCTGCATTCCATTTTTCAAACATAATTGATCCAGTCTATTTACAAAGTTACGTTGGTTCTCAAATTTTTTCATTCAAATCAACGTAAATTTAAAAAATCTTGGTATAAAATTAATAGCGACCAACAAGTATCGACCTTACTGATTTGTCTTTTTCTTGCCGGTTGACGTGTTGAAGTTGTGACTCTTTCGGCAAAGTTATATTATTTCTTAATTGAGTTAACAACACTGTGAGCTTTGGGCTAACAAAATGTACATGGCGTTTCTCATCACCAGCTTCATTTATAATCCATTATTTTTCATCCTGTGTAATCTCTATTGGCAACGGTTGATGTACAGTAATCTTATCCGATCGGCAGTGGTCGAGTGGATAGAGCGTCTGCTACTGAAACGGTAGACCTGGGTTCGATTCCCGGTCGAAGTTAAACCAAAAACTAGCAAAATTGGTATTCACAGCTTCCCTGCTTGACGTTCAACAATAAAAAGGACAGTGTGAAGCCTCCACCGAGTGTGGTAGACAGATGTGCAGCTTGGTTCGGAAACTTCGTTGCCTCTTGGCCAAGGCAATTTGGCGAATAACTTTTAATTACATTCTTTTTCACCACATCATTCCATATATTTCGATATGAGGCATTGTTTTAACCCCGCTTGTAACTGAAATTGAACGCCCAGTTTTAATGACGTTTTAAGACGAGAAGAGAAAAGGCAGAAGGTCCGCCGTAGCGGCACCAAAAGATGCGAAAGAAGACAAAACAAAGAAAGGAAAACCCGCTGCCAAGGAAGCTCCTTCAAAAGATAAAGAGGTGAACAAATGCCACATGGTTATGCTATTTTGTTATTTTACAACTGGGCCCGTGTTTTTAGCATTCGTGCATGTTTGATGATGCATTTATACTAACTGTATTGTACTTTTTGTAAGGTTCCGTCACATAAAAAAGATACTAATTTATTACTTGAGGTAATGAAGAGGCGCCCCAAATCTTATTCCACTTTTCCCCTTATCCGCTCAAATAGATTTAATCCATTGACTCCGTATCATTGATCACGCTGCGTTTCGAAATTTCGTGACATCAGAAAAGGATTACTTGGCAAAATTTCTTGCTGAATGAGTAACGCGATGTTCGATCATTGAACAATTCTTGCAGAATACGCAGTGCGATGATTGAATATCTTCACGAATTTTCAAAACGCTGGGTTCCCAATCTAATGGTAGTGAGTTAAACGGATTGAATCTATTTTCGTGGATAAGGGGAATAGTGGAATAAGGTTCAGGGCACCTCTTTTACCTGAAGCAGTTCTCATTTCATCAATAATACCGATCTCGAGCAGTATCTTTGTAACTATTTATATTATATGCCGAGAAGACCGCAGTTGGCGAAGTTGCCAGTTGGCCACCTTCCCAGCAGCAGCTGTCTACCATTCATAGTAGATTTGCCAATCGCAAATTGCGTTAAAATTGGTTGCCTATCTAGGGCTCTATCTGAGAGATAATAAGTCTAACAACTAATGGAGCTTCAAGGTTTATTGAAGTTGTTTTTTTTTTGCTGGATACCAGCCCAGACCAAGAACCGCCAATAAAACGAAGGCCGGTCATCATTCTGCCCACGGAGACGAGCATTCAAAGCGACAGAAACACCGAGGCGCTCCTACCCCTACCATGACTATTGAAGATGAGGAGCCATCAGAGGAAGAGATGGTCGAGATTGACCATGAAACAAGAAGACTATACATCCACAAATTTTATGGCCATGTAAGTGATGAGAAAGTATACTTTGAAACATAGTTGGTTGGGTTCGGGCTTAAGATTGACTAAATGTTGGTCTTAATTGGGGCTTGTTGTACGTACTTGCTTTGTGTTTTAAACTTTTAAGTACGATAGAATTGTAATTAATAAACCTTTGGAACACTGAATGACAGCTTCATTTAAGCATCAATACGCAGTAAGTAGTTTTGTTTTTACCGCATACGAGCAATAATCGTGCACATTGTTTGGACATAACTTAACTTCGGGACTTTTTCGTACCTGATTTTGGCTTTAAACCGCTTTTCGAGTTCGGGCTGATATTAGTCGACCCGTTTACATTTTTGTTTTGAAAGGACCTACCGGTTGATTATGTATTAAGGCAGCATTTTAATGGATCGAACCCAATAGTAAAAAGTACGCAATGACTAGTAATTGTAATTGTAATTATTGTAATTACATTTTTATTCACCAAGTTGCCTTGGCCATGAGACAGCGAAGGGACCTTTCGGTCTTCGAGTCAAGCTGCCTCCTGCCCACCTGTCTACCACACATGGTGGAGGCTTCACACTGTCCCTTTTAATGCTGAACGTCAAGCAGGAAAGCTGTGAATACCAATTTTTATAGTCTTTGGTTTGACCCGACCGGGAGTCGAACCCGAGTCTACCGCTTCAGTAGCAGACTCTCTATCCACTCGACCACTGATCGGTTAGTAGTGACGATTTCATGAATTTTTTCCTCACTTAGTTTCTTTGTGAAAAAATTTTCATGCTTCCAAATATTTCAAAATAAACTCTCATAACGGAAGAAACTTCACTAAATGAAGATTGACATCGTTGAGATTGTTAGCTCTGCTGTATTTCTTTAGCTAATGATAACTACACCCACTCCAACTTCCCAATGGTTGAATGTCACAATAGCCCTAATTATTATGAATAAGTTTACATGATACACCGGCGCCAATTTTCTTGAAATCCTTGATTTACCTCTGCGTTTAGTTTAAAAATTTTTATTGGCTGCGGAGTACAGAAAACTGAACGACTTGAAAAGCTTGTGCTTATTTAGACTATATCAACAGAAACTGTTGAAAAAATGTCAAAAATATTAAAAAGTTTTTGGTGTTAGGCCTACAGAGCTTAAAAGTAAAGCGAAGATTTTTGTTATAAAATTTGCTGTTTAGGTGCGTAGCCTTATCACGAACATGATGGAGGATATTGTTGCTGGTTTTGAAGATGTCGAAAAAGTCCAACCTAAGGTATTACACAATCCTTTGAAGAAGAAGAAATTTTGATTAAGGATCAAATTTTATGGGTCTTTAGTTCGACACTTTTCTATCCAATTTGAGCACATAATACGTGAGACTCTTAACATCACTGATCTTCGTTGCTTTGCTAATTTTTACTTTGCAGTTTCATGTTGGCTTTGCAGTATTTTATATCGTTTGCAATTTTTATAGCAGTTATATAATTTTTATTCTAGTTTTGGCATTCATTGCATATAGGCTAGGCTATGATTGTATATTTCGCTGTTTCTTTTATGAATGTTGCCGTGCTTTCAATAAAATGCTGACCATTAGGTGTGATCACCATTACTTAGAAAAACCGGCCAGTTGGTCGAGCGGTAACACGTTCGTCTCTGAAGCGGGAGGTCTGAGTTTCAAATCTCGGGCCGGTCAAATCGAACGCAGTGTTGCCAACGGTTCGTCACCGCTGCGACATTTTGAAAGAAGCTGTGTTGCCCGGACGCAATGACGCGGAGATGGGCCCCGCAAACTCGTTACACGCTTCGGCGTATTATAGCGAGTATAATGAAAGATTTGATTTGTGACTAAGAAATATTTGCAGGGCCGGATTTACCACCATATTCCACTTTAGTGCAGTTCCAGAAGCCTCGCGCTGGCTGGTAACTGCAACGAAAATCTAACGAAGATGGAACTAACAAACCTTTTTTTGTTTTCATCTTCAATTGGTGAGATATTATCATCTCATTTTTGATCCGGTGGTATCCCGTCGACGGAGTTGACCGAATTTCGTGTGGTCAATTGGTCATTGTCTTTACCACGCCTCGCCATTTCGTTAGATCACATGCATCCTTTTTCACCAGACCATTTTTCTTTAATTCTTTCTCGAGGTGTTGTTTTTCCACGTTTGTTTTGGTCTTCTTCTACAACTGCGCAGTTCAACTTTCAAAGCCTTCACTATCACGTTTTCATCTGCTTTCCTCTAAACATGACCGTACCAACACATACTACTTACTTTAGCCATGTAGCAGTAGCCGTCGTAGAAGTAGTAGTATTTATTTATTTCTGGTAATTCTTAGAACAAAATAATGTACCACTTTCAAATAAGAATTCACCTGAAAAAGGATACAGCAACAAAACGATGTACGTTATACATGCAAGAAAATAAAAATACGTATACGCAATAATAGGCCTACTGTGTGAAAGGCATGGTCTCTGCATTTTCAATAAGAAACTTAGGGTCGCTTTTACTTCAACATAACGAAAAAAAAAATCAAAGGTAATGCATAATTGCCACTATGAAAGACGTAGATGCCTGTCAGTGTCTCAGTTCATAAGCTAAATACTTCTTCATGACGTTGTTGATGAAAGAAGGAGGCAAAAAGAAATTTGCCGAAAATTAAAACGCAATGTGTCCAATTAGTTTTAATTTTAAGTTGATTCAACTTTCGAGTATAAAATCACAGCGTTTTGAACTTTGTTGAGGTGAAATTGATTAGTTGAGTTGAAATTGATTGGCAAGATTTAGTAGATTGTTATGTCATGACTATAAAGTTTACAGGTTAGTATATAATAAGTTAAAAGCGCAGTTGTGCAGAATGCGGATAGAGATACTGGGTGCAGATTGCTGATCGAGGTGTTAATAATGTAATAACCCTAACCCTAAAAATAATAATAATAATGTAATTGAATAATAACACAGTAGCAAAAGTTTTCCCACAAAATTTATGGCAACACAACAACAGTTTTCATTTTAATAGACTTGATTTCAAATTGTTTCGAAACTTTTTGTAATTTTTTAATTCGTTTATGTGTTAGGGAACCCTATTCCAGATTAATGGGCCTTTGTATTTTATGGATTGCTTCGTGATACTGATTGTGCAATAACTTGGAAAATAATTAGAAAAACTTCTTGTTTAACAAAGTGAGGCTGTATTTTTTGCAATACTTCTGCAGTTTTGGTCAAAAAAATTGCCAAACGCAGAAGATTAATTTTTATATGAGTGTATAAAGCAGGCTATTTCTACGTTAGCTAAATGTTCAATCGTAAGATGGTCATTAGATTTCATTACATCATTTACAGGTGCACAATAATTTAAGTTATAAGTTAGATCATTTTTATACAAATTTATTAGAAGTGCGCTGTAAATTCAGCAATGCAATTGTATTCCCGTTGCACCATCAGCAAACGCAATAAGAAAGATGCGACTGTGTCATAGAATAATATATTTTCAATATTTTAGAATTTAGAAAAGGAGATGCTTTATTAACTACTCCATAGCTAATACGAAGTTTCCGCTACAGATAATCGACATGGCGTTTCCATTTGAGATGCTCGTGTGCATTTAAGCCAAGAAATTTTATCGTAGTCACTTTTTCTGTGGAATTATTTCGCTGCATGAGTTTTAAATCAGGAGATTTACTATAAAGAGTTCAAAATATTATGTTTCGTTTTTTTTTTGGTATTCAGAAGTAATCTATTAGCAATTAACCAGTTATTAATTTTTTCTAGTTCATTATTAGCATTGTTGTATACATAAATCCTATCCAAAAAAGACTCCTCTATATCCAACATGTCCATCAACTTCTCGCTGTTTCTTCGATCTAATAGCTTCACACCACACATCGCTCGAATCATCACTCTTTCTGTTCTCAAAATTGCCATCTCTTTTTCGCTCTAGCACCATGTTTCACTTCCATACAACATACCGGTAGCTGATCTTGCACAACTTTTGTAAACCTTATCTTTCATCTTTAATGAAAACTTTTTGCCTTTGAGTATTTCACTACATTCCCTGAACTTCATCCAACCAATTCTTGTTCTAGTTGTTGCCACTGTTTCACATCCACCAGTTGGATTCATTCTGTCACCTAGATAAGGATTTAAACTTTCACATAGTATATTTCATCTCGTCCGTTCAAATTCCTTACCATGCCTCCAGATTTCTTGCAAACCAAATCTTTAGCCAAGCAAACGGTAATCTTTTTCTTATCCGAACATCTTGCGGGGACCCGCTTACCAAATGCTGTACGTAACACCGAGTTGGACATGACTCGTGTTCCACACACGCCACAAGGATCAATCGTACAGTTGATAATGCAGTGAAAATTAGGCGTAGACCTTTTGGCTTCAAAGTTTTCATCTCCAGAGAGTCAAAACTCAAAAGTAACAAAGGCACCGCGCAATGTAAATCCGGTCCTGAATAGTTCATAACTATGTTGCTAGAAACCTGCCCGGACATTTGACAAGAAGCTCAAACGACCGAACTGGCAGAGGTGGAGTAGAGGACACAAGGCTCAAGGCCAAGGACACAAAAAAAATCCGAGGCCAAAGCCAAGGCCAAGGACAGCCTTTCCGAAGACAGATACTCTCGAAGCCAAGGACAAGGACACAAGCGCAAGTGCTCTCAAAAAAAAAAGGTCTTCACAAAAATTTTTCAGGCGATCTCCAAAAAAAAACGTTTCCCAAAAATTTTTTCGAGCGCTGCACAAATTTTTAACAATTCAAAAAATAGTGCTGTCCTCGAGTCAACGACAGGCCAATTTTCGAGGACTTGAGGACTCCAGGCCAAGGACTTCAAAATGTGTCCTCGAGGACGTCGTCGAGGCCAAGGACGTCCTCGAGGACTCCACCTCTGCGAACTGGTATCTTGAACTTAGAGCTCGAGTTTATGGGCAGTTGAAACTGTAATATTTCTGAAGAAGTTATTTATTTTAAGTTGAAAAAGTCTATTGATGGAGTATAGAGACTGTAAATATCGAACAATCCAACTATCGAAATAGGCCAATGGTATAAAATTCAAGGTCAAAAAATCTGGCTGGCGGCAACGTTTAGCCCAAGAATGTTGGTGTAATATTTTAGGTAGAAAGGTAGGTGCAATTGAAAAACTGAAGCTAAGAAAGTTATAAACTAAGCAACAAAAAATCGTCTTTAGTCTATCACTATCATCAAACAAACAAAGTCGAAACATGACTTTATTACTACCGTACTGTAATACCAAAAGCAACCTATTGTTGAAAGTTTTTCTTCATCCGCAGGACCGCAGCAGCATAACAACGTTTCATAAGAAAATTGGTGATTTTCAAGTTTGTTTCATTACTAATCGGAAAACTTGCACTGCTACCATAAAAATGGGCGTCTTTTTCGTTTTTTAAGCTTTAATTTTCCATAAATAAGCTGAAAATGACAACGCCATGTTTACTCTGTTCCTTGTTTGGTTTTATAGCTTGTTTTTGCTTGCGCTTTTCTTGTCGCCATTTGCTTTAGAGTTGAAGTATGAAGTGGGAGTGTGGGTGAAGCTGACTTGATGAGCACTGTTCCTTCGCTTCATCTACAGTATGCATAGACTGTGGTTTCTCGTTGTACAGTTTTCACAGATGTCATTGCCTGTCTTTTTTTGTGCATGCTGAAAGAATAAACTACTACTACCAGAGGCGGAGTCCTCGTGGACCTACTTGGCCTTGAGGACACATTTTGAAGTCCTTGGCCTTGGCCTCGAAGCCTCAAGTCCTCGAAAATTGCTCTGTCCTCGGCTCTAGGACAGCACTATTTTTTAAACCGTTAAAATTATGTATTACTATTATTATTAATGGGCAGCGGTGCAAGCGGATCTGCTAGTGTTAGGTAAACTTCACCTACACATTGCGTAGGCCTCATTAGGGCCCATTGCAACTGTAGCTGCTACGTTGCTGTAGTTTTGTTTGGTTACTGGTCGAACTTAGAAAGCTTTCAGCTTCTTTTAAGTTCGTAGCCAGTTTGTTAATGTTACACTTCGTTACCATATCGTGAACAGTGGTTTTGGTGCTTCCAAAACATTTAACACGAATATCTTGGTAAAACTTGCAATTGCCTACATGATGATTTGGTGTTTCATCCTCAAGGCTACATTTTGGACTCAAAGAAGACTCAGCACGACCAGTAGTTTTCTTTGTCGCTGTAAATTGCTATGCCCATTTAAAACTTGCTCTACTCTATTTAATTGAGGCATCTTATGGTTAAGGAGACGTATTGTTAGTCGTGAAGACGTCCAACCAACACATTCCTTCATTCTCAAACATTCTTTCCGTTTATTCCAAATAGATTTCTATCTATCCGTGGACCAGGCCTTAACCGCGCTAACACAGCTGGCATACGGAACTGTAATAAAAGGTTCAGGACCATGTATTTTTGATTTAGATCTTGATTTGGCTACATAGTCTGCCACTTCGTTACTATGTACCCCTGCATGTTCAGGAATCCAGGCAATACTGACGTGGTTTTATTTACCAGAAGTGGAGTCGAGGACAAAAGGCTCGAGGCCAAGGACACAAAAAAATTCCGAGGCCAAGGCCAAGGACAGCCCTTTCGAGGAAAGGCACTCCCGAGGCCAAGGACAGGAGTGCTCGAGGCCAAGGACACAGGCGCAAGTGTTCTCAGAAAAAAATTGTTTCAGGCGATCTCCAAAAAAAAGTCTTCAAAAAAATTTTGGCTAGTGCTAGAGTTCGGAAGCAGGGGATTTTATGTTCAAGCCTATGCCGATGATCTAGCGGTGTTGGTCACTGGTGCTGATATGCTTTAGATCAGAGGTAGGGCCCAGAAAGCAATAAATGCTGCTGCAAACCGGGCTTCGAAACAAGAGCTATACAGTTTGGCAGCAAGAAAACCGAAATTGTACTGTTCACTCACAAACGGAATCCAGATTTGGGTTCCTTGTCAATGAATGGTTTAAAACTTGAACTTTCCAAAGAAGCAAGGCTGTTAGGTATTACTCTGGACAGCAAGCTAACTTGGAAACCACATACTACGCGAATTACCCGAAAAGCAACTACAGCATTATTGCAATGTAGACAAATTGTGGGTAAAATGTGGGGAATAAAACCATCAATGATGAAATGGATATACACATGACACAGCTATGATACTTCCAATCATGTCGTAAGCATGTGTGTCCTAGGCTGGCGGTCTCAACAAAAAGTATCTGGCGGTCTCAACAAAAAATCCTTGCTTGCCTGATGATTTCATCAGCTTTTCCTGGCACCCCTACTGGTGCTCTGGAAATATTGCTCAACATAACTCCCATCCAGGAATTCTTATTGGCTGAGTCAGTGCGAGGGTCATACAGAATCACTGTTATTGGGCTCTGGCACGTCAACCAAGTTGGTTGTTACAAACGATAAAGTTTTTATCACCAGGTCTTGCGATATGTGTCAGTTTGTTAAACCGTTTCTCGTCAAAGCTTAATTCTTAAATTTGAATATCTGCCAAGACTTGCCAATCCGAACCGTTTTGTGTTTTCTGCACGGCGAAGATGCGGAGTATAATAGCCAACTTCAATAACATGTAGGAGAGCTATGCCAAGCTCTCCCAATCCCTTTCTTCTTCTGACAACTGAGCACTTGATTCACTGATTTTTAATGGAATTTATTATTATATTGAATAAAGAAAAATACAGAAAAAACAAAGTAGTCTCAAATACGATGTAAAGGCCAATTCAGGGCCTTTCTTCCAATCTTCAAGACTGTTCCTTCACAGTCAATAGTCAAATCCATAAACAAAGATGGAGAGGAAGGGAAGGGATCGCAAAACGCAATTTACCCAAGTTAAGCAGCATTTAACACCTTTCACCAAAAACTGACACTGTTCACTTGACTCCTTTTTGTCACTACTGAGCTCTCAGGCTCCAAGCACGTTTAAATAGTTCCAAGCAGTTAAAGGCACGTGGAATCACCTTTGTCTAGCATCAAAGGCAGGAAATTAACAAACAAAGGCTGTCAGCTGCTAGTCTACAGCTGCCAGTCTACATAAATAATGCACGAAAAGAACATTCTAACACAACGATTCTAAATACGGCCTAATTAGCCTTTGAAGATGCGCCTTTGAAGATGTGCTAATTAGCAGCTTATTTTTAACAAAGGATAATAGTTACTCAGTAATTTAACTTAAACACCGATTAAACAATGACAAATAATCTTTTCAATTTAAGTCACAAGATTGCAAAATCCAATAATTAATCAGACACAAATGCACAAAGATTTAAAATTGAGTCTTCAGTCACTAGTTGAAAGCAGTGTTGCGGACTTGTGCAGAGCATTAGGAAAAGTTTTTAACTGAACAGAATTCACAAATTTATTCACAATTGTAGGCATTAAAACTTCGCTTGACTTAACCACAACGTCGAAATCTTGAATAAGAGTTCCGTCCGTTAAATCTAGAAATAAAACGGACTCTTAAGACACAGCCTTAACTTACGCCGACTTAGCTGAACAAAACACAATTACATCATTTCCAGTACCGGTTACAACTGCCCGCTTCAGAATCATAACATGAAGCACAGCGGGCTAACTAGGCTACTGTAAGGCTAGCAACAAAAAAAATATAAGAAACACAAGTACATACCAATAATTTCTCCGATGTTAATGAACTTGAACTTGAAGCACTTAACTCAGAAAACTTAACTCAAACCAATTACCTTATTATACTCAACTTAACAGCTAAAAAACAGTTAACCATTGCAGCACTGATACTTAGCTTGTAAAACACTTGACTGTCGCTTAAAAATTACAGATCGCTGATGCGGCTTATGACAGATTGTGACGTAATAACACACTCTATTGTGAAACAGACTTGGCACATTACAACAAAAGGAGAAGCGGCTGGAAAATATACAACAAGCAGGGCAAATTATTTTTAATGATTTTAACATTGGTTCCTTCGGGAAAATGAAAACCATGTTGATGTTTGCAATGATGCTAGAAGATTCTTACTTCTGCTGCAAATGCCAGCTGACCGAATAAAGAAAACAAAGGTATTCGTAAGAAATTTCAAATGTCAACTTATTGATAAAAAAATGCAATCAGATCTGAAAGCATTCTAAATCCAAACACTGTCAAGGTTTACACCGATGGCTCGAAACCAGATGGGAGAGTAGGTGCGGGTTTTTATACAGAGTATCCAAACAACTCCCCAAAACAAGCATTTTTCCACCTTGAAATTTACAGTACTGTGTTCCAGGCAGAAGTCTCAGCTATTTCAGAAGTGGCAAAGAACCATCCGCTTTTGGAAAAAATGCACACTCAAAGTATTGTTGTGCTGGATGATAGTCAAGCAGCTATCAAAGCACCCATAAAGTGCACTGTAACATCAATTACAATGTTCAGCTGCATCTAGGTAAACAAAACCACGTCAGTATTGCCTGCATTCATAGTAGGTACAGCTAACGCAAAAATAGCTCCGCTAACACCTATTCCGATAATTGAAAAGATTAGCTTCGCTAAAGCCAATCAGATAGCCCAAATTTTTCGTTAGCGGAAGCTAACGCTAATTCGCTAATCCGCAAATTAACCATAAAAGCACCATACGAGACGGAAAAAACAAAAAATCAATTTTGTAACTATACCTATCATTTTAATATTGCGTTTTTTAGTTGATCAGCCAAATCCATAGATGGGCACAAGTCCGTTAATCGTTAATCCGTTAATAACGAAGCTTTTTCATTAAATTGTTAATCCGTTAAAAAATTTTTTCATGTTAACGGACTAAATTAACTTCCGTTAAGTGCTGTTAACGGACTAAAGTAACTTCCGTTAAGTTCTGTTAACTTCCGTTAAGGTTTTTATCGTTAATATCTTGCAGCTTCGTTGTGCATCTGAACTTGTTTTTATCTTGAAATTAGATTAGACTGTAAAATGTAACTTCCAAAACACAAAAAGACCACCATAGCAATAAATATTTCCTTACAATCAGCTTAACAGCGTCAATACGTGTTCTAGAAGCGAGTGAATAAAACGAAATGTAAGTTGCACGCAAAATGTTAACGGATTAACGGACTTTATTAACTTCCGTTAATTAAAGCCAAAATTAACGGATTAACGTTAACGGAGGTGTGAAGTTTGTTAACGGACTAGTGGTTAACGAAGCTAACGTTTTGCGTTAACTTGCCCACCTATGGCCAAATCTAAACATCAGAGGTGGAGTCGAGGACACAAGGCTCGAGGCCAAGCCCAAGGACACAAAAAAATCCGAGGCCAAGGCCAAGGACAGCCTTTCCGAGGACAGACACTCTCGAGGCCAAGGACAGGAATGCTCGAGGCCAAGGCCAAGGACCAAGGACACAAGCGCAAGTGCTCTCCAAAAAAAAAAGGTCTTCACAAAAATATTTTCAGGCGATCTCAAAAAAAAAAAAAAAAGATCAGGCGCTCCACAAAATCTTAACAAATCAAAAAATAGTGCTGTCCTCGAGCCGAGGACAGAGCAATTTTCGAGGACTTGAGGCCTCAAGGCCAAGGACTTCAAAATGTGTCCAAGAGGACTCCACCTCTGCTAAACATATTGCACCTCCGAAATTTCCGAATTCCAAAAGTTTGTTCAATCGCAAGATATTGTCACCGTTTTGGGTTCTTCAGTCAGACTGTTAAGCAGTAACCACAACGGGAATAGCCAACTGCTCAGCCTCAAAAACCTAGGCAATCTGGCAAAACGTAGGCTACTGTAGCTGGCTTTAACTGCAACTTTGCTTCCAGATACAATATTTCAGTCTTCCTGCTCCTTCTTTCTAAATGATCGCTCTGCATGAAAAATGAAAGAGCGCTCCGCTGAATTGATAATCCGTTGGTAGCGGCAGCCCGCTGGCCAACACAAAGTAACTGAAGTTCAATCTCCAAATGCTGGTTTCGAAATTTTGACCTCGTATTGGCTCGTGATCGCGCTTGGCAAGCATTATGATGTCATAGACGTGAGTGATTACCAACGCGAGAAAAGCATTACCATATCGCAGCACGATTTTTGCGACAATAATTTCTGTTCCAAAAACGACTTACATCGTATACTTGAGATACGTATTTCTCTGCCAAGCAAAATCGGCTAAATGTGGTAAATTTTAGACTATACTTTGTTGAAACCACAGTTGCAACTATTCTTTTTCTAGCGGATTGGCTAAAAAATTAGCTTGGATAACCAGTACGTTAACATTTTTGAACGTTAGCGGAACCGCTAATCCGCAAATGAAAATGTTAGCTTCGCTACTTAGCGGATTAGCGATTTGTGTCCACATATGCCTGGATTTTTGGACATGCAGGGGTACATAGTAACGAAGTGGCAGACTATGTAGCCAAATCAAGATCTAAATCAAAAATACATGGTCCTGAACCTTTTATTACAGTTCCGTATGCCAGCTGTGTTAGCGCGGTTAAGGCCTGGTCCACGGATAGATAGAAATCTATTTGGAATAAACGGAAAGAATGTTTGAGGATGAAGGAATGTGTTGGTTGGACGTCTTCACGACTAACAATACGTCTCCTTAACCATAAGATGCCTCAATTAAATAGAGTAGAGCAAGTTTTAAATGGGCATAGCAATTTACAGCGACACAAGAAAACTACTGGTCGTGCTGAGACTTCATTGTGTCCACAATGTAGCCTTGAGGAGGAAACACCAAATTATCATGTAGGCAATGAAAGTTGTACCAAGATATTCGTGTGAAATATTTTGGGAATCAGTAAAACCAGCACTGTCCTCACTGCGGTAACGAAATGTAACTTTAATAAACTGGCCACGTACGTAAAGGAAGCTGGAAGGCTTTTTGAGTTCGACTAGTAACCAAACAAACCAACATTAACATAGCAGCTACAGTTGCAATGGACCCAAAAGAGGCCTACGCAATGTGTCGGTGGACTTTACCTAAATGTAGCAGGTTCGCTTGCAACGCTGCCCATTAATAATGATAATAAAAAGATTTTTTAGGCGATCTCCAATTGCGGAAAACAAAAAAGGTCTTTGCAAATTTTTTGCGAGGTTTGTGGCGTTTTCCAACAAGATTTCAACGGTACAAAAAATAGTGCTGTCCTCGAGCCGAGGACAGGGCAATTTTTGAGAACTTGAGGCTTCGAGGCCAAGGACTTCAAAATGTGTCCTCGAGGACATAGGCGTAGCCAGGATTTTTGATTTGGGGGGGCCCAAACCACAAATCATATGCAATGACGTCATCAACAATTTTCAAAAAAGGAAGTTTTTGTGGGGCAAAGATATTGTAGAATGGAAGATCTGAAGCTGTAGTCGTTGGCACTTAAACCAGGATTTTGATAAAGGGAGAGAGCGAAAACTAATCATTAGAAAATGCAAATGTCTAACTTAGGAGAAGTGTTGAGTATGCTAGTGTACTCAAACGTACCACAGACGGGGGTCTGGGGGCGGAGCCCCCAGCCGCCGGTGGCTATGGGGGTCTGGGGGCAAAGCCCCCAGCCGCTGGGCGATTTTTGTAAGTTTTTGGAAAAAAAGCTGTTTTAATCCCATTGGATCACATTTTGCACGTGTTCACAGCCATTTGAAAGAACTAGATTTTTAACATTAGAAAGCCAATCGAAAAATTTTAATTGTTCAATCCTCCTTTTACTTGCAATTAAATTCCAAAACACGTTTAAAATCATGCATTACAGTGTAAAAATTTAATTGTGGGTGATTTGGTCCATGTAGAGGGAAGTAAGGCACCTTGCCTCCTGCAATATTTTAGCAGTAAAAAATAATCCACTCGAAGATTTTCCTTAGAGATTTTTGTTTTGTCATGAAGTTAACCAGTTACAGGATTACATGTACGGCCAGGGGGCCGAGGACAACTCAATTCAACTTCAATTATTTGTTCAATGAGCATTTTCCATAGCTATTTTTTTTAAGTATTTTTTTCGTAAAAACTGGCGAGGTGAATCGTCGGTACAATAGATAGTTATGCTTACTAAACAGGTTATTCCCGGGCCGGATTTACATTGCGCATGGCCCCTGGCACTTAGCGAATTTTTGCAACATCTTCCTGGCAAATATAAGTGAAGACCAAAAAAAGTCTTACCATCTGAGGGCCGGGCCCTGTGCCATATGGCAAATACGGCGCTGGTTATTGCATTACGTTCATAAAAAGTTAAGATGAGGGCCTGAGATAGCAACTTTCGGACAAAAATTCTAGATTTCACCATGGTTATACGTTTAAATTGGTTGGAAAAGATTGAATTAAGCAGGTACGCCGGGCCCCCTGGCCGTCAGTATTTTTATTTTTAATTACTGTTGTACGCGTGTACTATTGTACGCAACGATGCTAAAAGAAACTGAAAAGAAAGAAACAAGTTTTTTTTGTCAAGTTTGTGTCATTGGTGGCATTTCAATTGAGGGGTCCCGAGCCCCACTGGGCCACTCCCCTGGCTACGCCTATGATTTTGAGATAAGATCGCGCCCTTAAGTTCTTTCATAAAAAAACATTTAAAGCAAACTTGAAATAACTTTTTTCCAAAACGTGGAGGA
Organism: Trididemnum nubilum; assembly: GCA_963965965.1. Lineage (NCBI taxonomy): Eukaryota > Metazoa > Chordata > Ascidiacea > Aplousobranchia > Didemnidae > Trididemnum > Trididemnum nubilum. The sequence continues at coordinate 5,105,801 of OZ014481.1, read as the reverse complement.
CTCGAGTCAAGTCACTTGACAGTTTTTTGAAACCTCCAGGAATTGCATGACATTATTATGACGTGGACAGGTGGTCGTCATTATTATTACTTGCTTTTGCACGCGTAAATTCTAAATTAAAGAAATTGCAACACCGGACAAGGACAACATACTGGCTATGCTCTCATTGTATGTATCATTGGTAGTGTTTTAGTTGGGGGTTTGCATTTCCGCCTATGTCATAGCATTAAGTTCATAATAACGTTAAACGATGGCTTGGGGTTGCAACTTTTAGTAGTAGTAGTAGTAGTTTATTTCAAAGCCAGCGAAGTTTAAAATCACAATTAAAGCAAAAGCAAAGCATGTTGACGATAATATTTACTGGCAATAGGGAAGAAGCGAAGTGACCAATGTAGTCTTCAAGTCTACTTCTACCCTCATGAATAAAATTATAAAAGTTACGAGAAGGAATTTAGAAAATCTTGGCCAAACAAAGTTTACATTTAATGTTAACCCAGATCGAGGTTTTATACATATATTTACATTAGAACGAGATTGCATAACACCAGAAAAATTAGGACAGAAACAAAAAACAATACAATTTTTATTTACGAACAAACAAAAAAATGGTTCTATTTACATTAGAAAATGGTGCAATTACAAGGCACCATAATACACACAGTCTAAGTCAATTAGAATGATTCACAAACACGTATATCTTGTTGTATACAGAGCAAGCAGTTAAAGACTATCAAGTCAAATTCTATAGGTCTTTTATACATAGATAGAACACAAATTTTATAGTCATTGCAATTTAATTGTGGTAACTTTCTAGCAATAAATATTTCAGTCTAGATTTAAATGTTTTTAGAGATTTAGAATTTTTAATAGCGCAAAACTTTTCGATTTTTCACAGGTTTTGCGTATGTATTGTTAAAAATTTGAATTGCGGGGCCCCTGGCCCGGAACCCTTGGTCATCAGTTAGGGGCTTCAGGGCCCTCTGGTTGTCAGTTAGGGGCCCTGGGCTCCCCTGGTTGTTAGTTAGGGGCCCCAGGGGTCTCTGGTTGTCAATTAGGGGCCCCAGGGCCTCCTGTTTGTCAGTTAGAAGTCCCAGAGCCCCCCTGGTTGTCAGTTAGGGGCCCTGGGGTCCTCTGGTTGTTAGTTAGGCCCCATGGGGCTCCCTAGTTGTTAGTTAGGGGCCCCCTGCTTGTCGGTTAGGGACTCGAGGCCCCCCGGTTGTTAGTTATAGGCCCTGGGCCCCCTGGTCGTTAGTTAGGTGCCCCGGGGCCCCCTGGTTGTTAGTAATGGGCCCTGGGCCCCCTGGTCGTTGGTTAGGGGCCCCGGGCCTCCTAGTTGTCGGTTAGGGGCCCCTGGTCCTCAATTAGGGGCCCTGGGGTTCCCTGGTTGTTATATAGGGACCCTGGGGGCCCCCGTTTTTTACTTTATGGCCCTGGGGTCCCCTGGTTGTTGGTTAGGGGCCCCCTGGCTATTACTTAGGGGCCCCCTGGATGTTAGTCAGGGGCCCCTGGGCTCTCTCGTCGTCTGTAACTGCAACTAAACATCGCTTAGGCTATGTTATCATAATTTTATATCATTGGCGGTATTTCAATTGGGGGGGGCCTGGGCCCCCCTGGCTACGCCTATGCTGGAGGACGTCGTCGAGGCCAAGGACGTCCTCAAGGACTCCACCTCTATTGTTTACCTATCTGAATTTAGCTAGGTTTCTAATGCAGTTGAGCACTATAACTGATATTAAGTTTATGAGTGCTTTGATAGCTGCCTGACTATCCACCTGCACAACAATACTTTGATTGGGTATTTTTTCCAAAAGCGGATGGTCCTTTGCCACTTTTGGAATAGCTGAGACTTCTGCCTGGAACACAGTACTGTAAATTCCAAGGTGGAAAAATGCTTGTTTTGGGGAGTTGTTTGGGTATGCTGCATAAAAACCCGCACCTACTCTCCCATCTACTTTCAAGCCGTCAGTGTAAACCTTGACAGTGTTTGGATTTAGAACGCTTTCAGATCTGACTGCATTCTTTTTTTCCATAAGTTGACATTTGAAATTTCTTGCAAATACCTTTGTTTTCTTTATTCGGTCAGCTGGCATTTGCAGCAGAGGTAAGAATTTCCGTGCCTTATTGCAAACATCAACATGGTTTTCGTTTTCCCAAAGGAACCAATTGGTTTGACATGCCAGAGCCCAATAACAGTGATTCTGTATGACCCTCGCACTGACTCAGCCAATAAGAATTCCTGGATGGGAGTTATGTTGAGCAATATTTCCAGAGCACCAGTAGGGGTGCCAGGAAAAGCTGATGAAATCATCAGGCAAGCAAGTCTCTGCACCTTTGTGAGTTTCCTCACTAGATACTTTTTGTTGAGACCGCCAGCCCAGGACACACTTGCTTACGACGTGATTGGACGTATCATAGCTGTGTATATCCACTTCATCGTAGATGGTTTTATTCCCCACATTTTACCCACAATTTGTCTACATTACATTAATGTTGTACCGGTAGTTGCTTTTCGGGTAATTCGCGTAGTATGTGGTTTCCAAGTTAGCTTGCTGTCCAGAGTAACACCAACAGCCTTGCTTCTTCGGAAAGTTCGAGTTTTGAATCATTGATTGACACGGAACTCATATCTGGATTCCGTTTGAGAGTGAACAGGTACAATTTCGGTTTTCTTGAGGCTAAAGTGTAGCTCTTGTTCCGAAGCCCAGTTTGCAGCAGCATTTATTGCTTTCTGGGCCCTACCTCTGATCTAAAGCATATCAGCACCAGTGACCAACACCGATAGATCATCAGCATAGGCTTGAACATAAAATCCCCAGCTTCTGAAATCTAGCACTAATTTTTTTGAAGTCCTTTTTTTTCTGTTGGAGATCGCCTGAAAAAAATTTTTTCTGAGAACACTTGCGCCTGTGTCCTAGGTCCTCGAGAGGGTCTGTCCTCGGAAGGGCTGTCCTTGGCCTCGGAATTTTTTTGTGTCCTTGGCCTTGGCCTCGATCCCTGTGTCCTCGACTCCACCTCTGCACCTCTGACTACTACAGTACTACTTATGTCATGACGTAGTGGATCTGACAAGCGTTTTAAGATTTACTAAGAAACGTGCATCAAAAACAATCGTGCTTTCTAGAATCTACAGATCCAACTAAAAGTGAGGAAGTAAGGCTTTTTGTGACTTGCAGTTGACGTTGGAATAAGGGATGTTCATACCGAATCTCAAATAATTTCGAATCTGAGTCAGAAATTTCGATTCAAAATTTACAGTGTTACACAAACATAATGGTATTCACATAATAACCATTTTCATTAAAAAGCAGGAAAATTGTAGCCGATAGCCTATCAATATTTCTGAAAATTGCGATGATGCGTCGCCCATACAATGGACTTCGCTCCCAGAACCTCATGGCCTCCTGTGGCTGGTGGATTTGTTCTCAAACACCCGTATGTGTCACACTTTAAAGGCGGTGAATCATCCAGCAAATTCCGGTGGTTTACAGTAGCTAAAATTGAACTATAATTTTTGATTTTTTTGTTTTGATTTTGGGGCTGCGTTTGCAAAGACATTCAACAAATACAAAAAGATGTCCCCCCGAAAAAAGTTTTTGGAAACTCTGAGTTTTGATCTTCCCGCCAAAATCATAGTTCACTAAACTATTAGGCCTACTGGAATCTTAATAAACTATTAGGCCTAACTATCTCTAAACTATTAGGCCTAATACTATAGAGATAGTTAGGCCTAAACTATTTAGAAATAAACTATCTCTAAACTATTAGGCCGACCACAGTTCTCTAAACCATTAGGCCTACTGTGGTTTTGGCGGGAAAAACAAAACTCAGAGTTTTCAAAAACTTTTTTCGGGGGGACATCTTTTTGTATTTGTTGAATATCTTTGCAACCGCAGTCCCAAAATTTAAACAAAAAATATTAAAAATTATAGTTCAATTTTAGCTATTGTAAACCACTGGAATTGGCTGGATGATTCACCGCCTTTAAGTTGCACTAGTTTAGATTCTGCAATGCTTCTTCTGATCTTCAGTTTCTCTGACAGTCTGAATTTTTTGTTTTCCTTTTTACCGTCATTTCTAGTTGTTTTCAATTTCAGGGAAAGAAACAGGCCTGAAACCAGTGGGGCTTAGCCCTCTTAGAGAAAGTGACGCTGTTGTAACATCAAAGTCAAAAGGACGTGTCCCAACGCAGTCGACCAGCTCGGGTGAACAAATTTATGGTCAGTGGTGGGCAAGTTACTTTCTAAAAGTAACTAGTTACAAGTTACAGTTACTTGGCAAAAAAAGTAACTAAGTTACAGTTACAGTTACAAATTTGAAAAAGTAACTAGTTACAGTTACAAGTTACAGTTACTTTAGTGATTAAAAATTTGGACTAAAAACAGGCCTGACGGCTTTAACTTAAACTTTAACCAGCAACCACATGTATAGTCCAGTGAACACAGTGAAGAAAATATGGATAAAAGGTTATGGTTGATCAAACATGCGACTGTGCGTCCTATGTTGCCATTGTAATACAATAATTTTGAATGGAATTCATAAAAAATCTGTAATTTGCCTCAAAGCATGTAGTAAAAAAAGTAACTGTAACTGTAACTTTTTTTAGGGCTCTAAACTGGTAACTAGTTACAAATATCGTTACATCTGAAAAAAAGTAACGAAGTTACAGTTACAGTTACTAAAAAAGTAACTAGTTACAGTAACTAGTTACAATTGTAACTAGTTACTGCCCACCACTGTTTATGGTGTGCAGTTTTTCTTCATAACTAGGCTATCTGAATCCTAAAAATGGAACTGGTTCAAAATAGGAGCCGGTTCCGTAGGATTCGGTATTCAGAAATGGACATCCCTAGTTTCTACCATAATGTTTTAGGATGTTACTTGAAAACATCCTGCAACAACACTTTAGACTTTACGGTACCTGTTTACAGTGTACTTAATATCAATAGGCTAGTCTTTTAGCACCATGTATCAAAAAAGACAAATTTATGCAAGCTAGTAGCACAAGACAGAGAACAGAAATTTTAGCAAATAAATCACACTAGACAAAAACAGGCAAGCCAGAAGCGTAGCATTGCTATTACAGGTTAAGTTATTCACTCCCAGAAGCAGGATTTACTACGAACGTAACACTAATGGCAAATAACATGAAAAACATTATGCTATATTGCTACAGTAGCAGCAGCAGGAAACTAGACAGTGTGAACAAGTTACAAATAATGGGGTGTCGTTAAGTATGAGCCGTCGCTTTATTTTCGGCAGCTCTGCGATTCGTGTATGAGCGCGCGTGCGTTCTCTCCGACTAAGCTATTCTCCAGATCTAGCCCTAATCCTAATGGGTGCGTGCATGAGAGTAGCAAGAGCAGAGAGCGCGTGCATGCTTATACACGAGTCACAGAGATTCCGTAAGAAAGCTGACGGGTTATACTTAACGACACCCCAAATAATATACCTAAACTGTCTAAACAGTGTGAACAAGTTAAGGTAGTTAGTTGCTACAGTAGGCTATTGCAATAATGCAAGCTTCAACTTGGGTCAGAATTTGACATGTACTGGTACAATTTCCCTGTATACTGGTACGTACCTATCAAAAATCCTTAAAGAAACAGCCCTAAATTTGTCCAATACAGTTTTGAAGACATGTACCAGTGTACTTGTACCATAATAATTAATATGAAGTAACCAAAAATGAGGTAAATAATAGGATGAGGCTTGGCGAATGTTCCATTCACGCAGACATTTTGATTTTGAAATAAAGCCTAAAAAAACTAACCCTAAGCCCTAACCTTAATCCTAATCCTAGCCCTAACCTAAACCCTAACCCAAACCTACTGTTAGTGTACTAATCAAAATAAAAATTTCTGAAAATGAGTGACGTCACTGGAATCTTTGTTCGTGCGTGTTCCATTCACCTACTCACTTTGTAAATAATATACAATAAAATAGCAAATAGTAAGAAAATAATTTAATGATATACATTAACTCTAATATAAAATACAAAGCCAAAACAACTGGAATTGGAAACATAACATTGATGTTTTGTGAAACTACAGTACCTCCACATTGCCAAAAGCAGTAAATGGTGAAAAAGCGTAAAGTGCAAGTATACAAAATGTAACCGCGAAAGGTACCGGTAAATCATATGCAATATATACCAAAATAGCGTTATGTTTTGGTGCATGCAAGTCAGTACTTATCCTGTACTACTTTATCACAGTGTTAGTGGTACGGTAATTTAATCCAAGAACAGTGTACACTGTACAACAATGAATATGAACAGTTGATCAACTTATACTATTAGTATTACAGTTACTTCAAATACTCTAAATAATCATTAACTTGTTCCACAATTGTAATTGCAATTACATTTTATTCACCAAGTTGCCTTGGCCAGGAGATAGCGAAGGGACCTTTCGGTCTTCGAGTCTGGCTGCCACCTGCCCGCCTGTCTACCACACATGGTGGAGGCTTCACACTGTCCCTTTCATTGCTGAATGTTAAGCAGAAAAGTTGTGAAAACCAACTTTTGTAGTCTTTGGTTTGATCCGATCAGGAATTGAACCAGAGTCTACCGTTTCTGTAATAGACGCTCCATCCATTCGACCATTGATTGGTTATTCGAGGATAGTAAAAAGGTCGCCTTCCCTAGTGTGATTTAGAAGGAAGTAGAAAAATCATCAGGCAACAGATCAAAGTTACCGGTAGCTTCCGCATTCAGATCTGAGATAGCCCTTATCCAGTGTTGGGCAAGTTAATGAGAAACGTCAACTTTGTTGAGAGTTAATATGCTAAGAATTTTTAGCAATTTTTTAACTAAGTTAAAGTTAAATAGTTAACTAAAAAACAAAAGTAACGCTAGTTAAAGTTAATTCGTTAATTAAAAAAAAAATTCAATATTAACCTACAGTGGATGCCCAATAAAATGATTCCATTTCCATACAAGATAAAAATTTTTCATTTTAATTTCTGTTACTATGGTACCGGTAATTACTACTCTAGTAAAGATAGGCAGAATAAAAGTATTTTTTATTTTATTTTTTTATTTCTATTATTAATATTATGGCATTAGGACGCATGGTGTAGACTAGAAATTTAACGGATTAATGTAAACATTACAGTAGTTTAACGAAAGTTATAGTTAATAAGTTAACTCACAAAAGCTTTTTAACTCGTTAATGAAAAACTTAACTTCATTATTAACGAGTTAATGCATAGCACTGCCCTTATCTGATTTATTGTATCAAAGCCGGCTGGTGAAGGTTTTCATTCACACGCACCATGATTTGCATTCCCACAAAGTAAACTGGGAAAGGTTAGGGCGAAACAGCTCTGGGGATAGTAGAATATTTCAATGACTGCCCTTCTCATTTAAAAGCTCTGCATTTGTGTATGAGTGCGCAAGCTCTCTCTCCAATCTAAGCTATTCTTCAAAGAGTTTAACCCTAAGCTATTTCCCAAAGTCTAACCCTAAGGAGTGCTCAAATCTAGGCTATTCCCCCAAATTTAATCCTAACCTTAAGCTATTCCCCAAAATCTAGCCCTACCCCTATTAAGTGCAGAAATGAGAGGAGAGAGCATGCACGCTCATTCACGAGTTGCAAAGCTTCCAAAAAAAGCGGACAGTTTATGCTTAACAACACCCACCTGTATCAGGTATAGGCTGATGTAAATAGCACCAACTACTATTATGGTTGACAGATACGCCTATTCTGTCTTTCTCCAGCTCCAAGCAGAATGCTGTCTCAGGTCTGTCAGGTAATCACTGTGTGACAAAATCACTGTCAAGACTGTGACAAAATCACTTTGTGGCAACTGATGAGATTACTGGCAACCCATTTACCGTTACCACTCCTGACTCTGCTAACAAATATCTGCGACAAATCCAGAATTTTTGGGGGGTCCACTCAAGACATAATACAGCTTATTTTTGCAAATGTTTTTGCTAGACTTCCCATTTCAGTTTAATAGTTTTCGGGGCAACCCAGACCTAAGATGTGCAACCAGGATTTTACTAAAGGGAAGAGGTTTAAACCAAAACTTCAAATCTTTTGTGTTCGAAATTGTGTTATGCAAGGCTACTGACTACAGTACTGAGCAACTCTGCAGTAGGGCTCACACACATACTGTGCAGTATTTTCGTATTTTTCTGACTATAATGCTCACCTAAAATTCTGAAGTTTTTTTATGTTTTTTTTTGATTGAGGATGTGTCTTACACTCAGGTGTCCTTTATATAGACTATGATAATGTTGCATGCTCTTTCTCTTCATGATTTGATTTAGAACTGTTTTATTTTAGTTGGAAATTAATCTAATCTGTTTTTTACTTTAGACATTCCAAATACTGTATAAAATTATAATATTCTTTTTAAAGTACAAAATTTTCCGAGGTTTTGCATTTAAGAGTGAAGGTATGCCTAAGCTGTCATTAGAACGAGCACTGAAGAGCTTTGTTGAAATTGACAGGTTAATGTAATAGCCCAGTCAATATCTGATATAGCCTTAGTAACCTGTCCATTAAAATCAATCTTAATGGTTGAAATCAACTTCTCTAAGTAAAATTGCGAAGAAATGATAAATGATGCGTGAATTCAAATTCATAATGACTTCTATGAAATTGAAAAAGCTTTCAGTAAATTTGGGAGAACGAATAAGAACTGATATCAACTTTGTGATTGCAACTGCAAAGACTACAAAGCTTACTGTACATTTGGGAAAACGAATCAACAGTCAATATCAAACTTATTCAGTTTGTAAAATTTGTGAAAAAGTGGTCAGAGTAAATAATTACAAATTTCATTTTGACACACATTTGAGACCTCGTGTATATCACACTTGCAAAGTTTGTGACAAAAAATTTACAAAGCAAAGTCTTTTAAGTATGCATATGCGAGTTCATACTGGAGAACGCCCTTATGAATGCACGATATGCCACAGAGGATTTATGAGAAAAGGAGACATTAAAGAGCATTACACAGTTCATATGTTGGAAAAACCTTTTGTATGTTCTACATGTAATAAACCATTTAAAAGCAAGAAACTTTTAAGATGTCATAGAAAAACTCACGATCAGTCACGTCCACAAAAAGCTTGCTCATTTTGCGAAAAAGTTTTTACTGACACTAGCAGTTTAAGAAGACACATGAAAACTCATACCAATGAACGTCCACACAGTTGTGTAGTATGTGAAAAAACATTTTCTGAAGCATGTAGTTTAAAACGACACTTGAAACTTCATGAAATTTTGTGAAAAGCTTTTTCTGATTTGTTGGCTTTTTCATGGTGTTTGATGTTGTCAGTCTGAAATGAGTGAAGATCAACATGTCATAAACCATGGCAAGTAGAAACATATTTTAATCTGACAGGCATGTGCTTCAAAATTCTGACATGTTGATTGTTTCACCCTATTGTCAGTCTTAGTTTTAATTTTCTTGAAAGTCTAACTTATTCAAAAATTTTTATTCAGTTTTCTTTTACTTTACAGTTTAATATGTTAAACTGTGCTCTAATGCACAGAAACTATTTTGGATTTTTTGTATTATGTTTTTCTTGGTAAGATTAATTTAAAAATTTTTGACAAAATATTATATTGAATTATTCTTCAATTTTTCTATTTATAAAACTATTATACATGTTAATTATAAAAACAATTGTCGGCAAGTATGTTAATAGCAAGTTTCCACATTAATTGTGCAATGTGCATCTTCATTGTTAGGCAATTTATAACAAAGCAAAAACTTTCAGTATTTTTTGAATATTTCTGTTGATAGATCAACACGTATTAGCTAAAATATTAAAGTTAATCTGACAAGATCTTGCCGTATAAGATGCCGTTGGTACAGTATGCTCACATACTGAGCCATATAAATTTGGTTCACATATTCAAAAAAACTAATTGTATTTGGCAAGGTTACACTACAACACAGACTATCACATGAAGTGTATGCTGCTCTGTGTAATATGTTTTTAGATACGCTTTTGTTCTTTATTGCTAAGTTATATCTAGTTATTTTGTTTCGATTTTATTGCTATGTTTTGTTCCTATAATTGCTTGCATAATAATATTCATTGCTTTTTATGATCTTGCTTACTTGTAGTGTGGTCAAAATTATGAGATCTCTGGTTACTTGAAAGAGTATGAGATCACTGGTTACTTGTAGGATATTTCAATTGCTGTGTGGTCAGTTGATGAAGTCGCAGGTTATTTTATGATTTGTTGCTCAGCTGTTTTTGACTGTGGTTTTGGGTCCTTTGTAGTAGAAATTTCTTAAATATCAGAGCATACCCAGGCTTTATGTTTCATGGTTATTAGGGTGTTGCAGCCGCCCCATAAATTTGAAAATATTATCGTGGCAACTTCTACCTTAGCTCAAGTTAGAGGCTTCGCACAAAAACCATTTTGGTCAAGTTTTATAAAAATTTGTCAGTGTTCAGGGGTAGAACAAAGACATCAAAATTTTGGCAATTTCAAAAAAAAAATTTTTCATTTTGAATGTTTTTGGACTATAAGTTGAACCTGTGATCGCTTTTGATCATTTCTACTGTTTTTAGAGTTAATGTTTAGTACATAGCCAACAAGAGAACTTCTTAAATCGAAGTTATCATAAGTTGCATTATGGACCTACTGCCACAAGCATAATTCATACCGGTGCCAAATTATTGCATACTTTTCTAATTGAAGGATTAGTTTCATATCTGGCTTTAACTTTAAACTAAAAAGCGCCCATTATTGTTTTTTACCCAATGTCAGTCTTTTTTTTTTATTCTAGACAGCTGTGTTAACAAAAAGCATCTTTTTGATTCGCTGTTTTAATTTCCCTTTCTTTTCTTTGACAGCCAAAGTTATTCCCTTATTCTCAATCCTGGTTTTTCAATCAGTCATCATGCTATGCAAAAATGTTTTTCCTCTTTTTCAATCATGTTAAAGCGTGGGTTTGATGACCAAGATTTCAGTGTTGTGTGCAATTTTTGAGAAATTTTGGAAATATGGGAAAGATCTTTTTGCATGCTTTGTCGATCTCGAAAAAGTATAATACGATTGCCTTTTTAACTTTGGAGGGTTTTGCAGGAGAATGGTGTTAATGGTCAGTTGTTACATGCCATTAAGGCATTCTATGGTGCCGACTGGAGTTTTGTGCTTGAGTAAATGGTAAGCAATCAAAGCTTTTCATATAGGCGTTGAACTTTGGCAAGGGTGCGTTTTGTTTCTTCTCTTCTTTATTGTTTACATGAATTGGATCGACAAATGCAACCAAGCTGATAAGTTTGCCACAATCGAGATTGAAAAATCAGTTCCCTACTATGTGCTGATGATTTGATTCTGATTTTACAGAATCTGGCCTTCAGTGCACATTAGATAGGTTTGCAGCTGCTCATGACACTGCAGGAATAAAAATAAACACCGTTAAAACTTCTTGTTTCAAGAAACCCTAATCAGTGCTTGTTGTAACTGAATGGAGCGACACATAAACACGTATACAAGTTCAAGTATCTTGGGGTTACATGCATGAGTGATGGATGGCAAGACAAAGAACTGGATATCTGAATTGGCAAGGCAATTGCAATAATGAGAACTTTGCACTATTCAGTTGTTGTGAGACGAGAATTGTCAAAAAAAGCAAAGCTCCCATTTTTCGAAACAGTCTTTGTCCCTTCTCACCTGCTGTCAGGGTCTGCGATAGGGGGGTTCAGGGGGTACATCGTACACCATACAACGAGAGTTCAGGTTTCTGCGTTAAGTTTTGGTATCGCACCATAACACCGTAATCAAACTTGCCTACAGCAAAAATATTAGTCAGCCTATTCAGTACTGGTAATTGGTTGCTGTTTTTGCTACACAGCCTTTATGGCATCCAATAGTGGCCGATTTGATTAAAAAAAAAGAGGAAAATGTATCAAAAGCTATATATACACTTGCACCGAAATTAACGTTTTGTTACGTTTATCTGACTTGAAAGCCTTAATTCTATGGTGTAACAATGTACAAGGGCCCACATTTCCAGAGATCCAAAACCATTTCAACCTCAGAGAGCAAAGTCAAAGTTGACATACTCTACTACTATCATTAAGTACCTCACTCTATCTGTATGAGTTTAATAGGTATCTGGGTTTGTGAAGTCTATGATTGCAGATGACTTCTTAAAACTTTTATCAGTAAAATATTTGGATTTGCAGTATTAAGGTCATTATATTGTATAATATTGTGTCAATGTCATCATCCCCCACTTTATATACTTTTTTCATGTATATCACGTTTTCTGCTTTTCAATTTAAGCAAGTTTGGTGCTGGGATGTTGATCAAGTGCTGTATTTTATCCACAAGAAACATAAAAAGTGCTAAAGCTTCCAGGGAGCAGCCCTGGACCCCTCTGGGGGAGCTCACAGCGCTCCCCCAAACCCCCTTGCTGGAGTTAAACCAATTTTATGATAGTTGTGTTTTTCATAGGTCCTAGCTGTATGCGAATATCGTTATCCCCTCACTTTTAAATAAAGATCTACACCCATCTGACAAAAAATGATTTAACGGCATGGACCCTGATAAGGCTTGGGGGGCCCAATAAGATTTGGGGGCCCGGTATCGACCTTTGTACCCCTGGAAAATTTTCTCTCTGAGGCCCTGCCTGCTGTATCTCTGTATGGTCATGAAAATTCTGTAATGACTGAAAGGGTGCGATCGCAAGTGCAAGCATCCAAAATGAGGTTTCTCCAAAAAATCCCAGGAGTTACATTATTGACAAGGTGCACATCTCTTGAGATTCGAAATTCTCTAAAGGCGGTACTTCTCCAAAACGAAAGATCTCTGTTTAGATGGTTTGGCCAAGTAAGCAGGAGGCCTCAGGAAAAACTTCTAAACAAGCTTTACTTGCCAAAGCAAATAGGAAAAAAAAAAACGGTTGGACGACCTAGAACTACTGTAGATGAATCAATATAACATTGAGGGTCTTGGGTGGAATTGCTTGGGACTTCACCCAAGCAAAATGATTTTGGTGATGGAAGACCGTGAAGTGTGGTAGCTTAATCTCGAGCTGCTGCCCCCGCAACCCTCAGGGGAAAGAGGGCAATGAAGAAAGATAGATTTTTCCTGGAAGTTTTTAATGGTTTTGTTTGCTTTTCTACTGTTTGTTCTGTTAAAGTTGCATTTGTACAAATTTTTCATTTCACCTACCTGCTTCTTTACTTCATCAATAAATTTTAATTAACGAATTGTTAAAATTCCAGCTTTGTGGTGGGAAAACATATGCTTTTGATAGTTTTGTCATCAGGTCTAGAAATAGTTTCTGGCAGCCCACTGCAAGAATTTACAGATCTAGTAATGGTATATTGCTAAATAGTAGATTTACTAATGTTTATGTACAATAGAGGTTATACTAAACAGATTGCACTAAACTCCATATCTTACTCAGCAAAACATAACAAATATGGTTTTAGTTAGCTGCGGCTGTAACTGTAGTTAAGTTAGAACAGCAGTTTAGTAGATTTCAATAACTATGCCTAAAGCATATTCTGCACCGTCATTCTTTAAGAACGTAACGTTGAAGACTATGTTTCACTCTGTTTTACACAGCCAGCCAAAATTGATACTGTAGGTCTAACTCAAATAGAGTTTCTGTTGTTTCCCAGCACAGAAACGTAATCAATTTTGACCTCTATTAATTCTGAAAAAACAAACAAAAAACATAAATGTGAACTGTTTTAGAAGTTGTAGTGAAGTTTTTTTGAATGTATTTATGCTCAGTTTTGCAATGACTCATTAGTAACAAAGATTTCACGTATCACCATCTAGCGGCACAAAATAAAACAAATACCATATCTTGGGTAAAAAAGGTCTCTGTGTGACCCCTAAACCTCAATTTTTTTTCCTCAAACTTTGTATTCTTCATTTTCTTTGGCAAGCTCCTATTTTGAAGAAGGTAGAAAAAAATCCGAAGAGGTCGGGGCAACTGCAACACCCTAATGGTTATGCATATGCAGCACTTTTTGGTGTGCTTGAAGCATTGCCATTTTGAATCGTGAGCATTTACTCTGAAATGAGGACTAAAGGCAAAATCAATGAGGTATCCAAAGTTAGCCCAGTTATATTAGATTCGATTGGCATTGACTTCATTCTTCTTGATTCAGCCGTTCCAGAGATATTCTACTTCAAACACAATGTATGGCCTCTAAATAACAATTTTTATTAGCAACCCTAATGTTTCAAAGCAGTAGTCTAGCGCACTGAGGTATATTTTAACCTCTATTTAAAAGGCTTCTGTGGCTTAGTGTAATTGTGGCGTTGCCTTAGGATCAAACTAAGATATTGTCGTGGATGTTATCAAAGTGAGCCCATACGTCATGTTTAAAGTAGAATATCTCTGGAACGACTGGGTCAAGAAGGATGAAGTCAAAGCTGATCTAATTCAATATGATTGGTCAAACTTTAGATATCCCCATTGATTTTGCCTTCAGTCCACGTTTAAGTTTTATAGTCACTTGCACCAAAACATATTGATGATTTTGAATACTAGACATTGAATACGTATACTAAAGAATGAGTCATCTTGTGCCCAACTAAACTTTGATTTATTGTTAGAAATTATATTTATTAACAACATATATCTTTATTAATTATAATCATTGCAGTTTTTTTTTCAATTTTTTTGTGTGTACTCAATCATCATAACATTGTGGCACTTTTCACTACAACGGTAGTGAATATTTTTGTTAGCTCTTTTTTCTGTGTTACTTTATGAGTGACCATCATTACACTGTTTCAAATAGTTTTTGAAGAATTGCTTAACCCAAAAAATATGAAAATGCTTTTACCTAAAAATATGAAAATGCTTTTACTTTGTACGTTACTCTTTTAAAGTCAAGTTGGCGAATACTAATGGTAGTAAACATTCAACTCCCGTTAATTAGTTACTATTCTCGCAATTTTAAAGTCGTTAATAATGGATCTATGCATCATGCATTGTGAATTTGTTATACATGTTTCAAGTAGCTTCCTATTTGCTTTGCAACTTGTAAGTTTTATGGTGCTAAAGTTTTTACGTAGTTATTCGAGCTGTTTTTTTTTGTAAATTATTGTAAATCTTTAATAGTAGTTTTTTGAAAGTGATATTTGATGCCGTCAAAGTATATTCTTTGCATTAGCATCAACTGATCAGTGGTCGAGTAGATGGAGCGTCTGCTCCTGAAACAATGGACTCTGCTTTAATTCCGGATCGGATCAAACGAAAGACTATAAAAATTGGTATTTACAGCTTCCCTGCTTGGCATTTAGCAATTAAAGGGGCAATGTGAAGCCTCCACCATGTGTGGCAGACAGGTGGGCAGGTGGCAGCTTGACTCGAAGACCAAAACCTCCATTCGCTGTCTCTTGGCCAAAGCAACTTGGTGAATAAAATGTAATTATAAGTAAGTGGAATTCGTTAACATTTGTTATGCTCTTCTAACTTCTAATTGTAGTGCAATTCTGAGTGTTATAGCATAGGCCTACCCAATTTATGCATGCATATTGTTTCCGTCACATAGGTTTATTTTGCGTATTCTGACATATCTTGGTGTTGTATGCCTGCAACTTATGTTCTGAATCTGATATAATGTTATTGTTGTTTCACTTGCGACGTTTTTGCTAACAACAAGGTTCGACAAAATTAAAACTTTTGCGGTAGGGCAAGCACAACTTACGCATGGAATGCCATCAAAATATTTAAGTTGGCAGCAGAAGTCCTTTTAACCAGAACTGCCCAAACCCCGTTTTGCAGCCCGTGAGTGGGTTCCAGATGAACTAGCTGAAAAGTTTTGTAAAAAAACAAATCAATATATTTTGTTTCGTTTGTCGCCACCTAAAATTCTGGCAAAAACGCATCAAAATGCGGTAAAGACTTTGCTTTTAGTCCGGTCCGCTCAAAGTCACTGCAGCCTGTACCTCAAAAACTTTGGGCCTCCCTGCTTTAAACTATATAGCTGTGTCTTGCTGTAATTTTTTTTCTGCTGCAAACGTTTTGTCGAATCTTGTAGGTAGAAATGTTTTAAGACATCACCGTTGGGATTTGTTGTCCGCATTTTACAAATTTTGTTTTACTGGCACGCTAAAATCAATGCAATTATGCTAAAGCTGAAGACAAAATATAAAATTTGAGGAAAAAATCGACTATATTAATTTTCTCAATGACCCAAATTTTGCACTTTTGTTGTTCGCATTTTACAAACTTTGTTTTACTGGTATGCTAAAATAAATGCAGTTATGCTAAAGCAGAAGATAGAATAAAAATTTCGGGTAAAAAATTGAATATATTAAAGTGCTTAATAATCCAAATTTGGCAATTTTTATGTTCGTATTGAAACTTAATCGAAAATATGGAGATGAAGATGCTTTATATCATTTTTTTCTCACCGTGCTTGTCTTGCTTAAGAACTTTGTGGAGTTCAATGTGTATACTTGTTCAACGTTCAAAGAATAATTATGTGTTTTGGTTGCAGAGACGTAAAAGTAACTTGGCACCGTTTCCCTTGATAATAAGTATCTGAACTTTGCACCTTTAGTATTCAAATAATTGGATGCTATGGAATCTAAAGACATTAGTAACAATGAATTGATGATTGGTGGAATCAAGGTGAAATTTCCATGCAAGCCTTATCCTTCACAACTGTCAATGATGAGCAAAATCATTAAAGGGCTTCAAAACGGACACCACTGTTTGCTTGAAAGCCCAACAGGAAGTGGAAAAACTCTTGCTCTTTTATGCTCTGCGTTGGCTTGGCAAGAAGATATGCAGCGAAAAATCGACTTGGAAAACGCACGTTGTAATGACGATGGAAGTTGTCAGAGAAGTGGAACTGGTAGCACTGACGATTTGGAAAATGAGAAGAGTAGTTGCGAAGGTTGTGACGGTGGCATGTTCACGAAGAAAAAAGTGCCAAAAATTTGGTTTGGAACACGTACTCACAAACAAATTGCTCAAATTACACATGAATTGGCCAGAACTGCGTACAAAAATGTAAATATGACTATTTTGTCGAGTAGAGAACATTCCTGTATCCATCCCATAAACGAAAAGTCAAAAAACAAGAATGATGGTTGTCGAGAATTAATGAGAGGAAAGCATGCTGATGCTCTGGGCGCACATTGCTCTTATTACCAAAATGTTCACAGAATGAAAACTCATACCAGTTTGTATGGCTGTGGTATTACGTCTGCTTGGGACTTGGAGGATTTGGTTAATCTTGGGCGCAGGGTGCGAGCGTGTCCGTACTACAGCAGCCGGGAACTCATTACATCAGCATCTATCATATTTTGCCCGTACAATTATTTAGTTGATCCTGGCATTCGTAGTCACATGAGTATAAACTTGAATGGACAGATTCTGATTTTTGATGAAGCTCATAACATAGAAGATTGCGCACGGGATGCTGCAAGCAATACATTGAACGACTCCGATCTTGTCAATACGATAGCTGACCTTGACCATCTGATTGCTGATGAAGTGAAGGTAGAAGAGCACAAGCCTCTTCATCTGCTATGCACCAAAATTGGCCAATGGCTTCAAGCGAGATCAGAAGTTTTAACTGAAACTGGTTATGAAACGTGGTCACGGGTTTGGTTTGGAAAAGAGTTTCTTTCTTGCCTAGCAGAATGGGGCATCACTATTGACACGCTACCGGTATTGCAGAAGTGCTTCATGGAGGCAGTGGCAAATGAGCAGGAAGGCGAAGAGGAATTTCCGAAGATGCTCCACACTGCCAGTCAAGGATTATTGGGTGGGTTATTCCATGTCTTAAGTTATCTTCTTTATGGTGATCAGAAGTACGTGGGAGACTTTCGAATTGCGGTGATACGGCAAGCAGAATATGGTGTACCACCACCCAAGCGCTCTAGAGAAGGTTGGATTTCAATGAACAAGCGTTCGACCAGATATTTTTCTACTAACTTGCATTTTTGGTGCCTTAACCCAGCAGTTGCTTTTTCGAATATGACGTCCGCCCATTGCATTGTCTTGACTTCAGGTACCTTATCTCCGATGGTATCATTCTCATCTGAACTTGGGGTATCTTTTCCGATACAGTTAGAAGCCGCACATGTTATAGCAGACAGCCAAGTATGGGTTGGGTCTATTGGTGCAGGACCAAACGGACAACAATTACAAGCCACTTATCAAAACACTAATGCATATAATTTTCAAGACGAACTTGGAAAACTGATTCATGCCGTCTGCAAAGTAGTCCCTTATGGTGTTTTGTGTTTCTTCTCGAGTTACAAAATGCTCGAGAAGCTTTGTGAGCGATGGGAAAACACCGGTTTATGGAACGAGCTTAGTCGAGTGAAGGTGATTTTCAGTGAACCTCACGGGCGAAACAAGTCGAACTTCCAAGAGGTCATGCAATCCTTTTACAATTTTACATCAGCTAGCGAAGAAGGCACCGAAACAAATGGTGCTTTACTGCTGGCAGTTTGTAGAGGCAAAATTAGCGAAGGCATCGACTTCTCAGACAACAATGCAAGGGCGGTGATAACCGTTGGGATTCCGTTTCCTAATTTCAAAGACCAACAAGTTGAATTAAAGCGCAAGTACAATGATGAGCATTGCAAGAACCGTGGCCTGCTGTCTGGCAGTGACTGGTATGAAATACAAGCTTTTAGGGCACTAAACCAGGCTTTGGGCCGCTGCATCAGACACAAGAATGATTGGGGTGCATTAGTGATTGTGGACGATCGGTTTTGTAAAAACCCAAAAAGATATTGTAAGGGTTTGTCAAAATGGGTACGACTTAAAGTGAAAACGTATCAGACTTTTCAATTGGCCAACAGTTCTCTTGCATCTTTTTGCCATGCTCGTCAATCTGGATACTCGCCTGAAAAATCTTCAGAAATGAACAGTTCTAGTTTGTCAACATCACGCTTTTGCAGTATTGATAGTTTTAAGTGCCACAATTCTTCTGCAGAAACGTCTTTTTCTTCAATGCAACCTACTTCTACTGCATTTCAGTCCGAACAGGGTTTCAAATCGCCTTGCAAAGCTACAGACTCTACATTTTTGCTACGAAATCGCAATGTTCCCGGCGCTGATATTTCACCGAAAAAGGTTTTGGCTGCCGAAAATTCTGCTCGCATAACTGAAGACGTTGTTATGATTCCCTCGACCCCCAAGAAGGAAGACCGTGTAATTGTTATCCCCGAATCACCCGAGAATTTCGATTACCGAAATGATACAAGTCAACCGACTAGTTCTAAGCGAAAAAGTCTGGTCAGTCTTTCACCGAAAGCTACAATTTCAAATCGTTTGTCAAAGAAATGTAGGCAAGCCATCAAGTTTGATGCAGATTCAATAAAAAGTCCTACAGCAATTTTTGCTAAATCCGAGGATTCCCAGGAATTGTTTGCTCCTAAAACACGCAGAAGGCGGCGCAGTTTGAAGGCAAATCGACGAGATGAGCCCAAACCTTCTAATCAACGAACTTTAGACGATTTTAAAGCGACCAAGCCGAAACAAAATTTTTCGTGCAATTCTTGTAAAATTGAACTGTTTACAAATATAGACCTTGTCTCGGCTAGTAACGTATTTCATTATATTCGCAACAAATTTGATGGTAATTCTACTTTGTATGTCGTGCCTTTTTCTCAAGACAGAAGTTCGTTGAGTAAAATTATTTCTTCTGATACCGCCATATCATTAGATGCAGTTTGGTGTGCCACCGATCAACTAGCTTATCAGTTTTATGCCTGTAATTCCTGCCACTCCCTTCTAGCGTTTAGTGTAGTTAATTCCGATAAATATCCGAACTTTTTTCTGCTGCCATCAAAAACCTCGCCTAGTGGTGACTCATTCTAAGATACGAAGCGTTTTGGTGCTTTTTACTTTTTTAATTCATGCGGCTGCACGGGCCCAAAATGGGCCAACTTCATTTTACAAATTATCATTTTCATCTTGTTGCCCCAGTTCATCCATGCAATTGACATGTGGTGTAACTAAGTATCTATGAAGTGGTTCATTTATTTTTCAATTTTTGAGTTGGTGTTTTATCGTTTGTCTGCCGCGAAAGATATTAATAATGTTTAGTTTTGTTTACTTTCCGATTTGCATAATATTTTTTTTTGTAGTTTGTGTTTTTAAAAATCTAACATTTAAATTTTGTCTGCGAAATGTTATACATTCAGTATTGTATATTCCAAAAATGCGATAGTAGGCTTATGTGAATTGTTTTTGTATTTGTAAATGATTTCATCTACATGTTCGTTATGCGTTGTTCAGTAACCTATTCGTTATGATACATTGTGCGATTTACTATTTGATTTGCTATTTTTTGGTAGTAATTGTAATTGAATTGCTACTGTTTGAAACTTAGTTTTACCCTAATAATGGCGACTAAATGCAACAAAATTAAACTGCGAATTTCCGCATAACGAAAACGGGGTAACGAAGGGCATGAAATCAGTTCCCGCAGTATCTGAGATGTGCGCTAGTAATATATTTGCTCTTTTTAACATTTGGTTTTAAGATTTTTTATCTTTGGAGGGTGGAGGCCCTCTTACATCATTTTCATCAGTTGTCACCGAGACCCTGCAGTGTCGGTTTTAATGACCTTGGTTTCGAACAAGCCGCGAATTTAACTAAAGAGCAAACAGAATTAACGATGATTATCTTTGCTTGGAGGCTTCAAACAAACAGCAAATGTACGGGGAAGAAGTCGAACCTTAATCGGAACTCCTAAACAGGTGGAGGATTCGTCCAAAATAACAACGCTGCCATTGCTTCCTCATGAGTACAGGATAAATAGGCTATGGATTGGTCAATCAGAAATTAAACTAAAAACTTTTAAAGTGGCAAATTTGCCCGAAGGATGCAGTAGCGCTACCGTTGTTTTTCGTGATAGGAGGAGAAAGATGCATCTGTCATTTATCATCGGGTAGCCAGAGGCGTCGCTAAGAATGGTGGCACCCGGGGCGGGATTTCGTGGTGGCACCCTTTATCGGCCAAAATATAGGTGAAAACCAAAAAAAAAAGGTCTTCGCTGCGAAACGAGTTGGTTTTTAGTCCGAAAGTATGTGATGAATGACCAAAAAAAAAGGTCTTTGCCTACCAAATCAGTGGTGTTTCGCTCTCAAAAGAAAAAAACAAAACGAATGGTGACACCCGGGGCGGGCGCCTCCCCTAGCGACGCCACTGCGGGTAGCCTTGATCAATCCGATTTTGCAGTATGGCACTTTTTCAGCGTTTGTAATAAAAGAAGCAAATATCTGTTGCAGATCTGTTCAAGTTTCTGGAGATGAGTTTATAGGTACAAGATGTACTCACACAGAAAGCGTTGGCTTTACTGAAGCGGCAAAAACTCGCGAGCAATAGAGTACGCCATGAGGCATCCATTTGACGGCAATCTTTGCAAAGCGTTGCTGAAAGTAATGCGAGTCTACATACTTGTTGTCAAAAGCATTCCATACTGTAGCCTACACAGCAGTTAGCAGTAGAGCCTGCTTCCAAAAAATAAGCTGTTTGCATACAGTAGTGCAGTGGTTTTCTACCTTTTCCTAAACGTGGCCCATTTTCACTTTGGAAATTTTCCTTGGCCCAACTCCCAAATAATGCTCACCTGCGAAAAAAAAACCGCCTTCACTACAGAACGCCAATTTCTGCGTATTTTCAGGGGATTTCAAAAAAAAGGTCAACGCGCCATACTCCGCAACTTTCTGACGATTTCAGAAAATAAGGATTAAGGAGCTCGTCGCGCACATACAACTTTTTGAAACCAAAAAGCTCTGTGGCCCACCGCAAAATGCTCCTATGGCCCACACGTTGAAAACCACTGCAGTAGTGCTTTCTGTAGTACGTATGCTCTCGCTAGAAGTTTGAAACTTTATGTTTGGGCGTGTGGCATGAAAGTGTTTTTAAGGATTCCTAAACCAGGTCTTTTTTATTTCACTTCAGCGTTAAGTTTTTGTAGAAACACTTTTAAACGCATTCTTTCACGGATCTAAAAGAATTTTAAATTTGATGTAAATCTGGTACTTACGTTCAGCATTACAGGTATATATGGCGACACCGCAATTGCGCCTGTAGGGTTATGGTAGTGATAGTGCTACCGGACCTCTTTCAAGAGATGGATGATGGCACCAAATTCAAGCTGAGAGAACTAATTCAGGGTTTCGAACAACTTTTTACGGAGGATATTTCTTTGTATCTGTTGAATATCTTTGCAACCGCAGCATAAAAAAAATTTTTAAATTGTATTTCCACTTTTGCTATTGTAACCTACCGGAATTGGCTAGATGTTTCACCCCGTTTAATTGACCAGGAGACAGCACAGGGCTCTTACGGTCTTGGTCAATGTCACACGGTGGAAGCTTCACACTGTTGTAGTACTAAACGTAAGCACTGATTTTCGTGTGTGAATACCAATTTTATTGTCTTTGGTTTGACCCGATGGGGAATCGAAACCTTGTCTGCAGTTTCAGTAGTTGACGCTCATGCTCATTTGTCAAACAATGCTTTCTGTAGTATTTGGTTGTTAAAAAAGTTAAAACACTGATTGGTTTAGAATTTGGTTGTTAAAAAAGTTAAAAAACGAACGATGCGTTAAGGGTGGCATTTTGTAAGTTTTCTATGAGATAGAGCTCTCAATGTCAAAATAATTTTCAACCACATATCCATCGATTTGATTAAAAATCATCCGAACAGATTTTACCCTTCCGAAAAAAAATTATTTGGGTTTTCCAAAGCGGTAGGTACTCCCAAACAAAGTCATAACTAATCTCCTTTAACCGATGCCGTTTGTATGTTAGCTAGGTTTTCCAATTTACCATCCTTCCCGTTCACGCCGCGACACGCTTGCTTTTGAGGCCTTGTCCCACTTGCTTGACCCTTTTGCCCCAGAATTATTGATTGGTCCTGAAATTTTCAGATATTTTATCGTTATTCCCTAAGGCGAAGATCTTTTTTTATAAGTTATATTTTTTTTGATATAAATCTCTAGTGTTCGGTCCCCCTGAAGCGAAGACCCTTTTTAGGTGTTCATTTTACATCCCCGAAAAGTTGAAAGTCATGAGTGGTATCAATGAAAACAAAGAAATACCGGTTATAAATGACGGTCGTTCCAATCAGTTTTTAGAGAGCATGCGCTATATTCTCACGGTATATAGGTTAAATATAAAGTCGCGACTACAGTTGAAAATATTCAAGTGAAAATATAATAAGTAGCTAAATACAGTGTGAATGTCCATGTGGATGTTGTTACCTCATAAGTCTACTAAATCAGGAAGAAAGAAAATAATTTACTAATGAAAAGTTCTGGAGTAATGAAGTTTAAAGAAGAATTGAGATAATGTGCGTGGTTTTTTCCCGATCACGAACTGATTGATCGCGTCCAGAGCAGAGGTGGAGTCATCGAGGACGTCCTTGGCCTCAAGGACACATTTTGAAGTCTTTGCCCTTGGTCTCGAAGGTCAAGTCTTTGGCTTTGGCCTCGAAGTCTCATGTCAGGGATGTGGAAGCAGTCAAAAATTTCAATGCTTCCGCTTCCAGCTTTTCTTCAAGTATATGCTTCCGAGTTCGCTTCCGCTTCCTCACCTTTGGAATTTTTTGCTTCCGCTTCCAGCTCCGGATAGAATTAGTCGCTTCCTTGTTCGCTTCCGCTTCCAGTCTCTTTCGTCAAAGTGCTTCCGCTTCTGCTTCCACAAAAATTTTACCACTTCCAGCTTCCCCTTCCACATCCCTGTTTGTAACAGCTGCGACTGGCTAAGTACAAGGTTTCATAAACTACAAGTGACACTACTAGGCCTACTTGGCAGTGCCACTTGCTAGCACGAGCAGCAGCCACAGCAAACTAAGAAGGAGCCTACCATAACATAGGCGTAGCCAGGATTTTTGATTGGGGGGGGGCAAACCACTTATCACATTCAATGACGTCATCAAAAATTTTCAAAAGAGAAACTTTTTATGGGGCAAAGATATTGTAGAATAAAAGATCAGAAGCCGTGACTTGGTTTAGCACTGAAGCAGTATTTGGTAAAAGGAAATGGCTTAAACAAATGTAGTTAGAAAGTGCAATTGTCTAACTTTGGAGACCTGTGTGAGTAAACTAGTATAACTGAAACGCATGACAGACGGGGACTTAGGAGCGGAGCACCCAGCTGCCGGAAGCTATGGGGGTTTGGGGGCAAAGCCACCAGCCGTTATGCGATTTTTTTGTAGTTCTTTGGAAGAAAAAGCTCTCTTAATGCCATTGGATCACATTTTGCAGATGTTCAGAGCCATTTGAAAGGATTAGATTTTTAACAGTTCAAAGCCGATTGCAAAAATTTAACTGTTCAATCCTACTTTTACTGGCAATTTAAGTCCAAAACATGCTTAAAATCTTGCATTTTGGTGTGAAATTTTGTAAGTGATTTGGCACAGGTAGGGGGAAATAAGGTGCACTGCCTCCTGCAATATTTTAGCAGTAAATAATGATCCACTCGAAGATTTTTCTTAGAGCTTTTATTTTGTTGTGAAATTAACCAGTTATAGGAGTACATGTACGGGCAGGGGGCCCAGGCCCCCGTAATTCAAATTAAATAATTTGTTCGATGAGCATTTCCCCCAGCTAATGTTTTTAAAAAGTATGTTTTCGTGTAAAAACTGGCGTGGTGGAGTTAAATTGTTATTGAAAAATGGTACAATAAATGGTTACACCAACAAACTATCTTATTCCCGGGCCGGATTTACATTGCGTTGGGACCCTGGAACTTTGGGGAATATTGCAACATCTTCCTGCCAAATATAAGTGAAGACCAAAAAAAGTTGTATCATCTGAGCGCGGCGCCCCTGGCACTGTACCATATGGTAAATCCGGCCCAGGCTATTGAATCACGTTCATAGCAAGGTTAGTGGGGGCCTGAGATAGCAACTTTTAGGACAAAAAGCCTTAATTTCACAGAGCAATACATTTGAATTGGTTGGCAAAAATTGAATTAGGGGGCCCGGCCCCCCCCTAGTTGTCAATATTATTGCTAATTACTGTTGTACGGGTGTACTGTTTTACGCGAAGATGCTAAAAGAAACCAAAACTGAAAAAAAGCTTTTTTGCCACGTTTTCATCATTGGTGGCATTTCGATTGGGGGGCGGGCCCCCTGGGCCCCCCTGGCTACGCCTATGCATCATAGCCACATCGTGGCCACTGCTGGCCCCAGTAAAACCTCGAACTCTGATGCCACGGCAGTATTGGTACTATATCACGTACAGCACCCCCATGATCTCTCACAAAGACGGTGTGCTCATGGCTCTTAATTAATTACAATAATTTAGGGCAACACAAACGTTAAAAATTATGGCAGTGAATAAAATGAAAATTTTGCACACATTGTTATGTACATATAAACAATATTATTATTGTTGCATTTTGCCCCAACGGTTGTCGCCAGTTTGAAAATCCGTAAGCGCCTGATTTAAAAAAAATTGCTTCCGCTTCCAGATCTTTTTCAACGCTTTCGCTACCGAGTTCGCTTTCGCTTCCAACCTCTCTCATCAAAGCGCTTCCGCTTCTGCTTCCACAAAAAACTAATCGCTTCCGCCTCTTCTGCTTCCACATCCCTGTTTCAAGTCCTTGAAAACTGCACTGCCCTCGGCTCAAGGACAGCACTTTTTTTGAACCGTTGAAATTTTGTTGGAAAACATCGGAAACCTCGCGGAAAATTTGCGAAGACCTTTTTTGTGCCCCGCAATTGGAAATTTCCAAAAAAAAAATTTTTGAAGACCTTTTTTTTCTTTTTGGAGAACACTTGCGTCTGTGTCCTTGGACCTCGACTTTGAGCATACTTGTCCTTGGCCTCGAGAGGGTCTGTCCTCGGAAGAGCTGTCCTTCGCCTCGCATTTTTTTGTGTCCTTGGCCTTGGCCTCGAGCCTTGTGTCGTCGACTCCACCTCTGGTCCAGAGTTCAGATAGTCCAGCCATAGACTATTATTTGATTGGAAACGGACAGTGTTGTTATTTTTTCTTCACGGTCCGTTTGTTCTAAAATATGCTGATTCATCCAATCAGCGTGACTTTTTCTTTATGGTTAACTCGTTCTACTGTACAAGTATATCCAAGGAAGTCAGTCAAATACACGTGACTGCAAAAACTTTCGAAGAAGAGCAAATTCTTTTTTTCAATGCTCTTCTCTTTTTTTCTCCGCTCGTCAGTTTCTAGTCTGCTAAACAGAGGTGGACTGGTGGAGTCGAGGACGCAACCTTCGAGGCCAAAGACTCAAAAAGAATCCAAGGCCAATGACCGACTTTTCGAGGACAGACCCTCTCGAGGCCAAGGACTGGAATGGTCGTGGCCAAGGACAAATTTTTTCTAAATTATGGTCGGCAAATTTTTCAGTATTTTTTATCGCGAAAGTCTTTGAGATGGTGCGTTTTGTTAAGTTTTTCATGATAGTTTGAAAACAGTATAGATTCTAAAAATAATGTATGCCATTTGGAAGTTTTTCACGTAACCAGCAATGCTGAATACGTTCCGTAGCTGTATAGAGGTAATTAGACAATTAAGGCCGTAACTCGTGAATTGAAAATGCAAATAACTAACAATAAATTCTTAACGCGGAAATGGTCAATTTTAAGGTCTTGATTTCATCAGTTGAGGCCGGTAGCAAACGTTTACTGATTATGGATCCCTACTTTTTCAGTAGTTTCTCAAACGCAAACCTTATTGTTTAGTTAAACGTTTTCTTTTCAAAGAAATTTTTAAATATTATCATAGTTTTTAAGTATTTCATAGCGACTACGATATTATTATCTAAAAGTATTGCAAAATACGGTAAATTTATATTTTTGAAATGAAATGAGATTCCGTACTTGCAAGCTCAAGTCCTTGAAAAAAAAGGCTTCTGGGGGGGAGGGCAAAGTTCCCATGTCTTTGTTAAACAATTTTTGTAAACTTTCTTTTAGAAAAATAGCAAGTTTTGTGAGATTTCGCGATTAGACTTTCAAAGCAATTTGAAAAAAGAAAATACCGCAAAAGTTAAGTTAGAAAAACTTTAGTTACTCGCAGTTTCCCAATCCTAATTTTAAGCCAATCTTTTCTTAACGGTTCAGTACATGTAATGTTTCTCCATAGTCTAGCTTCTAATACCTATCAATGAATGAGCGCATACATTCTGCCGCCTAAATATACCTTGTGAAATTCAACATAAGTTATTTAACTGCAAAAAAATAACTGAGAATCCCTGCAGACCGTATTAAGGAAGAAAGCATTGGAGATATTTGCCCCGGGCCCTCCTTCAAAAGGCCCACAAATTGTAGAAACGTAGAAAGTAGAGTTGTTCTTTCTTATCTCAAAGCAAATTCTTTACAATATTCTCTCGCTTATTTTCTGAACAATAGCAGTCGTTTTCAAGCAACGTTTTGTTAGTGGTATCAGGGCTATCTTACTGTAACATGTACTGTAACATATTTGGTATATCATAGGCCATCCCTGGTAACTGTATTGCATTTCATTATCATCACGTACATACTTCCATCTGATTCCAGATTCACATAGACACGGTCATATTTTAGTATTAGCACCTCTAACATGTTTGTGCACGGACACTCGGGTTCCTTGTTAAGGCCCTGAATGGTTTTAGTGTTTTGGTGTTTTTATCACCCGCATCGGAAGTATTAGCAGAAATAAAATAACTTTTTACACTGCGTTTTACCCCCTCTTTCTCCGATTAGAGCTTTCAAACAATGCCATTGAAAATAAGATGGAATATGATCAGAGGCGTTGCTAAAAATGGTGGCACCCGGGGCGGGATTTCGTGGTGGCACCCTTTTTCGTACCAAAAATAGGTGAAGACCCCAAAAAAAGGTCTTCGCTGCAAAATAAGTGGGTTTTCGGTCCAAAAGTATATGAAGAACAAAAAAAAAAGGCCTTCGCCAAAAATCAGTGGGTTTTTAGTCCAAATGAGGATGAGGACGACCAAACAAAGTTAAAAAAGTAAGCTATTCACCACAGATCGGTGGAGTTATGATTTCACATCATAATATGGTGTCACCCCAAAATGGTGACACCCGGGGCGGGCCGCCCCCCTAGCGACGCCACTGACAATGATTTACTATGCCCCTAATTGACTATGATGTACTATGTCATGTACTATGCCACTGACTATGATGTACTATGCAAATTTTTGTCAATTAATTTAAATGTATAACCCGAGAGAAACTCAAAGTTTTTGTCCTAAAACTTGCAACCTCTGGCCTTCATCTAACCAATTCATAAACATAATGCAACAACATGATTAGTAACCATCTATTATACCAACTTAAAATAACAATCAACTTCCACCTCACCAATTTGTACCAAAATTATTTTTTTTAAAATAGCGAACGAAAATGTTTATTGAACAAATTATTGAATTTGAATTGAGGGGCCCGGTACCCTCTGGTCGTACATGTACTCCTACAACTGTTTATTTTTATGACAAAACAAAGCTCTCCAAGGCAAAACTTAGAGTGAATTGTTACTTCCTGCTAAAAATATTGCCGAAGGCAATGTTCTTAGCTTCCCTTCACCTGAGCGAAGTCAACAACCAAATTTATCCAAAAAAATGCTAGGTTTTAAACATAAATTGTAAGCAAAGGAAAGACTGAACTATCTAGTTTTTTTAATTGTATTTAAAATCTTAGAGATTTAGTTCTTTCAAATGGCTCTAAAAACGCGCAACATGGAATCCTAATGTCATTAAAATAGCTATTTTTTTTAAATCACAAAAATTTTCAAACAATCACCAATAGCCTTCGGCTGCTGGGCCAAGACCCCCGTCTGTGATACGTTTGAGTAACATTAATTTCTTCATCGCGCCTCCACAATTTAACACATATTTCGAAAATAGGTATTAGGTTTTGATTCAAGTCCTCCCATTTAGCGACATCCTGTTTACGCACCAACCTAAGCCCCAGGCTTCTGATCTTCCATTCTATGGTAGTTTTGTCCTATAAGCAGTCCTTTTTTTTGAAAATTTAAGATGACGTCATATTGCAAGTGATTTGTGGATTGGTCCCCCACCCAATCAAAAATCCTTGCTACACTTATGCCAGAATTTAAAAAATTTTTACGTTTGGTTATTTTCCTTTCAACCAATCAAAAAAACAAAGCTGTCCTCGAGCAGAGGACAGGATATTTTCGAGGACTTGTAGGGTTCAAGGCCAAGGACTTCAAAATGTGTCTTCGAGAACGTCCTCGAGGCCAAGAACGTACTCGAGGACTTCACCTCTGCTACTAAATAAAGAGTCTATGGTCCTGCCATAAACTCTAGTTTTTATTTACCAGAAACAGACGCGCGGAGAAAAAAGTTGAAGAGCATTGGGTCAATCCATGCTTAATTTATATTTTTTTTGTTAAAAAAATGTCAATTCATGTCCAATAATCTTCTCCAAACTTGACATGGGGGTAGAACAGAGTAAAAAAACCTGTTTGCAAGAAATTTCACCTTTCTAGCACAAGCCGTTTCTGAGATATGCCCTTTTTAAAATTGTGCGAATAAGTGAATTTATTCGTGTGAATAAGTGAATAAGAATACGCATGAGTGATTTTGAACTCTAACGCTCAAAGTTGAACTAGGAGGATGCGTTAAATTGCTACACCCCCTTTTTTGACTAAAAAGATTGCTTTTTGAGTAATTTATTAATTTAGTGTTTCTCTTTGGGCCTCGATTATGGGGTGCTCTGACTTTTTTTTTTTAATGTTTTAAACCCATCTTGAATAACCACTATTCATGAATAAAATGAAACCAAGCTTTGTCAAGTTGATTTAAAATGTATTATAAAGCATCAAAGTTAATGAACCATGCATTTTCTTCAGTTTTTCATTTTAGAAGCATGTCACACACGATAACCAACTTTTCCAATAATTTTTCTTAAATTTAACTCTATTACTTTTCAAAAGTAACATTTCTTCGTTTAAAGCATGCATGAAAGGCAAGTCTTTGCTATTTATCAAATTTTGCGTGATATTTTGCAAGCTGTACATGGTCATACCAAACGTGTTGACCTCTATTAGACACAATCAGGGGCGTATTTGGGGGGGCCATTTAGCCATGCTCCCCCGTTTGGGTAGCCAGAATAGTATGTAATTAGCATAGAATAGTATGCAAAATTGCGGCATGCCACCCCCTTTGTACCTTGGGTAGAAGGTTTGAGTCACACAAACGGTAGGCGAAGACGTTTGTTTTTGGACTGCACCCAATTTTGAGCCAAAAATCGGACAAAATTTGAGTGAAAACCTTTTTTTAGTCTTCATCTAATTTTGGGCCAAAAACCGGACTAAAATTGAGTGAAGACGTTTTTTTTTTGGTCTTCACCTGATTTGGACAGGAAAACCGGACTGATTGTGGGTGGAAAAATTTTCATTCTGGTGTTTGTTATTCTCAAATTTTCTGAATTTCCTGCTCCCCCCGTTTTCAAAATCCTGCGTACGCTGCTGGACACAATACCGGTTGAAGATCAGCATATAAAACTTCAACACAATGTCAGAAATAGCGTAGGCTATCAGAAACCAAAAGCGTTCAAGTCATTCGCATGATTTTAATATCTTTTTAACTCACCATTTCAGAATTCAATTAGACATGAGAAATAGCTAGTCTTTGAATGAAAGCTAATAAGCTCACCAGTAACGCTGCAAAATCTAGTGCATTAGTTACATTCGTATATAACTCAAGGAGCTAAAACTGCCACAGAAAAACCCTAAATCTTACATGATGGTCGTCCAATAGCTTTAAATACTCGTGTCAAGTACTTGTGACTATGGATTGACGAAAACCTTAACTTTGACGTTTATCTCAAATTCGTTGAATGTAAAATCGCCTACGCAGTGGGTATTCTCAATAAATTGAAATGCTATTTCTCCAAGAATATTCTTTTGCAGCTCTATTTCGTATTAATTTATCCTAATTTTCTTTACGCGATTTTCATATGGAGTTTTACCTACAAAGCTTATCTCCATAAAACTTTAATTTTCCAGTACAAAGCTGTTAGGCTTGTTACCCAGACAAAGTGGAATTCCAATGCAAACCCTTCATTTACCAACCTAAAGGTCTTAAAACTGAACAATCTACCAATATGGAGTCGGTAAAATAATGTATAATTTAGACCATACGCAACATCCATTTAAACTAAATCAATACTTTACACAGTCCAATGTCAGACATTCCCACTCTACTTGCTGTTCCACTTCTCTCATGCTTACTATCCCATTTCTGAAAAGTACGAAGCTGCAACAATCTTTCTTATACCAGGATGTTAAAACCTGGAACTGTATTCCCCACAACATCAAAATTTCCTCCTTCTCTAAGTTTAAATCTGATTCTAAACAGTTTTTTTAACAATATCTAACTAGAATTTTTACTAGAATTGCCTCATCTCATCTCTCTTAAAGCAATAACTTCAAACAGACCTGAAGCTCTTATGAGCAAATAGGTGCATAACCGGGGGCTGTTTGACTAGACGACCGTAACAGGTCCCTTCCAGCCTCAGGTCGTGAAAAAAGTTATTTTATGTTTTGCTGTTATAAACTATTTTTTTATGTAATGTGTCATTTATTGCATCTTAAAGCGACAAATAATAAATCAAACTTGAACTTAAGAAGATGCATTGGGATGTAGTTCGAAAGTTTCAAATGATGATAAAATAAATTAATAATTTTGAATTGATTGTGCGATGGATTTACGCCAATGTAAACAATAAAGTTGAAGCTAATTAGACTTAGTTCTTAATATTTGATCAATTGCTTTCAGACTTAGTCTAAAAACTTTGTAGATGTAAATTTTATTTTTGGACTCAGTTACATACGATCAAAATAAATAAAATAAGAGAGTATAAATAATATATCCAAAATCATATAAATAGACGTATCGTATACAATTACTGAGTCCAAGGAGCGCCGAACAATCCTGAGGTATACTAGTCAAGGCGCTCCTTGTTCTCGTCATTTCTACTGCAACCTAAAGGCATTAATTATTGAGCAAAAAGTTATGCATATAAAAAGAAAAACAGAAAAGGAAAACAAATAAAAAAACCAACATGAAATAATCAAAAACGTATTTGAAGTACACATTAAGACCTAAAAAAAAGAATGCACACACATCAAAATTCTCATAGTTGAAGAGGATTCAATTAATTTGGTTATAGTATCTGAAGAATCAAAACCAAGTCAATAATGTGATACAATTTTTTCTTTAAAACATATTTTGAAGGAATTAAACGTTTTGTGTTTAATATCTTCATCGATTTTATTCCAAAGTTTGGCGCCTCGAAATTCTAATTTTTTTTTGACCTGCAGATTTGGAAACTCGAGGTAAAAAATAGTTCAAGTTAGTAAGTTTTCTTGTTTGATGAGAGTGTACTAAATCAATTCTATTAAATCGTTGTTGAAACAAAAGTGGTAATTTATTATTACAAATTTTATGCATAAACTTAGCAAGTTCCAAATGATAAATGTCATTCAATTTCAGATAATTTAATTTTTTGTACAAATGAGCAACATGAGAAAACTTTTTGTTACAAGTTATAGTGCGCACAATGTTGTTCATTCTCACGTTTATTTCATGCAATTGGTTTGGAGTTGCTGTGCCCCAGACAATGATACCATAATTTAGAATACTATATACATAACTATAGTAGGCCTACAGCATGTTCAAAGTACAGTATGTTCGGTTACATAGTCGCGAATTTGATACAACATTGCGTTTTGCTTAGCCAATTGTAAAGACAGTTTATCAATATGAACAGACCAGGTCAGTTTTTCATCAATGTAAACACCCAGGTACTTAACAAAATCACTTCGTCTAAGTACCTTTTGATTCATGACTACCGTGAATTTGGTTTTAATTGATTGGTAAGGATGTTTATTGCATAACAAATAGGTCGTTTTTGAATAATTTAAGGATAATTTATTTCTTCTGAGCCAAATATCGATATTTTGAAGCTGTGTATTTACCTTGGTTTCAAGACTCACCAAACTTTTATCTGATAGTACTAAATAAGTATCGTCAGCGAATAGCGTGGTGGGAAATTCTGAAACTTGAGGAAGGTCATTTACATATAGCATAAAAAGTAGAGGACCAAGCGATGATCCTTCTGGAACACCGCAGATCTGTCCATTGGGTGAAGTAGAAGGATCTGTCCACTGGGTGAAGTAGAAAGAGTGTCAATTGCGCAAATAATTTGGTTGTGAGGAATAGCACAAATGCCATCTTGCTCATGCTTATAAAATGATGGTAATGGGACATGTGGGGCTGTGGGCACATAAATTTTACATCGACTTCCAGTTGTGGTTCATTTAAAATAAGACCCACCCACCAATGAAAGTTATACCAGCATGCCACAAAATCCATGCTCTTAACCAGAGATGGAGTCCTCGAGGACGTCCTCGAGGACACATTTTGAAGTCCTTGGCCTTGGCTTCGAAGCCTTAAGTCCTTGGCCTTGGCCTCGAAGTCTTAAGTCCTTGGCCTTGGCCTCGAAGCCTCAAGTCCTCAAAAATTGCCATGTCCTCGGCTCGAGGACAGCACTACTTTTTGAATCGTTGAAATTTTCTTGGAAAATGCTAAAAACCTCGCGGAAAATTTGCGAACACCTTTTTTGTTTTCCTCAATTAGAGCATAGGCGTAGCCAAAGAGGGGGGGACGAGGGAACCTGCACCCCCAATTGTGATTTCACCAATGACAAAAATGTGCCAAAAATCCTACTGTTTCTTCAGTTTCAGTTTCTTCTTTGCATTTTTTTGCTGGCAACAATAACTAACAACAATATGGAAGACCAGGGGCCCCGGGCCCCCTTTCAGTTCAATTTTTGCCAGCCAATTTAAACGTATAACCCGGAAGAAATGGAGAGTTTTTGTCCTTAAAGTTGCTATCTCAGACCCTCACATAGCCTTTTTATGAGCGTAATCCCTTAACCAGGGCCGGATTTATCATAATATGGCGCAGTACCAGCTGAGGGCCCCGCCCTAAAATCGTAAGACTTTTGTTTGGTCTTTCCTATATTTGTCAGAAAGATCTTGCAAAAATTCCCAAAGTGCCAGGGGCCGAGATCGATGTAAATCTGGCCGGGCAATAACATGGTTAATAGGCGTAACCATCTATTGTACCATTTTTCAGTAACAATTCAGTAATTCACCTCGAACGGTTCAGTTTTTAAGCACAAAATACTTTTAAAAAATTAGCCATGGAAAATGCTGATTGAACAAATCATTGACTTTAATTGAGGGGCCTGGGCCTCTTGGCCGAGCATACACTCTTATAACCGGTTATTTTCATGACAAAAAAATCTCCCCCCAAAATCTTCGAGTGAATTATTATTTACCAGAGGTGGAGTCGAGGACACAAGGCTCGAGGCCAAGGCCAAGGACACAAAAAAATCCGAGGCCAAGGCCAAGGAAAGCCTTTCCGAGGACAGACACTCTCGAGGCCAAGGACAGGAATGCTCGAGGCCAAGGCCAAGGACCAAGGACACAAGCGCAAGTGCTCTCAAAAAAAAAAAAGGTCTTCACAAAAATTTTTCAGGCGATCTCCAAAAAAAAAAAAGGTCTGCACAAAAATTTTTCAAGCGATCTCCTCAAAAAAACGTTTTCCAAAAAATTTTTCAAGCGCTCCACAAAATTTTAACAATTCAAAAAATAGTGCTGTCCTCGAGGCCAAGGCCAAGAACTTCAAAATGCGTCCTGTTATTTAGGATTCCACTTCTGTTATTTACTGCTAAAGTGTAGCCAGAGACGAAGCACTTTACTTCCCCCTACCTGGACCAAATCACTTACAATTAAAATTTAACTAAAAAATGCAAGATGTTAAACGTGTTTTGGACTTAAATTGCAAGTAGAAGGAGCATTAAACAATCTATTTTTTTCAATTGGTTTTCAAATTTCAAAAATCTAGTGCTTTCAAATGGCTCTGAACACGTGCAAAATGTGATTCAATGGCATTAAAATAGCTTTTTTTTACAAAAAATTACATAAAATTGCCCAGCGGCTTGGGTCTTCGCCCCCAGACCCCCAAAGCCTTCGGTGGCTGGGGGCCCCGCCCCCAGACCCCCGTCTGTGATACGTTTGAGTTACACAAAGCTTTCTCAACACGTCTCCAAAGTTAGATATTTGCACTTTTCAACTATTAGTTTGACCCCTCTCTCTTTGCAAAATCGTGTTTAAGTGCCTATAGGCAACGATTTTAGATCTTGCATTCTACGTATCTTTGTCCCACGAAAAGTTCCTCTTTTGAAAATTTTTGATGACGTCACTGCATGTGATTTGTAATTTGGGCCCCCCAATCAAAAATTCTGGCTACGCCTAAGAGTTGGAGATTGCCTGAAAAACTTTTTGAAGACCTCTTTTTTTTGGAGAACACTTGCGGCTGTGTCCTTGGTCCTTGGTCTTGGCCTCGAGCATTCCTGTCCTCGGCCTCGAGAGTGTCTGTCCTCGGAAAGGCTGTCCTTGGCCACGGATTTTTTTTGTGTCCTTGGCCTTGGCCTCGAGCTCTGTGTCCTCGACTCCACCTCTGGTGTTAACCTTTTGGTATACTGCTGGCGCAAAATTAAATGTTGCAAAAAAGTTTCAGTCTAAGCAGATGTGCTCGCATCCAATTTGATTCGCTGATTTTGGGTGACAAAAATGATATGAACGTGTTTCAGGATATTTAAATACGGTTAAGGAAGCCTATACCGATACGTTTTGAATGTGGAAAACAAAAAAAAAAGCTCTAAACCAGTGGTTCCCAACCTTTGAATGCCTGTGGCCCCTTTCTAGAGTCTCTCAACACCAGTGGCCCACAGCGCGGCAAGAAAATTGGCTGTCGCAATACCAAACCGATTGAAGACCAAACTTAAAGGTATTTTTTCCCGAATTTTCGTTGAAGACCAAAAAGAAAAAAAAAGGTCTTCATCTCAAACCGAGTATTTTTTTTAGAATTTTCTTTGAAGGATTTCCCAGAATTTTTGTTCACATTCATGACCAAAATAGGTATTTTTTCGTCCAAGGTCCCGCGGTCCCCCTCCTAACGGGGCCATTGGCCACCGCTGGGGAACCACTGCTTTAAACAATGGCCTAGATAAATGTTAATTCAATTTGATAAAGCTTGGTTTCATTTTATTCATGAATAGTAGTTATTCAAGATGGGGTTAAAACATTTTTTAAGAAAAAAAAAAAGTCAGAGCACCCCATAATCGAGGCCCAAAGAGAAACACTAAATTAATAAATAACTCAAAAAGCAATCTTTTTAGCTTAAAAATAACAGTTTTATTGGATTTGGCTTGGTCAAAAAAGAGGGTTCTAGGTCAACTTTGAACGTTAGAGGTCAAAATCACTCATGCGTATCCTCAAAATTCACCATTTCGCACAATTTTAAAAAGGGCATTTCTCAGGAACGGCTTGCGCTAGAAAAGTGAAATTTCTTGCAAACAGGTTTTTTTAATCTGTTCTAACCCCATGCCAAGTTTGGAGAAGATTCTAGAACATGGGTTGACAGCCTGTCAAATTAAACATGGATTGACCCCATTGAAAAGAAAAAGTTTGCTCTTGTAAAGTTTTTTTGCGGTCACGCGTATTTGACTGGTTTAATTCAACATATTTCTAGAATAAGTAAATCATGAAAAAAAAAGTCAAGCTGAGTGGACAAATTGGCGTATTTTAGAACAAGTAAGCCGTGAAGAAAAAAAGACAAAACCGACAGTTTCCAGTCTACAGATAAAAAGTCTACAGTCCAACCTCTTTGACACTGGTCACTGGTCAATTGGATGTTAGATTGCATTTAGCTTTTTTTTGGCAACACGTATATTTGCTCAATTTTTTAAAAATCGGTCTGCTCGGAACTTCAGCAATTGCAGGACGAGTGCCGGTAGATTATGCCGATTTACTTTTGGGGTTCGGTTAAGGGCTCCAAAAACGTTTTACAGTTTTGAAATCTCTATGGTGATAATATTGTGGTTAGACAACACTTCGGCATCAATCAAATCCCGAATTATTTTGGTGAAATTATTGGTCTAGGCTTGCTGGCTAGTTGTCGTACAAACCAATGTTACCTACTGGCACTGCTGCTTGTTATTATTAGGTTAGCCGTAATTGGCCTACGGGTGCCTAGTCCGTGGGTTAAGCTGCGTCTCCACTGCTATATTTTTGTCCACTGGCCTCCATTGTTACTGTATAGCTTATTGAATACCGGTAGTTTTTGAATACCGGTACCGGTAGTTTTTGAAATGTGACACGTACAAAAAGGATAGTAAGCATAGGCCTATTGGTACAGTGGTGCCTAGGGTAATCTACCGTGTGATTGGTTCTTGGTAAACATACCTAGACGCTAGCATAAAAGCCTATGGCATTGCCAAGGGCAGCAATAAAGAGTTCAAGATATAGCCTACTGGTACCACTTCCTCAGCTCCTGCGTAGACTAGGCTATGTACTGGGAATCAGACAAGAGCAGCTTTAATTGTAGCTTGGTGTGGTGCAGGTAGCCTAGACTTGCTCAAGTGGATGTGCTCACCTTTAAATGGTAGGCCAGGCCAATGCAGCAACCAGATGTTCTGCTAAGTGTTAGCCAGGTCAAGGTGTACCAATGTATAGATATAAGTTGCTTAATTAAATTCCTAAAGTTATAAGGTATACCACATTTGAGTTATTTTTTATGTTTTTGACCCAACTACTTTTTGGCCGTGGTTTTTATTCTGGTTTGTTCAAATCACTATTTGCTACTGAAAGGAATATTATTATTATGGTATATTTTGCTAATAATGTGTATCAGTATGTTTTGTGGGTTTAGCTTTAGTGTTTGCTACTGATCAGGAGACCTAAAAAAAAAAAAGTATATAGGTAGGCCTACTGGTAGATTGGTAGAAGATACGGTACTTATAGTAGCACCTCCAGGAGATTTTTACAAAATTCTATTACACACAAATTGGCATTATAACCAAACTGCCACAAACTATTCTAACACTGTTTTTGTGTTTACTGCAAAGGTTTGTGATCCAATTGGATTTAAATTCTGCATTGTAATGATTACTTGATCTGAGCACATTACTGCCATAGTTTCTACTTGTTAATGAATGTCTGTAATCGGCTTCTAAAATTCAATTTGTAAAGTCTTAGGATTTCAATCAGTGATGCAAAAATGTCACAAAGTAAACCAGGCCACACAAAAAGCTCCATGATGGGAGTTCTTTGAAATGGTAATGAATGTTTGTCAAGTAAGACAGTACAAAATATACAAAAAAGTTTGCATGCCATTGTCTAAATCGTATTTGACAGTTTGTGGCAGTGATAATATTATCTAAATTGCCATTATCAGTTGAGCAAAAAAGTTGTCTGTTATGTTTTCAAGATGATGATAACATAAATCGTTTAATTAGAATATCTTGGTTTGGCTACTATTGCACTAATTTAAGTCCTTAAACCCATTAATTTTACCTGCAATCCTCTTTTCATTACTTTTTTGTTGTTTCCTAAAATATGTGGTATTAATCTTAGATGCATATTTATTATTTAATCAAAGAGTTCCCAGATTTTAAACAATTATTGCAAAGCAGAGGAAAAAATAAAAGTTTGAACTACGCCATATTTGATGCTTTACACATAGCTTCTTCTCGCAATTTAAGGTGACAAATTTTTTTTAAATTTCTTTCATTGCGTGGGAGAACAGCTGGTGGGTATTAAAGGCACCAATAATGTTTTGATGTGTGATTTGCATTCTAAATGTTCTGGATGCTCAAGCACAACTTCTGTTATATAAGCTAGTTTATTTTCACAATATACTGGTAGTTTCGAAACTCAATGCTCATTTTGAGTTTTTGTGATTTAAGTTAAGAAAGAAGCATATCGTTTAAAAAAAAGGCTAAAATGTGATTTTTAAGATGAAGATGCTTTAAAAATAAAATTTTATGTTGTTAAATTGTGCTTTTACCAAAAAATATTATTTAGAAGCACAAAACAATCAATCTAAAACAAATCTCAAATGTATTGGTTTTTAACACAATTTATCCAATTTTTAAAAAAGTGCGGCCCAAAATCAACAATTGTGGAATGCAGAGTTTGGAGAGGGCTCAGCCCACTTCTCAGAGAAAATGCTTAAAACCTGTAAATCAGCAGGGGTATATTTATTCATTACTACACAGGAGTAGGATTATTCAAACATTTGTTAATGTTAGTTTGGTGATAGAAATCCCACACACCAATTTCAGCTCATTTAAATTTCACTAAAACTCAATCAATTTGTGCTTTGGGACCAAGAAATGATGTAGAAAGCTTGTGGTTTTTATGTCAAGTGAACTTGTCTGTGAATCAAGAAAGTGATTTCACACTTTTTCCTTAATGATCTACACTTGTACCATTCATAAACCAAAGTAACTGTGAGACTTATGGATTTTAATGACTAAGCCCAAGTCTAGCAATTCAATAGCAAGTGCTTTATGATCAGGAGGCAGAAACGATATTTTTGTAGAAGCGGTAGTTGGAAGCATAAACAGTTAGTCTCTCTCACTTTGGCCATTACATCACATGTTGTGAACATGAATATGTTGTATTTTTGGGAAACTTTTGTGTCAATTTTGTTAAGATTATCTGTATTAAAAAAAAAAAACTTTTAACATTTACTATCCAGATTCCAGATCACTTAGATACTGAAAAGACAAAGCAAATTTTGCAATTTTTGGTTCTTTTTATTTCCACGAGGGTAATGTAGTCTAATTTTAACCGCTCCAATCCAATAATTTACTGTAGGAAAAAATCACATGTCAAAACAACTTGTATATACCTGTAGTGAAATTTGCTAAAGATAGCGTAATATTGAGTGATGGAAGTGATAAGGATTAAAGGCTTGAAGTAGAAGTGATTGGCTTATTGCTCTTCCAAACCTATAATATTTAATGGTGTACTTACGTTGCATTGCAGGTATTGTCATACGAAACATGATAGACTAATTGTAATTGTTTGGAATAATGGTTAACTTCAAAGGCGTTGCAACATGCCTCTGTGTCAGCATGTTTTGTGCTCCTATTACAACCTATTGTTTGAGTCACAGTATACTGCAAAATGTGTTAACAATGTATATATTTCAATACACTTTGTTTTTGACTGTTTTTGCAATTTTTATGTACCTTTTGAAACCTAACTCCAAATTTGGAGCTCTTGAGAGACGCGGTAGTTTGCTTTATTTTTTGTGCTGTATGTTTACTTGCATTGCAGTTTCACAATCGGCTGTTCAAGCAAAAAGATTTAACATGTTCGGAAAGCCGAAAAAGCCATTAAAATATTTTGTGAAAGATGAGCTTTATTTGAAAACTCCTTTCGGAAAGAGTTCGGAATTTTCATATTTGTTTTTTACTTTTTTAATGTCCTTGTTGATGGTGTTTCAAATGGACAATTGCTCTTCTCCCAGAAATATTGCTTTGTATTGGGGTAGTTTTACTGTGACTAAAACCTTAGTTACAGGAATAGGTTTGCTTTCAAGTACCTTTGTGACAAAACTTCAATTCAGTTCCATTGTTAGTATATTTTTCTTCCTAGTTTCCTTATGGGTGTTACATTATTTTTTGGTTAAATGTCCACGGTTTATACCTTGTCAAACATGCTTTACACGAGGCAATGGTTTTTTTGATACAGCTATTGTAATGGGATTGGCATTTTCTGCTGGATTCAATTTCTTCCGAATTTTGGCTCTTCTCAATTCTTCGCAAAAATATATAAAGCTTTACGAGAAATTTGAACCATATATGAAACATTCATCCAAGTTTGGCACAGCATGGGTGTTGGTTTGTGCAGCATTGAATATTCCATGTTGTTTAGTTGCAATCCATTCTCTCTTTCGGTGTATTTTAAAAAGACACCTAGACATGTCCTTAATTCATGCAGGAAGCATGTTTCAGGGAACATTAGTATATTTGTCCTACGATTGGTTTCCAGCTGCAGATAAAAAAGGCCGAATTCCAGAAAAATATTATAATAGAATTGTTGCTCTTAATATATTTGTTGTGGTTGTTGCACATGTTTATATGTTGCGCTGCATGTGGAAGCATAAGCCAGACTTTGATGTTAAATGCTCACGTGTGAATAGTGAAGATGAGCAAGAAGAAACTGAAGAGGAAGAGGAGCTCTGTTATGGTGATGATGATGACAATGATGATGATGATAATGATGACGCTGACGACTTTGACGAAGATGAAGAGGATGAAATAGATAGTATCAAACCCAGAAGAAGGCGGTAACTGTGCAGCGCTCTCAAAAGCATTTGTCCTAAAAAAGGTTTTAAACACTAGATTTTCCGTTTAATTTCTCAGTCAATTGCAGTAGCTGCATTTTTGTTCACTGTGTATAGTTCCGTACTGCTTGTCTCGTATTTTTTTTTTTGGTTTGTTTGCGCTTAAGTTATCAGCATTCAGTGGAACCATAAACAGTTGCTGTGAATTTTATCATTGAATGTTTTTGCTGTGGCACGTTTCGTTGGTGTTCGGTTTACATTCGTATATTCATCGAAAGGTATCAAAAAACAATATATAAGTCGTTTTTTTTGCTATCCAGCATCAATATTTTTGATTGTTTAAACTTGTTTCGAATTTTTTGAGAGGTTGGCGTCTGCAAAAATAATCAACTCGGTTTTTAAACTGCGAAGATTGCATGTTCGCTTGCAAATAGCATATTGAGTATAGGACTTATTTCGATTCGAGTTGTTATTTTATTTTTAGGGCATATTGATGAGATATACTACATTAATTCAGTTAGCTAACAGCTTCTCTCAATCAGTTTCATTCTTTAACTAAACTATATTTTACCTTATATACAATATCCGTTTCATCCTATTGTTTTCAAATGGATTGATGCATTCTTAAATAAGCCTTGAAATAAACAATTTATCCTTGCTCATTGCTGCATACGGGCAATTAAGTTATAGACGTTAGCAAAATAGCATTCTGAACACTTTCACCGTTTATGTAAGGAAGCCTCCGAACAAGTGAAAATTTGTCCAATGTAGAAACACAAATCATGTGGTGCTGCTGTGCTTGGATTCTCTGTGACTGTCAAATATTTTTTTTGCAGAAGGCCTGGTCTGCAAATTGCATTCCAAGTGAAGATTACGTGTAATTGAAAATTTAAGTTTCAACAATAGCATAGATGCTTTTCTTAACGTATAAATTAATCCGCCAAGTAGCTGAATGTACTGTAACGCATCATAGCATTTGTGTTATGGCTAATGTCGGACCCTTTTCCATCCGATCTGCGGACTCCGATAAAAGAGTGGAGACATGA
This sequence comes from Trididemnum nubilum, assembly GCA_963965965.1. Lineage (NCBI taxonomy): Eukaryota > Metazoa > Chordata > Ascidiacea > Aplousobranchia > Didemnidae > Trididemnum > Trididemnum nubilum. The sequence goes on along the minus strand of OZ014481.1, from coordinate 5,063,620 downwards.
CATTTGTCAAAATTTTGTTAACATTCTACAGAAATTCTCGGAATACAATGAAAATGTAATTCTAGATTTTTTAAGTTTCAAGCAATGCTCTTTTTTTTTCAGTTTTATTCACTGAGAAAAGTGGTTCGAGATTAACAGATTGCCTTTCAGTTTGCGTACTGCCGTGACATTTGTAATTATAAGTACGCTCTGTTGTATTTCAGATAAATGGCATCTACTAGATATAGCGGTGTTGTTGTATGTATCTGTACAAGCTTAGTTTCTGTTCCTGTTTTGTGTGCTTTTTTGAACAATCCATTATTATCCCAAAAAATTCCACAGATTGCAATTCATTATGGCTTACTAGTGGCTGCTTTTGGACTGTTCACTCACGTGTTGCGGCCAAGCGGTAACTTTTGGAATTTTGAAACACGTGGAAGCGCATTTTATTATTTTTGTTGCTTGTTTACTCTCCTTTCAACTCTTCAACTAACAGTTCAAGGATCGAAATTTTCTCAGATTAAGCCAAAATTGCTGGATGAAAATTCATTGTATTTAAAAACTTCACAAGGAATCAGCTCTGAAATAGCATATTGTCTTTCATCATACGTACTCTGCTTAATGATGATCTCACGCATGGACAGATATTTTAGCTCAAGAAACTTAGCTTTGTATTGGTGTGGTGCTACTCTCACTAATGAATTAATATTTGGCATTTTGATGGTGCTAAATCGTAGATATTTGCTTGAATATTCTACTTTCATACATCTACTTTATATTAGTGTGGCGTTATGGTGTTTATATCATTTTTTGTATAGTAACCCGAGGTTGGTGCCATGTAAGACATGTCTAACTAGCTATTGGCCTTTAGCAGATACCGGGCTCATTACCCTTTTGTTTTTTTCAATTGGCTTCACTATTCTCAGAATTTTAGGAGCTTTCAACGTTCAACAGAGTCTCATTAGGGCTTATGCTTCATCAGTTGAACCGGTTATATTGGATCCATCGCTTTTTGCAAAAGTGTGGATCGCAATTACTTGCGTGGTTGGTATTCCATGTTCTGTAATGGCAATATCGTTTCTGAATCGTTTAATATGTTTTAAAAATGCTAACTTAGCTTTACTATACGCTGGAAGTATGATGCAAGGCACTTTGGTTTACACTCTTTATACTATAATTGCAGCCATTGCTGAGCCCAAATATCGTGTGAGTTGGAAAGTTGCTTTTGTGGCACTTGCTTTGAACTTTCTATTTGTCTTTTCTTCTCACCTGTATGTGCTTCGTACCATACGTACTGGTCAAAAACCAATTACTACTATTTGCGGCTATGCCGAAGACGAAGCCCAGGCTGATGAAGATGAATGTAGCGACAATACTGCGAACGATTGAATAAGCTTTTAACTATTGTATTTGTTCTATACTTCGTCATACAAAACTAACAACAATAAAATGATATAAATTTTAAAGTAGCGCTATGAATTTCCGTATGTGTTGTTTATGGATGCGGCAAGATGTCAAGTTGTACTAAATCATTATTTTTCCTTTCTTTCACTAAAGGTAATTCGCCTCTATTTATTCATTAGAAGTCGGTCCACAATCAACTGTTAGTTTTGACCATTGGTGCAACCAAAAGCGAGAGTTTTGGAGAACTAAGGCCCACCTCCCCTTTCCCAAATCACTTTAAAAGTTTACCCAAATATGCAAGCTATCATAACATAATATCTTATTTGAATGAGATACCCCTGATGATCCCGACTACGGGTGAAACAAACTGTAGGGTTTTAAGTTTTGATTTTTGACGTGTACTGTGTTTATGTTATGATGTTCGCTCTGGCCTACGCTGCCGAGCACGTTTTTGAATCGGTGGAATTCAAACTCCACTCATCGAATATGCAAGCTATTTAAACGTTTATTGGACTTGGTCAGTTGGTGAGGAGTGAGCTGAAGGATGGATTTCGACCTTTATCTATTTATTTCTTTCAATTGGCTTTAAAAATAAACAAAAAATTTTCGAAATAGTTCTGAAGTAGTTGTTTTTTCAAAAAATCACAAAATTTGCGCTGTGACTCACCTCCAGACTTCCGTAGCTTCCGGCGGTTAGGGACAAAACGCTGGCGAATTTAGTATATGCTGTAATTCAGTTGACCAGTTTATTTAACATGCTGGGTGATGGATGCATTTTTGATCAGAAAAATTTTAATATTTTGTTTAAACCCTTTCCTTACCGAAATACTGGTTGCGCGCCTAGTTCTAACGTTCCGTTTTCAAAAAAAACTTTAATTGTTTACATTCCAAATAAAATTTCTCTGACAACCAAAATTTTATTTCCTTGTAACTATTTTTCGACTCTGTGAGTGTACTTATAAAACTTAGTTGACTTGTGGTTGGAAGTTTGATTCCCTACTCAGCTCGAATCTGATTTGGTCTCCCCATTCGGTAGGAAGAAAATTACAATTTGAACTCACTAAAGATCGTTTGCCAACTCGCACCTCGGCTCTTTAATCCTGGATAGAAAAAATCAATTTTCATTTTATCAAATTGCCCATTTCTGAAGAGTAAAATAGAGTACTTAATTGTCAGTTTATTGTCCATAGTCGTACTTTGACTTAAATATTGTTGTAAAATTTGCAGCATAAAAAGTGTGATAACTCTACCGCCACTGTTAGTTTGTTGCTACCTAAAGTGCTTGTGTGTTTTAAACCTTTTGTGTCTTAGCCTTGCATTTTAATTTGAAATTTCACCGTGCAGTGCCATTACTTAACTCAAAACACCCTATTTGAAAACTAAGAGAAGTTGAAAGCACCAGTCAAACTTGAAGTAAAGCGAACTTTTACTGGTTGGATATCCCCTTGATGTCCACTAGTATATTCGATACTGGTAAGGCCAAGTAGGGCAAAGTGATAAATCTTCATATTCTCGTGGTCCAAATCAAATTACCGATCGGGGACGTTTTTTGCCTAAACCAAACCAAAAATGGCCGCATTATAAATATGCTCTTCTTTGATTAGATAAATATTAACGTCATACTAATGGGTCCTAACAATTGTCATATGCTATTATTGTTGCTTGCTGTACTGTACCGGTAGACGGTAGTACAGTACAAGTTAAAAGGTAGCTTGTACGATGGAGTGTTTTTTGTTTTCAATGAATAATTGCAACTAAAATTTTTAGAAAGTATGAATAAGCATAAAAAGTATGCCTGTTTTTATAACACGTAGATTTAGAGGCTTAGTACATAGCTTGTGTAATACAGTAATCAGTGTGATTACAGTATGGCTATTTTTAAAACACGAAATAATGTCTCAAAAAATTCCTATGATTATTGTTTTGTATGGCTTGTGGGCTACTGTTTGGGCTTTGTTGGTTTGGTTCATACCACCAACATTTGATTTTTGGTGCTTCGAAAAAAGAAAAAGCTTTTTCTATTATTGGTGCTGTTTAATGACGTCTTTGTCAGCCTCTCAACTAACTGCTCACATGCACAAAGCATATTCATCGAAAAAAGCCAAGTTGTTAGCGGGAAATGAAATATACTTGAAAACACCGCAAGGAATATCTTCCGAAGTGTTTCATTGTCTGCTTACGTATGTTTTGGCGTTGTATATGATATATCGCATGGACAATCGACGTAGTCCTCGAAATGAAGCGTTGTACTGGTGTAGTGCAACAATAACAAATGAAGTGGTTTTTATTGGGACATTAATTGCTTCCAAAGTGAGTCTTGCTGTGCTGCTGCAATATTCTGTTTTAGCTCATATTTTTTATATTATTGTTGCGTTGATGATTCTGAATTACTTTATGAGGGTTAATCCTAGGCTTGTGCCATGCCGTGTATGCGAGAAAAAACGAAATAAACGCGTGGATTTTGTACTTATAGCCCTTTTTGGAATATCTATGGTGTTTTCTTTTTTTCGAATTTTAGGAACAATTTTAAAAAACCAACTTTTACAGACTTACATTCAGAAATACGAACCAATAATGTTGCATTCCTCAAAATTTGGTTTGGTTTGGGTTGTTTTGACTGGACTTTATAGTATTCCTTGTTTCGCGTTTGCTATATTATATCTTCGTCGGTGTGCCTGTCATAAAACCTTAAACCAAGCCATATTGCAAGCCGGAAGCTTATTGCAGGGTACATTTGTCTACATATCCTTTTGGAGGCTTTTGTTTACGGATGCCAAGTTCAAAGTTAGAGGACTAAATTTCGCTACAACCATAACGCTCAATTTAATCCCGGTTCTGGCTGCTCATGTGTTTATATTTCGATGTATGAAACTCGGAGCATCAAGCTCTCCAATTTCTTGTGAATTTTTAAATGATAAAGTCAATTTTGAAGAAGAAGAAGCCGTTTCAACAGATGACGGCGAAGAACAGGAAGAACCCTGTACTTATTTTGCAGATCAAGATACTTATGATGAAGAAAATTGTGTCGCTGATGATGATGATGATGACGACGATGATGATGATGATGACGAGGTCTGCAGTGATGATGAAGAAGAAAGCGATGACTGTGAAAATAATAATTGTTCGGGAAAACTGCGAAACCGTCGAAGTGTTAGGTTTATAAAATAGCGTGAGTGCACCATACATTAACTCACGTCGCAGATGACAAGGAGCCAATGAACGTTTTTTGGTTGAATTTGTAAAGTATGGTTTATATGAAAACGTCTTGTTGGATTCTTAAAGTAGCTATATTGTGTCCAAGAATCACGGCACAGATAGTCTGCGCTAAAAGATGTCTTGAAGTTGAATTTGTGAATTATATTTTTATTGATGTATTTTTGGCATCTTTAAGTGAAATTTAAGTGAGCCATAAAACTGTTAACCAGGCTTAGAGTGTGTTCTGTCTGAACTATAATTTTATAAATTTTTGTTTATTTTGCATTATTTTTTCCTGAAAGATATTGTCAGCAATTGTTAGATTTTTTTACTTCGAAATGCAAGAATTCGTATCGTGTGGGCTATAGCGGTAAATGCAAGTGCTGTGCAATAGCGGTATATGCTAGTACTGTTTTTCTTTTCGTTTAATGTATTATTCATCGGTAATTTGTGATTGAAAGAAGACTTAAGGCCAAATCAATGGGACTATCTAAAGTTAAGGCAATCGTATCAGATTAGATTGGCGTTGACTCGATCCTTTTTGACCCAGCCGTTCTAGAGATATTCTACTTGAAACACGACGTAGGGACCTCCATAATTATAACTTTTATTCGCAACCCTGACGTTTCAATGCAGTAGACTAGGCCACAGATACCTATATTATCCTATATACAGGTTAACAGGGCATTCAAATCAAAAATTGTTTTGCTTGGCTCAAAAAATTGACAGATCTGAAGACTATCTTCACCAAATTTGAGCTTTCTAATACCTTCCATTTCCAAGATAAAACAATTTCGATTTTCTCTTTGAAAGTTTGCCAGCGTTGACAACTACAAATAAAATTTCAAAAACTTACAGCATGTTTGTAACTTTCAATAAGTGTTTATGGAAAATAAAGGGTCAGAATTAAAAATTAGATGCTTTTCAAGTAACTTTCAGCCAGCTTTCCAAAATTTGATCTTCTGTCGCAAATTACTATGCTGACAAAATGGCAACACTGAAGTAAGAAGAAAATTGTTAACTTTGAACTGCAATATCTTGAATACGGCAAGACATAGGAAGTTTAAAATTGGTGAGAATGCATTTTGGGCTTTTCCTAATATTTTAGTTAAGAATAAAAAACTTGAATGACCTTTTAAAAGGCCTCCTTGGCTTAGCTTAATTGCAACGCTGCCTTAGGATTGAACTAAGATGGCGTCGTCGATGTTATCAACGTTAGGGTTACCAATAAAATTATGATTAGAAAAGCCCCTATACGTCGTATTTGAAGTATAATTTCTCTGCAACGGCTGATTCAAAACGGATAGTGTTAATGCCAATCCAATACGATTGCCCTAATTTTAGATACCCCCATTGATTTTGCCTTCAGCTTTTGTTCAAGTAGAAACTGCAAGTTAAAATTGGGGCATTTGAATTGCCCTATGTATGTTTGTTATTGGCCAAGGCATTTTAAAAAGATGGGTATCCGCCAAGTAAACCAGTCGAGCTCTTCTTTCAGAGTGAAACCGGCAGCCGAGATTGCTTTCTTTGTTTTCTGTAATATGCACAAAGCACGAAAAATTCTAAATGTAGCAACAAATCAATGCCTAAAAAGTAGTGGATAGAGATGCAGGTTTTTTACCGGTATTTGTGCATGGTTTTTGCTCATTCGAATGTAAAAAACTTGTTTATCATCATAAAATGCTGGACATTTTTTCTAGTTAGAGGCTTTGTTCTTAATAGCGTTAAGTTTTTTTACGATATTTGACCGGTATTGTAATATACGAACCAAGTCAACTAAACGCGAACCAACCGGTCAGTTAGTTCGCGGTCAGTTTGCGGCGGTCAGTTGCCGTGGACTCAGTAAAATAGCAGCATGTTTCGGCCTACAATACATTATACTGTTTAACATCCGAGCATTCACAAGAAAGCATGTATTAGCGCTAATTTTTGTGCTAAGTCTTACGCATTATGTTTTTAGACAAAATGACTTGTTTTGTGGGTGTGACTATGTGTATTCTTGTCAGTGGCTGTTGGGCACCAGTACTGCGATATTTTCTTTGCGACAGGCAATTGTCCCATACGTTGCCTATGATCTGTGTTGAATATACGTTGTTTTTGGCATCTTTGGTGTTGCTCATTTTCATTTTAGAGCCGAACCCCGATATTTGGGATTTTGAAAAACGCGGCAGTGCGTTTTACTTCACTTGCTGTATGCTAACATGTGTTGCAGTCAACCAAATAACACTTAATGCTATGAGATTTAAATTAATTCAATCCGAAAAAGTAGCCAAGTTTTTTGCTGAAGACGAACCTTTTTTGAAAACCCCTTATGGAATATGTTCTGAGATGTGGCATTGTTTTTTCACCTACCTGATGTCTTTAATTTTAGTCTTTGTAATGGATAATGGCATCAATCCACGAAACTATGCTTTGTATTGGTGTGGTGCTACTCTAACCAGTGGTATGGTAACTGGGATAGCTTTGCTGGTTGGCACATATGCAAAGAAGTTAAAGTACTCATCTATTGCCAATTTGTTTTACTTTGTTGTTGCCATGTGGGTGCTCAGTCATTTTCTTCTTTCTAATCCCCGTTACATTCGATGTAAGCCATGCTGGTTCAGAAAATTCAGTTGGCATGAAGTTGTTCTCATTGCTTTGAATGCGTTTGCAATAGCTTTTCACTTTTTTCGTGTCCTCAGCATCGTTCGAGTGCCAATTTTTACGCAAATTCATTTTTTTGATTGGATCAATTGTTTGATTAAAGTTTATGCTCGAAGGTATGAGCCTTACATGTTTCACAATTCCAGATTCGGCCTTACTTGGATTATTTTTGCTGCTGGCTACGGGATTCCTTGTAGTTTTGTCACAGTATATCACTTACTTCGGCAAACTACTTTGGAAGGAGCAGACACAGCCTTAATGCATGCTGGTAGCACTTTACAAGGGACTTTTGTATACTTGTCTTACTCGGCTTTTTCTTCATCGGAAAAGCGATACCGAATCCCACAGAAAGTTTTGTTGATTGTAATTGCTCTTAATCTTCTACTTGTTATCACTTCTCACGTTTCATTATTGCTTTCCTTATTTGAGAAACCCTTTCACAAGCCATGTAAACAGAACCATAACGTGGAATATTTATTTGATAAGTATAGAGCAGATGGTCGCTGCTTACCGTCAAAAGAGAGTTCAGAAGACAGCTCAAGTGATGAAAGTTTTGATAGTGAAGAGGAAAGAATAATACGGATGCTGTCGCGTAGAAGATTACGACGCATTCACTAGCTGATATTTTATTTTTATTACCAAAATTAAAAAGGACTCTTATCCCAACAGACTGTTTCTCGACTTAAAGCCCGCGATCAAGGGCTGACTACGATTCTTTATGAAGTTTTATATCCACGTCTCAGGACTCTTGCGCCTAAACACTTAGGTCCCCATCCTCTCTGGTGGCTGAGCTTTGTGTTTTCAGGGAATTGATTATTGCATTTTGAGGTGGTGTGAAACTTTTTTTGTGGTGGGGGGCTCCACAACCACACTCAAGATGTCTTCAAATGGGGCTGCTCGTAAATTTTCCATCACACTTGCCCCATTTTCATGTTTCCCATATGGCTTAGCTTTTCGGTATGCATGAGACAAAACTATCTGGTTGTTTATTAAAACTATATGTTCTTTAAGTGCAGAAAAGGATGTTGTCCTGCTTTTGAGGTTTGCAAAAAAATCATCTATACGCAGATTCGGTGTAATAGTTTGAAAACTTGTTGCCAATTTGAATACTTTGGCATTGTCCATTTCGATTTTTATTGGTCGCTACAAAAACTACTTCGAGAGATCAGCTCGAGATAGGTTTTAATGAAGAAATAAGAATTAGTTGAGGTAATGAAGCAGTGCCCTAAATCTTGTTCCACAATTCCCCTTATTTGCGAACATAGATTTATTCCGTTTGGCTTTAACTCTGTATCACTAGCAACCCTGCGTTTCGAAATTTCGTAACATCACAAAAGGATGACTTATCTGAAAGAAGTTTGCCAGTTTTCAAAACTTCTTGCTCAATAAGCAACGCGATGTTCGATAATCTGCTAGAAAATTTTCCAAGTCATCCTTTTGTGATGTCACGAAATTCAAAACTGCAGGGTTGCCAATGGCACGGAGCGAGGAAGCGGAAACTGGAAACGGTAGAAGGGTACCACTTCCACTTTGACCATTCGTATCGAACCTCGAAAACTTAAATGGTTGGTGCAATTATTTGTAAAATATGACGAAAAGTTATTGTTCAATAAATTAGCATTTGCCCAGAGACTTTTTTAAAGGTTTACGGTCGTGGTTCATTATCAGAACCGCGGCCAACCCCTCACCGGTATTAATTCAATGAAATAACTATGTATAACCTACCAACCATTTTTTAAATCTAAAAGTGTTTAAAAATTAAAAGGTGTTTAACCGCGGCCAACCCCTCACCCCTACCGGTATCAATTCAACGATGAACTATGCATAGCTTACATACCTTTTTTTTAATTTAAAAGTATTTAAAAATTTACTGGTTTATTTCCTGAGATTTTCACGAAAAGTAAATATCTGGGTGCATATATTGATGTAACACTGCATTCTCTAACATAAACAAAGTGTCCAGTTTCAAGATTCAAATTTTCTCACTGACAATATATTCTTCTCGAAAAAGTAAACTAGGGATAACAATCATAACTTCTCAAAGTATTATAGAACTTTTAAACATGATGCTACAGTATAGCGCATGTCTTATTGGTTGCTAAGTAGCGTTGCTATATTAATGAGAAATATCTATTACAATAACTATGCAGTGTTTGTTATTTTGCAGTCTTGAAAATACAAATTGCTATGGAGAAATTTGGATCAAAGCCACACATAAAAGCGATCTAAAAAATTCTGCGATTGTTGGGACTAAATATAGTAATCAAGTAATTTACAACCGACGTGCATTAAAAACATCATTATACCTAGGGCTTGGAAATCCGTCCGTAGACCCTCGAAACAAGTAATTTAATTGTTCCTTTTTTCTGCTGACCGGTAAGAAAAATTAGCATCATTTGAAACGTATGGCCATGAGATTGAACGTTTCTCTCCAAATTCCTGGCTAAACTATGCTCAGATCCTTTAATTGTGAGAGCACATTTTGGACCATGATGATGTGATGAAAACATAAATCGTTTAGTTTTGACATATCTAGACAAAAAGATTCTTGCCGAAAAATTTTATGAAAAAAAATTAGCAAAATATTACGTCAAGTGTTGGAAACGGAAGCAGAAGCGATTTAGAAACTAGCACTTCCACATCCCTGGAACGGAGTCAAACGGATTAAATCTATTTTTGGCAGATAGGGGAATAGCCAAACAAAGTTTGAAAGGCACTCTTTTATTACCTTAAGTAATTCTCATTTCAATAAAACGAATTTCGAGCAGTATCTCTCTAAACATAAAAGATGATTGTGCAGCTACATACAACAAACATAAAAAATGTGAACTTTTATCTGCAGTTGATATATTTTATTTGGAACGGTACCATTGCCACTAATGAAAAACAAGGAAATGAGATGCAGTACAGTTATTGTTTTTGAACAACTTTACGTTTAAGATTTACTTCTCGAAGTCTTTGACTACTTAGTATCTCACTTACCGATTACAAAATTTTGTTTGCTCTCATGCTTAACATTACGAATGACTTATTACAATGTTATTGTAATATTGTAGCTTGTAGAAACTTATTGTCACGGTATTGCTTTATTTAGAAAGTAGATCAAGCTATGTTGTGACAAATAGTTTTACCACGATCTTGCGTCATCCGAATGAATTTAGTTCTCTCCCAAAAGTTTTTTGACAGGAAGAACTGATGCACAGAGCACAATGATGATGATGCACAGAGCTGGACAGCGCTGTTTCGAGCTTTTAGCTCTCATCAGCAGCCCTCAACATATTTAACCAAAGGTATTCCCCAGCTGGACAAACCTCTTGGCCAAACTGGACAAACCTTAATGCATAGCCGTAGCCAGACGGGGGGGGCACCCCCCAATTGCAATGTCAGCAATGATAAATTTGTTAAGAAAAAGGTCATAGTAGCTTCAGATTCTCTCGTTGGCTTGTCAGACAACGAAGACCTTTTTCTTTTTGTTTTCTTTTTTTTGGTCTTCACGTAAGTTTTAGCACAAAATCGGCCCTTCGATCCGTGAAGACCTTTTTTTTGTTTTTGTATAGGTCTTTACTGTGTAAGTTGTGGGTTGCCCTCCCCCCAATCCGAAATTGAGCTCCAACTGCATTTCGGGCCCCCCTCCAATCAAAAGTCCTAAATCGGACTGTGAAGACTTTTATTTTTGTCGTTTGGGACCCCCTAATCAAAATTCCTGGCTACGCCTCTGCCTTAATGGCCTGCACTGTGGCAGAGGCTTTCTAGCGAATAAACAATTTTTCACTTGTTTTGCGGAATAAACGATTTTTCCAGAGGTGGAGTCCTCGAGGACACAATTTGAAGTCCTTGGCCTTGGCCTCGAAACCTGCAAATCCTCGAAAATGCCTTGTTCTCGGCTCGAGGACAGCAGTATTTTTTGACTCAATGAAAATGGGCCAAGGCCATGACCAATTTTGTTTCGTCTCGAAGAACGCCAAAGAGCTTGCGAAAAAAATTTTGAAGGCATTTATTTTTTTTCGGAGAACGCCTGAATTTTTGGAAAATTTACGAATTTTTGAAGCGAAGACCTATTTTTTTTGTTGGAGAACGCCTAAATTTTTGGAGCGAAAACCCTTTTTTTTGGAGATCACTTCTGCGTTTTGTCCTTGGTCCTTGAGAGGATCTGTCCTCGGCAGGGCTGTTCTTGGCCTCGAGCCGTATGTGCTCGACTCCACCTCTGGATTTTTCACTGTACCAGTAGGGAAAATCGTTTATTCCCTAGAAAGCCTCTGCCACTGTGCAGGCCATTAAGGGTTTGGCCGAAAGGTTTGTCCAGCGAGGGAATACCTTTGGTTAGATATGCTGAGGGCTGTTGATGAGAGCTAAAAGTTCGAAACAGCGCTGTCAAGCTCTGTGCATCAAGGACTCCAGCTGCTTGCGGCTGCAGGGTTGGTAGTTGCTCTGGCCACCTAACTGCAAATGAAAGTTGTTCTGACTTTCCACGAGTCGGCCACGAAGGACGTCAAGCTTGTTCAGTTAGGAAGAACAATGCTATGCGATCTATTGAATTGAGAAGCGAAACCCGACATTAGGGTGCAGACAAAAGGTTGTAGAACATTAGGGCACAGGCAAACAGTCGCATAAGGGCGCGGACAGGGCAGACGCAAAGAAATGTAATCCTATGTGCTCTTTGAAGTTCCAAAATTTTAAAAATAAATATACTACAAAACCAAATGAAGCCTTTCATTATACTCACTGTATTACGCCAGAGCGTGTAACGAGTTTGCGGCGCTCATCTTCGCATCATTGCACCCGTGCACCACAGCTTCTTTCGAAGAAATGTTGCAGCGATGGCGAGTCGTTGGCAACGCTGTGTCTGATTTGACCGGCCCGAGATTCGATCCTTAGACCTACCGTTTCCGAGGCGAACGAGTTACCGCTCGACCAACTAGCCGGTGTTCATAAATAAACTACGATTCTCAAAATTTTGTATGTATCTTGACTAGAAAACTCGACACATTTACTCAAAATTACATTTTATTTTGCAAAATACACGAATTATTCAAATTCTAAAATTAGCAGGCAAAAAATGAAGTTTAGAGATATTTTCAAAATAAATGACCGATTGTGTCTGCTGTAATGCTGACTAAATCCATCTTGAGATAGTTTTTAATGGCTTTCTGATTGTATCAAATATTTTTATTCTTGAAATTTTTTTTCCTCCATAAACATTTTGAAGTAAAAAGTTTTAAATTTTGAAACCCCAATTAGGCCTAACCGAAAAGGTAGACTTGGAAATGTCATTCATCTTCTAATCAAATTTTTTTAAGTAGCCTATTGTTTGAGGTAACTCTGAGTGGCATAGCTCGACATATTTCCTGTTGCCAAACTGTTTGTTTGGCAAGCTCGATTATGTTTTGACAGATAATTTATTGTGGAGTTCGTTGTAAAATTTTTCGACGCCTATTTTTGGTTTATCAATTTTTCAATCGAGGTAGTCCGATAATTTCGTTTGCTTGGGAAGTTAAAACTTTTAGGAATTGTTAAATTTTCTGGTCAAGCTATGTACAAAGTTTGATATTCATAGCTTTTATTTACATAGTTTTTTTTTTAAGTTATGTATTCCAAGTGTTATCGTTTTGGGGTTATTTTTTGCTCTACCCGATATATTCAATGCGTTTTCCCCACAAAAAATTGTTTCACGTAAGTTTTTGTTTTGGTGGTTAGGGTTTCACTTCCACATTTCGTGAGCTCATCTGCTTGAATGCTGTGAAAGTGTGCGGTATTACGTTGAGTAAACATGTTATGTTCCTTGTTTGCGTACCACTGTGCAAAATAGAATAAAATTATTCAATATGGTAAATCTTGTCGTATAGCCTTATCGATCTACTTGAAATCTTATCATAGACTCTTTAGTAGACTGATGAAAAGCATTAAAGAAAAAAATTTGCTCTTGTTGCGAAGTTTTTTTGCGGTCACGCGTATTGGCTGATTTGATTGGACCAATTGGTAGAACGAGTGAACAAAATTGTCAGTTTCCATTCGACTAATATATAGTCTATGATGTTACTACGTTAAACCTGGATTGTATTTTTCTCTGCAGTAGTCAGGAAAAGCTGCTGTGCTCCCAAAAAGTGTAGTGGCAATGTGCGTTCAAACGGTTGGACAAGCCATACTAATTACAAAATTCTACCTTTGTCCAAATTCAGCTATGAGAATACGTGCTTTAATTCAACTGAAAGGGAGGGCTCACGACAACAATCAGCGAAAACGATATCTGAGGAATAATTTAGTGGGTATAGCTATCATTTTATCCTCCAAGTTTGGAAACAAATGGGCCATGGACAACTAACCAGGTATTGAACTGCGGTTTAAAGTTAAACCATTAAAAAATGTTCAAAATTTTATGGAACCATCTCCATACAAGAAACCATGAACAAACTATCAAAAATTGGCAAAAAAGTAAAATGTGACTTAAGTGGAATTTTTTATAAAGATTTGGAAAAACAACACCGCATAACCATGGATAAATTTCTGAAACTTGGCAAAAATCGACTCAACTCAAATTTTGATTTTTTTGCCAAAATTTGAAATTTTGCCGAAAATTTTTGCCAAAATTGACATGTTATCGAAAATTAAAAAATAGACTCAATTCAAATTTTGATTTTTTGCCAAAATTTGAAATTTTGCCCATGGCGTTAATCTTGACATCGAAAATTAACAAAAAATCGGCTCGACACAAATTTCTCATTTTTTGAAAATTGCCCATGGTTAGTTTTCCTCGTCATTTTACCGAAAATTGACTCCACTAAAATTTTGATGTTTTGCCAAAATTTGATGAAGCCTAAAAATCGTGACATTTTATCGAAAATTGAGAAAATATTGACTTGAATCAAATTTTGATTTTGTGCCGAAATACGAAATTTTGTCTATGACAATTTTTGATCAAAAATTGACAAAAAATCGACTCAATTTCAATTTGGATTTTTTGCCAAAGTTTGAAATTTCGTCCATGGTTATTATCCTTGACATTTTATCAAAAATTAACAAAAACTTGACTTCAATAAAAGTTTGATTTTTTGCCAAAATTTACCCGTGGTTAATCTTAACAATTTATCCAAAATTGACAAAAAATTGACTCAACTCAAATTTAGATTTTTTGTCAAAATTCGAAATTTGGCCCACCGTTAACTTTGCCTATAATTTATGCCAAAGTCTGCGCATAGTTAATGTTGACATTCCACGGAAACTAATTAACTCAACCCAAATTTTGATTTTTTGCCAAATTAAGAAATTTTGGCATGGTTAACCTTGCCCAAATTTGCCCATGGCTTAATCTTGACATTTTGTCGAAAGCTGATAAAAATCGACTCCACCGAAATTTTGATTTTTTTCTAAAATTTGCCCATGGTTAATTTTGACATTTTATTAAAAATTGACAAAAATTCGACTCAACTTAAATGTTTAGATTTTTTGCCAAAATTTGAAATTTGCCCATGATTAAACTCGACATTTTATCGAAAACTGACAAAAATTCGACCAAATTTGGATTTTTTACTAAATTTTGAAAGTTTTCCTATCGTTAACCTTGACATTTTGTCGCAAATTGACAAAAAATAGATTAACCTCAAAGTTTGATTTTTTGCCAAAATTTGAAATTTAGCCATGGTTAGTAGTTCTTGATTTTTTTTCGTAATTTTTGGAAAAAAATTAGGTATTTTAATGCATGCGGATCACATTTCGCACGTTTTTAGAGCCATTTGAAAAAACTAATTTTTTAAAATTTAAAAGTCAGTTGAAAAAAAATTAAATTGTTCACTGTTCAGTCGTCTATTTACTAACAGGTCATGTCCAAATTAAAACACGTTTAAAATCTTGCATTTTTGGATTAAATTTCGTTAGTGACGTGGCCCAGATGGGGGTAGAAAGGTGTATTGCTTCGTGAAATATTTTTAGCAGCACATAATAATTTAGTCTTGATTGATTTGCCTTGAAGCTTTTTGTTTTGTTATGAAACTAACCAGCCTTAGAAGTAAATATTTGATCTGGGGACCCAGGCCCCCTCAATTCAAATTTAATAGTTTGTTCAATCAGCATTTCCTCTATCTATTTTTTTTCAAAAGTATTTTGTTGCGTAAAAACTGGCGTGCAGGAGGTGGATTGCTATTTGAAGGTTATACAAATAGATGGTTACTAATCAATAATCATGTTAACGCATTACGTTCATAGAAAGGTTAGATGAGGACCGGAAGTCGTAACTGTTAAGAACAAAAACTCGGAATTTCTCCCCGGTTACATGTTTAAATTAGTTAGCAAAAAATTGAATTGAGAGGGGGCGGGACGCCTGGTCGTGGAATATTATCATTATTGCAACGAACAAAAATCAATTTTTTGAACGACCTAGTTTAGGATGCCAATTTTTTAAATCAGTAGAGACAAATATTTAGACATAGTTCGGGGGTACCCCCCCTTTCCGAGGACCCCCAAAATTAATTTTTTGAACGGCTAAAGGTAAGGCGCTAGTTTTTTTGATATAAGTTAACATGTAAGAGACAAATAGATTGACCTAATATTGGGGCACCCCCCAAGAAACCCTTCCCCAAAAGATTTATAGAAATCACTTTTTCAAACGGTTTAGGCTATAGCGCTAGTTTGTTTTTGATATCGGTTAACATTTAAGGGACAAATATATTGACCTAATATTGAACTACCACACCCCAGAAAACCCCTCCCCACAGAGGTGCCGAAACCCAGGGGATATATCCCCCCAATAATTTGACTGCATTCCCCCCAATAATTTGACTATGGTCTGCATCTGAGCGCTGGATGATGTTTAGACTATTTTTTGGTCTTCACGTGGTTTCGGGGACAAAATCTCTTTAATTTGCGGTGAAGACCATTTTTTTGGTCTTCACGTAAATTCGAGGACAGAAACTCTTCAATTTTCAGTGAAGACCTTTCTGTTTTTCGGTCTTCACTTAAATTGCTTACGTGGAAAAAAATCGTGGACGAGCTTCATTTCCTTCAAAGTTGGGAATAGGGCAAAATTGAAAATTATTCCCCCCAATGCTCAATATAAATCGCCAACACCGCCTCCCCAAAAATCATATTTTTGAACAGTTCAAGCTAGGGTGCCTTTTTTTTTATATCAGTAGATGTTCAAGAAACAAATATTTTGACATAATTGGGGGTACCATCTTGCCGGAGCCTCCTAATGGACCCTGCGAAGTTATTTTTTTGAAAGGCTTAAGCTAGGGCGCTAGTTTTCTTGAAATTTGTTGGTATTTGCGTCCATCATTCAAAGGGGTTGCTCCTCAGCAAGCTCCCATATAGTTGTTAATTACTATTGTACGCATGTGCTGTTGTGCGCGAAAATGCTAAGAGAAAGTGAAACTGAACAATAGGTTTGGTTGTCATCATTTTAATCATAGATAGCATTTCAATAGGGGAGGGGAAAGGGTCCTGGGCCCCCTGACTACGCCTATACTCTATTAGCTTCTTAAAATTAAAAGTCCAAAAAAATTTTGACGTTAAGATCATGATAACTTTAAGCCAACTTGACGTTACTGACAACCGCACTGTGCACACACAAAATTTTTGAAAGTAGCTCTAATCAACATATTCTTAAAATTTTGAAACATAATAGCGCCAAACTACAATGGAAATACAGCAACAACAAACAAACATCGCGAATAAATTTCAAAATTCTCGCTTTTATGCAAGTTGGATTTATATCGAATCAAAATGAAATATCGTAGTCAAAACCAATTTGACAATTACCAGCTTTTACCTGTGGGTAACATCATGGTGCAACCGATTGTTACGACATAGAACGAAACAATGTGATGGAGAATCTTACACAAGAAAACGTAATTGTTGATGGGAACATCCAGAGAATCAAACCAGACCGAAGAAGTACAAGCTGACGATTTTGTGAAGACGGTCCATTAATGACCAAACATCGATTGTTTTCGAAAAATCAGTCAACAAAACTTAAAAACCAAACTTGTTTAAAATTTCATAAAAATGATACTCTAAAACCGTAAATTCGTAATATTATTTTATATCAAATCAAACGTTTCATTAGGCCCATACTCGCTGTAATACGTCAAAGCGTTTAAAGAGTTTGCGGGGCCATCTCCGAGTCACTGGGCCCGGGCAACACAGCTCCTTTTGAAGAAATGTTGCAACGGTGGCGAGCTGTTGGCAACACTGCATCCCATTTGACCGTTCTAAGGTTTGAACTTCAGATCTCCCGCTCCAGAGACGAACGCGTTACCGCTCAACCAACTGGAAATAAATTTTCTAATTAGATTCTTTTTCGTAGAAACTGACCATGGTCGTTCGAGACCGAGTAAAAGGTTCCCTAACCGATTGTTCGGGCTCTATGACAAGACATTCCATTGCACCATCACCTTATCAACCCGAAAAAGCAAACACAAACTAACATATGTAAACTTGTGTTTTTTCAAAACTTAAAAAATCTAGAGGCAGTAGGAAAAATAGAATGTTAATGCATACAGCTGGTTGAAGTTGGTCAGAAAGAGTTACTTAGACAGCCAGTTAAAAATTCAAATGGATTAGAAATTATGTTGCCGCACCAGTAAAGTGTCAAAAACCGACACTTTTTGTGATTGTCAATGCAAAATACTGCATAATGAAAAGTGGCAAACAATAATTACTACTGACGTTCAAAACTTCAGTTCGTTCGTATTTAATAAACCAAGCAGTCACCGTCTGTCTAACCACACCAACGCGGAGTACTTTTCTAGGTTCCGTTTGCAAGTTTTTCATTAGGCTGGGTCACCGCAACGGGTAAACTGCTAGGCCCTAATGGGAAATAAGCGTAAAGAATCTTTCCCAAGAGCACAACCACGCATTTCCAGTTTAGGAATCGAAAAACTTCAGTAATAATCCCAAACAAAGTTTGAAGTAAGTGAAGACAATCATATAACGTAAAGATTAAGCTATACTTTTTTTGCTTTTTCACATAACGCATTGAGCTGAAGCAGAGTTTTTGGAAGGGTGTTCTTAGATTTAGTGGGATGAAAAGAGCGCTGCGGTATAAAAAAACTAGTTTAACCCAGGTGCCCCAATTTTTTTCTGTAAATTAAAAAAAGCTTACAATTGACAAATGATCAAGTAACAATACAAACCTACAGCTGGAATTGCACTCGGTAAGCTTACACTACTCAATGCACTAAAATGCTTTGAGAGCAATATTTTCTCGAGTATTATTTTCAACAGTATCTTGTGATTTTGAGGACGCTGTACCACTATTAAGATAATCTCCGGAAGAAATACTGTTGAAATTGCCAGTAAAATCGACCAGACATAATATTATGAAAACTAAATCGGTACAAAAATGGTTTTAGAAACTATCTCGTGACAATGCCTTTTAACCCTGCTCGAAACCAGCATCTACACATTAGTCATACAGACCAGTGACCACTACACATTTACTGATCTATATCTTTTACAATTCAGAAAAATATCGATTAATGCTCTGACCTAGCTGTTCATTGAGCACTGTTACAGAGGATTGAAAGCAATTTTAAAATTTGCTGATTATGTAATATATGTATATAAACTACTGATATAACAGTAGATTACCACAGTATTAAAAAATTAAAACTTATAATAGGTTTCAATCTTTAGTGCTTTAATACAGTAGTAATCTACGGTGATATTTGCTGTAACTCTTCGTTATTGAGCGCTTTTTGAAACCCTGATATCAACCACACACTGATACCAATGATATGTATACATAGAACAAGCAGATGCTAAACACAACACAATCACTATTAACTAAGGTACAGTGATCAATTAGCACATTAGTTTTAATTAATTTCATACAAATGCATAATAAAATTTCATATAAAATAAATAAAAGTTGCTCACGGCTCATTGCAAGTAAAAAAAAAAAAAAATTAAACCACATAATTCAATCCTTTGTTCCGTTCCATACACAAGTTAAGATTTCTTTTTCTTCGATTTTTCTGGATGAAATGGCAAATGTTTGGTAAAGAATCCACACATTTTGAGATTGCGAAACATTAGCAAGTGGGCAGTAACTACCAATAATATGTTAGCTACTAGCACAACCGGAACCGAGTTATCAGGAATTCGAAATTTAGGGTTAGATGATGGGTACCATGAATAACTCAAATAAACAAATGAACCTTGTAATGTTCCAGCAGCAAAAAATATTGATAGATTGACAGTCCATTGGCTTAATGGTTTGGTGAGATTGTAGAGTGTTGCAAAATAAAATGGAATTATGTAAACTGCTGTGTATAACGCCCAAGTACTACCAAAACGCGCTGGCTCATAGATATATGGTTCATAATTGTCAATATAATATGCAACAATGGGAAATCGTGATCCTAAGGCCCCAAGGCCTCGAATTAAGTTTAAACACATTGCACACAGTAGCAGAAAAGATATAATCGTATCAAAAAAGTTCAGTTTATTTTTTGACTCTTTGGGTTTGGATGACTTTTGGGATCCTGCAACCATGAAAATCGGATGAATTATGGGCTTGCCAAGAAACCTGCAGAAAATCCAAACCGGCAATCCAACAAAAATAACATTCATCAAAACAGTGTATTCTAATGTATTAGAATACGAACCACTAAACGTTCCAATTAATACCACAAACTGGCTTGTAATGATGCTTCCACACCAATAGAGTGCAGTGATCCTGCAATCTAGTTGGTTATCAATTTGATATATAGCCAGTAACTGCAAAAAGTAATTCACAACTGCATTCCAAAGCTGAGTTGTAATCCCAAAAGGAGTTTGAAGATATGGTTCACCACTCATTACATAGGCATCTTCTCCACAACTAATCAATTTTCCATGACAGGATTGCAATGTCAAATCAGCAACACAAGCCCACATAAAAACACAACAAGTGTAGAAAAACAAGCCTCTGCCTTCAAGTGATTTTGCAGAGTTTCTTTCAGAAGGTCGCAAAAATGACATAACCAAAAACGCGATCACAGCCAGCACACCAAACCCGATCATCATCAAATAGATTGGCTGCGATAGGATATCATGATTGTTCACAGTAAGTACTAATGGTACTGATGTCAGGCTGATAATAATCGAAGTTAAAACACCAGTCAAATTTACCATTGTCACTTCAGTCAGTTATTAGCCTGTTTCCTGTAAACAACACTTAGAGCTGATTAACAAAGTTTCAGACCAAAACAGATTATATCTTGTTCACCTTAAGTAAAAACCAAGTAGTGGTTGAGTGGATAGAGTGTATGCTACTGAAATGGTAGACATGGGTTCTATTCCCAATCAGATCAAACCACAGACTAAAAAAACTTGGTATTCACAGAGGTGGGCACAAATAACATTACATCAAAAGAGCAACGATCTTTTCAACCAGAGAAAAGCGTAAAATGCGCAATTTTATTTTTTATTGTTAAAGCGCAACGCAACTTCCGCAACGAACTTTTTGATTCAGTTGAAGCGCAACGCAATTTGCAATTGCGGAACGGCATTTTCGTATCTAGTTAAAGCGCAACCTAACTTCCACAATTGAAATTTCACAACTCAACGCAAATACCGCATTTTTTAGCAATTTTAGAAAAAAAAGAGAAATAATTTGCTAAAGAAGGTCGACATTAATTAAGATTACGATCAAAATGAAAAAAATTGAGTTCTATGTATAGAATTGCGCTATAAACCACAAAAATTTTGAAAGCGCAGCGCAATTAAAACGCAACAAATTTTAAAGTTCTACCTTAGTCCGAAACGCAACTTCCGCTATGTTTCAAAATAAAATAATTGAGGTGCAACTTAACTTCCGATATTACGGAAGTTGCGCTTTGCCAACCTCTGGATATTCACAGCTTCTCTACTTGACGATCTGCATTAAAAAGAATAGTGTGCAGCCTTCACTGTACGTGGCAAAGAGGTGGCAGCTTAACTTCAAGACCAAAAGGTCTCTTGGCTGTCTCCCAGCCAAGGCAACACGGCAAATAATGATGCAATTACTATCAGTGGACCAAACAAAATTTGATTCAGTGAAGCTCATTTTTGTAATTGAGCAAGGATCTTGCACATTCATCAAAAATGATTGCATGTGTCTTGTCAAACCCCCAATTATCGCCATTGGGACAGCATTAGAAATTTCATATCAAACTGTAAAAGCAATAATACTAATCAAAAGAACAATTATACTAATGAATCGACAATATAGCATCATTTCATTTCAGTAACGTGATTTTAATTTGGGTTTACTGACAGAAGAAAAACATCTGGATTCAGTCTCATCGGTGTTACTTCAACAAAATGCAACTTGAAAAGCAAACCAGCACCAACATGAACTAATTGCAATAATCACACATTACCATAATATTATTCAACTACTTGAAATAACACGTAAATTTGCATAGAAACTGCACATACGGTATGTAGAGTTCGCAAAAAACAACTCAAAAACAAACTAAATTTCATTAAATTATACCAATCAAAACTAAAAATTAAAAGAAACAAAAGCATAATTTAATGGATAACAATCAGACTTTATCAAGTACCAAAACTTACAAAAAACAATCCTTTGGAACATTCATTACAAAAGTTAAGATTTCTTTTTCTTCGATTTTTCTGGATGAAATGGCAAATGTTTGGTAAAGAATCCACACATTTTGAGATTGCGAAACATTAGCAAGTGGGCAGTTACCACCAACAGTATGTTAGCTACTAGCACAACCGGAACCGAGTTATCAGGAATTCGAAATTTAGGGTTAGATGATGGGTACCATGAATAACTCATATACACAAACGAACCCTGCAATGTTCCAGCAGCAAAAAATATTGATAGATTGACAGTCCATTGGCTTAACGGTTTGGTGAGATTGTAGAGTGTTGCAAAATAAAATGGAACTATATAAACTGCTGTGTATAACGCCCAAGTACTACCAAAACGTGCTGGCTCTTTGATATATGGTTCATAATTGTCAACATAATTTGAAACAATGGGAAATCGTGATCCTAAGGCCCCAAGGCCTCGAATTAAGTTAAAACTCATTGCATACAGTAGCAATAAAGATAAAATCATGTCAACTAAGTTTAGTTTATTTCCAGAAACTTTAGGTTTAGAAGACTTTGACTTCAAGGATCTAGCACTTGCAGATATTGATATTGGAAGAATTATTGGTGAGCTAAGAAATCGGAAAAAAATCCAAATAGGCAAGCCAGCAAAAATGACATTCATCCAAACAGCATATTGAAGTGCATCAGAATACGAACCACTAAGACCTCCAACTAAAACCACAAACTGGCTCGTAATGATGCTTCCACACCAATATAGTACAGTAAACTTACAATCCAGTTGGTTATCAATTTCATATATAGTCAGCAATTGCAAAGAATAATGAACAATTGCATTCCAAAACTGAGTTGAAATTCCAAAATGGGTTCGAAGATATGGTTCTCCATTAAGTAAATAAGAATCTTCTCCACATTCAAACAATTTTACATGACATGACTGTATTGTAAAATCAGCCACACCTCCCCACATAAAAACACAGCATGTGTAGTATACCAAGCCTCTGCCCTCAAATGATTTGGCAGGTTTTAAATCAGAAGGTCGTAAAAATGTCACAGCCAAAAAAGCAACAACAGCCAGCAAACCAAACCCGATCATCATCAAGTATATTGGTTGTGATAGAATATCATGGTTGCTGACAATATGCACCAATGGTGCTGATGTCAAACTGATAATAAATGAAGTTAAAACACCAGTTAAATATACCATTTTGAAGTAAGGCCTATAGTATTTGTATTGACTTCAGACTTGATATCACTCTCTAAAATATTTTTGAATATTAAAATTTAAAAATAAACTAAGCTAGCATATCAATAGGCCTATTTGTTAAATGGAGTTCAAGATCAAGAAGTTTGGATGGTTGACATGTCACGTTGAAACTTTGACAATTCTTATATACGTTAATAACCAAATCATACATTGCCAAATTGGAAAGACCAAGCAAAATTTGTTATATTTCACATCATATGTATATACCATTATTGTTTGCAGTCATGGTAATTTCAGAAGGGATCTAAATACTATCCAATAACCAAATTGAAGGGTTCCATGGGATGTTGATTATCCAACAATTTGATTGATACAGGTTCATTTTATTCAAAGTATTTGTGCATTACAGATTAGGTCATGGTTATTCAAGTGGCGGACCATGGTCCACATCCACACCTCAGGAGTGCTAAATCTGGGCGTTCACACTTTCTAAGAATTTACTTTGGGGATGTGAAAATGGACTTCTAGGGGTGGGAGTTCATTTTATTGAATCCGGGGGCTAAACTTGATCCAATTTGCATTGAAGGCTTTTTTTTTGGTTTTCAATCGATTCCAGGGACTGAACCCGTTCTAGATTGAGGACTGGACCCAACAAGTTTTCATCTCTTGCATCTGTGCCTTTGCTAAAACTAGTTGAGTACCCCTAGATTAAATTAATAGTACCGGTACATTATCATGAAAAATAACAGATAAATGTATATTAGTTATTTAATAAAATACACACTGTATATTTTTTTTTAGTGATCTACTAAATAAATATGAAATTCTGTATGCAACTCCATCTGCATATATTACACTATGCAAGCTAACAGTAAAGTCTTCAATTCTTCATGCAACCAATCTTGGAGACTGTGAATATGACCACACAATCTTCAAGTCAGCAGTTTCCCTATGCTGTATATTTCAAATTATTACATGAACAATTTCAAACCAATCGACAAAAATAGTTTCTCTTCCATAAAAAGCAACACAGACAAAAAATAGGCAATAAAAGTATTTACAAGTTTGAAGAATATATACAAAATAGCTCCCCCCTATAAAAATAATAAAAAAAAGCAATAATGATGAAACCAACATGTATTGCTTAGGTGGTTTTGGTTCAGGTAAAAATAATAATAATAAATAAGAATCAATAAATTTAGCAAATCCAACCAATCTTACATTTACACATTAGTATTTACAAGTGAATCTGTTAACTAGCACAGTAAGATATTAAGTGGTTTTTATAATGCTTTTTAAATGACTTTAATGACAAAATTTTCAGATCACTTGGCACTTCGTGCAATAATGTGGGACCAATATATTGAAACAGTTTCTTTCCAAAGTTAGTCTTTATTTGTGGTAATAGTTGAGTTTAACTTACATGCTTTATTGTCACTTACTAATAAGCGGTAATATAAAGGTAAAAAAGCAAAAAGCACGCAGTGTCGAGGAGATGTGAAAGACCAGAGTTGCAACCATTAAGACTGCATGATCACTGAGTCTGCATCTCCTCTAATATACATCATTACATCTGATTGAATGTCCAGTGTTCTAATTGTGTCATTTTGCAACTGGCTTAACTGAATGAAATTGCAGTTTGTCTAGATTTTGGCCAGCAATTAGAATCAATTTAATCACTTTTAATTGAAATACATGACAGATTTTAAAAAAAATTACAGTTAGTTCATGAAATAGGGGTAATGAACAGGCTAGAAAAGGTTTAGCCATAATTCCTACAGTTCTTTTATGCAATTTTTTGATTGAGTCTAGAACACATTTTGATGCTTGTCCCCATACTATGATGCAATACTGTAGATGTGAATAAACTATGCCACAGTAAACACTTTTAAGAGTGGACAGATTAACCAAATTTTGTAATTTTGTCAAAGCAAAGCATCTTTTAGCAGTTTTAGAGCAGACTAAGCAAATGTGTACCTTCCATGATAACGAGTCATATCAGTATGCCAAAATATTTGGTTTCCTTTTTCTGCGTTATTATATGATCATTTACTGTAAACCGTAACTAAAATTTTCTTTTTTATACCATATTAACAAAAATTCAGTTTTGTTGTAATTTACATTAATAGCCTAGGAAATTTGTTTAAACTTATCCAATCTGCAACTTTTATAATTTTCTGGCTTACAACTTGTTGCAATGTTTTGGAAGATTTTGGATAGTTAAGCTAGGGTCATCTGCAAATAATCTAGTTTTAAAATTTGATGCAGCAGGCAAATCATTCATATAGATTATGAAGAGAAGTGGGCCTAGAATTGATCCATGAGGTTTGAGTAGGCTAGTTGTATATTCATTTTCTTTTATTTATAACTGTGTAATGTTTTCTGTAATTCAGATAATTTTGAAAAAGATCAAATGCTAGTCTTTGACACCATATTTTTGTAATTTAAGCAGTAATACTTTATGATTGACGGCACCAAATAGATCATGTTTTTGAAAAGAGTGGTATAAGCGAGTATAAATACATTTTAAAGTATTTTTGAGAACATAAGGGAAAGCAGTAAAATATAGGATATGATACCGATAGGTCTGAGGTCTATGATTGCTGCTACATTCTTTTGGGCCTTTTTTGTAAATTGGTTTTATTTCTGCTAATTTTAGTAATTATATACTGCACAAAGATTATGGAAAATGCCTTTAAGTTGCCTGAAGTACGTTGTACCTGGTACACAAGGCATGGGTGACTATTAGGCTTTGTGTACAGTAGGCCTACTTACTACTGATATACTCTCCAGACTAAATATACTGTCGACAGCATGGCCGAATGGGTAAAGGCATCGTTTTATGACAACCCTGATTGAATGATCCGGGTTCAACCCACACCCTGGTCACGCTGTTGCGTCCTTGGATAAGACGCTTTACGATGACTATCTCTGCTTGGTGGCTTCGAACAAGCAGCAAATTTAGTGGACAAGAATTTGAAATAATCCACAGGAACATTGGATCATCAGAAACTCATAAGCAGGTGCGGATTCCACCAATCACTGATCACAAAGCAGTCCTGGTAATGAAAATAATAATAATAATAATCTGTTTTATTTCAGACAACTACAGTCTATAAGTTTAAAGAAACAAAATAAAAAATAAAAAAAAACTACAAAAAACCACCAAGGGAACCACAAGGGTACCGGTACCAGAGATATCGCAACTCTGGGCAGGGGAACCATAGCGATTCATATGGAAAAGGAGAAAACAATGCCGATCAGCAACCATTTTTCAAAAAACAAACTAAGACAAGAGGCACATATGTACAAGCGACACACTTATTTACAGATTACACCAGTAGAGTACAATTGTAGTATTATACTCATAATACTTGGACAAACTGAAACTGTTTGAATTCATAAGAGACTTTATCCAATTATTTGGAGACTTCAAGTATCTTTGCACAAATCCATAAACATTTCTGTGATTAGGGCTTGAAATATTGGGATCTCTGCAGCTATGAGACCTTCATTAACACTCATAAAACGGGGTATGCTATGCAAAATTCTGTATATAAGCATCATTATTCATTGTAGCCAACACGCATGCGATTAAAAGTATATCTGTATATTGCATGTAATTGTGCCATACATGACAACCATATTGGGAAGTACAGTAACAACAAAACAACATATTTTCTGTGGTACTTGAACATTTTATAAATCTCGATCGCAATTTATTTGCTGCAGAATTCTCACTTGGCGTTTTACCGGTATGTCGTTATGTCGAAAAGTGTGCAGATCATCCAACGAGTTACCGGTAGCGTCTGACGCAGTCTGGTGTCAGGAGGATAAATCGGTATGCGCAACAACAACAACTCTCTAGCCAACATGCTTTGTCATTCCGATTTTAAACAAAAAATTAGCAGACTCCTTCGAGTGAAAAACACTCTATTAGCCTGGCCTATACAGTTACTTAAAACACTGTGACCATGTGATTCATTCATCCCAGCCATTTTGCATATCAGTCATAACTCTTAGCCTAAGGTAAGACTAACCAACCTGCTAACACACAATCTGAAAATAAAAACTCGGCTTAGCAAGAGGGCTACGTTGAAATGGTTGAAGTGAAAAAAGGCGATGTACGGTTGGTTGAAAGAAAAAAAAAGAAGTCACTAAGCCTACCTATTAAATAGTCACTCTTCGATATAATAAATAGTCACGACTGAGGAATAAATTCTATTACTACTGCTACCAGGATATTGCTACTAATACTACCAAATAGTCACAAATTAATAACTAAACGGGAGCTTGCTGAGTAGCAACCCTTTGAACGACCGACGCCAATATCAACAGATTTCAAAAAAACTAGCGCCCTAGCTTAAGCCATTCAAAAAATTGATCCCCGGGAGGTGGCACCCCAAACTACGTCAAAATATTTGTCTCTTAAATATCTACTGATATACAAAAAACTGGCATCCTAGATTAAGCCATTTAAAAAATTGATTTTGGGGGGTCCCGGGCAGACCCGGCGCCACGGGGGGCATACCAGGGCCGTGCCCCCAAATGACTGCTTGTGCCCCCCAAACGAAAATTGTGCTCCCCCAAGCGAGGACTGTGCCCCGAAGAAATTAACAAGCTCGGGGCTACTGGAGCGCAAATCGAGGCCCAAATTGGTGTTTTTGTGGACTGACACCGGATTTCATGACGTTTTTGGAATGAAGACCTTTTTTTTTGGAGATCACCTGTTTTCGGCAGGAAAAACTGCTTGAATTTACGATTTCGGAAGGAAAATCCCTTTGAATCTCTGCTCCTCACCTTGTTCATTTGATCCAGACTGGGATAAGTTTCTCGTGCCCCCGTGTCCCTCTCGAATTCACACAAAATAAACTTCTTGTGCCCACCCAAAATTTATTTCTGCCCCCCAGTCACGCTATCCTGGCGCCGAGCCTGGTCCCCGGGGGTGGTATCCCCGAAGTATGTCAAAATATTCGTCTGTTAAATATCGACTAAGATTAAAATAAACGGGCACCCTAGCTTAAGCAGTTCAAAAAATTGATTTTTGGGGTGTCCATTTGGGGGGGTGGCATCCCAAACCATGATAAAATATTTGTCTGTTGAATATATACATATTAAAAAAAAGCTGTCATCCTAGCCAGAGCCGTTCAAAAAATTTATTTTTGGAGGTCTCTTTGGGAGGTCTCTGGGGGATAGTAGGCTACCCCCAATTTATGTCAAAATATTTGTCACTTAAATTTCTATTGATATTAAAAAAAACAAACTGGCATCATAGCTTGAGCTGTTGAAAAAATTGATTTTGTGGGGGTCCATTTGGGGGACTTTCCGGAGGGGTGGTACCCCCAAATTGTGTCAAAATATTTATCTGTTAAATATCTGCTGATATCCAAAAAAACTAAAGCCCTATCTTAAGCCATTAAAAAATTTGATTTTTTGGGCCTCATTTTGGGGGGGGGGTTCCTGACGGAATCGCCCCCGAAAAATTCGGGAGACAAAATTGCATTTGCACCTCAACAACTTTACAGAAAAATTAGATTTCGATGCTTTGTGGTTTAGGAGAAGAAGAGCGTACAAGATTTAGGAAGAAAAAAAAAGGGAAAAAAACTCATCGAGGCCAAAAGTGGATTCGTAGGGATAAAAAGGTATCTTAAGCCATATCACCATGTAAAATATTTTTTGCCGTACTTCAGCCATTTCTGAATGAGACCGCTTTTTACGCCAAACTTTTGGAGCGGTTTTTGGGTCCTGAAGCCAAAGTCACGAACGAACGGTTTATTTTGTTTTTGTTGCTCACATCAATAATAATCATTAAAACACACCACGTAAAATACTCAAAAAGACAACAAGGATGCTGCGAAGTGACCGGTTTAGGGTCTTCAAGTCAAGCAGTCACCCTAAAAGAGAAGGATTTCACAATACAATAAAATACAAATAACAGAGCACTAACTACTGAGCAAAGCAGTAAGCATTTAAAAAAAAAAAAATTACCTCGAAAAAAAATACGAGATTAATTACCTCAAAATTTGATAAAAGCGTTCAAATCAATAATCTCAAACTGCTGTCAAAATTTCAGGTAGGCCTAGCTAGAGTTAATCGTTTTCGAGTTGTAAGCAAAACTATGAAACTTCGCACTCATTAGTTTGAAAATGGGCGACTAAAAACGAAGGAACACGTAACGCCAGCGTCGGTCGTTCCAGATAGTGACAAAAAAAAGTATTGCAAACGTAGATAACTAGGTATACACTTAGAGCAGCTGCAGCTTTTGCATATTTGTTACAGGAGTGTGACGGAGCGCTCTCGGCTGCTCTTGGATGCGCTCAGTGTTGGTTGTTGTTGTTGTTGTAGTTAACTCGACTGGCCCAATCGGAAGAAGCCCTGGCAATTATGCCGAAATCCAAAAAGCAGAGGTGGAGTCGAGGCCAAGGCCAAGAAAACAAAAAAAATCCGAGGCCAAGGACCGACTTTCCGAGGACAGACAAAAAGTGCCCCCCAAAATTTTTTGTGCCCACCCAAACACACTACCCTAGTGCCGGTTCTGGACTATAGGACTAAATCACCTTCCCCCTTAGCCAAGTCATTTAATTGAAAAGTGCAGCCTAGCCCAATGCTTTATTTTACGTCGATTTGGTGCCAACTCCTGGTTACCGAAAATTCTTTGTCGGTTCAATAAACTTGTATAGACATCTAAAGTTTCATTGAAGAGTTTGAATATGCTGCTAGTTTTTGCAGTACATTTATTTCGATTTTTATTGTAGGCAATTATCGCAAATGGACGAGTGAAAGCAACTTGTAACTTCAAGGTTAAAACAGAAAGCAGTATCCGGTAAGGCCCGGTTTAAACAGTGCGTAAAATTGTGAGCATACGAGCGTATCCTTAGTTTAGTGTAACCAGCCGACAGCTTGCAAGGTGGTGAGGCGGTATAGGTCGTGCGTATCAAACTTTTCTTTGAAAATAACTGGGATAACGCTCGTATACACTCACGATTTTATACGTCGTGTAGGTTGGACCTAAAGCATTGTTCTGCTTTTGTACAACAACATTGGAAAGCAAGAGCACATCCAGCATGCCCCAAATCATCATCAGCAGGTTTAAAAACGCCTGCTTTTTTCCTGCATGCGCTTTGCTTCTCAAATAATTTTAAAAAACAGAAAAAGAAAATTAAAAGTACGGGTACTAAGTCTAGGCATCTTGTCAATTAGAATTTACGCAAGGTGAATGCAGCGAAGTTCTGAATTATTTAGCAGCTATCAACCTAATATTGTAATTCATTCACGCATCAACTTGCTGAAGGATGAGCTCAACGGTCTTGATGCCACAGATAAACAACAGCTGTTACAAGGATAAATTGACGAAAAACAGCCAAGGTGCAAAAGAAATAAGATTCAACAAGCGCAAAAACGCAGCTAAATACCCAACTAATTTAAACGTTCATGCAGTGTTTCCAATCAGATTTCGAAAAAATAGAAAATTCCAATATCGATCCCAAGACGTTCAATCATCTAGTTATCTCCAAAAACAAGATTATCAGTGTTATCATAGATTAGTTGCAGTAGGAAAGCTACCCAAAATACGAGAAAACAATTTGCTCTTGACTGAGTTATCAGCATATGCAAATTTGCGAAGAGGAGTTGGATATTCAAACGGTAAACAAGCGTTATCTCCAATATTAACAGTTCATAAATCAACCAGTGATACTTTGCTACTTTCTCCAAAGCTTTTTTCGAGCAAGCTGCTGCAAAAAGACACAATTTATCCACCAAAACATCATTTCAGCAGCTTTCAGAGTTTGAGCGCAAGCACAGATATGAGTATGACCACTACCGAAGATCAATACACGATTTATGATTCTGACATGGACAATGAACTTGAAAAGTCGTTGGATTCAAAAAAAAGCCAAAGGAGCGTTTGGCTACCTAGTCTCAGCAATCTCTCGTTAGAATCCGACGAAGCTGAAAAACGTCTATTAAAGGTTCTACCCAACTCTCAAGATGTAAATGGAACGCCAGTGAATACAAACCACAGTGGTCCGCGAAATGAGAGTATCAAAAAGATGGATAAGCAAAAAAACAAAGTAATTGCAATCCGTGATGAGAAAGTCAACTTACTAAAAGAAAAGACGCAAACAGTTTCTATCTCTTTTAACAAACAACAAACGAAACTTCCAAAACTATCCTTGAAAGAACTATCCGAAAAACGTAATAAAAAAAGTGGAAGCTCGACAAGAAGCCAGACAATGCCTGAGATCGGAATTGCCAGGAAAATTGAAAAATCTAATTTATCATCTAAGGATCAACTGCCAACATCTTTTCATAACGAGTACATGACTCTGCCACTAAGAGGTGAAATGAAAAGGTAAGACGTCAAAATCAAATATTTCATTATACTCGCTGTATACGCCAAAGCGTTTAACGAGTTTGCGGGACCAATTTCCGCGTTATGGCGCCAGAAGGAGCAACGGACCCGGATCGGATCCGGATCTTGCTGTATTTTCTCGGATCCGGATCCAGTTTCATTAGAAGGTGTGGATCCGCATCGGCTCTGGATCTCAAAAATTCAAATGTTTTTTTAAGATCCGGATCGCTTCCGGATCTTTTAATATGAGGATCTGGCAACATCTGTATTGCGCCCGGGCAACACAGCTTCTTTTGAAAAAATGTTGCAGAGGTGGCAAGTCATTGGCAACTATGAGTTCGATTTGACCGGCCCGAGACTTGAACTTCAGACCTCCTGCTCCAAAGGGCAAAAGCGTAGCCGCTCGACCAACTGGCCGGTGCTGGGATGAGACTCCAGTAGTACTTATTTACCTTAAGATCTACTGCAATAATGTTTTGGAGTCGTTTACATGTTTTCGGTTTTTGTTGGTATAGTACCGATACGGAATACGAAAATACGGATTATAGCATACAAAATATCTAATTTTTTCATCAAATTTTAATAAACCTAAAAGCTATTTTTGATATATAAATTTCCAAATTACAGATTGGAACAGACTAAAGATGATTTGATACGTCGGAATATTTTTCTTCAGAAGGAAATTGAGAAAGAAAAGATAGAACTATCCAACATGATTTCACGCAAAAATTTAGATGCAGTCAAAACGAAAAATCAACAATTGCATGAAATCCACGAAGCAACAAACCAAACTGTAAGATGTGTAATGAATTAAGTCGTGTACCGTGCGTCAGGTCTGGCGCCGTAGTTGTGTGTTTGGGGGTGCACAAAAAATTTGGGGAGGCACATTTTGTGAACTAAGTAGACAAACGTTTTATCAAGAATAATAACCACAGTACTGTTAGGCTACTTGAACCATTTTACTCGATCTGTCTTGCTGTTTCATAGAAGAGCGCTTGTAGTGACCTGTTTTGGGAAAAAGTTTGCTGGTACGTTACTTCGCCGTAAAAAATACTAAATTACATCGCCACAAGCAATGATTTGGGGGTATAATCCTATAATGCACCCCGTGGCGCCGGGCCTCCATTACATTCAAATCCATAAACTAATCCAATCAGAAGATTCCATAACTCAAAACATGATTGATTAATTGCAAGCTACTAAGCCTGGGGCGCCAGTGAGTTTGAGAGGTTAGGTTGTGCCATGCTGACACCAGTTTTTAAAATTATCACTAGTTCCCTGATGTTCAAAACTGCCATGTTGAAGAACCATGGCGCAAACTTATTTCATTTTTAACATTAGCTCTGTTACACCACCTTCTTGAGTTTTAACCTATGCTATATTTCAGATCCAAAATTTAACCAGCCAGATATCAAAAACCCATCATTCCTTCAACAAAATCAAAACCGACCTAGCCGAAAAACTGAACCAAAAAAGGTCATTAGAC
Organism: Trididemnum nubilum; assembly: GCA_963965965.1. NCBI lineage: Eukaryota > Metazoa > Chordata > Ascidiacea > Aplousobranchia > Didemnidae > Trididemnum > Trididemnum nubilum. The sequence continues at coordinate 5,030,815 of OZ014481.1, read as the reverse complement.
GCAATGAAAAAGCGTCTCCAACAAGAGAGGCACACGTAAGCAATCGAAGCTGAGGTTCCAATGGCCAATTTAATGTAGATGCAGGGCCGTAGCCAGAGGGGGAGACGGAGTTTTCGTTCCGCATTACTGCTGTCATTGATAGGTCGAGCAGCGCTCGAACATGGCCGAGTCCTCCTGATCCACGCGTCTGACAACGACTTTGAGTCGATGAACGTACAGCTAGATACCTATACACAGTACTTAAAGTGGAAGGGGAACGCGGGGAGACGTGTCCCCCCATCGAAAGTTAGGGTCCCCCCCATCGAGATTTAGCGTCCCCCCATCGAGATTTAGGCGCCTCCCTATCGAGAATTGGGTGCTGGATGTTCAGACAAAAAAGAATCAGCCAGCACAAATAAATCCCAAATTTCGGTCGAATATGCTGTCCCGAACTGTGGCGAAGACCTTTTATTTTTTGTTTTTATATTTTGTCTTCACCTAATTTCGAGGGAAAAACACTTTACTTTCCGGCGAAGACTTTTTTTTTGGTCTTCACTCAATTTGGGCAACGGAATTACCTTAAATTCACTAAAGTACTTTCGCAGGCGAAATGCGTTTGATCAGGGCTGCAAAAGCGTACCCCATGCAAAATTTTGCAATTTAAGTACTGCCAATACAGTATAGCAAAAAAACCGGTATTTGATTCAACAATTGTTCAAAACTTTAGGAGCTATTTGATTTTCTGTTGAAATAAATCTGTAAATTAATTTGAACATTATTTTTCAGAAAAGCTGAAGAGCACATTAGGCTTAATGAGTCACAAAATGACTTAAAATCAAAGCTGGAAACTCTCACAAAGCAGAAACATCAACTTCAGGAAAGCATCCAAAACAAAACTCTGAAAACAAACCAAAAAGAAAAAGAAAAGATCGTAAGTATGGCCGTAAACGTATAGCTTGTTTTTCAACCGCTTTTCATTATTGCGAATTGCAGAAAAGACTCAAAAAATTTGGTTAGTTCCAAAAAAATGTGGAAAAATTAAATTTTAGAATGAGATTTGGGATTGGTTTTTTCATAAATTTTGTTTTCAAAATAGTTATCAATGACGCTACTTCAAAAATTTTCTTTAATTGTGAAAATAACATTAAATGATGTAAAAATAACATCAAACTTTGAAAAATAGTCTTGTGAAAAATTTTCACGAAGTCAAAGGCGGCTCAAATTTTGCACACGACTTTTCTTCGTGTTGTAAATATTTGATTGATTAGGAATGAAAAATTGCGTATTCAGAGTATAATAATTAACCTCAACGAAAATCTAAATTCTTGTTTAACTACCTTTTTGGTCCGAGCACAGCAGAAATGCTGATGGGTAAAACTTTTTTTTTAGGATTTGTTGAATGAACTTGACAAAATCAAAGAAACAGTTGAACGGGAACAAATAGCCAATATGGAGACTGCAATGGAAGCAAAATTGAAAAATGACGTCCTAACAAAAAATCAAAACATGCTTTTCCAACTCAAGAAAAAAGGAGACGAAGCTAATGATGATAAACGTTTTATTTCAAACGAATTACAAAAAGTCAAAGAAAAATTGCAACTTTTACACGTTCAAAAAACATCATCTTTAGCGAAACTGCAAAAGTTGCAAAAAGACTTCCGGAAAAAAGAGGAAGTGAAAATGCGAATGAAAAGTTCTCATACTCAGGTTTGTACGTCTTTGATAATTCACATAAAAATTTAAACTAAGAAATGTAATTGTAATTTCAACTTGCCTCGGCCAGGAGACAGTGAAAGCAGATGTTTTACTAAAGGGGGGCGACGGTCCTCCCCCGGTGTCACAATTTTATGACACCAAACAAATTTTAATATCAATGGAAATGTTTAGCACACCGAAATGGGAAAAAAAAAGATTTTAAGCATCTTTGAAACATTTAGAGTTGGGGGGGCGCTAATTTGTCAAAAATAAAACTTACAAATTAGTAAAAACATTAAAAAATGGCCAAAACTAAGCAATCAAATTTGATCGCTTGTTGAAACATGCTGAATATAGGTTTCATCAAAATAAAGTATGATCTCAGGAATGGGTGGATGGCTATTCAGTATTAGTTAATTGCCAATCACTTTGACTCAAATATCGTTCCATTAGCCCCTTCCTACTTCCCCGAATTATCTTTCTCTATTAAATATAGACGAAATGAATCACTCCTTTAGAATTACATTGAACTAAAAGATTTTATGATTTAAAAGCTTGTAAATAAGAGAACTGAAATTTTACCATTAGCCATCTCCCACATAGTCATTGCTCATTTATGCAAGCAGTTTAGTCATGTTTTTGCTCTTCTAATTTTTATGCCCCGTTTTAAAAGCATTAGTTTTTATCAAAATATAAGCCTAAAATTCAGTTAATTTTGCAAAAAAAAAAAAAAAAATACAAATTTTTAAGCGCTTGGGGCTCCGCCCCAGACCCCGTGCCTATTGCGGCTGGGGACGTTGCTTCCCAACCTCCAGTCTCCGGCGTATGGGGGCTTTTCCCCCATTGCACATTTCTGGTTACGAGCCTGATACTATACGTATGCGGCTCATATACTTCCACGTTTTAGAATCTCACAATATGAAAAGTTATTGAGCTAGTCAAATAGCAATAACTGTCATCAGTAATAAAGTAGTGCCGCTCTCTTTAAGATATAACCTTTTGCAGCCTATTGTGCATTGTGAAGGGTGGCACCACGAAATTCCGCCCCGAATGTCACCATCTTTAGCGACGCCACTGAGCGAAAGAACCTTTCGGTCTTCGAGTCAAGCTGCTACCCGCCTACCTGTCTAACACATAAGGTGGAGGCTTCATAGTTTACAACTACACTGTCCCTTTTAGTACTGAAGGTCAAGCTAAGAACCTGTAAACACGATTTTTTTGCACTCTTTGGTTTGACCTAACCCAGAACCTAACTAAAGTCTACCATTTTAGTAGCAGCATTCTATCCACTCGACCACTAACCAGTACCACTCGACACAAATCTTATGTTTGAACTATTTTGCCTACTTTAAGCTCGTAATTAAGTCCAATTAAAAAGTAAAGTCCGAATGTGACCATGATATTAACAAACTACTGACCTCAATGAGCTATACCGAGAAAACAACCAATTTGCAAGCTTTGCGACTTTTGCTTCTTAAACGATTGCTGAAGGCAAAATCAATGGGAGTATTTAAAGTCAAGGTAATCGTATTAGATTAGATTTGCGTTGCATCCATCCGTCTTGACCCAGCCGTTCCAAAGATGTTTTACGTCAAACCGGTGCTTGAAGCCGGAGCCCTGGAGCAGTCCATTTTTTTCGGAGATGGAGCCGAAGCCGGAGCTCACATTTAAATTCAGGTCGACCTGGAGCAGGAGCCGGAGCAACGTTACTGTACGATAGCTTCCAGCTCCAGATCTTTTTTGTTGTCTATCGCTTTTCTTTATCGCTGTTTTTAATTTGAGTGTCACTACAAAAATGCAAAGTCATAAAATGGCATTGTAAAAAGTTTAAAAGAAGCTTTTGTTAGATAAAACTAAAATCAACTATTCTAATTGCAACCATTTTTTCTAAATCTAATAAGATTGATTGTTGTTCTCTCATCAAAAGCTATTGCGATCAAAAGATTTTTGTCCTAATTAGATGGGTCATATGCAGGCGCGTAGCCAGGATTTGGAAAAGGGGGGGGGGGCTATTTTGACAGAGTGAGAAGTGTGCAAACGACCTTGACCCGAATTGTCATTGCTTTTGAATCAGTTTCACACGGTTTGCACGAAAATTGAGACGAAATTTCTCGGAAACCTCGGAAATTTAAAGGTTTTTTCCGCCCAAAATCAGGTGGTCTCCAAAAAAAAAAGAAAGGTCTTCACCGATTTTGAGACTGATTTTTTGGCCGAAATCTCAAATTCAAAGGTTTTTTTCGCCCAAAATCAGGTGGTCTCCAAAAAAAAAAAAAAAAAAGGTCTTCACCGATTTTGAGACTGATTTTTTGGCCGAAATCTCAAATTCAAAGGTTTTTTTCGCCCAAACTCAGGTGGTCTCCAAATAAAAAAAAAAAATCTTCACCGATTTTGAGACTGGTTGTTCGGTACAACTCGGAATTCCAAACGTTTGAGGGGGGGCTGTTTTCCTATGGGGGGGGGGGCTATTTTTAATTTTTCACCAAAAATCGACCTCAAAACCACCAAAAAGGTGCGATTTTGCATACTTCACAAACCAATGGGGGAGCTCGAGCCCCCCCCCCTGGCTACGCTACTGGTCATATGTAATAAAAACTTTGCCTTATGCTTAAAATTGCCGCACTTAACTCTCGTATTATTTAATTACTCTTTACTCTAGTATTAGCTACTGCTTAGTTCCTACATGTCATTAAAATTTTGTGCAGTTTTTTGGCTCATAGGCGTAACCAGGGGGCTCGGACACCCCCATCCCCAATTAAAATGCCACCAATGAAAAAAATGTGACAAAAAAACCCAATTGTTTCTTCAGTGTCAGTTTCTTTTAGTATTTTTCGTGTAAAACATAGACGCGTACAACAGTAATTGACAACAATATTGACCGCCAGGGGGCCCGGGCTCCCTCAATTCAATTTTTGCCAACTAATTTATGTGTGTAAACCAGGTGAAATTAAGGGTTTTTGTCCTAAAATTTGCTGTCTCAGGTCTTCATCTACCCTTTTTCTGAACGTAATGCAATAACCAGGGGCGGATTCACCATATGGCACAGATCCACGGGCCCCGCGCTCAGATTGTAAGGCATCTCTTTTTTGGCCTTCACCTACATTTGGCGAGAAAATTTTGCGAAAATCTCCAAAGTGCCAGGGGCTCTACGCAATCTAAATCCGGCCCAGTAAATAACATGGTTAGTAAGCGTAACCATCAATTGTAGTATTTTTCAATAACAATTCACCACCGCCTCACCAGTTGTTACGCGACAATATACTTTTCAAGAAAAAATTAGTCGTGAGAAATGCTCATTAAACAAATTATTTAATTTAAATTGAGAGAGCATGGTCCCCCTGGCCGTATGTGTACTTCTACAACTGGTTATTTTCATGACATGACAAAACAAAAATATGTAAGGATATCGTCGAGTGGATTATTTTATTGTTTACTGCTAAAATATTGCAAGAGGCAATGTACCTTACTTCCCCCTACCTGGGCCAAATCAGATACAAAACTTAATCCCAAAATGCAAGATTTTAAACGTGTTTTGGCCCTAAATTGTAAGTAAATGGAGGATTGAACAATTTAATTTTTTCAATTGGATTTTAAATGTTTAAATCTGGTTCTTTCAAATCGCTCTGAAAACATGTGGAATGTAATCCAATGGCATTGAAATAGCTTGTTCTTTACAAAAAATCGCCCAGCGGCTGGGGGCTTTGCCCCCAGACCTCCATCTGTGATACGTTTGAGTTAAACTAGTTTACTCAACACATCTCCTAATTGAGACATTTTCACCGATAGCTTTGGTAAGCCAGACCATGGCGACTGGTCATCCATTCTATCCTATCTTTGTCCCACAAAAACTTTCTCTTTCGAAAAATTTTGATGACGTCATTGCAAGTGATTTGGGGTTTGCCTCCCCCAATCAAAAATCCTGGCTTCGCCTTTGTTTTAGTTGTTGTGTTTTTGAGCAAACTTTATTTTGAAATTTACTTTAATTGAGAAAACTGTAGGTAGGCTACAATGACAACGTAAAAGTAAAACTCTGTACCAGTCTGAATAATTCAGGAACTGGAGCCGGAGCGGAGCAGTTCTTTTTAATCAGCTCCGGAGCTGGAGCCGGAAAAATGACAGGATAGCGAAGAGCTCCGAGCAGGAGCTGAAGCACCTTCAAATTTGCCCTGCTAGAGCACCCTGCTTCAAACACGAAGTAGGGGCTTATAGTCATAATTTTACCTTGACGTTAATATTGGCGTAGCCATCTTAGTTCTATTCTAACGCAACGCCGCAATTAGGCTAAGCCACGGAGGCCTTATAATCCAAATGTATATTGTTATAGGCCTCTACGGGCTAGGCTACTACATTCAAACGATAGGGTTGCCAATAAAAATTTTAATTAGAGAGGCTCCTACGTGGTGATTGAAGTACAGCAGAATATTTCTGGGATTCGAATGGCTGGGTCAAGAAAGATGAAATCTAATGTAATACGATTGCCTTCACTTTAGAAATTTATTGATTTTGCCTTCAGTCCTCGTTTAACTAAAAACGAACTTAACTTAAAAGTACATTAGAATTAGATAATCGGCAGAAGGGATCAAAATGTATTAATTTTCAAATCTTGAGCCCATAGTTTTACCGTTTTGTTACTCAAGCCTTTTCCTGACAACTTGACACTAATTCTTTTATGATGCACAAAAAGTACTAGACATACACAGGCACTCACAAACACACGGTAATAAAACTCAATATCATTATAGAATTAAAATCATTTAGTAAATTGCACTTTTTTGGAATACTTTCAAATTATTAGTGTGTTTAGTGGCAGTCAATTCTTACTACAGTATTTTAACACAAATTCACATTCATTTTAGACAACCGACTGTTTTGTGATCATGCGCGACATCGCGTGGATAAGAGTGGCAGAGGAAGAAATTTTACTTTCACCGCGATATGGCGCTAACAGCAGTAAGTTTCATTTGTGTGAGTAAACCCACCTGGTAATTGTTCACTACAGCAACACAAAATGCACTTTGGCCCTTTGGCACTGTGACGTAGACCTATGTCGGAATCACCACTCTGAAGAAGAGATGCAACTCATTAAATTGTCTTCCTAAATTTTTCTTAATCTTTCTTTCATCTTTTTGACTCCTTGACTTATTCAATAAAACAAACTTTTTATCAGCAAATAGATAATTGTATTAAAAAATTTGAGAATGACTTTATCGAAAGAAAAATAAAAATCCTGTTGTCAATTTAACTGAAAATCTGGAATTTATTTATTTGTTATGATCGCAAATATTGGTGCTTTATGACAGCGGTGGTTTATTAGCACCATAACAAAATTTAATGAAAGACACAAATATATATATATATAATGCTGTGGATTTTAAGTTTTTGGTTGAAATTTAAAAAGAGCCATTACTTCTGAAGCGACAGCAGGCGCCTGGTATCACTACAGAAGCGCTCAAAAAGTAAACTTACAGAAACAAAAATAAAGTTTATCATTTCATATAACAGCAGAATGTAAAGGAAGGCTTGATTTCACCAGAAATTTTGATCTAGTTTTTTATTAATTCTAACTCAAATCTAACCCAAGCTCAAATGCTTACTCTAAAACTATTCCCAAATCGAACCCTAACCTAAATCCTAATCTTAATCCCTAAAAAAGCAAATGAAAAAGCGCAGATAAATATTTCTCATTTTTGTTTTATTCTCTTTAACTTGAAAATTTTCGGTGAAATAGTCACTAGCGAATGTAAAAGTCAAATCTGCTCTATACCTCTATGAGCCCGAGACTCCCTTGACCAATCAGCGCAAGGCATTTCATGATCACGCCACGCTGATCAACCAACGGAATTCCACCACGTGCAGCTCACGAAGCTCCAGAACAACGCAAAAACAGCGAAAAAAGCAATGAACAAAAATCAACGTTTTTGTCTGACTTCATCTGAACTGCGCCACAAGTAGCCGGCAGCGTGGACGAGAGGGTAAAGACGTCGTTTTTACGACTACCCTGATCGAATGATCTGGGTTCAACCCGCACCCTGGTCACGCTGTTGCGTCCTTGGATAAGACGCTTTACGATGATTATCTCTGCTTGGTAGTTTCGAATAAGCAGCAAATTCTGTAGGCAAGAATTCGAAGAAATTCACAGGAACATTGAATCATCGGAAATCCTAAGCAGGTGCGGATTCCTCCAATCACGAAGTAGTCATTGCAATGAAAAATGTGCGGATCGTCCAATAAGTTAGTTGTTGACGCTGTCCGGTGACAGGAGGATAAATCTGCGCTACAACAACAGAAATAGCACACAGCGATAAAGGATCACAACAACACGAAAAACACTGGTTCCCTTCTCGCAGCCGCCACAGTCCCATTTGCAAATCTTTCATTATGTTGGGTCTGGTAGACGGGTAGATTTGGCCATAACAAGAAAAAAATGCAAAATGCCTTTTCCAACAACACAACTCAGAACGCCGCATTGCCAGTTGGGGAATTGAACTCGGAGCTAGCGATTTTCGAATCATTATCCTCCTCCAACCAGCTTCGCCGCTATTTCAGCAAAAACCTGTTTTTATCAGTTTTATTTGAGATGAGCGAGTTTGAATATTTACGTGTTTGCAGGACTAACTTTTGTCTGAATTTTGCAAAAACTAGAAAAAAATCGAAACTTTTGAAGTGTTTTTCTGATAGACGTCGACGAAAGAGACGAATGCAGCAAAATCCTCCCAGTTGGAACTATGACCCCCGTTTTCGAGGTGTACAATTTGTGCCCGTGTAGCGATACCGAATCGATCAGCCCATCAAAACGGGGGAATCCCCTTTACAACAAACGTTTGGTAGATGCTTTCAAGGGGTCGGAGTTCAGTTGGATTGGAGAGCACGGTGATTGAATCAACACCGAAAGTTGGTTTTATGGCGCAACAATGAGATGCGGCAAGCTTCTAAAGACTGATTTTAACTGGTTGACTGACACGCCTTAATGGCGGAGACATTATATTTTTTGCTGTATTGTGAACTGTTGATTTCGAAACAAAGTTGCTGCAAAGTGGACGGAGCGTGCTCCACACAAAGCGTTTAAACTTTCTCTACCAGCTCAAATGAAAGGCATTTTAATTTAACTAGACTGACCCACATCCAATTTGTTATTTCAAACAGGACGTTTACGAAATCAATACCACCGGAAACTTGTGTACTCGCAATTTTAATTACGCATTTGCGAAATTTGCTCAGACTGGGAATCGAACCCTTAACCTTTTGAGTTGACGTTCGATTCTCTGCAGCTGCTCCAGCTGTTCAAGCAACTGGACTAAATCAAATTGTAAGTTGTTTGTTCGACCAGGGTCCACACTACAGAACGTTTAGCGAGGCTCGTTAATCGTAATTACATTTCAATCACTAAGTTGCCTTGGCCGGGAGGCAGCGAAGGGACCATTTTCGGTCTTCGAGTCAAGCTGCCACTTGCTCACCTGTCTACTACACACGGTGGAGGATTCACACTGTCCCTTTAATTGCTGAACGTCAAGCAGGGAAGCCGTGAATATCAATTTTTACAGTCTTTGGTTTCACTCGACCGGGAATCGAACCCGAATCTGCCGCTTCAGTTGCAGACGCTCTATCCACTCGACCACTGATCGGTAAAGGTTATTTTTGCTCGCTAAAAGGCATTAAGAAAAAACTTAATTCGTAAACAAAATGTTGTTTCTCAACCGTCTCGCCCAACTCGCGTTAAAAATGCTAGCTCGAATTTCTCTGCGAGATGTTACGTAATGCGTAACCTCTGTTAGTACGTAATAAATTCATACTAGATAGTTCGGTCAAGCGTGTGTATTATTGTTAAAAAGATATTACAGGCCGTGCGTTAATATTTTAAGCTTGCAAAATCCTCGATTGATAATGATTAGTTAAGGAACGACAGCAATTTAATTATATTTTTTGATCAATGTAAAAAAGAACTTTTTCCATACTTCAATTTTTAAATGGCGAAAAGCGCCCTAAAAGTTAATGGTGGGAAAGTAAACAAATCGACGTAAGTTATACACTGTTTTTTAAAACCAATAAATTTTGAGTTGAGGCTGGCTGTTCTTAATTTTTTGCCGAGTTTCAGCCTCATTTGTTCTTAATTATTTCTTAAAATTTGAGGGCATCGATGTCAATTGTAGCAACCATGTTTATAAAACTGTTTAGTTCTCAATGCTCGAGTAACGCTTGAGTAAAGGTTGTTTTGCTGCTTCTGCAGCATAGTAAAATTGCCAAATCGAAAAGCGTGCTTTTTTCAACTTGAACTGCCAAAAATTTTTTCGGTTGTTTGCGCAGAGCAACAGCGCTCGCTCTGCAATGTTATTTCAGAATAGATGCAATTTTGTTTGCAAACGCAAAAATCACTCAAATTTTATCGTTTTGAATTAGAACTAAATTTATTTTTTTTATTGATTTGAATTTATTTTCTTTTGTTTGTTTTTAATTTATTTTAACTGTTAAGGATGGCTTTGTTTTTGAATTTTGAACAAAAATGAGCCTCGTGTTCTTACTAAATTATTGTTATAAAAAAAGTGTCTTGCTGTTTTTGTCAACTGTCGCTACTCAATATTCTTTTATCAGTCGATACACCAAGTGGTTCTCAATGCAATTCGCTTTCTTCTTTGCAGTCTCATAGCACACATGGCAATTATTTATTTTAATTAATTTTCAGCAAAAATTAGCTTTAGTTAAAGCAGGGGTCGGCAACCTGTGGCCCACGGGCCAAATCCGGCCCGCCGACAGATTTTATCCGGCCCGCGGCCTTTTTTCGAAATTGTGTATTTATCCGGCCCGCGACCTCTACGAAATTATGACAATTAGCGTAGCAAGCAGACGTTTGGCGATCACTATTTAATTGAACTGAAACCACGCTTCTAAACAATCACATGACGCAATAGATTAGACTGGAAGCATTTCCGTGTTTTATTCTGTGAAAGACCGGTGGAAAAAAAAGAATTTTAGTCACACATCAGGTACTGTGCAGTTCACATCTTGGCCTATGAAAACACGGAGAGCGAGCGTTTTTGCAGGAATAGCAGTTACATGCTATCTACTGTCCTTTTTGTTTGCCAATGAGCAGTTTGCTTAAAAACAACTGAATTTCTATTTTGCTTTTAGTTAATAGCTAGAAAACATAGGTTTTGTAATTTATTTTAACAATCTTAAAATCTTATCAAAACGTAGAAAAGTTAATGAGGAAGTCAGAGCTTTTAAAGAAGTGTGGAAAAACATCTTTTTTCGTAAATCACCTTGGAAGACCTACTTGTTTGATTTGCAGCGAATCTTTTGCTATTAATGAAGAGTACAATATCAAGCGTCATAACACAAAATGTTTGTGACTTCTTACCTTACCTAAACTTTCAATAGCAAACCCAACATCAACAGTTTCGTTGACTTGACGCGACAACATTAACATTTTTGAGTATTTTTTCAATCAGATTTATTGGAAACCTTATGTAGTGGCCCGCGGCCAATTAATGAGCTTGATTTTGGCCCGGCAGCACTAAAAGGTTGCCGACCCCTGAGTTAAAGTTTTCAGCATTTTGCCTTCAAATTTCTAAACGAGGTTTCTCGCACGCTCAAAGAGAGGTTCAAAATCTTCTCTAAGTTGGGACGAAAATGTGACGTTTTTTACTAACGCTGCGTTTCGCAATCAATCCAAACAACTTAGCGAGCGAGAATTACGTTACCGAGCTCACAACCTTCACATGCAAGTGCAAAACTAACCTCTTGCCATTAGCGAGCATTTCGTTTGGTAGCGCCTCTTAAAAAATACTTGTTATTGTTGCGAGCGAGGAAATTTCTGTTACGCGAGCCCAGATTGGTAATGGAACCTACACCTATTGCTCCATTGTAGTGAAGTGAGTTAGCTCTAACCAACTCTATTGAATGCATCTGATGTTCAACAACAAACATGTCATTTTAAAGTAGAACTTAATAATTTATTGAAAATCTTTTGAATAAAACAACAAATATAAAAAAATCTCAAAAAACACAATTGTTTCGCAAAAACGCTTCATGTAACAAACGCAATTGTTACGCAATATTCTCTTGGCCGATGATGACGTCATCAAGGGGGCAGTGAACGAGTGAAGTGTTGAGGTTTGGAGCTTTCGGGCAAACTTGGGCTTAACCTGACTTGTTACGCATTTAATGACGTCATTTTGGGCGGAAAAGTCTTGATCGAATCCTTTATCCGAATGAGATGCTGGGAAACGATATGTCCGTATGCTTTGTTATACCATTCCGGATTCCGACCTTTCGTATCCACTCTGCACATATGGGTGAGAATGCACTTATTCGGTACTTCTGTGGGGTCGATGACATAACGTGACGTCAGCACGACACCGCGAACGTCGCCTAGCAACGGATAAGGACCGGTCGACACCTCGACAATGGCAGCAGTTCCGCGCGTTGTGATGTCGTTCCTCCACGATCTGCAAAATAAAAACACAGTAAACGTGACTGATCATGTGAATGTTGGAGGTTGGTCCATGCCGTTGAATAATCGATTTTGATGCTTCATCGTCAACATAGCAACGACGGCGCTTTTTAAAGAGTAGGCACTCTCTTGAAAGCTCTGACAATCCAAGTATTTCGATTGATACTTTGACTCGTTTTAATGAAATTTGCTAGTTGTTTGAATCCCGCAGCGGCATAGCATGATATTTGCCACAGATATTGAAGTTCCTTTTGTTTCTTGTATCAAAATTTAATTTAAACAAAAAAATCAGTTAAATCAACACCATTGACTGCTGATATAAGCACAAAAAACATGAAACAAATCAACATTTTAAATATTCTGATTTAGATTTTGGAGCGATTATTTTGAAAAACACGCCGTTCTACTGCCCGTAACCACTATGTGCAGAAGTTTAGCCGCAGCCATCGAGATGGCTAAGTTACGTTGTTCAGCTGTTATGACGTAAATTCGAAGCACAAATTACATTTGAGACCTGAACGCACAAACTTGGCAACGCTTATTCGAGTCCTGCATCCAGCTACTGCGCAGTAAAAACAACAACACAAACTGATCATCAATCTTACCTTAAAACACAGTAATCTCTAGACGGTTGTGGACTCATTTCGGCTCTAACTTCTTGGAAAAGCTGACATCTGTCGTCTGGTTGCTGCAATACTTTCCACTGTAGAAGATCAGGATCCCACAGATGTCTTTCGCTTAAGATTCGATCCATTATCTGGGCTGGGTCGGCTCCTGTCACCTCGACTTGCCCCCGCCACAAACGTAATGGATTTCCATCATTCATCTATGATGAAATAAACTGACATTAGACTTGGACAAACGCACTTGAAAACATAAACCAAGAGGTTCTGCTACATGCTGTGGGGGGACAAAATGCCCTTAGAATTGGGCGCCTGCATCTTCCACAGCAAAACTCAGTGTATTCATGAAACCGTACTCAGTGCCATGCAAACTGTGGTACAATATTATTGCCATGCGCAAAGTTTTGTGCGAGGAAAACGAAAAAAGTTAGAAGAGTATTCTTTAGGCTTTAATTGATCGCGCTTTGAACTACAGTACGTCTCCATCTATTCTGCTCCGAGAATTGTGACTGGATTATACAGACAGGAGACAGCAGTTATGACAAATTTAAAGTACCAAATTTCAATAACACATTTCTGATAGTGTCAAATACTGTAGGTTAAATATTGGATTTTATTACCTTTTTATACGCAAGATCACATCCAGTCGCAGTGGGCATGCTCTGCCATCCTCGGTTCTGGTTGAATCTTTGCTCTTCCCGCATCGTCTGACGAATAACTCTGTCTACGTAAGAGTGGAAATCGGCGTAGTAATCCTTCTCGTCTGGGTGATCGGACTTGTAACCTATTTCGGACGCCAATACATCTTCTGATTGTTGCATCACAGACATCCTACACTGGGTTGTTGCATCTTCAGAAATCTGAACACAAAAAAAAGAAAATATTACATACACAGTAGTAAATTTCTACTCTACTTTTATTGTCATGACCGTTTCATCGATCTGGCACATGACGAGCGCGAAAATCGCGTGATGTCTTTTGACTGAAGAATGAAAATCCAAAAAAGGCAAACTCATTGAAATCAAATAGATAGGTAAAACAGGCTTATAAAGTGTGTATTCAATAATTAATTTTACTACAATGATTGTAAATTTTAAATTCATGACGATAAAATATGCAATAATCAAATCTACCTTGCCGTAGATTGGCGTTTTACTTTACATAACAATGAGATAAAAGCTTTCGCCGCATAAACACTTGAACAAATTCCCGCCTTAATCTATATGTACTGTGCTCTTGAAAATGCAAAGTTTGCTTTCAAACTTACTTTAAACAAGTCGTTGACGTGGTTGATCATGAAAGCTAGACACTGATTTGAAGCTTTATTTTCACTCATCGCTTTTAAGTCAGGTTTGCCAGGGAGACCCAACGTTCGATTGCCCTGAGATTTCTTGGCCCTGAAACGTTCAAGGGTGTAAGAAAATTTTGCACAACAGCTGAAATCGAGAGTAAAGGTTGGGGTATGTTTTTGCTTTTCGCCAGGAGACAGCAAAAGAACCTTTTCGATCGTCAAACCAAGCTGCCACCTGCCTACCGCAAATTGTGGAGCATTTATCACCAAGCAACTGCTACTTCAACTTATGTTATACGTGGATGCTTACAAACGCAATAACTGATGAAAAAGTCAGTCAAAACCACGACACTGTGACCGATATGAGGCTTTCCTACACTTCGAATCAATTATTTTTAAAATTTATTTCTTGTTGCACCATTTGTAGTTTCCAAAACACACAAAAAAGTATAGAAACTTAAAAATTTTTGATCAAAGGGACAACAGAAAGTTTTTAAAGCTCAACTTTTGATTATTTTAACTTACTTTGGTGACACAGTAGAGGCCATAAGCCTTGCGTTATTGAGCTGTTGGTAGAAAAGAGATGGGGCGAAACAGGTGGACAGGTTGATGGCGTTCATGTGGTTTTCTTCAAAATTAGATGCAATATCAGCGAGGAAATGTAGCAAGGTCTTTAACGTCTCTCTGTTTTCGTCCGGCAACAGCAAGATGGCAGACTGCAAGGTTTGCAGCCACAAATTCTCAGGGACATCTGCAAAAATTCATAGCAATAAATTTTCCCGAAAAAAAAAATCGATTATTCCCGAAAAATACCCAATTTCAAAGAAAAAAACATTAGGTACCGTACCTATCAAAAAACAAAAAATCGCAAACTTGCCTACTATCTATTTAAATTGCTTAACAAAAATACCATTATACTGTTACTTTAGTTTCACTGCTAACTTCCTCAGATAGGCATGACGCACCAAATATTATACCACGCGAATTTAGACTTACACAAAAAGATCCCGATGAACGTCTCTGACATCTTCATTGTCATCAATGGATCTGGAAGTGCTCGGAAGTATTGCTTGATTAGATCTGCAATATCGTACGCCGAGCAATCTTCAAAAACTTCCAGTTCTGGGTTCAATTCGCACAGTGATCGGAGTTTGTGGATGCGTCCCTTGACCCCGGGTTTCCGAAAGAGCCCGATTTGGTCCAGTGCAGTGCGGCGCAGATAGGCAAGGGCGTGCTGAATGCAAATGGGCAGAGGCTGACCGAATTTTTGTACGTTCTGCAGCAGCGGAACTCCAAACACGGTCTTGTCTTTGTAATCCGGAATCTTCATGCGGCGTATGAACCGCGGTACAGACCTAAAAAAAAGGTTATTTTACTATACCCTTAAAAATAACGAAAAATAAACTGCAAGCAAAGATGACTTCAAACGATTGAAACCAAGTAACAGTGCTGTAATTTTCACTGGTAAGCTAAAGAAATTAGGTTAGAAGAGTTCACCAAAATAAAGGATTCAACAGCGCTTTCCTATACGATCATAACTATTGTATCTGGATGCAAAAAAAGTTTAAAATGCCTCGGAAACCTGAAGTTTTGAGCCACTAGAAAATAAAAATCGAGCCCACTTTCCGTACTACATTAGAAAGCGAATTCCGCGGAAAGCATAGCGTACCAGCTCAATGTTCCCTTGCTGTTGCTGAGTGCGTATTGTTCCATACGAGCAGTGAGCTTGAGCATTGAAAGTCTTCGGAGCATCATCAACTGGCATGCTGACAAGGTGTGAAGTTGCAGGTTGTCTAATGTGGCCGAGCTATCCGAGTTTTCACGCTTCAACGGCTCCCATCGCAATAATAGCCTAAACATACGCAGTATTGTAAGGATATGAAAATCTTAAGAAAAAAAACACGATAAATGCTCATTGTGGCCGCTGTATTATGACGAAGCGTGTAACGAGTTAGCGAAGCCCATATCCGCGTTATTGCGCCTGAGTTCTACAACGTCTCAATAAAGTGTTGTAGCGCGGTAAAACTGTGCACAATTTGACAACTTTCAAAATTAAAAATCCAGGCCACCCGTTCCAAAGGTAAGAAGAGTAGCCCTTCAATCAACTGGCCGATATCTTTGTAAAATCGTCCTGTTCATCTATTTCCAACATTCATAGACAATGTCAAAAAATATTAGTAAAAAATGCTGATGGAACTCTCTAGCTTGTAGAAGACTATGAAGCTAAGCTAAACTCATAGTGACTATGCAGTTACAAACCAATTAAGCCTTTCAATTGAGCAACGAGAAGCAGGTTTGCTAGTAGTTACGCCCACAATTAAGCACCGCTGAATTTTAAGTGGAAAGACAAGGACCCAACAAGACCTAGGACAACAGCTGTTCTTAAAACAACCACTACATATTTGGGGTGGTAAAATCATCCGAAATGAGTGCGCAATCAAGCTACAATTGCGTTAACACAATCACATCAGTTTAGAAGACCACAAATTCTTAGATAATGGTCTTTGCTAGGAAACAATACAAAGAAAAAATTTAAAAATTTTTGAAGCAAGTATTATTTGAATTTTTCGTTTATTATCAAATAAACTTGTTAAAAACAATACACTTGTTCAAAATTTGTCAAATTATATTTTCGAACTTCAACGGACGATATATGTTGACAGATTTAGCTTTCACGATAAGTGGTATTTGTTACATCCTGCGGTTAATAACTTGTAATATATTTAGGACATTTTCAACAATTTTCAAGGATTTGAAAGCAGCTGTAGCAGGATTAAGGGGTAGAGGCAATATAAAGATATGTAAGCAATCCAAATCATCTTTAATACCTTCTAACCACCAATTTCTATCCCACCCTACACGTTGTTTCTACGTCATAATACAATATTAGAACAAAAAGCGCAGTAAATTCGACCAAGGCCAGCATTTGCAAGTTTTAGGATGATTAGTTGGTCCTAAACATTACTCCAAACTAAAACATTGCAAAACGGACAAAATCGAAACCATGGTGAAAAAGCTCAGGAAGCGAGTCGTAAGGGGCTATACTACTACTAAACAACAGTGGTCACTAATCATTAAGTAGGGGTTTCCGCTTGTGGGAAGGGCAGAATTGAAACAATGTAGGATTTGGTTAGATGATTTGAAATAATGCAATATTTAGACAAAACTAAAAACCTACTGGTTGCGTTGTTCACTGCTGGTGAGACTAGTGGTGTCAGAGTCATCTTCAACATTTGAAACGTTCTGCAAGAAACATAATTTACGTTAATTTTACAATTAAAACGTTTCGGATTAACTAGACTAGTATATCTTCATTAGAAAAACGAGTACTTTGCCTGGCTAGAAAAAATACAATTTTAAATCCGCTATTTTTATAAATCTTAAGTAAACTATCGACTTGGCAATTTCCTACTGAACTAGCAGCAGACTCTTAATCCCCAAACAAGTCAACTAGTTACACCTAAATGTCAAAGCATTTAACTCACATCGGCATTGTACGAAGGTAATGCTTCTGGTAATGGAAAGGGAGCATCTAGAGTCGAGTCGACCGAATTGTTTCGTTCGTCTTCGTCATCGTCAAAATCGTCCACATCCCACGTTCCCACCATCTGCTGGAGGTTCTGAGTGTGCTCCACAATATCATCCACACTCCAAAACGCGGGATCGGTTCCCGAACCATTCACTTCTAAAGACTCCATGCTACCCATAAACATATCCGAGTCGGTACCGGGTATCAGAGGACTTCCGGGATCGAGGATTTTTATGAAATCTTGTGCTGTCACATTACCGATAATCGCAGTTTCCGGAAGGTTATCGTAAACGCTCATAGGACGGGAAGCGGCTCGCGCGTTTTCGGGCACCGATTGCATAGATTCCGATACGGAGTTACTACGCATTGAAAGAGTTGTAGGATTGGGGACATCGTCTTCCGTTTTCTCACGTAGTGCAGCGGGAAAGGTACCGGGTTTATAGTCGTGCGGTATCACGAATGTCGAATTATCCCGATCTGTCGACTGGTCTTTCTGTCGGAGCGCGGTGTTCAATTCAGCAATTCGATTGCGATTGTTGAAGCCAGGAGATATTTCACCAAAGTCGGAGGAAAAATCCTGCAACAAAAATCTAGGTAAATGCCCTGGCAACAAAACCATAGTAAAGAGTTAGTTTTGTGCTTGCGAACGAGAAATTATTTTGAGCTTTCTTCGTCAAAAAAATGTGGTATTCATGAAATTAAACGCAAAAGCTTCCGTTTAATCTAAATTTTAGTTACACTGAATTCAACTGATTAAAAAAGTTCTTGATAGTCTTTGCCAGAGTGAAGCAGACTGTAGGGTTTTAAATTTTTACATGTAAGGTGTACTGTGTCACAATAAATTTTTAGCTAGTTTGCTATAGTTGCTAATAGCATGTTTAGCTACTTACTTCTGTAGAGGCCCGGGTCCTTCTGGATGCCGGAGTCGATATTGTGCTGGCCCCTCCTGATGACGAAGACGAACTCATGAGGGAGTGTGAAGACGGTTTTCGTCCTCTGTGTTGATTCTGAAGTTCTTTTACTGCGGTTGGCGACATGTCAATTGCTGTGCACTTCATCTGCTCAAATTTTTCATGACCGCCTTGTAGCACCGGCTTGCTAATCGTCACATTCCGAGTCTTTCTCAGGCTTTTATGACGAGACTTAGCTCCAGATCGGGTCCAACTATCGTCCAAAGGGATCTCCACCACTGTAGGGCGCTGTTGTGGGTCTTTTCGTCGAAAAGAACCTATTTTCTTGAGGTCACCAACTCGTTTCAAGAAGCTATGAGTTTTTGGCTTGAGGGTGATCGGCTTGTTCGGTACCAGTCTAGGCTGGTCGATGCTGGTTCGGTTCTCTTCAGATCCGCTGTTTTCGTTGTTGATGGCTCGCAATGTATCGTCTTTCGCAAAAACATCGCCATTAGATTCCTGTAAATAACATAAAAATTGTAGCCGTTGATTAAAAATGGTTTAAAGCTGAAATTACTGAAACTTTCAAAATATCTTAAAAGTTTAATAAAAATTAACTAGGGTAAAATTACTTTTATTCGTAATTAAATGTGATAACTATCTATGAACATTGAACATGCCTTATTTAGATATCTGCCAACATGAAACAAACATACCGGTACTGTAAACTATTTTCAACATTATTCTAAGAAAATCAATACAGTATAATTGACTTTCTTCAACTATTACCATTAAATACTATACTTACCTCATTTAATCCTTCCACACTTTTCTGGGCGCTGTGTGACGATCTAGTAGTTGGACTTCCAAGTGACGATGCCTTGCTGTCAAGTCGAGACCAGCGATGGTGGTTCTCCTCAAACCGCCAGAAGTCACTCAACGCATACTGCTCCAGCTCCTCCTCGTCATTGTCTGTCAGCGCGTCTTTAGACTGCAAACAAGATTGCTTTGGTTAAAACAATACATTTCAAGCGCTGCGCAATAGCTTGCAAGATACAATTAAAAGTCAGAGGTACGTACTAAGCAAAACTTAAAGCTCGATTTAAGCCAGATTTTTGCTAAGCTTTGATTATCCTCGTAATCGTGAGACGAGCAATAAACACAAGTAAGTCGGCAAAGCATGTATTAAGCCGCCAATTTTTTAGAATGAAGTAACCACCAGTCGTCAATTTAAATAATGATTTGTTCAATGTCAAAAAGCATAAATAATCCAAAAAAAAGAAAATATTATAACAGCATTCACAATATTTTTCTGCAAGTTCGGATACTATCTGACTACTTGCAAAACCACTTAATGACTATTGGACAAATAAAATAAATTTCTCAAACAAGTACAGAAGTGCTCACAGATCAAGGTTTTGTTTGTTTTGAACTGCTGGTAATCCAACAGTTTTGGATGTTTAAGTGCCACTAGTTTTATAATACAAGTATTTCAAAGTCAAGTACCCTTAATAGCCTTAGTTACAGTAGCCAAAACACCATTCTAAATTTTATAGACTACGACTGTCAAAGCAGTTTTTCCTTAGCATTTTTTTAAAGGTCCCAGTTTGGAACCTTGGGCGTCGGCACAACACTTAGGGTAGCCCCAATAATATGCCACCGTGCTCTTTGATGCGCAAAACGTACACAAAGAGCAATAATTTCCTCGTTATTGTGTCACATGCACTCTACACGCAGCTGTCACTGTAATTTGAGGACAATAAAGAGCATTTTTAAACTTTTGTGACTGAACAATCAGTGACATAACAATTAGTCGTAACTAATTTACAAGCTTCACTCTACATATAACATCTGATCCGAACTATCAC
This sequence comes from Trididemnum nubilum, assembly GCA_963965965.1. Lineage (NCBI taxonomy): Eukaryota > Metazoa > Chordata > Ascidiacea > Aplousobranchia > Didemnidae > Trididemnum > Trididemnum nubilum. Next base: position 5,010,496 of record OZ014481.1, on the reverse strand, counting down.
TTACGGGCATGGCAATTGGCAGATAATCCTTTTAATAACAGACATGCATTTTCACTAGTACATCCCACTGAACTAACTAAAACAATTAACGGCTCCATTCGTTACCGCAGAATTGGTGGCTTGCTCATTACATTTTTACCACCAGTAAAATAACATCAAAATCTGTTTTGCTCAAAAAATGCTTTTTTTTGTTTTCAAATGTCAACTGAAAATGATGCATTAAAGCTTAGCAATTTCTAACTTAACAACAGCAGCTCAGCAAAAACTTACCAACAATTTTAACGCATTACTCATCATCTGATAACATAGCAAATTAAGTTTACACCAAAAATCCTCAAAATTAATTAAATTCTGCTTATTCAACTGAAAATAACAATGCCTTGATCATGAATATATTCAAAACAGCTAAAAGGTTTTTGATTAAAACTAGGACAAGAACTTTCAATTTTCAAACAGAAAAAGAAACCCTACAACAACGCAAAAGATGTGTCCAATAGAGCAGAATAAAGCTGAAAACAACTCAATGCCACCCTTTTAAACCGGTTCAAAGTGCGAGTATTAGTTACTTTAATGTCACATTGACACAAGCCTCGTCTTGCCAGTATTTAACTTTGCCAAATAGTGCCGAAGTACACAAGCCATATGAGAAAATAGTTTTGCTGCAATGCACAGTTCGTACTGTGACGTAACTGTCACAAAGTCAAACCAAACTAACCTGATTTTCTGTTTCTTCTAAAACTATAGACAGAGATGATGAGGAATTGACCGAATTATCAAAATTTTCTAAACATTTCAAGCTTTCTAAAGCTGTATTCAGATCGGTTTCAGTGTCTTTTATGGCAACGTTGTTGTTGTTTTCAATGTTTTGTTGTTCTTTTTTTAATGTAAGGTCCTTTAAAATATCTTCCCAATCTTGCTCGTTTTCGTGATCAGAATCTGCCCTGCATAACTGAGAAAAAGATGGACATTCTGACGTCACAGAAGGTGCAGGTGATGGGTTGCTTGAGTAACGGCTGAGAACATCCTCTTCAGAATAGAGACTAGTTGCTGAAGAAGACAAGGAGGTACTGACAACACGACCTTGGTTAGAAAAGTTTCGATCTTGAAAGTAATATTCCAAGGGTAAAACGTTTATTTTGCTAGTGTTTCTATGTCGATCTAATCCGCTTTGGTGATCTGGAAAGTCTGCTTTAAACAAGCATGGCTTTGTAGAATACTTTTTATACATCGACTGTAAAAGTATCGCTTGGCCGGAAGATAAATCATCAATACCGGTCACAGGAAAAATTCTGCGCCGAGGTCCGACATGCCGATACACAACACGGCTTGAATCTTCTAGTTGCTTTAATAGGTGATTTTTAATCAAGGATTTTTCAAATTTCTGATGGTCAAATAATACTCCTGGGTCACTGTGTATACTTCTGTGCTGCATAGCGAATATATCCAGATCAGTATGTGCGTTGCGATACAGAGCATCTTCATAACTTCGTCGGTTAAAAAATAAATCCTCTGGTATTCCAGTGCCAGACATATTGCGATATAATGGAATCAGATAAATTATTAAGTCATAAATAAGTTACTGAGGTATGATTATCGCTTCAAAATAAAGCAATGCATTAATGCATTTGGATTCAATTCCAGCAAGGACAGTCTAAAGTCTGAACTGAGCACCTTGAAGAGCTTCTCAATCTAAAATCTCTGACCTACCACTTTTCAAGGTAAAAAGTTTTACTCCCTATCTCTAGTCCAACTATTTTTTTACTATCTAGTCCATCAGTTGGTTTGACTTTCGAGATTTTTCTGCACAGGTGTACTTGTATCTGTTTTCGATTAGATGCAGCGTACGCAATCAATTTATAAAGTAGTTCGCTACAAGAATATAAATACCCAATTATGTTAGAAATTATCTTGAGTTATAATTTCTATGGCTCCTTCTATACTGAATCACTTCATCAACCTACACAATCTATTAGTTACGATGTTATACACATTTGACGCTTCCACCTTCCACCTCTTGATTTGCTCGCTTACCGTCCGAACTAAACTAATGGTAATCGCTCGCACCTTTTTGAGTCGAAGGAAAAAAGATTCGTGTGGTATCGCTACGTACCACGGAATGCGTCAACAATTGTGTACCAAAGCGAAAAAATTGCCTTCGTGCAACGTTTGCCAATGAGTGCAAAATATAAAATTTGCAAATACTCTATTAATAATACCTATCGAACTACGTGAATGCGAGAAATGAACCCCTTAAAAATGCTGATGCACGAAAAATCTGCTAGCTCGTGGCTAAAATAAGAGGTTGCAAAAATCACGAAAGGACAGTGCGAAGAATTAGACACAAAATGATGGTATTAGTTAAAAATCCAACTTTAAACGGAAGTTGAAACTGCTTCAAGCTTCTTAGCAAGCCCAATGCTGCAAATATAGATCTAGAAAAATATTAAAATTGTTTATCGTTGTTATATCAAAGACACCACAAAATTGTCGCATAGCTAAAAAATTAGCTATACGTCACAACGTCAAAATCCTTTAAATATCGAAACATGCGCTAAAATCGACATCAAACGCAAATTATAATTTACCATCAGTAAAATTATAAAATTATAATTTATCATGCCATCACCAAACTACTTGAATTGAACAAAAAAGTGATTAAATACGGTAGTAAAAATTGGCTGCCATTGCCAACCGGATACGAGAACTAAAGGAATATTCTTTGTCTTCTTGAGTCTTTAATGTTACCCTATCAGGGACGATTAAAATATCTTATTTCGTAGGTGCATACAAAAGCTACGTCTCCAGTTGGGCTTCCTTGATGATATTCACAAAACAATTTGAAGCTTTCTTAAGTTATCCCTTATTTCTTGAAGCCAACAATAATCTACCACAAGCCAGAAAAAAATCTATGCGATCAATTTCAGGAAGAATCTTAAATTAAGTCCAGCTGCGTGACACTTTCGCGTGAAACAAACTGTTAAAAACAAACTCAAATCAGAGTAGAGAAACTCAAACAAACCTTTAAATTTTTTATTGGTATAACCTCATCGGTCTCTTGCTCTGTGTATGGTGTGTTTTGAAGAAATTCAGTGAGACGGGGTTAACATATTATGCTGACACTGATGACTAACTTGTAGAACCAGGTCGTTCAAACCGACATGTCAGTCTAGTTTGTGACATAACAGTAGACTGTAAGCCTCCATATCGCTCCCAATTCGACAGTGTGTTGTGTTCGACAGTGTTTTATCTCTGGATTAGGAGAATTGATCACAATATTACAAAAATTACAATAACTCCCCACTTTCTAAGACCTCTTGTAAATAAATGAGTAAACACGTACCGAAAAACAATACCAACAGGACAGTCTTAATATACCATACGACACTCAAATGTAAAATGTCGTTAGATATTAATGAGTTAATAAGTTAACATCAGCAAAAAGATTTATGAGTCCGAGTAACACAACAGCGAAAGCACACCATCAGCTGCCGCACCATCAAATTGCGCTATTTTATGACCATCTTAAAGGACCTATAATAAATCAAAGCAACAACAGCTACCTATCTACATTTTACTTGGCTGGTCAGCAATTTTAGGCTCAACAAACGTAATGCAAAGTTTCCGTTCATTTGTTTCAGAACTTTTTCTATGATGACCATTACTACTTCCTTAATGTCTTTGTTGTGTGCAAGGAAAACTCACTACAAGAGCGAATTTTAGAGGCCACTTAAACTGGGGTCTGAGGTTATTCGTACAAACTTTTCAAATTTCATGCCAACAGTTAAGTATTTAATACGGTGGTAAAAAATAAATGCGATAAGAAATCATTTAATTGGAACTATAAACATGAAAAACTACTTTTTAAGATACCCTATCAACTTCGGCAAGATCAATAAGGTGGCTTCCGTTTTGAGTTGATCAATTTGTCGAGGTTTTTGCAAGCAGTGGTGTAGAATCAATGAGATGTGGTAAAAGCAAAAAATCAAAACAGATATCGGGCTAAATATGACTCCGTGTCATGGACAAACGGTAAGCAGCTGATAGTACAACATTTTACACATCTGCCAGTTGGTCTAAATATCGTTATTGAAAACTTTGACAAGTGACTAACAAACCAACTTAGCATCTCCCCGCTGTGTAAACAGAATAGATCATTTTTGGCCGGAATTTTGAGAAAAATAATTTTTGCGCGCTGCACTCGAAATTTAAACTCAAAACAACCAAATCGTCAACTTCAGTCGCGCAAACAGGGGCTAAAGCTCATTATCTTCATCGCTTTTCTTCCTAAATAATGATGTCATTGTTGATGGGGGGTACCCATACTGAAAAACCAACTTTTTGTGAAATTTTTTCCAATAATATAGTTGTTTTTAATAATTTATTGACTGACTTTGTGCAAACGCTCAATGTTTTTCCTCCTCTTCATTAATAGATGACAACGTGCAAGAAAATTTGAAACGAACTCGGATTGAATGAAATCGGCAATTTCCAAACAACAACCACATCTTTCAAACAACGCAGCTCTTCCTGCTCGATATTCACCAATAAGATTTAAATGAGAACGTAGTATAAAAGCCAGTTTGATCCAAGTCAGGTTACAGCGGAAATTTAGCGATTAGAAAATGGTTTCTTTTCAATTTTGAAAGTTTCAATGCGGGTTATGAATAATATTTATACGAGTACTCAAAATTTTTATTTAATCCAAACTATATAAGCTGTTCGCTTCGTTACAGGGCTTTGAGAAATTTTTCCGTAATATCCCCCATTTCCGCTGAAATCTTAAACATCCGATTGTAGCCCCATTTACCAAATTTTGTAGTTGCGTGAGTGTCTTTGACTTCAATGCTTCAAAGACCATCTTAAAAAAAACTAATTAAGCAGTCATCTAAACAGTGCGAACTCACGCATTGCTTAACATGTGCGGTTAAATGTTCAATTTAAGCGTAAAATGACTAATTAACACAACTTTTAAAGCAAAATTGCCGACAACTAGTAAACAGACCGCACTTAACTAGCCAAATAGTTGTCGATTTCCATTTTTGGCCAGTTAGCACTAATTAGCTCTATAATTACGGAGAAGATAGTCACGCTAAAATTCAAGTTCAACGCATAAAATTTCCAGCCTTGATGGAATTGCTGATGAGTTCGTAGGTTACTGTGACGTGACAATTAATGAAAAATTTTTGAAATATTTCGAACTCGAACATATTTTTCGCTTCCTTGGTTGATAACTTAATATGATGTTGTATGGAGTCAAAATAATAGCGGATTGTGCGCTAATTACAATTTGTCTTTCACGACCAAACAGACAAAATAAACTTCCACATTCCCGTTCTTTTTAGCAGCAATTTCAAACCAAGTGATGACTTTGGATTGGTAAAGATAAGAATTTCTAAACAAGAAAACCCAGGGTTAAGAAAAGAAAAATACTAACTATTGCAATTCACTAACAATTACAATAAGAAAATAAGCATTATACAAATCAGAGAAATTAAGGTTTTGGAAACGGAGAATTCAGTTAGAATCATAAAAAACGTAGAATCAAAAGGCAATAATTTTAGTCACACGATCACAATCAGAGAGAATTCAGGGAGCTCGGCACCTTCTTTAATCAACTCCAGAGCTGGGACCTCCACTGTGGCAGTCAGAATAGGGAGATAAAAAAAAAAACAGCAACAAAAAATGTTGCCTTTTCTCATTGCCCGAAGATTTGTGAGGGTTGCGAAGTTAGTACCTTGAAATTTAGCAGTCAAAGCTTACCACTTTATCCTTCATTTCACTTAGATAAACTCCAAAGTGATTTCAAACCCAAATCCTTAATGCAACTAAGTATTTTGTTCGTGATCGTCTTGCAGGACTTTCCCTTCTTACACGCTTTTTATTAAGGTGCAAGTTACATAGAATAGTTTACGGACAAATTCCCGAATTGGACAAAATCCAGAACAGACAAAATCCCGATTTCATACAGAATCCACCCAGTACGCCCAGTTGGCACACGAAGACCGTGACCAGAGTAGACATAACGTCATTTGATAGAATGATGGACTTTCAATAATTACTTTGAAACTTCCCAAACCGAAAGGTTTTTGCGAAGTTAGCAATTATCGAAAGAGAATAACATTTTCTCAATACCCCAACTAAAACAAATTTGTTTTCTTGGAATACAGTGACACAAGAACATCACTCAATGGTTGGATACCGTGGAAAAAAGAGGACGGTGAAAGATGTCTCGGCACAAAAAGCGCGTGAGTGTCAGAATTTGTAGAATTTACGACGCAATTTTCTACCAACTCAGAGACTTACTGATTGATTCCGCGCAAAGAATTCTTCATGATTCAAAATCTAAGTATTTACTCCTAATTTTCGTGGTAAAACATGGACAAAAACAGTTAGTCACCTTAAGCAGCACATCAACACCACTACAACTATCTCTTTGACAGCGCTCAGTGCGAAATGAAAGTCGCAACTTCAAACTCCATGATCAACTACAGCTCACATTTGACTCGCTGTCTCACCAGCTACAGGGCCAAGAAGTCTACAGTTAAAATCAATCAGTGGTCAAGTAGATAAAGCGTCTATATCTGAAACGGTAGACTCGGGTTTGATTCCCGGTCGGGCCAACCAAAGACTATGAAAACTGGCATTCACAGCTTCCTTGCTCGACGTTCAGCATTAAAATGGACAGCGTGAAGCTTCCGCAGTGTGTGGTAGACAAGTGGGAAATGGGCACGTGACAGCTTAACTTTACGATTACGACCGAATGGTCCCGTCGCTGTCTCCCAGCCACGGCAACTTGTAAAGAAACATGTAATTACAAATTACCCATTGTGGTGGCCAAGCCTGAAAAGACTTGCAAACAAAACCAAAAAAAAGGAAGCTCAGCGTTGGTGTGGTTAGGTAGGTGCAGAGTACCTAGTTCATCACACAAATCAAAGTACAAGCCATACTGTACCAGGTTGAAACAAGCAAAGGGCAGGCTGGTGCCGTGGTGCGCTTACAGTTTAATGCTACATGTAGAGCAAAATGATGAACTCTAGATTAACCCACCTAAATGAGCAATTTACATAGTAGCTCATTTTCCGCCTCTGACATCATGTGTAATGCCATTATTTTTGTTACAATAATACAAGAGATGCTTGAAATATATTCTTTATTGTGACGCTAAAATGAAATTGAATCATAACGTCACGGTTGAGAAATGTTAACGCGAGGTCACAAAAGCAATCGAGAAGTGGCATAGGTATTTAGCGACAAATTCCTCACCTAATATGCTCAAGACTGAACTTGAGTTAAGTTTTAGGTTATACAATCATGCTATTGCTTTGAACCGTATCCTACCATACCAAAATCTTGGCTTAAAATGCCCTGAAATTGTGAAATCAAAACCTTCTATTCGCAAACTGATGTATGAGTTCACCAATCACCATAGAGGCAATTGTTATGTATCCTGAAAAGTTATTACTATTGTGAGTAAATAATAGAAAAGTATAGACTGACACAGAGTTGTCATTATATCAATATATCGGCGAAAGACCAAGAAATCTTATGGTTTCCTATTAAGTGTCATCGCGTATTCATAAATCACTGTAACCGGCAATAGCAGCTGGGCACCAGTAGTTATCACCAGTTACTTCCGTAAACCTTAATCGCCACCGCAAGCGCCAATTTGTGATAAACTCAGCTAGTTGTCGCGGGTCAAAGCCAAGACATTTTGGATGCTATGGAACTGCAAAAACTACACGGCCCGTAACTTTTTCTTCAGATTTGAAACCTAAATCAAAAAGTCAAAAAACCTTCATGTATTTTTTATACAACTTATGATCCCATTAATTTCGTTTAAAAGATAAAAACAAAGCAAAACCTCATGATGGAACTGCGCGGTAGTGGAGTGGTCAGTATGCGCACGCGTGTGCGTGCATATGTGGGGAGGGGGAGGCCTAAACAAATTTTTGCGAAAACTGGCGCTTCGTTAACGAGAAGCTGAGGATACGGAACCGGACAAAGAAACTGAGAAGAGGGTAAAGTAGAAAATTCTTCATCTAAACTTAAGTGATTAAACTATTGGCAAATCGATTAACGCTTTATTGGATGATGAATTAACATAATGGTTAGGAGAGCTCAGCATTATCTAGTAAATCAACTTGTACATTTATTCGTAGGATAACTATGAACCTAAGCCTGATGCTATGACTTAACAATATGCTTTATTCGCTTAGGCATACAGCTTGGAGCAGAGTAGCTGCATGTCGTTAGCAAAGATATCTTACCTACAGAATTGATTCAGACATTGAGTTAAGCAAAATAAACATTCGAGTAAGATAGAAGATCCGTAAAGTGATCGTAACTACAAACTGGCAAATATTGAATGTCCAAACATCCAAAGCGCAGAAACAAAACAGCACAGAAAAGCATATTTAAGAAACAGACAAAACTCATCACTTTATTCCATTCTCCTACAACTTGGGCAGTTATTTCAACTTCAAAATAACAACTCGCAACACGAAAAATCATTTACGACTACTTTATAAGCAAAATACAAAACACAAATTAGAAAAAATTACATATCAGTATCGAAATTAAATCATTCAAAAACAATTATCAGAAAGCGAATTGCGTTCATTTCTTCTTTAAACAAGTGAAATTAATTTTTCAACCCTTACACCTAACCATTAAACACAGCAACCTTTTGAAAGGTACACTAAATTAACCTTACGACATGAAAGTTGTTTATTCAATAATTAAAAAAAAAATTCAACTGTTAGTGAATAGTGAGTAAAATATAGCCAGGAATCAATCCCCTCCAGTGCTTTCAGAATCAAGCCGTTTTAAGGTGTTTATTTGATTATTCCATTCCCTCTCACGTAACACTACAAGACATCAGATTAGTCAAGGTAAAAAGCAATTAAAAACATGTTTTCAAATTGCACTTGTTTATAAGATCAACCTCTTATGCTGTTGTCTATAGCCTAAGTGCTCATTGCTATCAATAAACGGCTTAGAGGACAAGCCATGCGCGTCAGAAACAGATTTACCGAAGCAAATAATACGCAGCTTATTCTTATTTTGTTCGATACGCAACTTATCAACTTATTTTGTTCTAATAGCAAGATTGTACTTTACGCTGGTTTGCAGCTACACAAGGATAGTATTCCAAAATCTTTAACAACAACTAGCACATGAGCAATAACACCAGAAGAACTTGGAGAGAATGGAGTGAATTCTACAAGTGTCATATGGATTCATTGAATCTTGCATCATACAAGCATGATCATAATCATCCTGGGTATTAAGTGACTTGGTTTCTGCACACAGACAAATGTGACTATACAAGACATGTGATTATACAAGACATGTGACTATACAAGACATACAAGACAATGGACACTTGGGGTAATGGTTTAAAAAGCCATTGCAAAAAATCATATCGGATGTAACAGAAGGAAGCGTAGCAAACGTCTTTAGCACACGTGATTCTATTCTTTATTTACTTTTTGTGCAAACAGAACGACTAGAAAATCCAAGATAATTTTTTATCCAAAATTCCCAACGACAGGGAATCGAACTCTACAGCTTGTGAGTTGCAGGTCGCTGCCCCATCGGAAGTCGCCTCTTTTTAGCAAAAGCGTACATACGTTGGTAAAAGTCTTCAAAAATCTTTACTGATTTTAGTACAACGCCCTACACGGGCAGATTCCAAGCATGAATCGACCAGTGAGTGCCTTGGGAGTCGGGACCCAATGTACTGACTGTAGCATCACTATAAACGAACAAAACGACACATTCGTTTCATTCCACTACAATGCCTCTGGATGATGCAATCTCACAACCATACATTCCCACGACATGTGAACATCACTCGAGTAACCTAACAACGTTATTGAGTGTTTTTGGTTGGTGTGCGAACGATTATTCGTTCATAATCTCCCGCCCAACCGTGACGTAAATGAAAACGACGTAGAAGAACCGGTATTAATCTACTCAAATCAAAGCTGCTAAAAATATTGAATATTTGTTTGGAAGTGAATAAGCTTTGATTGATCAAACTATTCAATAACTGACCCAGAATATCCCAAAGTCGGGCATACATTGGTATTGTACATTTTCTTTTTGTAATGATTTGCATCCGTGTGAAATACGACAAAGTTGTCTATAGCAAAAATCCTAATGCTGCTATTAAAGAATTTCTTGCAAATGATTCATGAAAACCCTGAACACTAAACTGTAAACACAAGTCGTTAGCCATGTAAGACAACATCGAATTTCAAGATTGACCTAGATTTTTGCCTTTCGCTCTAAGCACTTAAGCATTTCGAATGAACTTGTTTCTGCATAAACAAGTCAGAATGGAAACTTACATGCACCTGTTGATGACGGCAAGCATTCAGAGACCGAAGTGGGTTTTCAGTTCATTTGCAATTGGCATTAGACCCTAACGCGAAATCACAGTCACAGTAGCAAATAAGGTCATTCGTCGATTAACCTGGTTTAAATTGAGGTATTACATTACTCTTGTTGTAACCCGTACAACAATTGTCACAAAACTCTTGAAACTTTAGCATTTTGCCAAAACATGAGAAGATAGTTAAAAAAAATTGAAATGCGTAAAACATAGACTGGTGTCTTTGGGCCGCTTGCACAAACATGGACTGGTACTTTTAACTGGGCTGAAGATTTTGGCCTGTGGGCCGTATTTAAAATGTGCAAACTTTTTTGGAGAAAAAATGAACCGCTTAGGTACAATTTTTGGACCGATTTTTGTTTTAGCTTTCTGTAGCTGAGGAAAACAGATAGGAAACCAAGTTCTCCAGTCGCTGAATCTTTCAGCTGCAAACCCACAAATTGGATACTTTTACTTGAATCGAACCATTCTAAAAGTTCTCATTTACCCCCAAAATACCTCGGATTATAATTTTAATTTAATGAAGGATTATATTAAAATAAAGAGTTCTAATAAATTAAAAAAGTTATTAACGTTACGAAAGGTCATGAAAATTATTGAATTTTTTTTTTTTAGTAACGAGAATTTGAATTATTTCATTTAATGCGAACTGAAAGAACTACAGCAATATATTGCCTACGTTTTTATAATAAAGTAAGACGCTCAATACTTGTGCCACATGACAAATTAACCGTATCCTGGATGCAGCATCCGGCTTGAAAATAAAGTAAAATGTCAAGTTCGTGGTGGTTTATTAAAGTGGTCGCTATTTTGGGTGTAAAAAACGGAGGTGTTTTGAATTCATTGGCACTAAATGTCACAACAACAAATGTGACGCTAAAATCCACGTTTGTAACGTCATTTGAGGATCAAAGCCGTAAAAGTTATGTCAACATCAACGTTATAAACCAGCTTTCATCGCATCAAAACCGTAAATCAAAATTCAAAATTGACTGAGCCTTAATTAAGTTCATCGAGGTCACTAGCTATCAGAACAAAGCATAATTTGAGTTCTAAAGACTTTTTATAGAACCAACCATATTTAACTAATTCCACAAGTGCAATGGAGCAGTGAAATAATTAAAGTCATAGCTATTAATAAAATTTAGCAATTTGGAATTCATTTTTCAAATTTTTTTAATTGGATTTCTAAACAGCAAACGCTAACCTAAAAAAAATAAGGTAGTGACTATTTCACCGAAAATTTTCAACTTAAACAGAATAAAACGAGAATGAGAAATATTCGTCCGCGCTTTTTTTATTTGCTTTTTTAGGGGTTAAGATTAGGGTTTAGGTTAGGGGTTGGGTTAGGGTTCGATTTGGGAATAGTTTTAGAGTAAGCATTTGAGTTTGGGTTAGATTTGAGTCAGAATTAATAAAAAACTAGATAAAAATTTCCGGTGAAATAAAGCCTTCCAAAAAATAATTAGCAAATGTTGCTGTTACTCAGTTGGACATTTTGCCCCAAAATTATAGCTTATTATGTCACCTAGCGCATCATGAAAATTTACAAAACCGGTCATGACGTCCTAAGAGCGCCAAACCAAATACTGTTAGCATAAAAAATGGCGTCAGATCTTCATTAACAACCCTATTAATCTGCAAGCTACTTATTATTAACGCCTATAGACAACACGTTGTTAATCATTAACTTCACAACAAAAGTTACTACAGGTCAGTTGAGGTGAATGATGCACATGAGGCCACAGTGCGGTACACTTTTTTAAAACCTTGAATTAGAAATTTTGTATTGAGGCTCGCTGCTCCTAAATTTTCACGAATTTTTAGCCTTATTTGTTCTTAGCGAAGTGCGCTTATCTAAAGCTGGAAAATGAAAAATCAATTTTGTCGATTGTCAAATTTGCAAGAACGAAACAATACAGTTCACTGGCTATGATCGCTGAAATCCGGCTTACCGGTATTTCATTACGATAGGGCACTGTCTTTGATTTTTTGTTTCGTAAATTTGGGCCTTGTTCTTAATATTTTTTTCATGCCGAGACTGACATTGTTCTTAATTTGTTCTTAAATTTTCAGCGAAAATGAACCTCGTGTTCTGATAATGAAAGAGTGTATTTGGCAAGGCATCTCTGATGTACCTCAAAAAAATTCAGAGATATTTATTTTATTCGCAGTATTGGGCTGGTGCGTGTGATAATTAAGTTGGTGGGGGCCATTTCCGTCTACTATCTTTCAAGCTAATCTTGTGGTGCAAATTCCAAGAATATCAAACGTTGCCGAACTGCACAATAGGATACGCAAATCTCAGCAATATTGGTTGCGATATTTTCAACTAAAAAATAAAAGGAAATCTTTTTTGTACCAGGAGAAAGGTCACAATATAAAGCAAAAGGTTTGTGACCTCACAGTTGTTTTATTGCAAGTACATTATTGCATCAGCAAGATTTTATTGCTTTCAAACAGACAATCGAAAAAAGACCAATTCTCTTAACCCAAACATCTTTTAATTTTATTGCGTAACACCTATTGCAAACTTATCGGTGTTTTGAAGAAATGATATTTGTATTTGCTATTGAACCACCTCTAAAAAACGTAAATTGAGCAAAGATAAAATGGCAGAACCAACAAAAGTATCAAAAATTGCTGTGAGTGACAATCTAGCATTTGATTTGACATCACAAACGTGAACAAATAAATGAAGTATAACCTGGTAGGTTAACACTAGAAGTTAGGAAAAAGGAAGCATAGAAACTTCTGTGAAAGCTTTTCAAAGTTGATGTATATGACCATTCAATATCCTGGTCATATACATCAACGCAATATTTTTGCAAGATTGACGTTTGACAAGTTAAATTAATCCTGAAGCGAAATAGGCAGAACTAATTTAATAGTTCTTCACAAAGGCATCATCTCGTCTTGCAACCCTGCTTCATGAGATTCTGCTTAGGATTGAAATTATTTTGAGGCAATGTTGCTCAGTACCTTTTTCTTCGGCATAAAATTTAATTAATAAATACTGAGATAATATTGATAAAACTTTTCGTTTAACAAACTAAAGACACAAAATTCTTTTAAAACTAGTCAACTAGAAACCGACTTTGACCAAATTTTACAATACTCCAATATAACCAAAAATATGCTGGGGAGATTAAAAAAGGAAATATAAATAAAGTTAACAGCTTCAAAATTCCCACTGATATCGTATAGGTATTAGTTTGGCTTGCTAGCCAAACCTGAGAGATTTGTGTCAAGGCTTTCCTAATCGTTAGGAGAAAAACCTGAAATAATCCCATCTTTAAAAAAGGTGTTTTAGTGAGTGACAGCTCCCTATTCGCAAATGACAAGTGCGATGCAGTGCAGCGCAAAGCCAGATGCGTTGTGACTTCACAACAGGTGAACACACGTCATTATTCATTAATAGTTACCCTACAGAAAAATAAAAGTTGAAAGTACTGATAGAAAAGCGCGACTTGTAATTGCAGCAAAAAACCGGCACTAAAATATCAGGTTACGATTGCCGACCTGGTAAGGTAAGGCAAACCAAATATCTGATCTTTTCCAATTTGCTTCAACAAAGTAATTATTAGAGACAAGTTGCAATTGATACGTTATAATGTGCGATTGTTGACTATCAAATGAAACGGTTTGAATCCTATCGCTGACGTAAACAACCAAATCATGTGATTTTCTTTGGCGGAAGCAAAAGGTGGTCATTGTACGACGAAGCATGCAAAGAAATTTTCAATGGATATCAAAAAATTTCTGGACTTGCCGACTGAAAGCGTATAAAACGGCTAAATTTTTTCAGTGAAAGCAGATCAATCAAATGAGCTGGTGAAATACACCCAGTACTTAAATTGTAGGGGGGACGCGAGGGGACGCGTCCCCCCATTGAGAGTTAGCGTCCCCCCATCGAGATTTAGGCGTCCTCCCATCGAGAGTTGAGCGCTGGATGACCAGAGGAAAAATAGCCAGCCAGGAAAACTGACTTCAATTTCCGGCGAAGACCTTTTTCTTGTTTTTGGTCTTCATTCAATTTCGGCGACGGAAATACATCATTTCCACTAAACTTTTTGTAAAGTTGGTCGAGGCTGCAAAAACGTCCCCCCAAGCAAAATTTTACAATTTAAGTACTGAATACACCCATGATTACGAACTCCGCTTGTGACATGCACTGGCCACCACAATACCACCAGTGTCCAAATAATTTGCTAGCACAATTTTCCGAATATTTTTAACAGCATTCTAGTCTACGATATACAATCAAGAACGGCTTGGCCTACATAAAAGTTTCCACAAAAAATTGATCCGTGACCGGCTAAGAAATATTTATGATATTAAAAATATTCGAAGGTATGGTATAAAATCACGTATTACTGCAAATGCAGGCGGTAGGGTAAACAAAATTTTCCAAAATTTGACATAAAAACAGGTCAATTTGTTGCAAACATTGGAAATGTAATTACCTTTGCACACTGCATGATCGTAACAAGTACTGATTTATCAATTTAACCACGCATACTGAAGTGTGGAAACAGAGGTTGACTAATCAAACTAACAACACGACATAAAAGCACGCCGTCTATGCATTGGTTTGTAGGGGCGTCCCGGAAGCGAAAACGAAATTCGCAGGACTACAGTACATGCAATATCAAGTTGCAGAGCTATTGCCCACAGCTTCTCAGTCTAAATTCAAACAAATCTTTTATTATACTCGCTGTTCTACGCCGAAACGTGTAACAAGTTTTGCGAGTCCCATTTCCGCTTTATAACGCCCAGGCACCACAGCTGCTTTAAAAGAAATGTCGCAGCAACGGCGAGAGCCGTTAGCAACAGGGCCACCGAGAGGGGAGGCAGGGGGGGACAATGACCCCGGGGCCCATGGACTTTAGGGGGCCCATCATGGGGCCCGTGGGCTTCAGGGGGCCCAGCAGAATGACACTGAGAAATCAGTATGTGCAAGATCGAAGACCCTTTTTTCTTTGGAGATCACATGAAAATCCGGAGAAAACTGCGGCATTTTTCCTTGAAGACATTTTTTTTGAAGATCGCATTAAAATCCAGAGACAACTGGCATTTTCCCCTTCTGTTTTGGAGTACACAAAACCGGAGATGCCTAATATTTGAGCTGACCCCGCGCCCACGTTTGGCTCTCGGCGCCCCTGGTCGGTAACAATCTCATTTGAACCTCAGACCTACACTCCAGAAACAAACGCGTTACTGCTCGACCAATTGGCCAAACTCCAATTTTGAAAAAAAGTACTCAGGAGAAGCGAACCAGCAACCTCATGCATACGAACTGGGAGCGTCACACCCTGCGCCAGACAGCTTCAGTACATTCTGTTTATATCGTGACCAATATTTGCGTATAGGCTTGCAAATTGTAATTTAGCATTCCGCAGCGCGTAAGTACAAAATAACATACATACTAGTAAAAAAAGCGTCGCAATGGTATATACTACCCGCTATTTTTTAGTCCTAAAGCTACAAAAAAAAAATTGCAGCATGTGCAAGAACTCTTTCCCGAAACTCTCCTGCACTAAGATCTTTACTTGAGATAACGAGTTTCCTTGAGTCTGGTGCTTCAACAAATTAACAAGTTTTGCAAACAAAATTGTGACTGCCATTGCCCTGGGCCCACCAAAATAGTGTGCGTTTAAGTGGAGGTGTTCGCTTCAGTCAGTCAGTTTTTTTTCGAAAACACGCCTATGCTGGTTATTAGTGCAGTCTAAAAATCCTAGTGAAAAACGCTTGTCCAAGATACCAAAACAAAGGAGTTTGAAACACAGTTCTCATGCTTACCTAGCGAATGCACCCGGTTCATTTGGAACAACATATTATGCAAAACACTATGCTTATTGACAGTGAAATTTGATGATATAATTCAAGAAAAATTCAATACCCAACTCACTACGTCACTTATTAATCCGAAGCAAATACCACAACTTAACCTTTTCAATAGACCTAATCTACAGAGTTAAACTTGTAAATACAATACAATAAGACGGTATCAAACTAACAGCTGCTGAGAAAAGATTTTAAAGAAACACTAGAAACAAGTAACTGAAAATGTTTAATAAAAAAAGCCATATTGCTTTTTTTGAAATCGATTTCTTATTAAATTGTAGTTGTAGATCAGAGATAGCTCTGAGATTCGGAAATCTCACAACATCGAACCGTTACATCTGCGAGTGGAAAGAACTTAGTTGATCTGAAAAGGTATGTTCAGAATGCCCCAGAAAAGGCTTCCCAAACAAACCAAACTTGGAAAAGTGAAAGAGAAAAGGCTTTGGAAGGCCCTAAAGATGTTTAAATCAATACATTGAAGATCGTAGACGGAAGAGCTTGGGACGTCACCTAAGCCGAAATGAAAGGAGAGAAGGTATATCGAGACGCGAAGTGGCTCAACAGAGACCGAGCTGCTACCTCCTCATTCCTCTTGCAATGGAGGGCAACGAATCAAGTACGATCAAGTGCCCTCCTTTAAATCAACCTTTAATCGTTGACATGCAAAGATGCCAATATGCTGCGTTAAACAGATGTCAATAGGTGGTTAAGGTTTGGATTGATTTGCCAAAAACAGCATATCATTAACACTAAGCCCACCCATGATCTGACAATGCGCTGTGCTCTGATGGATCTGAAGCACTAATTCCTGCATAACACCTCAACGACAATATAAACAAAACATAAGTTGTCAGAAACATTTGCATTTTTCGTTATCTTTTATGCTAAATCTATTTATCTGTTTAACAATCTCCACCAAGATCTGGTTAAGAATCTGTGCATTCTTACGCAAGACCAAATGTTACATTTCTACAAGTACGCAAAACTGGAATTTATGTTCTTCGTGAAGTGTAAAACGTATTAAAGATTTTCATGTCGTTCCTGTTTTCATGATTTTCATGTTCATAAACTCAAAACAAACTTAATTATATTGAAAGGCGCAGAGGCAAGGAATCGAACTCTCACTACTAAAGTCGAGGGTTCGAACCTCTCCGCCGCTACCGATTCTTCAAATGTAATAGCACATGCATTTTTACAACATTCCCAAATTTCATGTCCCACTAATGGGTGAACTTTATGACGTTCATAGAACAAAACTTCTGTTTATTTATTAAAATTAGATCATATGACGTCATACATATTAGCTAAAGTGAGATACAGAAACTTAAACGCGGTAGTGGGGGTACATGTTATACAAATGTCTTGTGGTACAATTTGAAAAATTTGTATTCTTCCTGTAATTAAAAAAGGAAATTTTGGGTTTTGCGCCCAATTTGCAACTGCAGTACCGCAATATCGTAACGCGAGATCACATTTCACCGCTGTGAGGATGTCCGATACGGTATTTGCAAAGAATTTCCTCCTTTTGCATTGTTATGAACAAATGATTGCAATTTGCTTTAAAAAAGCGTCGCCCACATCCGCAAGGATAATTACACAAAGGTGTCAAAGAAGCATTTTCTTTCCAAATAATGGTAATACAATGCAGCAGAAACAAGTTAATTGAATGCAACTAAATATAGGCTTGCACCCATACAGAAATAGATATGAAGATTAAAAAGAGACAAAAAGCTGCCCTCAGCAAAACATTTTTGCAAATTAAAACTGCAAAGCAAATAACCAAAAATTTTTAAGCAAACTGGTGATAAAAAAGTTCCATTTTGCGACCCCAGTAGTGATGGCCAATGGTAGACTAGCAGGTGTGTAAAAATGGCCAATTTTCTCCCAATTCTGGAGCGCTTTGGTGGCGTTCTATGATATGACATTCCATTGCACAATGCTTCCAACCACAAAGCCAGAAAGCTTTTTGGCCAAGCACAACTTTACTGTAAATAACTTCTGCTTGTCAAAACGCGCACATTGCTAAGTAGGTCCATTAACCGGTGTTAACTCTTCTATTTGCACACCACTTTAAGCAAAAATGCAAGGTATTAAATAAGTAAAGATAAGAACTTGGTGCTGGCAAAATTAATTAACAAAGTGAAGGCATGGCTTCAAATCGATCAGCGCTAATGAACCTAAAGGATGGTGACAGGTTTGAAAGTTCTAAGTTTAGTGGTCATGCAATGTTTCAACTAGATACAGTACAGTTAAGGGCTATGTGGAAAATCAAACCTATAAATGTTATGCCATAAATTCATAAAACTGGACAGCGCTATTTTGGACTGTTCGCCCTCATCAGAAACAACCCATAACCGAGTACTTCAACCAGTTGGGCTTTAAACAGATCATTACAAAACTTATCTTTGTGCACTATTCACTTACTACATAAATGTTATTTTTGATCGTGAAATATAAAAACACAATATATTGTGTCCTGTTATATCAAAAAACTGTATCAAATTCATTAAAAAAACTTTGTGATTTTGTGATTGATGAAAACGTTCTTAAGTGACTGGGAATCCTATTTGTGATGTTAACCTTTGTCTTATCAATGCTGTAGTTACTGAAGGTCTGTGATCATCCGTCTCGTTAACCTACAGCTCGATTATTCTCCAAAATCATAGTGATCTTGCTTTTGAATATAGCAGAGTCAGAAGTGATGAAATTACTCAACGCTGAATAACGCCAAGGAAAGTCACAGAATTGTGGTTTCATTTTTAGGACAAAAAAAGCAAAACTTTACATCCTCTCCTAATTTTCATAGAAGCAGAAAGAGAATTTTTTGACAACATAATGGTTAAACATTCTGACGTATGCTGCCAAGCAAGACCAAAAGTTGGCAAATAATTAAAGATTAGAAAAAATTTCGAACATTTGCAGTGGTTTTCATAAACCAGATTACAATTTTTGTCTTCCTCTTGCGTGCAACACGATCGGTCAATATTTGAAGATTTGATTAGCAAAATGCAGTAGAAGCGCAGATGTATTTACCTGCCTAACACAATCAACGACACAAGAGTTGAACTTATTATGATCAAACAATGAGGTCAAAAATGTGTGGCACGGGGCAAGTTAATGTCGAAAAGATATCGACCGAATTGAATTGAGCAGCGAATGCAGATTAAACACCGGTCATTGGTGCAGATTAAACCTAACTACGTTTATTATTTAATTTGGCCAACCAAATTAAAGGTCATTTTGCGGCTAAAAAAGGTGCTAGATGCAAAACCATTATGACTTCGTATGTAAACAATATGAAAAATATGTTTACTACACATCAAAGAGACACTGAGCTTCCTAAGTAAACACAGCGAGGACAATTAGAGAAAAATCTGGCCAAAAACACGTAAATATTTTGCATTGAAATTACAATGTTATAAGATCTTTGAAAGAAAATATATGCTGTTTAGCACAATTTCGAATAGTAATAAGTCATTCTCAGCTCAAGAAGAAAGTCAAAAGTTCATTAATTTAAAATTTTGATTTTTACGCCGTTGTGAGTATATCTTTCAATCAGAATGTTTGATTACCAAATCGTTAATACTAAATCACTATTTCTATCGTTGCGTAACAATAGGTTTATCACCACCGACAAGTTTGACGTCCTTCGTGGTCGACTCCTGGGAAATCATAACCACTTCCACTGGCAGTTAGGTGGCCAGATCAACCACCAACCCTGCAGCTACAAAGCAGCTCGAGTCATAAGATGCACAGAGCTGGACAGCGCTGTTTCGAGCTTTTAGCTCTCATCGGCAGCCCTCAGCTTCTCTAGCTGAGGGCTGCCGATGAGAGCTAAAAGCTCGAAACAGCGCTGTCCAGCTCTGTGCAATAGGTTTATCAGTAAAAAAGAAGGCATATTTTTATCAAAAAGCTTAAAGCCTTCTGAGTCTTTCATTTTTGGGGTAAGCTAAGACCAAAAAAACCTTTAACTTCCTTAGCCAATAATTTTTATCATGAATTGGGTAGAGGCAAAAAGTGTTTTTTGCCGAAAAAACACAAAAGGGTCATTCTGCTAATTTTTTTTAATGCAAAAATGTACAAATATAGGCATTTGAGATAATAGAAATATTTAACGATTGTAGGTCAGATAATTAAGAATGAAAATACTTGACAAATAAGTCATCACAGAACATGCCGAGAAAAAATAACTGAAACATGAATCAAGTTTGATAATGAAATCCTCAAACGAAATACTGACTGAAAAGGGTACGAGTTAAAGTTCATACCCAAATCTTGTGCTTAGCTGTTTATTTACAATAATTAGCTCGTTAAATCACAGTGGTTGTTTATCTGATATAGATTCAATCTCAAACAACATATATCAACAACTCAAAGTTGATCAGGATGAAGCCTGTATCATGTCAAAAAGCTATAATCCGTTATAAACCTTTGATAAGATTCTCTCAAGCATAAAAAAACGACAAACATGGCAATCAAATTTTCGGCTAGCTTCAGCCTACATCCGCTTTCAGATAGCAACTGTACATAAACAATACGACTACACACATTCCAATATTCCATTAAATCCTATGTAGTCGACCTTGGAAAGAACAGATTAAGGGATGCTAAATTCTCCATTATATAACGTAACGTATTTGAGTGCATTTACAATACTAGTCTTTTTGTGAAATGCAGTCTAGCATTAATTTAACATTTCAGTACATGAGTGCATGTTACAGCAAATAGTAAATTGAATCAAACAATGTTCATTCCAAAGAGCAGTGTTCCTACTTAAGTACATCACTCAGCTTACACTTGTAGCAGGTCTTAAAAAATCGCCTTTTCTACCGTAATTGTAATTTGATCTTAATTCACCAAGTTGCCTTTGCCAGGAGACAGCGAAGGGACCTTTCAGACTTAAAGTCAAGCTGCCACCTACCCACTTGTCCACCACACAAGGTGGAGGCTTCACAGTGTCCTTTTTATTGCTGAAACGTCAAGCAGGGAAGCTGTGATTTGTCAGAATAACCATAATTTTTACAAAAAAGTTGACAAAATGAACGGAATTTAGAAAACCACTGATGCTTTATACGCATATCTGATTGTACCATTCAATGACGTCACAGTGCTGCGTTGACCAAGTGCATGGAAATTTTGCGATCGTCACCCTTTTTGTGATCAAAGAGCAGCGAGAAAAAACAGTCAGTCATTATTGCAGCAGTGAAAGCAAATTATCCTGTTTAGTGAACACGCTTTCAACACAGGCATAGCTTATCTTCGAAACAGTGATACTACACGGTCTGGCGTAAATTTAGCATCAAAACTATCTTGTTTTAAACAGCTAAGATTGTAATTGCAGATAACAAGCAAGCTCTAGCTGCTTATCAGTTGCGCTGAGCAATGTACTCTTGGTTAAAATTCTTAATTTGACATCTGAACGTTTACTTGACTTCAATAGGTTTTTATCAGCAAGCAGTTGCATTTACAAATATGCACGAACTGATACCAAACCTTTTCAAATTAGCGTTAATATTTCAATGTCACGAATTGAAAATGAAACCAGCGCAATTGGGAAAGTCTGGCGAAACAAAGCTTGTTGTCTAATTACTAACTTTATATTTCCACAAAAATTTGTTACGAGTCTATCAGATTACTAAAGATTACTATGGCTTATCAATTTCGAAAGCTCAACCGGTATCAACAATTCCTTGAAAGCTGTTTATATTCTGCTCAAGCCCCTTTTTCTAACTGTTCTTTCCTTGCTGAAAATCTGCCTTCTAAACGGCATAATTCAGGCAAAAATGTTCACGAAACCATTTTAAACAGTAAGTAAAAACGGTTCTCCATGACCCAACCCGGGTGAAGAGGACGGGTAGCGCCAATGCAAGTATATCATAAACTTACTGTTGTTTTATCAAGCTTCAAATTTGCACATTTGTTCAGAACGTTGAGCCTCCTGCAAAATAATGGAAATAAATAAGACTGAGTTTTGTTTTACTATCTTTAAATTTTTTTTTTCAGCAATTAATTATTGCTGAGATACTAGATGTAGCATTGATTTTGCACAAATACGAAGTTAGAGCAAAACCCGAAAATTTCAGAAATTGCAAATTCGGAATATAACCAGGGTGCAAAATGCATGTACTCATTATACAGCGTACTGCGCAGTTGCACATTTGTTGCTCAAAAACTTTACGATATAACACAGTCAAAGGAATATTTGCAAAATATCATTAACATAATTTTGACTTAATAATATCACTAAAAATCAAACTTTGCAAATATTATGATATAGAATTCTCCGCAAGTTGTAATTAACACACTATTAAATTTAGAAGTGCGAATATACTATGCTTCAATTAAGCAATGTTTTCTTAGAAGATGTCGTATAATTGTTCGCCATCACACGGCATTACACTGACCATTAATGACTACACACTTAAAAATAATCGAAAGTCAATGCCACATCAAGTCTAGAATTAAGCTTGCTATCTCTTTATAAGGCGTTGGTCTGAGCCGCAGCCAGTTTGCACTGCGGAAAAAAGCAATAAAATTATTTGCATAAAGCAATACATGGCATCATTTGTTTGATTTTACAAACGTGTTGGAAAATGTGTTTTGGTTGATAAAAAAAAAAAGATTATGTTCGAAAAAACAACCTCTGATGATCTAGATTCCAGAATGCGGAAAAAATCTGATGGATTAAAAATTTTAAACTTTTTGTGACGTGTACTGTGTTACGAAGTTGCGAAGTCATTATAATTATATAGTTCATGGCAAACAAGATTTTATTATTATCAGTGAAAAGTCTGCATATTTAGAAATTGATAACTTTCTTCAAAACAAAATAAAGAGATAAACATATTTTGGTTTTATTACTGTTTTGCTGCAGTAGTTTTCATTACTTCATTACTATTAATACAGAAAACGTAACCACATTATATCACCAGTGAAAATTAAACGTATAATTAAAAAGACTATAGAAACAGGACCCTGAGAAAATTCAGTGATATGAGGGTTTATCTCGTGTAAAAGCACCTGTAAGACATCAATTTGGCGATGAAAATAGATACCGGGACGTGTTAATTAACGTAATAAATTAAAGGTATATCATAGGCAGTTGAACACCATAACTATCAAAATAGATTAGCTTTTTAATGATTTTACTTTATCTCTGAATACCTCAAAAATATAAAGCTAATATACTGTAGATAGAATTAAATTTGGCGAAGTCAAAATTGCACAGGCATTGGGTGAAAATAAAACTTTCAAAATTTTCAACATAAAAATTATTCTATTTTATTCAGACCAAATTTCGTACTCAGACATCAAACAAGACAACAACAACAAAAAATTGAAACTTACTGTTTTTTTTTGTTTTTTTTTTTATTCAGATCGTGTTACAATCAGGGTTTTGACAGAAATGTAAGGTAAGTTTTTCTTTTATAATCAATTTATAACGAAGCAATGAGAGCTTAAGCGCACCATTTCGAAACATGAATTTTTGGCTAAACTTGTGACATTTTTGACTTGTCTTATCGCATCAGTGATTTTGTTAAATTCTAGCCAAATTAGTGCATCAAACGTGTTAGACCAATAATCCCATTTGACCTTTGTGCAAAGAACTTTTTCACATATCATAAAACTATGTGACATGGTACATTGTTGGCTAGATATGATTCAAAATAATTAGGAACTTATAACCAGGTGACAAAACTGTTATTTACCTAAAGACCGGAGGTGTGTTGCCTTCAAACTTAAACAGGTAATTGAAGAAGGTACTTTGGGGGGTCCAAGCTCTGCTGTACATAAACTTTCAGACTATAACCATAAAAGCAATTTGCGACAATCACCTGTTTATTTTTAGCCTTAATATAGCGATTCAATGCTTCACGATATTTAGTCACGTGCTTTCAAAAATGTCAAATTAAGGGAAATAACACAAAGTTTACGATTTTTTTTAAGCCATAGCAATTTTGCAAAAAAGACAAAATAATAATAGTAACCTCAGTTTACGTAGTAATGTGATTTAAAAAATACGTCATAGGTAAGGTCAGTAAAGGTATAAATGAGCGAATGTCCTAAACTGAACTTGGGTCATAATGGTGAGTTGATAATTACACTTTACCCATTATTATAAAATTTCAATGGGTAGCAGATAAATGGAAAATATTAATGGTCAAATATAAAGAACGAAGTTAAATAACGTCGTTAGTCCTGTTGAGGTCATTCAGGTATTGCCAGAAAAGTCATTTATACGTGGCAAAGCCGATATAATTTATTTATTAACGATAAAATTAATATTCCATTAAAGCAGAACGAAAGAATCAAACCTACTTAGTTTATTTTGTTTGAATAATAGTGGCAATGGTTAACAAAAAATAACCGAAGCATCTCAATAAATATGCTGCACAGTATTTTAACTGTATTGTTTTTGATTAAATTATTACCGATGCGTTATTACACTTCTATAAAATCGAAGCAATATTCAACCTACGTTACATTACAAACACTATTTATAAAAAAAGCAACCTAAGCTGCATTAAAAAAACAATTTATCAACAACCACAATACGCTAGATGTAATACGTGATGAATTTGGCAAGAACCGGTACCACGCACAGTTTGGTAAAAACGAGAAGAGACATTATTAGCCGTTAAATTTGGAAATAAACAACAGATTCATTGATGAACAATAACTGTTTGTCACCTCACAAAAATGAGATTTTAATTTGTAGAAAAATTCAGCGCAGAAATAAACTGCAACGTATAACTTTAGAAATTCTCCATCCAAAGTATTGTTGATGAAACTGTTTATGCGATTGAATGCGTATATACAATCGCTAATCATTCTAACGGTGTCTAATGATTATATAATGAGTCTATTAACACTTTCGTACAGGAGAAATCTCACTATGAGCTTTTTGCAATCTACATGCAAATAGGTTTTTAATCAACAAGCTATTCAGCGAAACCAAAAGCGTGTTTGCCATAATTACAAAATTAAATTGACGGAAAAGATTAATCCTTGAAAAAAAGTTTTAGGGTACATTTGGCAAGGAAGGAAACATAGCAAACAGATTTTGACACGTGATAACTTTGAATCTGTATTTTAATTTTTCTATTTTATATGCATATTTGTAAATGTTCGCTAAAAAAATGCCTGCTCAGTGAAACTACTATAACTTCACAATACAGTATCGCACAACTTACCTAACCAATGCTGCAATGTGATCTTGCCCCAAGAAGTCGTGGTCGCTGCTCACACCGGCGATATCAACAGGAAAATTTCCATCTAATAAAAGTAAAATGAAGTGAGATAGTAGTCCAAAGCTACTGACTGCTGGTTTGAAACAGGTATGGTACTAGTGTGCAATGCGGGTTGACACTCTACAGCATAGTTTTTGAAGGGACTGTAATCTACTCGTCGTCGTGGTTTACATTAACATAACCAGTGGAAAAGTTCCGAGCAATATTCGTCGACTGGTAAATATACAGCATACACATGCTACGGCCCGGATACCGGAACGGAGAACTCATTTTTAGTCCCTGATTTTAAAGTTTGTGTTACTTTTGGCAGACACCCCTGATAATCCCAATAACGGTTGAAGCAGACTGTAGGGTTTTAAATTTTTGACGTGTACTGTGTTATGATGTAAGATATACACGTATATAAAAGAATATAGAAAAATTTAAAATCAAATTCAGAGCAGAAAACAAAAACACGAATTGCAATTTTCCGTCATCCCCGAAAATGCCAAAATGCGGGACTTGCAATGTTTCACAACTTAGCTTGTCTGCAAACACTTGCGCAAGATAGAATTGCGCTATGCGCTTTATCTGATACATGGCGCCACAACGCGACAAACATTTTTCTCAATTTGAAGCTACCTAACAGCTTGATGGCAAGCCTCCGCAAAACAATGAATCAAAAAACCATGGCTAACCTTCATAGAGCTGCACGTACTGTGGGAATCCAGCTGCTTTTAACCATTCGCACGCCTCGGCAGCCTGGCGCTCTGCAAAATATTGAAATTTTGATAAGAATTAGTGTGGTCTTGTTGCTTTTGCACAAAAGAGCATTGCTGCATAACATCTTAGCACTGCACAGTGCGCAACCAGCGCCGCGCAAGTAAATGTCTTTCAAGTTAGAATTAGAATGGCTAAATTGTAATGGTTTTTGTATTAGCTGTCGCGCAGATTTTGTTGTTCAAGAGCGTGCTCGCATTGCATAACAGATTACAGCCCGATCTTTTAACCTGGGGTGGTATTTTCGCTTGAGCAAGAATCATCGTAACTCATTGTCATCGATAAACCCAAGTTTAAAACCAATTAGATATGGAATCAAGTTCAATTATTAATTCATAAAGCTAATGTTCTGGTGGTCATTATTCAAATTGCCATCAGCATAACAATGTCCCGCGCGATGTAACAATGACTCGAAGACTTCACGTGCTTTCACGGCTTCCTCATATTGCAAATATGAGACTTTGTTCGCTTGCATTCTTCTGTACTATTTATATAGTCGTTTTTGCTTGTACTTTGTAATATCAAAAGAAATTTGTGTGATGTGTTAGAAATTTTTGATAGACACAAAACCTTACAAAATCGCGAATCTTGCCAAACAATACGCGATACGGCCTCTGATCTCGTTATAGAAATAATGTATTGCATTAGAATAAAAAATCAAGTCGATGAAGCTTCCAAGAAGCTAAAAAAGACCTTTATGCTGCAATTAAATATCAAACTATATTCTATAATTTTAATGATTTCACACTGAAAAAACTGACTAATGACTGCTGCTGAAAAGCCTAAGAAGAGCGAAGAACATGAAGAATAAAGCCAAGTAGCGAGTTCATGATATTGTGTTGGTATTTGACTCATTAGTGCAAATTTGTTCATAGGTAGTCTGCACTTTGCATGATTTTTTCTGCCATTAGTCTAACCGCTTATGTAAGCTACGATATTTAGGTACATTGTTTGCAGTTTTTGGTGAAGTTAGACGAAGAAAAGTTGTTTACAATGTAACTAAACACTACAAGATTGAAAGCCTTTGCGTTGAACGTGCGCAAGAAATTTGATTTTTTGCGAAAGGTAGTCACTTTTGTATGTTTGATGTAGCGACCATTGCAAACAACTTTGATAATCGTGTGCAACGTACCTGCATATTGTGTATGCATTGTATTCAGAATGGAGTCTTCCAGGTCAATAGGATCTTCTGCTATGTATGAAATCGTTTGTTGCTCTTTTCTGGTGAAGGGCTAACTTTTTAACTCTGTGTTACTATTTATTATCAGAATAAAACCTTAAAAGGACATTCAAGTCAAGTTTTTTCTCTTGCTCAAAATGTTGAAAAAAGCCTAAAATGCATTCTCATCAAATTTGAACTTTCTACGTCTTCTCGTTTTCAAGATATTACACACAAAACTGACAATTTTCCTCTAACTTCAGTGTTGCCATTTCGTCAGTATTTTGACCGAAGATTAATTTTCGAAAAGCTGGCTTATAATTACATGAAAAGCAGCTAATTTGCGATTCTGACCCTTTACTTTGTCTTAACAATAACTCCGCTGCAAAACACTGATTGAGAATTAGAAACATGCAGTGACTATTTAAAATTTTATGTTTAATAGGCAAAATTTTTTAGGGAAAAATGCCTTTCTAAGGGGAAATCTAAACAATTATATCTCCGGAACGGAAAGTCGTACAAAGCTCAAACTTGGTGAAGTTAGTCTTCAAATCTGTCAAAAAGTTTGTTGAGAAAGCCGAACAAAAATTTTTTTGACTTGAATACTCTTTTAATAAAACTTTACAGTTAACTGCAGCTATTGTATATGGATTGCACTCCTTCGAGTTTGGCAGTATCACGACTTGCTTGAGGTACTAACGATTTTTTAATACTTTGCTATCACTCATCATTGTCAAATTCTGGAGAATACTACATAGCTTGCTTTCTGTATAGTTTAAAAAATGAAAAAACTACTTCGACAACATTGGACTTGCTGCACCTTTTCAAACTGTTACATTTTCAAACTAAACACACTTTTAATTGTGAATTAAAAAACTTTTTCTTGGGCTACATGTTATTGTGTCACATTGCTGTTGCGTCAATTCCATTGTTGCACGATAATACAGACATTTCAACCCGAATAGCTTCAAACATTACCAGGAGACAGTAGCCAAAAGTCTATATACAGTACAAGGCTATTGAGCATTTCCGAACTGTTGCAACTGTCTGCAAAAATGCACGATACGTCATAAAAATATATTGTTGCGTTGGCCGTGCGATGTGCACCAAGCACAGGTAAACGTTTTACGGACTTCGTATGTTATCATCAGGTACATTTTATATAATTATCTTGTGGTTTTGTCTTGTACAATTTATTTATCATTAACTCAGTTTTTCAGTTTAGCAAGGTGACACACCCCACGCTATTGTTTAGAAACAATTAGATCGATGGTGTCATAAACTTTTACTGAACTTAGATGCATGGATTGTTGTATAGTGAGACAAATGATCAATAGGTCTGCTTGCAACAACAAAGTCCGCTGAGTTCAAATGCAAATCAATAAATCCTCAGAACACCAGCATTTAACCGGAAATCCTTTAAAAAATATTATAGTTCCGAAACTTAACGAATGCATTAAAATTGCTTGTAAAATGATGGAGCTCAATGCTTTTATTATCTCCTTTTTGTGAACTACAACTTTGACTTTCATTAGTTGCTAAAAAGGACAAATAGAAGCATTGGCGAAACATTTTGAAACTGAAATTTTTTTCTAGAAGTGAACCATAATGCAAATGGCCTCACTGGGATTTAATGATTTTACTAAATAATCTCTGGACTCAAAAACTAAAAAGTTCTTTCGCTACCTCTGGTTAACGTAATTTGATACATAAAGATTTAATTACTATTTCAAATATCGACAAAAAATTACGCAAAATGACATGAAAACTATGAAATACCATCAAAGTTGCTTGAAGAGTAAACACCCCTAAGTTTTCTGCCTTATTTTCACAAATAATTTTGTTTAGGTTACGCCTCTTATTGTCTTATGACCAAACTACAGTTCTTGCTTATATTAAAATATTTACCATAGGTGAAGGAGCGGCTGTCGTTTATTACATCATAAGAAGGATAGTTTATTTACTAACTTTCTCACTATATTTAAAATTCAAAACAATGGTTTATTAATCAATGATCACGACTTAACGTCGTGATTTAAGGAGGAGATATTGTTTATGTTAAATATTCATATGCTGGGCGGCTTTCAATGACAAAACACGCTACCAACAAGATGCGAAAATCAAAATCATTAGTTGCAACAAAAGACAAATTTCTTTACAAAAATAGAGATCATTGACTAATTGTAACTCAACTCAACATCTATTGCATCCAACTTACAAGCACTTAAATAATACAAAACGCATAATCGATTAACGAACATAATTAATAAGGGAAGGACAGGGGGACTGCGAGGGACCGTTAGGTTTCGAGTCAAGCAGCCATCAAAGACCCAAAACAAGGAAGCAGTTCTACCATATACGGAAGAGGTAAACAAATCAACCAACATAAATGTAGTTTACTTGACTTTTCAATACGCCCAGCATGCAAAAAAACAAAACAAAACAAAAAAGAAAACACGACATCGACTATGTTCATGTCCAGTATAAAATTAACCGAAGGCGGAAACTAAGCAGAGCTTCAACAACAGGCTTGAAATAACTAAGGTTACTTTTTAACCTAATCGCTCGCTTTTTGTGGATAAGCCGTTTTTCAGGTTGCCACGGCATAATCAAATGAACGCAATCTGGATTTACACGGCTTAATCAACAAAAAGTATTTCTTTCCGACAATTTTTTTATCTTTCAAATTCTTTTCAATGAACTCGAACAGTTTGATTAGGGTTTAGAAAAATTGCTTTTTCCACTTCGAGTTCGCAGCCACATGGTTACTGTAACAACTATTCGACGGAAAAGCACAACTAAAAATTTGCAATTTGCCAAAAACTTTTCTGGTTGTAAAACAGCATCAACGTAAATTTGGACTGACAACCGTACTACTCATAAATTGGGGAAAAACAACATCTTAAAAACATATACTTTTTTTTGCAAACATTTGGCGACTCTTCCAGTTTTTACTAACGCGTAAACAAAACTATGGCAGCTTTGATTTCAATTATGATCCATGACAATAGGTTGATTATAGACCAATTCATCTCATTCATTAAGCCACATGAATGGTTTAGATGTACTGTAGTCTACAGGTGACATATGACAAGCTGTTACGATCATACGTGACACATTGCCGTAATACAGTACAGTCTATACAGAAGTAAAATAACTGCAACAACTTCTGACGACTAAGCTGAAAAAAGTGACCGTGACGCAACAGTCGCTTCCGCTCATACAATAGATGAACAATCCACAAATTATCATGCAACACATGATTTTGACCTTAATCGTGACCATGTGCAAAGCCATTACTAATATGTTTTATCTAATTTAGTTGATCTAAGCTTAACTACAGAGCAAAGTTTCGATCTGCGGGTGGATGTTGCATGAGTTTATTTTTTCTCAAAATTTTCGGTCAATCAATCAAATTTCGGAAATATTTTGCTTGGATATTTAAAAAAAAACAACTGTAGTCATTTCTACGACTATAAGTGCAATTTCGTTTCTTGCGAGTAGATTATACACCATTTCTTTCAATTTCTTCAATGAATTATGGCTAATTTTGACTGCAATAGCTAAGTTTTTTTGGTCATTCATTAAGAGTTTAAGTCAATAACCGTTAAATGACCGAAAAAAAAACAACAAACTAGGACGTTGTTAATTGCATGACACATGTAACCACTCATTACCACACACCTCATTTGCTGCATTACAGCACTATCAACTCTGAATATTTTCTTAACACGTACCAATAATGCTGTTCGCTAGAATCGAACCCTGACGTATGAATCACTCAATCGCTAAGTAGCACAACTCAATCGGCGGCTTCGTGTATAATAAAAGTACAACTCAATTTACCACAACATATTTGATGAAAACTATTTAACCACGTGTTCAAAACAAGGGCGTCGGCAGAAAAATTTTCAGGGGGGGGCCAATAAGAATGGAGCCAGTATTAACCACTAAAAATGGAAGAATTTTTGAAATTTGGGAGCTTTTAGAAAGAGTGTGTGAAAATCCAGGGGGGGGCCATGGCCCCCCCCTGCCCCCCCTTGCCGACGCCCATGGTTCAAAAGTCTTTTGCTTGAAACTTCTTAGGCTACAGTTAGTTTTGCGGTTTGTCGCAAAAATTACCAATTAACAATTGTCGCTGTATTTTTACTTTTGTGATAGCACAAAGATTGCATTACCCGACAAAAAGTATTACAACTGTCAATAAAACTATGACGTATTACAATCGCATTTATGAACGACGCAGAAATTATTGTATCTGTAACGGAATTCTTCAATATTCAAAAACTTTCAATATTTTGTTCAAAAATCTCAGTACCACTTGCAGTGTGCGCACATTCACACAACCCAACTGACCCATATGAGTAATGATACAAAAATGGAAACAATTATGACTCAACAAAACACGGACAATTTATGATTCCTCAGGAGCACCGAATTGCTGTACTTTTTTACCATCTATTTTTACCACAAGCGTAAAAAAGTAAAAAAACAGCTTACTTCCTAAAGCCTTTACCATCATATAGGTCGTCCGCTGGGGTAATCATAAGCTTTGCCTATACTGCCTTTTATAAACTCTGCCTCGGGACTAGCTGCAAAGTACTAGAACATCTACCAACCAAAACAAACTGCATAAACTACTAAACTATCCTTTGTGCGAACGAGAATCACGTATAATAGAACGTAAAGGTTACCCTGAAGTTAGATTCATATCCGGCTCGCAAAAATTATTACCTAGAACTTGCAGCTACATAACTTCAAAGTTGAACTTTTAACAATTAAACTAAAGTTTCAATTAGATTTCTGGTGCACGGATAAAATATGAAGCTATTTTTGTCATAGACTGTTGAAATACGTTCGCCGTATTGATGATGAATCGAACAAATTAAATAAAAATTACAAAACAACAACAATAAACTTAGCTCGGGAATTGTTGAGCTTTTTACTGTGGATGAGAGCATGACCAAAGCTTTGCTAGCAATCATTAAGCATCAGTGTTAACTAGAGAGCTCCGTGTTAGATTAGAGGACATTTCCAGATGGTAAACAAAGAGTGGGTAGTTTGAACACTACGCATCCGTCCCATCACTACATACATGGAGATGCTATAGATCTTTGAAAACAATAAGCTCGATTTTTGAGGCGTATCTCTCTTCCTTCTATCATGCATATTAAAGCGAATGACAAGCTAGCAGAAACAGCTATTGAAAAAATTTAAAAAATAATCAGAGTTCTTGCAGCGTTTAAATGATAATTCAATAATAACAAATTTTAAACTAATTAATTCAAAATAGGAAACCTCATAAACTGAATGAAAATATTAGGTGAGTAAGGTGACTACTGGACTTGACGACCGGGAGGACTTTCGCAGCTTCCTGCTAAAATTCATCTTTACAATATTTTGTGTTTGTTTGAAGTGATTTAAAGTGCAATAATAAATATAACCGGGCAGTTGGTTGAGCGATAACGCGTTCGCTTCTGGAGCGGGAGGTCTAAGGTTCAAATTTCAGGCCGATCAAACCGGACAAGGTGTTGCCAACGGCTCGCTACCGCTGCGACATTTTTTCGAGATGAGCTGTGTTGCCCGCAAGCGCAATGACGCGGAGATGAGTCCCGCCAACTCGTTACACGCTACACGTAATAGAGCGAGTCTAATGAAAGATTTCATTTGAATAATAAATAGACAGAAAAACGGAATCTTTTAAGTAGGCTAAATCAAATCTTTCAGTATACTCGCTGCATTACACCGAAGCCTGTAACGAGTTTGAAGGACCCATTTAAGCGTTATAGCGCACGAGAAACATAGCTGCTTCTTTCGAAGAAACGTCGCAGCGGTGGCGAGATGTTGGCAACACTCAGTCCGATTTCATCGGTCCCATGAAACCTCAGACCTCCCGCACCAGAGACTTCATTCAGAAAATACATAAGTACATCTCGCACACCATCCGCA
Organism: Trididemnum nubilum; assembly: GCA_963965965.1. NCBI lineage: Eukaryota > Metazoa > Chordata > Ascidiacea > Aplousobranchia > Didemnidae > Trididemnum > Trididemnum nubilum. The sequence continues at coordinate 4,977,132 of OZ014481.1, read as the reverse complement.
CTTAACAGAAAATGAAATCTTCAGCAGTCGCAAAAAGATGTTGGACGTCTCCTTGTGGCTAGTGGCTAGCGGTGATTTTGTAACAACGAAAAACAAAAAACAAAAGAACTGAACACGCAGTTTCTCCAGCGCTACACAAAACTCCAGGAAGGAAGGCCCAACGGAAGATAACAGCTACGTAAAGGCATTACAACATGATCTAAAGCAATGACGTAACAATTTGCGTGGCCTAAAGTTTTACTGTATACAGTAAAGCTGCAAATTTCAAACGCTAATTAGGCAAAAAGCGAAAATGTAGGACAATGAACGGAATATTAACGCCCACCGATTCTGCTTCCGCTTCAAAATTCAATCCATCGATCGTCAACCCGCTAGAAACGTGCGAATCATTTTATGCCGACATAACTGTGCCATTATTGCGTGCCAAATCAGTTGTGTAAAGGTATAAAAGGGGGTTTTCAACACGTGGTATAACGTTAGCCACCGGATTTTATGCGATGCAAGCTATGCATCGTAATGTTTATGCACACGGGTGATAGAAATTAGGGGGGAAGTTTCTCCAATATACCAAAGTGCTTCAAATTATACGAAGCAACATTCTCAAAGTCCACATGTTTGAACCTCTCATGCAAAGGAAATGCAACGTAATACCGATTAAAAGCATAGAATTTAATCATTTTAATGCCAATAAGCCAACACAAGTATACATTCAAGGAATGTATTGACTGAATATTTTATAAGCTTGTCTTTAAGTTGTCTACTGGATTTACTTTTTCGTTCAGAAATTTCGATCAAATGTCCAGATTTGGACATATTTTTTTGGTCATTTCAGATTTTAGTTTGGTCATTTTCATCATTTTAAGAGTGATTCTACGTCTTGAATGCAAAATCTTGCAATTTTCCGGTCATTTTGATCGAAATGGTTGATTTATTTTTGATCTTTCACCAAAAATTTAGGTCAACGCAGATAAATAACCTCTTCCCTCCAAAATACCTAGCTTGTCTACAAAAGTGCATGTGCCACGATTTTGTGGCAAGGTTCCTATTGTCAATTCTAAGGCCTTCTACAAGCGGCTTTAATGTTTTTCATGGAGTCTCAAAAAACAAAGAAAAGAAGTGGCCCAATAAAGCTGTCGAGGATATGGCATTTATAGAGAAATAGTAACATGATTAAACCAAAAGTATTTAGAGCTTTGTTTCGGCCATGTCACAACAAAAAAAAAACAAGTGTGTAAAAGCGGGGTGAAAGGCGGTAATTTGTAAGCATTTCCTGATGCCAACTCTTTCTAAAAAAGCATTGCGGTTATTAAGTCTTGTTCCAATCTTACATATAAAATAATTTGGGCTACATTAAAACATCAAGAACTTCGCAGTCTGTTAAAATTCCTTCTCTAGCCCACCATGGTCTTTGGCGGCATGCAATTTTGCCTCATTTATTGCGCAATGTTTTTTTTTCAAAATAAGTTTTTGTGCCATTCCCCTTGACATACATGTACAGCATAGAAACTGATCGAATAATTTTGCCTTTAAAGATTTCGTAATTCTTAGACAGTATGTTCAAAGGTTTGTGCTAGTGTTGTAATCGCGACGGAAAAGACTAATTTGAACCCGAGAAACAGTTACATGGCTACACAGTGGTAAACGGTTACTCGTGGTTATAACGGCTACGTCACATCCTATCAAACAAGTGACACAACCTAACCTGCCATATTCTGTTTATGAAATGATCGTTTGATCTGAGCGCACCTCGGCTTAGGGCATAATATAAATCATTTGAAATTTAGTTCATGCTTTTACTATGTGTTACGTGATAATTGAATGGGAACAAAAGCAGTTGAACCTAATTGACAAATCATAATCATCACACAATATCCGTAGCTCTTTCTACATAGGTGAATTTTTCTCGTAGAAATACTTTCATTGAAGTCGTGTACACAGAGCATAAAATTTTGAAAGTGCTTTTTTTGACAAAGGCCTATTCTACCGTAAAATACCGAGCCAGGTCAACTGACCGCGAGAAAGCGACTGCGAACCAATGGTTTCGTCAGAGTGATTTGGTCACTGATTTCGTCACAGTGATTTTGTCACAAAGTGAGCGTTTGAGCAAGATGGCTCTGGGGATAGTAAAATATGCTTATGATCGCTCTTCTCAGCTAATCGTCGTCATTTGGTTCGCAGTCAGTTGTCGTGGACCCTAAAATACTACATGCTTGTTAAAGCCTTCTTTGCAATATGACCTTGCTAACACGTATTGCCAAACTTGGATACTATTTTTTTTACAACTGCAGCATTTAAAATCAATTTTTTTCTAGGTTTTAATGTACAAATGAACATTTTTTTAATGTACAAATGTACATTCCCAAGTTTTAATGTACGGTAACAGCCAGCGATAGTTAGACTAAACATCTAACAGATTGCGAGCCAAACACGCTCAGAATAAACCAAAACATAGCCAAAACTACACTTCTTTTCGTGTAGTTTTGAAAACCATCCAAACTGTAGGCTTAGCTGCAGATGGTGCAAGCCTGTGGTAATGGGGTTCTAATTTTTCAATGCACAAAATTAAAACTAGTCAATTCATACTTACGAAGATCGGAGGAATGCCGTTCTGTGACTTTCGTTAGGAGCGAGTCCCACGAATCCCGAATATAACCCCCTATGGAAGGAGATTTAAGGCTGTCGGCGCTGGTAGGGGTGATGGAGTGTAGAGTTAGTTTTCGCAGGTTCTTCTTTTTGAAGCTCTTTTTAAATCCAGTAGCACCGTTTAATTTGTCGCTCTTCTTGCTATCGCTGTCCGCTGACTCAGAAACGTTCATAAAATCCTCATTGGTCGGATGAAATAAAGCGACTTTGAAATCATCAGTCCAGTTAGCGTTCAAAACGCGTGCTACAGCATCCAGATCAAGTGACATAGGTCTTTGAGGCTTCTTGTTTTCCTTAGGTTTTTTGGTAAGACTTGAGCTGAATTTTTGTTCGTTTTTTGGTACTTTAAGTTCGTCATTGTGCGAGATATAGCGCAAATTTTTTGCTGAATTTGATAGCGGTTTTAATGAATTTAAATTATTGTCAATGACAAACTCTGCTTCGGGCATCGATCTTCGAATCTGTTTGTATGAAAGTGTTCTTCTTATAAGCTTTTTGTGCGGTTTTTCGTCGTACATAATTGTTGGTGAAACGCTAATGGGTTTTCTCAGTGGAGTGCTAGGCATACTTTTAAGTAAATTGCAGAGACTATAATCACTATCGACTTGCCATATTAGCGTAGCATCATCAGAAAAATATGTTATTAAGCCTATACTGCAACACACTATTATAGTGATCTTCTGTGAATACATCAGAAATTTAGAACTTGGGTTATGGGCTTAAGGCCCGTAGATTACCTCACCCAATTGGGGCAGCAAATTTGTTTAATTCTGGTATTTTTAATTCTTAGATTTAAATGAAAAATCTGAAGAAAAAAACAATCACAAGAAAGTGATCGATTTTGTGAAAAATGTTGATGTTTTTCAGCGTCGCTATAACTGTACATTGTCATTAGGAGATATACCCAATCAACGCTTTAAAAAATTTGAGGAGGAAAATGGCAATGATCAAATATATTCAGTCTTAATTCATCAGCAAATCTTATTGTTTAAATGTTTGTTCAGTTTTTACGATTCCATCTTTCGCATCTAAATCAATTCCATTACCTGATGTGAGTGGTCTCAACAAGCCAACACAAAGAGAAAGAAAACCGTTTTTTGGCATTTAATAAGACAGAGTTACAATTCTTGGTATAGCTTTGCAACAATATTGAGTAAAAAGCAACAGAGGTTTTGTAAATGAGTCAAAAACACCTAAAAAACGTGCACCAACCGTCCAACCAAGATTTGTTTAACCAAGCATATCGTCTGCACTTTTAAACTAGATCTCATTGAGTGACTACTAGCACGAAAATTGCAACCGCAAATAACAAGTAAATGCTAAGCAACAGCAACACCAGATCAAAAATATCTTGGGTAAAATTCCGTATGTGCATATTTAAGTAAAGCTCTAGGAACGCTGAACGTAATATCAGAGGCTCAGAGCAACATTTGAGGTGCATTTACACAGTATTCGTTTTTCGACCGTTTTTTGACGTTTTTGCATCTCCATCAAAAAGTATGCACTTTTTCATTCGCAATTTTATATGTACATATCCGGGATCACGTCTTTTCGGCGCGATCATTTCGGCGCCACCTATTTCGTTGCCGGACGTTTTCTGCACAGATTGTTTCGGCGCCACTTGGATGCTATTTGACAGTTCACTTATTTAGGGTTAAGGCTTTGGGTTAGGGTTAGTAAAAAGCACCGAATATTGGCGCCGAAAAGGTCTGCGCCGAGATGGTTGTGCCGAAAAGTCGTGTACCCTACAAATCCGCACTAACCAGACTGCTTCATACTGGACAAAACTTTTCCGAAAAAAATTTTTTATGAAGGGGTACAGCTCTCTCGTGAAATATCGCTCCCGTCGTTCATACATAAAATTTTGGACAAAATTTTTATCAATAAATAACGGTCTATTTAGTGCTGACATGGACTTATAAAACTGCGGACGAAAAAGTGCATACTTTTTGATGGAGATGCAAAAACGTCAAAAAACGAACAAAAAACGGATACGAGTCGTACTTGTGATTGATCATGGATGTAACGTCACTTTTGAGAGTCAACTTCAATATCAAGCTCATTGCTTTGCCTCGGCAATCATTTTAATATCGCTTAATATTTTCCTTCAGTAACCCTTGTTCTTCTTTCGTATCAAAGAAAAACTACAAAAGCATCCCAATTGATGAGGTAAGTAGACAATAGGCAATAGAGGTCACTTTTCACAAAGATTCAAAACCAAAAACTTCTCAAAACGTAAAAAAATCTCTGATTAAAATACCGAATAAAGGTCACATATGCGGCCACGCATTACCACCCTAGAACGATTCTGGCTCCCACGTGATAATGGCTTCAAAATTTTTCTTCACTATACCAGATTGTTCTTGACTTCGAGAGTGAGACCTCCTTTTCCCTTTTATCCTTTAAACACATTCTCTTCTATTCTCCTTTGTAGTAACGAAAAGCTGCAACTTATCAATCGGTTATCATTTTATCAGCTAAAGCTATGATAAAAGCATTTTTCTGCATTAATTGATTAGTAGGTTAATTACATCTAGGCTGACGACAGTTTTGTTTACACAGCTTATCTTGAGCACTTAAAACATGTTGTTAACAAGCTGGCTTATTAATTTCGCTAGATAATGTCAAACATTTTTTCACCTTAGTTCAAATCAACTCGCTTTCAACGGAAAACATTACTAAACGCAGCTCTGTATACGCGCTTACATTGCGCTCCAGAGGAAATTATAAATCAAGCAACACCACACGCTCTAAATAGCTGCTCAACTGCACTATCCGTCACTGTATTGCGATGAAACTGCGATAGCGAAACGTCACAATAAATTAACCAGCCACAACCCAAGATCAAAGCAATGTTTGCATCACAATCAGATGCATGTGCGCAACAAACCGAAAATGAGCGAAATTTTTCAGAAAAAAGCAAGCACTAATAGGTTACTTTCTCAAAACATAATACTTCTTGATGCGTAATGATCAGCTAACGTTTCAAAACCCAATCATTTAGGGTTACAGCCAAGGCGGATTGTAAATAAAATGTAATATCATGTAAACACTTTTCACAATAAACAAGCTGAATTACAGGTGAACAACTGCTATAATAATATCGTTAAAGAACCATGAGAGGAATTTGATTTCAACTGTTCGAGAGCGTTGACCAAAGCGAATATCATAATACAGTACACACCACATGCAAAAATTAAACATTAAAAAACCTGTAGTCTGTATCTTTCATCCACAATCGGGATCATCTGAATAAGACACCTCGACGAGCCCAGTCACGGGTGAAACATACTGTAGGGTATTAAATTTTTCGTGTGACGAGTACTGTGTTATGATATGCTTAAATTAAATAAGTAAATTCCCACTATTGCGTTTGGTAAGTAAAACTTAAAGTAAAACATAATGAAAAACTTAAAGTAAGTACTCATGTTAATACCGCAAAAAGTAAAATTTTCTGAATAAGCAACATTGGAAATTAACCTACAAATTTGAGCCAACCGATGATGACAACACATACATGTGATTGGATTTCGGAGGAGTTGTATTAACTTTCGTCTGATCGCTGAGCTTGGCATTGTAGAGAAAATATCGGCTCGACATTGCAAAATTGCATCAGGCAAATAGTCGATTAATTCCAAACTTTGAACTGCTCTGCTTGCAACTTTACAGCTTTTAATACTTTATGTTGACTGTACTGTGCTATAATTTGCAAATGAAACTATAATTAGAAAAGTTAGGCGCTAACGAAAAGGTCAAATTATACATTCAAAATTGTTATCTACAAAGTAAGCTGGCTAGTGAAGCATGAAAAATAATTAGCATAGAGGCATCATATATCGATTGAGAGTATTTTCCAATGTAATGCAGCAAAATATATACTTGCAGTTTGCAGCTAAAGCGGATGATATGGCATTATTATTACTGACGCTTCATCAGTAAATACTTTGCTCTCGCAGTGTGCTATCATCAAACAAGCAAGTTTTGGTGGTATGAAACAATATGTTAGTTTGCCTAGTTTTTTCACGAATTCGGAAGCCAATTCTATCGTTTAATTGCTAATTTATGCGTCAACCCAGCACGTGCGTTGATAAAAACAGACCATCATAAAATCTCGGCCCAAATTTACCCTCTACTGCACATTAATTTTGTCATTTTCCATTAATTAGCTGAAATACGAAAGCACTCGTATGAGTTAGCTTCAACACTCAATACGTAAATTTGCGTTAGAACGCGTAAAAATGCGTTAAGAATCCAGTAAAAAAAACTGTATGTAATACTTTACGTTTCACAAACTTTTAGCTGTATCTTTTAAGAGATATTACTATGCAACAATGTAATCAAAATCAGTGTTTTAGATTTTTACAGATTAGCTTTACTAAGCAAATACATGGACTAGGTGAAAGCCATTACCTGCTTCCATTTTTGGTTGTACCAGATGTTGTTGATTCAGTTTAATTTTAAAAGTTTTAGCAATAGGTAAGAAACTAACTACAGTAGTATCGTCAAAAATCGTTTGCTTTTTCAAAGGGAAACAACAAGCGATATATCAAATTTACCTAATTTCACACACAATTTGAAACGTGAGACAAGGTGAGAATTTACTAAACCCAGAAAATGACACCATCAGAGGTGGAGTCGAGGACACAACGTTTGAAGCCACGGCCAAGAACACAAAAAAAAAAAATTCGAGGCCAAGGCAAAGGCCAAACCGACTTTTCGAGAACAGACCCTCTCGAGGCTAAGGACAAGAATGATCGAGGCCAAGAACGAGGACACAATTTTTCTAAACAGTGGTTGGTAAATTCTCCATAATTTTTTAGCGCGAAAGTGCTAAAGAGATTGCATTTCGTTAAGTTTTTCATGATAATTCAAAAATAATAGTTTTTTAAAATAATAACGAATGGCATTTTGAAGTATTACACATTAGCAGCTGATGTTGATTTCGCACCGTAGCGGTATCGTAGTAATGACACAAGGCCATAACCCGTAAATGGATACATACCCAATACTTAAATTGTAGGAGGGACGCGTACCCCTATCGGTAGTTAGCGTCCCCCATTGACATTTGGCCTCCGGCTATGGAAAATTCAGCGTCCCCCCCCCCCATACAGGTAAGCGGGAAATACTTTTTTTTCTAAATTTGCTAGGTCTTCATTCGAATGTGGCAGTTAAATATCGCACAAAAAACATTCTGTATATCGCACAATAAAACAAATATCGCTCATTAAAACCACAAACAATTAAATCGTCAAATAAACCCTTTTTGTTTTGGACTTCATTTCAATTAGGTAGATAACAATCTCACAAACTGGGGTGAAGACTTTTTTTATGGTCTTCATTTGAATTTGAGTGTGAAAAAATTGCAACAGAAGGCGATTGTTTTTTTTTTTTCTGATTTCGGGGCAAAATTCACACCAAGTTGCTACCGCATTGCGAATTCATCTGGTCAGGATGCTTAAGCATCCCCCCATGCGATATTTCGCAGTTTAAATGCGGAAGATAGCTAAAGTATAAGCGTAGAAATGGTTATTTTAAGGCCATAATTTCATCATTAGGGCCCCGATGCAAACGTCCACTGGTTATTGATCTCAACTTTTTTAGTAGTTTCCTAAACGCAAACCATGTTGCTTGGTTAAACCATTTCTTTTCACGAAATTTTTCAAAAATTATTGTCTAAAAAATATTGCAAAATACTGTGAATTCATAATGTTAAAATGAATTGAGGAGCGCATATTTGTAGACTCAAAAGCTTTTGGAATTGAAAAAACACGGCGTTTTGGGGCGAGGGCAATATTCCCATGCCCAGTTAAATAATTTTAACTTTTTTTTTTTTTGGAAAAAATAGCAATTTTTGTGACTTTAAAGAAGATTACACATTTAGATTTTCAAAGCAATTTGAAAAGAAAATACCGTAAATGCTAAGTTAGAAAAACTTTAGTTTTCTCACAATATCCCAACTCTAATTTTAAGCCAATCTTTTCTTTACATTTCAGTGCATTTTGTCTTTCTCACTTGAACGCTGCCAATGAATGAGCGCGAATGTTTCGGCCGTCAAAAGACACTCTGTTAAACTTAACATAAAAGGTATTTAATTAGAAACAATCTGAGGATCCCAGCAGGTTCGTATTAAGAAGGAAGGCATTGGAGACATTTGCTCCGTGCCTTCCTTCAAAAGACCCACGATTGTCGAAACGGAAAAATAATGAACAATTAATTTTTTTAAAAAGCGAATAATTTTTCGTGGAAGCTTGTAACAAAATTTAGTTAAGTCCAGGCATTCGAACAATATAGTTATATTTAATTTCACACGTACTGTAAGTTTTTAATAATCCTTCATGCAACGTTTTTTGTGATCCAATAGTTTATTATTTGGGACTCTTGGCGGCGGTTTCCAACACACAAATTGTTCAGTGGACGTGGTTTTGCCCCCCAGATCGCTCGCCAGTGATTAGAGATATTCTTTCTTATCCCAAAACAATTTCTTTGCGCACGCGTATTTTCTGAGCAAGTTGGTGTTCTCAAGATACTTTTGTTAGTTGTATTGAGATACACTAACAAATTTACTGTAATATATCAATATGTCTTCCCTGGTCATACTGTATTATATTTCATGGTCACACATATTCTTTCTTCTAAATTCATACGCAGAATAGCCTCGGCCATGCTTTAGCATTAGTAACTCAAAATGGTTTGTCCGGATCCCGGATTCCTTAATATGGCTCTGGATGGCCTTACTGTACTGCATTGCAGTTTGTACCGCCTGCACCGGAAGGATTAGCAGAAACAAAAACAACAATTTTCTACAATGCCTTTTGTCTCCTCGTTCTCCGATTGCAGCTTTCGTACATTGCCATGTCAGATAAGTTAGAGTATAACGTGGCTTAGTTGGCTATCACATTGTATTATGTTTCAAATAACGAAAAGAAACAACGAATTGACACACAATGTTGTCTTTCTTTTGTTAAGTTTTTTTTTAACCAATCAAAAAATAATGCTGTCTTCGAGCCGAGGACAGGACCTTTTCGAGGACTTGTAGGCTTCGAGGCCAAGGCGAAGAACTTGAGCTTCGAGGCCAAGGCCAAGGACTTGAAAATGTGCCCTCAAGGACGTCCGTGAGGACTCCACCTCTGGACACAATAGCTATTTGTCTACTAGTGTGCAATCAAATTTCGATGAAGTTTTATAATTTAGCCACCCAGCAGACAGTTTAGAGACCATACACCATTTTCACCTGATCGCTGTTTAAGTGCTCTTAGTCCAAAGCACATTGCAAATTAATTACACAATATGCGAAGTTGATTTAACTACAAAATACTTAAAAAAGTGCATTTTGTATGTAATCACTTGTTCGAAAAAATTGTACTTTTACGCCTCTGTGGTTGGTCGATTGTATTTTACCAAGTCGCCAGGTGGCAGCAACGGTAAAACATCTGTTCGTCATATTTACCCTCTTATAAGCCTACACCGATTAGTACAGATTAAACCAAAAGTAATTTAGGTTGCGACATGATGGCAGTACTGACAGTCAAAACTTTAAGTAACTTTAGGCGATCGCTCTGCAAACAAAAAAACAGCAGCATTACGAAATTTACGTAACTCTTATCGGAAATAACGATTAAATTTAGTTCAAAGTCTTCCGTTTTTGATCTTATATTGCTGAAATTTAGTTACAAATATAATATAGTACAACTAACGTTGACCTACCTGCTTGCTTCGTACCCCGGTGAGTCAAGATCTGAAAAAACGTACCTATTGTTACATTCGTATTTCCCTACGCATTCGTTTCAAGTATTTAGCTAATGCTGTTGAACATTTTAACGTTTATGATGGCACAAAATAAACTCTACTAACAATCAACGTGATTCGAAGTTTAAAGACCTGGCAGTCAGTTGACTAATACCACATATTCTGCTTTTGCTTTCAGGCGTAACCTAAAAAAAATCAAAACCGAATCATAATCGAAAGAAAAGCCCAAATAAACTGCAATTCGGTAATTACTATAAATCTGATAATTGATGTAAAAGTGATATTTTAATGCAAGAGAAACTAGCAAAAAAGTTTTGAATGTAGAAGAGGAAAATTTTGTTAAACTTAAAAATAGGCATTTATAACAACAAGCACCCCATTTTTTGTTTCAAATCGGTGCCAAGTCAGCTCCTTTGGTGTCTTATCGAGTAGCTGTAAACAATAAACATCAATAAAAGCAAACGGGGTTAAAAAGGTTTTACAAAAATTCTCAGAAATATTTCACCCATGTCCAAAAGCAAAAACATGCGGTTTCGTACAACAGGATGATTTTTAAAGCTTTAAACTTGACAACGAACGTAAAAAAGCATCAAATGCAAGCATTTTAAGATCACATTGCAAAGCTAACAACGCTAAAGGCATTAAATTATTCAGAGGTCGAAAATGTTAAATCCAACTTAGCTTTCATTCTGCTCGATGCAATTTTACATCTATTTTGCAGTCTAAGAAGGCACACAATATTAGCAGTTTTGCCAAACTTTAAAAAAATAAAAGAACTGAAGCATTTTGATTGGTCAAGTTGCCTTGACTAGACAGGGGATATACCTCTCGGCCTTCCGAGTCAAGCTGCCACCTGCCCACCTGTCCGCAACACAAAGTGGATGCTTCATAGTTCGCACCGTCTCTTTTAATGCTAAATGTCAAGCAAAGAAGCGGTGAATATCAGTTGCTATAGTACTTAGTGTGACCGAGGCAATAATTCAGTTCTACACTTCAGCAGTTGACGCTCTGTCTATTAGACCAGTGCTCCGCAAATATTTTTAGCCTCTGGCACTCTTATAAAACTTTCTGAATTCGGCGGCACAGCGAAACAAGACAAGGTCAGTGACAACACAAAAAATGCAAAAAACGATATTGGTCTCAAAAAAAAAAAAAAAAAAGGAATTCAATCCAGAAACCACCGATATTTCTGTCGTTATAGAGATGATATCCAAAAAAAAAAAGGTCTTCTGGCCCAAAACTCACAATTATCTGCTGCGGGTATAGAGGTTGGGGCTTGTCGATTTACAAGAAGCATTTTTGTTTGTCTGCTAGAAAAGTTACAAATACTTTGCGGCACACCTGGTATGGCCTCGCGCAGGCGCGTAACCAGAAATTCCCAATGGGGGCTGCTAGTTTGAGGGTCTGGGGGCGGAGCCTCCTGCCGCCAAGGCTGGGGGTCTGGGGACAAAGCCCCCAGCAGCCGTAGGCACGGGGGCTGGAGGCGGAGCCCCTAGAGCTCGAAAATTTTGCATTTTTTTGTAAAAATAACAATTTTAGAGTATTTCGATAAAAAAATAATGCGTCTAAAAGCTGGCTTAGAAATTGGCAATGCAAACATGATTAAACTGGTTGCAAAAATGGGCTATTTGGGAGGCGGCTAATAGTACAATTTTAGTTCTCTTATCTAGATGCCGGTAAATTTTAAAATCGTATAGTTAAATAAAACTCACAGGGAGTAATATATTTCATCTAAGCTTATAGAGAAAAATAATTGGGGGGAGGGGGGGCTAATGAAAAGAGATTTAAGAGGAATGATTGGTAATGAATAGCCCCCCCACCTATTCCTAAGTTTATAGTGTATTTGTTGATGACACGTATGTTTAGCATTTTTACATTAGCGATCAAATTTGATTGCTTATTCTTGGCCATTTTTCAAAGTTTTCATTTATTTGTGAGCTTTATTTCTGATAAATTAGCCCCCTCCCTGAATATATGTTTCAAAGGATCTTTTAAATCACTATTTAGTCCATTCCAGAGTATAAAACAGTCTCAAAAGTGCTAAAACGAGGCAATAGCCCCCTCCCCGCCCCCTGGCTACGCTACTGGTCTCGCGACACACCGGTTGCGGAGCACTGTTCTAGACCAGCGGTTCTTAACATTTTTATCCCGAGGCCCCTGCTTCTAAAGGCATAGGCTGACATTAATTCAACTGAATTCCAGATAGAAAATATGTGTTTTGAATTACAATGGAAGCTCTAAATTATAGCTTGTCTATGAAACGTGATGTATTTTGCTTGAAAATATCAGGTAATTTCAAATGCGTGCATTTTCATCGAAATGACGTCACATAAATCACTGTGACAAGCAATGGCATGCAAACAGAGCTATTTTGTGGGAAATCCACTCATAATTTTTCCAAAACACACCGTATTTTACATCAAAGATACTTGCAAGTTTAACATTACCAAAAGGTCGTTGGATATATTTTAGGTGGAATTTTTCAATGATTAAAGTTTTATTTTTAATATACATTTCACAACAGTTTGCAACAAATCAACGAGTGGAATGAGCACAATATAATCCTATACTGTATTGCCACAGCTGCAGGAAATATGAAAATATAGAAGGCAGGAAAATATAAACAGTAATCAAAAACCGAAAAAAAGCAAAACCAAACTGGAAAACGTGAAAAATGATCATATCCTAAGGAGGTAAAAAGCAATAATAGGAACGAGTAAAATAATTTTGCAAATGCCACTTTAAACTTTCAAATTTCCAAAACGCTGGAAAACTTCAAAATTTCCAAAAATTGAGCATACTCATCCATATTTTAAGTTTTATTTTCGTTTTTTGTAGTACGACAGTATGCGAAATATTATTTCTGCCAATTGACTATGCTGGTTTTTAGTTACGTTGAATTGCATGCTGAAAGAGGACGACGTTGTACCCTTAGGAAAGACACTTGATATCTACTTCTCGGTGGAGCCAAGTAGTCTACCCGTCGTGAAAATCAAGCCTAACTAAAGACTTGCAAATATTCTGAGTGGCAATCTTGCTTTTTCGAGAAATGCATGAAGAATCAACAAAATTAACCTTTGATTTTGGCCTGGGTTTGTTCAACCCTCTTCTGCGTGGAGTTGGGGAGTTGCTGGGGCTGGAGAGGGGGGAGGAACCGATGGAACTACTGCGGAGAGCGTCTGATTCATCACCCTAAAATTGACGTCATCATATCACAGTGAATGTCAATTAATAAGCATTAAATCAAATCTTTATCATCACAAGGAGCGTGTAACTAGTTGACGGAGTTCATCTTCAGTCCTCCAAGTCATTACGACCGGACAATGCAGCTTCTTAAGCACAAATGTTAGTACCGAGGTCAGCGTAAGAAGCGCAGTTAGGATTCGACCTGCATGAAAATTGAAGACGGATCTTGGGTGCAAAGGCGAGAACGATTACTCTGCTAATTAATGTCAACTTATACTCTATACTGTTTGAAATACTGTACAGCAGTAAATATCTTGAAGCAAAACTATCTGCGAACTCAAAATGCACATTCTGCATCTGTTGATAAGAAGATGAAAATCTTGATGCTTTTGCCAGAGTGCTAACGCTTCAATCCTCCAGGATGAATAACTAAAAGTAAAGAATGAAGACCTTATGCCACAGAGGAACAACGAAAAAACGTCGTCTGCAGCCTGGTGGAAAAACTTTCAGGTATAAAAACAAACATAAACACCAACTACATTGAGAGCTATTTTCTCACCATATAAGATGTTGTTGAAGCAAGACTATGTGATGACGACATAATGGGATCGAAGTGAGTCCGACTTCCATGCACGGAGTTGCATTCATGCGTAACGGTAATGCTGGGAGCACTTAACATCATTCCACAATTCGATTGGTGGATGACGGGAGGAGGGAGGTACTTCGCTAGTCGACGCTACATCAACAAGTTTAGTCACTAGATTAGAAAGATGAACTAATACCCAGCTCTGCGATAGTAAAGAAAAGGCGGTAATGGCAGTTGCTACTTCAATTACTGCATTCTTCTTTTTGTCAAAAAATATAACTGTAGCAATTGTTGTTAAATTGTTGTTGTTGTTTTAATACAACAGCAATTTAGCTTCCTTCACACACCGGACAGTTGGTCGAGCAGTAAAGCACTCATCTCTGGAGCTGTTGCTCTCTGGGGTTCAAATCTCGGGCCGTTTAAATCAGACACAGAGTTGCCAACGGCTCGCCATCGCCGCAACCTTTCTTCGAAAGGAGCGGTGTTGCTCGCAAGCGCAATGACGCGGAGATGGATCCCGTAAACTCGTTACACACTTCGGCGCATTACAGCGAGTATAACGAAAAATTTGATTTTTTATGTTGCTTCACTTGCATCAAATAACCATAAATACCTGCCCGACCAGGAAATACTCTACTGTTACATAAGAATTAACATCGAGTGATACTATGCATTGTAAATACACAAAGGCTTGCCCTGGAATTCAAAAGAAAAAACATCTCTTGATAGCAATATTGATCGACTGACCGCAAACAGCAAAACGCACACAACAACTGTATTGGTAGGATGGCTAATTGAATGGCAATGCATTCAAAACGTAAAGGAAATGGTTAATTTCATTCTCCAGTAGCTATTTAATTGTTATCAACAAATCTCGACTTCCAAAGCTTTGCAGCTATCCATTGCAAAAAAAGAAACCGAAAAATTTCAGCTAAATTACAGTTTTAGAGTCAAACACTGTTAACTATACTCAGACCTAAAAAGTTCTTTATCAAAAGAATCATTCGGTTTATAATCTCGGACTTGCATAGATTTTTATTCAAGCTATTTTCTTCAAAATATTCAAGCTCACGGTCCAAGAGAATAAGGACTGGTTACACAAATTACATGAATAGTCGACCCTTTACTGTCGGTATTCTTACCGGCGCTGAGTTAACACAATGCTTGTACTAACAACTAGTAGTTGTACTCAAAGTCCAGTCAGCTTCACAAGTTTCGCCAATAAAATTTAGCAACATTATTATCAGCTGATTTTTAAGAATTATCTTATTAACCAAACAAAAAACTAAAACTTGCTTCTACACTACTAGCTATTGCAACACACACGTTTTAAACTTCTAGGGTTAGTTGGGTATTTCCAAGATTTCCACATTTTAAGCTATTTTACGGAAGTGAAAGTTAGCAAAATCACAAAATTTTGTCTCTTTGAAATTTCACGTTTAATTTCAACCTCACAATACAGCAGCAAGAAAAACGTCACAAAACGTTTTCAGTATCTATGAACGAAGAAACGCAAAAAATCAATACCAGAGGAATGCGGCGTTAAATAAATATATTGACCTTAAAAAATAAAAATAGGAGCCAACAACGGTTAATGAACAATATCTGCGTCTCACAAACGACGGGCAAGATGTTGTGATTTATGCTAGTATAGCTACAAGGGTACGACAAAACTGATCTATCATTCTATACTCCCATGAAAAACTTTCATTACGTATCACTTAACTACAACAGTAATGGAAATTATGGATAGTAATTTATGCTGAGCTCCGCTTAAATGACGTGACTAGCTAGTAGCTACGGTCCTGGACACGTAGAGTTTGAAACATACTGCAATTAACAATTATGTATGCACTATAGCGGAATTTACAACGATGGAGAAACGAGCTTGGCCAGTTGATCGAGTGGCAACCGTTCGTCGTAGGATCGGAAGTCCAAGGTTCATATCTTGTGGCGGTCAACACGGATTTCATCCCATGCTGCCAGCGGCACGCCAACGCTACGACAATTCTTCGTCCAAAGCTGCGATGCCCAGATGCAATGACTCAAGAGACCCTTTCAATTCGTCACATGCTTTAGTGTATTACAGCGAGTATAGATTTGATTTTTAAATCAAGTCAAAGTCGGATTTTTTGCCATTGCGCCAGCAGCAAGTCATATCACACAGTAAGCCACTGTTCTCGGCACATTACTAGTTTTGAAGTCCAAAGCTTCCGGATAATTTGTACATTAGTAATTCTCCTTAAGGTTTGATTCTCAGCTTCCAAATCTCGATACTCTAACTGACAGCAGGCCCGGCGCCACGGGGGGTAATTTTGGGGCCGTGCCCCCCCAAACGAAAGTTGTGCCCCCCAAGCGAGGACTGTGCCCCGAAGAAATTAATAGGCTCAAGCCTACTGGAGTGCCAATAGAGGCCTGAGACTTGCAAAATAGTGCTTATTGCTCTAGAATTCGTGAGCAAGAACTGTTTTTTAGTAATTTTTGTGTGGACTCGCACCGAATTTCATGATACATTGCGTATATTTAGCGACGAAAACCTTTCTTTTTGGTCTTCACCTCACACATTTCGTGGACAATCAGACGATTTTTGAGATGAAACCCAGAATTTGAGGACATTTTTGGACTGAAGACCTTTTTTTTTTTGGTTTTTATCTTTATCGTTTGATCCATACTCTCAAAGTCACATAAATAAAGTTCTCGTGCCCCCCAAAATTTATTTATGCCCATCCAGTTGCGCTATCCTGGCGCCGCCGTGCCGGGCCTGACTGACAGCAGTTCATTTTTGTATCTAAACAATTATTGGATAGGTCTAAAAATTCATCAAGAATAGATGGGATCAACCAAAAAATTTGGGATCGCTAACATCAATTTGTTTTATTTAAAATTGGGTTAAAATTTATTTTACTAAAGAAAATAAGTTTTTCCCCCCTACGACTGTTTTGCTTGGTAATAGTTCGGTCAAGAAATTAACTGAGCTCTATGACTTAACAAAATAGTTATGCTTTGAGCCTTGCTGGTACCGTTATCAATCAATTTTCCGAGCCTATGCAAATCTTGTAAGTTTTTTGTATCTACTACTGTTCACTTTTATTTCCGCGAATAAACAGCACTTCTTCCTACTGTGTCGGAATGCTTGATTCAGCAAATGCAATTCATTGAAAACGAAAATCTCTACGACTTTCTTTCTATGATGATCTTGGATTTCTCACAATTGAGCGCTTTACACTTTTATGTAACAACAGAACCAACCACCTATGTTGCAAATAGTGACGAAGCAATAGCTGCATATAAAGACCTAAGATTTCTTTCACTTGCTGACTCCTTTGGTGATCTTTGATTTCTAACATGACAATAATTCAATTCAATACAGTCAACGGCACATTGCTGACGTTAGTTTTCTCACAGCAACTGAAACATTTTTCTCAATGTCTTTAACCATGTACCAGTAACTGCATACTGAGATGTTTAATTCGAACTATTTATGACATTTCCCTAGTGGTTTAAGCAAACGAACAGTTCGAAAGGTAACATGTCGCTCGACCCAACAAATGCAACATCACCACATCGGCTACCCAGCGGGAGCTAATCACTGTAATTTATCATTTTATACAATTTCCTGCATGAGGAATAAAAATTTCGACAGCTATAGAACCTCTTAAAAATGTATTTTATTCAATCATTCAACCTAAAAATCAACTCATAGAAGTCTCCAATTTATTTGCATTTTGGAGCAAAAACTCTTTCAATAGTATACAACAACATTATAAAGACATTTATGTACATAAAGTATTTCCACATTTAGTCCAATTTCCCTAAAAACTATTAGATACTTAATCTCCAATCATAACCATTCCCTAACCTATTTAGGATCACATATAATTAACAAATCGCTTATTTGAAAAAAGCGTATTTCAGATGATACCTCAGTAAAAAAGTATATTTGGGGTATTTGACAAGAAACCCTTATTCGCACTTGGTTGCATATTGCGTATGCTCTATATAAACCATGGAATATCCAATACTCTACAGCCTTGCCTGTTAATATTGAGTATATTGAGTAGGTTATTCCGCGCTGATATGTAACAAATAGTGATTTATGAGCACATAAATCAACTATCGTTGGTTTATGACGTTGCACATCATAACACATTAGACACGACAAGAGACTCCACGTTTCTGTTTTAAATTTGGAAACTGGTAATAACTGACTGGAGACCACATTTTTAGGTTAGGTTCTTTTGGGAACAAAAACGACGCAACGATCAAAAGAACGAGGTAGAGCATTCGCGTGCATGATGCTACACTACACGCCAGTTTATTCGATAATTCAGCACGGCAAAAAGAATAGCGAGGATCGCCACACTTAGGTTGAGTTGAACAAATTGATTGAGTTACTATTTAATGGGTTGCATTAATTAATATTTTGGCTGAATTGATTCCGGTTTGTTAGACTGGTTTTTCTATTGTACTTTTTAAAGGAAAACATGTTCCTGTGCTATAGTTACCGCTGATATTTTCTGAAAAAGTCAATTAGAATGATTTTTGCTTCTGTTGTGCTCCATAAAACAACATTAACGGTCTACACGCTGATGACCTAACTATCATTTCTATTGTTAAAAACATTTTACGACGTCCGAAATCGCCCTGAAACTAACTATTGATTTTGGCAGTGCAATATTTCGTTATTGTTGCAACAATAATAAAGATCGTTTGCAAAAGAGCAATTAAAATATATTGAAGTCAAAACAAAAGTTTTAGTAATTCTCAAAACAACTTGAAATTTAATAAAACAAAAGTGCCAAACTCAAATCAAGCATATTATCGTAATAAATGAAAAAGAACTGATAAAAAACGCAGAGCCAATGAAATATACTGCAGATAGTCTATTCTACATAGTTCTGATAAAACATACCGAAAAGATACGTATGATTGAATCCGTTTATTGCCTTAAAGTGGGATAATAATCCATGTCTTTAAACTAGAAAATATAATACTTTTAACGAAAATTTGAATCAACAATACAATCAAGGGCGTACGCAGGGGGGAGTTTTGGGGGTTCAAACCCCCCCATTGGTCTGTCGACCAAAATGCACAGTAAAGAAAATATCACGTTTTTAGTACTTCTGATCCAATTTTTTTGCAATGACACGGACTCCAACATGATTTAAAGCAACTTTTAAAGCATTTAGAGTTTCTTAGGGGGTTTAATTTGTCAAAGATATGGCTTATAAATCAATAACAACTTCAAAAAATTGCCAAAATTAGCAAATTTAACCGCTAAAAATGCTTAACATTGGCTTCATCAAAAAATATGGAGACGGGGTTTCAGTATTAGTTAATTATTAATCCACTCAAATCTCATTCCATTCGCCCCCCTTTACCCCCCTTTTTCCAACTGTCTCACTCTATAAACTACAGAATATAAATGCTCGTGATTTTCAAATTATGACTTTATGATTTACCGGCTTGTAAATTAGAGGACTGAAATGTTACCATTAGCCATCGCCCACTTAGCTCACTTATGAGCAAAGGTGTACACAGGGGGGTGGGGGTTTAAACCATCCTCCCTATTGATCCGACGTATATCATTCAAAATATCGCCTTATTGCGCAAAACAAACAAGCTCCTTCTTTACTCTCATATTAATATAAGGTATTTAATAATGGTAAATATTTTTTTTGCAATTTAATGCAACATTGTAAGCGGCTAAGTGTAATACTAAAACACTGCAATGTCGTGTTACGAGTCAGAGTAACTTTAAATAGCGTAGGCGTGGGGGGAGGGGGGTTTATAGACCCCCCATTGGCCTGTCAACCAAAATGCAAAATATGAAAAATACTACGTTTTTTGCACTTCTGATCGAGACTTTTTTTTGCACTGGAATGGACTAAAAAGTGATTTAAAACATCTTTTGAAACATAAATTTAGGGGGGGAGGCTAATTTGTCAAAAATAACACCCACAAATCAATGAAAACTTTGAAAAATGGCCAAAAACAAGCAATCAAATTTGATCGGTAGAGTAAAAATGCTAAACATAAGTTTCATCAGCGAGCATATTATAAACTTTGGAATAGGGGGGCTACTTAGTATAAGTTAATTACCAATCACTTGTCTCAAAAAATTTTCCGTTAGACCCCCTCCATTTATTTTTGTCTATAAAATGTAAACGAAATAGATTACTCTGTGTGAGTGTTCTTGAACTATAGGATTTTATGATGTACCAGCATGTAAGCAAGAGAGCTAAAATTTTACCATTAGCCACCTTCCACATAGCCCATTTATGCAAACAGTTTAATCAGATTTGCACTACCAATTTCTATGCCACGTTTTAAAAGCATTATTTTTTATCAATATAGCCCCTAAAATTAAGTTATTTTTGAAAAAAAAAATGCAAAATTTTCAAGCGCTGGGGGCTCCGCCCTCAGACCCCCGTGCCTCCGGCGGCTGGGGGCTCCGCCCCCAGGCCCCCAACACAGCCCCCTCAATTGCGAATTTCTGGCTACGTGCCTGCCGCGTTTTGCACTGTTTATAATCATATGTGTTTTCGTAACTTTTGTTTTGAACAATTTTTTCTTCATCTTTCAGTTGCAAACCTTATGATGTTAACTATAGATGTATGCTTAATACTTAATTGTTTTTTTTATGAAAAGTTTTGTTTGCATTATGCACTGTGTAACTTTGACTCCATCTTGTTACATTACGCTAAGTTATTTATTCGCCAAAGTATAGATCGGGAACAAATTTTTGATGTCACTTTTGAAAACCCCCCCATTGAAAAATCCTGCGTACGCCACTGAATACAATTTTCTGTTTTCTTAAGCAATTAATATTCCATTGCAAAATAATAACTATACTAGTTTGGCAGTTGTGAAACTATCGTATTGTTCTTCCAAAACCTCACGTATTAAGAAAAAGCTCTAATAGATTTAAGCAGTTTAAGCTTGGAACAAATCAAGCTGCAATGATATTGAATGACGTTACAAATACTACGATGTAAGGTCATAAAATCATTACTAGATTAAAACAAAATCAAGTTCATGTCCACAGAGAATTAGGTACTGTAGGTTTTAGATTGGCATTTAAGTTACAATTGGAATTTGCATTCGATGTTGATATCCCTGCGCCAGTTGTTGCAGTACTTGATACCAACCAAGCGTAGGTAAGACGGTGAAATGAGGATCAAATAATCAAATCAAATCTTTCATTATACTCGCTGCTGTATTACGCCGAAGCGTGTAACGAGTTGGCGGGTTCTATCTCCGCGTCATTGCGCCCATGCAACTCGGCTCCTTTCGAAGGAAAGTCGCAGCGGTGGCGAGCCAATAGCAACACTATGTCCGAATTAAGAATTACATTTTCAAAAATGTCACGTATATAGGGTAAAAACCATGCAATGCATTTTGGGAAAAAATTTTAGCATTTTTCTTCAACATCATATTTTCAAATATGGGCTTTTACTCAATGATCCTCTTCCTGAATTGGAAAAATCAGTAGTAAGTTTACTCACAATCAAATCTATGACAGCCGAGTAGTAAGATTTACGTAAAAGCCTAGGCAATTGAAAGAGAAAAAAATAAAAACGCTCAGCTTGCTTTTTAACGATAGACTTGGGTTTAATTTCTGGTTGGGTAAGATCATACACTTCAAACTTAGTATCCACAGCTTTCCTGTTTGCTGTTCAGCATTAAAGAGGACATTGTGAAGCTTTTGTTTGTCCAACCGGGAATCCAAACTAAGTCTACCGTTTAGGTAGCAGACGCCCCATCCATTCGACCATTAATTAGTATAAAGTTATCCCTGGCAGGTATACTTTTCTGAAAAATTCTGTAATCTTTATGATTATTCTATTACTTTGCTAAAGGCTTTGCCGTCGCACTTAAAACCTGAAAAATCTTACAAAACTTTGGGAGATAGCAAAATTTACGACCACAACTAACTTACCAAAGTCTAAATTAATCAGCTACTAACAATGGTAAAGGAATATCTGGTAATATTTTGTTAGCTGTTCTTACTTCGGTCATTTACTGAACCAATATACATACAATTGACTTGTAAACATTAGCAGTTGTTTGAATAACGTAAGCTCAAGTGTCCAACCATTTAGCAGAGATAGGTGGAGAAGATCAGAACGGCAAACAATCTTTTAATTATCCAAATTGGCGATGGTTTTTTCACAGCTAACTGCAATATCCGAGCTTTGAGTAATATTTTAGAGGAGAAAATAAGCTCCGCTTTTTTAGTTTCTTTTTTATCCTGTTTCGTTCCATTACGTTGCACTGGCATTTAAGCATCTATGATTTCATAATTCGCATGTGACTTAGTAATTAGTATTGCAAAGAAACAACGAAGTTCAGAGATATTGATGTTACAAAGCGTAAGTACAATTCTACCAAGTACGATATTACAATTGAGCAAGCTTTTATAAAAGGAATGCGCATGGATTCTTCTTTGAAAAGCAGTGAAAACGAATGACATTCGTTAAAAACCAAATCGATGTTTGTATGACAAAACAATCAATCGTTAATGAGCAAAAACAATTCATTTATTCATTACCTCACACTTCGAAAGACCACCAATACCACCTTGGGCCTACATTATGACTGCATGGTGTCTTGCTTAGAGAGTTATGCAACGGTACCGTAAGAAAACTGTGCAAAACTAATGACCTGCTTTAAGCGTCTGCATTTGGAAATCGGACTTTTTTAAGTAAGAAACTCCTACCCTAATTCATCATTATCACAATTCTTCCGACAAAATGTGTTCCGCCATTCCGAGAGGTTTGTAGCGGCAGCACCTCAAGAATGAGCCCACCACGCTTTATGGTCTTCCATTGCCTTCTGCATAACGCTAAGATGAAGTCCTTTAGCGGTTACAGTGTTACAGACTATATTCTTGATATCACTTAGCCGTGTAATATAACAATATTAAGATACATACTGTAATGCAGACCATTTACAAACTGAACAAAAATCAACTCAATTTTGTTCAAAGAAAGCGACTGCCATCTAGTGAGGATCTATTTAGGTCTAGTTTACAACGTCAAGAGTGGCTGCGAGCAATGTTGGTTTGTGGCAGAGTTATATTTAAATAGTGGATAAATCTGACAACGTTAGCATCAAAAGATGAACTCGAAAGACTGTAAAATCAAAATAAGTTCGAAACTTTGTTCTAAAAAAAAACAAAAAAAAACGTAAAAATTGATACGAAAGTGAAAATCTACAGTAAAGAATTTTTCAAAATTTAACCGAAAGCTAAAATATAAATTTACTAACCGAATTTCGCTGATGTCGATCTAATGACTGAGATCTTTCCTTCGTAAACCTTCGTATCACTTTCAACGAGTCGTCCGTGTCTTGATGGGCCAATGGAGATTGAGTGGAGGGTGAGTATTTGGAGGTTTTACCCCAATGTCCTTCTTTCACTTCTGGGAGTTCGTACTCGTCTTCTTCAGAAGCAACTACAGTACCACTAGATGCCGCGCTTTCTCTTGAAAGTGCAGAATCGCGCTTGTTCCTGTTTTCTTGGACATTTAAGAAGTACGAATATGGTTGCGCGATCGTTGGCGTCGTTGTGTTTGCTTCCAAGCGAAACTCGTCGTCGAAAGGAAGATCGAGAGGCGCGAAATTGATGATGTCACAATAGTCCGTTTTGATATTGAACGGAAGCGAGCGAGAGCGGCGGGATTGCATCACAAACGACGGGGGTCTCTTATCAAAGCAGTGGCAAGTGGGGCCAGGAACGGGTACATCGGGGTCAATGGAACGGAAAATCAGTTCGGTATCTGAGCAAACTGCGTTTAAATCGTCAATGAAACCCGCATCATCATCCCTGTCAACTTTTTCCACATCGCAACCACCACTGCCTGCCTCTCCATCACTTTCTTCCAAATGAACTACTTTCTGCAGGTTCGTAGGTTTAATTTTGGGCCTGTATCTTACAGGTGCGTGTGGTTTACTGAAAGATTCCTGGCGCCTAAGGGATTTATCTTCTTCCAAGACTTTCTCAGTGGCCTCCGAGTAAATATCGGCTAGTTTGTCATCTTTCCCGGCAGGAGTGAGATTTGTGGGGCTAATCTGGTTGAGAATTCCAAAGACTTTGAAACTTTCAAATTGGCCTGATGACTTTCGAGTGAAAAGCGACGTCGGCCGCTGCAACAAAATAAGACAAACATCAATTCTCAAATTTAAGGCTACTGCCGGTAGCGAAATCAACGCCAGGTAAAATAGTTCACCGACCATCCGACCAGTACATAGCTCGTTCGTGCTTATGAACCAGGCACTTTGAGTCTGTCTAACCACATCTACGTAGGGCACTTCTTTGGGTTTTGTTCGCAAGCGTTTCGTCAGGCTGGGCCACCACAACGGGTAGACTGCTTGCCCCAATGGGGAACAAGCGTAAAACGTCTTTCTCAAGGCCACAAAGAAGCAATGTTTGAGAACTGAACCGAGGGTCAGCGCAGAGTTGTAAGTCGGGCCGGGCTTTCCGGGTCGAAATTTAATAAAATTTCGGGCTTAATTTGGGCCTGAGACGTGCTTTTTGTCTTAGGTGCACAAAAATATAATCAAAATAACTTCGTAACATGGCTAAATGAAGACTTTATTTACGGATCAATACGATATTAGGTATACAATGATTACTATTATTGCATCACAATTCATCATCAATAACCAGTTTTTATTTAGTCTCAATAAATGGAAGTTCAGTAGATTGTGACATCAAAGTGCAGTGTGATGCTAGGCATTCATTGTCATTTTTCACGTGTAGCTAGTCTAATACTGTGGCGTTGCATAGACGTTGTTGAGTTTGAAGATACGAAAGGACCTTTTCAGACCCAACTTAACTTTCGGGTTTTTCGGGCATGATTTGAGCTTCAAATTAGTTTTCGGGTTCGGGCCTGAATTAGTCGGCCCGTTTACAACTATGGGTCAGCAACCTCTCGATCACTATCCCGACGCTCTACCATTGAGCTATCGCCGCTGCAGTACATAGATACAGCAATGAATGGCTATACCCGGATGAAAAAACACAATTAGAGTGCGAGTTTTGCAATTCAATAGTATTATTTTGGCACAGCTTTATGTGGTAAAATGCTACCGTATTTTTGAACGTAAACATTAAACAAGAGCATCGTGTTTTGCTAAAAGTTTATTTAACCATATCTTAGATTTAGCCTAACGGCGAAACAGCCTGTTAGGGGCATTATTTCAACAATGTTATGGGTGTTTTTAGCAGAGGTGGAGTCGAGGACACAAGGCTCGAGGCCAAGGCCAAGGACACAAAAAAAATCCGAGGCCAAGGCCAAGGACAGCCTTTCCGAGGACAGACACTCTCGAGGAGGCCAAGGACAGGAATGCTCGAGGCCAAGGCCAAGGACCAAGGACACAAGCGCAAGTGCTCTCCAAAAAAAAAAAAAAAAAAGGTCTTCACAAAAATTTTTCAAGCGATCTCCAAAAAAAAACGTTTTCCATAAAAATTTTCAAGCGCTTCTCAAAAATTTAACAATTCAAAAAATACTGCTGTCCTCGAGCCGAGGACAGGCCAATTTTCGAGGACTTGAGGCCTCGAGGCCAAGGACTTGACCTTCGAGGCCAAGGCCAAGGACTTCAAAATGTGTCCTCGAGGACTCCACCTCTGGTTTTTAGTATTGTTAACAGGCTTCAACCTAGCGTCATCGATCTATTTGTTTGGTTCGCAACAAAAACACTTATTTTAAGCAAACATTCGACTTGGGGTTCAAGGACTGAGTATGAAAGCAAGCCATATTTGCATGTTGGCACTAATATTCCGCTTCTAATTAAAAGCATTCAACGCCGCAACAAAAGTCCCATTATAGAGACGTAGCAAAAAGAGACCATGCCATTAACAAAGATAAGGTTAAAGTCAAGTGATATAATAGTAAGTTACCTTATCAATAATAAGTCTGCTTGATTCCCCATTACTACCAGATTTCACCACATTAGAAGCGTAAAACATTAATTAAAAATTTAGAAAAAATGTCGATATCTGCGGCAGCTAAACTTTTCTTGATAACCCGGAGCCAGAAAAAGTTCAAACTTGTACTAAGATAAAAATCTGATTGTTATCACTTATTATGATCGGGATTTTATTAATGAATGCTTTGATTTAGCAACTATAGTTGATTGACTCGTAGACAGCTGGTCCGTTTGCAGTTGTCTGTTGTCGCAATTGAATAATGTTAATGTACGTTATTTTCGTTCGTATTGTTGTGCAGCAAAATCAACTGTCTGATCTGATTGCGCGTAATGCAACCAACACGCGCAAACTCAAAAGTTTTACGCTATTTTTTCAGTAATTAATTTTGTAATTACGGCTTTATTGATTAAGTTTCTAGGTCAGGAAACAGCAAAGGAACACACGCGGTCTTCAAATCAACCTGCCCTCTATGTTCTACACTTTTTGGAGCTACTTTATATTGCACCTTTAGATGTAGAATAAGTTTAAAACAGCTAATCAAATCTTTCATTATACTCGCTGTATTACGCCGAAGCGTGTTAAGAGTTTCCGGAGCCTATCTCCGCGTCATTGTGCCTGTGGGCAACTCAGCTCCTTTTGAAGAAATGTCGCAGCGGTGGTGAGCCTTCGACAACACTGTGTCTGATTTGACCGGCCCAAGATTTGAACCTCAGATCTTCCGTTCCCAAGACGAACGCGTTACCGCTCGACCAACTATTTTGATAAATCGGAGTAGTAGGTAGAGTGTCTGCTACTGAAATGATGACACAGGATTGATTCCCAGTCAAATTAAACCAAAGCTTACAAAAGGCATTCACATTTTTCCTGCTTGATGTTCATCAATGAAAAGCGAAGCCTCCAACGTGTGTGGTAGACAGGGGCGTATTTAGGGGGGCCATGGCCCCCCCTTTGGGTCGCCAGGATAGAATAATTAGCATAGAATAGTATGCAAAATTGCGGTATGGCCCCCCTTTGCAAATTGGGCAGAAGCTTTGATCACACAAAGGGTAAGTTTTACACGTTTGTTTTAGGCCTGCACCCAACTTTGGGCAAAAAATCGGACTAAATTTAAGTGAAGACCTTTTTTTTATTGCTCTTCACCTAATTTTTGGGCAAAAAATCGGACTGATTTTGAGTGGAGCAATTTCTTATTCTGATCTTAGTTCTTCTCAAATTTTCTGAAGTTCCTGGCCCCCCCCTTTTTTTTTCAAAATCCTGCGTACGCTACTGGTGGTAGACAGGTGAAAGCTTTTTAGAAACCGTAAAGTGGCTTTGCTGCCTCTTGGCCAATGAAAATGTAACTACAATCCAAAAAATCGGAATTCAGAAATTAAAATTCGTCCTAAGTTTTTGTTCTCAACTTCCATTTTCTCTAAAATCTAGCGATGGTTGGAATTCGAAATATGTTGAAAATTTCCGACCACATTTTGCAAGTGATAAATAAATGTTTAGTAAATAAGGTTGGTATTCGTCAAAAAAACTAACTTTTGCAAAAACTTAATTACGCTTTCTCACTTCAAAACATTTTCAAAAACCTCTTATTGACGTGGTTAAAGCTGTAGATAACTCCGCTTTAAGTATAAAGCTATGAAAGCAACTAGGTACTTTAAAAGTAATAGAAATCACTATCTCAATGATTTTTTGAAAAACAAAATCAAACAAAAAACAAACCAAGGAGAACCAATCTTGTAGCATCAGCGTTTTAGAACCATCGAGCGTTTTGAATTTACGTAACAACTTTGAGCTATCTTTTTGCCCGTGAAAATCTAATTGCCCACAAATCCAAAAATTGCTTAAGAAAGTATAGCCTGATGTTTAGACTGACCAGTGTTATCAGTTAACCATCACAATTTTAAAGCGCGACTAAATAATGCCCAAAATGTGGATAAATTGCCATTCACCTGAAAAAACGGGCAACTGCATTTAATTTTAGGGGGTATCATACCGACTCTGCAATAAATATTTTTTTAACATTGGTGATGCCCCTAAGGGTAAAATATATCTGTTTTTGAAATATTACCTGCACAGGCTAATGCGGCTGTTAATTTTGCCTTAGTTTGTACTTTCTTGTATGCTGTTATCGCCTGCCTCAATCTTGATTGTACTTCGGCTGGCATTTCTATTCAAAAAATTCTGATTATTGTTTTGCAAACTGTTTATTCCTAGAACAGTTGTGACCATCAAAGGCTGGGAAGTAGGGAGTCGGTGTTTTTTTTACTTAGGGTCGAATTTTCCTCCAAGTTGGTAGTCCAACTTCAGACCACATGTTAACTAAGTTCCAAAGTGCATTTAAGTTGAAAAAAGTAAAAACAAAGAAGCTAAAATTTTCTGATAGGGAATCGGAGGAAGTTTGGTTGAAGAGTGACTACTGGTTGGAGCAGCGGCAGGGTATCGGACTCTGATACCACGGGTTTAGAGTTTGATTCTATCTGCTGTTGCAAATTCCAATGGCCATATATACACTTAGGCAACATAAGAAAATATCTTGGGATTTAAAAAAATTTTTATTCATTTATTTTTTTATGTTGCGTTTGGTCGAAGAATCGGTTGAATCAAGAAATATCCTACTTCTATCTGATCAGTGGTCGAGTAAATAGAGCGTCTGCATCTACAACAGTTGACTGCGGTTCGATTCCCCCTCGGATCAAACCAAAGACTATAAAAATTGGTCTTCACAGCTTTCCTGCTTCACGTTCAGCAACAAAAAGGCCCTGTATGAAGCTTCCACCGTGTGTGGTAGACAGATGGCAGTTTGACTCGAAGACCGAAAAGTCTCTTCGCAAAATGGTGGCACCCGGGGCGGGATTTTGTGGTGGCACCCTTTTTCGTACCAAAAATAGGTGAAGACCAAAAAAAAAGGTCTTCGCTGCAACAAAATAAGCGGGTTTTTGGTCCAAAAGTATGTGAAAACCAAAAAAAAAAGGTCTTCGCCTAAAAATCCATTAGTTTTTAGTCCAAATGAAGATGAGGATGACCAAACAAAGTGAAAAAAGTACGGTATTTACCACAAATCGGTGGAGTTATGGTTTCACATCATAATATGGTGTCACCCGGGGCGGGCCGCCCCCCCTAGCGACGCCACTGGCCAAGGCAACTTGGTGAATAAATTACGATTACGTTGTGGCTGACTGCGTATCTCGTTGCAGCTGTTGTTGTGTTCTTTAAGGGCGTTTGGCAAATTATCAAGAGGCAAGGTAGTGAAGTTTAATCTAACTAACCGTGCCAGTGGCTTCCTGAACACAAAATGCATTTATTAAGAACAATATACTAAGAAAATTTATGATAAGCTATAGACAATGTCCAGAGTCTTTTTACCTTTGATTAACAGCCTAAGACATACTGTTTGGGAATCGACATTTGTCTTTTTTTCCTCGTCAGTACAGCTAGGACTACAGGTATGAACATGAGCTTAGAAAGGTAAAGAATCGCAAATTAATCAGATCATAACGCAATTTTGTTTCAAAAATATTAAGTTATCACAATATTACAAGAGATAATGATAATAGTTTAATTCAAAATAATTTCCAATAGCATGTCTTAGACCAGTGTTTCTTAAAAAGGTGAATGGTTCACCCAGGGTGCATGAAAATTTTGCAAGGGTGAACCAACAAAGATGGGTGAATGAGGGGTGAACCAGCAGACAGAAATTGCCTGAAAACAATAATCTATCACAAACATTTCACTTCCTAGTTGAGCAAGAACACAACGATAGTGTGTTCAGGCAACGTTACACTTGAGTAACTTCACGTTTCTTTTTGTTGTTGCATCAAATGGGGCTTTAGCCCCCCTCTTAGCCTAGTCACTTAGAAAGTTTAACTCAAAATTGCAAGCGTTTAAACATGTTTTGGACTTTACCTGTGAGTATGTGGTCTTGAAAATGCTGTGCAATTCAATTCTTCAACTGGCTTTCAAATCTTAGCAAATAGTTTTTTCAAATGACTCCAAATAAGTACGAAATTTTATTCAAAAGTCCGCTAAAATGGCTATTGTTTGCTGAAAAATCACAAAAGTCGCCCAGCGCCTGGGGGCGAAGCCACCAGACCCCCATCTGTAATACGCGTGAGCTGCACCTGTTTGCTCAGCAAGCTACCCAATCGAGACGTTTTTCAGGCAAAAAAGATTAACCTTTGGGTTCAAGCTCCCCCTTCACAAAATCCTGGTTTTATACACGTGAAATATTATTTTTATGTGGAGGGTGAATGATATGCAGAAATCTGCGATAAGGGTGAACAAAATCAAAAAAGTTTAAGAAGCACTGCCTTAGACAGCTGTTTCGCCCAATCTCAGGGTTCTTCATTAAGGCTAGCAAGGCCAAAATGACAAATATCACCAGTAATAAAAATCTTCAAAACATACATCTTTACCAATTTATCAATGAATGAATAAATCTTTACCGATTATGTTTATATTACATAAATCTTCACCCACTAATTTTAGTCAAAATAAGTAAATGTTAACTGAAAAATGAATTTAGTATATCACAACAGCAAAAACACAAAAGAGGAGATTACGTTATTTTAAAATTTCACACTCCGCCTTGACCTTTAACGCAATCGAAAAATAGCAAGTCATTGCAAGGCATTTTAACGCAGTCACGTTGAATAAACATAGAATTCCTGTCAAGTTTTCGAGAAAAGTAAAAGTCCCTGTTAATAGAATGTTCCATTCTACGCATTTGAATGTTTAATGGAAACCGAGATCGCCACATTGTACGACTGCTTGCTTGACTGGCAACATTGAGATTTGAACAGTCACAGCACTCCGGTTCCGATGCTCGCTATGCAAATGACGAGCGCATCGACGCGTTTCTACGAATATATTTAAGTCCTGCCGTGCATGAATTTGAATAGCATGATTGGACTATGCCCTACAAAATTACTCAAATGCTATTCTGAAAACGCAACCTTTTAGAATGTTTGGGGTACGAATAAATTTGTGGTTGATTCAAAGTTAAATTAAAAAGATGCGGTAACTTCCACCTGTGAAGCCGCTTTAACAAGATGTCTCAAATTAAGTTTAGTGATCAGAAATATGCAAAGAATTTTTAAAGACAGCAATGGAAAATTCTTTTTATGCCAACACAAAAAAATTCTCACCATATAATGTCAACTGCATTATCGCATTGGAATAAAATGATCATTAAATCTCTCTAACAAGTTAGATTGCCATTATCAGTATGGACGCTAAGTACTGATATTGGATTTGCGTTCTTATGTTTTGCTATAAATGAACAAGCACAAATATTTTGTGTCAGTAAATTTTGCTGAAAACAGAACGCTACAAAATCCAATGTTGCAGGGCAATTTAAAACATTTAAGATTTTTTTTAGGAACATCACAGCGGTCGGAAATACTGCTTCAACCTATACGAACAAAATCTATTTCAAAAAAGAGTTAAACATAATGTTACATTCTATACGTTTCGCTTTGCTTAAAAGTATCATCAGTAGAATGATTTCTATAATTAATTCATTTCACTGAAGATACCTTGAGTAAAAGCCAAGAGCTTTCAGAATATATTATGCTTAGCTCCATTTAGGCAATGTCTTTTTTGCTTTTAGTTACTTTTTTTTTACGTGTCTGCTTTTGGGCGAATCATTTTTTGGTTCTGATTCTCCACTTTTTTGTGTGTTTAACTTTCAACATCAAAACCAAAAAACTGATGCTGCAAGAAACTGGACTACAAGCAAATAATATGTACCTTTACAGCTTCCATTGGTGCTGCAAGCAAAATTTTCATGATTTAAAAGCTAAAAGATTCCGACAGGCAGGGCTAACGAGAGGGGGTTTTGAGGGGGTACATCGTATCCGAGCCAGAAAAACCCTAAAAGTAAGCACGCTATGCCTTTTGTAAAAATTCTCAAAAAGTTGTGATACTTTTAGCTACTTAATTAGTAGTTATATTCTTGGTTGCCAAAACCTATAGCCAAAATCAACCGAAGACCTTTTCTTTGGTCAAGACCTTTAACCGAAGACCTAATTACGGACGGAACTAAATCGCGTAATTATCAGTCTTCGCACCCCCTAAAAAATTTTCTTTCTGTGGCCCTGCCGATAGGTCATGGACCTCATGTATTCGATAATTTATTCGTTAACTATGAATTTATACCTGTATCTATATTCTAACAAAGCAAAACTATGGGCTAAATATTTGTGCAGTGCTCTCGAATAGTACACTTGGAATATTGTCAAAAGGAATGTAAATAATGTGATTACATATTTTCTAACCCCTATAATACACTACACAAATGAACAATAAAACTTCCTGTGACGATAGTATTTTATGCTTTTGTATACACTTAATGACAGGTATATTTTTCTGGTTTACAAAGCCCTCATCGAACCCACAAACTTGAACTAAATAAACACATTCATTGTCCTACTATACTATTACACATTGCTGGATTAATACGACAAAAATTCAGCTCATACGCATTAAATAAAATCTTAATTTTATGACGGTATAAATTCGATAATCTTTAAAGTATTTTACGAAATTTAATTTGTTTACATATAGCAATGACAATGATTGCCTTAAAATTTACGATTAGGTACGTGCATAGCCAAGTAGAGCCTATTCACTGATCAAGTCATTCGCCAAGCTGGCTTTTATGCCGACTTTCGTACATAAGGTTTCAACTTAAAATATGATATAGACTACTTCGTAAAATGTGAATATTAGCTATTTTAGGGTAAAAACAAAGTAAGTAACAAAAAGAATAGAAAAGTGAATATCGGAATAACGTTTTCAGATTTCCACTCGCTCTCCTCGGAAGATGAAAAAAGAATCAGCCGTGATGGGGGAAACGTGGGTTTAAACAATTCATCAAGTTATAATGGCTTTAAAAATGCCATTCATTGATACCTACTTTGCCGTAATATAAGCAAGCTGAACTTTTCCTCAATTTTTAGGAGGGCGAAGCTAGTATTTTTTTTTTTTGAAGTCGTTTGTCGGTAATTGACTTAAACTTTGGGTCACTAACCAGAACAAATTAACTGATTTGTTTAAAATGACCGAAAAATTAGAAAGATTATGCATTCAAGAGCTAAAACTATATGCTTGCAATGACAAAAATAAGAGAAAACTACGTCCAAATTCAGATCTTGACCGAAATTTCCGAGCGAAAAAATAAATCCAAGGGCAAAGGTACTGTTGCGTAACAAAAAGGCAAAACTTGGAATGCAATTTAACATAGTTTCATTTCAACTTGGTGGTTGGCATGTAATATCCACTCTATAAAATTTTATATTATTCAAACATGAAACAAGCAGTTTTTTGACTCGTTACGCCAAAAATTGGCCAAGGTCAAGTTCTAGCCTACAGCGAAATTCATGTTAATCTTTAAAGTGTATTATACACAAGACTATTTCTCAATAAGGCTATCGGAAAACGATTTAAAGCTTACAAAGCCCCGATAAACTTGAAGTCTGGTTATGTTTCAATACAAATCCCTACGGCAGTCTGCTTGCATTATCATTTTCGCTATTTTTGGGATTGGCATGCTCTAGTTAAGAGCTTTGAATCGGCAGAACTGGATAGAGCAACTGTGTAATAAATTTCATTGCTAGCTTAGTGATTCCATTGCCCATTAATGTAAGCTATCAATTGCTAGGTGATGCAATAATATTGTGCCTGTCGTTTCATTCCAATATTTCGAATTTTGCGATACGAACGTTTCAAAATTTTTTGTTTTGTGGGATACCCTTATTTTTAGCTGGTGCAAGCGCTTATGCATTGCTTAGCATTATATTGGCTATATTTTTTACAGGATTGCCTCAGTGACATCTAGATTTTTAACAAATTGTTAAATCTCATCATTAAAACTTCTAGACTAGATCCTTATGCAACTGGTATGTATTCCAAATCATTCGCAGTTTTAAAAACCGAAAGACAAAAATTGCAATCTGTTGAGAAATTTTAGTTGTTTGACCTAACAATATTGAACTTATGTCGTAAGGTTTCCGGACAAATGTCGTAACACTGCTTCATTGAGCACTTAAAAACTTTGAAATTCACATACTAAATTTTTAACCATAATTATTGAAAAGATGTGGAATTTCATGTGGCTAATAGGAGAGGATGTAAATGTGTTAAAAAAGCACCGGCACGTATTAAATATACAACTAAACCAGAATAATTCATTGGCATATGTCATGCAAGAACTTTGGAGTAGCTTTTTAAACTTTTGGTTACAGCACTAAAAATAGCTGTTGTACATTAATAATCATTAAAAGAAACAACTTACTTTAGGTGTGGCATAATTATCTGTGTCAGGGTCCACTTTGTCTTGTTCATTAAATGTGTGTTTGTGTGCTGTCTGAGATTGAGTGGCACCAACTTGGGCTAGGTGTGTCTCCTGTTCTTTTAACTCTGATTTTAAAAGTTCATTTCGACAAATGTTTTGCTCTGTTGCGTCCAATAGGCATTCAGTAGATCGGGTTTCATCTCGATCTATGTCTTTGTTTACAACAATGTTTGCGATTATGTTTGATGCGACTGATGAATTGTGGGCTTTCAATTTCTTTTCTACTACTTCTGCTGGATCACTAACATTATCTACGGGTTGTGACGTCTCAGATGGTTTGCTTTCAATAGTAGATGATTGTAATCTGTTTTCAACCAACGTCAGCACGCTTTCAGTCAATGCGTTATCGTCATTTAATAAATTTACGTGCTTAACAATTGCAGATTCTGAGCTTTCTGGCATTAGAATTGTTTCGCGAACGTTTTGGGAGGTTTTTCTATCAACTAACTCATGAAATGGTGTTGTATGCACCCTCTCATCACTGTCTTGTTTTCCATTAATATCAAGAGAAGTATCATCAGAGGTTGGTTTAATTTCTTGCAAGTTTAAATAAGGTTTCGTACTAGAAGCTCCCAGCTGAGGATTGTCTGGAGCCAGGTCATTTAAGTCCTCAGTGTCACTGGCATCTTCTTCGTCTGCGTCATTGCTGGAATCATCAACGTCACTAAAATCTTTCACGAACGTCGCTTCTTGTATTGAATCGTCGTCACTGGAGAAACTATCGCAGGAACCCATTAACGTTGTGTCAAGGGCGTCGCTAAGATCTTCGGATGAAATTAAAAGATCGTTAGAACCAGCAAGAGGCTCAAACAAAAGTTGTTCGTTGTTGCTGTTAAGCTCAACGCAATTCTCAGGGTCATTGGATTGAATTTGCGGTATAGGTGCTCCGCAATGCAAATCAGTTTCTTGGATCCCATCTAGCAGAAGTTCTAGTTGGTCTTTAGTGTGACCTGTCAACGTACCTGTAGCTACGGATTCTAAACCTCTGGTAAGCATCCCAGATGATGATCCGTTCGAAATCGCATGAACTTCAGTCAGGAGCTGCTGAATGCAATTTTCTACGGCTATTCCAACATCACAACATGCAACAGCGGCAGGTATGGATTCGATTGTTGTACTGGTATTAGAGAATTCCTGATCTATCAATGAAATAGACTCCTCCTCAATTTTACAACCTAATTCATTGTCCAAAACGTCAGTTTCTTCCAGAATATCGCATCTCTCGGCTGCATTCTGATCGAATTCTGAACTGGAGACATCAGAATGCACGTTTTCACAGGAGGAAGTTTGAAAAGCAACGCTATTAAATAGAGTTTGTTGCTCAGGCTCTGCAAAACACTCAGGAATATTCAACTCACATGCGACGCAGTTATTTTGAGTTTGAAGCAAGCCAGAACTTTGCTCTTCACGGCAATCAATACCCACGGGCGGTAAATTTCCTCCGTCGCAACTAATGGGAACTGCTTGCTCTGGTGTAAGTAGATCAGAAGACATTTCAATTGCAGGTGCTTTATCAGTACCGCTTTCAAAAACCTCAGATTTCAAACGCCTCCGCGATTCAGTCGCTTTCTCATCCATATTTGGAGTGGCGTCAAGAATATTTCTTTGAGTTGTTGCACAATGATTAGTCGTGGTTGTTAAGTCTACGTTGATATTTTCACGGCAAGTCGAAGCGTCTTTGCCCTGAAGTTTATCTATTTCTTTTCGGAGCTGAATGCTATGAGCTAGTCTCATTTCATTGGCTTTGAAAAGAGCTTGTGACTTTAAGAAAGCTTCATTTCGGACGATTTCGTTTATCATGTTGTTCAGCAGGTCTTCAACCACTCTCTCCACCTTTTCTTCGCGAGATAACGCTATTGGTGGAGGGTTGGAGCTTAGTTTCGATAGATTTTCTGCAGTAGATGAGGCTGCAGCTATCATTAAAGAAGAAATTTTGTGAGATTCATCTTTCTGCAACGTTTTTTTGCTTTTCTCGGAGCTACTGGAAGTCGCATTCACAAATGGATCTAAACTGTCAGATTCATTTACTAGATGATTCTTTGGTTTGGATGACGAAACGTTCTTGTTTGTGACGTCAGCAAGAACATAAGGTGAAGTAACGAGTTCGTTTTCTCGGTTTGTCGTAGGTGATAATTCGACATTCATCAAGCTTGCGATGGCATCAGTGAATTTGCTTCCGTTTGGGCCCCAAGTTAAAGGCCGGGTGTTTATCCCGTTTATATTCCGGTCATTAGGTTTATCTGGTTCTTTGGGGTCACTAATTAAGTTTTGGTTGGTTTTTAGGACAAAAATGGATAAGGGTGAAAAGAAACCGGGAGTTTGTTTATACTGGGTTCGAGTCCCAGATAAGGTGCAGTACTCTCTAGCCATATCTAGAGATTTTGGTCTTGACCTGTAACAGTTTAATCTACTATCCCAAACATTTCCATCATCAAAAGGTCTCAGAACAGTATATGTATGTGTCATATTTGAAAATCAATATTCACTGTAACTATAGTAGAGAAGATACAGGAACTATACTATTACACTTTAGCGTCTTTGCTCACATAATAATGTATAACTGTACACCTGAAATACAGTAAAGTAGGCATAGCGAAAGTGGTTCATATAGGGGTAACATTACAAGTTCTTGAAAAAGATTTACATTCAGTCTAAAAATAGCTTTTTGTGGTTTAGAAATATTTGAGGTTGTGTGATAAATAAGCTTGAACCCAAAGCACTTTACCCAATACAGCAATAATGACCCCCAGAGTAATCCCCATAGTGCGACATGCGACACAAAACAACTTAAGTATCGTAGCAATGTTTATGGACTTTTTTTAAGCTGTGGGTTATTCAGAGAAGTGTGGGGTTGGCCCCTTACTTCATGGGACAAAAAGTTTACAAAAGTGCCTAAAAATGAGCTGTTTTCTGTCTCATCTGTTGCTAATGTCTGGAGAATTCTTAACTCGCTGATTCGCAAGATTTTTACTCCAAGAGTAAACTAGACTAGGAATTTTTAAAAAGCATAGCTGTGAATTGCGCCAAAAAAGAGAATCTGATAAGCAAAAGATAAAAATACATGCCAAAACTAAAACTTCCACAATTTTATGGAATTTGCCGGTTTCTAAGCAAATTAGACTGAACAAACTAACTAGGTCTTTGATTAAGCGCTGAAAGCAAATTATACAAAACAGCGTGCTGTTTTAGAAAAACACACATCAAAAGCAAAATATCCACAGCTTATCGTAAACGAAATCCCAGCTCTTTACAAATCAAACAAAGCGATGACGAGATAAACGAAGTGTGAAACTACAAGTTAAGATTTTCTTGCTGATTAAAAAACTTGGTTAAGTTTCGTACTGGCGGCTTGAACTTTTCTGACATCAAAGCCAATTATTGTAAGTTATTGCAATAACTTTTACACAACGTGAAGAACTTGGATATCTTGAAAATTTTTGAACGCAGTCGGTTTGGAGCAGGACATTTATACACCATCTGAAACGCTGTGACGTTTAGGTGTTCCCGTGCTTCATTCGGGGTCGAATAGCAAAGCCGCTCAGTCAGTGGGTAGTAACGTGCAACCAATGGCATCCATCGATCGCCCACTACTCTCAAATATTTTTTCGGCTGATTTTTCACCACAAATTATGTGTTAGCATGAAATGGCATTCATAGTGCTTGACTGCGAACAGAATAATTTTCTACGTCAAACTGCAGGTCAAAACAGGCTAATTTTATCCCAAATATATTTGTCCAAAAAAGTAGATAAAATAAAAAAGTTTTTTTTTCATTTTGAAGCTGCGGTATTTTCATTCAAAAGAGTTGAAAAGAATTCTAATCGGTTACTCAGTTTCCATACCACCTTTTTTCAAAGAAAATCTAATTTAGGAAAACTCGTTTTCGAGCAAAGATTTCTATCCATTCCACAATTCATTTTTAACTATTTTTTCGAAATACCCTTACTTAAACCCACTTTTAGCACAGTAAGTCACCGAAGTGGCATAGACATTTCAGAGCTTAGTGTAATTATATATTCATTACCCAATTTTTGGTCCACGCTGTACTAAAATTCTGATGTACTTATTACTGAAAAATTTCTCGTTGCATTGACAATGGTTTAAAAAATAAACCGAAAATTTTTTAGTTGAAATACAGTTTGTTATATATTTTTGACTCTGGATTTTAACAAACATAGAGCTAAACCCAAGTTTTCTGCTTTAAAATTTGGCTTTACAATTTTTTTTCTAAATTCTTTGCATTACAAGCTGCAACTCTCCGGCACGCGTCGATCTGTTGAGCAAGTGCTGTTGTGATTAGACCCATTGCACATTCTTGCGCCTTTCATTGTTTATAACTAAAACACTTTGACATTTTATCACAAGGTTAACCACTAGCTTATTTGCAGAACACCTGACAATTCGAATCTTTTTTTCCCACTTATTGCTTATCAACACAACTTGTAGTGGTATAGCATCCGAAATTGCAAAATATATTGTTTCAAAACCTCTTAGACAAATAATCAAATTCAAATGACACAAGCCCTAATGTGCTATGCTGTCATACAAAGTTTACGATAAATTATATATTTCATTAAAGACCGAAACAGTCAGAGATCTTAAGATCAAATCTGCCGCAACATCTTTATGGTCGCAATGCAAATACTTCGTTTATTGTTCAAGATTCTATAATCCTATGGCGAACTTATTAACATTGATACAAATTTAATAAAATCTAATATTTACAACGTTGACTCTAAAAAGTTAACTTTTTGCTAGGTTGCATAACAAATTCAATATTTGACGGTAATCCTACTGTATATTAATGTAACAATTTTTTTTCCCGGAAATCTCAAAGAAACAACTTGAAAGTTCTAGAGTATTGACCCATATTAACTCCACCTTTTTCCATCAGCTGACAATACTGCAAATGAATTCCTTGAAAATTTGAAGTTAATCGTGAAAGAGAAAAATTAATTAACAATTAAATGTGAGTTTCGCTGAAGTAACTCATAAAAAATAATGAAAATGCTGCACCAAAAAGTTTGTTAGATTATGTCATCAGGCTGACTTGCAGAACCAGGTTACAATTAAAATTTGAGCTGCTTATACGGTCATTAAACAATTATTTTAATTGTCATATGAAAAAATAGATGATGGCGTCACAACAATGATTTTCAGATTCAAAACTATTTTTTCTAAAGAATATGAATTAAAAACCAACCCAGATAACTTCGCGCTTGTCTATTTCAGTTTGGGAGTTACGTAGTGGAGCAAACTAGTCTCACTCCCACATAAAAAAACGATTGCAAATATTCGCCTGGTAAACAAAGGTTAAAATTTTCCATCTGACCGCAATACATATTTTTTTTAATTTGCAAATGGCATTTGCCATAGAAAGTCTATAACTATTTGACATTTTCATACAATATCGATTATTCTACAGAAAATTTTCGATGTTCATTCAATACATACTGTACAATATTGCTAGAAAGGTCAGAACACGAGACTATTTACTTTGGCATTAGTTACTACTAAAAAATTCAAAAGGCAATAATCCTCTTTCTGCTAATTAGTCGGCAGAGATGGGCTAAGCGCAATTCATAAGCGCAAAGCGCAACTTCCGCAATTGCGGAAGTTGCACAACACTTTAAGTTTTCATTTTCAAACATTGCAGACTAAAGTCTCTAAAATTTGTTGCGCTTCAATTACGCTGCGCTTTCAAAATTTTTTTGTCGGTTAATAGCGCAAATCTACACTTTGAACTTAATTTTGTTTCATTTTAATCATAATAATGAAAAATGTCGGCCTTCTTTAACAAACTAATAACTCTTTTTTTGTCTCAAATCGCAAAAAAGCGGCATTTGAATAGTGCCTTGTAATTTTAATTGCGGAAGTTAAGTTGCGCTTTGACTTGGTACCAAAATGCCATTCCGCATTGCGGAGTTGCTCGAGCTTCAATACAATCAAAAAGTTCATTGCGGATATTCCGCTGAGCTTTTGGTGTTATTTGTGACCATTACCTCTCTGAGTTGGTGTTTAGACGGTTTTATATCTCCGAGCAGAAAGTACAACATGCATCGAAGATAGACAATTAATCACTCGAGCAGGATTAAGATTATGTAGGTCTTTAGTATAGGAGTATTATCACCTATATGTATGGGATTATAACAGAGATGAGCGCAATATTGTAAAGTCTAAAAATAGTTCTTGATATAATTAAGATTGATTATTTTCCATTGCAGTTATGCAACTTTAACATATTTCTGACAAAAAAAAAGCAAAAATACAAAAAGGTCAAATATTTTCTCTTCACTAACGCGTTGACGTCTTGAAAATTCTTAACGCTGTGTTTGCACTATTCCAGTAATTAAACAGAAAAACCTCTAACGGTCAAGTTTAGGTTTATAGGATCTCTTTATTTTTCCATACCGGAATACGAAAATAAAAACACAAGAGCCTTCACTATATGCTGTGGATCCAAAGTTTCTGATAAAGTATTGTGCGAAAAATCAAAATGGAGGAGTCGTGCTGTCTAGATTAATTTTGAAAAGTGTCAAAACAATAAGAATCCAGCTTAGATGGAGGAAGGAAGCTGGGTGAAAGCAATAAATAAACGCTTTGAGCTATGACCACTCACAAACGCGTTTATTCAACTATATGCACAAAAACGATATGCTTTACTTCTTTAACTTAAGCGTAATGGCTGACTTAACCTTCTTATATTAATCCACTATACATAAGTATAGTTCCACACTTTCACTTTATAGAGATACTATCAGATATAATATGCAAACATAAATATTTATAAGTGCCACTTTGGTATAAAATTACAAACCATTCTCCTCACGAATATAAACCAAAACTATTTCAATTTTTAACAACTGTAAAACATATATCATTAATTCAAATGAACCAAAAATACACCATTAGTTTGCTTTTGCTACTCCACAATTAAAGTCATTTTTTTGGTTAGTTTGCAGTAGGATTATGGGGACCAGGACACATTTTTCAAGGTGTACACTTTCCTTGCAAACCTATCGCAAAGGCCAGCAATGCTGCCTAAACTCTAAACTTTTAAACTAATTTCAGTAGAAAAAGAACGAAGCGCGAATTGAACTCGAGCGCGCGCAAACGAAGAATAAAAGTGGCAATTTGGTCAGGTCGAACACTCTCGCTGGTTACGAAAGTTATCACAAGTGATAATTTTCGTGCAGGCTTTAAAAATCTGTCTTTCAGCGGAACAGTATAATCTCTGCTCGCTGCACGAAAAGGGGCGAACTCCAAAATGGCAGGCCGTGTAACGATAGCGATATATATATTACGGAAGCTTTCATAAAAGATCAAAGTACAAAAAAGTTTGGTCACATTTTCCACTGAGATTCACTAAGCTATTTACATTTTTTCTTTCCTGATTCGCAACTACTTACGATCAGCTACCTATTCGAGGATCAAGCAAAAACCTTTCGATCACTACAGATTGATTAAGCTACCAATTCGGCGCATTAGTACATTTGAGTTACCAAAGTTGGTTAAGCGGAGCGGGTAACACGCTCGTCTTTGCGACGAAAGTCCGAGGTTTCGATTCCCGGGCCAACGAAATTTGTAGCAAGATTGCCAACGACTAGCATTCTTAGAAAAAAGTTGCGTATGACGCAAAGATAGACACTGCGAACACGTCACACGCTCCGGCGTAACACAGCGAGTACAATGAAGAGTTGATGTTTTGAACAACTTATCCAAATACTTGTGAAATTAAGGTTTTAGCACAAACATGTTTTGTGTAGTGCGAAGTATAAATAAGGAGTAAATAGTGCTTATCCTCTGGCTTTATCGCGTCCAAAATCACAATGTTTTCTATCTTTTGTTTGTGTTTGCAACAGCCTAAAGTGTTGGAGGAATTGAAGGGCGAGTAATTAAATTACACGCTTCTCTGGTGGCGGTAGAAAGATTTAAAATAACTAAGAGAATTTCCTTTTTATTGATTAAGTGTCTATATACGTAGATCATACAACCTTATGCAACGAAATAGGATGTCGAAGATCAAGAGATTGCAATCTTATCACACACATTTAGAAGAACCAAAAATATTACTCCACGTTTCAGAACTCTTTTTTGACGTAATCTTACTCAAACAGCAGACATTTTCAGTAATTTAGGCTACCAATACCAGCATTTAGGAGCACAACGATCCGAATATCTGCTAAATCGAAAAATAAAAACAATTGCCAGAATAGAACTATTGGACGCATTTCGCTTTAATTTAAAGCATCATCTCTAAAATAAATTCGTGTTGAAATTTAAGTAATAACTTTCAACATATTCTCAATATTAACGATTGGCCTACCAAATGCCGTACGACTTTGAAAATTTAAGGTTTGACGGTTAGCAACCGATATTACGAAATGGCCTGGCTTACACTTAAGACTAAGAAACAGCAACGTAAAAATGAAAAAATGTAAAAAGAAAAATCACAAAAATACTGGAAACTTCTGCCTTTTACATCGCTTTAAATGCACAATAGTCAATAAAATTCAGTTACTATTGGTATTTGATCAAGTCGGAATTCTATGA
Source organism: Trididemnum nubilum (assembly GCA_963965965.1). Lineage (NCBI taxonomy): Eukaryota > Metazoa > Chordata > Ascidiacea > Aplousobranchia > Didemnidae > Trididemnum > Trididemnum nubilum. Next base: position 4,934,140 of record OZ014481.1, on the reverse strand, counting down.
AGATTAAATACATAAAGTTATTACAATTTTAAAGAGGGACATTTTTATTAAAAATTTTAATCAGTTTTTTGTTCTGATTTTTATCATACTTTATATATATCTTGCAAGTCCTGGAAGACAGAACTGCACGGTCTTACTTATTTTTCCACTAACGCAATCCCAAAATGGACAAAGCCATCAACTAGTTCCGTATTTCTTAACCTTTTGAAAGCCGACAAATCCTTACAGTATTCTGCAAGGTTTCGCCGGATTCCTTTTTTTTTTACTCAAATACATTTAATAATGAAACCAACTACATTTAATAATGAACCATTTGGTGCCAAAGTTAGTTCTGTTGTTCTTTTTCTTCGTTATTGTTTCGGTTGTTTTGTTTCTGTCGTGTTTATTGGGGTTGGTTTATTTTTGTGTTTTATTCCCCCCCCCCCCTGGGAAGATGCGCCTACGCAGTTTGTGTCAAAATTTCAAAGGATTTTCGCTGAACACCTGAAACATCTCTGTCGAAACAGGGGTTCGATTGAACCCCAGTTAAGAACCATTGACCTAAATATATATATAAACTGGTAGGTAATATAATAAATTAAAAAATGTATTGTTGCATAACCACGAATGTTGGATATGATTATGAAAGAAATTTCAATTATGCTACGCGATCACTCGCAGTTTAACCTGGGTAATGACACGTTTGCTGTGAAATACGTCATTCTGCTATAAGTTATCCAGTAAAACTATTACCAATTTAGTCAAAAATACGCAAACTGTGCTTAAAAAATGAAAAGTGCAATAACTGTAAGTAAAAAATAATAACATAATAAATGTCCATTTTTGAAGTAAAACAATCCATGCAATAAGTCAATAATATTCGATATTATGCAGTAATTAGCTATCATGTATGCACCTCAAATCATTTTATTGATATTGTGAAAAAACCGCAATGATATAGAGCCCAATTAAATCAAGAGAAGTGATAGCACGCACATAGACAATCACGTGAATTCAAATTTTAAAGAGATGCTGTACTAGACTCATCAGCGGACACTAAGCTTATGAGGGGAAACAAGGCACGTCAGGAGATATACCTTAAAGTAGAAGGTTCTACGTATAAATTAATTACGCAGTCATAATACATCGTGTGTGATGTATAATGTTTTAATGCATATTAGCTATTCTTTCAACTTTCAGGTATGAACAACCAAGGCGCAACCAAGGGGGATAAGGGGGCTTCAGCCCAGCCCCTTAGCCAAGTCACCTAAAAAATTTAACAAAAAAATATAAGCGTTTGATCATGTTTTGAACTCCACCTGTAAGTAAGGGGGGGTAGGGGCTGAAGGAACTGGGCAATTATTTAATTCTTGCTAATAACTTCCGATTTTAGCAATTTAGATCTTAGAAACGAATAAAATGTAATGCAAAAGACGTTAAAATGGCTACTTTTCCAAAAAATTTACAAAAATCTTCCAGCAACTGGTGGCAAAACTCCCTGACCCACGTCTATGGTACAGCTAGTTGAACCACTTTGCTCAGCACGCAGCTTAAATGAGGCATTTTTCGAACAAAAAAATTTTAACTTTAGGTTCAAGCCCCCCTCCCCCTTAGCAAAATCCTGGTTACGAGCCTGTGCACAGCTGACGCTTTTCAAAAAAAAAAAAAAAAATTCTAGTAACATTGAACCAAGGATTTGTTTTTTTACCAAACACCCTCGCACTACACAAATCACACCCACTAATACTTACGGTATTATAGCCCTGTCAAACAGTGGCTTAACCGATCTAATTAATCCACCATCAAACAAGATCGCAAAGCCACAAGCGTATTTTATGTTAAGTTGATTTAGCTGGTACCGGTTCGATAGTCATTTTCTCTGCTTCAAAATTTGTTAAAGATATGGTTCTTGCGGTGATGTTGCAGCAATCAAAAGCTGACAGTTAACGCCATGTAGTACTGCGAACTGAAACCTGCATAAAATGTTTTCTGCAGTATACTATGACCTTATCTTCAGTGTAAATTTTGACAGCAGGAAACAAAGATTAAATGACTGACATATTTCGTATGACAGCAATCGTAGGATAAAACGCTATGGACAAATGTTTTGAGAACTAGGGTAAAGAATTTAAAAATCATCGTTTTTAGAGATCCACTCAGTTGCTCGAGCGGTAACGCGCTCGTCTCTGGGTCGGGGATCTGAGGTTCAATCACAGGCAGTCAAATCGTACTACGTATTGCCAATTAACGACTAGCCACCGTTGCAGCACTTTTTTGAAACAAGCTTTGTTGCCCGAACGTAATTACGCGGGTGATCATTTTTTAAAATTAAAAAAAAATTATGATTCGGTGTACTGCATAGAGTTAATAATGAATAACCTTCAAATAAATGAGCTAAGGGAACATGCAGAACCTAATTTTAAATTTCCTGTCCAGAAATTTTCAAAATTTTTTCTTAAAGAATCAAGCCTTTGTCGAGAGCTTTGGTTAAAGAAATACGGTCAAGCAAAATGAAAATTTTACCTATGATGTTGGTACCTATAAGGCGATCTATCGAGTTCGCTCTGGTTGCGCTAAGACAGTTTAAATTATTAAACATTCACACCGAAAAAATTTTTTTCATGATAATCACTAATCAAAAATCAAAAAAATTGATTTTGCTAAAAACAAATACTGCTTTGTGCTCTCAGTGTTTTTGAAAAGTGCTTAATAGCAGCTGCAGTCAGAACAGAATCAAATATTTTGCACACCACAAATAAAAACATTAAAAACCCTATACAGTCTGTTTCATCCTTACCGGGATCTTCAGAGGTTAGATTATTCGAATAGAATTAATCGAATATCTTATATTCGAATAAGCTAATCCCTGAAAATCCTACTTAGGGTGAAACAGACAGTAGAGCTTTCGATGATTTTATTTGTGGTGTGCTAAATATTTTGCTGAAAATATAGGAACCTGTTAATTTTGCTAATCAGTTGAAGTAAAATTTTGTAGCTAAAAACAGATTGCAGAAAAATCAAAAATCTGAAAATGAATACGAACCTTTTAACCTCTAGCTATTATTTAAACTATCAATGCTTAAATTTCGTCTGCGCGCAAAAACTGAAAGTTTACTTTTTTAAATCTCCACTCTCGAAACTATCTGCAGGTTTGTGGAAGCGAGTTTTCGTCAAATAAAAGCTGCACAAAATTTTATCTTTTTTTAACTTAAAGCTGTCGAAATACGCGATCAAAATCGCCTTAAGTATTTCTCCGCTCGCTTGCACTTCAAAAGAAGTCCAAGTTCGCCATGAAATATTTTTTTGTCCGGCCACGCATGACTGTAGATGTGCTATCCAGGTAAAGAGGTTGTGCTAGTTGAGATTCCATACGTAGCAATCACATGTTTGGTAATAATCTATATGATTATGGGTCAATAAATGCGTGTGGTTTCGATATTAGTTCAACATGAGCTTAACTTTATAAGCAATAGCCATTAATTTTCTTTTCAAATTCTTACTCTGGCAAGAAATCCAGTAGCAATATTCTTACTTAGATTCAATACAATATGTACACACTGCTGTATTATACAATGTAGTAATTTGTCAATTTAGCATAGGTGGGCACAAGTCCGTTAATCGTTAATCCGTTAATAACGAAGCTAACTTTTTCACTAACTCGTTAATCCGTTTAAGTTTTTTCATGTTAACGGACTAAATTAACTTCCGTTAAGTGCTGTTAACGGACTAAAGTAACTTCTGTTAAGTTCTGTTAGCTTCCGTTAAGGTTTTTATCGTTAATATCTTGCAGCTTCGTTGTGCATTTGAACTTGTTTTTATCTTGAAATTAGATTAGACTGTAAAATGTAACTTTCAAAACACAAAAAGACCACCATAGCAATAAATATTTCCTTACAATCAGCTCAACAGCGTCAATACGTGCTCTAGAAGCGAGTGAATAAATAGAAATGTAAATTACACGCAAAATGTTAACGGATTAACGGACTTTATTAACTTCCGTTAATTAAAGCTGAAAATAACGGATTAACGTTAACGGAGGTGTGAAATTTGTTAACGGACTAGTGGTTAACGAAGCTAACGTTTTGCATTAATTGCCCACCTATGCAATTTAGCATTTACTATAATTAAAAAACGGGTAAATATTTCAGCATATTTAGCCACGTCAAACTGACCGAGAGCGAAACTAGAATCCTTTGACGCATATTTTAAGGAAAATGACTTTCTATTTAGCAATTATTATTAGTATCTGTTCAGATGTATTGCTTTTGCAACTAATAACTAACTGTATAAAAATACGAGCGCAATGGCTCAAGCAATTTCCAAAACAAAGATTAATATCTGGAACGACCATCTGCATACACAGTATTTTGTAATTAATTTTATCAGAAACACTAAAAAATTCTTGGATGAAACTTCCAAAAACCAGTATCATTTGAGCTATTATAGCTAATTCTTCACGCTTAGCCAAGGAAGGAGTCCCTGATTCTTGGTGGATTAAATGAAAACACGTTTATTTAATGCTGAAAAATCGAAGTATAGTTGCTTATCTGCAAAGTGTAAAATGCAAGTTAAGTGATTTGATTTACGAAATTCTTTGTGAAAATTTCTCAAAAATTTAAGGGCTCGTTTCACGTATGCTTGAAGTGACTTTGAAGTATATCGTTGTTGTTTTTCTTGCCAATTTTCTGCCACACGCTAATGCTATTTTTTGACAAGTAGATAAAGAAATAGTTTTTCTTACAACTTCAACTTCAAAACGGAAAGTATCAAACCATACTTAAGCTTTTGAAAAACGATAAGCTAAAATTTTTTTTAATCTCCCGAAAAAATCTAAACCCATGAAATAAAAAACGCAAATTTACGTCTAGAGGCAAGTTTACACGAACTTTGCGTAGCAAGCTGAGTGAATTTCTTAGTTTGCTTTATTTTAACTTCACTGCGCTTCACTTGACTTTACTGCACTTCATTCATGTTTCTGTGCTAGACAATTTTAAAATAGAAAAAATTCACTCAGTTACATCTCACTCTGATTCAGAGTAAACCCGGCTTTACAATGTGGCATATTTTTAGAGTATACCCTTTCTTTTAGCACTTCGATTTGCTTTCTTTCAGGCTGGCAACGCTGCTTGAACATTAACTTTCTAACTCCAATGAAAGGTTCTGAAGAAAAAAAATAATGAAAGAGCGCAGCGCGAATTGAACACAACCGCAAGACTTGGCAGACTCGCCCCATGACCAAATGTCCTGCAGTACTTTTACTGTAACTCAAAATAAAGAGAAAGAAGTGATATATTGTAACATTATGAGTAAAATTCGGAAAAATGGCCACAAATCCAATGGTTTATACAAAATGTACTGGCAAAATTAGGATGTACCTTTGAGGATAGATTCGTTTAGGGATTATTTATATTAAAATAAAATCGTTAGGGTTTTAAAAGCGTGTCACTGATACGAAGAAGACAGGAACAAAAACAGGGGTACATTGCATAAACATGTCCCAGGTCAATACTGAATGTTCTGTACAGGATGAGCCACACAATAAAATTTAGTGTGAAAGTCAAATCAATACCGCAAACTATACGAAAATTTTTTTTATTGTTTGTTTAAACCTGTATGCTGCTGGCTAAAAGGTTAAAGAAAAGATTGAACTCTTGTGCTATGCAAAACTGTATTTGTCTTACCGATTAAAATTCTTTGTTAAAAAATTCTTGTAGCTACCCATTTATTTACACATTTTTCACCAGTATGAGTATATTTTACAGAAGGTAAATATAACTATAATCGCATCTTAAGCTAAAAATTGATTATATATTGCAATAACGCAATGCCAACAGCCTAACAACTAAAAGAAATCATTAAGCTCTTTTTGGTATTCTCAAATGTGTATGGAGCTACGTTTAGCTGCAGACAGTGTTTAAAATAATTGATAGCACATCTCCATTGTTCTCAACACAGAAACCGTTAGCAAGGTGACCAGTTTAGAGTTGAACTTGCTTGTGAGTCTTTGTGAGATAAAATTTTAGAACAAAAATTGAAAAAGTTGAACTACCACCAGAAAAGCGAATTTAAGATCGAACATCCCTTAAAATTTCAAACGGATTAAATATTAATTTATGAGATTCAAAATATTACAAGCTGTAATATTCTTTATTATCAAAAAACTTAACCGACTCACTAGCTTTCGCAACAGTACTTTCAATACAGAAAGTAATTAACGTAATTACAGCTTTTTTCTTATTTTTTTGCTTTAATTTCCATTCATTTGCTCAACGACCACTGAAGCCCTTTTACAAAATAATGAACGTGAATTTGAAATACAGAAGGTTGACGAAAGTAAATAAATCGGCTTTTTTCAATAGACTTGTGATAATAAAGAAGTTTAAACTCAAGCAGGGAACAATGGATCGTCTCTCGTTAGCTTTGATAGTCGCTTTAAGCGAGATCTCGGCACAAGAACTTGTTTTTACAAACCTATCATTTAAGCGGCATCTAATTTCAAGGCTAAATCAATTTCAACCGTCAGTCAATCGCCAATATCAGTATGTCCCAGTATTCTGATGCTGGAGGCGTTTAAGCGCGGGACTTTTGGGAGTAACGACTTCTAGGCCTATGCATTGCAACGTTTAAGAAAATAGAAGGCATAAACGCAGACGCTAACTAACCCACACGCTGTGTTAGCCTCAGGTTATCAGAAAACTAACCTATTTTCTTTAAATAATGTATGGAAACTAATATCGCCTCAATGCATAGCTATTCGCTCGACTGGCTGCAGTAAGATTTGAACAATTTCAGTCCGGTTCCAATTCAAACTCGAGTGACAAACGCATGAGCTTCATGAGCTTGTTAACCTACATGCTGCTCGACGTTGTAACGCTGATGTGTTTTGATGCGAAGCACAAAGCGCAGAAGTAATATGTCGTGCGTAGGTTAGATTTGAAGTTGAAATTTCTCAGATGTAAATAGCATTTCAAATTTACGAAGTAGCAAGCACTGCATGTGCCCAATCTAGTACCCAAAACTTACTGCGCATAACCGTCCAGGTGTCTAAAACTGACTGAGCATAATAGTTTCGTATCGTGATTTGGATGGTTAGAAGTGAACACTACCGATCGACAAAAACCGTTCATTCGAGAAAAAATATTTGAAACCGATTGCAGATTACCGTTTTCTGAGATCATTATTTTTAAATAAAGTCGAAAGAACAGTGGTTCCTTTTCTTTTTGCAATCGACCAAAACGGTTTCTTTTGCGATTTGGTTCGTTCTTCTCTTTAAGCACTAAAAAACCGATTTGAAAAAGATAATGAATTAATAACTATTAGACTCCAGTCTATGCGAATTTTCTGTCCAAGCAGTACGAGATAATTGATAAACTTTTTTTTCACGCTGAAATCAACAAAGTTAATATTGGTTGGGGAAAGCAATATGGTTGATAAGGGAAAAGTGCGCGGCTCTTTCCAGTGAATGAGAGCATGACACTAACAAAACTGCTACGCTGCCGAATACCAGTTGGGCTGGAGAACCCGGGGGAGAAAAGTGGCCATTTCCACACCACTTAAACAGGGGGAATCCCGTCACTATTCAAGCGACTACCAATGATAAGTACCATAGGTGGGCACAAGTCCGCTAATCCGTTAATAACGAAGCTAACTTTTTCATTAACTCGTTAATCCGTTAAAAAGCTTTTTCATGTTAACGGTCTAAATCAACTTCCTTTAAGTACTGTTAACGAACTTAATTAACTTCCGCTAAGTTCTGTTAACTTCCGTTAAGTTTTTTTTATCGTTAATATCTTGCACCATTCATTCATCGTACCGGTACAAACGAATTTGCACTGGTAACACTTGTTGCGTATTAGCACGAGTTTTATAGAAGAAAGCGAAGCAAGAAACTCTTTTTTGTGGCAAATAATAACTGCAGCCTATTAGTTATCGCTGTTCACAATTTCCAAAACTTTCCGATCGCAGCTTTGTTAGTGCATCCGAACTTATTTTATCTTGAAATTAGATTAGACTGTAAAATGTAATTTCCAAAACACAAAAACACCACGACAGCAATAAATATTTCCTTACAATCAGCTCAACAGCGTCAATACGTGTTCTAGAAGCGAGAAAATAAAAAGAAATGTAAATTACACGCAAAATATTAACCGATTAACGGACTTTATTAACTTCCGTTAATTAAAGCTGGAAATAACGGATTAACGTTAACGGAGGTGTGAAGTTTGTTAACGGACTAGTGGTTAACGAAGCTAACGTTTTGCGTTAATTTGCCCACCTATGATAAGTACCCTTTGGTCGCCTTTTACGATCCTTTGAGCGGGGCAGTTGGTACCTGGGCGGCTTCGCTATTCTGTCCTTATGAAGCACGGAACAGTGGTAGCATGCGTCAAACTCTTTCTTCATATTGTTTTGTCACTTTTTTTTTTACAGAACCAAACTCTCCTTGCTTGAAATATGCTCTAATGCATCATATCTTTTCCTTATTCACCTGCTCTTCGCAGTCCTATCAGTAGTTTGATAAATCATTTTTCATTGTTCTAAGAAGCATTGTTTTGTAATCAACTCTATATCTTGGAAATGGGGCAGATTTATTTGAGCTACAATGAACATAGTAATTTGAGACCGCTTTACACTGAAACACCTGTTATACGGCAGCGAAACCTAATCCCTTGTTGTATTTAATTGCAGCGATTGGTGTGACTCTGCCGCAATTAGGAAAACATTTTAGCTTCTTAGGTTAGTATTCTTTCAAAATACCCGTAATAAAATAAATATTGATGAGTCTAATGAGACCTACACCCGTTCTGAAATCCGTATCTAGAATAGGGGATGAGCATCACAACGAAACTGCATTCCCTATTTACTGATGTGTTAAAAATAGGGTGCAGCACGCCTTGGGTTTACATAAATAGCTCTTTAACGACACTTAGCGGAAGCTTTAATCTTTTTGAGGCATTACTTTCACTTCATTTTTTTTCTTCTGTAAACCTTGCTAACTGTACAAGAAAATTTCTCCAAAATTCAAATACACAATTGAAGTATGTTAATGTAAATTTTCAAGAACTTGCGGGTTTAGATTGTCACCTGCCAATTGTTATAACTGTACAGCCAAATAGCCGTATTACTCACTTATGGGTATCACAAGCGCAGTGCATTTCACAGTAAAATGAAAGTTATTTTTTAACACCCAATCTGTTTCACGGAAAGTTAGGTTCATCGCTTTTAGTATGTGGGATCAGTAAAACTTTTAATAGAGCGTAAATAGAAAAAAGTTATCCGTAGAGATGTGTTTCATGGCATCACCGCTCATCAGTGAAACTAGAATTCAGGACCCATCAGCACTCAATGGCGGATCATTTTCACACCGAAAATGACTTGCTGTCTGGCGCGCAACCACGATTTTGCTAAAAGGAGAGGCTGAACCAAAAATTAAAATTTTAAAGTGTCAAAAAATGTCACAGTTTGACGACATGATGAACAAACTGGTCCAACTCAAGCACATCAAACGGCGTTCTGGGAGCAAAGCCCAGAGCAGCTGGGCGATCAGTGTGACTTTTAGAAAAAAAAAATTGTAATCCAATTTGGATTCCATTTAGCTCGTTTGTCAAGTCATTTAAAAGAAATAAGTTACTAGATTTGGAAGCCAGCTGAAAAAATTGAATTGCTTAGCACCTTTAGACCCCACCCTTTCGAGCATCGGTGAAGTCCAAAACACATTTTAACGCTTGTATTTGGGTTAAATTTTTTAAGTGACTTGGCTAAGGGGGGCTGAAGCCCTCTTGGCTCTCCTGGTTGCGTCATTGCTTCCTGTTATGGTATTGATAATGACCGTGTTTGTCAGCCAAGAATTGGAAACTTGTGGGAGAAAATTACTTAGATATTTTATCGTAGATATATTAAACAGCGCGGCCAAGTGACCGCAAAGAAAATTCAGCATAATTAGGTAGAAAATGCGGAAGAGTTTACGACGTTTCGATTCAGTGACCAACTCAAGCAAAAACAATACTAATATACCAGGAAGTGGAGCCGAATGATTATTATAGACTGCGACCGCTACACAATATAGAGGATACGACATAAACTCTAGAATTAAAGATTAAACGTGCTATAAATTAGACAGTGATAACAATTAATTTCGGCGTAAATCACAGTCGAGTGACAACTGCAACCCATTTTGGTGTTAGGATTCTGGCGCTCCAAAAAGTTGCCAATATTTTTGCACACTGGATTATGCAGCTAAAAGATACTGCAAATCAGGAGGTTCAAGATCAGAAATAGGCCGAAAGCATACCCAGCTGAGTTGGCCGAGTGGTTAAGGCGTTGGACTTAAGTTCCAATGGGCAAATGTCCGCGTGGGTTCGAACCCCACACTCAGCAATTTATTTTTGTAAAAGAATATCATTAAAGCATCAGGTTCAGCAGCAAATTAACCTTAATTTTATACGAGATATTCTGCAAACTGAACAATGGGTATTCACTCCAGTAATAACAAATTGTGTGTAAATTTGCGCGTAAAATTAAAAGAGGCCATAAATTAAAGACTGAATAAATAACGCAACCAAAGATTTACAACTCTTCTCAACCCAAACTATGAACATGAAATTAGAGTGACTGGTAAATGAGCTTGTCCGATAAAGATAAGTAGGCTAGTTTTATGGATCTCTTATAATTGCAATGGTTTTATGTCAGTTTACTGACGTACTTGTGACTGTTTATTTCGTCCTCCTAACTGCTCTTAAATATCGAGTATGTAGAGCAAAGAAGCATATCAGTTTTAAAGTTATTGGTGCTGTGGCCTGTTCAACAGGATAGAATAAAAAATAAGATGTACGGAAAAACAGATTGAGTTTGTTCATTAAAGTATATGTAAAGCACCAAAGTAAATTTTAACCGATGACCACCAGTACCCAGAAAACGGATTACTGCATTTACTTCATAGAAGAGTAGTGAAAGACCATTGCTTGAAAAATTACTCTACCAAACAAATTAGTAACCAATTTTTCAGTCATATAAAGCTTACAGATTGGTGCATTCAATTTCGGTAGACTAATACCAGGCACTTGTGCAGGTGATTGATTTAGATGCTGGGTGCTGGAAGGTCTTAATTGGTAATGCTAGATTGCATAGTATTGAGACTACCAAAGTACTAGACACCTCTTCTCCAAAAAAGATACTGTAATTTAAGAACCTTTTCCAGAACAAAAAACCCTAAAAGTTTGTGGTTTTCTGATTTCAGAGGTTGATGGATAGTGCGAAGATTTATTTGATGTAGTAAAATCAACCAATGATTTTAACCCGATATAAGACAAACCTTTTAATCATACTCAAAACGTTTTGGGCGACTTGCAAGGCAGCGTTCAGCAACCACAAAGGACCCAAGCTAGTCAGATTTTCATCTGTGGATAACGACGGCTGCCACTTGGTGGAGCAGTTTTTTCTTTTTGAAATTTACTTGAAAAGATAACATGCGCAAACAACTTCATAAATAGACAACAGCCTCAGCACCACAAATACAAAATGCAGCCAGCAGTCATAAACAAATTAACGTCGCAGAATTGATCAGTGCACCTTGCTAAATAGCTTAGCGTTATGTTCGGCCGTAGTTTGCGCAGACGAAAAATTACAAATTACTTGATTTTCACTTATATAAAATCGACGTACCGGTGTGTACAGAAAACAGTCAGAAGCAGTTTTGAAATAACTATTGCACTGAAATGGAATCTTGATGAAATTTGGTAAAATATGAAGTTATTAAAAACGAGTTTCCAAATCGAAGTTCTTTTTGGCTAACGGACCGGGCCATCATAATAATGACGACAGTGCAAATAGGCAGCAATAGAAGCAGGTGCGCAACCTGGATTTTGTTAAGAGGGGGCCATAGGCGTCGGCAGAAAAAATTTCAGGGGGGCCAATAAGAATAAAGCCAGTATTAACTACTAAAAATGGAAGAATTTTCAAATTTTGGGAGGTTTAAGAGAGACGGTGGGAAAATCCAGGGGGGGGGCCATGGCCCCTCCCTGCCCCCTGCCGACGCCCATGGGGGGGCTTGAACACAAAAGTAAATTTTTTTGCTTGAAACATGTCTCATTTTGGCAGCTTCGTTGAGCAAACTGGTGTTATTTACGCGTATCACAGACGTTGGGCGATTTCTGTGAGTTTTTCAAAAAAAAAAAAAAAAAAAAGCCATTCTAGCGCCATTACGAGCAATTTTGTAACTTTTTATAGCATTTAAAAGAACTAAATAGCTAACATTTGAAAGCTAGCAGAAAAAGTAAGTCCTCAGCCCCTTCAAGTACTCTTCCCCCTTCCTCACAGATCAAGTTCAAAACATGTTTAAACGCTTGCAATTTGGCATTTGGGTTAAAATTTCTGAGTGACTTGGTCAAGAGGGGGCCTGAAGCCCTCTTAGCCCCCTCCGGTTGTGTCACTGGCTGGACGTAGAACAAAGTTAGACGTTTAAAGCGCATGTTCCTGGCTGAATAATTTGTGATATTGGTTTTACACAGACACAGTTGTCCTCGGCGAACTCTTACGTCTTCGGACAGATTATTGTCATAGCTGTGTGATTAAATTTTTGTCTACGTGTGTATAGAGCGGCGTGTATTTTTATACTTGTTTAATTATTGGCATTTCTTCTAAATTTGCTGCACTATTTTTTATTAGTATATACTGAGTGGATCTTGGTTGTGTGCTATCAATATTTTATACTGAAGATGAGAGGTTGCAGACTCGACGACCTCACCTTTTCCGTAAAGAGCCTCGAACTTTTCCCAGGAAATGGCCAATGGTCTTTTCGCAACCTCTCATCAGAAATGATTATTCTGTAATTTATTTTTATGCCTCATGTTGCTGCTTAACTTCGTATGCTTATTTATTTTGCAGATTATGTTTCAACAAAAATAAATGCTGATTGATTGATTGATTTTAAAAAAATTGTCCATAAACCACGAAATTTGTTTTTGAAAGTGGAAAAAAATCTTGACAATTTTGGAAACTCCTTACATATTCACAAAAGAATTTGCAGAATTTCAAAATTGGTACTATCTTAGTGCGTTTTCGATGAATTGTAGCGCAGCTTTTGCCAATGCTTTTTGCTTTTAGCACTTGCAACTAAATGCTGAAGGTCTTCAATGCAGTTTACGATTCGGCCGTACGTGCGTGATAGTTTTGGCGGTGCTTGTTATTCTGAAAACTTCAGCATTCTTACTGTTGATTGCGTATAAACAACTTTTACGTTATGACTAGGGCATTTTTTTGCTGAAGAGGGTCAAGCCTTACCCTTTATTATGTAATTGGGTTATATGTCGGCATTTTATACCAGTTTCAAGTGGTAATAGTGCATGAGTAATACTCAGGCAATTTTTGTGAGCCAGCAGAATGAAATTTCAAAGTCAATTGTATCAATTGCGACACGGTCATTGTCATAGGGCACCCGAGGCCGTGCTAACTGTTCCATTAAAAAGTAATAAGAGAGGCAATAAAGAAGAACTAAGCCGGCCTGTGACTAACAAAAGACGATTCTGACGTAATATAAGCAATATTAATGCGGAGAATGCATTCTTGCAAGGTGTCAAAAGAAACAAGCGGTAGCGCAGGCGAGGAAGCTAGCACGAACATTGAAGCAATAGCCTATCTGCCGTCAATACCGTCAAACATAAACTTTCTGTATTTATCAATTAAGAAAAAAAGGATCTTGTGTGTTGATAATGTCGAAGAATAAACGCAAATCAAACAATGAATGCAAGAGGACAGCCTAACTACTGAAGTGCACAGAATACAATAAAATAGCTGGCAGGTTTTTTTTTATCATACACTCATATTTTTCAACTATTCATAATGCGTTTGGCAATCATAAAATTTTATTTACTAAGCAACCAAGGCCCATGCAGTCTACACTGTGCGTAAAATCGTGAGCGTACAAGCGTATCTTTAGTATTGTTTTAACCAACTGGCAGTTAGCACGCTGGTAGGCGGTACAACAAAAAGCAATAATAATTCCAGTGATTGTTGTAAAGTATAGGGCATGGCGTAAGGAGAAAACAAATGCCTTAGATCTTTGCTCAAGGCCCAAATCCATCCAAACCATGTTGGCTATTGCAAGAAAATAATAATGTTCTAGAGCTTATATTTATTTATTTACTGGCAATTTAGTATTCCAACATGCTTGGGATGCATACACAACAATCATCAAAAATAACACACCAAAAAAAAAGCTCAATGCCACTGTAGCACATAGAATAAACAGCATCAAATAGCATTTACGGCCTGTAGAGGTTGAAAACACATTTACAGTAGCTAGGTTGAATAGCGCTAAAAAAAACAACAACAGTAATTTCAATAATCAATTATCAGTAACTGCTAGCCCCAAAACCGTCGACTGTTTTTCGGTACCCAGATCGGGAATCAAAACAAATGTCAAACAGGGCACGTCTAAACTCTTTAACATCAACTAACCATCAAAATGTTTTAGGGAAAATCGTTCCAAATCCTGTGGACGCGATAGAACTAGTTAAACCTGCCAAAATTATTAGCGGGATATAGTTCACACTCTTCAGTTGCAAGTAATGACGATTACGTTTATGTTTATCATCAAATTATAAAAATTTATCAATTTTTAATTTTAAATCTATTTTTAAAATTAAAATCTATTTTAAATCTATTTAAATATAATTCATCAATTTTTAAATCAACATTCCCACAAAACATTTCAAGCAAAAACATCAAATCAAATTTAATCCTTCTGGCTTCTAAACAATTCCCCTTGCAATGGTGAGCCCATTTTTATATGTGACGGTGCAGTCATGAAAACAACGGTAAAAAAACGAGCTTGGTGAATTTCCACTGGACTTGTTCCACTAATATTTTGGACTTTATGAAGGGTGGAGACCAGAATGGGGTGTAGCATATTCTTGTAAAGGGCGATCAAAAAATTTAATCACAGTAATCAACGATTCAAGTATGCATGTTTGAAAAGCTCCAAGAATCATATTGGCTCTTTGTGATGCCTTTTTTGAAGTAGCACTGCAGTGAGTGGAAAAGCTTAAATTATAGTGTCAACGGTGACATCTAAATCCTTAACCGAATTTATATACTTTAGGGTATTATCATTAATTTCGTAGTTATATTTTGAAGAAAAAAAAAAGATTTTCATTACGGAACACTTGCCAACTGAAATTTCCATTTACCATTTTGCTGCCCATTCTACTATCAAGTCTAAACAATTTCGTAATTGCACTCGATCACATCCGAAATTTTTTTTGTCTGCAAATTTTGCAAATTGTACTTTACCCCTTAGCACACTGGCTAAATCGTTGGTGTAAAGGATAGATGCAAGAAGTCCTAAGCCTGTGCCTTGACCTATACCTGCATTACATAGGATCTAGCATTTTCAACTTTTACAACTTGTGTACGATTAGCTTTGAAACTTTTTATCCATTCTAGTATTTTTCTAGAATAGCGATACCACTTTAGTACGACAAACAACTTGTCATAAGAGACTGTAAAAGCTTTTTACTGTAATTTGCTGAGCGCTAAAGAAATGTAAATGTTTAGTGCATTAATACCATGTGTGTTGTCTTCTTTGATGACTTAAAATGCTGTGCACTACTTCATAAACTGTGTGAAGTAGGATGACCAACTGGCCATGACGCGGTGAGCGTTTCGCTCTTTCGTTGTCTCCCTATATGTACCGTACTGAGATTGTTTACTACGATATTCCAATCAGGAATTTTTTCTTGCTTGCGTATACTGGTACATGAATAAACTGACACTGACTGACTGACACCGGGCGTACCGCGGTAGCGAATTTTTGTTTAAAATAAATCAAAAATACGCTCGTAAGCTCACAATTTTACACCCAGTGTAGACCGAGCCTAGGAACTGAGAAAGCCGATTGGTCAAGTTGTTGCAAGATTCACTTACAATTCGCGGACCTCTGAGTAAATTTTTTGCCACGATTGATGCAAAATAAACAAGTCAAGGGCAACTCCCGCTTCCTACACATTGCAGTTGTCGGGCATTAGGTGCCCGGCTCACAAGCATGAAGCCATGAGTTTGATTCGGATAAATGCTGCAATTTTTTTTTCAAAATTTGAACTAGAGCTAAAAAGCTTTGCACGTACATGGCATTGCAAGTCAATAACGAGGATATGTCGGCAAATTGTAAATACGCGCCTGATTTAGCCGCCATTCAACCGCAGATTTTAATTTTCGGTTTTGAGTAAGGTTAGGGTTTGAGCAGGGTCTGGGTTATTATTAGGGTCTGTTTTAAAGTTACAATTTGAGTTTGGGTTAGAGTTAGATCAGAGTCAGTAACAAGTTATTATAGGTAAAATTGTTTGGTGAAATGAAGCTTGCAAACTTTAATTGTTGATGCCTCAAGAAACAGAAGAATCGATACTTTTTTTAACATTTTTATTCTGTCAGTAACTACAGTTATTGTTGAGGGCACCAAAGGAAATAAAGGTTGATTTCCCGACCGTTGGGCAACTTTTGTAAGTTTTCGGAAAAAAATAGCCATTTTAACGCGATTTGGATTACATTTCACACATTGTAGTATTTTAAAAGAACTATAAATAGCAAAGATTTAGACGACATTTTACAAAACTAAATTGCCCAGCTCCTACAGCCCCTTTTACGGTACTTGAGGATTAAATTCAAAATACGTTTAAACCTTGTAGTTTGGGGTTAAATTTTCTAAGTGACTAGGCTAAGAGGGGGCTGAAATCCGTTGAGCCCCATCCCCTTGTTGCGCCACTGATGTACATGCCATGCAGCGAAGCATAAGCGTAACAAAGCCCAAAACAAAAACCGAACGTTGTGCTTAGATCTCTAATAACCACTACAGCGGCTTTTTAGCAATTACAAACTTACAATACAAAATACGATCCTTAGCAGATCAAGAGTAGGCTATTTAGTGTTAATAGGGTAGCAATGTCGCTTTGTTGTATTGTATACACAACATACCACGCGGTAGTAGTGACGAGGCCGCTTCCGCCGTTCTCGCTGCAATGAAAATGGACGGTTGTGTCATGCTAGTTCAGACACGGATAAAATGACGTCATGAATGCAAGCATTACGTACGCAAGAATACTTTTTACGACGCAGATTGACGCTGGTGCAATTTAAGTAAATTCTAGATTTAGGAAAAACTGGGAGAAAAATATAGAGCAGTACACTTGTAACCAAAGCAATCGCCCATTTTTTGTCCTTAATTTTATCAAAACCATTTTTTAAGCTTAGTTCTTGAGCCTATTGGATGCCAATAAATTCTGCTTTCTCATTTGATAAGTTCTACGGCACCTACATTCCGACGGCGATAGCTTAGTTGGCAGACGGTCGGGATAGTAATCGCAAGACTGCTTACTCCCGGTTTGATTCCCGAACTGCCTATTCGCTGTGTGTCCTTGGTAAAGACACTTAGCACTTATTTTCGATTGGGGCCAAGCAGTTCACCCACTGTGGTGGCCCAGCCTGACGGAAGACTTGCACAGAACTCAAAAAGGGTGTTCTTGGGTGGTGTGGCTTGACAGGTGCAGAGTGCCTGGTTCATGCACACGAACGAACATATTCCGACGTTTAAAAAAATGCGATTAATAAAGCTAGTTCCAGTAAGATTTGATCATCTACCGACCCTTTATAGCCAAATTTTGAAACACTGCTTATGCGTGACCGTATGTTCCATTAAAAAGTTAGAAATTAAGTTAGCTGATGTAAAAGCGCTACTGGCACTTACCGCTCTAGCAGTAATACTACCTGACAGTACCCGCAGTACTCCTCCACAAGGAAAAACGATATAAATTGCAAAAGCGTTGCAATCAATTCATATAAACGAATTACAGAAATATTACAGAGTAAAAAAATGATTGTTATATAATCTGTACAAACGGATAATTGAGAATTCAGTGTTTCCTCTAAGCTGTGCGCGCGCACAGGTTTCAGAGACTGCGCACACGCATCAATTTACTGCGCACAGACATATTTTTGCACTGTGCAATCAACTTTTCGGGCACAAACACCGCTCCAATTCTGGGTGAAGACCTTTCTTTTTTTTTTTTTGGTCTTCACCTAATTTCGGGCACAAAAATCATTCCAATTCTGGGTGAAGACCTTGTTATGGTCTTCACCTAATTAACAATACAAGTCATTTCCAAAAAAGTGCGCACACAGACTACAATAAATTAGAGGGAACATTGATTGAGATGTACTAGAAACCAGTAATGGGAGCGCGAACTTGATCAATTGTTTATGCAAGTTTCAAGTCTGAGCCCCTTATTTGATTCTATTGAGTTCAAGTTAGAGTTCGGCAAAACTATCGAGTTTTTTCGAGTTCGTGTTAATTAAAAAGCAAGTTGTAAAAACCAGCTTACATAATTTAAAAAAATTTTTTCAGCAATTTTTATTTAACCGACTAAAAATGATAGTAAGGAGTGGTATTTTTTGTTAATTTGATTTAATTTTTAAATTACACTAAATGGTATTTTTTCAAATTAATAAAACAAAAAATTTTGAAACCGCTAACCGAAAAAATTATAATGTTTTAGCGCTGCGGTTTCAAGATTTTTCTGTCTTATTAATTTAGACAACTCGAACTTGATTAAGATTTTTCGTTTCTAAGTTTGAATACAAGTTACAAAATTTTTTTTCGAGTTTATGTTCACCAAGCTTGAATTCGGTAGAAGTATAGGTTTTTTGAATTCGACTCTCAATAGAAAGCAGCTATACTATATTCGAGATTAGAATCCAGTCAATCAATGTGCCAGCAGCCGAAAACAAAACGGTCTCTGATCAAACTTCACGTAAATAACCTTGAGATATATAGTGAACTATCCAAAATCGCTGGTAGAGACTAAGCTTAGGTTTCAGCTCCCATTATTATCATCATCATTGCGGAAGGGATTGTTTGGCTTCGCTGGCTTTACTACAAAAGTAGCATCTACAATCAATGGGTCATCATGAGTTACGAGAAACAGGGGAATGAGATAGATTTTTGAAAATGTCATTCCAGAATCAACATTTTTTTAGATAAGATATTTTATTAAAATAAAACAAACTTTAACTGATGGTCGTTATTGTTTATCGAGTTACGTTGAACTTGGTAGTCAAAACCGATACGAAAATTGCTAGTGTAACTAAAATATGACATTTATGACCTAAAACCGTCTAAATTTGTTATCGGATTATTGCTATTTTTGTGAGATCAGCTATCCTTTCCCCCAAAAATGACCAAACTGCGTTCAAACTCGGGTCCGAAACCCAAGTTCTATTTCGTAGTCTTGCCCAAAGTACAAGCTAAACAAAATATCAACACTATACAAACAACAGCTAGATGTAGCGTACGCAAAGCCAAGTTACCCTTTAAAATTCATATGTCAAAAAATAGATAGTAAATAGTAATAAAGAGCCATTTGTTTACTGATGGTACTTCACACTGAAGGACTTAGAAAAATTTTATGGTGCATAAGCATCTGGTTTTCTTGAGCAACGGATCTGTATTTTGCACCCATTTCTTAGTTAAATAGTTTGATCTCGACATTCGAAAACTTTGCAAGTACCTAATTCAAATCAAATCTTACATTATACTCGCTGTAATACGCCGAAGCGTGTAACGAGCTTATGGGAGCCATCTCCGAGTCATTGCGCCCATACAACACAGCTTCTTTCGCAAAAAAAAAATATCGCAGCGGAGGCGAGCCGTTGGCAACGCTGTGTCCGGTTTGACCGGTGCGAGATCTAAACCTTAGACCTCCTGCTCCAAACACGAATGCGTTACTTAAACTTATCTCGTGAGAAAAAGTTATGATTAAAAAGCTAAAAAATTGTTATGTGATCTTAACCGACTAGTGAGAGTGTCTGCTACTGAAACGGTAGACCTGGGTTTGATTCTTGATCAGGTCAAACCAAAGACTGCAAAAATTGGTATTGACAGCTTTCCTGCTTGACGTTCAGTATCGTGGCAGTGTGAATCGTAGACAGAAACGTCCCTTTGCAGTCTCCTGGCCAAGGCAACTTGGTGAATACAATTACAATTAATAGGTTGCAGCTTGCAAAGTGATTAAAATTTTTATATTTGACGTCTAAGGCATAGCAGTGGTAGGCCTACCGATAATCTCTCAATTATTTTTGAAAGTAACAGCGGAGTACATTTTCATTCTCAGATCACTAATTTACACGACAAACATATTCATTGAAACCTTTAAATTCTGGGAGCTCACCCTATCCCCCAAGCAAATTTTTTAAATACTTGAATTTTTTTGAAACAATCTTTTTGAAACAGTATTACTTTATTTGAATAAGTACGTCCATACCATTTCGCATTATGAGAAAAATTTAGCGTACTGGTATTTTTGTAATTCTGTTTAAAACGAAATGTTCGCAAACAATTTCTAAAGACACTAATTCATTTCTTTTCTTCTTTTTGACTAATTTAGATAAACATTTTTTATTCTGAAGCATATAAAAGGTTTCGATGTCTTCGAGAAAAAAGTAATCAAAATTATTCTTAACTTATCATTGTAGCTTAGCTATTGTTAATTTGGGCTAAATTTTTCATGTTTTTTTTTTTTTTTTGGCACGACCGTTTCAATATTGCAAGTGCCCCGAGGTTTCGATGTTTATTTTAAACGACTAAACGGCGATGTGTTATGCGTAAATGACATTATGCGTAACATACAGTAACGCTTGCACTTTAAGATCACTCACATACAGGAAGCGTAAATGAGAAGCGTTGGGCGTATAGGGTCTATATAAACCAAGCAATGAAATCGAACTGTCAGTGCAGGAGTGAATCTCCGCAAAGCATTAGATTTTGAAATTGAAAAAATGTGGGATCGGATCAAACTTATTAGACCCGAGCTAAATTGTGTGTAAAATTGTGAGCATGTAGGAGCGTATCTTTTGTTTATGTTAAGTAACTGGCGGATCGCAAGCTGGAAAAAAGTATGCCGGGTGTACCGAACTTCTGTTTAAGATAAAAACTATCATGGGGATGTTTTAGAAATGAGTTTACTGGGCCTTCCTGTTATAAGCTTTTATTTTATTTGAAATTAAGCGTTGAAAATCTCTCAAAGGAATGTTCGTTGCAAGAGCCAATTCAAATGACCAATCGCGGTGGTTATAGGCAGTACTTAAATTGTAAAATTTTGCATGGAGGACGTTTTGCAGCCTTGACCAACTTTACAAAAAGTTTAGTGGAAATGCTGTATTTCCGTCGCCGAAATTGAATGAAGACCAAAAACAAGAAAAAGCTCTTCGCCAGAAATTGAAGTCATTCTTTCCCAAAATCAGGTGAAGACCAAAAAAAAAGGTCTTCGCCGCAATTTGCGACCATTTTCGGCAGGAAATTTGTAGGATCTTTTAGTCCTGGCTGGCTATTTTTCCTCTGGTCATCCAGCGCTCAACTCTCGATGGGAAGACGCCTAAATCTCGATGGGGGGACGCTAACTCTCGATGGGGGGCTTATAGGCATTTTAGTACTGGTTATAGGCATTTGAAAAAGAACTTTTTTATTGAGTGAATTTGCAAGATTTTTGATTTACCAATGTAAACTTTCAAATTCAAAACCGGACATGTCAATGTTTTTTAATACAATTAATCAAGTGAAAACATTTTGAAAATAATAGCAAGATGTAAGAATAATTTGAATTTTTATTTTTGAAAATGGGCCTATTTTAATCGAAGTTTTTTTTTTATACTGTAATTAAAAATAGTCAATCTTCTGAAACAGCGCTCGATGACATATTACTCAGATTCTATTTGAATAAGATTACAGTACTTAGGACAAAACAGACTGTTGTGCTTTTAACCTTTTACGGTGACTTTATTGATGTTTTATGAAGTATTATTGATCAACTGATTTTCTTTTGCGACGTAATTTTGAAATTATCTTCATTTTTGTCTTGTATTTGAAAAAATTTGTCCTCAACTTAATTAAGAAAAGCAGCTTTGCGCATCCTACTGAACAAATACTTTGCAAAAAAACACAAAATGTTCATAAAAAAATATACGATGTTATTTACGAATGCATTCCCGGAGACTTTTGATTCTGTTTGAGGCTTTTACAATCGCCAATCCAGTGCCGTCGCTACGGAGGGCAGGGGAACCGTGACCCCATTACGATTTACTTAGAACTCGTTTTTGGAACATCTCGTAACAACAAGACAGCAGCGAATAATTAAAAAGGAATAATTACTTTCAAACATAATTCTCGTTTTATGTTTTCTCGATTCTGCGAAATTGCTGGCCACCAACTGCTGTACAAAAATGTGGTGCAATAATCTGTCTTATTAACACGCTTTTACGAATGTGTCGCGGAATAGTGATGTAAGCCTATATAATCGCTACCGGTACTTTGTTAGTGAATATAATCTGAAACAATGCGTAAAAACACTTTTTTAAACGACCAACTGCTTTTGTTTTTTTATAACACACTCAAGATTTTTTAGGTCGCAGTCAACGGCACAACCACAGGGAAGGGGCTAAAGGGGCTTCAGTTCCCTTTAGCCAAGTCATTTAGAAAAATTAACCCTAAAATACAAGCGTTTGAACATGTTTTCGACTTGACCTGAAGTATAAAGGGAAGGGGCTTGGCAATTTAATTCTTTTAATGACTTCTGAATTTTAGCAATTCACTGTAGTTATTTTTCATATGGCTTTAAAAACGTGCAAAATGTGATTGAAAGGGCGTTAAAATCGCTATTTTAGCCGCAAAATTAAAAAAATCGCCCAGCCGCTGGAGGCTCTGCTCTCCCCCCCAGGCCTGTTCTGTGATACGCATGATTTGCATTAGTTTGTTCAGCACGGGGCCTAAATTAAACAAATTTTGTGGAAAAAAAATTTTGTTGGTTCAAGCCTCCTCCCTCTCAGCAAAATCCTGGTTGCGCTTCTGGTCGCATTCCCTGCTGCAGACAGATTTTTTTGGGCGATTATGTAGGCCGCATACGAAACGAGCTAAGAAACGCTGCCGGCGTAAAAATACGTCTCTTTTACAAAATTGTTAAAATAGCGCACAATTTCTAGCCGCAAAATATCAGTTTTTATATGCAAAAGTTCAGTATGTTTTAATGACCCTCACTTTGGTTGCTGCTCTGGCGACGGCACTGCGTCAATCATTGAACTGTAGGTTTGAACCTTGCAGGAAGACAATATTTTATTGCTCGTTTGCAGCTGTCGTTCTGATGGCTCTTTTGGAGGCTGAGTCCAACCACAAAGCTAAATGAAATATAATGAAAAAGTTATTAAATATTAAATGAAGAAGCATATTAAAATACAATTGAGGATCATAAGTTATAATTACCCTTTTGCCCACCATTTCGGCCTCAGTTCTTGACATCTGAATTTTTTTTCTTCTTTTCGGGTCCTTTTTTCTAGAGCGAACCGCAAAAATGATGTCAAAAATGTGTACAAACTGTACATGTAAAAGAATAATCATCTTTATGAGTCAAATAGTAACGAGTTTTCCCCTAAACAGGGAGATCTAAGATTCAATTCTTGAGCAGGTCAAACCTGAGACAGCGTACCCAACGGCTCTCAACCGCTACGAAATTTCTTCCAATGAAATTGTGTTACCAGGGCGCAATAACGCGAAGAAGGCCCCCCATCAAACTCGTTACACGCTCAGGCGCAATCCAGCAGTGCATTAAACATTTGCTTTTTTTTTCAATAATCATCTTTTTTTACTCTTCAGGTTAAACTAAAATACCAAATTTTTTGTGGCTTGCAGCTTTTTCAAGTTTTATTTCAGAGCAAATCCAGCACCATGGGAGATTTTGACGAGATTTTCAGTGAAATTGGAAACTTTGGCAAATACCAAGCTTTTTTAATATTCGCGTGCATTTGGTCAATGATACCAATAGCAACCAACTTATCCGCAGTTATATTTTTAGGTAAGAAGATTTTTCAATGTTTTACTTTGCTTGCTTAAATCGGTTTGTCGCCGTAAGTTTCCGCTGTGACAACTTTCACACCGTTATGAAAAAGATAGGCTGCAATAAAAATCGCAAATTTACTAAGTTTTGTTCAAAAACACAGTCTCAAAATTGTAATTGTATTTTATCCACCGAATCGCCTTGGCCAGGAGACAACAAAGGGACCTTTCGGTCTTCGAGTCAAGCTGCCGCCTGCCCACCTGTCTACCACACACGGTGGAGGCTTCACTCTGTCCCTTTTACTGCTAAACGTCAAGCAGGGTGCTAAATAGCAATAATAATCAATCAAATTCAATTCAATTTCAATACTCAAATTCGATTTTTTTGGGTCAAGCTGCCACCTGCCCACCTGTCTACCACACACGGTGAAGGCTTTACGTTGTCCCTTTTAGTGCTAAACGTCAAGCAAGGAAGCTAAATAGCAATTATTGCAATACAATTTCAACCTATAGGATTTTCAACCTACAAGCTAAAATGAATTTTAAGGTGCGTTGCTTTCAACAAAAACATTGAAAAACAGCCGAAAAAACAACAAAAAAACAGGACAAACGGGAATTCGATACCAACACAGACAATTTTTAAAGCAAAAGTAGTTACATGTACTTGCGGAATTTGCAAGGAAATTTGCCCGCAAATCAAAAAATACAAAAATAAATTTATTTTCATGTCTCTGCATTTCACGCTTACTTTACGCTTTTTAGGGTGTTTTGTCCTTATTTAGCATGGATTAAATAGATTTCTTCAACGCCATGCATTTTTGAATGCAATTTTACTAAAAAATACGTCTAAATACTTTTAAAATCATGTTGATGAAACTTATTTACTATTCATAGTAAAGAAATAAGCCAAACGTCATATAAGGCTAAATGACTTCGCAATTATGTAACTTGAAAACATAAAGTAATCATAATAGTTTTGTTTGAAATATTGTAAAACAAGGTCTTACATTTGGGGTTTAAAATTGGTCTTAATTTGAAAAAGGTCTTAAAAATGTGGCTTTAAATTTCTAATGTGACGTGTACTGTGCTAAGATGTCTATGATATAGATATGTAGGTAGACTTTCATCTCTACCAGGTTTTATAAATCGTGGCACCGATAATTAAAAGCAAGTCGCGGATAGCAAGTTATACTGTCAAGTAAAAACCACACACTTCAGATAGAAGTGGGCACTTGAAAGCGTCCATGGTGGCGACTTCAACATATTCTTGTTTATGATATTTAAATTATTACATAGCTTTGCAATCAATGCATGGGTTTGTGTATTGTTCGCTAACAATAACATTAGTGATCAAAGACTTGTCGATCCAGTCAATTGACTATTGATTTAGACCTCTACATCTCTCACTAAAAAAATGGAATCACAAAAGGTAGCATAGGTTTCACAAGAACCGCTTGGACGACTGCTATTTCATTGATAATAATGTTAGCAATTTTCTAAAATTCTTTAACAAAATATAACTGTAATAAAATCTTGTACGTACAATGTAGAGCCCCCACCATTTGTGGTAGATGCCTTGGCCAGGAGACAGCAAAGGGACCTTTCGGTTTTCGAGTCATGCTGCCACCTGTCTACCACACACGGTGGAAGCTTCACATTTACACCACCAGTTTAGTATTTTTTTGTGTGTTTGCAAGGATATTGGAATCAGTTTTAAGTGTTTGAATTAGCAAATGTTTGTTCGATGTTAGCGTTAGCGAATAATACATTTAAAAACTTTTCTTTGTTCAATAGGATTTCCCGAAGCCCACCAATGCGCCTCAATAAACCAGATGCACTATAATGAAAACAACACACAAGTAAACAGCAACAAAACCAACAATGAAATATTCTACTTTAGACCACAGGTGATCACCACTATGCGCCAATGTAGCCAGGATTTTTGACAAGGGGATTTTACAATGACGTCACGTAGTAGTTTCGGTGATATCAAGATTGCGGCCAAACACTTGATTCAAATCGCTTCTGGTTCCAGCACGATCTAAAAAGTTGCTTGAAAGTGCAAAGGCGAAGTTTCTGTGGCTGTGGAAAAATTTTGTATCTTTCTGCCTTTTAAACTGTTTATTGTGCTTTTTCTGAAGTGGGAGCAATAAGAGCATGGCTCTTGCATCTGGTAGCGTCTTTTGGAAGCATTAGAAAAACCATATCTGCTTAACCGATTATATTTTGATAAATATAACTACGAGTATGTTTTTGCTTTGTTGCAGGATTCTTGTTCAATGTACATTGTAAGCCCATCTTTTTCAAATCGATCAATCGCGTTACCGAACAACAACGAAACAATGCTGATTGCTCCTTGCATAGACGGGTACAATTATGAACGCACAATATTCGAACAAACGATTAGAACAGAGGTAAAAATGGTTACTGTAATTGCGGCTTTCTGTAATCTTAAAGGAAATACTAGACGATACTTTTGTTGACAAGTGGCAACAAATTCAACAAAACCTACAACAGAATGCCGAAACTGTCAGTGCCTTTCCATAAAAGATAAAAGCTTACCAAACCTAAAAGATTAGTGTATTATGCTACTGAAACTCGATGCAAATCACTATTTTTCTAACTCTACAACATATAGTTGCCCATTGTGCAAAATTGCATTGAGTGAGATAAAAATCGAAACGAAATTTCGATTGTTACAGTAACGCATACCGGTAATGCTACTATTGGTATGCGTTTGTTTTCATCATAATTTAAAAATAATTTTAGTGGGATTTGGTATGCGATCACAGCCACCTCAACACTCTAGCAACCTCTTTGTTCTGTCTAGGAATGCTACTGGGTTCGGTTTTTGGAGGAAGTCTTGCTGATAGGTAAGAAAAATTTTTACGATACTGTACAATTGCCCACTTGCCCCAGCCAAATTTTTGTCAGCATCCAGAAACAGCCAATGCTACGAAATTTGAATTAGCATACCAACTGCGTGACTGTCAGTAGCGCAGTCAGGGGGGGCTTAGCTCCGCCCCATTGGCTTGAAGAGTATGCAAAATACCACGTGTTAAGCACTTTTGAGACCGATTTTTGCACCAAAAGCAAAAATAGCCCCTCCATTGGCATTGGCAATGATAATGTATTTATGTACTTCGACTCTTGACTTCGGTTACGAAAATCGATCCCGGCCTGGGTGAAGACCTTTTTCTTTTTTGGTCTTCACCTTATTTCGGACACAAAACCGTTCCAATTCCAAATGTAAACCGTTTTAGTTTGGTTTTACACCTCCGCAACACCCCCACCCCCCATTGATTATAGATCACAATATAAAAATAACATGCATTTCTCGCTTAGTAATGATCGAGAGTGTAAGGTTCGATTCCGCCAGACGCTGCAACCTGTTATAACATTGCGTTGGGGCTGAGAAGCTTTGGTCAATAAAATCTCAACTCGCGTATAGACCTGCTAAAAGTGTATAATATCATGTGCGAGCTGTGTGAATGGTAGCTAAACCAAGAATTCTACCAAATCTGAAATTTGTACCAAATTATACTTAAAAACTGCTGGCCACCAAACTATTAAAGCTGTTTAGTGGTACAAAAATTTAAAATTGCTTTGATCATTATCGAATTCACCGTTGGATCTGCAGCCTTGAAAAAGGCTGCTATTCTCGCGTTAGTTCTTGACATGTGCGAGACGAAAACCGTTCGAATCGATTTTTAACACCCTTTTTCAACCCAAACAAAATCTTCAAAAGATCCAACGATGAATCTGATAATGATCAAAATTTTAAAACTATTAAAGATAAACAAAACAGTACTGATATAATCAAAGGTCTTCAAAGAATCTTTTCTGAATGTGAAGTTGATTTGAAAACAGTTCTCTGAGCAACTCAACGTTACTATTTGACGTCGAACTGTAATTTTTATGTCAAACTTGCATATTAATTGTTAGAAGTCATTGTTCAGCAGATTGAATAAAATGTCAACAAAGCACTTGTTTATGAATGAAACCTAAAGAGTTGGACGTGTTATGTGGAAATTCACCTCAAACCTTTGGACTTGCAGAACCTTGTAAACCGGGAGTTTAGCAATGAGATTACTAGCTTAGCAAAATCAAAGAGTCAATGCACGACAATTAAATAGACTCTTGAACGGTCATGTGTTTTTTTAATCCTAGCAATAAGTCCATTGTAACAGAAACGCTAGACTCGGATTCGATTCCCGGTCAAGTAAAATTGAAGACAATAGCTTTCCAGCTAGACGTTCAGCATTAAAAGAGATAGTGTAAAGGCTCCATCGTATGTGGTGAACAAGTGGCAACTTGTTTCGAAAACCGAAATTTTTTTCGCTGTCTTCCGGCCAAGAAAAACTGGTAAATAAACATGTGATTACATTTTATATTAGAATCATTTGGGTTTTCATTGGGGCATAATTAGTTTTTAAAACTTTAAAACTGTTGAGATCATTAAAACGTAACTGCACATACACTAAAATGTTCAAAAAAATTAAAGATGAACTCAATACCAAACCATTTTTTCGCACTTACCCTATTGCAATAGCATTTAAAACACATTCAATAGTTTGAAATCTTATCAAAAAAGTTAGATTTTGAGGCGAGAGACTACCCAATTTCAAAATAAAATCCAATATTGTTTAAAGCTATTCTAAAATTTTGTACCATCAAAAAAGCTGCTTAACTTGTAAAAACATATAACATAATAACATCATTAACAAGCGATGTAAATTTTGAACAATGTACAATACAAACTTATATGTCTCAAATTAACCCGTAGGAAAATATGAAGTAACATGTTAACGTTTATTTACTTATACAATTTAATAATGCATAATTTGTTGTACCTTTATTACAGATACGGTAGAAAGCGCATGATGGTGATAGGCACATTGCTTAACGTCGCTTTCGGAATTGCTTGTTCATTCAGCCCAAACTTCTTCATATTTGTTACTCTCCGGTTCTTTATTGGAGCGTTTGCAGTTCTTGTTCAGATCGCCATGGCAACATACAGTGAGTATTCTGTAATTTAAAATCAGAACTGAAAAAAGTGGTAGCGTAGACACAGTGACAGAGCGTCGGATATGTGGAAAAGTTGCTAGCTCCTGCCTCACGTTCGATGCCCGAACTGGCAATGACGCGTCGTTAGGTCCTTGTTAGGAAAGAAATTTTACACATATTTCGCACTGCAGCCAAACAGTTTGTACGTCGTGGCGGACCAGCTTGACAAGACTTGCAAATAGAACCCAAAGCAATACTCCGCGTTGGTGTGGTTAGGCAAAGTATCTGGTCCATACGAATGATCGAAGAAAGAACTGAGAGCTCTTGTTTACGTTACTCTGCGGTCGAGGGTTGAGAGGTGGGTGGGTGAAGCAACGCAAGATCAAACTTCACACGATTATCATAGTTTCCAGCAATTTTTAAAAATTCTAAATTCATTTGTTGCATGCTTTAAAAAAAGCATACCTAAATACACCCTTCGAAATACAAATAATCACCATTCCTTACAAGCTGTTTTTTCAATTGCCAGCTAGAATGCCGATTTTATTACGTAACAATTATATTGAATTGTAGTCCGCAGGTTTCGATCAATACAATTGGATAAAGATAATAGTCACTCAGAAACAGTTGAATGCGAATATTTGCTTCTACTTTCGAGTCAGACTTACCCGTCTGAATCTCCGAACCCCATGATTAAGAAAAGTTTATTTGTTGCCGATGCACGATATATCCACTTATATAATCGGATTATAATGGAATAAACTTAAGATGAAACATTAGTTCAGGGTTGCCACATCCTGGAAAAGTCCTGGAAAGTCCTGGATTTTTTTTGCTGTCCTGGAAAGTCCTTGAAAGTCCTTGAATTTTGTTTGTGAGTCCTGGAAAGTCCTGGAAAATGTTTATAAAGTTTTCCCGTGATTTACCCTGACAGAATGTGAAGTTTTTTAGTTTTTTTATAATAACTGGTACCTTGTAATTGTGCAAAGCTGTTGTTAAAATAACTTGCATTGTGAAGTTCGTTCAAAATGCTTTATTGTATTGTAAAAAGACAGAGCTCATTTGTATGCTGGCGCACAAACAAAAAATTGCTATGCTAGCCCTAACGTGGGTTAGAGCTAGGATTGCTGTTTGGATTAACCCAAACTGCAATCCTAGCTCTTACTTCAATATTAATATGAGCGCCCATTCTTCTGCTCTTTGCTCTCTTGTTCTTTTTAAGCAGTTCTTACTAGTACACTAGAGTGCAAATAAGCACTTCCTCGTTAAAATGCCAAAATTTGCACTTTGCATTACAGTATGTATAAATTATTGAATATTATTAAGAAGAGTGAATTCATGGACAGTAATTTATTGCAATGCGATACTCCAGTAGCAGTATTACTGCTAGTAGCAGTAGCATAGCGGACTATAAGCCCTCCATTGACCCGTAGACCAAAATGCACAACTAGAAAAGTACTATGTTTATCGCAGTATACTTCTAAGGCAGTTTTTTGCAGTAATATGGATAGTAAAGTAATTTAAAGCCACTTTTGGAACATGATTTTGGGGAAGGGCTAATATTGGTCAAAAATAAAACCAGTAACAACTTACTAACTAAAAATGGCTAAAAATAAACAATTTGATCGCTTTATGCAAAATGCTTAACGTAGGCTTTGTAAAAAAGTGTAACTCAGTATTTAATTCTGTTAATTACCAATCAACTCTCTCAAATCTCATTTCATTAGCCCCTACTCCCAAATTATATCTTTATCTAGCGCTATAAAATACAGACGATTTGGATTAATACTTACGAGTTTTTTCAAAGGAGGTGCCTATTTGCACTCTAGCGTGCAAATGAGCTCTGCGTATAAGAAAAAGTGGGTGCTCATTTGCTCAAATACTCTTTTATTTTTTAAATTATTATCGTTAGTGGTTTGTTGGAGTTTAGATTTTGAGTTTGGGTTAAGGTTAGGGTTACAGTTTGGGTTAAGTTTAAGGTTGGGGTTAGGGCTAGGATAGAGTTTTTCGTTTGCACCCTGGCGTGCAAATAAGCTCTGTTGTTTCAAATATTAGGATTTTATAGTTAACTGGCTGAAAATAAAGCTAGGACTGAAGTTTTACCATTACCCATTATTACTAGAGCTCGACCAATATATCTAGCGTCAGCTAATATGTTTTGGCCGATATCAGGGCCAAGCCGGCATATTGTATCGGCTATCTACCGCCGATAAAATATCGGCTTATCGAAATTACCTTAAACTGTTTATTTTCAAGAGCAAGCACGAGTATTCTTGCGTTCAATTTGCTTGGTATGACTTGCGTTTGCAATAGTCTTTTGTTGGAGGAGAATTACTGAAGCTTTTAGTGTCAAGTTAAGTGAAAAATATAGACCAAATTAGGTAGTTTATGAGTTATATATCCGTATCGGCCTAAAAAAGTCATATCGATTGAGCTCTAGCTATCACCCACATACTGTAGCCCATTTATGCATTCAGTTTAATCATGTTTTTGCAGTGCTAATTTCTATGCCACGTTTTAAAAGCGATAATCTTGATCAAATTAGGCCTAAAATTAAGTTATTATTGCAAAAAAATTGCAAAATCTTTGAACGCTGGGGGCTTTGCCCCCAGACCCCCAATGGCTTCTGGCGTCTGAGGGTTCCGCCCCCTTACCAAAAAGCTTAACCCTCCCGTTGCAAATTTCTAGCTTTGCACCTGGTTAGTGGTCAATACTAGGAATGCAAATGCGTTACATCAAAATTTTTCGTCTATCACAAGTTCAAAAAAGTAGGTGCATGAAAGAATAATAGTCAAAATCAAATTTTAAGTGCTTAAAAAAAAAAGCTTCAACAGTCCTGGAAAATGACCTAAAAAGTCCTGGAAAGTCCTGGAATTTGATTTTGCAGTTTCTGTGGCAACCCTGTTAGTTGATATCTTCTAATCCTATTATAAAATGCTGTAAATTCTACAGTCCGCAAACATCAATAAGATTGTTTTATTGCACTTGGAATATAGGCAGGAGATAATCTAAATTCTTCGTCTAAAGCGGTTTCTGATGACAGGTCTTGTAGAATCGATGGTATGCGTATATTCTTCAATCATAAGCTGCAGAATTGAAATTTCCAAAGCGGAACAAGAGCTAGGAGCATTACATGTTTCATAAGCTATATCCAGTTTTAAAATTTCGCACCTAATAGCCGTGTTACAAATGTAAAATCATAATTGAACTTGCTCGCAAATTAATATTTCTTTCAGCGGTTGAAATCGTTGGAAAGAGATGCCGGTCTTGGGTTGGTCTTTTGGTTGGTGTTTATTCTGGCCTTGGTTACATGACGCTTTCTGGTATTGCATTCTTTTGCCGAAGATGGAGGAAGTTACAATTGATTCTCGGAATTATTTTCCTTCCATTTTTACTTGTATCTCCAGTTGTTCCGGAGTCACCAAGGTAAGTTTTAAGCAGTTATAAGCATCTATTTCTCCCTACACTTTTTCCTTCATTTCCAGAGTTTATAATTTCACTTATTCTTATTTATCTTTCTTTTCCATAGTAAAAAGTTATCTTTCAAAATTAACTTATTTATTTATATGGTACTCACATTAAATAGTTGCAGAAAAATTTGTGCTTGAAGCTAAAATCAATCAGCAGGATGAGCATGATAATTTTTATGACAACCACGCAGAAAAACAGTTTGTAATTCTCTTTTCAGATATCGACTATTGTTTTTCTATAATCACATTATATTAAAGAAGTTTCATCACAGTGTCAAACATTCTTTATATTGGCACTTTTTAGACTGCTAATTGCCCATGGAAAATTTGAAGAAGCCAGAAAAATTTGCACTAAAATAGCTAGTTGGAACGGACGCCATCTGAAAGAAGAAACATGGAATAAAATAATAGGACACTCCGACAACAAGAAAGTAAGAAACTCTTTGAAGAAATGAAGAATGATATTCCAAGACCTGATGATGTGTCAAAAAAATACAACTAAACGTCCATTATACTCGCTGCATTACGCCGAAAGGTGTGAAAATTTGGCGGGACCCATCTCCGCGTCATTGCACCTGCGGGCAACACAGCTCTTTTTAAAGAAATATCATAGCGGTGGCAAGCAGTTGGCAACATTGTTGACTTAACTGCTCCGAGAATTGAACCATAGACTTCCCGTTTCAAAGGCAAACGCGTTTACTATTCAACCAAATGGTCGGCCCTGATGCTGTGTAACCTTATAATTGTGATTAACGTACTCCTCAACAATGTTACATTATATGATATTATTAACTATCTAGTACAATTTGTACAAATGTCTTTAACTTTAAAACATTAAGGGTCGTATGTATCAACGCGGAGCAACTTTAACCCGCAGATTAGCAAAGTTTTGGGGAAAAGTTTGAACAAATAGAAAAGCAAATTGCTATAGCAATAAAATATTTCAAGAGTTACTCTGAGCTTGCGAGTTCAGTTCAGTTTATTCTAAGAAGGTTAACGATGCAGAAAATTAATAATCTGCGGATTAAAGTTGATCCACGTCGGCCCATGCAAAAGACTGATAAGCCGCGGATCAAAGTTAATAATTGATAAGCCGCGGATCAAAGTCAAAGATTGATAAGATGCGGATCAAAGTTAATAATTGATAAGCCGCGGATCAAAGTCAAAGATTGATAAGCCGCGGATCAAAGTTAATAATTGATAAACCGCGGATCAAAGTGAAAGATTGATAAGCCGCGGATCAAAGTTGATCCACCTTGGTGCATGCGACCGTAAGTATTGGTCCACAGCGTATCTCTAACTGTGTTTTACACGCTAGCCAGTGGCACCTTGGAAACGTTTGAAAAAAAATTATTGAGTTGGAAAACATAAATCGGACACAGTGTTGCCAACAGTTCGCCACCGCTGCGACATTTCTTCAGAAGCTGTGTTTCCCGGCCGCAATGACGCGGAGATGGCCCCCACAAACTCGTTACACGCTTCGGCATATTACTGCGAGTATAATGAAAGATTTGATTTGAAAATATAAACAATTTTTACCCTTACCGTTGGATGCTTAAATAGCAGCTGATTATAGTTATTTTCCAGATTTCAGAAAATCGTATTCAAATTTTGATTTTTAGTGCCTTTTTAACCACATTTGCTATTTTTTGCGCAAGTTAACTATAGTCACTCACGTGATTGCATGTTCAGCAATTATATATTGACTCAGACACAATAAATAAATCTTGATAGTGACTCACTTCAAATAGAAAGATTGATTGCAAAATACTGTTTTCCAAAATAAGCCTCCATTACTTGTGATGAGCGATGCATTTGTGAAAGTAGCAAAGTAATCAAAATATTAAAAATAGCTTTGAAGGAAGCTTTATTTAGTATGAAATGCAATGGTAGTGGTTATGGAGCGCCGTTTGTGTACCCTAATTTGTGCAATGTTTTTTTGCATATTTAATTAAATAGTCATTTCAATTAAATGTACAAAAATAAATATACAAAAAAAAACGTGCAAAAATAACTATGCAAAAATTTTTGAATATTTATTACACCATAATTTGCGCAACATTTTTTGCATGTTTAAGTAAATAGTCATTTTAATTAAATATACAAAAATATATGCCGCAGAATAAACCATTGCAAAAGGAAACAGACAAAAAATTGTCACACAAAAATTTTTGACACAAAAATTGTTGTTGCAAAAATAAATCCACAAAAATTTTTGTGGGTTTATGTTTGCAACATCATTGTTTGCATCAAAATTTTTTGCATTACACTTGTTTGTGTCACAAATATTTGTACATTTATTTTTGATAGCAAAGAAACAAGACACGCCGAAATAAATGTGCAAAATTTTGTGACTCAAAAAATATTGATGTAAAATTTCTTGTCGCAAAAAAAACGCGTGGAAAAATAAGTCGTCAAAAATATTTGACTATTTAGTTCGTGTCCCTAACGATAAAGGATTGAAATTATGTTGGCGAGAAGGTACGGGTGAATGAACCTTTATTTTCCAGCCCAGCGAGAGGTCTCATAAACGGGCTAGTACCTTACTACAGGCTGCCGTACAGCCCGAAGCTTTCGTCTTGAAGTTCCAGTTTTATACCTTGCCGGTACCTCCCGCCAGCATAATTCCAACCCTTTATCATTATGGACACGAACTAAATAGTCAAATAGTTTTGACGATTTACTTTTGCACGCGTTTTTTTTGCGACAAGAAATTTTACATCAACATTTTTTGAGTCACAAAATTTTGCACATTTATTTCGGCGTGTGTTGTTTCTTTGCTATCAAAAATAAATGTACAAATATTTGTGACACAAACAAAAGTAATGCAAAAAATTTTGATGCAAACAATGATGTTGCAAAAATTTTTGTGTCAAAAAAAGCTTGCGCAAAAAATTTTTGTGCGACAATTTTTTGTCTGTTTCTTTTTGCAATGGTTTATTCTGCGGCGTATATTTTTGTATATTTAATTAAAATGACTATTTAATTAAATATGCTAAAAAACATTGCACAAATTAGGGTACACAAACGGAGCCCCATAAGTGGTATGTGTACCGTAAAATAACAATACTGCAAGTGCGGTGCTGTACCATCAGCGCTCAAGGTACTGCTGGTAAAAAGGTTAAAACAACAACGAATTGTCGAATACACTACGACGCTCACAATTTTACGCCCAGGCCCTTTTTGCAAGCTAGTATTGAGCAATATTTGTTCTATTTTGCAGGAAAGCGCATCTTTTATCTTTCGGGAGATGATCAAAAGTTCACCTTTGCTTACGCTGCTGATGTTGAATATAATATTGTGGTTTGTAAACGGGTAAGCTACAATTTTCGCTTTTTGCAATTTTGTTTATTGGTTGGTATGCAAACAATGTGGTTCAATTACGGACTGCAACCATACACAGCACGACAAAAAACAACTTTCTATGCAGTGAAACGGTGGACATGAAAGAACATACTGAATAAACCATCAACAGCAATTTATTTTTTCAAGTACTAAAGACTTTATAAGCACCATTGCTGATACTGTATTACCAATATGCAACTAACCTAACTGACTTTTGCATAAATTAAGAATAAAAATTGGCGGTGCTAAGGCCAAAAAACAATTATTATAAAAGTTGGCAAATTAAGATGAAGTTGCACCATAATTTAGAGAGTAGTCTTTATATGGTTGTAAATATCATCGGGTTCGTATTTAAACATCAGCAAAAGATGAATCCTATGATGTTTATAACCATTTTAAATTTTGTAACACCAAGCAGCTGTTCAAGAATAGTCATAAATTAGGATGCAATAACAATTTACTACTATTTTCATTTCAGACTAGTATTTTTCGCCCTTTCTTTTAACGTCGGCCACTGGTCAGGTGATCCTTTTCTCAACAACGCATTGAGTGGATTGGTTGAGCTAATTGCGTGCATTTTGATTGTACCAGTTATCAATAAACTCGGCAGGAGAAACACCATTATGTTGGCCCTTACTATAGCTGGAGTTGCTATAAGTTTGAATGAAATCATCGGCAAAATCAGTGCCAGTAACGGTAAATATTTCGTTTGTTTTATTTTTACCATTTAACTTATTTTTGGGGGTGAAATTCTTGTATTCAAATTAACTTGAACATTCTATAAAGCATCTTTTAATAACAAAATATGAGTATTATAATCTAAAAAAAATACAAAAAAAAACAAACTTCGCTATAGCTTGCAACCCAAACTGTAGAGATACTCCTTTATTATACTTGCCACGAAATAAATTATTCCTAAGAATTATGATAGTTGGTGATGAAGCTGTACACCAAGCATTACAAATAACTCAAAATCCCAAGCTCTCTTTTGATCTCCAGCCTTGGCAATTTCTCTTAACTTGCTTATGAAACAGAAGAGCTTCAAATTTTGAATCAGTTATGATAGTTGTTTGCTAGAAGTAACGGCCCGATGCAGCTCTGCCACCTCAGCTAAAATGACTCTCGTTGAAAGACATTCCTCACGGTGAACCCTACGAAAACTCGGAAATAAATTTGTGTGCTGTGGTTCCACTAACAAAATAGCAGAAACTTAAGAGAAATTGTAACTGTTTGTGTAATCTTGCTAAGATTTCTTCCACTAGTTTTATGTTTCGGGCTCATTGTACTGTATATGGACTTCTTACATGCTCGCATTTGCACCGCCATTATATTTCGATTTTTGCGCAAAATTTTACAAACCAACACAGCGTCACGACAACTGACCGCGAACCGATTGGCCGCGAACCAAATGACCGCAAACCAACAAACCATAACCCTAATATTGGTGGTCAGTCGACTTGGTCCGCTAACACAGTAACTTTGATTAATGCGATATGGTTTTGAAATTCCAGCAAATTGGATAGTGGAAGTCGTTCTTCTTTTGACCGCAAAGTTTACCGTCAGTGGATCCTTCAATCTTCTCTTCCTTTACACTGCTGAATTGTTTCCAACGGAGGCAAGGTACAGTTTTGGGTCTAACGCGTCAGTCTCATCAGTTTAACACAATACAGTGAAAAGTGAGAATCACACTTTAAAGAGATACTGCTCGAAATCGGTTTTATTAAAGAAATGAGAACTACTTGAAGTAATAAAGAGGTACCTCAAACCTTTTTCCACAATTTCCTTTATTCACGAAAATACGATTTAATCCGTTTGACTCCGTACTGTTAGCAAGCCTGCATTTCGCAGTTTTGCAAAACCACTAAAGGGTGATTTTGCAAAATTTCTCGCGGACTTGACGCTATTGCTTACTATAGTAGCTTTTAAACAACACCAGCCTGGCATCCCAGTCCTATTCTTGCCAAATCTTTTTCACTAAGCTAAGTTATTGTACAACAATCAATAAAATAACAGAATATACTGTTACTGTAGGTTAATATCAGATTTGTAATCAGAAAATAGCGCAATAATATAGTAGGCCTAATGTAGGCCCAAATCTAATAACCATAACTTACCAACTTTTTGCAAAAATTCACGCAGACTAAGAAACGCGATTACCAACTAAATAGCAGTGAGTAGCCTATAAACAAATCTGAAAACTTGGCTACTGCTACTGGTACCTTTAGACCTAGGCTACCAGTGCTGAACTACACTAGGCCTGGATCGTTTTTGGTTTCAAACTTTATATCATTCGCAGGCTAAAAACATATTACCAAAAACTGGTCTAACTTTGATACAATAGATTATATCACCCACATAATGTCACCGATAAATTTACTTTGAATTGGGAATTGCTGTCTGAAGCACAATCTTATTACCTACCTGCGAGAAGTTTTGCAAAACAGCCTTTTGGGATGTCACAAAATAGCGAAATGCAGGATTGCCAATGGTACGGAGTCAAACGAAATAAATCGTATTTTTGCGAATAAGTGGAAATTGTGGAAAAAGGTTTGAGGCACCTTTTTATTACCTAAAGTAGTACTATTTCGTCAATAAAACAAATTTCGAGCAGAATCTCTTTGAATAAAAGTAGCTGGCAATTTTGCAAATTTCTCTACACTGGCACCGCCATTGTAGCTGCTGGTTGTTAATTACTACGCTAGTAGAATTTAACAAGACGCTGCGGAAAAATGGGCTCCAAATACCATAATTCTGCAGGTACGTACGACATTCAAAATATAATAATCGGTACTAATGCTAATTGTGCGGATGAATTTAATTCTGTTCAAATTAAGACAATATTCAGTTTATTTTTTGATTTATTTTTTGGTTAATGATGATAAGGGTTTTAGGTTGATATTAACTTGAGCTCGAAATGATTTCATCTAGGTTTTTGCTTATCTTTTTAGAAATACTGCTCTGGGAATCTCAACTGTCGGAGGCCGAGCTGCAAGCATCGTTGCTCCGTTTCTAATTGAACTACAACACACTGCAACATGGATACTAACCGTAAGCGAAAACCCACAAAGTTGAACAGAATCTTTTCAGTAGGGTCTAAAATTAGCTGAAAATAGCAAACCAATGAGATTGGAAGCCTGTGCAATGAGAATCGTGTTACCCAATTAACGCTACAAACCAAACTACTTTTAAACTATGATTTCAGGTCATTATTGATTCGGAGTAAAATCAAGCGAGAGCATTACCGTTACTCAAAAATATTAGACTACCTTATATTAAAACTGAAAAATCATTTATTGCTCATTGGTTTCAATTGCTTCAACGCTTAAAAAATAGTTTCGTTTATTTATATTTCGCAAATTTCGGTTGCTAAAATTTATAGAAAAACAGTGTTGTAACATGACATATTAAATAAGAAAGCAAAAACTTATGTTATCAACATCAATGCATTTTTGGAACGCTCGTTAACTAAAATTAATCTTATCAATCAAATAAAAGGCTTAACAACCTAACGTTGCATACGAGAAATCTAATACTTAATCAGCTTACTCGATCAAGTAAGATTTTACAAATTCCTTCTTAATAAAGGCTCTCGAATCGGAAGTCTTCATCGGGAAGCAGTTTGATAATGGAAAGGAATAAAACTTGTCAAGGTTTGATATTTTCAGGTGATTCTGGCAGTTATTTCATTTGGTTCTGTTTTGATGACTCGGAAATTTCCTGAAACAAAAGGAGAGAGAATGTTTTCCACAATCGACGAAGCAGAAGTTCACTACAAGAAGCACAAACGCAAAACATTGTAAGTTTTGATTCTTCTTAAATGAAATTATTGCGCATGTTTATGGCCATGCTGGAGTCAAAAGAAAAAACGGTCGGATCTTTTGGGAATTGCGGCCCGCCATTTCCGGTGGAAGAAGAGTAGCCAGGTGTTGAACAACTAGGTTGAGGTGGCGAAACGCTGGAGCAGTATTTCTTTTTTAATGCCCTCACAACCATCTTTTGAAATGTTTTGCATCAGAGCGTTCAGGAAATCGGTTTCGGTTTCTGATTTTCCTTTTTTTTCACTTTTAAGATAATTATTAGCAAAATATATCTGCAATTTGCAAACTAATATGCATAAGATTTTAATATCAGGTTTCACATATTTTAGTTAAATTTTCCACCAATAGTCATCGCAAAGCTTTCAGTAAAAAGGCTTACTGGAGCTTTCTACATTGTACAAAAATGTTTTTGTGAACAGATTAAACAACAACCAAGAGGGCTTCAGCCTTCCGACTTCGGAACAAAGTGATCATTTAATGAAAGAGTCATCGCTGGTGTGACGCAAGAATGCTGAAGGTCTATTGAAATCGATTGATGAGCTGTATTACATCACAAATGAAAGGAAATGATGATAAAAATATTCAAAGTTTACTAATTAAATGAATAAGTTGAGCTGGGGATCCCACGAGATACCATTATATCAAGTCCTGTGGTCTTGCGTACTTGAGAGAGAGCGGTGTTTTTATGAATCTGTGGAAAAGTCATAAATCTTACAAGGCTCACAAACAAAAATACAATCAATTTGTTACCAAAATTGTAGCTTCGTTGTTTGAACCAAAAGTTTTTCAATTTTGCGACCACCAGCTTGTATTTCAGCATAATTTAAACAGCACAAAATCTTCACCGTTGTGGCACCATAATATGCCAATTCGATTTCGATGACATTTTTATACACCAAGTTGCATTGAAAAGACGACAGCAAAAAACCTTTCGGTCTTCTAGTCAAGCAGTCACTCTGTCTATTACGTACGATGGAGTCTTCACACTACCCCTTTAAATTCTAAACGTCATGCAGGAAAGCAGCGAAAACAATTTATCAAGAGGATTTGGTTTGACCCGACCAGGAATTGAACTAGGGTTTACCGTTTCAGCAGCAGAGGCTTAGCCCAATCGGCCACTTGTCGATTAAAATTACTAAGCGTGAACTTGACTTTAGAGTTGGACTAATAGTCTGTGCAATATATTGCTTTTTATTTCTCAATCGTTGTTTCGGTTGCATTGTGCTTAAAGTGTCATTGATTTAGGTAGTGGGAACATAGACTCTTTATTAATAGACTAGAAACTGATAGTTTTGTCTTTTTTTCTTCACGGTTCAGTTATTCTAGAATATGCCGATTCGTCCAATCAGCGTGACTTTTTTCTTCACGATTCACTCGTTCTACGAGTATGTCCAATCAAATCAGTCGAATACGCATGACTGCCAAGCCTTCACAACCAAAGCAAACTTTATTTCTTCAATGCTCTTCTTTTTTTCTCCGCGCGTCTGTTTCTAGTCTACTAAATATAAAGTCTATGATGGGAAGAATATCAACTATTCAAAAACTAGATCTTAAAATACTCTACAATTTTTCACAAATCACAATTATTTTAAATATCTTATGACATAAATTATATTCAGCGGCTTTGGTCTACACTTGGCGACAAGTGAAGGCGTACTAGATTTTTTTGGTCTATTTCCACAAATTTTACGCTGGTAATAGGGTATGTGGATAAGGGAGTAAGGCTACGTCGTTTGGACCGAATTTTGAAATAAAGGAAGGATACCTTTGTACGCTCACAATTTTAAACAGAGTGTAGACCGGGCATTACAATACATTATATTCAGCAACTCAAAGATTTACGGTATGTTACAAGCTCCAGTGCTTTCAAGTGATACTGCTCGAAATCGGTTTAATTGAAGAAATGAGAACTATTTGACGTAATAAAGAGGTGTCTCAAACATTTTTCTACAATTCCACTTATTCGCAATAGTACGATTTAATTCGTCTGACTCTGTACTATTAGCAAGCCTGCATTTCGCAATTTTGTAACATCACTAAAGGCTGATTGTGCAAGTTTTCTCCCAGACTTTAAGCTATTGCCTACTATAGCAGACCTAAAACATTAAAACAACACCAGCCAAGCCTACCGATCCTATTCTTGCCAATCTTTTTCACCAAGCTAAGTTATTGTACAAATGTACAAGCAATAAAATAACCTAATATATTGTATACCGTACTGTAGACTAATCTCAGATCTGCAACCAGAAACTAGCGCAATAATACAGTACTGTAGGCCTAATCTACTGTAATACCTAAACCTTACCAATTGGTAGCAGTAAGTAGCCTAATTAAATCTGAAAACTTGGCTTTAGTGCTACAGGTACTACACCTAGGCTAC
Organism: Trididemnum nubilum; assembly: GCA_963965965.1. Taxonomy (NCBI): domain Eukaryota; kingdom Metazoa; phylum Chordata; class Ascidiacea; order Aplousobranchia; family Didemnidae; genus Trididemnum; species Trididemnum nubilum. The sequence continues at coordinate 4,892,281 of OZ014481.1, read as the reverse complement.
CAGTACTGATCCACAGTTGGCCTTTTGTGATGTCACAAAATTACGAAATGCAGGGTTGCCAATGGCACGGAGTCAAACGGACTAAATCGTATTTTCACGAATAAGGAAATTGTAAAAAATGTTTGGGGAACCTCTTTATTACCTCAAGCAGTTCTCATTTCTTCCATAAAACCGATTTCGAGCAATATATCTTTAAGGCACAATATCATTTTTCCGCAGTTTAATATACAGTATTAAGGCACGATATGAGTATTAACCCATATGATGTAACTTAGTGTTTGGCCTTAGCGAACTATTATTAACGTTGTGTAGTATTTTTGTTGCATTTGTTTGCATCGCTTTGTATTTTTGAATTTGAGTTTAGGCTATTGTAAATTACTATCACCATTATCGACTAACGCAGAATTTCAAATACCGGTAACTTGATTTCTAACTATTTCGCGTTTATGAGCAATTTCTTTTATAATAAACTTCTGTATTACGTTTATTTCAAGCTATGGTAAATAGTCTAAGGAGAAAAATTATTCGAAAGAGAGACCCAATCTCAGGCCCGGTTTCTTCATTTGTGCACAAACGTAAGCTTACGCGTCCGAGCACATGGTTCGTTAATACAACAGATTTTACGCTGAAGAGTCATTATATCTCGGCCATACGGATTTTTGATCGAAAAGAGTAAAGAATTCGAAGACGTTTTACTCGTTCAAAGACGGTTTACACGGAGTGATGATCGAGCCTGCAGCTGAAAAAAATGTTGCATCTAATTACAAGGTTTATTAAAACGTTTTGTAGGAAACCAACTTGAATTTGGTAATAAAATAGTTTCCAAACGTCGAATTCCATAGGTTTTGGTTTGTTTTCGCCGCACGATGCAGGTACCGCTTCACTTACGAATTGACCGTCAGTCACACCGAAAAATTTTTAAAAAAGCTATCTTTTGGTTAAAAAGTCCGACAACGGTCTTGTGATAGAATAAAACATAGGTAACGACAGGCAAGTTAAAACTAATCAAATTTATTTGCATTTTATTACGTAAAGGTGGGTTTACACAGTATCCGTTTTTCGTACGTTTTTTGTACGTACGGAAAACGCATCCGCTTTTTTTTACGTACGTATATGCAAACAGTATACGCACATCCGTTTTTTTGTTGTCCGGACGAAAGCGTATCCGCAAATTTTACGTACGCATCGAGTAGAGCATGGCTCTACTTTTGTCCGCTTCCGTACGTATCAGCAGAGGTGGACAAAGTAGTCGAAAAATCTACTTAAGTAGAAATATTGTTACTTACTCAAAAATGCCTTTCAAGTAAAAGTAGAAGTATGGCGAAGCGTTTCCACTTAAGTAAAAGTAGGAAAGTAGTCAAAATTAATTCTACTTAAGTAATGAAAGTAGAAAGTAATTTCGAATTTCACGTGTTTGTTTATTCTTCGAAGGTTTGCTGTTGTGACGCTTACGATCAGTGTTCAAGCAAAGCCATACTTACGGTAGCATATCAAAAAATCAAAGTTTTATTATTCTCTTGAAATTACACCGAAGCGTGTTACGAATACGATTTAGTAGGGACTCTGGGCTCATCTCCGCTCCTGGACAACACAGCTTGAGAAGAAATGTCGCAGCGATGGCGAGTCGTTAGCAACACTGTTCGTTAACCGGCTAGGGAATTGAACCCCAGACGGGCCGCAGCAAACGCAACGCCGTTAACCGCTAATCTTTTTCGTATGAACCAGGAGTAATGCGCATGTCTAGTTTGTCTACTGTACCATGCTAATCAACGTTCGGTATGTTTTTTTTTTTTTAGTGAGACGGAGTCAGCACCTGGTATTTGATGCAACGCAAAAACGCACTACCCTAGATGACCTGTAAATGAATCGGCGTAACTATTCAATAAGTTTCGTAGTACTGTACAGTAAAACAAACTCGATACGTACTTATTGTACACGTTGTGAGGTGGAATAATGGCTAGGTGTTTACTTCTACTTTACATAAAAGTCATTACTACTCAAGTAGCGTTACTTCGAGAGGATTTTACTTGAAGTAAAAGTAGAAGTATCAGAAATGAAAAATACTTAAGTAAGTCGCTCGTTACCGAAAATACTACTTAAGTAGTCTACTTAAGTAGAACTACTTCGTTACTGACCACCTCTGCGTATCAGTAGGCTAGCCTATTTGAGCTAGCATCAGTTTCGGTGGTTTTGTCAGAGTTATGGTAGTTCTAAGTTGCATTTTGATTCGTAGCTAGTTACGTCGATCACTAATTAGTTACGTTGGGCGAGCCCAGGAGAGAGTAGGCCTACGAACTTCACTTTGCGGCTAATTTTGGAAAAGCGCTGACTCTTAAAATTGAGTAATCACTCTGTCAAGTTTTACAAGAATTTGCTTTTGAAGCAAGCTTGGTAGCTTGTTTTAGGGAGTAAAGGTGAATTTACACAGTATCCGCAATGCGCATTTTCATACCTTTTTTACGTACGTAAAACGTATACGCTTTTCAGTGCGGAAACGGACAAAAACGGATACGTAAATTTCGCTCGTTTTGTATGCACACAGCATCCGTAATTTCCGTACATAATATTTGCAAATATCAGAATGAAGCAGAACAACAAAATAAACGATGGTGTAGTACCGTTATCCGATGTCTGAAATAAATCCCGACTTCAGTTAACCTGCTGGACAGTATAAATTCATTCATCGTACGGTCTGCTGATTTATTAACCCATTGGTTCCAGATATTTCTCATTTGTGGTAACTTAATTGATTGCATCCGACGACGCTACGAGTATCTGTTCATCATCACATGCTTTTTTGCGTCATGGCAGCTGTTTAGGAAGAAGAACAACAAAATAAGTAAGCGTTTGGCGTATATCAACGTTTTGTTGGATTGTTACCGTTAGTAGCATTGGCTTCTAGGCCTATTTTAACAAAAAAAGCTACCGAAAATAGGCTACCGATTCGACCAGCAGCAGCGATTAACTTACTCCCTAAAACAAGCTGCCAAGCTTGCTTCAAAAGCAAATTCTTGTAAAACTTGACAGAGTGATTACTTAATTTTAAGAGTCAGCGCTTTTCCAAAATTAGCCGCAAAGCGAAGTTCGTAGGTCTACTCTCTCCTGGGCACGCCCAACGTAACTAATTAGGGTCGACGTAACTAGCTACGAATCAAAATGCAACTTAGATTTACCATAACGCTGACAAAACCATTGAAACTGATGCTAGCTCAAACAGGCTAGCCTACTGATACGTACGGAAGCGGACAAAAGTAGAGCCATGCTCTACTCGATGCGTACGTAAAATTTGCGGATGCGCTTTCGTCCGTACGACAAAAAAGCGGATGTGCGTATACTGTTTGCATATACGTACCGGTACGTAAAAAAAAGCGGATGCGTTCTCCGTACGCACAAAAAACGTACGAAAAACGGATACTGTGTAAACCCACCTTAAGGAATCACAAGAAAGCTTAATTTTCAAGGGTAATTAGAAATTCTCGTATATTGTTCAATCTTTAATGCAACAAAAAGCGTTCATTAAAACATTATAGTTTGTGACAGATCAAAATCTTAACTACAAAATTACAGGAAGTAAAAAGCAATTAGCTCATGGTTGTAAAAATCATCCTTGATTATGGATTAATAATGCATGCAAACTCCAGTTGACGGACTGCCATGCACTTGGACGTAATAACTTCAATAAATCTTTCATGCAATTGGAACCGCAATGAATCTAGCTTCAAGAGTGAAGACGGGTTTAGTTAAAAGAATGATGATCATAGACAACACACGCCTGAGGAAAAGTGTAGAAAATATGGATATTAAAGAAGATTTGGAAATCCTGAAAAGAAATAGCGACCATGTCTTTCAAATTTTCGCAGGTATTGAAGTTCATGTGTATTATATATGCAATTGTTATGTTTTTGACAAGTCGCTGTTGTATTAGTTGAAGAATGTTGTTGGACTTAGAAATATTGGGCTTACAAATTTAAGCGTCCTCCCTGGCTTTATCGTTGGAAGAGTGAACAGGTGGTACATACGTCGCATGTTTGAATCTTGTGGTTGTGGAGGACAATGTATTCGCAAAGCCCGTTTTAAGTTTTTATTCATTTTTCATCACGAAAGCTTATTATGAGTTAAGTGGTAATTTTCTTGAGAACTTAAATTATTTGATTGGCTGTTATGTTTGCAACCGAAGTAAGTTTTCTGCCATTGTAGGTATTTTTGTTCTGCTTATGCAAAGCGGTTTTGCATTTCTGGAGGCGGGGTCGGTGCGAAAGAAAAACACAGTAAATATCCTCATAAAAAACATCCTCGACCTGTTTATTGGGTCAATTTCGTTCTGGGCGTTCGGATATGGATTTGCTTATGGGCAGCCAAGTAATGGACTGATAGGTCACAATTACTTCTTCTCAATTAATGTGGATATCTTTCCTAATGAAGTAAGTTTGAGTAGCAGAAACTCAAAAACTGACTATGAGCCAATACACTTCTATCCTTGACCTAAAGCTGCCTACGCGCAAAAAAATAAGTTCTTTGGATTTTCTGTGAGGGCGCAATTATAAAGTGCTGGTCTATTATATTTTCTACCATAATATTGTTGTGAATACTAATTCTGAGAAAGCTTTGGTTAAGTTAATATTTGATTCGAATGAAAAGAATCGAACCGTTGTTTACCGTTCCATTAACAAATGCCCTATTTACGATACTACCTATTATAATCTTCTGCAAATCTCCCGAAAAAGCGGTTAATACAGAAAAGATACAGAATCAATTATTGAAATTCTTCTCCAAACACCGACTGTTTTGTTGCAGAATGCAAACTACCAGGACTCCACAAATTTGAAAACACCAGCTGAGTTTTACTTCGCGAGTTGGTTCTTTCAGTACGTTTTCGCAGCCACCTCTGCAACTATCGTATCGGGAGCAGTGGCAGAAAGAGTTCAGTTCGTTTGTTACGTCATATACAGCTTCACTATCACAAGTAATACTAGAAAAATCCTTACCTTCTTTTTGATTTGACACAAACTCCAACCTTAAACTTTACCTTAAAAACGTTAATGCGATTGGAAAAATATCTCCCTTTTTTATCTTCATTATTTTTTTATACAATACTGAGTAGCAAAAAACAAAGGCTTCCAGCTACTGTGTTCACTAACGAGGCTATCCGACCGGGCGAGAAATTTTATATGTTCGGTACTATGACATTTCGAGCTGATTTTATATTCTATCGCTTTCTCCACATGACGTTCATTATGTGGCGCTCCACTTTGAGCGAGAAGGCCGTAGAAACTGGCAGCTTATCACTTAAAGATCAATCGCTATCTGGTATAGCTTTGGTAGAAATCACAATTACAAATTGCTCAATTATGCAGCATATTCACATGCACAAGGGTGTGCTCTGTGTTGGTGTGGTGAGACAAAGGCAGATAACTTAAGTCACCAGCATGATTAAATAAATTGCTTTAATCAAAATATTAAAATAATAATCCTTTTTTCAAAACAGTTTTTCGTCCTACATTTGTCAAGAAGAATCGTGGGAAAAAAACGGCTATTTATAGGAAAAAGCCGAGCCGTGATTGGCTGGAAGAAGACCAATGAGAGAGCGTTATAAGTGTGCAACCTTTGTTTAAGCTATGTACGAAATCTTTTTGTCGGTAGAGGGCGGGGTTAGAAGTTTTGATGAAAGTGGATTCGAGAGCAGATAGGTGGAAACGAGAGCGGCCTTGGGCAAGAAAAGAAAATTACTGTCATCATAATGTTGAGCGCAGGCAGGATTTTGAAAAAGATGAAGTCCAATGGCTGAATCAGAAGCAAGAGACTGGGTATTAGGCTCATAGGCTGAGTGGAAGATTTGCACAAGCGATTCTTCTTAAGCTGTTATTTTTCCCGCGCACTACCATTCTGACGATTCTTCTTCACAAAATGACTTAAGTCTCAGACGAAAATCTGGTTCAAAGAAATGCATATCTTAATTAAAGCGATTCTCAAGCTCTGTACCACCAATCAGCTTTCAAATTGATAAATTCAAATGCTAAACCCCGAATTTAAATCTCGAGCTCATAACTTAGAAATAAGTAACTTAGTACAGCGTATAGTGTTTATGGTGCGGCAGTTTGGTCATTGCGAGTTTGGATTTTTTAGGTTTCATATACCCTGTGGTGGCACATTGGGTTTGGTCAGAGACTGGATGGCTGTATACAGGAGCAGGCACCGGCATGCAAATGCAGGATTATGCTGGTAGCGCGGTAGTGCATGTTTGTGGGGGTACGGCAGCTCTCGTGGGAACGAAAATACTCGGACCAAGATTAAACAGGTAAACATTAGCATATGAACAATTTTGAGGTGGTACAAAATTTGAATATGACTTTCAGCACAGTCAATTTCATTTGAGCTTTCGCAAACGCTAATCGCGCAAATGAAATTATTGCGAAAGCATTATTGCGCAAAAAGCTTATTGCGAAAGCTCAAATGAAACTGACTTTGCTGAAAGTCATATTCAAACATTAGCAACAATTTTTCCGACTCTAATGAGCTTAAAATTGTAAATTAGCGGTGTAAATTTCAAAATCTTGATATCGATGAGATATTGAAGTTCTGCAATCAAGTTTCCATCAACTTAGGATGATAAAAATTTTTCACTAAAAAACTTCAAGAATTAAAAACTAGTGTTGAATACTTATTGTCACTTCGCTCCAACCAAACTTGAACTATATCACGAAATGCTTTTCTGGCTCAATTTGAATTCTTCGCAACTTAAGCTAGACTATACGCTCAACCAGTGACGTAGGAGCATACGTTGCCGCCCCTGGCTTTCGTTTGAAATGTCACCCTAAGTTGACTGTAGCAAATTTTGAAATATTTTCGCTTTCAAGCAATCTTTTCAATGCAAATAGTGCGCCGGGGCTCAGACGTTCTCTATTGCATGAGAAAGAAGTCTCAGTTGCTTATAAGCTGATCTCTTCAATATCTTTCTGGACCCCAACGTTATTGTCTGAGTTTTCATTTGAATCGTTACCTAGTATTGCTAAAGAAACACTTGAACCAGAAGTTACAAACTTTAACATAGCTCCCTCATGCTTTTTCAGTTCTGCTTCTTTCGCTTTCTTCCCTTTCTAAAAAATATCCACTCTCTTTGACATATTTCATTTTCGAATCTAAATTAACACCGCTCGGTTGGTCGAGCGGTGACGCGTTCGTCAGTGGAGCGGGAATTATGACGTTCAAATCTTGGGCCGGTCAAATCTGACTGTCTTCTTAACGGCTCGCCACCGCTGCAACATTTCTTCAAAACAAGCTGAGTTGCCCGGGCGCAATAATGCGGAGATGGGGCCCGCAAACTCATTACACACGTCGGCGTAACACAGCGAGTATACTGAAACATTTGATTTTTGACATGATAAATTCGAAATAAAAGGGATGCGAACTGGCAGTAACATTCTAAACAACTAAAAACCACTATAGTCAGACTAATTGCATAACCTATGTATGAATCGCACCTACAAAACCGGAAGAGTCTTTACCAAGGACACGCGGATAGTCTACCTCAAGGCTCAAATCCTACTCTAAATAAATGCCTAGCTAAAACTATGATGCTGGCACAGAAAACCCATCTTACCCTAACTAAACTGAGTGTTTAGTTCCAGCTAACTCTCGACACTATGTCTGCTTCAGTGCTTTTACCATCGCTAAAATAATAAAATACATCAATATCTCAGCTTTACTGCACCCGAGATCTAACCAAATCTTTTGTTATACTCGCTGCGATTCGTTAAAGCGTGTAACGAGTTGGCGGGGTCCATCTCCGCGTCATTGCGACAGCTTCTTTTGAAGAAATGTCGCAGAGGTGGCGAGCCGTTGGCAACACTGTGTCAGATTTGACCGGTCCGGGACTTGAACCTCAAACCTTCCGCTCCAGAGGCGAACGCGTAACCGCTCGACCAACTGGCCGATGCACCAGAAATCTGCCTACAGAAACTACTGCAGAGTGCTGAGACAGAGAAAATGAATCATGAATCGTTGGTTATAACAACATATTTATGATGTAATAAATGCAAGTATGAATTGAACAACAGACGGAGTACAACACTGCAGTCCAACACCAAACAAAAGGCAACTCAAACTTTAATGTGTCCTGGCTGCTTCTTTGCAAATCATTTTCTTGTTTTAAATTTCTTCATTTTTGTTTGCTATATGCACTGCAAAACCTCATTATGCCGCCCCTGGCGCAGAACCAGAATCGCCAAGTGGCTGCTACGCCACTGTGCTCAACTCGAGCAAAAGCAGTAAACGCACCGCCATCAACACGATTTTTTTTAGATTCTCATCCGATGGTGAGCCTGTTTCAATGCCAGGGCATAGCATCCCGCTTGTCGCACTTGGTGCGTTTCTGCTGTTCATAGGCTTTCTGGGTTTCAACGGAGGATCACTGCAAAGAGTTTCACGTAACATTGTTGAATCGCAATTTTTTTATAATTCAAAAATTTGCGTTAAATAGTTTGTGTTAATCTATCAACCATTGACGTACCTCCTAGCATAGGCGTAGCCAGGATTTTTGATTGGGGAGGGGGGCAAACCACAAAAAAAGTCTTCACAGTCCGATTTAGGACTTTTAATTGGGGGGACCCGAAATGTAGTTGGAGTTTAATTTCGGATTGGGGGGGCAACCCACAACTTAGATAGTGAATGACCTAAACAAACAAAGGTCTTCATAGAACGAAGGGCCGATTTTGTCTCGAAAATTAGGTGAGGACCAAAAAAAAAGGTCGTCACGGCACAATTTTATCATTGCTGGCCAGGGCATGGTATGGAATGGAAGACGATTTTTCCATATTCCAAACTGGCAATTTTCTTCCATTCTATACTAAAAATCTTCCATTTCATACTAAAATTTTCTTCCATATTCCATTCCATACTTCCATACCCAAGAAATTTTAGACTGGAAGCAAGGCAACGTATATTTTGCTGCTTTGCATCTTTGCAATGTTGTAAGCAACCGCTCATGAAGGCGTGTTTACAATCCTAAGAAGCAACAACTAGTATCTGGTATGCATATTGCACATGGTTTAATGCATAGGCGTAGCCAGGATTATTGATTGGAGGGGGGGCTACACGTAAATTACATGCAATCACGTCATCAGAAATTTTTGAGAAGAGAATTTTTGTGGGACAAAAAATGAAGATCAAAAACTGGGGGTCTGATTTAGCACGTGACCAGGATTTGCTAAAGGGAAAGGACTAATACCGCAAGTTAAAAAGTTTTACTAACATATCAAAATTGGGAGACGTGGTGAGCAAATTAATACAACTCAAACATGTCACAGACGGGGCATGGGGGAGGAGCCCACAGCCACCGGAGGCTATGGGAGTCTGGGGGCAAAACACCCAGCCGCTGGGTAATTTTTTGTAAGTTTTTTTTTTTAATGGCTATTTTATTGCCATTTGGATCACATTTTGCACTTTTTCAGAGCCATTTAAAAATTTTTGAGATTTGAAAGCCAATTGAACAAATCTCTTGTTTTACTTCAGATCAAGTCCAAAACGCGTTTAAAATCTTGCATTTTGGGGTTAAATTTTGTGACTTTGGCCAGGGGAATCAGGGTACATTGTTTTCTGCAACATTATTAGCATTAAATCATTCACTCGAAGATTTGCTTTTGAAGATTTTTGTTTTGTCATACAAATAACCAGTTTTAGGAATATATACAACAGGAGCCCAGGCACCTCGATTCAAATTCAATAATTTGTTCGATTAGCATTTCCCCTAGCCAAGTTTTTTCAAACGCATTTTGTACCGTGAAAACTGACAAGGTGGTGGTGGATTGTTATTTAAAGTTGGAAGGTGGAATTTTAAGTTATTTAAAGTTGGTACATTAGATGCAATGAATGGTTACTAATCATGTTATTGCAATATTAAAGTTTGATAAGGGCCTGAGATTGCTCCTTTTAGAGCAAAAACACTAAATTTCTTCCGGCTTGGACATTTTAATTGGTTGGCAAAAATTCAATTTGAGAGGGCCCGGGGCCTCCTGGTCGTCAATATTTAGTTATTACTAATTGCTGTTGTACGCATGTACTGTTGCATTCGAAAAATGCTATAAGAAACTGAATAAATAGGCTTTGTGCAATTATTTTTATCATTGGCAGCATTTCAATTGGGGAGGAGGCAGAGGGCCCGGGCCCTCTGGTTACGCTTATGGTTTAATGATTACTATACAAGTTTGCTCTCACATCAACCATAAAATTTGTTATAACCAAACTGCTAAAGAATATTTACCGTAATAGAAATACCAAGCTTTAACTCCAAAAAGAATTATTACAAGTTAAAAAACTAAAAACATAGAATTAAGCTGAAACGGGAATGAAATAGCAAATGCGAGTTTTCGTTACGATGTAAGCTAATAAAATTTAGTACTTACAAAAAAAAAAACAAGTCAAACCTGTCAAAGTCGTCAACTATAACATCAATGCTGCAAATTGCAATGTACTAACAATGATGCAATACGTACACTGTTTGCGCAATATAAACAACCAAAGTTCCGCAATTTGTCGACAAATAATACGCGTAGATATTGAAGTTGAATACTTCTGTGACAATGTGATTTATCACTACCCGACATCGGTATGAATTTTTCTGCAAAAAAATGCACGAAATCTAGTATGGAATTGGTATGGAAGTATGGAAGATTGTCTTTCATTCCATTCTTGAAATCTTCCATTCCATTCCATTCTGGCATCTTCCATATTCCACACCGAAATTTCCGTTCCATTCCATACCATGCCCTGTTGCTGGCATTGCAATTGGGGAGGAGGCCGGGCCCCGTGGCTACGCCTATGTCCCCTACACCCTCGCAAAAGGTACGCCCAGAAAAGTCTCCACACAGACCGCAGCCAAAAGCCACAAAATTCGAGCTTGAATTAATATAACGGACAAAAAGGTCTGAGCCACTTTTTGCCGTAAAAATTGGCCAAAAGAAAAAGTCAATTGTAGGATGTAAAACCAAGTGAACTTTTTCGCTACGTTTTGTGGAGCCCTACCCTGCGACTGCAATCGTCACAGGCCACCGATGCCTTAATCCGGCCCTGTAATGTGTAATCAATTAATCCGGTCCATTACTATGTAATGTTCCCTCCTTAATAGCCGGTTCGAAAATTACACCTGAAGTCACAAACTCACAATAAGCATGGCTAAGAACAACTGCGACTCAGTCATGAACAAAGAAGAGCAGAATTTTAAAAGTATATGAGAACTCGAACGCAGCGCGATCATGTTTGAAGTGAAGCAATGGGATCTGTAATAGCGCATTAGAACTAAACATGCGCAATTTTCACCTGTAGATAGAGTCGAACTCCCAACATTGTGGGTTAAAGTGCTCTTCTTTACCACTGCGTCATTAAGTCGCTGATGCCTCAGTGCTTGTAGTGTTTTGTTAAACACTACGAGCAGCTAAATTTGGCAACCGATTAACACATTTAGATAACATAAATCGGCAAAAGAAATCGAACCTTTAGACCCAGTCCCCTTACCGCTGCCACATTTAGGGACCGCTGTTGTTTCAGGCAAGGGAGATACCACCGAAGTAGCTCTAGCGATTATGAACACTCTTTTGTGCGGATCGTTCGGTGGCCTCATTGCAATGCTGACAAATCGTGCGTACAGCAACTACCATGGAAAAAAGATTTATTGGTCGTTGCTGACTACCATAAATGGAGCACTAACAGGTACAACATGCAAGCTGAGCTACTCGAAGACTTAAGTCTCTTTTTATAAACATTCCCCCTTCTCAGGGTTCCCACGGTTTTTCAAAAAAAAAAATCCATACTAACATTTTTCCAAAAAAAAAGACTTTTTTCATACTAAAATTTTGCACAACTCAAAAAGACTTATAGGCCTAGAAGTCTGACATTTAAAACAACACCACTGTTATCATCACATGATGAAATTTTCTGGCTCGCAACATAAGTTTCTTACCGATAGATCGCGACTTTAAAACAACTGCTAAAAAATCCAACAGTAAAACAAAATCGAACTTGTTCACAAAAATTTTGTTTGTCTGCCTTTTTTCTGTAGAAGAAAAATTACTCATAGACTGTGACTCTGTGACCAGCAGCTTGCGAAGGGGGACCTGGTTCAAATTTTTTGCTCAAAAAATGTCTTTATTAAGCGGTGGGTGTGTTGAGCAAACTAGAACAACTAAGCGTATCACAGACGGGGCTCTGCTAGGGGCAATTTTTCCAACTTTTTGGCAAAAAATAACTATTTTAGCGCCATTTGGATCACATTTCGCTCGTTTTTAGAGCCATTTAAAGAAAAGCAATTCTTTAAATCGGAAGTTATGAGCAAGAATTAAATTGGCCAGTCCCTTACTTTAAGGTGATGTCCAAAATAAGTTTAAACGCTTTTATTTTGGGATTAATTTTCTAGATGACTCGGCTAAGGGGGGCTAAAGCGCGTGATCAAATAACATCGCAGAATTCATTTACTGCTAGATGCGCAATGTTACACTTTCTCATAGATGCCTACGACTGACCTGACTTAGGCCTACTAACCTGACCTGACCTGACTGCGAAAAATGATAAAGAAAATGTATTTCCTTTAATGAATTTACTTTCTACATACTTTTGTGTCACATTTCTGCGGGACAATTTTCCTTACTTTTCTCTTCCTCTATATTTCCAGTAGGGAAATGCCATCATAAAATTGCATCCTTCTTCCCGACTGCGTGGAGACCAGGGATGTGGAAGCGGTTGATTTTTGTGGAAGTGGAAGCTGCGAAAGCCTAAAAGGGTACCGCTTCTGCTTCCATTTCGGCCATTTATATCAAACTTCAAAATCTTGAATGTGGTACAATTTTTTGTCAAATATGCGACGAAAAGTAAATGTTCGATAAACCAACATTTCAAAAGGGCCTTTTTTAAAGGCGTGTGGTTCACTTAGATCCGGGGTATACCCCAACCTTATCTACTCAAAGATAAATCATGTAGCCAAATAACTCATTTCTGAAATTATAAGTGTTCAAAATTTTTTTATTTTATTCCCAAAATATAAATGTTTTCTCAAAAATATTTTTGAATGGGCTTTGCAAATTGGTTTTTTAAATCTGGGACCATACTCGTATAACACAGTTTTCACCAACATAAACAAAGTTTCCAGTTCCAGCGTTTTAATTTCTTTCACTGCGATAATATATTCTTGAAAAGCAAACAGAGGACAGCATCATAACGTCTCTCAAACAAAGTTTGGTATGACTTTTAAATATGATACTTTAATGCTTGTCTTAATTATTGCTATAAGTATCGTTTGCTACAAGAACCATTCTATGGTACTATACTGTGTATAGCCGCATAAATTTCGCGGTGTTCTTTTTTTTTATTTTGCTGGCCTAAAAATACACGTTGCTATCAAAAATTTGAAGCAAACCACATACCAAACAAGTCATTGAAAAAAAATCTGCAAATGTTGAAGCTTCGCCCCAGGGCTATCTAATAATATCCAAGTAAAGATTTGCGCTTTACAGCTCAGATGCAATTGAAACAAGTTATTATCCCGAGCGCTTGGCAATCCGTCCCCAGACCCCAAATAATCGCTCACTATTTTAAACTTTTGGATGAACACGTTCATTGAAATTCGCATCATCTAACACATAACGACCATGTGATTGGACTTTTCGCTATAGGGCCGTTCCAAATCCGAATTCCTGACTGCGCCCACGCGCAGATCCTTGCGACGACAAACCACTGAATGCAATTATATAATTTGGTTCTACAGAATATGATGTTTTTAGGATGATGATAACAAAGTTGTTTTGAGCTATCTGGAAAAATGTTTGCCAAAAAATTTTAAAATCAAAAAAGTTTAAGCAAAAACTACGTCATTAAGCAGTGGATGCACAGAGCTGGACAGCGCTGTTTCGAGCTTTTAGCTCTCATCGGCAGCCCTCAGCTTCGCTAACAAAGTTATTCCCCAGCTGGACAAGACTCTTGGCCGAACTGGACAAACCTTAAGGGCTTGCACAGCGGCAGAGGGTTTCTAGGGAATAAACGATTTTTCACTTGTGGTACTTAAAATAAACAAGTGAAAAAATCGCTGAACCCTTGCAGTAAGGATAGCCATAGGCTATTCCTTGTGTGACCACGGAAATCATAACCGACAAGTTTGACGTCCTTCGTGGTCGACTCCTGGGAAATCATAACAACTTGTGCAAGCCCTTAAGGTTTGTCCAGTTCGACCAAGAGTCTTGTCCAGCTGGGGAATAACTTTGTTAGAGAAGCTGAGGGCTGCCGATGAGAGCTAAAAGCTCGAAACAGCGCTGTCCAGCTCTGTGCATCTTCTGACTCGAGCTGCTTTGTAGCTGCAGGGTTGGTGGTTGATCTGGCCACCTAACTGCCAGTGGAAGTCGTTATGATTTCCCAGGAGTCGACCACGAAGGACGTCAAACTTGTCGGTTATTAAGCGGTGGAAGCGATTCAAAACTTGCGGCTACCACATTCCTGGAGGGAAACTTGTTTTGGTGAGACGGCAAGAGCCAAAAAATTACAAAATTTTTCTTTGCTAAGCAGTGATCAACTTTTAGAACTTTAGTAGAACAAGTTAGCATAATTACGGTATTTTTCGGATAAGGCACACCGCAGTATAAGGCGCAGTATCAATAAATGACCTATATTGCTCTTATTTCGTTGTATAAAGCGCACCCAAGGATGGCAGTACGGTACGTTTAAAATTTGAACAAGGTGTACTTCAAAAATTTACCGCACCGTAGCAAAAACAAATTTTGCACTCATACCATACCTACGTACATTTCATCATATGTAATGCTCTAAACGTAGTGTACTTGAAAGTTGCGGCACGTAGTTCAATCAAAGGATGGTAAGCTCTGAATGTACCGTACTAGAGAGATAGGCCTACGGTACGTAGGTAAAAAAATTGCAACGGTTTTTTCTAATCGTTTTTCGCGCTTCAAGAGATTTAACTGCAGGTACAGTATATTCTAAAATAGGATTCATAAATATCAGTTTTGCCAAGTTTAGAGCTGTTCAACTCACATGGCCCTGCAAACATGGTATGGTAGGTTAGTACATTTTGCTAGCACATTCAAACAGTGCACCAAAGTACCATACCCGTACCTTCATGAAAACCGCGAACCGCAATTTTCAGCAAAAATTGAAGCGTACCGTACAGTACTGCCATGCTTGAGCGCACCGAAATATAAAACGCACTAAATGAAATGTAACTTAAAAAGCTCTAAAAATTGTAAAAAAGCTCTGAATTAAATCGTGAAGAGAAAAAAGAGTATAACGTGATCCATATATAAGGCGCACCTTCAGTTTTTTGAAATTTTTAGAATTTTAAGAGTGTCTTATGGTCCAAAAAATGAAATTTTACGATAATTTACAGAAAAATCTGCCCCCATTTATTTCGAAGTAATTGTCACAATTTTGATCCTTATAATAATTTGTTAAACTTAGCATTTGCTTAAATTATCTCGTAGCATAATATTGCACATTTAGTTTGTCAGAAAATTTTTTTGAAAATAATTGATATATTAAGTGTCAACATTTTCTTCAGGCATGGTTGCATCATGTGCTGGTTGCAACGATATGGAACCCTGGTCAGCAATGGTAATGGGATTGGTTGCGGGAGTAGTGCACACGTTTTTGCATGTGCTGGTGCTGAAGTTTTACATCGACGATCCTTTAGATGCTATTGCTGTGCATTTAGGAGGCGGTAAGTTTGCATTAGAAATACGTAAGTACAGATCCTGGTTCAGGCAAACGGTACAATTTGGGGGCAAAAATCGACAAAAAATATCGCAACTAAAACAACAGAACTAATTGTTTACGTGCTATCTGGCTCAAAGGCTACCAAAGCACATAAACGGTTTTAAACAATTTTAAAGGCCAAAGAGCATGTAAACGATTAAACATTAAAATTCTGGCCCTACAAACGTCAAAATATCACAGGACTAATTGTATTGCAGTCGTTTTAGCTCCCCTCTTTGGGGTTGCCATGCCAGAAAACTAGGAGAATTGACCACGACAAGAGGAATCAAACCATCAAACTCCAGTGCACAAGTCCGACGCTTCGTCACTGCGCCATCTGGCAATACCTAAAAAACTACGGCTACTGCAATCTAGCGGAGGATAAAAAGCTCAACTTTTTGAAAAGTTTCCAGGATCATTGATTTCAGGGATCGTTGGAATAGTTCTAACTCCAGTTTTTGCTGTGAGAGGCCAGAGATTAGATGGAGTTCCAGTCGGTGGAATAATTTATAGCAACCATATAATCGCGTACAAAGGTCTAGCATGGAATCTGGTAGGCTTGATTGCTATTTCCGTATGGTCAGGTAAAAAATTAATGCAAAAATTTTTTGTGCACTCGCTGTGTTATGTTAAGCGCGTAACGAGTTTGCGTAGCCCATATCCACATTTGCTTGGTCTCTAAGCTTCTTAAAGGTATATTGCTCGAAATCGGTTTAATTGAAGAAATGAGAACTACTTGAGGTAATAAAGAGGTACCCCAAACCTTTTCAACAATTTCCTTTATTTACAAAAATACGATTTAATCCGCTTGACTCTGTACCATTGGCAACCCTGCATTTCACAATTTTGTGGCATTACAAAAGGTATAATATTGCAAAAGTTCTCGTACACTAAGAAACGCAATTGTCAACTGCACAACTGGTGACAATGAGTAACCAATAACGAAATCTGAAAATTTGGCTACTGCTACTTGTAGACCTAAGCTTCTAGTACAGATTTACAGTACGCCTTTATTGTGATGACACAAAATTGCAAAATGCGGGGTTGCCAATGGTACGGAGTAAACGGATTAAACATATTTTCGCGAATAAGTGGAGTTGCGGAAAAAGGTTTGGGGCACCTCTTTTTTTACCTCAAGTAGTTCACATTTCTTCAATAAAACCGATTGTAAACGAGCAGCATCTCTTTAACAAGGTGGGCTTATTGTTTTTGCTCGAGATGGGCTAAGATGATCGCAGTATTTCTTTTTCAACTTTGCTTAGCTCATTGCAACAGCTGAGCCGAGCAAAAATTACAACTAACTACAATTTTAACTACGCTCAGCTTGAACAAAAGCAATAAACCGCTTAAATGTCTCGGTGATAGCGAGCTGTGGGCAACTAACTCGATCCAGCTTTACCAGCCCGGGAGTTAATTGAAGACCTTCGGTTTAAAAGCGCGCGCACTAATTGCACGACTAACTGGCCAGTAACTACCAAAAATGAGTGTTTCTTCGAACTTACCTTTAAAGAAAACAGCATATACACCTTTGCATATGGAAAGACGTCGTATCGTAATAAATTTTTAACAGTGCTGGTACACTACAGTTCAATGCTTTTAACTGTTGCTGACTAAAGCAAAACGCGTGTAAAATCATTTACAATTTTAGTAAACTTTGCAGGGCTATGCTGCTTTGTTGTTTTCTACACGATGTCACTCATTGGTTTAGTAAGAATTACAAGATACATTGAAGAAAAAGGCAACGACGAAACACAGCACGGAGAACTTGCATATGCAGAAGACTCGCTAAGGTAAGTTATTCGTTATTGCATTTCATTACAAAATTTTTGACAAGAAGTTTATTACAACGTAAGTTGCAGTAGTCAACAGTAGCTAAAATCGAAATATAATTTTTTGCTTTTTATTTTGGAGCTGCGAAGACATATCCCCCTAAAATTTTCGAAACCAAGAGTTGATTCTCCAAGCCTGAATTTCAAGAACAAAGTGGAGGTTTACCAAAATTGAGTTGGTCAAGTCATGCCACTATGGAAGAGCAAATATTATTCACTCTTTTTTTGACCGTAAGTTCAGGCTGAGAACAGACTCAGGGTTTTCAAACACTGTTTAGGAGGTATGTATTTTCAAACTCTATTGGTTGAGATTCGTTGCAACTGCAGCACCAAAGTAAAAACAAAAAATTTATATCAATTTTAGTTATTGTAAACTACCTTAGCAGACTGTAGGTTTCGAGACCGATTTTTTTGGGTTCGTTTCTTCCGCACGGGTATCGGTCGTTTAAAATTGGTCTCAAGACAGAGTAATTTTTTGTAAGTTATAAACAAAATGGTTTCGTGAAGAGGCTAAGTGTTTTCTCGATAAGCTGGTATTTAAAATTCCCACAATTTAGTTTTCTAGTGATCTGTGAATTTCGTAATCGTTTTCTGAAAATCATGGAATTGCAGGATACAAAACTGTATCGTTTTAAAGGGGCAGTTATTCCAAGTTTTTCACTGTTGGGAAAAGCCTAAAATGCATTCTCACCAATTTTGAACTTTCTGTCTTCCGGTTTTCAAAATATTGCGGTTCAAAATTAACAATTTTCTTCTTGCTTTAGTGCTGCCAGTTTTGTGACAGAAGTTTAACTTTTAGAAAGCTGGCCTACATTTACTTCAAAAGCAGCAAATAAACAATTCCGACGTTTGCTCCTTTTTGACGACTCTGCTACAACAAGAAACTTGTAGAAAATTAGGACACACCAGCCAGTTGACCGGTCGAGCGGTAACGCGTTCGCCTCTGCAACGGTAGGTCTGAGGTTCAAATCTCGGGCCGGTCAAATCAAGCACAGCGTTGCCAACGGCTCGCCACTGTTGCGACATTACTTCGAAAGGAGCTGCGTTGCCCGCAGGCGCGATGACGTAAGACGGGCCCCGCCAACTCGTTACACGCTTTGGCGCAACACAGCAAGTATAATGAAAGAGAACATGCAGTAACTTTTTGAAATTTTGTTACTAATTTGCAAACCTGGCAAAATTTCTAAGGGGAAATCTAAGCAGTTATATCTCAGGAACGGAAGGCTGTAGAAAGCTCAAATTTGGTGAAGTTACTCTTCAGATCTGTTAAACTTTTTTGAGATAGAGCAAAAAAATTTCGACTTGAAAGCCCTTTTAGCAAACTTATCTCTGCCGGAAAAAACGTGCGAAAAACCAACTTCAAATTTGGTTTAAGTGAAAATGTACATAAGATGACGTCACGGAGATGTTTTAATGACATAATCACTTCCACTGAAACAATTTATCATCTGACTCAATTTGTATAACCATAAACTAACTTGTGAGCAAATTTGAGCTTAAAAAGTATTTTTCAAACAATCTAAACAAACAAATGATAACGTCAGTTTTCCAGCCTCGGTCTCGAAGCCTAAGTCGAGATCGGTCTCAGAAAAATTTTGTGGTCTCGACTATCATCCCTGTACCTCAGCTTATTAATTCTGTAAGCCAATTTCCGTGTCAGTGTAGAGTATGAATGCACAAACG
The DNA here is from genome assembly GCA_963965965.1 of Trididemnum nubilum. Classification (NCBI taxonomy): domain Eukaryota; kingdom Metazoa; phylum Chordata; class Ascidiacea; order Aplousobranchia; family Didemnidae; genus Trididemnum; species Trididemnum nubilum. The sequence goes on along the minus strand of OZ014481.1, from coordinate 4,873,031 downwards.
ATGACGGCAACCAGAATATTGCTGTAGCTTTTATAGATGTGGAAGTGGTTAATTTTTTGAAAAACCGGAAGCACTTTGATGAAAGAAATCGGAAGCGTATGATTTTTGGAGGAACTGGAAGCTAAAGCAATTTAAAAATAATAATGCCTTTTTACTTTTTCTAAAAACTGAATATTGGTCACCACAAGTATTGAAATAAGATTTAATAATAGTAGTAATTACTTGTACCGAGTATTAATAGGCCTAGAGGTTTGCAATTTGCTCTATACAACTGCTTAAATTCATGGCCATGGTAAGCAGAATATTAATTTTTTGGCGATCTTCGACCTTGAATGCCTCCCTCTACCTACTAGAGGGAGGCATTTTTCACCATCTACGCATGGTCAAAATATGCAAAAACTGGGCCGAAACGTTTCGCAAGATGGCTCAATTTATTGCGTATTTTTAGGCTTAAAGATCAACAACTCGTAAAAACTGATAAAGCAAACAATAAAGCATCAAAAAAGATAAACAGTATCTAGCAGAGATGGCGGTGGTTCTTTGTGCCACTTCGCCTCTTCCGAGGGTTGAGGCCACAACTCCAGAGAGACTCAACGTCTGGCCACACCCAAAGATCTGAGCTACAGGTCAAAGTTACGATCGAGAGTAAGAGACAAAGGGTTGTTTGTGAAGTTGCTCTCCTGGCCCAAAAAAGCACTTGTGCCACTGCCTAAACCCATAGCTTTTTACCTAACTTAGTGTACAATGTATCTGATGCCGCGCACAGATGCAGGGCTATGAGAATCTTAGTTTTAACAAGAGATCACCGATGTGATGTAAAAGCTTTAAAAGATAACACATTTATAGAAGGGTCAGTGCCACTACTCGTGTGGTGTAGGCCAGTTTATCAAAAAAATTTAGAGTTAGCATTTAACAATTTACAGTAAGTAGCAACTTTTAAACTGAAATAATTACTGCATAGCTCGTTGGAATTTTCAATTTCAAACTTTCAAAGACTCAAATTTTAAAAATGGATTCAAAAAAGTAAAATATTGTTCATTTCAAGCAGTATCGGTCGGGTAAAAAAAGTTAAAATTTCATATTAAATCAAATCTTGCATTACACTAGCTGTAAATTATGTAACGTGCAGAGATTAAAAAGCTTGTAACCAGTTTGCGGGGCCCATCTCCGAAGTAGGACATCCTGACGCGACTCATACACGAAAAATTTTTGGAGCTTATTAAAATTAGCACCTTGTTAATAATGGTCGAATTTTTCGATCAGTAACTTGTTATTGTTCTAATGCTTCGATTTTGCGAGAAGAGAAATCACGCTAATTTGGCATGCCGATACTTGCTGCTACACGCAAGTGAACGTGTTACTTTGTCGTTTCGAAGTCATTCAAAGTTAAAAAAGGGATTGCAAAAACTAACAGGAGTTAAAACTAAACAAACTACCCATTGGGTTCAATTCATTAACAAGTTAATTGGATGATTACAAACTATTCTATGTTTTAACTACAGTAGAATTTGCTTATAACGGCACCTCTGGGGGATTTTTAAAACCTGCCGTTATAGCCGAATTTACGTTATAGCCAAACTGCCACAAACCGTCCTAAAACTACTTGTTTGTTCAACATAAAGGCTTATTATGACGCTAGGTTCACATTGTAATGAAAGACAAGAAATCAGGTTAAGCAAAACTCGTGCAGAAATCAAAACCTTGCACAAAAATAGTAAACGTTTATTCAAAAGCCAACTGTCAAGCGCATTGCATCATTTCTTCGCAAACATGTCGGTAATCTTTAGTTGTTTTGGGTTTGACGTGGATTTGGTTATAACATAATGCTCAATTTTCGCTAAACAGCGCAACATTTCATCGCTATCGTCATGACTGTAGACGTGCGAGGTGGATCCGATGTAGACGTGCGAGGTGTGAAATAGTTTGCGCCATAAAGTGTTTTCAACCAGGCCTTGCGTCATAAAAACGAAGTCCAGCCATCGCGCAGTCGGAAAGAAAAACAATAACGCACAGAATTAACACCCGCAATAAAGTTTGGCAGTTTGTGGCAAAGATAATGGCCTACAGTGCCGTTAAAGGCAAAGAAAATTGTCTGGGGGATGGAAAAAGGGTGCCGTTACAGCCAAATTTACGTTATAGGCGATGCCGCTATAGACGAACTGAAATGTACACAAAAGATAGGAATTTTGCCGGGACCAAGAAAAATGTAACGTTATAGGCGAATTTACGTTATAGCCGAAGCCGTTATAACCGAATTCTACTGTATTTTCATTCTTGGCCGTAATTTCAACACAGATTTCAAACGTTGTCTATAGACAAACTTGCTAACATAAAACTAACCATTTTTTTCATAAAAATGCTTGTTAAATTGTAACGTGGTCACTGGTCACCCAATAATAATAGGCAAAAATGATCAATTCTAATCGCTGTATTAATTAATTTCCAATCTGCGGTACTTTACTTTAAACATATAATTCGTGTTAGAGTTGTTTTTTTTCTCTTTAACTTAACCACACAGATTACTACTCATGAAACATCTACGTGGTCGTTTAATAATGACAAAATATATTACTATCAATCGCGGCATTCAGTCATTGTTTGAAACTTATCGCTAACATTTTTACATATTCGATAACTTGCCTTTGGATTTTATCACGATTTTTTTCGCGAAAATACAACTCGCTTTTGAGTTGTATCTGCAAAATAGAGATTCCTATAAAGTTTGCAATTAACGGAAAATATTACACCTACGTCACAATAACCGAACGTTAATCGTTTTAACCAAAAGGCGTAGCGTGGAAGAGAAAAAAAACAAAAAGCGGAGCGATAAAGTTCGGAGCTTTTGGCGTTAGGACACGCGAGGTGAGTTGTCTCGGGCCAGGATGTCGCGGACCGCCAATCTCCGCGTCATGGCAACAGCTGGCAACACAACTTCTTTTGAAGAAAGGTGGCGCGCCGTTGGCAACACTGTGTCCGATTCGACCAGCCAGACATTTGAACCTCAGACCTACCGCTCCACAGACAAACTTAAGTCCCAAAGACTGCATGTAAACGCAGCAGCCTAAACCAGTAAAATTACCACTTTTCTTTACACTATTTGAATTTTCTGCTTCATTCGGAGCATGCTGGAACGTACAATATAGCTTTGATAAATTCAATTACTGTAATTTCGGAAAATGTGAAAGCGGCAAATTTGTTTGGAAGCGGACTCGGAAGTGATTAGTTTTGGGATCACGTCTTTTCGGCGACACCATTTCGGCACCACCTATTTCGTTGCCGGACGTTTTCTGCACAGATCATTTCGGCACCAATTCGGTGCTATTTGACAGATCACTTATTTAGGGTTAGGGCTCTGGGTTAGTAAAAAGCACCGAATATTGGTGCCGAAAACGTCCGCGCCGAAATGGTCGCGCAGAAAAGTCGTGTATCCGGAGCCAGAGATGAAAAATTCTAAGAGTTAGGAAGCAGAAGCGACAATTGAAGAGAAACTGGAAGCGGAAGCACTCAAACAATGACTGCTTCAACATTCTTGGTAGTTTTATTAATAACGCAAATTGCGCAAGTTGGCATTTATAGACCAACTGCATGACTAACTTAATCATAATCAAGTCTAACTTTCCTGGTTCTAACTTACTAAAGGCTGACATATTATCTCCGCTTCCTTTTATTCTCGTCTTTGCGTGTGTTAGTGTTGACGGGGTTCAAAAGGATGGACGATCTCTGAGCACTGCAAACAGAAGAGAAAAGTCAACAAACAGCTCCAGATCAAAACGGTTGGAAGAAAACAAGTTACCGGTCACCAAAACACTCAGTTGAAGAGCAACTAGTAGCAAAACTATCGATTGGTAGATTACAAAAACGGCAAAATAGGCTTTATATGCAAATGAAGCACGGTTGCTTTAGAAATTGCTCTTTGTGTAGTGTACTGCTACTTAACTGCATGGTTACTCACTGAGATATAGTACTTGTTTCGTGCATTGCTCAAATAATACTGCGTAAGTTTCCACAAAAGGTGTCTAGTTGCTTACTACTAGTTGCAGATGTATGTTCGTCTTATGTACCAGTAATACAAACTATCATACCTGCGCAGTGGCGTACCCAGGGAGGGGGGTTTTGGGGTCGAACCCCCCTCTTTTGGAACTCAAAATAAACAACACAATTTTGTTGATATAACGCAGTTTGCAACACTTTGCCATATTTACTTTTCACTAAATAATCACTTAAGTTGTTGTTAATCACTTAAAATGTTGTTTTAGGGCTGTAATTTGATCTTGCAAGATAAGATGTTGTTTTAGGGCTGTAATTTGATCCTGAAAGTAATTACCAAGCAAATGAGATTTTTGCATTTGTTTCAACTACAATATTGCATCTACATTGTTTTAACTACAAGACCCATATATTGTGTAACTATGTGTATAATGGATAATACTATACCCAATTACCAACTTCTGAGCAGAACAGAGCTTGACACTAAAAAAAGACAGACGCCATTCAGTGAAGTCGTCCTTGAGCAGAAAAAACCTACTAAGCCAAATGCACTTTTGCAAAAAAAAGGTATACAAATCCGCTGTTTGAAGACGAAAACCACAACAAAATTGCATTCAAACGTAGAGATTTTTATTCTGCAAACGTATTCAGGAATTTAAAAGCAACTTTTAATAGCGTCAGAGCTATCATTTCCAAATGATTTTTTCTCTATTTTTGCATTAACCTTATAGTATTTTAGGTGATTTTGCAGCATTATACGTCATAATAACAATCCATTGTCTATTTCAGTGTAATCAACCTCTTTATATACCACTGCATTTTAGCTTTTCTTCATTTCAGTGTTGGATGAAAACGTTCAATCTATCTAAAACAGTTTTTTTTTCAAGACAACCCATTACTCAAAGAGTGGGAATTATAGCTCCGACGCTAATGAAAGCTATTTCGAAATTCTGTGCCACGAACAAGCTTTTTGAATTTAAAAACGTATTGATATAAAAAATTTAAGCGAAATTTGCGATCTTTCAGCATTTAAACATATTTTGGACTTGACCAGTAAGTGTGCGGGGGCTGATGGGACTGAGCAAAATTCTTTAAAACTCTTCCAAATCTTAGCAATTTTGCTTTTTCTAATTGCTCTAAAAACGTGCAAAACGTCATCCAAATGGCGTTAAAATGGCTTTTTTTTTGAAAAATTGCAAGAATTGCCAGGTGGCTGGGGGCTTCGAACCCAGGCCCCCATCTTACTACTTTAGCTTTTTCTAGTCGCTCCAAAAACGTGCAAAACGTCATCCAAATGGCATTAAAATGGCTACTTTCTGAAAAATTGCAAGAATTGCCTAGTGGCAAGGGGCTTCGCCCGAAAAATTGCAAGAAAATTTTCCCCTGAAAAATTGCAAGAATTGCCTAGTGGCAAGGGGCTTCGCCCCTTGCCCCTATCTCAGTAATTTAGCTCTTTTTAATTGCTCTTAAAAACGAGCAAAACGTCATCCAAATGGCGCTAAAATGGCTACTTTTTTCTGAAAAATTGCAAGAATTGCCCAGTGGCTGGGGGCTTCGCCCCCAGGCCCCCATAGGAATAAATTGTTACCTTCCACACAATCTTCACAACCACCAACTTTCAAAATCGTTATTGCAAGGTTTTTGAATATACAAATGTTGTAACGATGCAACTATTACTGCGAAACACTGTTTGACTATAAATAAATTAACTACAATTGGGTGCTGATTGCTTTTTGAAAAATTCAACTCCCCATCCCTCTAAAAATTTCTGGGTTCGTCCCTGTACCTGCAGCTCTTCTCAGCAGTTTGTCTTCAACATCTTTGGCATTACTGCTTTTTAAATTGCATGTTTTAATTCGTAAATATATATTTCCCAGACTTGTAATGTGCAATGTAAATATGAAGCGAAAGCACACTTAGTAAAATGCGCATTTAAAATCATCATTTAGGATCCAGTATTATACCCGTCGACGGAATTGACCGGATTTCGTATGATCATTGTCTTTACCACGCTTTGCCCATTTGTTTGAGCACATGTATCCTCTTTCATCAGTCCATTTTTCTTCATTATATTTGCTACTTGTTTTTTTCCACGTTTGTTTCGGTTTTTCACATCCTCTAATACCGCGCACTTCAAATTTTAAAGCCTTCACAACCACATTTTCATCTTCTTTCCTCAAAACATGACCGTACCACCGTACCAACTACTTGCTGTAGCAATTCATCCAAAGACGCCTCTACACCCAACATGTCCATCAACTCCTCGCTCACTTTTTCCAAGATTGACTCTCATCCCTTTGCTTTCAAACGCCTCTCTCCATTCATCAAAGTTCTGTCTCATCTCTTCCCATAGTTCTCCCCAATCAAATCGTCCAAATGAAGAATTTACTTCATCCAGCCTAAAAAAAAGCTCATCCTTCCATTTATGAATTTAACAAAATCAATCGCAATAATTACATAGTATGCACAACAGAGCACTGTTGTTTTTTACCATACTGTATTTCTCCTTTCATTATAAAGCATTCATTAGTTTTTCAACAAAATCATATCTACAAAAATAAAATAAAAACAATATACCGATAAATAGAATCCAAAGACAGTGTAGTGGTTAAAAGTAAGCAGCTAAGAAAGACAAAATCCAATCGAAGAGAGATGTAACCAAACCAAGTTGCATTGCAAACTTGATAGCTATGACTGTGCAAACATTAACAGTTTTAATAGGAAATGCTTAAGAGCAGCAAAGGTAACAAAATATGAAGAAAATTTTATTTGCAAGACTGTTAACGATACTTTTCAGTAGACATCTATAAATTAGAAGCAATATCAGTACTTGTCGCACCCTAAGACAAATTTAACTACATGCACAACATTATAAAATATTGATAAATATGCACTGTAACAAGAGTTTTTTTTTAACATGATAACAATCATTGATGGTGACATTTCTATAGAAATGCAATGGTGAGGTTGCAAGGTCACCACACAGAATTACAGATTCAATTTTACAACTGTTTAATGATTATTGAATACCAAAGATTATAATTTAAAATCATAATTTGCGAATAAAAGTGATAGAATTACTGGAAATAAAACCCAACAACCAAAAAATAACAAAACTGAAAAATTTAGTGTTTTATGGAACATGCATGTCTTCACATTCACAGTAGGAGCCGAAACCCAGTCTAAAAAAATGGTCAGGTTAAGCAAGGATTTGTTTTAAGCCCAACATCAAATCAAATCTTTCATTATACCCATTGTATTACGCCAAAGCGTGTTACGAGTTTGCGGGTTCCATCTCTGCGTCATTGCGCCTAGGCAACAGAGCTGCTCCTTTCGAAGAAATGTTTTAGCAGTGGCAAGCTGTTGGCAACAATGTGTCTGTTTTGACCGACCTGAGATTTGAACCTCAGATTTTTCATTCGAGATAAACGCCTAACCACTCAAACAACTGGCAGGTTTAGCCCAACAAAAAATATAATGATTATTTGACTAATATAACACATTTTGCAACACACTCATAACAATTAGTAGGTTCAAGGCCTGACCTACAGTGTGTAAAATCATAGGCACACAAGCATACACTTAGTCTAAGAACGTTCGGAATGAGCTGACTAACCACAGAACAGTGAACAAGTTGGTTAATATATAGAAAGGATGCACTTGTACACTCACAATTTTACATCCAATGCAGACAAGACTTAAGAGGACTGATATTTTATCTTGTACGTGTTTACAGTATTTTTTCCCACCACTCAATATAGTGCATCTGGATTCTCTTTGTATAAAAAATAAATATCAACCGAACCATGTTCAGTTAAAACTAAATCTGTGTGCTTTATTAAAAAATGAGAACCAATTCCATAAGCTAGACATGGTATCCCAAGATTAATGATTTTCAAAATACGAAAGAACACATCTTCAGATTGTAGATTTTCAAACGGTCTTTTAGTGCAATGGTATTTGATATACGGCCAACAACCAGTTCTTAAAATGTGATAATTGTTTCCATCCACATTCCAGTTAAAATGTGATCTCCCTCTCTGATCATCAATAACAGCTTTGTATTTTATAAAAAATGAAGTCCAATTTGGAAATTGTCGTTTTTGTAAATATAAACTCAAAATTTGCGAAGCTAATGGATGCTTCAAGGCTTTTCCAAACATAACAAAATATCAGAAAATATCAACAGTAACAAATATTTGTCTGGAGTGTTCACTTTACTTTTACGATTTTAACTCACAGAACTTGCATAGATAAAATAACAACTAAATCTGACACAGTAAAAGAATGTCTAAACAAAAGCCGAACACCATTAATTATTGAGCAAGCTTAACTTTGTAACTGCATATGTCTGAATGTGTTGAGTGATTTGAAAAAGTAGCCTATTTAGTGTGGTGTAATGCTGGTAACTTACAAAAGTAATTACTTTGTTGTACTTAAGAGAACTCATTTTTAGTGCCAACACAACATCATCAGATCATACTATTAATTGCTACACCTGACACAATCATGGAAACCAGGGGTCGAAATTAACTTTTTTAATAACTTGTCTATTGGGAAAATAATATCAACAGAATACCTGCTCGAAGAAATCTCAACTTGCTGGAAACAAATAAAGCACAGTAAATTTTGAGCTTGTTTTTTAAAAAGATGCGAAAGAATACTTCATCACAAAGGCAATGATTTCATATAATACTGTGATATACCATGAGAAGATCAAGTTTTAGCGTGCAATGGTAGGATTAAAGTGGAAACTTTTTTAATCTTGCAATACCAAAAATTGATTTTTTGATTGTAATCATTTTAACTGTCATTTTAACAATGATCCATCCAGATGTTTTTTGCTGGAAACATATTTTCAACGGCATATAACTCAGAAAGTGCGCAACTCCATAATGCAGAGGTGGGCACTGGGCAACTACTCATTTCAAAGGAGCATTACCGGTACTCCCACTTTTTAGCAAAAAAAAGGTGCACCACTCCTGCTCCTCAAAATAAAAAGGAGTGAGCTCTCACTTCTTTTGATACCTTAAAAATAATACAATCTAACTTTAATCACATTGTCTAAATTCAGTGATGGCAATGCTTTCCAAAAAATCGGCAAGCATTATGAAAATATGCTATCAACGTTTGGGGAGCAAAGCCCCCCAGAATCCCCATTTACTGTCCCACAACACTGTATATATTACTCACGCCAGAAAAAGCATTCGTTTTAAATGCTCATTTTGTACAGGTTATGAGACAGTAAGCTTTCTATTAGGTCTCAAAATAAACAAAATGAGAATATGAAATATATATTTTTAATTGCTTATTCTAAAGAAAAGCAGTAAGTGCAAGAACAAAGTCAGTGATATACCTTGAAAAAGTGAATGCCCAAACTATAGAGTAAATAACCTACAAACATTCAAAAAGAAACTTGTTGCTTAACAGACAGACATGATGATGATGATACCGGTAGAGTAATTGCAAAAACAAAGAAAACAAACAAATTAACAAATGTAAAACATTACATTAAAACAACATGGCATAATAGTGCGAACATTAATTACATTAAAACAATGTGGCATCATAGTGCGTTGTTCCGAAGCTGATATACATGCAGAACAATATCAATATCCACAAAGCCACAACATACGATGAACATTAAACAGGCAAACAAGCAATCATAAAACAATGTTGCTGATCATAAAAAGTTGTTCTTTGAAGTTATTTTCTTCACCCTTTTTGCCAAGTACACGCTTTCTCTTCCTTCATGCCTCCTTCTCCTTCGTTTCTTTGATTGCTTTGGCCGCAGTCGAGGCCTCTCTGCATTGCCTTTCCTGAAGACAAATTCGCTTCGACTTCAATAAAGCAGTTTGTAGTGCCTTATCTCTACAAGCGAGGATATTAAATTTCTGCAGAGACATCTGTAATATGTCCACTTTTGATATCCCTTTGACAGTACAGTTCGACAGCAGACTTTCCAGAAGTTTTGATGGAGTATTAGGTGGTTTGTATTGCGTTGTTCGTTTCCAGGTCCATTCTGTTACTTTTGACATTAATAATGCCTAAAAGACGACTAAAAGACCATGGAAAATGGACAAAGCTGCGCAAGCAACTCCACACAAACCAGGATACTTTCTAGTTTCTAAGAAAAAAGACCACCAGTTGACAACACCGCTTTTTTCATCTGGTTTCAGGAAAGAATCCACATTGTAACAAAGGATTTCTTGATGAATGTCGCTCTCTGGTGGTATCCAGTTACTTAACGTTTCTTCATTCGCAAGGCATTTCAAATGACCAATGGAATGTCCCCAAGCAAGTGGATCAATAGCAGAAAGAGCTTGCAAGGTGAGGCTGTTCAGAGGTGCTTTGCTTCCACATACTGATCTGCTGCCAAATACCACAAAAGTGCAGTATCAAGAAACTGCGAAATAAATATAGGAGCAGTTTCGCACATTTTGGCAATTTTTTTGGAACTCCTTGAAATCGGTCTTCTGCTCGATATTTCTTGTCCACCTTCTATATTTCCTGACAGGACTGGCTCAGTGACGCTATGTGTAGTAATCACATTGTGAACTAATTCCAAATGCTTTTTTGTTTGTACGTGGGCTATAAGTGCATAAGAACCTTTTCTGCCGTAATTTATCTCTTTTCCCTTGCATAAATTACAAAGCGCAAAGCCAGGATTTTCAATTTTGCAGAAAAGCTGCGACAGAGAAAACACAAGCTCCTGATATTGATATTTACATTTCACTTCGATTTTGAGCCAAGCCCACTTTCACTTATTAGAAACACTTGCTTCTAACCTGGTCAAAGCCAAAGCATCACACTCAGTTAAGACACACATTTCAAACTTTTTTCCGCTCAACTCAACTGTAGTTTGAAATTAACTTGGCTGAACTCTTTCCCTTTTTTGTACTGTATTTTCTCTCACCTACTCTTTTCTATTTTTTCTATTCAACTGTTGTAGTGGGGTTCTCTGGGTCAAGGTATAGTGCGATTTTATATTACATATGACGTCACAACACCGTACTGTTTTATCTGTAGTTGCATGGTCTACTGAGTAACTTGGCATTCTATTTCTACTCTAGCACAGTTAAAAGAGAATTTCAATATTTTTGTTTTTGTCACTCTAAACCGCCGGTGACTTTTAGGCACAACATTTACGAACATGATGTTTAGGTGCCAAGACTTTTATGTGCCTGGACTTTTATGCACTGATACTTTTATGCGCCAGAGGTAAAAAAAATTTTTTGTTTTAAATAACAGTTATTTTCAAAAAAAATTGTTTTAATTTTTCTTTCGAATAAGACATTTTTTCCAAAAAAAAGTTTTTAGACTCATCAGAATAGAGAGCGCAGGATAAGGAGCAGCTATAGGAAAAAGCTGAGCAGTGCTTGGCTGGAAAAAGGTCGATGAGAGAGCGTCATTTATGTACAATCTTTAAGTTGATAGCGAAATCTTTTTGTCGGCAGAGGGTGGGGTTAGAAGTTTTGATAAAAGTGACTTCAAAAGCAGATAGATGGAAGGAGAGCGACAAAACTTTCAAGAAAAATTGATTTCTTATTGTATTTTTTTCATTTTCAATGATGTCACTTTTACCAAAACTTCTAACCCCACCCTCTGCCAACAAAAAGAGTTCGTTCTCAACTTAAAGGTTGTACACAAACGATGCTCTCTCTTTAATTCTTTTCCAGCCAATCACTGTTCGGCTTTGTCCTATAGCCACTCCTTTTTCTGTGCTCTCTATTCTGACAATTCCGCTTCACAAGTGTCAGATGAAAAGTTTCCAAAATAGTACCGTAACATTTTAATCAAAGTAAAACTTTTTGTATGAAAAACATAAAAGCTCTTCATTGAACGAAAACTACCTTTTTGAAAAAAAAAAAAATTAAAAAAATTGCTGCTTTTTTTTTGGAAAAACACTTTTGGAAAAAAGTTTCTTACCACTGGTGTCTAGGTGCCTAATCAGCGGCGTCAGAACATCGTAGACTGTGTTCTAAGCACCACTGTAATTCTGGTAGAATAATGCATCTACTAGCATGTGACTCGCTATGACGAGTTGTCTATCAACACAGATAGAGCCGTTTGTTGTCTATCACTATCAACACAGCGAAATCCATGCTGCAAGCATTAGTAGCGATCTGTAACTAATTAACTAGCCGAAAAGTGGGGTTCATTTTTTGTTCAATAAAACCCCTTTCCTCCCAGAAATAACCCCATAAACCAATATTTGTTGGAATCAACATTAAATTTCACTCAAACTCAGAAAGTGTCGTTGAGTGCACATGGAAAGAAACTCAAGCAGAATACTTTGAATATACCACAAAATATTATTAAAACACAAGAAGTAAATTTGTCGTCTAAAATCAAGTGGCTTAAAGTGGAGTTCATATTTTGCTCAATAGAACTCCTTTTCCCCCAGAAATACCCCTGTAAACCAATATTGGTCGGATCTACATTAAATTTCACGCAAACTCAGAAAGTGTCGTTGAGTGCACATGGAAAGAAAACTCCAGCAAAATGGTTTGAATATACCACAAAATATTATTAAAACACACCAAATAAATTCGACTAAAATCAAGTGGCTTGAAGTGGGGTTCATATTTTGCTCAATAGAACCCCTTTTCCCCAGAAATAACCCCATAAACCAATATCTGTCAGAATCAACATTAAAGTTCACACAAACTCGGAAAGTGTTGTGGAGTGCACACGGAAGGAAACTCCAGTAGAATGCTTTGAATATACCACAAAGTATTATTAAAACACGCTAAATAAAATTGTCGTCTACAATCAAGTGGCTTAAAGCGGGGTTCATATTTTGCTCAATAGAACCCCTTTCGCCCCCCACGCTGAAATACCGCCATAAACCAAGAATTGCCTGAGTCTACGTTAAGTTTACACAAACTCAGAAAGTTTTGTTGAGTGCTCATGGAAAGAAACTCCAGCAGAATTTCTGAGGGAAAAGAGGTTCTATAGAGCAAAATATGGACCCCACTTTAAGCTGCTTGATTTTAGACCACAAATTTTTTTAGCATGTTTTAACCCTTTGAGCGCTGAATTATTTTTTTATGAAAAATAATTTTTTACAACCTATTTTTAAACAGTTCTGTAAGCTTAACCTTTTATTTTATACCCAAACAATGTATATAACATTTGTACCACATAAGTAGAACTATCAAAAAATGTTGTAAAATGTGATCACTGTCACTAAAGTTAGGCTAAGAATACTTTGGTTCACTCCCTGAATCGCTATCAGCTGCTACCATTTCAAAAGCTTAGTTAAGAGTGTAATAATTGTTTTCCATTTCCAAACAGTAACTTCAACCGCAAATATTAGCAAAAACTTCAATGGCAAGCTATAGAACCCAACAGCTCACTGGAAAGCTGATTTCTTAACAAACAAATGATATCTAACTTGGGGGGATTCCCAGTTTCAAAACTAAAGCAATATTGTTTGATATTTGTAGGGTAGTCTTGTCGCAAACATGCGACAGCCGTGCTCAAAGGGTTAATAATACTTTGTGATATATTCAAAGTATTCTGCTGGAGTTTCCTTCCTTGTGCACTCCACAACACTTTCTGAGTTTGCGTGAAATTTAATGTTGATTCCAACAAATCTTGGTTTATGGGGTTATTTCAGGGGGAAAAGGGGTTCTATTGAGCAAAATATGAACCCCATTTTAAGCCGCTTGATTTTAGACGACAAATTTACTTATCATGATTTAATAATATTTTGTGGTATATTTAAAGTATTCTGCCTGAGTTTCCTTCCATGTGCACTCAACGACACTTTCTGAGTTTGCGTGAAATTTAATGATGATTCCAACAAATATTAGTTTACGGGGATATTTCTGGGGGAAAAGGGGTTCTATTGAACAAAATATGAACCCCATTTTAAGCCACTTGATGTTAGATAACAAATTTACTTATCAAGTTTTAATAATATTTTGTAGTATATTTGAAGTATTCTGCTTGAGTTTCTTTCCATGTGCACTCAACGACACTTTCTGAGTTTGCGTGAAATTTAATGATGATTCCAACAAATATTAGTTTACGGGGATATTTCTGGGGGAAAAGGGGTTCTATTGAACAAAATATGAACCCCATTTTAAGCCACTAGATTTTAGATAACAAATTTACTTATCAAGTTTTAATAATATTTTGTAGTATATTTAAAGTATTCTGCTTGAGTTTCTTTCCATGTGCACTCAACAACACTTTCTGAGTTTGCGTGAAATTTAATGTAGATTCCGACAGATATTGGTTTATGGGGTTATTTCTGGGATGAAAGGGGTTCTTTTTAGCAAAATACGAACTCCACTTTTCGGCTAGTTAATTAGTTGCAGATCACTACTAACGCTTGCAACATGGATTTCACTGTGCTGATGGACAATGAATGGCTCTTTTTTTTCTTTTTTCTTCTTGTGATAGCAAGTCTTGTGCTAGTAGATGCATTATTTTGCCAGAATTACATTTACAGTGGTCTGATATTGGCATGCAACAAATTCTGAACTACAACATACTGGTATGCAGAAACTTTGGATACCAAGTTCAGAATTGAATTAAACTGTACAACCTAGACCTTTTTGAATTAACTAGATAGAATTCCTCAAGTTCAGCATAAATAAAATGATGATGCAAGAGCAAAACAATACTGGATGATGCTATAACATGAAACTTTCAATATTTGTTGCTATACTATGCTGGAATTGCCCAGTTGTCTAAGACTAATTGCCATTAAAGAAACTATTTTAATCTGATAAAGCAGCATGGCACACTAAAAGTGCAAATATACATAAATTTAAACTTCATCTGGGTTATTTTCAATGCCAACGTGAATTGCAAAGCATTTGAAGTTGAGCACTGAAAACTTATCAATAATCAGTAAATCTGTAATCTATTTATTTTACGGCTGTAACTTTTTTTCTGTATGTTTTTATGGCAAAGTTCTTTTTAATGGAGATATAAATGTGCTGTTTCTGCAACTTTTAAGCTAAAAACTAGCTTTCTAGCATTTGTGGTTAGTGAGATATGGCAAAATTGACTATTTTAAGCTCGTTCGATCAAATTGCACGACCACTGGAGGGTGCAAGAACTCAAAATTGCGATAGAAGTATTTCATATGGTATTTGGTGCCATATATCAAGACCACTTTTTTTAATTCAAAAATTTGTATTTTTCACTCCACCCTATTCGGCTATAGGTTTCAACCCAAATCTGCTACAGCTTGCTGCACTGACTAGTGACCAACTGACTACCGACAAAACTGTCAATTCATTCATTAGTGGTTATTTTGCTATTGCAATTAACCAATAGGCTACAGAATACTGCAACAATCAACATACCGGTAGGCTAACAGGGTAATTCGAAAGCAATCGCAAATTCATCCATCAAAATTTTTTCTAAATTGCACTTAACAAGGAGCGAGTAGCGTCTTACTATCACAAAAAAAGCATGATCCCAGGCTCCCGTTAACGTTAAGCTACTTATTTTCAAAGGAAAAAGGAGCAAATCTCCCACTATGGTAGGCTACCTCAGACCTGGCGACAGCTCCTAAAAAGAAGCGTGCTCTTTTATTAATGCAAGATGCCACAATTCAGAATAAATTTGAAACAGATATTGAAAACAATAAAAAATGGCCAAAAATTTAAAAAAAAAAAAAGGGAAATAATAACAAAAATTTTAAGGATACAATTCCAAACCAGATCAGTTGTTTCATTGTGCCATTGGCATTCAAATTTTGGAAGTAACATGCCCAAAACGGAAAAAACAAAACACTCCAGGGTTATCCACATAACACAGCGCCATGATATAAATTGTGATTTCCAATAGATTTGCAGTTGTACATATCCAAAAGTTGCATGTCATATATGATATTGCATGTTCCAAATATGATTTAGTACAGTATTATTCAGTTTGCAAGTAATTAGTATATATAAACAGTTTGGCAAAATGCATATGAAACAGAAGAATATTGTTACTGAGGATATTATTGAGTCAATAATATCTGATCAATCAAATAGAAACAAGGCATTTTTAACTTATTTTTAATATATTCAATTCATTCTAATACTGCTCAAAAAGCACTGCCTTTTAGTGGTGCACAAATTTGGAACAACTTACACCCAGAATGGAAGGATTTCTCTTACTACCAATTTAAAAAAACTATCAAATGCTACCTTGTTGCGAATTGTAGCTAAATCCTTGCACCAATCTGCATCATCTAATCTAATGCATTGGTAATGTAGAAGTTTTTTTTTTTTTTGACATTAATTGATTGCTAATTGATCAAAAATATCGATAAATAATTGATTGGTGGTACAGAATTTAACCATAGCTTTAAATAAAACCGGATTCATCTTTTATTGATATCGATCCTCAAAAATTGTGTTTGTTATAATTACTATGTATAAACTGTATAAAGTGTACAGAACTTCTGATGTACGATATTGCTTTTTGTGATGTTGTTGCTTTTATTGGACTGGAGAGACAAGTAGGCTAAAGGCAGTAACGGTGTCTGCAACTAGGCAAGCATTTTGGCTTTATTGTGGTCAATGGTCATCCAATATATCATATTCCAGCATGCGATAAGTTTTATCTTTTACTTTTTGCTGTTGTGTATGGACATGAATAAACATGAATGAATTGTAATTGTGAAAAAACTAAAAATCAAAATCCAAAATACTATGGTGAAGATTCAAAAAAGGCAGAGGCTGCTGTTACGTTACGTAAGAATAAGAAAATCACTATTCTAGCCCTAACCCCAACCCTAAACCTAACCCAAACTCTAACCCTAGGTCTAACCCTAACGTTAATCCTAACCCAAACTCAAAATCTAACCCAAACCCTAACAATAACTTAAAAAACAAAAAAGAGTAAATGAGCAAATGAGCACTGACTCTTTGCTCTCTTATTCTTTTCATGGGCGTTAGGTAATGTAATTAGAGCTCGACCGATATATCGGTCAGCCAATATATATCGGCTGATATCAGGGCCAAGCCGATATATCGTATCGGCTATCTACCACCGATAAAATATTGGCTTAGCATAATCACCTTAAACTGTTTATTTTTGAGAGCAAGCATGACCAATCTTGACTATTAATAGTCAAATCGTTGTATTTTTGGTTTGTTGTTTGTGAATAATACTAAATTGTGACTTGTGTTTGCAATGGTCTTTCTTCAGAGGGGAATTAGAGCTTTTTTTAGGGTCAAGTTAATTGAAATATAGTTACAAAATTTTGTAGTTAATATATCGGTTATCGATAATGGTATCGGCCTAAAAATTTCCAAAATATCGATATCGGTATCGGCCTGAAAAAGTCATATCGGTCATGCTCTAAACGTAATACTAGCCACTTCCTTCAAAAAAACCTCATATGTGCTAATTGTCATAATGGTATATGCAAGTATAGGTAGGAATAGATATTGTATATATAAGTAAAAATCGTACTTAAAACTGATGCATTATGGAGTAAGCATACACACATCATATTAAGCAGTAAGAAAGCTGTAAACAAAACAAAGAAAAAACAAACAAAAAATGAGTAAATTTGAAGTACAGTGCTGATATAATGAATTTGTGATTGTGGTGGTCTAAATTTGTACGTATGCATATGTGGAATACGATTAAAGAGTAGATTTCTTTCAACTTGATTCCATTGCTTTTTGACTTGCCTCCCAAAACCACGCAGAGCAACCAGCATTGCTTTAAGAAGGGCAAAACGAATCTTGGTCCTCAGGTGGCAAATTACATCAGCGTATTTTTCTTTTCTTTTGTTTGCAATCTGTTTGCTCAGCCTATTCAAAAATTTGGTACATTCCCGAGACATTCCTCCTGATATCAGAAAAACAAGAGGAGTAAAAGTTCCTTCATCTACTTGAGTGACTCTTTCTTGATAAGAATCCTTTTTTTCTTTTTCGAGTTGGAGCAGAATGATTTTGAGGGATTTGCTCTCATTTGCTGGGCAGTTTGGAAGTGTAATCCTTATGTCAGCAAAGGACCTATCAAATGGGGACCAGATTCCTCTACCAGACACATCCAGCCTGGCACTTGGTTCCTTGTTTGAGTGTGCCAGAGTTAAATCACCTGGATCAACTGGTATGAGGTGAGGTGAGGTTTGAACGTCACAGCACACTTCCTTCATTATTTCAGCTACAGTATCCCTGATGAGATTGTGTCGCATGATTACATATCCCCCTAGTTTGCAACATCGGTTTACAGCAGAGCTGGGCAGGAACATACTTTAAAGTTAAAAAGCGTACCTTTTTTGGAGTAAGTTTAAGTTTTTGCCCAGCTCTGCTGTAAAGCGGAATTTTTTTGCAAAATGGCCACTAAATATCACAAATAGGCCTATTCTGTATTACATACCCGTTTGTAATATTTCGTGACTATGGTCTGAGATTTCGTCGCCAGCCCAGACTGCCAGAGTCTATCAGTGCCATCCCAGCGCAGCAGAGTAATGCGAAGCTTTAATTTATTGATATAATCTTGACACTTATAATCACTACCTTTACGACTGAACTATTCTTTTACCAGTAACACTAACATCTCAGTGCGTGAGTTTAACCGTAATCCTACAGCTGAATCGAAACTTAAAACTTGAGTTTTTGGCGCAAAACTGAAAACTGTAAAAACTGCTATAGTGTGTGCTGCCAATAAAAATCAGAGTTATTTTTTAAATCATCATTAGATTGGAGGTGAGTTCCGAAAAAGCGCAAAAAGTTGCCCGTTTTGCATTCTGCTATCAGTAAACTATTAATCAAGTAAAAACATAACATATCAAAAAAAGCAAAACCGCAGTTTTAGGCAATGAGATCAATTGTTTACAGTTTGGTTTACCTATAGGTGGGCACAAGTCCGTTAATCGTTAATCCGTTAATAACGAAGCTAACTTTTTCTTGAACTCGTTAATCTGTTAAAAAGTTTTTTCAGGTTAACGGACTAAATGAACTTCCGTTAAGTTCTGTTAACTTCCGTTAAGTTCTTTATCGTTAATATCTTGCATCATTTATTTATCGTACCGGTAAAAACCAGTTTGCACTGGCAACACTTGTTGCGTATTAGCACGAGTTTAATAGAAGAGAGAGAAGAAAAGAGCTCTTTTTTGTGGCAAATAGTAACCTGCAGCCTCATAAGTCTAATTATCGCTGTTCACAATTTCCGAAGATTTTCCGATCGCAGCTTTGTTAATGCATTTGAACGGATTTTTATGTTGAAATTAGATTAGACTATTATGATAAAATGTGACTTCCAACACACGAAAAGACCACCACAGCAATAAATATTTCCTTACAATTAGCTCAACAGCGTCAATACGTGTTCTAGAAGCGAGTGAATACAAAGAAACGTAGATTACACACAAAATGTTAACGAATTAACGGACTTCATTAACTTCCGTTAATTAAAGCTGAAAATAACGGATTAACGTTAGCGAAGGTGTGAAGTTTGTTAACGGACTAGTGGTTAACGAAGCTAACGTTTTGCATTAACTTGCCCACCTATGACTAAAATAAGTGTTTGAGATCGCTAGAAGCAGGGTTTAGGAAATTAGTTTAAAGCATAGGTGGGCACAAGTCCGTTAATTCGTTTATAACGAAGCTAACTTTTTCATTAACTCATTAATCCGTTAAAAAGTTTTTTCATGTTAACGGACTAAATTAACTTCCGACTAAATTACCGCATTATTTTTGAACAATAAAACAATTATTGCGTGAATACGTAGTTTCAGGTGAATATTTGTTAATGTTTACGTATAATTACTTACTCCATTTGGCATAAGCTGCCTGTATGCAGAGATGGGCAAGATTCACCACCTCTTGGTGATCTTCAAGATCAAAGATCACATCACCCAACCACTGTGATCTTGATCTTTAACATTAAGATCGTGATCTTGAAGATCAAGATCACTTTAGTTTTAGTGCTCAAAGAGAGGTAGTGGTGATGAGGGGGGGGGGTAAGCATTAATGTTAACTGCTGTATCAGCATTTACTATCAATGGACAATGGCACTGCTGATTTTGCTAATAGCGTAAAGCATTTGACCTCACATACTTTTTGTAGCTATTTTTCTAGTTTAAATAATCACAAAAACTCTTTTAGTTTACTCTTGCTAGTTTTTTTGGGTATAACAATAACGAAATTCAAAAACAAAATCAAATCAAAAATATCAAATGTTCATTATACTCGCTTAATACCCTTTTTTGGTATTGCGAGTTTGCGGCCCATTTCTGCTTCAAAACGCCACGGGCATAAAATTTAACGTCGCAAACAGATGTGGGGTCGAGGATGCAATGCTCAAGGTCAAGGCCAAGAACACAAAAAAATCCGAGGCCAAGGCCAAGGACAGCCCTTCCGAGGGCAGACCTTCTCGAGGCCAAGGACAGGAATGCTCGAAGCCAAGGCCAAAGACCAAGGACACGGGGGTAGGTGTTCTGTTCTCCAAACAAAAAAAGGTCTTGAAAAAATTTTTCAGGCCATCTAACAATTCAAAAAATAGTGCTGTCGTCGAGCCGAGGACAGAGCAATTTTCGAGGACTTGAGGCTTCAAGGCCAAGGCCAAGGACTTCAAAATGTGTCCTCGAGGACGTCCTCGAGGCTAATGACGTCCTTAAGGACTTCACCTCTGGTAGCAACAGTGACAGGCCATTGGCAACTTATGTTAGATTTGATCGACACGTGAATCGAACCCGGTCTACCGCACAAGATTCGGCATTGAAGCCAGACGCGTCTGCCACTCGGCCATTCTGTCGGTCAAGAACAAAATCCTTTTTCATGACATTGTATATTTTCTGACATTTACATCGTAGATCATATTGGCAGTGAACTAAAACTTTTTTTTTCAAGAACAAAATTATTTTATTTTACTGTCTATGGTCTACGATGTCAATGTCACAAAATAAACAATGTCATGAAATTCAAGAACGTGAATTCCTTTCAGTTGTCTGTGGCATAACCAGAAGACTTGAGCAAAATCAGTTGTTCAAGGTGAGCATTAGAAAGTCGCGTGCGCTTTGGGCCACGTACCATGCCCGCGAACAAAAATAAACTTCCTACAGGTGCACATGAAGAAAACGTGGTGTTCTCGGCGATACTTACCCTACGCGACATTTAAAAATGAAAGTGATCTTGATCTTCAAGATCAAGATCACACAAAAAACTGTAATCTTCAAGATCATGATCAGATCATTAAAATAATGTGATCTTGAAGATCAACATCAGATCACGATCTTGATCTGGAAGATCTCGATCTGATCTGGAAGATTAAGATCGTGCCCATGTCTGCTGGTACATTTCGGTAGAATACGAAAATCGCTATCTTAGTCCTAATCCTATAGCCCTAAACCTAATCCAAACATCAACCTTTACCTTAATTTTGACCCAAACTCAGAATCTTACCTGAACCCTGACGATAATTCATAAAATAAAAACAAGTAAATGAGCCCTTACTCTTGCTTTCTTACAGGAACGACCGACGCTCGCGTCGCGTGTTTTTTGGTTTTTTCTCGGCCATTTTCCAACTAACGAATGCGAAATTTCAAACTTTTGCTTATAACTCGAGAACGGTTTGGTCTAGCAGCATGAAATTTTGACATCAGTTTGAGATTAATGAGTTGTATGTTTGTACAAAATTTCGAGGCAATAGGTCACGTGACTTTAGCTTTAGAGCCCGAAAACCGCCCGCAAGTTTGGCGTAAAAAGCGGTCTCAGTCAAAAACGGCAAAAATTATTTCACATGGTTATATGTCTTGAGATACCCTTTCATCCCAACCAATCCACTTATGGCCGCGATGAGGTTTTTCTTCTTTTTTTTCCTTTTTTTTTCTTCCTAAATTTTGTACGCTCTTCTTCTCTTAAACCAGAAAACATGGAAATTTAATTTTTGTGTAAAGTTGTTGAATGGCAAACGCAATTTTGTCTCCCGAAATTTTTTTGGGCAACTCCCCTGGGAACCCCATCATAATGGGGCCCCAAAAAATCAATTTTTTTAACAGCTCAAGCTAGGGTGCTAGTTTTTTTTGATATCAGCAGATTTTTAACAGACAAATATTTTGACATAGTTTGGGGGTGCCCCCCCCCCCCCCCCCCCGGGTACCACCGAAATAGACCCCCCAAAAATCAAAATTTTGAATGGCTCAAACTAGGGTGCCAGTTTGTTTTGACATCAGCAAATACTTAACAGACAAATATTTTGACATAGTTTGGGGGCACCACATCCCCCCGGAGACCCCCCAAATGGACCCCCCCAAAATCAATTTTTTGAACCACCTAAGTTAGAGAGTCAGTTTGTTTTGATATCTGCAGATACTTAACAGAAAAATATTTTGGCGTAGTTTGGGGGTGCCACCCCCCGGGGACCCCCTTAAATAGACCCCCTAAAAATCAATTTTTTGAGCGGCTTAACTTAGAGTGCCAGTGTTTTATGATATCAGCAGATACTTAACAGACAAATATTTTGACTTAGTTTGGGGGTGCCATCTCCTCGGGGACCCCTCAAATGGACCCCCCAAAAATCAATTTTTTGAACAGCTCAAGCTAGGGTGCCAGTTTGTATTGATATCAGCAAATATCTAACAGACAAATATTTTGGAGTAGTTTGGGGGTGCCACCCCCCAGGGACCCCCCAAATGCACCCCTCAAAAATCAATTTTTTGAATGGCTCAAGCTAGGGTGCCAGTGTTTTATGATATCAGCAGATTTTTAACGGACAAATATTTTGACATAGTTTGGGGGTACCTTTCCAAGAACTACCCTGCCCCAAACAGACCCCCAAAAATCAATTTTTCGAATGGCTAAAGCTGGGAAGCTAATTGCTTTTAATATTATTAAATATTAAACAAATATTTTTCCAAAGTTTAAGGGTACCACTCCCTCGGGAAACCAAAAATTGGACCCCTCCTTAATCAATTTCTTTAAATCACTTGTTAGAAAGCTAATTGTTTTTAATATTAAGTCTCTAAAAAATAAATGTTTTGGCATGGTTAAGAGGTGACACCACTGCCAGGGAACCCCCCAAATACATAGATTCCCCAAATCTTTACTTTTCATTTAAGCTAAAACAGTTTTTTAGTAGATATTTGTGAAACAAAGAATTAAAAATACAAATAGTCGTCTGCTCGAGATAGAAGTTTAGAATTGTTGTTATTAAGAATCAGAGGTGAAGTCCTCGAGGACGTCCTCGAGTACACATTTTCAAGTCCTTGGCCTTGGCGTTGGCCTCGAAGCCTCCAGTCCTTGGCCTTGGCCATGGCCTCGAAGCCTTAGGTCCTCGAAAATTGCCCTGACCTCGGCTCGAGGACAGCACTATTTTTTTAACCGTTGAAATTTTGTTGTAAAACACCAGAAACCTGGCGGAAAATTTGCGAACACCGTTTTTGTTTTTTTCAATTGGAGCATTGCCTCGCCAGCATTGGCGTTTTTTTTCCTTTTTTCTCCTTTTTTTTCTTTTTTTTTTCCTAATTTTTGTACGCTCTTCTTCTTCTAAACCACAAAACATCTAAATCTAACTTTTGTGTAAAGTTGTTGAGCTGCAATTGCAATTTTGTCTTCTGAAATTTTTTGGGGCAACTAAGCCGGGGATCCCCCCAAAACATCAATTTTTGAACGGCTCCAGCTAGGGCACCAGTTTTTTTGATAACAGTACATATTTACCAGACAAATGTTTTGACAAAGTTTGACAAAGTTTGACAAAAGTACCACAACTCCCGGTGACCCCCCAAACAGATCCCCCCAAAAATCAACTTTTTGAACGGCTCAACCTTGGGTGCCAGTATTGTCTGATATCAGCAGATATTGATCAGGCAAATATTTTGACATAACTTGGGGGTACCACACCCCTGGGGGACCTCCATATGGATTCCCCAAAAATCAGTTTTTTGAATGGCCTAACCAGAGGCGTATTTAGGTGGGGGCCATTGGGCCATGGCTCCTTCTTTTGTAAGTAGGGCAGAAGCTTTGATCACATCAGTAGCGTAGCCAGGAAGGGGCGGTTGGGCTATGGCCCCCCCATTGGCATGTCAACCAAAATGCAGAATGGGAAAAACACTACGTTTTTAGCACTTGTGAGACTGTTTTATGCACTGGAGTGGACTATATAGAGATTTAAAACATCTTTTGAAGCATATATTTAGGGGGGGAGGGCTAATTTGTCAAAAATAAAACTAACAAATAAATGAAAACTTTGAAAAATGGTAAGAAATAAGCAATCAAATTTGATGGCAAGTTTAAAAATGCTAAACATAGGTGTCATCAACAAATATACTATAAACTAAGGAATAGGGGTGGGGGAGGGCTATTCACTATTAGTTAAATCTCTTTTCATTAGCCCTCCCCCCAATTATTTTTCTCTATAAAGTGTATGCGAAATAGATTACTCCGAGTGAGTTTTATTGAACTATTCAATTTTTTAATTTACCAGCATCAAACAAGAGAGCTAACATTTTACTATTAGCCACCTCCCAAATAGCCCATTTATGCCACCAGTTTAATCATGTTTGCACTGCCAATTTCTAAGCCACGTTTTAAAAGCATTATTTTTAATCAAAATAGCCCTAAAATAAAGATATTTTTGCAAAAATATGCAAAATTTTCGAGCGCTGGGGGCTCCGCCCCCAGACCCCCAAAACACCTCCTCCATTGCGAATTTCTGGCAACACGCCTGGATCACACAAAGGGTATGTTTTATTCTTTTGTTGTAAGCCTGCACCAAACTCTGGCCAAAAAATCGGACAAAGTTTGAGTGAAGACCTTTTTTTTTATTTTTTTATTTTTTATTTTTTTGCTCTTCACCTGATTTTGGGCAAAAAATTGGTCTGAATTTGGGTGGAACAATTTCTTATTCTGATCTTTGTTCTTCTCAAGTTTTCTGAAGTTCCTGCCCCCCTTTTTCAAAATCCTGCGTACGCTACTGGGACTAACCTAGAATCAGAATCAGAATTTGTTTGTTTAGTCGACATTTCGAGAAAAAAAATACATGAAGTGAAACAAATTTCACCATTACCGAAGAGCAAAAGAGAACAAAAAAATTTCACAATGCGACAAGGAATCGTGAAGGGACGCGAAGTCTTCAAGTCAAACGATTCCCGAAAAAAAATTCAGACGAGAAAATACGCTCGAATTAAATGGTGCTTTCCAGCTATTGGTACATATTTAGGTAAAATAAATACGAGACTTATTCCTCTTAGTAGAGACCACAATGCCCAATCCGTAAGTTCTGGTAATCTAATAAACTACTGAAGTATATTGTAATTTTGAAATGTCCATCGTTTGTGTTCTTTAATGAATTTACGATACGATAGTTGTTTCATTGAATTAGGCAAAGAATTCCATAGTTTAGGTGCCAGTTTTTTTGATAAAAGTAGATATTTAACAGAGAGGTAGTTTGACATGGTTTGGGGGTACCACACCCCCAGGAACCCCCCAAATGGACCCCCCAAAAATCAATTTTTTAAATGGTTTAACCTAGGGTGCCAGACTGCCACTTTTTTTTTGATAACAGTAGATATTTATCACACAAATATTTTGACATAGTTTGAGGGTACTATCCCACTTCGAGAACCCATAAAAATCAATTTTTTGAACGGTTAAATTTTGGGTGCCAGTGTTGTTTGATATCAGTAGATATTTAACAGTCAAATACTTTTACACAGTTTGGGGTATCCCCCTCCCCGGAGACACCCCAAATGGACCCCGAACAATCAAATTTTTGAAAGGTTCAAGCTAGGGTGTTATCAGCAGTTGTTTAAGAGACAAATATTTTGACATACTGTAGTTCCAAGTCCAACGGCTAATTTTTTTATGATCATTGAAGTTTTTTTTGTTATGATCAGTCACTATGTTGTCAATTACATATATATATTGACAATTTTGAAATTCCAAACCCTCTTTTCCCAGAAAATATTTCTAATTAATTTCTTAACGGGAAAGCGACAGTTGTTTTTTTCTGTGAGAATCTCATTATTGAACATGCGTCGGTCGTTCACTGAGATTGCTCTCAGCAAGCTCCCATCTAGTTCAGCCCTGCAAATGCTATCAGTGCGTTGTTGAAAGCGAAATAAAACAGAAAAAGGACAACTCGGTTATGAACAATTAATGTTTATTTCGCTTAACAAAATCAATTTTTGCCGTAAATTATCGCAACGTAACATTAAATCTCTGCGTCATTGCGCCCTGGCAGCACAGCTCCATTCAAAGAAATATTGCAGTGTTGGCGAGCCGTTTTCAACACTGTGTCCGATTTGACCGGCCCGAGATTTAAACCTCTGGCCTCCCGCTCCAGAGACGTGTTACACGCTTCGGCGTAATACCATAGTAATACAGCGAGTAAAGTGAAAGATTTGATTTGAACATGTAAACTAGATATAAAGTCGTATAAAATACAAGTTCACTTAATTCATTTACAGAAGCAGTGGGCTTATAATGGGCCTCTGTATTTATTCCCCACAAATAAACACATTAGACAAATTCACTTGCAGTAGGCTAACACTTTTTGTAAAAACTATTTTACGAGAACACGATTGAGGATCCTTATTTTTGCACATATCTTATTGCCAGGCTCGAGAGTAAAAAAAACAAAACATTTAGACCATAGGAACTAGGCTGCAGTAAACCAATCAGCAAAGCTTGCGGCTCTTTCGTAATTTGGCACTTTTTTGGCATTACTCAGCAATAATCAGGCTCCGAAACCTTCAACCGGTCCGGAAAAATAACATCAAAAGGATTATTTTTTGGATTTCATACCCTTACTTTTAACTGACACAACCAAAATTTATGATTTTCTCACTAGCCGCTGATTTTTATTTGTGACGAAACATTTTGGCTAATTATTTTTGCATTTATGACGAAACATTGACGTTGAAAAATAGTGTCCGAGAAATGGTGACTTGCTGTTCGAGAAGTGGTGACCAGAGGTGGAGTCCTCGAGGACGTCCTTGGCCTCGAGGACATCCTCGAGGACACATTTTGACGTCCTTGGCCTTGGCCTCGAGGCCTCAAGTCCTCGAAAATTGGCCTGTCCTCGGCTCGAGGAACAGAACAGTACAGAACAGCGTTTATTTACAACACACAAAACAGTGATAATTCAGGTTAAACAATCATCGTACATTTGTTACTGATGTATCAATGTGTGATGTAGGGGTAGGAAGGAACTTGAACGTTATTTAATCTCTACCCCTTCAAAATATTTGAATAAAGGCAAACAAATTTTAAAACATTAACAGCCTTGGCCTATTTTGTTGTTGTATACACATTCAAATATCAAATGTAATACTTCCGATGAACACTGCAATGGCGACAAACTTTCTGATTATTTACAACAGTTCAGACGACACATATAAAAAATTAAATTTTGCAATCACAAACAAAAAAAAATCTCGATATAATCTTGAAAAAAATAATCTCAACACAATAAAACCTGAAAACTCCGGTTCTGTATACATTGCAAAGCAAGCTTGCAAAGAGATTGTTGGATACCGACAAATATTGGTCAATATCACAAAAGTGAATTGTATATTCTTACACTTGTATATAAAAAGAACGGTATATACTACACTTATATCCTTTTACTTCAGTTGTTTATTTGCAATAAATAATCTAAGACAAGTTTATTAAATTGACGCAAACGCATTTCATTCTTGATAGTTTGAGGCAGCTGATTCCAAAATTTTGATCCGTTTACAAGTAGACCATTAGAGCAGTTTGATGTTAAAACATTAGACACAAAAAAGTTTTTGTTGTGAGCTTGTCTAGTGTTATATTTGTGCATTGAATTTACAAGAGACACATTTTCTTCTGATTGATTTGTTATTCTTAAAGTTGTATGAAGCTTATGCATGTATTTTAGCATCTCAAACTTGTATAACTCATTTATTTGTAACACAGCTGCATTCTCATATAGTTTTACTAAAGAAGTTCTAAAAGGTAACCCTGTTATGCATCGAAGAGCTCGATTATGAAGTTTGTTTAATCTATCAAGAGTAGATTTGTTGGAATTTCCCCAAAGTACAATGCCATATTGCAATTTGCTTTTTATCAGAGCTTGGTAAACCATTTTTAGGATAGATTTAGAAGTGTAGTCTTTTAGTTTATATAAAATGCCAACTGATTCAGAAATAGAAGATGTCAAGGTTTCGATATGAGGTTTCCAGTTCAGCAAACTATCTATCTGAATGCCTAAATATTTCGTAAATGCTTTCTGTGCTAAGCAGATACCACCTACAGACACCAAATTTTTATATCAGTCTCTTTATTTTTACTGAACATAACGTAGCATGATTTTTTCAGGTTTAAAGTTAGTTTATTTATGCTCAGCCACTTTTCAATGTTATTGATTTCAGTAGCAATAATTTGTTTTAGCAAAGCAGGATTTTTTCAGATGCAAACAAGGCAGTGTCATCAGCAAATAGCAGTGTTTTTAAATTAGTTGCCTTGGGTAGGTCGTTTATATATAACAAAAACAATATAGGGCCTAGTACACTGCCTTGGGGCACACCTGTAGATATTAGAGTAGAATCTGACTTAACCGCATTCACATAAACAAATTGGTGTCGATTAGAAAGGTAATCGGAAAATAAATCGAAAGGGACACCTCTTATGTCGTAGTGATAAAGTTTCTTTTTTAGTATAGCATGATCTACAGTATCAAAGGCTTTTTTTAAGTCAATAAATATACCACATGTGGTTTTATTTATTGCTTTTTGATTTTGCAAGTGGTTGCACAAATCTGCTAAAGCATCATTGGTAGATTTGTTTTCTTGAAATCCATACTGACAAGCTGAAATTATATTGTTCTTGGTTAAAAATTTTACTAAATCCATTTGGAGCAGTTTTTCAAAAATTTTTGAGAAGTGTGGCAGAATGGATATTGGACGATAGTTTGAAGCTGAGAACTTGTCACCATTTTTATGCACTGGTATCACTTTTGCCATTTTCAAAACAGTTGGATAAACACCTATTTCTAAGCATTGGTTGAATAAGTTACTCAGTATAGGAGCAATAAGATGTCTGCTTAATTTTAGTATGTAAATAGCAGAGGTGGAGTCCTCGAGGACGTCCTTGGCCTTGGGGACGTCCTCGAGGACACATTTTGAAGTCCTTGGCCTTGGCGTTGGCCTTGAAGGTCAAGTCCTTGGCTTTGGCCTTGGCCTCGAAGCCTCAAGTCCTCAAAAATCGCCCTGTCCTCGGCTCGAGGACAGCACTATTTTTTTAACCGTTGAAATTTCGTTGGAAAACGCCAGAAACCTCGCAAAAAATTTGCGAGCACCTTTTTTGTTTTCCTCACTTGGAGCATAGGCGTAGCCAAGGGGAGGGGGACAGGGGTCCGCCCCCTCCCCAATTGAAATTTCACCAATGACAAAAATGTGACAAAAAAGCCTATAGTTTCTTCAGTTTCAGTTTCTTTTTAGCATTTTTCGCTTACAACAGTATAACTAACAACAATATTGAAGACCAGGGGTCCGGGTCCCCCTCAATTTAATTTTTGCCAGCCAATTTAAACTTATAACCCGAAGAAAACAAGGAGTTTTTGTCCTAAAAGTTGCTATCTCAGGCCCACATCTAGCCTTTTTGTGAACGTAATGCATTAATCAGGGCCGGATTTACCATAATATGAAGCAGTAGCAGCAATAGCGTAGCCATGGAGGAGGCGGGGGTTATAGCCACCCTCCCCCATTGACCTATCAACCAAAATGCAGAATAAGAAAAATACCACGTTTTTAGCTCTTTTGAGACTGTTTTTTTGCGCTGGAATTGACTAAAAAGTGATTTAAAGCATCATTTGAAACATATATTCAGGGGGGAGGCTAATTGTCAAAAATTGAAGTCACAAATCAATGAAAACTTTGAAAACATACCCGAAAACAAACAATCAAATCTGATCGCTAGTGTAAAAACGCCAAACATAGGTTTTATCAACAAATATATCATAAACTCAGGAATAAGGGGAGGGGGGGCTATTCAGTGTTAGTTAATTACCAATCACTTCTCTCAAATATCTTTCCATTAGCCCTTCCCCCAATTATTTTTTCTGTAAAATATAGATGAAATAGATTACTCTGTGTAAGTTTTATTGAATAATAGGATTTTATGATTTAGCAGCAAGTAAACAAGAGAACTGCAATGTCATCATTAGCCACTTCTCATATAGCCCATTAATGCACCCAGTTGAATCATGTTGGGCTGCCAATTTTTATGCCACGTTCTAAAAGCATTATTTTTTATTAAAATAGCTCTAAAATTAAGTTCATTTCGCAAAAAAATGCAAAAATTTTGAGCGCTGGAGGCTCCGCCCCCAGACCCCAAACCTCCGGCAGCTGGGGGCTTTGCCCCCTAATCCCATTGGCCTCCGGCGACTGGGGGCCCCGCCCCCAGATCCCTAAAACAGCCCCCCTTTGCGAATTTCTGGCTACGCGCCGGAGTACCATCTAGGGACCCCCAGCTAAAATCGTAAGACTTCTTTTGGTCTTCTCCTATATTTGGCAGAAAGATGTTGCGAAAATCTCCAAAGTGCCAGGGGCCTAGCGCAAAGTAAATCCGGCCCGGCAATAACATGGTTAGTTGACGTAACCATCTATTTTACCATTTTTCAATAACAATTCAGTAATTCGCCTCCAACCTCGCCGGTTTTTATGCACAAAATACTTTTTAAAAAAATTAGCCATTGAAAATGCTGATTGAACGAATCGTTGAACTTCAGTTGAGGGTCCTGTGCCCCCTGGCCGAACATGTACTCCTAAAACTGGTTATTTTCATGACAAAACAAAAATTTCCAAGGAAAATCTTCGAGTGGATTATTATTTACTGCTAAAATGTTGCAAGAGACAATGCAACCTTACTTACCCCTACCTGGACCAGATCACTTACAATTAAATTTAACTCCAAAATGCAAGATATTAAGCGTGTTTTAAACTTGAATTGCAAGTAAAAGGAGTAGGCTATTAAATGATTTGATTTTTTCAATTGGCTTTTAAATGTCAAAAATCTAGTGCTTTTAAATGGCTCTGAACACTTGCAAAATGTGATTCAATGGCATTGAAATAGTTTTTTTTTCCAAAAAATTACAAAAAATCGCTCAACGGCTGAGGGCTTCGCACCTTGTCGATCTTCCATCTTACGATATCTTTGTCCCACAAAAACTTCCTCTTTGGAAAAATTTTGATGACGTCATTTCATGTGATTTGTGGTTTAGGCTTACCCAGTACTTAAATTGTAAAATTTTGCATGGGGGGACGCTTTTGCAGCCTTGACCAAACGCATTTGGCATGCGAAAATACTTTAGGAAAGATTACGTAATTCCGTTGCCGAAATTGAACAAACACCAAAAAAAAGAGGTCTTCGCCTAAAATTGAAGTGTTTTTTCGCCAAAATTAGGTAAAGACAAAAAAAAAATGGTCTTCGCCGGAAATTGAAGCAGTTTTTTGCCAAAATTTGGTGAAGAATTAGGCCTTTTTTGTCTGATCATCCAGCGCTCAAATCTCGTTGGGAGGACGCTAAATCTCGATGGGGGACGCGTCCCCCCTACAATTAAGTGCTGGGCTTACCCCAATCAAAAATTCTGGGTACGCCAATAAACTGGAGATCGCCTGAAAAAAAATTTTGAAGACCTTTTTTTTTTTTGGAGAACACTTGCGCCGGTGTCCTTGGTCCTTGGCCTTGGCCTCGAGCATTCCTGTCCTTGGCCTCGAGAGTGTCTGTCCTCGGAAAGGCTGTCCTTGGCCTTAGCCTTGGCCTCGAGCCATGTATCCTCGACTCCTCCTCTGGTGGTGACTTCAACCATCAATCAGTTCTCTAAGAAACCCTGGATAAAAATAAAACATATTAAAGTAGGTTACCAGATGTTTCGATGATGTAATTGATATGGTCAACTGCTTTCCGCTAAAAAAAAAAACGAAAAAAAAGGAGCAAAATTGACAGATAATAATAATAATAATTGAGTGCTTTTTACTGCTTAAGATATAGCCTAGGCTACTGCATCAGTGCGTGCATTAGTGAAAAACTATTACAGACAGTTGCTTAAAGCAGTTAGGCTTGGCAGATAGGTAGTAGACTTGACCACTTTAGTGGACTTATTATGGTAGCAGTATTAAGTACGTAC
Source organism: Trididemnum nubilum (assembly GCA_963965965.1). Classification (NCBI taxonomy): domain Eukaryota; kingdom Metazoa; phylum Chordata; class Ascidiacea; order Aplousobranchia; family Didemnidae; genus Trididemnum; species Trididemnum nubilum. The sequence continues at coordinate 4,840,973 of OZ014481.1, read as the reverse complement.
CAGTAGGCTATGGTACTGGTATTTATACCGGTATAATGTAAAACTGCAGCCTAGCGTGCCGGTATCGCAGATCGTACAGTCTTATGCAATACCTGTACCTTTACTTAAGTTAGTTGGTTGGATGGTCCCTTGTTATTAGGTAGCCTACACCTTACTGCCTTACACTCACTGTACAGGTGTGCAGTTTTAAACTTTGAACTGTAAGAGCAAGCATAAAATGGACAGTTGTAAAAGTTTAGGCTGGTACGGTACATTAGCATATTTTTAGTAGGCTTTGCCTACTGGTAGGCCTGGTACCAGTATGTAGCATACTACCAGTACCAGATGACAGATTGACAGATACGTAGCCTGTAGCGATTAACCAACCCAATCTACCAATTGCCTGATTGCCTGCACTCTTTACTTTTAGCTCAGAGCTGCTAGTGCTACAGTGCAGACTGGCAGAGTGTAGGCTGCTGCTGCCGTAATACTAATACACCACTGAGGCACTGATCAATGTAAGCTTAAAAGTAAGTTCAACTTTGCAAAAATTGCATGGTAGGCTACTATAAAATAGGGTGAATTAGGGATAGTTTTAACTTCCAGTTCCATACTGGCAATTTTTTTCCAATTCATTTCCATTCCATACTAAAATTTTCTTTCATATTCCGTTCCATATACCAAAAAACTTTTAGACTGGAAGCAATGCAACGTACAGTATATTTTGCACCTTTGCATTAGAGTTGAATACTTAAATGACAAGATTATTTATCACTAATACTCGGCATCTATAAATATTTTTCTGGAAATGCGATGCATGAAATCTGGTATGGAATTGGTATGGAATTGGAAGTATTAAAGATTGTCTTCCATTCCATTCTTGAAATCTTCCATTCCATTCTGGCATCTTCCACATTCCATAGGCCTATCAACATTTCCGCTCCATTCCATTTTCCATTCCGTACCATGCCCTACCGGTATCTTATGGTATGTATTCTGTTGTTGAATGATAGGATGTCCTTAAGCTTGGGTCACATGAACAACTATTTTTTTTTACTGGTGTTTGAATTTGCAAAAATTGTCATCTCCCTATTCACCCCTGCCAGTGTGGTGAACCAGAATAGGGACAACAATGTAACTTTCATATATAGGTACCGCCCAGTAAGTTAAGTTTGCCACAAGATGAATGGAGACACTATAGGTTGTGATAGAGGACTTCTTTGTTTAATAAAGTTGCTAGATGTTGGAAAATATGCTATTTATTGGGTGTTAGAAGAAATGCTTTTTTACACATCTATCTGCCTACTGTATCTCTCATATTTCAACTCAGGAGCAGGGAGGCATAGCCCAGCATATTTTAATTTTTGGTGCTCAAGCAAAAATCACGATGCTAGCACCGACATTATTTGTAGAAGCTGCTCGTTTATACTGACATAGAAACAAGCAAATTCAATGGTTGCCAATAAAAGTGAAAATCATGCATTTAAAGCAATGTAAATCATTTAAAAAGCTGCTAATAAAGTTACCAACACACAAAATCATTGTCGTCTTTTTTTCAATTCCAGGACTTCCAGTGCGTCACGACTAATTGGGATAGAGGTACAATTTTTGCTGGATGTGTTTATTGCTATAAAAGTTTTCATCGAATGTTTTTTGCCATTTCCAGTTCATGCCACTTTTTACCATTGGTCTTACGATACATCCAATTGGGTTTTACAAAAATGGCCATTTCTGGAAAGAGTTCTTCCTTGTACTGGTAATCAAAAATGACAAAATTTTCCTTGTGGTATTTTTCATTAACCTTTATGTTTTCTTGAAACTCTGCTACTGCAAGATGCTTTGATGGATTTACATATATGATATTGATTGATACAAAGTTTTTTACAGAAATAACTGTTGAATTTTACGTTTTGGGTGACAAAAAAAGAACTTGTGACGTTCACTTGCCATTTCCAACATCTTATAATACTTTCTTCCATCGGCATCACTTACTTCCACAGTATCCAATTTTTACTATACTCTTCTTCGCAACATTTTTGGAGCGTTTTTATGATAAAAAGTCTGCTCCAGTTGTTTTGCTTCTTCCTGGAGGAACATCAGCTTCTTCCTCTTCTTTTGCATGACATCACTTGTATTGTCACATTGCATTTGTTCCAAAATCTGTAAAAGGAGTCGTCTGCATGAGAAGGTGATGGTTATCACTAGACACAAAAAAAGCAGTCGTTTTTTCCATTATGCAGTAATGACTCTATTCACTCATTCCAAATGAATATGCACTTATAAAAAAGAAACAAAAATTAAAATGTAAAATTGTAAACAAAATTAGTTCACTTGTTTGCTCATTAAAGGAAATTATTCCATGCGTAACATTAAATCCTGAAATGCTTAACAATGTTCAAAATACATTATGGTTGTCTACGGAAACAAAGTTTTTCCCAATTTGAAAAAATCATTGCAAGCACACCCAAAACTTTGATAAACTTGATGAGATCCATTGACAATTTCAAAAATTAATGCACAGTATGCCAATTAACTCTATCATACAGCTCTAAAATAAGAAGTTTATTGTACGAAGTTAAGTGATACTTCTAGAAGGTCAAAAAAATTTTTAATTATCTGTCCGTATTCACCCTGCAGTCCCTATTCACCCCATTTTACAGTATGCATTTAGCAAAAGATACCTACTGTAACGGTATAACAAATCAACAATCACAAAGTGCTTAAACTTGACAGCTCTTAAGATTCTGGATGAAAGCCTGAAGCTACCGGCCAATTGGTCGAGTGGTAACGCGTTTGTCTCTGGAGCAGGAGGTCCATGGTTCAAATCTCGGGTCGGTCAAGTCGAACACAGTAATGCAAACTACTCGCCACTGCTGCGACATGTCTTCGAAAAGAGCTGTGATGCCCGCAGGTACAATGACCTGCAGATGGGTTCCTCAAACTTGTTACATGCTTTGGCGTAAAACAGAGAGTATAATAAAAGATTTGATTTTGATTTGAAGCCTGAAGGTAACCAACCAAGCATGTTATATCTGATATATGCTATACAGTATCAAATAACAGATTAATACTGTAAGTCAGAAGTGTAGCCTAATCTATAAAATCTAATGAAATGGTAGGTACCTATAGTCCCCTACTGATACTGTAGTTCAGTGTGGCTATTACATGCATGCTGCAAAACTGAACACACAATTACGTTTCTTATATATATTCAAATAAACTGAGAAAAACAAGGAAAAAAAACAACAACTCAGGTCAAAAATTGAAGTTTTGTAAATAGTTTTGCACTTAAACTGTAAAATTTTGCATGGAGGGACGGTTTTGAAGCCTTGACCAAACACATTTGGAATGCGAATGAAATTTAGTGGAAATTATGACTCAAGTTGTACTTCTTTCCCCTAAATCAGGTGAAGATCAAATAAAAAAAAAGTCTTCATCGAAAATTGAAAGATATTTATCCCCTAAATCGGATGAAGACCGAAAAAAAAGTTTTTATTGCATTTTGGCACTAAATTCGGCCGCAACTGCTGGGATTTATTTGTGCTAACAGGCACTTTTGCGTCTGATCTTCCAGCGCTGAAATCTCGATGGGAGGATGCTAAATCTCGATAGGGGGATGCTGAATCTTGATGGGGGGTCGTGTCCCCCTTACAATTTAAGTACTGGTTTTGCAAAAGGGGATGATCTTCTTCAGTGGGGTGACTCAGTGGTTTCCAAAAAATTATATTTCTCGTTTGACTTTTATTACAGTAGTTGGGATTGTTTTTAGATTAGAGATAAATTATTGGTTGCCTTACTGGTAGGCCTACTGGTAATAAGACTCATGCTCCTTATATTGCTAGTCTAACTTGACACTTCAACTTTGGTTCAGATAAAAGATCATGATCTAAGATTGCTTAAACCTTACAAAGCACTAACTGACTTACAAAAATTTAAAACCTCACATTCTGACATTTGTTGATGTATTCACTTTTGTTTGTATGTTACTGGCAGTTGCCTTGTAGTCTATGGTATCTGGTAGGGTTTGAATTTTAAATTAGGTAGGCTGCTACTCCCAGCTCCAGACTCAGCAAGACTGTATTTTGTAGCTGCATAATACCAGTTCCAGTATATACTGTATCAGAACTTGGTGCTCTTCGAACCAACCACAGTACAATAGTTTATCATCTCAGTTACCAAGCTAGGTTGTGAATTGTTACCTTATTTGCTGCTTGACTTCATGTGTCCGTCTGTTATTAATTAAAAGTAAAAATGACAGATCATGCTTCAAGAATAATCCAGTGGGATGTTTGGGGAAATGAAACAACGTTATTAGGTGGTTTGACTTTGTTAATTGGTGCTATAATTGGTATTATTGGAGGTGTGCAAGAAGAACGATTTCGTTTTTGGTTCCCAATGGGAATTTATGGACTAATATTTGGTTCAATGATATCCATCATTGAATATCCAAGAGGAAGAAAAATGAAAGGTCATAGTGTTCCAAGATTTGCTCAAATAATTCTGTCAAATTTGATTGTTAAAATACCATTTTTAAAGAATTATTATTATCGAGTTTTAGTTTATGTAGTTGTTTGCATTCCTGCCTGTTTAATAACTCCCACATTTCTCGGTGCAGTTTGTGTGTTTTTTGGCTGTATGATCTACACGGTTGCTGCCAAAAAAGGAGAAACTTGGCATCCAATTAAATTGACCAGCAAAGAACGATCAAATGTTAATGTCCCACCTTCTTATCCTCCACCCCGTCTTCCAAAAACTATTTCATAGAAATAGATGCATTTATTTTCCGAGCCAAGTCAACTGACCGTGACAAACTGACCGCGAACAAACTGACCGCGAAGCAATGATTTCGTTACATGTTTTCGTCACTGATTTCGTCGCAGTGATTTCGTCACAAAGTGAGGGTTTGGGCAAGATGGCTCTGGGGATAGTAAAAATATATTTAGGATCGCCCTTCCCAGCCAATTGGCGTTGTTTGCAGTCAGTTGGTTCGCGGTCAGTTTGTCGCGGTCAGTTGTCGTGGACCCTTTATTTTCTAACTGTCAGACTGCCTTTTAAATGCAAGATGCTGATAGTTTTTTTCATTGTATTGATTACAAATGTATGCATTACAAATTTTTGTATTTAATCATTGATTCAAGTGTATTATAAATGTATGTGTTATAATTTTTGTATTTAGTCATTGGTTCAAGTGTTTATACTGTAGTTTCCTTGTTAGAAATGAATAGCCTTTTAATGTTTAAATGATTATGTTGCTATGTAGCTTGCTTTCTTTTGCTCGAAATTGATTTCAGAAATAAAACTAGAAACCAAAGTTAGCATTTTTCTCTTCATAACAAAAATTGATAAAATAAAGTAGAACGCTAATTATCCAAAATGCCTATTCTTTGAGCATTAATTTAATGAAAGTCATTAGAGCATGACATGTATGAGCAAAAAGCAATTGAAGCAAAAGTGGCTATTCTTCAAGATGCAGCTCTTGATAGTGAAGATGGCTATGAAAGACAAAAAAACATTAAAAGCCAATTAATCCTTTCATTATCCTCGCTATAATACGTTGAAGCATGTGATGAATTTGCGGGGCCCATCTCCGCATCATTGCGCATTCGCAACACAGCCTCTTATGAAGTAATGTGGCAGCGGTGGTGAGTCTTTGGCAGTCTTCCCTCTTAGCTTTTAATGAGTCGGCTTGCAGCCAAAAAATTGGCGATTTTCTGGTAGCAATCAATAAAAAATTCAAAAATGAGTCGGCATGTGTCCAATTAAAACACTGATTCGCTGATAAAAATCGGCTGCATGGTTACATTGGTCCTTGGCAACAATGTGTCAGATTTGACTGGTCAGAGGTTTGGATCTCACACCTCTTGCTCCGGAAACAAACCCTTACCGCTCTAAAGACAAAAAAATGAAATCAGTGATTACTATACTGCTAAAAGTATATATACAATAAAGCACAATGTTTGTGTCAGCAATGTTTTTGTAAGATTGCGTTTCATTTGAGTATATGAACAAATCATTTATATGAACTACCCCTGATCTCAATTAGTTTGGTTAATTGGTGTTTTACTGTATGCTTAAGCCATAGTTTGAACTAAAAAGCTTATTACTTCTAATGTTACAATTTTGCGTCACATTCATAAAATTCATTATTGATTTTTTTGTTTTATTTAAGTCTTGATTGTTTTATTGATTAGTGGTTGAGTGGATAGAGCATCTGCTACTGAAATCGTAGACTCAGGTGTCGATTTTTTGTTGATTCAGTAAATTCCGAGGGGGTGAAACTTTTTTGCGAAGTTTGGTTAAAATGAATAGTTCTTATTTCAGTTCAGAATTTTTCTCCCAAATTCAGGTGAAGATCAAAAAAAAGGTCTATGTCGCATTTTGGTGCTATCTCAGTGCGGAATTTTGGGATTTCTTGTTTACATCTCGATTTTGTAAAATAATTTTATTAAATCTAAATTATGGGGCTTGCTTCTGATTGAAAGCACGTGTTTATTTTGAGTGGGAAGTAGGCATTACCTTCCAAAGAGGTGGCCAGACATATTTTGCCCCCTTCAGTATCAGACCTGAGGGAATGCCATCCTCTTGCCTCCCCAAAATTGATGCCAGTGGACTCAGGTTTGATTCCCAATTGGGTCAAACCAAAGACTGTAAAAGTTAGTATTTACGGTTGCAAGTTGTCTCAATCGTTTTTAAGATGTTGATTAGAATTAAGATTCTAAAATAGAGTGTTTCAATGTGCAAATATTTTGAGGTGTCAGTATTGAAAGGTATTTCTGCCTCCTACTTGCCTGCACAAAGTTTATATTATTCGGATACTGCTTTCAATATTTCAGGTGAAATATTTAGACCAAAGATTTATCAAGCTTCAGCTGGTATGTGGTAATGATACTTTTTGTTTGTTCGTTTTTTAGCATTTTCTTTTCATTTTGCTCTCAGTATTTTTGCGGTTCTTTTTTTCTTTCTGTATTTCATTGTTTTTGAAAATGAACGTAAAATTGCCTGAAAAATAGTTAATTTGGAATATTTAAAGGAGGACTAAAGGCAAAATCAATGGGGGTATTTAAAGTTAAGCGAATCATAGTAGACTATATTGGCATTGACTTCATCCTTTTTGACCCAGCCGCTCCCGAGATATTCCACTTCAAACACAACGTTGGGGTTCTCTAATGTTAAAAATTTTTAATAATTTTTATTGGCAACCCAGATGTTGATAGTCTTAGCATTGCTGGCGACGTCTTCCCAGTTCTAACCTAAAGCAATGCTGCTATTAGGCTACTGCATTAAGTCATTTTGCTGCGCACTAATTAGTTTGCTTTTTTCAGCACAAAAGATCCGATCTGGAAAAATGAGTATATGGTTTGATAGCTTAGCTATCTCTGTAAAAATCAAGCTGTCAGATACCTTTCGGTCTAAATCATAGCCTAGCCTACCAATAAGGTTTTTTTTCTGGGCTACTAAGTACAAACTCATTCCTGATAATAAGACTGGCTAGTACTTGAGTAGGCCTACTATTTGCTTACGATTTTTTGTCTTTGTGACCCTAAAATAATTTTTTCCGTGTAACTTGCAAACAATGACCTACTACTCTAATAACTCTACTAGCCTTACTTTTACTTGTTCTTAGATGTTTGTTGCCTGAGCCATCGTACAGTCTACTCTTTTCTCCGCTTCGGATCTATTCTGCTGACAAAATCAAACTGATCAGTGCACAGGGAATGACTCAATGCTATAGCCTAGTAGCGGCGTTGCTTTAGGTTAGAACAGCAAGGCGTCGCTAACGAAGCTAAGGCTATCAACGTCAGGGTTGCTCATAAAAATTATTAAAATTTATAATTTATTGGAGGCCTCGACATCGTGTTTAAAGTAGAATATCTCTGGAACAGCTGGGTCAAGAAGGATGTAGTCAACGCCAATCTGCTCTTGTGCAATTGGCCTTACTTTAGATACCCCCATTGATTTTGCCTTTAGTCCTCTTTTAAATAATACAGTATAATACAAATAAAAGTTCATTTTAAACAGTTGCTATTGTGATATTGTAGTGTTTATTCCATATCTCTTCTCTCTAGATTATACAGTAAAGTTTGTTTGTGTTATTTTTATTTAAATTATTTACTGTTATTGCATTCCATAATGTTTTATTTTTCTTGTTTTTGAACTTTAGTGTGTATTTGTTTTTTGTTTCTAATTTCTAATTTCTAATTCTAATCTAATTTGTGCTATACATTGTGGTTTGATTGTGGTGGTCATTCTAATTACATTTACATTATTTTGGACTTATAGAAGCAAAATTGCTCTAAATGATAGGACTTCAATTTATGATACTGTGTACTCGTGTATAAGGCGAGGTTTAAAGTTGTATATTTGACTTGGCCTATTGTCTTGTAGATACTGTGAATGATTGTTTCATTTTCGTTGTTTAATAAACTTGGAATCTGTTTTTTGTTATTCATTATTTCAATGCTAATATTAATATGTCCAGTTGTGCTGCTATCTGATGTAATGGGCCTAAAGTGCTTTTCCTTTTTCATCATACATCAACAAGTTTTCTACTTAAGAAGTTTATGGCATATACCTAAGTTCATAAACATAAAAGTTGAAAACTATGAATTGATAGCATTGAGCTTTAATTGCTAATATAATTTTACAAAAATGTATTTTCATAACGTATGAATCATGTTAAACATCGATAACCTTCTCTGAAAATCTTCTATTGAAAGCATAAAGCATGAAGTTACTACTAATTTTTTTTTTTGCGTTTGATCCATTGAATTGTTGTTTTTCTATAATTATTCAACCATTTGCTTGTAAACTGCAACACCCACCTACAATAACTCATTCATTAAGCTTTCATTTGTATGTTATTATCAATAACTTACCATACCAATGTTTTTGTTCATTTAGTTCATGTAGCATAGATTTGTTGCATAGAAATGGATTCAAGTACAGGTATGGAGTTGGGAGATATTGAATTCCCTCCTGAGGTCAAGGATCTGTCTTCTGATATGAATCCTGCAGAGATGGTGAAAGCCTTGAAGGTATGGCACTGTTTGTTTATTTATTTTGTAAACTTAATTTGCTGCTAACCAAAAATATTGCTCGATAATACTGGATCAGACTAGGTTAAAACAAACAAAAAAATGCCTGCCAGTATTGATTGGATGAGATAAATAGTGTCCTCAACAGGTTGTAGAACTGAATAATTAAACAGCTTTTTTTTCTAAAACGAATTTTTTTATTCAATAGCTATAAAAACAAGACTAACATTGTTAAACTTCAATCTGAATGCTTTAAACCAATCACTCTACTCAATTGGATGTGATGCTCAATTATGTTCCTAAAAGTTTTGATCCTATTCAATTCATTTTAAAAATTCACTATTGTTTCAGAAATGCTGTAAATGCTTTTCTGAACTTGAGCAAGATGATGAAGAGAATAAGCGCTTATATCTTCCTTTCTGTCATTACATTGTTCAAGATGAGTTTTTGAAAGAGACTAAAGATGAAAATTGTCAAATCCATATTGGGTGTATTCTGGCTGATGTTTTTAGACTTCATGCTCCAGAAAATCCTTTTCGTTCTGTAGAGAAAGTCAAAGTAAGGTGTTGTTTTTATGAAAGTATTAGGTTTGTAGTCACTGTAGCACAATTTTAAGAGGCATTTAAGTAACATTTTGAACTCTCTGTTGTTTTAGTGTGTCAACTGGGTACTCACATTTTGTCCAACTTAATGTTGCTAAAACTAACAGCTAAGTAGCTTGAAGGTGAAGGGTGGTAATGCATCTTTATTTTTGAAATATCTTATCTTTAAATTAAAATTTGCTGATTAAATGTTCTCTTCTTTTATTGAAGTTTTGTTATTTTCTAGGATATTTTTATGTTTTTGACCAACCAATTGAGGCATCTGAAGGACTCCAAAGGACCTCTGTTTTCCAAAGCGTATCACATTCTGGAGAATGTTGCATCTATAAAGTCGTACAATATTTGCATTGACCTGGATGATGCAGAGGCTACCACTGAGATTTTTTGCTCTTTATTTAAAACTTTTTTCAGCATTGTTAAGTAAGATAATGATGTGTTTTCTGTATGAATTGTCTCACCAATGTTTAATGGATATAGAATGTAGTTAATAAAATTATGGTACGAATTATTTCACTAGTTGTTATTTTTAAGATGCTTCAACAATTAACAAATAGCGGAAATGAACTAAAATTATTTAATTTAAAGTTTTATTAAATTTTGTGTATTATTTTTTCAGTGTAGAAAACCAAAGCTCGCATGTGAAAGCATTGGCCGTGCAATGTGCTTCTTTTGACATTCTTTCTTTTAATCTAGACTGTTTTCTTTTCGTTATGCACTTGGTTTTACTGGTTCTCTGTTGTAGTAGGTGATGTTGCAAAAGAATTGATTTTTCTCTACAACTTGTTCAAAAAATGCTCAATAGCAAAAGGCTAACTTTTAGAGCATGTATGAAATAGGCTGCACATCTTTATCATCTCACCTTAATTATAAAGGTTCAAGATAAACAAAAATTTACAGACTGTTGCAGCCGCAATAAGCAAGAGTGCCTAAACTGCCTATTTGAAAGAGATTCGTGCTTGAATGTTGTTGTACATTTCAGAATAAGTTTTCTTTTTATGTGTAAACGTGAACGTCTCTTGTATCAGATTTCAAAAATTACCACTTTACAGATAGACTTGAGTTCTTCGTTTATGAAGACCAGAAAGGCCAAGTAATGAACAGTTGTTTTGGATTATGAGATGTGCCGTTTGTATCATTCCGCACAGGGGCATGCCATTGTTGTTGAGTCTGCATATGATCATAGACTCGCCAAACCTCTCAGCATCATTTCGAAGTCGATTTAGTTTCATTTCAGGACGGTGTTTCGTTACTTCAATGTTTTACAGCTCTGGGCATGACAAGCAGTTGCGGACTCATATGCTGGATGTGATGGGCTTTGCCATTACCGACGGCGGGGCAGTCCCACAACCGCTACTTGACGTTATCTTGGAGTGCCTACTGGAGAAAACACGAAAGATGAACCCGTCAGCTTATGATCTTGCCCGAGATTTGCTCAAACGGACTTCAAGTATCATGGAGCAATTCCTAATGCTGGTAAGTAATTTTTGCAACAAAGACCCCCGTAATGAATATCGTCAGAAGTTTTGTCGAGATGGTTTGTTTGTATTCTACAGGCAAGTTCCAGATTTCATTGGCGATGCATCCTCAGCAGATACTCGATTACTCGTACTGTGTGAAAATTCTCTTCTTTTTAACAACATACAGCTGTTGTCGCTGGCTCCGCTTACTTAATGTTATTTTCCCAAGTTTATAGAAGTCGTACTACCAACTAATGAATTCTTATCATAATTCCCAAGTGTGAAGAGTTAGGATGAGGAAAAAAGGTGGGCCTGTACTTTACAGCTACGTATGTCCTGTTTGCTGTTAACAGTGTTAAGCTCTGATCTTGTTTTTTCAAATACTGCTTTATTTTTCCTTGGCAGCTTAACATTGTGCGCCATATACTGATATGCTTGTTTATTACTTAGTTTTTCCAAAACGTTATTCTTGCGAACAAGGCTGACTCAAGCAAGCTGGCGTCGAAGTGGCCGAAGTTGATCCCAGAGTTGTACAAGATTACACCGACTTTGCTTCTTAACACGCTACCACAGTTGGAACTGAAGCTAAGGGTAAGATTATGAGTTGTCTTTGCCATTAGACGGCAGAAGAACCTTTAAGGTTTCGGAGTCAAATCGTCATTAATTTTAAAAAATTCTAAGAAACCAGCCTCATTAAAATTATTAAAAACCTAGTATTTATTTTTCAGCGATAAAATTAATTTCGACCCTTGCGGGTCATTGTCAGTTTTCTTTAAATTGTAATTGTTACAGCATCTATATTCACCAAGTGGCCTTGGCGTGGAGACAGCGAAGGGACCTTTCGGTCTTCGAGTTAAGCTGCCACCTGTCTACCACACACGGTGGAGGCTTCACATTGCCCCTTTTATTGCTAAACGTCTAGCAAGGAAGCTGTGAGTACCAATTTTTATAGTCTTTGGTTTGACCTGACCTAGAATTGAACCCGGATCTTCAGTTTCAGTAGCAGATGCTCTATCCACTTGGCCTGTGATTGGTTTAAAACAATTAAAATCAGCTCTAACATTGTAAAACTAGAACTGAACTAGTCAAATTGTGTGTTTGTTTTTGGGTGTATGAGATTATAAATGTGCGGGCGGTAACCTCCGGTAGAATGGAATACACTTGCGTTTGTGTTGCTTCCTGTTGAACGACTTGGTTGTGGGCGCTCAACAGGCTTAGGTGTTTGATGCATTGCCGTTTGCATATTGTAGAAGCTTTTTCGTTCCACTTGTAGTTTTGTTTTAACATTTAGGTTGACGACCCTAAAGAGCGATTGCAAGTCGTAGTTTTGTTGTCGCAAATGTTCTCAGAAAAATCCAGCAACTTAGCGATTGAAAACTCGACTTTGTGGAACTGCTTCCTGGGAAGGTTCAACGACATCGACGCCGAGGTAGCTCAAATATTTAACCGTCTAGTAAATAGAAAGTGTCTACTGCCGAATCGATAGATCTCGGCTCGATTCCCAGTCGGATTAAACCAAAGAATCGAAAATTACTTTCACTGGTACAGCATTCGCGCTTGACGTTCTGAAGTTTTGACTTTTTTGTTTAATAATCATAGTGCATTGCCAACAGGTTATACTAACGGCTAAATTCAAATTGTTACAGCACGATCGTTTATAGTTAGATTCTAGATTCGAACCTAGGTTTTATGTTCTGTCGTTAACACGTTCATTTACCTTATTTGCATCTCACCTTTGTGTTGCGCGTCTTTCATTATTCGCTCGAAAGAAACTTTGCAAAGTTGCCTGAAAGACGCGCCGTTTTGCTTTTTTGTTGATCACTTTGTAGCAATGTTTTAATTCTACTTCAGCAGCTAATTCAGTTTTTAATTTTAAACAGTAGCGTCAAGAGGTTTTTTATTTTGTTGGTGAAAAAATTTAGTTTTCAAGTTTAAGTGTTTTCCGCCCAGCCGGGCAATCCTCGAAAAATCTATGCTGGACTGGTCTTTTTTAATTTGATTTTGTTAATACAAGTTTGCTTTGAATATCCTTTGTTAGCCTCTTGGACCGCAAGACCAGACAGTGAAGACTTAGGCATTCCGCCTAGGACACAGCCTTCAATCTATAACACAAATTTTATACTTCAAGTCGATGTTTAAAGGGGCATTGAAGACTAATTTTCGAATTTTAAATCCAAATTTATAAAAAATAATTGATTAGCAACGTTTTTGTCCCGTTTTTTCATTGTTTGAGGTTAAATAGCTTGAAGGGAAAAGATTTTGAAATAAGGGAAAAAATTCTGCAGGGGCAACACTACATCAAATTTGCATAAGCGATTTCAAAACCAACTTTGCCAAATTATAGGTCTGGGAGTAACGATGTGCCTTTGGCAAGGTTTCTGCTGTGGCTTCGGTACTTAGATGAGTTTTTAAAAATGGAATTCATCTTAGTAGTTTAAATTTGCATCTTTTAGCACAAGCATATTTGATTTAGTGCACTTGGAAGAAAAAATGAAAAGTAGGCCTATTTTTGGCCTAGTTGCTCTTTGTAATGATTAGCGTAAACCAACCTGTACAAATTGCTGTAGGTTAGACTAGACTTTACTGTTTTTTATAATTTCTTAATAGGCTAGGCTTACATACCGTAAGTAATGATTAATGTCATCATTAATAGGCTAAGCTTACATACCGTAAGTAATGATTAATGTCAGCTAGCGTGTAGTAGCCCTAGTAACAGCGACACCAAACGTAGACAAATTTTTTAAAAAGTGAAAGAAATTCTACGAAATAAGGGAAAATATAAATGCAATTATCTTTTGATGTAGTAATTGTAGAATTTTGAAGTTGAGCTCAAAAATTATTTTAAAAATACAAATTTTGTTTCAAATGCAATAAATCAATAAAACTTAGGCTTCAATGCCCCTTTAATGCTGTAGGAATAAGCTTGCTGGTCTTTTGTTATTGTGAAATCAAAATAGGTTCGTGCGACATGCGTGACCTTCTGTCGGGATCTGATCATAAACCACGGACGCGATTCTTCGTTGTCGAAAGAAGTCGCAGCGTTCTTCAAGCCGCGGCGCCATGACACGGAAGAAAATGTGCGAGTCGCTGTGGTGTCGAGCATTCGGGGAATCGCGATGCACGACCTACAACTTGCCTCCGATGAAATGCTCGATTTTTTGAAAGACAGAATCCTGGACAAAAAGGTGATGGGATTGCGATCGTCGCTTTCGTGCTTTCCAGCCAAGAGTTACCTGAGCAGCAGCTAAATTTTTGGACCTCAAATGATGGACTGCTTCGATATGCTCCTAGCCTTTTTTAAAGAAAATTTTGATTTAGTTTAGAAAAACGCTTATTTACTGTACAACATCATTTGAACATGCTCGTGTTTTTTGAACGAAAATATAAGTTTAAATTCCCGGTCGGATCAAACCAAAGACTATAAAAGTTGGTATTCACAGCTTTCCTGCTTGACGTTCAGCATTAAAAGGGACAGTTCAAAGCCTTCACCGTTGGTTGAGCACAGTTGGGCAGGTGGCAGCCTGACTCAAAAAACAAAATGGTTCCTTTGCTGTTTCCTGGCCGAGGCACCTTGGTGAATAAAATGTAATTTCTATTTCTGTTCGACGTTAGAAAACCTTTCAATTACGGAGCGCCTGTTGACATAATAATACTGCGTGTAATAATTTTGAGCAGTGGCGAGTTCGTGAAGCGGTGATACGAGCGATGTCTGACATCTACAAGAAGTACACAGTTGGCGAGAACACATCGAAAATGCTGATTCGAAGACTGTCTTCGTTCAAAAACAGGCTGCTACACATCTACTATCGACAAAACCTTGATGATTGGTGAGTTGCTTTAATTTTTTTTGCCGCATTTTGAGGTAGTGCGACCAAATTTGTTAATGGTAAAATCAACGGATAAATGGATCTAGTACTCCAAAGCAGTGATATTTTCGGGGTCACTACTCACCAATTACGTTTCAGAAAGATTTTGAGGATTACTTAGAAGTTTTGTATTATTGTTCGGAAAAATTCTGGAATGTATCTACAAACTGTTTTCCGTGGTTTACATTGGAGGGTTAGACAATAAAAAAGCTACCCATATAGTAATTTGTAAATCGACTAACGTAGCTCCAATCCTGATGGTTGAGTCAATATTTCGGGTTCAGTCGCCAATTTTTAGGGAGCACTTCATCGTACAATTTGACGTTTTGTTTTGCAGCATGTTATTGGAGCGCGTTCTGGTCAGCAGTCTTGTACCATACTCTCTTTCCAACAAGGACAGAATGAAGCATTTGCTCGAACTTTACACCACAGTAGACGAACGCGCAGTTAAGTAAGTTGTCGTTGGATTATATATTTGCTTTGGCTGTCATTATAATTGATTCTGAGAAAAAGACCTGCTTAATTATTAGTCTGATTGTTACCGTATTGGTCTGGAATGAGTGATCCGAGATTCAAGTCCTAGATCGATTAAATCGGCCGCTGCATTGGCAAACAGCTTGTCACTGCTTAGACAATTTTTTGAAAGAATCATGCTGTATGTATACTATAGCCAAAACCCTAAAGCCCCAATGCTTTAGAGATTAGCCTTGACAACTTCTCAATTCGTTACACTCTTTTCTAGCGTTGATATAGCGAGTAAGTATCTATTTACATGGCCTAAGATTTAGTTCTTAATTGCGTTCCTAATCAGCTTGTGTAGATGAAGAGAGAGGATTACAAACTCTTCGCCCCGCTGCGTACTATTTGGCGCGTGCTGTTGTGGAAATACAACCGCAATTTGAGCTGAGACGGTTACAATAAGTTCTTCTAATATTGCACTAAGTTAACTTTTTCGGTTTACGTTTAACACGAAATCTGAATCTATCCTTTAACGCCATTTTTAGGTCGTTTTTGGAGATCTTGAAGAAACAGAATTACATTAGAACTGCTCTAAAAGACATAGTCACAGCGTTCAATATTGCAGACGTAAGTACTGCAGCAATCTCTTTCTCTAGGTACAGTTCTTGGCGTTTGGACTTGAAAACGTGGTAGTAATTTAAGAAAAAACTTTAGTGCTGAGAACAATGATAATGGAGATATTCTCCCGTTTTGCAGTCTAATTTGCAATTTAGCCGTATGTTACATTTCATGTATATCTGCTATATATTCAGGATTTCAAATTATTTATCGTACATCTCTTGTGTTTTCAATCATCTTAAATTTTTGAAACTACTTCAGGGGATCGTCTGAACTGCGATTTCTGGCCTTTGATTTTCCACTATTTGTACGTATTTCACTGCAATGTAATTGCAGGAAGAGGAACAGAACAAAGCGATCCTGTCAAAAGTAATGGCCGTCGCCGCGCAAATGCCAGGAGGGCTTCAGCACGCGAAGGAGAGCATCAATAAGCTAATCCAAGCTGCCAGACAGGAACCGAAGATCTACCAGTGGCTTACCTACATCGTGGGAGACAAATATTCCTGCCAAAAGGTTGCTGTTGCTGTGGTAAGTAATTGCAATTACAGCTGTATTCATTAAGTTGCTTTCGCCATGAGACAGCAAAGGGACCTTTCAGTCTCGAGCTCAAACTGCCACCTGCCCATTTGTCTGCCGCACATGGTGGAGGCTTCGCACTGTCCCTTGTCTTTGATTTGACCCGACCGGGAATCTAACCCCAGTCTATCGTTTTAGTATCAGACGATTAATCCACTCGATCTCGGATCGGTTAAATTTATGATAGGTTAATGTAATAACACAGCAGCTACCCAAAGGGTAACAAAGTCGCCTGGATGCAATTGCGAGCTTTGTGGCTCAACAGAAACTAAAATAACGGAGAAGCTCAGACTTAATTTCGATCTTTTAGTCAGCAGCATACTATATTTGCTCAAATGGAGACAAAAACAACGGACAAAAGATAACCAAAAAGGTGCGAAAATGACAAATTAATATCTCGATCTTTGAGAGATGATTTGTGTGTATTATTTCATATCATAACTGAGTTAAATACAAAGGCACTGATCAGTGCTAGCATACAACAGCTTCAGTGAAACATTTCTACATTTATCAGTTTCGATTTATCCCAATTTCTGGCTGGTCACTTGGGTGTTGTAAACTATAGAATGCTTTGCAGACTTTATTATCAGCTAAGATGTGGCTGATGCATTTGGTTGTTTTTGACGATCTACGGCATAGGGCGCAGACAAAAGGGCGCCGGACATAATCGCGCAGGACCCAGGGACATAAGGGTGCAAGGACGCAGGGACATATGGCCGCAGAGACGTAACTTTGTAATCTGCGCTAACACTTTCATGCTTCGGAAAATAATTATGTAGTTAAAGAAACGAAATCAGTCAATTTTTCAAATAAATTGCTGCAAGAAAAAACTAAAACAAAAAAATAGATTTCTCTAAACTCTAGATAATGACCGCTACGTGCATTTGTATCGCAGCTAGACAAAAGAATAATTATTATTGTGTGCTTAACAGATTAAGTGCAACCGTAAAATGATTGCGTTTGAGAACAATCGCTGACCTATTCGACGTTTTTATTTAAAAAAAAAAAGAATAAATTTTGAAACCCAACTTACATTTTAACAAAACTCGAACTTAAATTTGAAAAATGCTCAAAAATTAACTTTCAAAATTTAAATTAAATACTCAGTAAAAATTAATCAAGTTCGTTTTTTTTGATTATGTAATTATTTTCCCAAACACGAAAGTGTTAGCGCATGCCGCATATTGCCGATTTACGTCGCTTCGCCCTCGTATCCCTGCGCCCTTATCTCCCTGCTGCCTTAATGTCTGCGCCCTTATGCCTGGTTTCGCGTTTATGATGTGGTGGTGGTGGACTGGTGGTGCCACTCAAACCCTTTAAAGGGATGGGAATGTGGAGAAACTCCGCTGCGACCAAACAATCGGACCATATCACGCAGTCTGATTTCGAGGGAAGAGCCAGCAATGCTATGGAGTTGTTTCCGAATCCTTCCAAAGGAAGTTATATATTGAAGAATTCATTCCCAGTCCATGTAGCTGCGTACACAAATCCCAAATCGTGCACTGGCCGTCCCTCTTGACCTGTTTTCTCCGTTCTCGGATTCGCCACAGTTTCAACACGGTCATCCGTTTTTCTTCAACGGTTGCCATGTTCAAGTTGTTGCAGGCCAGACTTACTACATTACTCGTGTCAATCCCAAGATACAAAGCAGCGACCACCCAACCGTCTTCTTCTGACCAGCGTTGAAGCAATCTGTTTATGGCAGGAAAAACCGTTACTCATTTTAAATCTCCAAAAATCTTTCTTTTAGCATCTCGTGAAGTTAAAGTTTTATGCAATTCCTTAACTGTTTTAAAACCAGTACATTTAATACACAATTTTAAAAGTGGCATAGTCTTCTCAAATAAGTTTTAATCAATTAGAATTTTCGATTTAGTACTTTTAGGAAGCTATCAACAAATTGGAGTTTAATGTTACTAATCCTAAAGTGATCCCTAAAAGTCCTTCGCATACATATTAAGTCCTTGATGCAAGTCAAATCTAAATTCACCTGGTTAAAACTCTGTCGGGCAACGGAGCCTGTAGTTTAGATCTAGTTGTTTTGTGGAAATCTTTCAGGGATAAGGTTTTCCTCGTTTCTACACTTGTAGAGTTCTGTTTTCCGACTGGTGCTTTATTGGATTTTTCTAAATAGTTTTTAAACAAAATGTGATGCAGTTGGCATTTCAGAACCGGTTGTGATGTTGTTCCGGGGCTCCTGGCGATTATTGCCCATTTAAGATCAGTTGTGATGTGTTTTTGACTTATATTTTTATGCTTTGTGGCATGTTGGTTTGAATTTAAAACTTTTTCACAAGTTTAGTTGGAATGCTGAAGAGTTTATTTAACATTTTGATCATATTTGTCAAATATCTTTACCAAAAATCTAGTTAATTTACAATTTTTGCTAAAAATAAAACGCACGAACAAAGATTTTGTTCATGCGCAGCTCTGGACGGCGTTGTTTCGAGCTTTTACCTCTCATCTACAACCCTCGTCACATCTAAACCAATATTATACCCCAGCCACCTCTCGGCCTAACTGGACAAACCCTAATTGCTAGCACAGTGGCAGAGCGTTTAGAGGAAATAATCGATTTTTCACTTGTTGTACTTCATCATTGCTTCGTTGGTTGATGGTTGAAATTGCCACCAAACTGCCAGTGGAAGTCGTTCTGACTTATCGGAAGTCAACCACGAAGGACGTCAAGCTTTTTCAAATATTTTGTTTGTTTTAAAAACTGTAATTCATTCCCGGCATACTGCCTCATCAGTGAACCATCTGCACTAGTTGAAACAAACAAAAAAGAGGCTGGTGCGCGTACGATTTATAAACCAGCCCTAATGGCAAATAATCTGTTAACGCAATTACCTTCGGTCCACAATATTTTTAAGACTGGTACTGGTACACCAAGCTCGTGCAGTTTCTTTACAAGCTCCATTGTTTTCTGTTTTAATTCCAATACAGACAAGAGTTTCTCTTCTAATTCGCTCAGACTAACGCATTGATTTCGCCATAGTAAGAGCGTTAAAGCTATCTTATCCAAAGCGGTTGAGGTTTTGCAGATATCTCCAATTTGTGCATCTTGGGCAATTTCAGCAAACGCTGTTGCTTTGTGATTAAACAAAGAAGCCCATAATTGCTTTGTGTTGTTGGATTTATGGCCTGTTAAAAGAATTAGACATTATTAGTCTGCTTTCAAGTACGCCAAACATTGATGCAATATTTATCAATGTTACAATGCCTTAATAATGTCTGTTTGCTTGCTTATTAAAACTATTAATTGAATGAAATCTCAGAGTAACTTTGGGCTTGGATAGTGGAGGTATTTGTTTGAATTATTTGGTTGATTTTGCCGTGCCTTTTGCTGTCGCTAAGTACTTCATAAAAAAAACGTTTAAATTGATGAACATAAGAGCGAACATAAACTTAAAATTGGCATTTAAGGAGCTTCAAATATTGCTTATTTTTGTGTTGAGGCTCGTTTTCCCCATCTTGCATGGCACTTTTGCCTTCCTCTCAAAAATTCGGACTTCATTTCAGACCAAAACTGTATTTTCTTGTTCACTTTGATAGCTCTTTTGATTAATTCTTCAAGCATAAACAAAAACGAAAAAAATCCAAAACTGAAAAGGTTTCCAGAAATCTGAATGTGGAGAAGGTTGCAAATCATGGGAATGCTGACAAAGCTTAACTTCAACCAAAAACCAAGTCGAACGTTGCTAATTTATCAGCTTGGACTTACTAGGTGTTGGATCCATTGCATTTTTCCATCGCAACAAAAGTCTTGCTAGTATTTTATCATTCAAAGCTTCAACTTCGCACGCTTTCAGGTTTGGCAAACGTTCCGCTTTATAACTTGGATAGAACATTAATCCCTGCAGAAACTAGGCATTAAAATAGAATCAAACACCTCAGCAGATTACCACAGTATTAAAACATTGAAAACTAAAAACCTATAAAACCCAACAGTCTGTTTTATCTTATTCGAATAGAAACTATTTCAGTAAGATTTACCCCTGATAATCCCATTTATTGGGTGAAACAGATTGCTGGGTTTTTAATTCTAAATGTTTTAAAACTGTGCTAACCTGGTGTAATGTTCACTCTTACTCTTCGTTATCTAGCACTTTTTTAAACCCTGATGTCAGCCACAGATCGAATCAGACGCCTTTCAGCAAATTAAAAGTTACAATTCCGGAAAAAAAAGAAGCCTGAATGTAAACTTTTGATTTCAAACGTAAAGTCAGTTTCAAAAACAAGAAACTAAAATGGTCTTATTCAAGTAATAGTACTTTAGTAAGAACAATTTGAGAACCTTAAAACTCTCCCAGCTAACCTATGACTTAATGCCGATGCCATTAGAAGAATAGGAATAGCGTGAAAGGATTATGTGTCAGTTTTTAGACGATCATTGGTAATAAATAAAAAGTTAACATAAAATGGCCGAAAAGACTTTAAAGCACATCAATTCCATCATCAACAACAAAAAAACTAATTATTATTTTCCTAGGTAGGACTTTCACTTTGTTTTATACGCGACTTAATTTTTTTATGACACATAGAAGAGTTTTGGGAATACAACATATTAAGCCTATTTGTGTAAACTTACGTTTTTTTTTATTGATAAACTAACTGCTGGTTGCGGTGGTTTGACATCGATTTTAAAGTATCGTTCAATACTCTCGAAAACCCCATGGAGGGTGATTTTGCTTGCAAGTGCTGGTGTTTTGCTGCTCCCCAATAACAGTGTTTCCCTTGGAAAAACGCATAATTTTCTATTATTGGACGTAAAACTGTACAGTGTTCACACTAATAACTACTCTTTTATCGCATCATATCATGGACTTCAAATGCAATACTATTTTGTTGTGGGGGATACCATTAGGTCCTAACCATGGAGCGATAAGACTAAAATACGTTGGATTTAGGAAGCGGTTTCTCTTGGAAATGGTGTAAACTTGTGCTGTTAATATTGTTTGATAGATGATGAAGTTGTCAAGTTATTAACTCAAAAAGATGATTTAGTTTGATCACACTATAATGTAAATTGATCAAAAATTGATTTATTTGAGTGGAAGCAAAAGAGTTTTCATACTAGTTATTGATTTATTGGTGCAATAATTTTCAAATTAACTTTCTTCAAAGTAACTTTATTAGTATCACTAAGAATTTATAGGCTTACCGTGTAAACAATGGGTTATTTTTGTTGTCCAATATATCAGTCACCATCAGCGTGTACGGCTTGCCCCATACTGTAACTTCTACCGAACCCCAGAGGTAATAGTCCACCTTGAAACTTCCCTTTTCTTCCTCTTTATGTTCAACGATCTCGATTCGGCTCTCTGTTCGTTGTGGCAGAGCTATGGTTTTGTGATCAACTGGGCGACTCTTGCACGGAATTTTCTGGCGCGTGGCAGATGCTGGGTTTAGTCTGATACCGAATTTAGGCGTAAGAGGCACTTTCTTAAGAAGTTCGTCATCTTCTGCTGACTGATTGTGCCTCGTCCGAACTTTGTTATGGTTTTTCGATATTTTTGTTGAGTTTAGTTTTTTTGTGCTCGACAAAGTGCTGACAAGTCTAGCCTCGGCTGTTGCAGTATTTTTCAAACTTGAATTTATGGTCAAATTGCATTCAATCGGAATTTGTGCTTCATTTACCAAATAGTTTTTATCAAACTTGACATTATTGTCTGTTTTTCCGCCGTGTTTTTTTATTTCATCGTCACTTGAATTATTGGCATTTATCTCAGATTTTTGGCCGTTTGTTTGACCTGACGCTAACACCCTTAAATAATCAAAAACGGTTTTTGAATCTTTCGCGGTCTCGAACGCTTTCGACCCAATTGTTTTTGAAGTTGTTGCGAATTTCGCAGCGCCAGTTGCGCTTTTTAAACCCCGCCAGTTTATCGTGTTTTTGTTCGCTTTTGTATGTCCTTGCTCATGCGCGAAACTTATCACTTCATCCCCTATGTCGATAAAAGAATCAACGCTTGTCATGTCATAGTCGTAGTTAACGCTTGACATGTCATAGACGTAGTTGTCATATCATAACGGCAGAGTCTGTAAATTGAAAAAACAACATTGTATCTCACTTTATAACATTTTATAAGTTTAAAAACTGACATTGAAAATGTTTGATGAAGAGGATAAAAAAGAAACATTTATCATTGTCTTGAAATTGCAACACAATTTTGCTCAGAATAGGTTTTTGGCATCAATTACAAACTTTCTACGTCTGCAATTCAATTTGCATAGTCCCATGCTTTGCATACTTTTAATGTATAAGCAGTCACTGTTACCATCTAACCTCTCCCTACAGAGCGTAAGCAATTACTTTTTTCATCTTCCACTTTTTACGGTTTTTGGTGCTCTGCTTGACAAATTGTTTTTGTCTAGTGCTCACCCATTAGCATGCCGTTTTTTTGCTGGAACTTTTTTTTCTAGCATCTGAATCAAAATAGAACTAACTGTGTTCTCAATTTTAACAATCACAAATCATCTGTTGCTTTTTTTCTGTGTTCTTGACTCGCTACATTTGTTTGTTCAGACCTCCATCGCCTTTGTCTACTGCTCTGTTGTTGCCCTTTATGTTGCCACAAGTGTACAGTAGCCTACAGCACACATTATTATTTGATAATCCATTGTTTTCGTTATTGTTTATGCGATAAATTTCCAATTTTTTGTTTGATTTCTTTTTGTTAACCATCTGCTTTTTTTGCATTGCAAGCTTAGCTATTTCGAAATACCATTCTCCTACTAGTAAGTAGTGGCCTACAGTTAAATAGATCAGCAACTACTCACATTAGATGTTTGAAGTACAGTAGTAGCTTTGAAGATCTAAACCAGCAGTAAAGACGATGTAATCAGTGCTCGCAATTCATCAGCCATGGTGCTATAATTGATCATCTATGGAAGTCGTCACCGGCTTTCTTACTACTGTGCGTCAGGGCCACCGAGAGGGAGGGCAGGGGAGTACAATGACCCCGGGGCCCATGGGCTTCAGTTGAGCCATTGGCTTCAGTTGAGCGCAAGAGGGGCCCACCGAAATCAGCATGTGTTTTGAATTTCGGATTTGGAATTTCGGTGAAAAAACCGTTCGAATTTCGGTGAAGACGTTTTTTTTTATTTTGAGATCACCTAATTTCGAGCGAAAAAACCGTTCGAATTTTTTTTTTTTGGAAATCCCCTAATTTCGAGCGAAAAGACCGTTCTGATTTCGAGCGAAAAAACCGTGAAGACTGGAAAAACAGGAGTTCACAACACCGGAAATCCGTCATATTTGATCTGGCCCCGGGCCTACGTTCGGCTCTCGGCGCCCCTGCTCTGCGTGCTTCTTTCGCTGCGTTAACGGCAGTGCGACATAAAGTCAAAGAAATTCCATAAAAAAATATGTAGCTAACTCCAGAAACGAATCCGTTAAACGTCAAGCAGTGAAGCAGGTAATACCTTTTTGCTACGTTCATTTGTCTTGACTGGGAATTGAATCTAATTATGCAGTTTGAGCAACTATGCTTGGTTCAAATGGTTGGTGTAACAATCTTTACTTGCAGAGAGACCTTTTAAAGAAGTTGGAGACTGATGGGGCGACAAAAGCAGTGAAAACGATCTCTCAGCATGTTCTTGAACGAGCTGTCATTGTCCCGGTGCTAATAGACCAGCAATCGTTAAAGTAAGATAGCAATCTTGTTACTTTGATTTTTGAAACAGAAGGTCTGGGTTCTAATCCCGGACCGTTGAAATCATGCCCACAGTATTGTAAATCGATTGCTACCTCTGCGACCTTTTTTGAGATAAAGTTGTGTTTCCCAAAAGTAATGACGCGGAGATGTGCCTCGCGACTCGTTACATGCTTAGGCCTAATACAACGGTTGTGAAAAATCGATTTGAAACTTACAAACCAATACCACTGAACATCCAAAAACGAAATTTCACTTTTTTATTTTCAGGATTTTATTCGATCTTGTGAAGGAGTCCCTCGATGGGGTATCTGATGTGGACGAACTCAACACAGAAGCCTGCCAGGAAAGAAGTATCGAGTTGCTAAAGGTGAGGCAATGTTCACTCTAACTTTTTGGTTAACTGGCTGGTGCCCAAATTTTCTCGAAACAGTTGTGCCGAAAGCTTACAAATACCTTTATGTACCCTAAATTTTGTATCAATCCAGGATTAAAGCATACTAAAAGTAAAATTTCCACAAATTTGTCTACTTTTCTAAAGCTACTGTAGGCAATGTATATCGTATTGCCAAAAATAAATTGTCTTTGATCCAACAAATCGCTAATTGGCTGACAAAATTGGTTAGTGGGAACACTGAGGTGAGCCCTAACTATTTGGTGCTCATAAGCAGGCGTAATGCATTGGTTTGTGGGTAGAAACTACCTTACTCTTGAAGATGTGAGCAGTGAGCAATGGTTAGAACTCCTCGAAACTCAGTATCGATAATAGTCTTCAGGGTTCCCAGAGTTCCGGTTTTTCTGGTATTTCCGGCATTTTGAACTTCAAATCGGCACCTACCGATATTATTCCAAAAATGCACTTTTTTAAAAAGTACCTACCCCCCCCCCCGAGCACCATCTGTCGGAATTTGTTTACATTAGATACATGACGTTTCTCTCTTATTCGCCCGTTTTTTTACGAATTGCTTCACTTATTTCTTTACCGATACATTGTTAGGCAAAGCTAAACATCAAACTTTCTATTGCAAGTTGTTCTTATTGCGTCGCCAGACAAGACAATGAATAATATTTTGTGTATTGCTTTCTGGTGAAATTATAATTGCTAGTGCTTTTTGACGCAATAACAAAAAACTTACGACTGAAAGTTTGATGTTTTCTTTTGTCAAATGACCGCATTCAGTTTGCGCACTGCGCGGGGACGTAGTGCTTTTCGCGCATCAAATCGACAGACTTGACTATGATCATAAAGCACGACACTGTAAATCTGTTTTTTGGACAGTGTAGGGTAAGAGAAAAAAAGAGTAAAATTCGATTGTTGCTAGCGTTTTGCCACGTGCAAACTTTTAGCAATGATTGATGCTTTGATGAGCGATGAAGGAGTTTAACAAGCGATAAACTGGTACCAGAATTTTTATCTGCAGTTTCGATTAGAAATAGATAGCAAAGAAATCACTGTCACAGTTCTGTTTTCAAAGAACTTTTATGACCAGTGAAGAAAAAGTAAGCATTATTTTTTGGATGCCGTTAGGTAAGCTAATAACGGCACAGCTTTTGGTTTGACTAGTTTTCGTCAGCATTGGTAGTAATTTGGCGCTAAGATAAAACAATTATTTTGCTGCAGAATAAAACTGCGGCTTTATGTTGAGTTATGGTGCTTTATGCTGCGGCTGAGTTTTGGTGCCATTCCCTAATTAAGCGGGAGTATCCTTGTCTTGATCATGTGATCAGAGCTGCCTTTACGATCTTTCATGGTCCGCGAATGGAAAGTTCTTTCAGTCTCATGCAAACGATGCTCTCTTCTTCGAAACCCAGCACCCAAATTTCTACATTCAGTGCAATTCAAACAGTAAAGTACCATTTGTGAAATGAAAACTAGAGTTCGATTGAATGATTTGGGCGGAAAGATGCGAGCGCTCCTATCGATAAAATGATGTGTGCCGATATTCGCGCTTTCCACGGCCGCTACCTGCATTCTCTGTCTGAGGCCAGAAGAATGTGCCCTTTACGAACTGTTTTATCTGCGGCACAGTTTGATAGGGCCGTGAAGAGGTAGAAGTCAATGATCGTTGAGAAGGAGATCAGGCGAAAACGAAAGTTGGCCATGCGTGATATCATCGAACATGATAGGAAAAAAAAGAAATAAAATTAAAGAAAGATAGCTTTTTGTTCTTCCATCCATTTTCTTCATCAGCTTTTCCGGAAGGATCATGGGGGCAGCACTTCAAGATTGAGTCGCCGTGCCTCACGGTCCTCTACCACTTTTTCCTTGCTTGCATAAAGTTCTTAAGCTATTCCATACCAGGTCCTGTCTGTGTTATATATATAGCTATATGTACCGGTTGTACCACTCTATAACCTTCCATGATTGGATGTAGCTTCATTGTTTTCGTGCTTGTGCTTCTTTGCTATTTTTTTACGATTATGTGTTGGTTCGTGACGTGGTATCTGCTCTGCGAGTCGTATTACTAATTTTTTCCGAAACGACCGCTGCTTTTGTTCTCGTGCTTGCCGTGAACTCAAATACTTAGTAATTTGTTTTTGTTTTATTTATCATTAAATAGAGCAGTATTTGCATACGAGTGTGACTCTGCAAGGTTACCGTAACTAAGCTGTAAAGTTTAGCTTGTGCTACAGTAGTATCACTTACATATCCGCTTACCGTGTTATCAAGCTTTTTAGTTTGGTCGTTATTAGCTTACGGCACTACCGGATGCTGCATTTTACCATGTAAAACTAAAAACGCCAAAGTCTTTAGTGGGGAGCTTGCAATACTCTCCAGACCTTCTAACTTAATGATAAAGTTATTTTTATCGTTAATAGTATTTTACCACTAATTGTTGCTGTTTTTACAGTAAAGGTGGAATTACGTACCTTACGCTGATTCTCAGAATCGGCCTAGTGTTATTCCGCCGAAAGACTTTTAACAGAGTAGGCCTATCCCAAAGTCAAGTATTTTGAACATTAATCTTCAAAAATCGCTAGCTTCCTCCTCAGCCCTCCCGTTTCCGATTTTGGACTACTTACCTTTTCCGGTTTTTTCATCATTTTTGGCTGGGAGCCCTGACTAGCTTTGACATACATAAACATTAGCTCAACAAACTAAAATTGTTACAGAACCTGTCCATTCTCGCTCCACACCTCTTCTCCACCTCTGAATGTTTCGAGGAACTTCTTGGCTTCCTCCGGAGGACCCAGGAGGAACACGTTGTAATCCAGTCTCTCATCATACTCGAGCATACTGGAAGTGTTGTAGAGGAGCGTTTTGCCGATATCAAATCGTAAGTTGACATGTAAATTGTAGAGAAAATATTTGCGATTTCGGTGCCTGTGGTGCGATTCTCTCGTTCTATAAATTTGAACGTTTCGACATAATGTTACCAATCTACTGTAGCAACAATTCTACGCAAGTAGTTTTTTCTGTTAAAGTAATTTTAACTTCAGACTTATTCGCAAGCGCACCACGGAAAATTTCAAACGCTCATTTTTTGCAGCTTTTAGGCCAACGAAAGCTATTATAGACTGTATTTACGAGCATTTTTCAGCCAAGTAATAATACACAAACGCCCTAAACAATGTGTAAAATCGCAAATTTTGTTCTAGTGTGCTACTTCCGGAGTTAAAGAACAAAGCAAAGACCGGGACACCGACGCAAGTCAAGCATGCAATCTACTGTCTCAACAAATTCGTGTCTGTTCGGGAAACCCCGTTGATGCAGGTTGGTGTTGCTGCCCGGTTGCTCCTGTGGATTGGCTGGGAGAACGTAGCGGGCTGGAGAACCTGAGACCATGCAGGTGGCCTCCACTGATGGTTGCCCCGTTGGACAGGTGTCCCCACTTTTCCTCCCCGAATGAAGCTCGGTCGTTTTGTGCTGGCTAGTCAACTGTCAAAGCTATTTTACTCGTCACTGCGATAAAGCCGCCGACTTAAAACCATTCTCAAAGGTATTTTAGTGCCCCACAACCCTCATGCAAAATTTGGAGCTCCTACAATTTGGTTTACAATTTAATCTTTAATCTCACAATTTTATCTTGCAAAAAAAAAGATAAAAAATCAGCTTTAATTTCAACAAAACATTTGAAATAAATTTCTTCAAATTGTGATTTTTAGCATCGTTGTTTCAGGTTGATAACATTGTTGCAGTTGTTTGGTGTAATATAGCCGACTCTTTTTTAACTTAGTTATTGGATATTGTTTAACAAGACTATGATGGATTTTGTATTTTTTGTGAGACGTTGTTGCAAGCTGTACAGTACATACTTGAATTTGAAATTTCATTATATTACAGTATTTTCAGGATGTACTTATTCCAATACAATTTAGGTTTTCCATTCAATATTCAAGGTAATTCAATACCCAAATAAAGCAATAAATTTGCTTTTTTTTAGGTTTTTGATTTTTGTAAAGATCTGGTGACCTCGGAAAGCCCCAGTTTCGGGAAAATGGAATCAGTATTAACAGCGCTGGGCTGTATCGCAGAAGTGCTGCCGGAGAAGGCAGCAGGACAACTAAGAAGTGTCGTAGCCTCCGTGGTAGTCAAACAGGTAATAACAGCTATTGTTTTTCAAATTAAATTTTTCATTATTCTCGCTGTAATACGCCGAAGAGTGGAGCGATTTGGCAGGGTCCATCTCCGCATCATTGCACCCGGGCAACACAGCTCTGTCGCAGCAGTGGCGATCCGTTGACCGGCCCGAGATTTGAATCTCAGACCTCCCGCTCCGAAGACGAACGCGTTACCGCTCGACCAACTGGCCGGTGATAGAAGCTAAAGTTGTTTGCGCGCATAATTTTAAAGAACAATAATGTGGCGCAAAAAGTGTAATGTTCACAACTTATCTTGCAAAAATTGACATGAAAAAGACAAGTTCTCAAGCTACCTTGCACTGATGCACTTAAAAAAAAACAACCTTATAATCATGAAGAACCTAATACATTTGGTGTCATTTTCAGCTGCCGCTAAGCGTTTTACTCTGATTTCACAATATAGAAGTTATTTTAATTCAAACCAGAAGATTTTGTGCTAAAACTGTCTCCCACGTTCTTTTTTGAAACTTTTATAGGCTTTTGCAATCGCTGATGTATTGTATCACTAAATAATTTACATCAATACGCATTGATTTGCTCAGGTGATAATGAAAACCACAGGCTCAACTTCAGTGACAAAAGGAAAGAAAAAAGAACAAAAATGGTGCGAAAAATTTGAATTAAGCCGAGAGACGAAAACAAAGGTACTGCATGATTGGTTTGTTGCTTAATGTTTTCTGGCTCTTTTACTCTAGATTTCGATTCTTTTTTGAAACTGTGCATAAAGAGCTTTTTACAACGTTTTTCCGAAATCCAAGAGAAAATGCTAGGGAGAGAATAGTATTTTCTTGGATGACATGGAACCTTTGATTGTTTCAAAATAAGGCTTCTTACTTGTCTGGTTAGCACTGAAGATCGAATCCGGCTCCGATGCTCGCTATGCGGGTGACGGTAGCGTGAGTTTTTCAACAACAAAGCTTAAATAAGTCTTTGTACGTCTGGTGTATCTTTCAAATTCTGTGGTTTTATGTGTGATTGGTACAGTAATTGCAGCTCTGAGAAATCATACCTAACAATTTCTGAAATCACCGACTCAAGCGGTCCTGTAACTTGAAACATATTTCCAGATCGCCGGTATGAAATGTATCGTTCGATGGCTGCACGGTTTACGTTCAAATGATTGCGATTGCTGTGGCTCAACTTTGCGGTTGCTGCAGCATACGCTCCATAATGAAGGAGACCTCATGAAGAGTGGATCCATTCCCAAGGTATGTGAACGGAATCGACCGGAGTGTTGTAAATCCATTTGTTGCATGTTTTCCGTGTTTGCACAAGTGTTGCTTTATTTGAGCGTTTTTTTTTGCCAGTCATATATGCTTCTCCAACGTACTTGATCCAAAGATGATGTCTATGGCTCTCCATACTCAGTTTTTGTGCCAGAGCACCTATGCGTTAGTTTCAGAGCACAAATGCTTGTCCCACACCTTACTTAATATTTATAGTGCAGACCCTAACATTTAATTGTATTATCACTTAACTTAGCAATTTTCAGGCTGACATGGCCCACTTGCGTCTCCAGGCGGCTTATTGCGTGTTAAAAATTGCCCGGGTGGTGGAGTACAAAGATCTGTTTAAACCTGAGATATACCAAGAGCTAGCGATGCTTGTTAATGTAAGTACGGAACCACTTTATAAAAATTATTAGTAAATGTAATTAAGATAGTCGAGTGGTTAAGAACATTTTGAATTTTTAGCAGCATGCGTTAACCATTACGAAAAAAAGGAACTTTTGAATTGCTTTATCTATCGTTTTTTTTGTTTTTTGTATTTAATTTTTTGTACCGAAGAAAGTATACTCGGACGTGTTTCGTATAGCCGGGATATCGGAAGCAAATTAAGTGATATTTCGGCTAACTTGACTTTTGCGACATACGTAGAGGTTGGACCAAAAGTAGGACACTGCATCACAATCTCAATTCTTTAAAAATTTTATTTACGTTCTAAGCAGCACATTCCAAAGCGCTTCACATTACATGCTAAGTACCAGGAAGTGAAATATGACTTGAAATGAAGCATGTACCACAAATAAGTTGGAAAAAAATCGTGTAACCTTTTGAGTTATTTTTTTTTGACTTTCGAGCGATAACCGTTTAAGCGATAACTTTCGAGCGATAACCGTATAACTACTTATGGGCCATCATGTATATTGATTGAAAAAAGAGCCCGCTAAACAAAAGCTTAAATTTTTATTCTTTTCCTTCGACTTTTGAATGATTTAGGACTCGGTGTTGGATGTGCGGAAGAACTTCCTCACCAAGTTGTACAAAAGCCTGTTCAAATTCCAAATCCACGTCTCCTTCCTCTCGCTCTTCGCTATGGTGGCACAGGTTTGTATGGAGCGGTGCTTAATTCATTCATGCTTGTGATCCTTGCATTCTGTGCCTGTCTATCCACACAGCGCTGAATGCCTTTCTTCTGATCTGTTTGCAAGCCTTTCTTCAGGCTAGGCCACCACAATAGGTAGGCTGCTTACTTGCTTAGCCCTTTGGGCGTTGCTGTGAAGCAGCTTCATGATAATACTTTAAGTGTAAAATTGCAAGCATACCACTTTTTGTTTTTATCTTAACCACCTATACCTTGTAATAGTAATTGGATAGGTTGCTCATCGTGCGTGAGTTGCGCTTGTTCAAAATAATCACGAAGCTGTTTGGGTTTTGAAATATTCGGAGCGAAAAGTTGGAAGATAAAAAGCACGGAAATTTCAAAATTGTGTTTGCGGGGAATAGCTTAGCTTTCTTACAAAACCGTAAACACAGAAGTTAATGTAATGCCATAATTGTTTAGGAGACGCTAAAAGAGCAGAGGGACCAAGGGACGTTTTTATACCATCAGCTCATTAAGAGGAATCGTGAATTCAGCAAAATGAACCAACTTAGAAGCAGTAAGTTTATCGTATTTATTTGCCAAGTTTTCTTGATCAAAAGGCAGCGAAGGAATCTTTCAGCGGTCGATTGAAGCTGCCACCTGTCTACCACAATATTCTTGAGGCTTCACACTGTCAAATTTTGCACTGAATATCAAACAGAGAAAGCTATAAATGCAAATATTCAAGTCTTAAATTTGACCGGACCACGATGCTATCCCAGGTTTACTAATTCAGTAGCAAACGCTGTATGAGTCTGTCTACACGCCCAACTGGTCTCTTCGGCCGCGTTTACGTATAGGTTTGACAGTTAGGTTTCACATCAGGTAATCAGACCTGTCGCGTTTACACATGACAAAAGAAGTCATTTACACATAGCGGTTTTGACGACGAAGTCAAAAGTAGCAAAAACTAGTTTTCAAACCCAGTTTTGAAACCTACGTTTTTTGAGGTTTTCAAACCTTAAGCGCATTTAAAGAAGTGCGGTAAATGACTAAAAAACAAAATCCAGGCAAAACTAAAGAGTGCTTTGCCCAATTCGAGCGCTGCAG
The DNA here is from genome assembly GCA_963965965.1 of Trididemnum nubilum. Lineage (NCBI taxonomy): Eukaryota > Metazoa > Chordata > Ascidiacea > Aplousobranchia > Didemnidae > Trididemnum > Trididemnum nubilum. Next base: position 4,808,725 of record OZ014481.1, on the reverse strand, counting down.
CTACTTTCGCGACTTAGCTTAGTCCCACGCAATACACATCATGTGATCGAAGTTTTGTGTCCAAGGGTTTGCACAAAGAAGTTTGACACTTTGCGTCGCTAAACCAGAAGTGAAAACCGCTTGGAAAATAAAGTTGCTAAACCTGGTTTCACGATGTGAAAACTCGTTTACATATGGCTGAAGTTTCGTACCTGGTCACGAAAACCGCTGTGTAAACGCAGCCTAATTCAACCAAACTGGGTTACTGATTCAGTAGCAGACGCACTTTATACTGTAAGTCTTCATGAGCGAACTAGTAGTTGATTTGTTTGACGAAATATCGACCATCGTTTTGCAGGTTACCTCAACACAATGATGCCGGAGTATATGCTTCCATTCCTCATCTACCTGCTAGCTAATGATCCGGATTTCTTGGAAGGAATCTCAAAGCGGAGTCTAGCCAGAATAAAGGAGTAAGTAACCGGACCTGCCAAAGCGTTTGCAATAAACTACTATTGTACTTACATTGTTTTTACACGTTAAGTAATCTTGTGAAATTCTATGCAATAAATTTTTGACCAAAGTATATGTAGGCTTAAAAAAAATTACTTGACAAGTAAATAGCAGTAGTTACGGTAACGATGCGTCGTGAGCTAGCTTTTTCCTTCTATGTAATCGCAAACTTTGCTTGTGCTAATAGACGAAGAAATACAGATGCTATCTAATGCCTCGAAACATATAAAATCAGATTCTGTACTTGCGACTTAAAACTTGTCATGTTTCTATGCAGTTGTATTCACTTTATTCTCGATCCGCTGCTGACAAAAGATCATCCGGAGAGCTTCGGATTCATCAAGAGATTGGCCGAGAATTTGAAAAGAACGAAGATCGCGGAGAAGCCTGACGACACGCAGAGGAACGAGGTATAAAGTTTTGGCTGTACACTATACAACACACATACAGTGATTTGTGAAGCAACGTTAAAATGAGAGACTTTCGCTTTTCATACCTTCATACCAAAATAGCTCAGTGAAATGAAAACTTATAATGTCCGCTAGCACTATATTTTCCATTTTAATGGACAAATCACGATTAAATTAATCGTTTGATGAGTAAGGTTGAATGAATTGCGCATGAAAAATGATGTCTCTTACGATTATGAAAAATGAGATGGCAGAAATTTATTTTAAATCTCTCTTAACACTATGCAATCGAATACCTCCACTTATTTGTCTTTGGAACGAAAATCATGGGCTGTTGTCTTTGTTTCATACGCTGTGCGAAGTGCATTATCAGTTTAAAAAGTAGTGGTGGAGAAGCTTTTAACAATTATAACATTTACTGTGCCCGGGCTTCAAAAAGGATTGTTTTACTCAAAATTCTTCTCTATATTTTCAGAACGTGTATGCTGTATGCGATCTGACCGTCCAACACCTCCTGCTGAAGTCTGGACACCTTGCTGTAGCGCTAATAGAGCCAACAGACAAAGCAGTAGCCAAGTTCATTCCTGCCCGATTGTTCACTCCTGTAAGTACAAAAATAGCTTTTGTTTTGCCCCCATTCCATATTTTTTGTTGATCAGAACTCAGCCAGGGTTTCCAACAGTTGATTTTCAAACAGAGATTGGATGTTGCCAGCAGCCCCGGATTTCTGAGCACTCAACCTCAGATCGCCACTATGCTTGTTTTGGGGCCTTGCAGCTTTTTGAATTCGGGATGCTCTTCTTGTTGATACCATTAGTGCTTTTGACGAGAACCGAACCTGGATTTGTTAATCTGTTTGTGTCAAAGCACAGCGGCAATAATGCAATAAGTAGGATCAAATTGCACGAGCACATAAACTATACTATAATATTAAACAAAACTCTGTGATGGGACGAATTCTTCCTAAAGCTTCCCGCATTTAGCCTTCAGGTTAGAAAGACCTCGGAGGATTTAAATTCAACAACATTTTCCAAAATGGCCATTGAAGGGGCTTGAAATTCATGCAGTTTTGTTTTTTCAGCCAAGTGGTCCTGAGAACAACAAGATCTACCTACCAAGAGAGTTTTACGCCAACGTCAAGCAACTACCCACTGTAACAGCTGTCGGCAGCGATCGCATGAGAAGAAACCTCACAAGCCCAACTCGGTAAGAATTCCTGCGTTTGGGCGGAATAATTTTTAGCCAGAAAAAGTTACGATCAATGACCATTCAACATTCCTACCGTTTTGCGCCTTGATGTGTAATGAGTTGCTGGGTCTATCTCATTGTACTTGGGATAATACAGCGTCTTTCCAAAAATGGAGCAGCAATGAAAACCGAGCAGATTCTCGATTAAGGGCGTATTCTCAGTTATGGTTTAGTTTTGCTTACCCGTGTTTGTTTTTGCTATACAGTGCCATTTTTATAGAAGGTTTAGGCTATTTGTGATCAAACGGTTATCGATTATAGTAGAAGATGCTTTACTACCTAACCTACTTTATGTTTCTAAAGATTATGAGTTGTGGGCGATACACCTGTAGATATAGTACGATAGTAGTATAATGATATCGGTTACCAGTTGGGCCCACTGGTGTAATATAACTTACTGTGATATTGGATACTATGGATAGGTTATGTAAAATGCTGTTGCAGCAGATGAATACTTCTCTAGAACAATCTAGCAATTTGTGACATAAATTGGTTTATTTTGTAGTGAACTGAAAGTGAAGGTGGCGAGCAAGAAAGCGTTAAAGCCTAGTCTGAAAATATTCGGAGGAGACACAGTGGATGCTAAAATGAGGTTATGATTAACAGCAGAAAAATCCTTCAAATTTGACTTATTTATGCTGACTGGTTGAGGTTGGCTTAGAGCATTACCAATGTGTTGTTATGATCATTCAATATTCTTGCCGTTTTACTTTCAAATTAGATGAAGTGCATAAGATCAACATAGACATGCCTAAAAAGTTAGCTTCCGATATGTTGGTAAACTGCTGCAAAATAGAACATAGCAAAAATGCCATGGTTTATCGGGTAAAGTTATAGAGAAGCTACGTAAATAGAAATCTTGAGAAAAAGAATATACTGTACTGTAGAAAGTCAGATACCTATCTTAGAGGCTCAGCTATTAAGCTGTAAGTTTTTTCGTGCTTGCTTAGTTTCATTACCGTCGTTTCGAAGAACTAAGAACGTTGAAAAGTTATTTCGTTAACTTTTAGAGGTTCTTGGACTTCTGAGCGTTGAAAACAAGGACTTGAACATCGTTTCCATCCACAAAGTGTATCCAGTCGGCACAATGCAACTATCTGAGACATCAGATCGTGCTGTGCCTTTCAAATTTGTATGCCTTCATTTGACAGACAAATTCTTTTTTAGTTTATTCAAACCCCAAACACAATCAGTTAGATTTGTGCTCCAAATCTCTAATGTGTTTGCCATTACTACGTCAGTTGCCGTTGAAAATTTTGCTTTGCAGAAAAATTCAGCCTACTATCAAATCTCCTACGTCTTCGCTGCGCTTGACGTCACAGTCGACACAGAGCACGTCAGTATCGGTAAGCCCCTCCCCAAAACGCCAGTCCTCCCACTCGCGGTCCTCAGCTTCATCATCCACCCTTCCAACCCCCCCAACCTCGTCACAAACCAGCAGCTCACAGGTGAGCTTGTTCTCATTTCACTGATCGGAATGCGGAGTGCGTTTTTTTTTTCATTAACAATTTGGAATTCTGTTTGCAAGAATCCCAAGTCTTTTGTCAACCGGATGAAGTTCTTGACCCCGATAAACTAATTATCATGTTTTATCACAAACCCATCTTCGGCCCTTTTTGGTTCTTTTTTTTTAAAGTGGAATCGAGAAGAAAATCTGGAAAAAGTGCCCGAAAAGTGGGCATATTAATGACTGAACTCCTCAATTTTAACTTCTTTCAATGCTCTTTAAGTAGTTCTTTTGTCATTAAATGAAGGCTGGAGCAAATAAGTTGTAATGAGAAAGCATTATTGAAACTACAGATATTTGCAGTTCAACACGGTAATTGTAGTATGGCAACTAAGTTAATTCTTAATATTTTTGTAGGAATCTGAAAAACCGGCCATTCCAGTCAGGTAAGCTTTTTGTAGTCACACCTTTGTTTATCACTTTGTCTAAGACAAGAGGCAGCGAAGGGACCTTTCGATCTTCGAGTAAAGCTGCCACCTGTCCACATGTGTATTAGCGGTGGAGGCTTCACACTGTCCCTGTTTTATGTCAATCCTTAAGCAAGGAAGCTATGAAAACATTTTTTACTAGATTACCGATTTGTCAAGAAATGCATTTAGAGAAGTAAAACAATACGCGATAATTGTTGACAACAATATACAATTATTGTTTGGTTATCAACAACACATAATGAATCGAGTCTCCTTCATTGTCTTACAACTATTTCGTGATAAGATATTTCGATTTTAGAACGTCTGGTCGGAAACGAAAACCACGCAACTTGTCACCACCACTGCCTATGACGTCACCAAAGAAACAATCAGATAGGTGCGTATATTTCACTCAGAGTTCCAAGCTGCTGGCTAAAATGAGCAACTACTGCTAGAGCTGTTAGCCTGCTTTGAAGACCAGTCGGCAGGGGTTGAAGTTAACTTTTTTTCAAAAACTTCCCCGTTGGACAAATGATATCAAATGTCTGCTTGCCCGAAGAAACTTCAACTTGCCCGAAAATAAAATAGGTGCAATAAGTTTTGAGGTTACCGACAAGTTTGACGTCCTTCGTGGTCGACTCCTGGTAAATCGACTCCTGAGTTGGTGGTTGATCTGGCCACCTAACTGCCAGTGGAAGTCGTTATGATTTCCCAGGAGTCGACCACGAAGGACGTCAAACTTGTCGGTTATGATTTCTGTGGTCACACAAGGGGAACCCTTGTAGTAGGGATAGCCTATTGCTGTCCTTACTGCAAGGGTTCAGCGATTTTTTCACTTGTTTATTTTAAGTACCACAAGTGAAAAATCGTTTATTTCCTACAAACCCTCTGCCGCTGTGCAAGCCTTAAGGTTTGTCCAGTTCGGCCTAGAGTCTTGTCAAGCTGGGGAATAACTTGGTTAGAGAAGCTGAGGGCTGCCGATGAGAGCTAAAAGCTCGAAACAGCGCTGTCCAGCTTTGTGCAAGTTTTAAGGTTGTTTGACTTTGGAAAAAAATTCATGAAATGTACTTCTTGGCAAAGAGCACAGAGTTTGCAAAGTACGCGTAGTCGCGTATCCTATTTCGAGAATCAAGTTTTTGTGCGCAATCTTATGCTAACGGTTAATGTGACGTCATAAATAACTTTTCAATCATCGATTACGCAAAAATTGATTTTTTGATTGTAATTATTTCAATTATTACGTTACAATGAGATTGATCATCGTTGCGGTTTGTTGCAAACGCATTTTTAATGCGAATATTTTGGAACTACGTCAGCTAGAAAGCCGAAATTTCTTGAAAAAGTTATAGAAGCTAAAAGCGAAAGATCTTCAACATAATGGTGACGTTGTTTTTATGCAGCGCTGGGTTGTACTTGCGATATCTAAAACAGCGGTTAACGCGACAAGCGTGGGAAAGTTTTTCTTAGAAAAAATAACGTAGCATTTTGATCCAAAGAGTTGCTAAACGCTTCTGAATATCGACAATCCTGAGTGCGATTAAGAAGTGTTAATTGCGATTAATAATGTGCGTACGATTAAACAAAGTGCTTACTAAAATAAAGCTAGCAACAACTTTCTCTCCTTGCATATTTTATTGCAACAAAAACGGACCTAAATTACTTCTCTATAAATAATCTTGTTTGATGTTTAATACGCTCAATTTTGTTAACTTACCCGTCGGGCAAGTTAAGCCGAAAAACAACTTGCCCAAGACGATTTCAGCTTGCCTCGGGCAAGCGTAAATTTCAAACCCTGCTGTCAGTGTTAAGCGGCGGCCCACATTGATTGATGATAGATGTAGCATCTGTTGTTAGAGCAATAGACTTGGGTTCGATTACTTGTCAGGTCAAACCAAAGATTTTAAAATTGGTAGTCAAAGCTTCTAGTTTGAGTAATAGAATGGAGATTAGTAGCTGATTCAAATACTGCAAAGTCTCTACCTACATGGTTTGCTTGCTGAGAAAGGTTTATGAAAATGTAGTCCAACCTAATGTGGAAACTTCTTTATTAATTCCCGTAAACCTTAGGAGCTACATGTTGCTTGCATATGCCTTATATTCACCTCTAGCTTCTTGAGTGCTTCACTTTTTTTGACGCTTGAATCTGCAATTAATTCCTTTTAGCGACAAATCTGCGGACAAGGACTCGGATTCCGAAAATGAAGTGACTTCACAACCTGCTTCGAAAAGGGCCAAGTACGCATCAGGTTTTTTAGAATGGTCATGCAGTTCCGATGTTACAGTATCTGCGATTTTTTTCAGAAATAAAAGTAAAACCTACTGTTGGTGTAAAACTTTACGTAAAGATCGTCTAGATGACCACTTTTCGTTTAACAGCGATGGCGTTTCTTACAGTGTGTAGACAAATTTTGGGCGATAATTTTTTGCTTAAAAATCTGTCTGCATCTTGTGATTTTACGGCAGCGATCTACCCAATCAAGTAACGTGTTTTATTTGGTTGATGTTTCAGGAAAGGCGATGCAGCAGCGAAGAGGGGATTGCCTTTAAGTGGGAAACGAAGCGTCATTGCATCTGCCAATGTTAAAACTGCCCCGTAAGTTGGTTTTTACGAGATTTTTACTCTTGTTTATATTATGGTTAGTTACTAACTTTCAGTTTGGTTACTTTGTAACTGTACTGCTAAGGTTGTAGCATGTTTGCCTAAAATTGGCTAAAATTTTAGAGATCTACAATTCTACATGTTGTGTAAGTTGTAATATCGTTTTCAAAGACAAGTCCAAAATTTCCAAAAATTTTTCTTCACAGGCGCAAGACCTTGGGCGTCAGTAATGGTCAGAGCAAGACCACCGAGGCTACTGGAGTGAGTAACTGAATATATAATTAAACTAGATCATGTTTTTCTTTAAAAACAATACAGCCTTGCAGTTCATTTTCATTTCAAACGTGGCGAACTACAGCTAGAATAAAAATAAGTATTAAAGCTGTATTGTTTTGAGCAAAAATTGGCAAGTCTACCGTTTTTATTGTCGCAAATTTATATTTAACCAATACTGCATACAGATAAGTAGTGGCATCACGGAGCTGAAATTTCTACTTTAACGAACTGTAAAGATTCGATAAAGCTTGCAGTTTCCACATTTTCAGTTAAATGTTACAAGCTTTAATAGTCATCATCAGTACTTAAACTGTAAAATTTTGCAAGGGGGACGCTTGTGCAGCCTTGACCAAACGCATTCGGTATGCAAATGAAATTTAATGGAAATTATGATTCAAGTTTAAATCCTGTCCACGGATTCGATTAGAGACCAAAAAACAAAAGGTCTTAACCGAAACTTGAAGGGTTTTTGTCCCTTAAATCGAGTGAAGACCAAAAAAAATGAAAGGTTATCACCGCAATTTCGGACTAAAGTCGGCCGGAATTTGGGATTTATTCGTACTGACAGGCACTTTTTCGTCTGATTATCCAGCGCTGAAATCTCGATGGGGGACGCGTTCCTCCTACAATTTAAGTACGGGTCTTCATCTAACTTCTTGTATCTTACTCGATTAGTAATCATGTGCCGACTGGGACTGATTACTTATAGTAGGTTTTTATTGAAACTAGTGCTTATTATATTTGTGGTCTACAGTAATACAAGAGATGCGCATTGTGCATTCGTGCAACTTATGTCTTGGGATTTGCACTCTGAATCACAATAAGGGTTCAACTTCTACAATAACTGACAATCCTAATAAATTGCATTGCAAAGTCGAAACTTTTTTAAAACTCGTACATCGTACAACTTTGATCATCTTTATGAAAGGCTCGTCGTTAAATATTGTAATCACTTTTTTGAAGGGTTTGCGGCGGTCGAGCAGAAGAAAAGAGAAATAGTTGAGCCTTTTTGGTGATGAACTTTTAGCATGGGAGAAATGACTTGCCTGAAATCTTAAAGAAGAACTTTTAAGATACAGTTTATGTCCTTGTAGAAAAGGAGAAACTCCCTTTATAGGTATCAGTAGGTTAGCGATCAGCGAAACCCACACTACGCTATGCGCTGAAGTTTGTGTTCGTGGTTTGAGAAAAGCTGAAATTGGATTGATAACCAAAGCTTGTTGCAAACTCATTAAATTTTCAACTAAATGGTGGCTTTGATTTAAGCTTTTTGAATGCACATCAAATATGTAACTTGGTTTTTGCATCTTTGAAGGCTGTATTATGTAAGCAAATTTGGTGTAAGGTCCAAGTTGAGTTAAAATTTACTGCGTTCAAAACACTTTAACCAGTGATTTTTCGACTTTTAAAGTCTGAAATCAATCAGTATTTTTGAAATTTGTTTTATGAGCGCATTAAAAATTCTAGTGAAGTTGAATGCGGCTCAAGTTTGCTGGTGTGGAACAAGCTTTACAGTAGTATTTCAATCCAAACTTTGGCTTCGTTTCGACTTTTAGTTTAGCTCCCAGCTTTTAAAACTTCTTTATGCCAAGCTAGGAATTATTAAGTTGAATCTTCACGGTAATTTTATTAGCCCATCTGAGCTCGGTTTTCTTTCTAATCTGTTTCTAACTATTGGTTGCGCTAGCTGATGCATGTTCATCATCCTCAACTCTTCTGAGTCTCAAATTAGTGTCATTTGTTTTAACTGAAAAAGTTCATAAAAGATTTTTGGACCACGGTATTCCTTCGACTGTAATTGAAAAGAATAGGGCCTCTGCCCTCTGCTGGTAAATGTGAACCCAATTAATTTAGCGAAAATGTTGCACCACTTGTTTTATTAATTGGATTGATAATGAGCTAAAATCGGCTAGGGGCCATTCTAAGATAGGATTATTTGTCAAAGTGCCCCTTTAAATTTTGGCTTGGTTTAATATCATGGTATTCGCATCAATTTTTACTGCCCTTCAATCATTAATGATAAACAATCTCGTACTGCTTTGTGTAATAAGCTGGTTTTAACGATGCTTTGTTTTGTAACAATGTCTTTTTTCACTAAGTTTTTGTGTTTTTGTTTTGAATTTTAAAGAGCGCAAGAAGTTTCGAATACAGCTTACTGCCATACAGAATTATGTTTTAACGCGTCGTTCTGATTGTATTAAGACCATGGCGTCCTCATGTTAGGTAATTTTCTTACCCTCACAGCTCCCATTTCTCTAATTGCAAATTGGTCGTTGTTTACTGGCCAGTGCATAGCCAATCGGTCATATAGTACAGTTGAGAATACTCAGCCGCGTAAATTTTTCCATTTTCATTATTTGCTCCAGTTTGATCCCCTCCAACTCTGTGATATGGGTATCATTTTTTGCCAGTTAAATGCTTCTTCGCTTTTGTGTTTTACGGATGCTCATTCGCTGGCTGTTTCAGATGCCAGTTGAACTTTTTTCGGAGTTTTTATATCTGATTCGACTCGCTTTCATAGTTGAATAAAAGTTGATAATTTTTTAAATCGTGACTGGTGCATATCTCAGTGGTCAAGTGGATAAGAGTTTCTGCTACTGAAACGGTAGACTGGGGTTCGATTCCCGGTTGGTTCAGACCAAAAAATATAAGAATTTGTATTCACAGCTTCCCTGCTTATCGTTCAGCGTTTTAAGGGACAGTGTGAAGCCGCCACCGTGTGTGGTAGACAGGTGGCTACTTCATTCGAAGACTAAAAGGTCCTTACGCTGTCTCCATGCTAAGGCAAGTTGAAGAATGAAGATGGAATTTTGGAAGGATTTGAAATAAGATTGATTCAAATCAACTGTTACATGGTTGATAAAACTTTGCCTTTTGTTGCGGGAAAGGGACAGTGGTGCTATTTTTTGGGCGATTTCGCTTTAAGGTGAACCATTTTACAAGCTTTCCTAATGACGTTTGGCTTCTTTCCACGTTAATTGCTGTTTGTTTGAAGCCGACAAGCTGAGATAATCATCGTAACCGCCTTATCTAAGGTTCAAGAACCAACCAGGATGCGAGTTAACCCAGATCGTGCGATTAGGATTGCCATAAAAACGACGAATAAATGATTTATTTCACACAACAATCGCAGTAAATGCATCTCAAAAACAAACAAGCTAGGCAATGTATTTCTCGTAAAGCAGTGCCTGGAGTTGCAGCAGGAGTTTGCAAGGAGACCTTACAGTCACCGAGTCGAGCAGCCACCTATATATAGAACTGCATTGTTGGAATTGAAGACGTGCTACTGCTTAAAAAAGTTTGGCTGTATTTCCACTGTTTTAATTTGGTCATCACTATTTCGTATTTCAACAATAACTTTTTTTAATATTTAACTTTCAATTGATCAAACAATAAAATTCGCCGTCTCGAGAACGCTACCGAGTTTAGGCAATAATAGCAACTATGGCGCCATTGCAAAGAGCAGAGTATTATTCAAGACAGCCATATAGTCTGACTTGGAACCATCGCAAGACGGCAGCTTGATTGATTAAAAAATGCGATAGAAACTACCAATTTTTTAACGCGAGATGGTAGGCAAGAGCTACTATTTACATAATTTGACAAAAGCGTCACAGGTGGCTTTTGGAAGACACAAGTAACGAAGCAAAAGGGAGTAAATGTGTAGAGATTGTTTCAACAAAATTATTGCAAAAAAGAAAAGGTCGCCTGCTAGTAGCGTTTATCAGTCAAGTTTTTGTTTTAGAACAGAACAGTACCTAGTTGAATATATTGGCTATGGCAGGCGCGCGACCAGGATTTTGCTAAGGGGAATGCTTAAATTCCTAGTTAAAATCTATTTGTTCGAAAAATATCTCATTATCATGACGTACCTAGCAAGCTGTGCAACTTGGCGTATCACAGAAGGGGGTTAGCCCTCAGCCGCTAGGCAGTTTTTGTGACTTTTTCGAAAAAATAGCCATTTTAACACCATTTGGATCATATGTCGCACGTTTTTGAAGCCATGTCAAAGAACTGAATTGCTAAAATTAAATAGCCCAGCACCTTCATTCCCCTCACTCACAGGTGAAGTCCAAAACACGTTTAAACGTTTGTATGTAGGTAAATTTTCTAATTGACTTGGCTATGGAGGGAGCTGGAGCCCATTTAGTCCACTGCCCCCCGTGGTTGCACAGGCTATGGCTATCACAATATTTTCGCTTGATTGGTTTATTCATTTATTCGCTTTGTCTTAAATCCGAGAAGTTATAGCCAGGCGCGTAGCCAGGATTTGGAAAAGGGGGGGCTATTTTGAAACAGTGAGAAGTGTGCAAACGACCTTGACTCGAATTTTCATTGACGTTGAATCAGTTTCAGACGGTTTGTCCGAAATTTGAGACGAAATGTCTCGGAAATTCAAACGTTTTTTCCGCCCAAAATCAGGTGATCTCCAAAAAAAAAAAAAAAAAATGGTCTTCGCCAAAATTCAGCGTGATTTTTCGGCCGAAATCCAAAATTCAAACGTTTTTTCCGCCCAAAATCAGGTGATCTCCAAAAAAAAAAAAAAAAAAAAAGGTCTTCGCCAAAATTCAGGGCAATTTTTCTTCCAATTGCGCATGTTCAAACGTTTGAGGGGGGCTCTTTTCGAATGGGGGGGGGGGCTATTTTCCATTTCTCACAGAAAATCGGCCTCAAAAGCACAAAAAACATGCGAATTTGCATACTTCACAAGCCAATGGTGGGGGCTCGAGCCCCCCCCGCCCCCCCCCTGGCTACGCTACTGGTTATAGCAGAAGTTAGTTAAACCATTGTTCAATATCAGCAGCGGTACTTGCGTTACAAAAGAGAGTAGCATGCTTACCATCACCTCTGAAGTGGAGGTCTACAGTTCAAATAGAATACAGAACACAGTGTCAGCAGTGGCTCGCCACCACTGCAATATTTTTTGCCGGAAACTGTGTAGCTCCAGCGAAATAAGGCAGAAATGGGTCCCACAAACTCATTACACGCTTTGGCGTAACAAGTTAACAACACGACAGTATAATCAAGACTTGGTTTTAGCTCTAGATTTTTTGTTTATTGCATGTTTGTCAGTGCATTTGTGTGTGTGTGTGTCGTGAGTTATTTCTGTGCGTTAATATAAAAATATTATACCGTATCGAAAATTACATTTAAGCAGTTAAGTATTTCAATTTGTGGTTATTTATGTTATATTGATCGTTATTATATTGTATTATAGGCCTTTATTTGTATTATAGGCCTTGTTACGGTGTCCAAAATTGTGTTTTCTCGTGATACCCATCGAGGTACCTCTTGAAAATTTTTTTACAAGTAGAGTTTTAATGTCTGATTAATGATTGAATTGTCTTCCGTTGCAACCAGGTGCCGTTTTTAAGATATACCGCTTTTAATCGAAGGCGGATGAATATTTTAAAATCATACGCTTGAATAATTTTTTTTACTATTGGTGTTGCCGTGAAATAATCCACGAACTACAACAAGAATATTTTTTATCTTTCTTTAAATGTAAAAATGTAAAATACTATAATTTTGAACAACATAATTAATCATGGGTAAGTTTTTTGTTAAAAAGTTTGCATAATTTAAGTTTTAGCTTGAGTTTTTTTGTGTTGAATTTTAAACATGGAAACTTGCTTTAAAGTCACGTGACCGTCTCACTTGGCAGCTGATTGTTATGAATGTAAAACTTCAAAGCAATTTTTTACGATAAAATATCGGTAACCATTAATGAAGAAATTGTTTTTTGCAAAAGGTCGAAAAATAAACGAACTACCTTATGAGTTACACCACGTGTTGTTATGATGATAGTCTATCCACAAAACGCAGCCTAATACAATAACTGCTTCGAAGATTACCGATAAGCTTCAAAGAATATCGATAGCCTACGGCATTCGGTAACTGTGGGTATACCGGTCATCAGTCCATAACGTTTTATTCCAATCGAACTAAAGCGCATCGTCAATTCTCATAAATCATTCAGCTACAATGTTTTAAGACTACACTAGTTTACTGCGAAGTTTCAACACAAAGCAATAGGCCTACACTTTCGCAAATATAGCAAACTACGGCTTAAATAAACTGTACTTCTTTTCAGCAATTTCATGAGAGTCATCTCTTATTTTGGGTTATTTGTTGGTTTAACTCCGGTGACTGTTTCAAGTGCTTAAGTGTGGCAGAACAGACATTCGAGAGTTGATAAGCCAACGAGCTAGGGCTAGGCTAGTTAGTTTCGAGGAGTGAAAGCCTATCAGTATTTCTCAAAGCAGCTATTGTATTCGGCTACTTTTTATGGGTAGACTATCATCATAACTGACATGTGGTGTAACTCATGAGGTACTTCATTTGGTTTTCGACTTTTAACACGAAATAATTTCGTCATTAGTTTTTAAGGATAGCGGTATTCAACTATGAAAAATTATTTTCAAGTTTTGTATTCGTAACGATCAGCTGCCAAGCGACAACGGTCACGTGACTTCAAAGCAAGTTTCCATGTTTAAAATTCAACACAAAAAAACTCAAGCTAAAACTTAAATTATGCAAACTTCTTACAAAAAACTTACCCATGATTAATTATTTTGTTCAAAATTACGGAACATTGTGGAACATATTGTTTCCATACTATTTTGATGGATATATTTTGAATAGATATTACGAAAAAAAAAATTCTGTTGTGATCTGGTTAATTTGCGATTTTTTACCTTTCTAAGCTCATGTTTATAACTGTAGTCCTAGCTATACTGACGAAGAATAAAAGACGAAAGTCGATTCCGAAACAGTATGTCTTTGGCTATTAATCAAAGGTTTGATTGTGCCTATAAGACTCTGGATACTGTCTATTGCTTATCAATAATTTCTCAGTATAGTGTACTTAAAAATATTATTTCCTATTAATAACAATGTACTGAGAAAATTAATAATAAGCTATAGACAGCATACAGAGTCTTATAGGCGCAATCAAACTTTTGATTAACAGCCTAAGACATACTGTTTCGGAATCGACATTCGTCTTTAATCCCTCGTCAGTATAGCTAGGACTACAGGTATGAACAAGAGCGTAAAAAGGCAAAGAATCGCAAATTAACCAGATCATGATGCAATTTTTTTTTCCTATGTTTATACAATTTTTATTTCCTATGTTTGTCAATCTTCAACTGAACACTGGGCAGTGGGCATAGTGAAGCATGGAAAATATGGTATGGTTTCGTAAATTGTTTGGTTGGTGATTTCCTTATGCAAACAACTACACCCGCATGCGTCACAAAATAGCCATTTTCATTTACTTTCGCAACGGTGTTTGTTCGTTCTTTTCATTCCACTTACAAAGTTCCTCTGGCTGTGGTTGGTAGGCGCGTTTGATACCGATTTTAAGTCGCAAAAACTTGTTGTGCGAGATACACTTTGGGCAGCCCTGCTCTTGACAGTATCCTTAGTCTTGGAGTTACAATCAAACCTATGATTAGCGGCCTTAACAAGAGTCAGCACTCAGCAGCTTTTTCACCTACGCGGGCCACAACCAGACCCAGCAAGGCTCCAATAAGCCGTCATAAACTTTGAAACGAGATCAACCTCGAATTAGGGCAATTTTCTGCCGAATGTTGGCAAAAAATAATAATAAGAAAATAAAGGTATTTACCATATCTTAAGGGTGGTTTCACCTGGTTTTGGTTACTGACCAACGATTTTTAGAAGTACCGTAAGGCAGTGGCGTAGCGTGACATTTCAGATAAGGCATGCAATTATGATGACGTCATCAGCTTGATGACGTTGTTAATTATCAGGCAGTACAATAAAAAAGAAACTTACATAAATAAATTTTTAGTATTGCAACTAGGCCCCCTCTCCCCAGTACACATTAATGAGTACATTCACTGTCCAAGTACAAGTCTTTCTTGTGGTACTAGAGACAGGTATCGTATAGCAGTTTCATATGTGCCAGTACCTGGTACCAGTGGCGGATTTAGGGCGGGGATGCATCCCCACCCACCAACCTAAACATAACGTACATATGAATAATACTTAACTTATTTAAAAAATGCAATCAGTGAATAGTCGTTAGCCCATGTGACTGTGATAAAATTTGAAAAGCCAAGGGGAAGGGGGTTGCAAGAAAACAGTATTTGTGCTGCGAAGTTTTTACAAAACAGAAATTAGTCTTTTACAGGTCCGATTGATTTGAAGGCGCCAAATCAGCAAAACTCACAACTTGCACTTTTCAGCGATAAAGGCATAGGAGCACAACCAGTGGCGGAGTTATGGGGGCGGATGGGGGGTACATCCCCCAGCACCAGCGTAAACATAACGTGCATATGAATATTAAACTTATTTGAAAAAAAAGCAATTAGTGAATTTTCGATGGGCCGTGTGACTGTGATATAGCCTAATTTCTAAAGCTCTGTAGGGGGAGGGACAGAAAAATGTAATTTTTACAGCAAAGTTTTTACAAAACAGAAATTAGTCTTTTACGGGTCCGATTGATTTGAAAGCGCCGAATTAGCAAAATTTACAACTTGCACTTTTCAGTGATAAAGCCTAAACAATGCAAATCATTTCTTAAGTGACATTTTAGACTTATAAAAAGTGAGCATTAAGCGAGGTCAAGAACATTAATCCTAAGCAGTCAGTAGCGTAGCCAGGGGGGTTGGGGGTGGGCTCGATTCCTCGATCCCCATTGGCCCGTAAAGTATGCAAAATAGCACGTTTTTTGTACTTTTGATGCCGATTTTTGCTCCAAAAATGAAAATAGCCTCCCCCAATGGGATTTGGTAGCAGAAGTTGTGAAGAACTTGAGGTCATTTGGACCAGAATAGTGGAGTTTTTTGGTTCTGGAGCTCACCCAAAGTCGTTGGAGACCTTTTTCATCTAATTTTGACAGCTCTTTTAACAGAAAATCAGGAGATCACCTAATTTTGACAGAAAAACCGCCTCAATCTAATTCAAGACTAATGAAAATTTGGGTCAAGTTTGTTTAGGGTTGTATCAAACTTCCAAAAAAGCCCCCCCCGCGAAATCCTGGCTACGAGACTGTAAGCAGTAGCGTAGGCGAGGGGGGGGGCCGTAGCTTCTCCATTGGCCTGTCAACCAAAATGCGAAATAAAAAATATCACGTTTTTAGCACTTCTGAAACTGTTTTTCGCACTGTAAATGACCAAAAAGTGATTTAAAGCATTTTTTGAAACATACGCTTACGGGAGGCTTATTTGTCAAAAATAAAACTCACAAATCAAAAAAAAAACTTTAAAAAATGACCAAAAATAAGCAATAAAATTTGATTGCTAGTGTAAAAAACTTGAACACGCGTTTCATCAACAAATATGCTATAGGCCTGAACTCAGAAATGGGGTGGAGAGGCTATTCAGTATTGGTTAATTACCAATCACTTGTCTCAATTCTCTTTCCATAAGACCCTCTCCAAGTATTTTTCTCTATAAAATATAGATGAAATAAATTACTCCGTGTGAGTTTTATTGAACTATAAGATTTTATGCTTATGATATAACCAGCATCCAAATAAGAGAACTAAAATTTTACCATTAACCACCTCTCACATAGGCCATTTATGCAACCAGTTGAATCACATTTGCACTGCCAATTTCTATGCCGCATTTTAAAAGCATTATTTTATCAAACTAGCTCTAAAATTAAATTATTTTTGAAAAAAATGCAAAATTTTGAAGCGCTGGGGGCTCCGCCTTCAGACCCCCAAAACAGTCGCTCCATTGCGAAATTTTGGCTACGCGCCTGGTTACAACACATCCAAATTTTTGAGGTTTTGCGCTTAAAATTTTTATCATCCCCCCCACCAAAATTTTCTGGATCCGCCATTTAATTGCCTGGTACCATACTAGGCTAACACTAACGGTAAAGTACGCCTAATAACATTGAAGTAAAAATATTAAATGTAGAACTAAGCTGAGCCAACTTTCTGAATAGCAAATACATAGCTTACTTTCATTGCCTCTTTCTCATGTCATTATAATGTATCGTAGCCTGGTAACATCCAGCGATGCTATACAATATTAAGCAGGCTGGTTGACACAAGGCTAGTCCAATGTAAGTGTGGTTAGTCCTGGCCTTGTTTAGTTTATTGAACAACCAGTAAAGCACAAACGAAGTAGCTAGACAAGCTAACGGTAGTTTATTGATAGTCGTTAAAAACTTTTTTGCAAACTTAGTGCAAACTCTACAACCTGCCTAGGCCTATTAAGTACTTACTGAACCAAACTACCGGTAACTCCCTGTTTAAATGGATTTCACATCTTGGTTTCACTCTCATAGCTCAACATTTAGCCTAAATAGTGCGAATAGTCCATATCAAAAACTCACTCTGACTTACATTACTTAATGCCAATACCTAAGGCTATCACGGCTTGGTTTCGCTGCTTAGTTATTCGCTTTTAGCATATTGCTAAAGTATATAAAACAAATGGCAACACGCATGCAATATTTCAAATTGCATGCTTTGGCGCATAGATTGTGGCTTGTCTTAAGCTAATTTGCTGTTACAAATCTAAAACCAAAATAGAAGCTATATTTTACGAAACCAAGAAACTAGACGTATAAAAGAACTTTTGCAGCAAACAATGCTCCAATCAAACTTTTCAAACCTATTTGATTTTGTTCGTAATCGTATCGAAACAAAGCGATCTCTTGAGCCGTTGAATGCAATTTAAAAATTGCATGCGTGTTGCCATTATTTTTTGTAATTTAGTGATATGCTGAAAACAGGCTAAAACTAAAATCAATAAATTAAGCGAGACTATATATTGTTACTTCGACTTGAAAGTGAATACCTGTAACTGCGGAAACTTAGATTGGTTTTGTTTTAAGTTTTTACATCTGCTTGTTTAAAATATTGTTTTTTTTTTCTGGCTAAATGACTAGGCATGCAATGCATGCCTTGCATGCATGGAGAATACGCCCCTGCCGTAAGGGGTATCATAAACACTCAACAATGCGACTGGATCTAAAGGACCGCGGGCTGGATAAAATTCCTTGGCTTGCGGGATGTGTTAGGCCAAGAATCCTACCCGCTGGCCGTAGGTTGCCGATCCCTGGCCTAACACATACTGTACTGATTTGTATTCGGCTTTCGTCTTTTATTCCTCGTCAGTATAGCTAGGATTTTTGTTTTGAAGACCTTGCGATATCGTAAAACTTGACATAAGTTGAATAATGACCCCCTGGGTCTACGTGCATGATGTAGTATTTTTTTCACCAACTGCGGTTTGCGTGTTGCTGTGGCAGTGCCCGGTAGGAATGAGTTTTCCAAATTTGAAATGATATTTATTGAATCTCAACTACAGGCTCATCTAGATCAGGCAAAATTTTTTTTTAACCAAATTGCCCGAGGCTTTTGAAACACAAGCTCGCTTTAATGAACATTTCATTTATCATACAGTTTGATGTGCTAGCTGCTCAGTGCTGACATGATTAATAACTAGCTAAAGTATAAAGCAGTAGATTATAGCAGACAAAACAAATAGAGCGCAATGGGTTCAAGAGATGAACAACACGAATGGGTAGAAAGTATCGTGAAAGTTGTCGCTGTTTCATTTCTAGAGCGAGTATTATTTTCCTAGGAAATTTCAAACAAAAAAGAAATATAGAGTCAGAAACGTTGATTTGATCACAAACTCAAAGCTTAAAAAATTGAAAGTAAAATTCTACGTCTTTCGATCATCAGTTTTAAGTGCAGTAACAACAAAATTTTATTCCAAGTAGATTGTTTTTCGACTTTGATCGGCTTTTATTATTACAGGCACTCTGTAATTGTATATACAGTACTGTGATGATGGAGTAGACAGTTCAAAATATGAATTTTAGTTTAAGGCCTTGGATAAAAATTTATTATTATACTTGTTTTCTGTTTTAATAAGCCTTTGCAAGCTTGTTTTTTGTTTGCTTTTTTTTTCATAAAAAAAAACAAAAAATATACGGTATGAGCAATATTTGTCGAGAGACCTTTTTCTTTTCAAAGGAGGTTAAAATTTGAATTTGAATTGAGTTGAATTTGAATAATCACATTTTATTTGAATCTAAAGCACTGAAGATGGTACTTTAAACCAAAATCGATTTTAGCACTACTTTAAATTTCAGTTTTTAAATGTAGTTGTTTTTAACAAATTTTTGACTGCTTTTGCGAAAACGCACCTATAGTTTGCTTTTGAGGTGAATTTCTTCAGGTAGAAATAACTTATATTCGATTCCAGTTAAGTTCAAACTGATTAACAGCCTTACACAAAGGGAGGAATAAAATTTTGCGAGGAATAAAATTTTGTTTCTTTGCGTTTTGGTTTTTGATTTTATTCGCATGTAAACTCGAGTGTGCTGCAACAAATATCATGCTTACATATTCCAGATTTTTGTTCTATGACGTTTATAGACCAAAGTTTTAATAAATAAACAGAAAGTTTAGATGCTGAAAGTCATATTAATAATTCTCTAGATGTCACACTTAAAAAAAAATCAAAAACAGACACTTCTTGAGCTTTTTTAAGACAGTAACGGGAACAGTCCTTGCGCAGTTGATGGGCAGGGATTTATAAAAAACGTGAAAGTCAGAGCGTGTAACTGGAGAAAAGTTGACGGCTTGCGGAAAATAAACATGTGAGGAGCTGGAATATGACCGGTCGTGATATGATGTTTGATGGTGAAGATGGAAATGGTATTTCGCATTACACTTAGGCAAATCAACCGCCAAAAATTCAAGCTACAGTAAATGATGCACGCGGCAAAATAACGATCACTTATCCTTTCATTTACTGAAACTCTCCTGTTACGTTTCATTTAGTTTTGACAGGACATCACGTTAATGACGTCGCACAAAATCGCTCGTTATCTTGAAGATGTGCAAGCAATACTTCTCAAGGTTTTGTGCAAAATTTTGAGGAACAAGCGCAAAAATTTGTGGAGAAAATATTAAGTTGTTCGAAGTCCAGATCAAAAAACTGCAGCAGTTTTTTGGTTTGCTACTGTTTTGCTGGAAATTTAGCTTTGTAAAACAACGGAAATTTTAAAACAGGTTTCAGATGCGCAATGGGTGTTGGTATAGACAAATTTGCTTTCCGTTGGTTGTGAGATTCGTTATATATGAACGCTTACGAAGCGCAATAAAAAGGATTATGTTGAGTGGTTTGGAGAAAAATAAGATGGCATTTTTGTTGGTAAAAAAGACGTTCATACCTTAGAAACAAATTTTGAAAATTTATGAATTAATATGGCTTTGCGGAGTTTCTTTTATTCTTGAAAATTTGGTGTTTTTTTGTTTTTGATTAACGTTAGTATTCTTAATTTGTTATAAAAACTTGAGCAAGAATGAGCCTCGTGTTCTTATAAGTAAATTTGTCCTTTGAAAAGAAATGGAACAGATTTTAACCTTTCGGTCCAGTCGCAATGAGCAATTCATCAGCGGAAGTCAGGAAACACGAAAAAGTTTCTCTTGAAACTTCAGGTCTGCAACGCAGCTGAAAGTTTATTTATCTCGAAAGTGCAGTGGAGCCGGTAAATGTTGGTGACTATCCAAGCACGAGTGGTAGATTTTAGAGCACGCTTAACACCAGTTTGTAGAGTAGTGATTTTATCCGGATTTAGCGCGTCAAAAATTAAATTTTCCTTCAAACATGAGCAAAAATCAAAAAAAAAAAGAGAGAAACCAAGTTTTCCTCTAAATAAAGAAAAATTAAAAGAGCAAAACTACTGCAAATCTCGCAAAGAAGTATGGCTTGACTCTTGTTAATGGTTAATGGATATGCAGTCTTCGTGGATGGGCATATACTTCAAATCAAATCTTTTGTTATACTGTACTCGCTTTATTACGCCGAACCGTGTAACGAGTTTGTGGGGCCCATCTTTGCGTCATTGCGCCCGGGCAACACAGCTCCTTTCGAAGAAATGTTGCAACGGTGGTGAGCCGTTGCAACACTGTGTCCAATTTGACCTGCCCTACATTTGAACCTCACACCTCCCGCTATAGAGACGAACTCGCTATCGCTCAACCAACTGGCCCAGAGTTGTCAACGGACCGACTAGTTCAATTCCGAACCTGGCTCGAACCCGAAAACTAATTTGAAGCCCAAATCATGCCCGAAAAAAACCGAAAGTTACGTTTCATCTGAAAGTTTTAGCAATGTTGCCACGTTAGTTTGATTATATTTTTGTGCACCAAAGACAAAAAGTACGTTTAGGCCCGATTTAAGCCCGAAATTTTTGTCAACTTTAGGCTCGAACCCGGCCCGAACCCGACCGAAAAGCCCGGTCCGTCTCAAAACTCTGAACTGACTGGCATACATGACTTAGGATATGGATATATTTATTTGTTTATGGATATGCGTACTTATTTAAGATAAACTTCTACTTTCATGCCAAATATGTAAATTAACTTGAGACAGCAATACTTTATTTATTTATTAATTAGGTTATTTTCGAAGCTTATGTCCGATGTTTTTTAAAGGAAATAATAATCCAGCTTATTTTTTGTTTAATCGAAACAGAGTCGCGTTATTCCGAGCTTCTGCTAGCTACCGTAGCTGCACATATCATAAACTGGTCGACTATAGATACAAAACAGCCAAATACAAGACTTCAGTCAACTCCTCGAATACTCTGTTTCTAGATTTCTCAGCAGAAAAACGTTTCGTCCCTCCACCGTTTATCTTTTACGTTTAACCTGTTTGTTAAAATTTTACTTTTACCTGAACATTTTATCTTTTCAAATTATGCAATGACGTAGATGGCTACATCCGGTGACACGCGACCGACTGCAACATTTACATATTGCTTTGGCCAATTACCTCACGCCACTGCGGTATGTTGAAATGAATAATTAAAGCAAAATAATTTTTGTGGTAACTTTTTATTTGGCCCCCTTTTATAAACGAAAATGAATCCACAAAAATGACTTAACATATACTTAGTTAAGCCCTTTTTCGATGATTGTGATGTCAATTTGAAATTCTTAGAAACCTTTTATTAGGTCACAAATGAATTTTTTGCTATTGATCATGAATAACTGTGGTCTTGCTACAAATCAAAAAGGTAATGTAGAAAAGGCCTGGAGAGTTCTGTTGACTGCCCACAAATGACTTACGAATACACTTGGCCGGTGTTCTTTACTGTTTATACCGAGGCTTTAATTGTTCTGGAATTTTGACCTAAATTGAACTTTGTATTCTTATAAAATTGTTCCTAAAAAAAAGGTTTATGCTTATTACTCGCAGTTAGTGATTCATATCAATAATATGCGACCATGATATGAAATTCATTATATATCTGTAGATGTTAATTTTCAGGGAAGCCTAAAACCAAAAGTTCATAACTACTACTTTTACGCAGATGGAATTTTCCAAACGAGTAGTGTAACAATTGAATATTGTTGTGGTATAATGCTTGTTAATTTGCCAAAATTTGATAATTTTTTGGAAAAATTGATGTTTTGCGGAGATTAAGCAATATGCAGGTATTTATTGAATACTTTGTTCCTAGTCTGTTATCGTATTTAAACTAGTGCTGAAGTTATTATTTCTTGGATGGAATCGCTTCCTAAGATTAAAAAAATAACAACAATTTGTTTTGCCTCAAAAGCTTCCAAGTATTTGCCAAAAATAAAGTAAAGACAACAAAATCATGTTGTAAATATGTACATAAATTATTCACTTGGCAAATTACCTGGGCCAGCAGGAGACAGCGAAGAGACTTTTAGAATTTTAGATCATTGAGTCAAGCCAAGGTCAAGCTGCCACCTGCCAAACACTACCGGTGTTGATTATACTCGCTGTCTGTTTTCAATACTGAACGTAAAGCAGGAAAGCCGCGAATACCAATTTGTATCGGGTCAAGTCAACTAACTGACCACGAAAAAACTGACTGCTTTTGCGTTGCGTACGGTAAATATAGAAAATTAATTATACAAAATGTGGAAATCATAGCATGCAGCAGGTTTTTACCCTGGGCATTTTTGCCCCCGTCTATCGTTTTTCTTGTAATAAATCCTTTTAGAAAAAAAGTTTACTTCAACTAGAATTTGAGTCAAAATTTGTTACGCGTAACTTGAAGTTGCTAAGGGAATCGGAAGTTTCTTCATTTGTAAAGTTTCCAGATATACAAAATTTGAAATTGCTAAGGTAACGGTAAGTTTCTGGTTTTTGAGGTTTTCCAAAGTCAATTTCCGAAATCTGAGAGCATTTTTGCCCAAAACTTAACTGAAATCACGTCACAAGACGTTTTTGAGGCATAACTAACCTGATTAACTTGAGCATTTATTATTCAGTATCAAAAAAACCTACGTACAAAATTTGAACCGCCTGTGACGTCATCGCAAAAATGACGTCATTTTTAAAAATATGGTCGTGACGTCACGATAATAATGTTATCAACTCACAACCATTTTTTTTAAATTTTGGTGAGTACCAACTCGCGTGCCTAATTTGGCGTTTCCATTACTTTTGGTTTAGGCTTTGGATAGGGGGGCATTTTTGGCCCCATGTAAAATTGGTCAAACACCCCATGTAAAAAGGGTTAGCTTATTATTATTAAAATTTTTATTCAATGATTGTCAACCTAAAACTATAGGTTTTCGTGTTTCGACCAGTAACTTAGGGCCATCTTGTTTACTTTTTGCAATTCATACTGATTTTTGCGTTGCGTACGGCAGTTTTACCTCTTATAATTACAAAGAATATCAATTACAAAATATGAAAATCATAGTTACTATTTATTTGCCCTCAATTCTTCTATAAAAATCGTAATTTTAATGACCGTCAGTATCAGATACAAGTATTTTCACACAGGAGTGCATTACGAAAGCTACATTAAAACTGTGGGACAAACCAGCATCGTAACTTGTATTTTATAGCAATATCATCAAAACTTTCCATCATGTATAACGGTAGTAAACTATTAGCTAATCAAGGTTTTTTTGCGTAAACGTTTACAAAAACATTTCAACAAAGTATAAAAATATAACTGAATAATACGACCAATCAAATATGATATTTCTAAAAATGAAACAGCGGGATTGAGTATAATCACAAAGTACCGGCGTCCGTATTAACACAAGGAATTATTCTTTCATCGTTATACGTTGTTTTTTGTAATGCTTTATATTTGGGCGACTACCGCAATACGGATCATTGTTCTAAGCGCGACAAACGCAATGAGCACATTCAGCGGTTTATTCGGCAGTCAGTTGGCCAGGAGGTCAGTGTGTTCAGCGGTCAGTTTGTGGAGGTCAGCAGTTATGGGTCCTTTTTGGGGCATTGTTGTTGCTTGCACAAACCTAGTTTCTTAGTTAATGTTTATGAGGGACACCAAATTTCAGTGAGGCTCAAAAATTTTGGTTGGGGGGCTCACCAACTCTCAATAAAGGATTTGGGTAAAGACTAGTTCAAAAATAGCAATCTATGGAAACAACAACTTTCATCCAAGCAAGAATGCGTTTGTGTCACTTTATTTTCCAACAAAATTTAAGAACAAATGAGTCTAAAAACTTTTGAAAATATATGAACAAGAACAGCCAGCCTCAACCCAAAGTTTTCAGGTTCTTATAAAAAATGCATTTAGTGTTTACCACTTGATTTCTGACCTATTTTGAACCAAAATTGTTGAAACCTTTTTTGGTCTTGACGTTGTCACATCTGAAAATACGTGTTGATGGTTCGCAGTGCATTGCTTTTATTTCGGCTTTTTTGCTTGGGGCTGTGGGGCAAAGATTAACTTTTTCTGATTCTTATGCAGAATTACGCTGTACGTCAAGCAGGAAAGCTGTAACTAACGAACAATTCTAAAATTTTTTGTTTGATCTTATCAGGAATTGAACCCGAGTCTACCATTTGTTGCAACATTGACAAAACTGTGTCGGATTTCTAAGATCTGAGAATTAAACCTCTCGCCTCCCGTTCTGGAAGCCAGCTAGAGCTTAGCTATTCGACCAACTTAAAAAGTTGTTTTGTTCATTTTGCTAAATTATCATTTTGACATAATAAACGCCTTCCCATAGACTCTTTATTAATAGACTCTTGGTGTGACCATAGACTCTTTATTAATAGACTAGAAACTGACAGTTTTCTCTTTTTTTCTTCACGGTTCATTTGTTCTAAATATGTCGATTCGTCCAATCAGCGTGACTTTTTTCTTCACAGTTTACTCGTTCTATGAATACGTCCAATCAAATCAGTCGGATACGCATGACCGCAAAAAATCCTTTGCATCAAGAGCAAACTTTTTTCTTCAATGCTCTTCTCTTTTTCTCGGCGCGTCTATTTCTTGTCTACTAAATAAAGACTCCATGGTCTGACTCAACCGGATATCCATTATGGACTGAAACTTCGTGCGAGGCGTATGATCATGCAACTAAATCGGTGTTTTTTGTAGTGATTTGCATTAAACAGCAAAACAAATGAGCTACAACTTAAAAGTCAAGCGTAAGCTTTTCACATTACGTTTGAACTAGCACATGCGTGAGCCAGATTACGTTTGATATTGACACTGTAACTTCAATAATCTTTTTGCACAATATTTATTTAATTAAACGAGTGATGCAGCAGATGGGAGAGTTAAATACTACAATGTTTGTATACTATACAGTTGATGTGTTTGAGAAAGTAGTGTATTGATAATGTTCAAAACAGCTTCTTGATGAATTGCTAAAAATTATGAATTTAGGTCAATACGAAAAAGGACTTCATTTAGCCAACAGGCCACTTTTATTGGTGGCCCGTTCTTCGCATCAAGGGTAAAACGTAGCCTAGACTGTCTGCGCAGCTCCACACTTTCCCAAACCCAACAGCTTTTCAGAAATTTCCGAATTTGTGAGCTTTTGTCGCTGCAGTCAGGGACGTTGCCAGACGCAATGTTTAGATTAGACGAGGCACCGCATTATCTGCAGTTTACACATCTACCCGCAACACTCAGTGAAAATTTTCTATAGGCAGGGCTGAGTTATTTCCAGGTGAAGCTACGTCTCTCAAACACCATTGACAATTCTTGGCTTGAGCTCGGACCGTAATTTACAAGTTTCTTGCAATCTTGCTACTACCGTTACTATTTTATTGTTCTATCCAAGAACAATTTGTTAGTTACTTTAGTTCATTGCGAGGTCATCAAAATTATGAACAGTGAGAAGTTGACATCTTCTTATTGTAGTTCATAATCACAATTACAATATCATTAATCTTTTAAACCAAATGTAATTGATTTTAAAACAAGAAAGCTTGTTTTCCAAATTATTTGCATGCAATGAAATGAAAAAACGGCAACTGTGTTGTTCAACGATAGAGCAAAACAGCTTCTGGGTACAACATTTTTGACTGTAGCTCTGCCAATTTGTTTATCTTAGCTAGCTGAACCATTCAGCCTTAGAAAGTTTGCCCCGAAATGCTCCTCGGCGTTTGGGATCTGCGTCGAGGTCTAAACGGCAGTGTATTGAATATAGTATATGCTGTAATTGCTATTGTATGATATTAAGGCTAGACTGCATTCATAAACAGTACAGCATTTGGAACCCACAATTCTGGTTGATAAGCAATGCTCATGAATGCCCAAGGCGATTGATGACTAACTGAGCGCGAAGAAATCGCAATGGTGTTTTCACTTCTAATTTGCGCTCCTGTGATATGCAAAAATCGAAGATTCGAAATACTCCAGCAACATGAATCAAGTCTATAGAGCTCATTTCCGCGTCATTACGCCTGAGTAACACGCCTTTTTGAAAAAGTGTCGAAGCGGTAATGAGCTGTTGGCAACACTGTGTCTGACTTGACCGACCGGGAATTGAACCCCGGATTCCCGGTTCTATAAGTGAACGTGTTGCAATTCGACCAAATTGCCACGGTGTTTGCATGAACACTAGATGTGATATTGTGTTGTGGAAACCAGCATTGAAACGTTTGTGAATAGGATTAGGCTTATTGAATGGCAGCGGAAACGCTTCCGAATCGATGACCAAGACCTGAAGGCTCAGCAGTTTTGAAAATAATGCTTGAAGTTTGGCGAAGTAACTACAACTTGTCTATATTTGTTTAGAAAATTTTCTTAGTTACTAGATATCTGAATGATTTTTTTTTTTTCAGAAATTAAAGATCACCAATATGAAATGTAGCTTCAAGGTTTTGGTAATTTTGTCATTTTTTGTCAATTTTTTGTGGATATGGCGTTATTTAGCAGTGGTAAACAACGGCCTTATTATGAAACGTGGGCTACACCGGAATGAGAGTTCTACGACAACTGGCACGGATTATTTTGAAAAATTATCAGAACTGTCTTTAAATATTATAAATTCTACGACATTAAACACTGTGAATTTTGTTCCAACACAGCAGACACTCGAATTAACCAAGAAGTTTAGTCAAACCACCCCGGATCAACGACCGGCGTGTAAGTATCCATCTGAAAGATTAAACGGTCCACTTCGAATCGATTTTGACGAAATAAACAAGACTTTTTATGACCTCAATCATCGTTATAAAGAGGAAAACAAGACTCTGATCGCTTTCGAAACGGAGCTCTGTCGTCCGATTCTTACAGTTGCCATTATCATTCCATACAGAGACAGGAAGCTACACTTAGACTATCTTGTCGGTCATCTTCATCCCATTTTAGAAAGACAGTTACTACGGTACGTTATTGAATAAACTGCTTGTCCCCCAATGAACAAAAGAGTAACCGAATCAGGAAATTCAATGGTTTTGCATACCTTGTACAAATAATTTACCGATCGCATACGTTTCACCATCCATGTTACTATTTTTAGTTTCACTATGCCCTGATGAAGCCATCAGCTAGTAAAGCATGCAAAAGTTTGGCGATAGATTAGTAATTTCTTCCGGTTTTGCAAAAGCATTCAAAGAAGCTAAATACCATACCAATTGTTTAATTTGTCCCACACTTTTTAGACATTTTTGTTCACTGCAACCTTATCTAGCCAATAAATTATTGCAATATTTAAACCGGCAAGGTTTGCAATAAATGACACAAATTGATTAATTTATGACATCATAAAGTTCTAGGAGATTTGAAACTGTCATAAGTTAAATAACTTTAAATAAAGTCAAAAATAAATAAACCACCCTTTGTTTATTTCTGCAGATTTATAATGATAGCCTGCCTACCCACAAAAAATGATTTCTGTTACAGCATAATCATTTAATTGTTTTTACATCTTGTAAAAGGTTTCAAAAAGTTGTTTTACCATATAATCTGGTAAAAATAAATATTTTTAAGGCTTCTTTAGGAATTTTCGGAATAACTTGAATTGATTAAATATATATAAATAATTTATTGTTGTATTTGCGATAACTATAGCAGCTGCTGCATTTCAAGTTTAATGAAACTTTTTTGTATAATTTAATTTAATTTTGTAGCGATAGAATTGTTTTTCCATTTGGTTAAAATTTTATATTTTTACTGTCCTTGCGCAATAATACTATTGTGTCTGTGGCACTGTTAATGCCTTGTTGTTATTCTATTATCTAATGACTTAGCCAGGAGGGCCGAGGATTTAGATCATACCCTTTCAATTACTTTTTATTCTCCCAAAGCGGCAAGCATTTAAAGTTTCACCACTAGGGGGAGGGGTTAAACCATCCAATGCGTTCTTGAACTCAGAGCTGAATTAAATAGAAACGAAAAAACAGAAGCTAGTAAAGTGCTCTTCAACATTTTTAATCGTTGTATACCTTTTACAACTTTTCGAAAATTGACCGATACAGGCCCAGCGCCAGGATAGCGTGACTGGGGGGCACAAGATATGTGAATTCGAGAGGGGCACGGGGGCACGAGAAATTTATCCCAGTCTGGATCAAATAAACAAGGTGAAGACCAAAGATTCAGAGGGATTTTCCGGCCGAAATCAGAAATTCAAACGGTTTTTCCGGCCCAAAACAAGTGATCTCCAAAAAAAAAAAGGTCTTCATCCCAACAATCTTATGTAAATTACAAAAATACGAAAATTTCGGCCTCGATTTGCACCCCAGTTGCCCCAAGCCTACTAATTTCTTCGGGGCACAGTCCTCGCTTCGGGGGGGGGGGGCACAATTTTCGTTTGGGGGCACAAGAAATCATTTGGGGGGCACGGCCCCGATATGCCCCCCCGTGGCGCCGGGTCTGGACCGGTAACGATGCAACGCGTTATGCAAATCATCTTATTTCAAATGCTAGCTCAAGCAAATTTATGACAAACCAGCAGGTGATGCGCAACCAAGATTTTGCGAGTAACATCTTAACGAACAATGCAACTTAATGGTATCACAGACTGGGGGCTAAACCCTCAGCCGCTAAGCTCAGTACTCAACCCTGAGCCACTGGTTGCGCCTCTATAAAATGTTTTTTTGTGAGAAGTAATTACATTGCAATAGCATTATACTAAAAAACAATTAGGAAAAACTTTCGGGCGAAGCTTGCATGCTGAGTTCGCATGATTTATGTGTTTTACAAAAGAGTCATTTGCGCTATTTTCGTAAATCTGATGTACTGTAAAGTAAGTTTTCGACTCTCACAATACACTGAGCATTAAACTCCTTACGTAGGCTGTGTAGACCTTTCGTATATCCTTGCAAAATGGTATACCCTTGTTTAG
The DNA here is from genome assembly GCA_963965965.1 of Trididemnum nubilum. Classification (NCBI taxonomy): domain Eukaryota; kingdom Metazoa; phylum Chordata; class Ascidiacea; order Aplousobranchia; family Didemnidae; genus Trididemnum; species Trididemnum nubilum. The sequence goes on along the minus strand of OZ014481.1, from coordinate 4,779,216 downwards.
GTCTGGTACATAAGCGTCGGCAAGGGGGGGCGCGGGGGCCATGACCCCTCCATGGATTTTTACACACTTTCTCTTAAACCTACCAAATTTCAAAAATTCTTCCAATTTTAGTAGTTAATACTAGCTCTATTCTTATTGGCCCTCCCCTGAAAAATTTTCTACCGAACCCCTTGGTCTGATATATACTGGTGTATACATTATACCCGGTCGAAGAGCACTGAACTAGTAATTAAATCATGACGTCAATACTGGTCGTCATACAAATGATGTCATTGGAAGAATTGACCTTATCCAATCAAAAGCTCTGTCTATAAGTCTACACTTTCTATCTATTTGTAATAAAAATGTGTAAAAAATTATTGAAAGCTTTATTTATGTTTTTAGGTACCAAATTTTTGTTGTGGAACAAGTAAACAATTTTACATTTAACAAGGGAAGACTAATGAACACTGGGTTCGAATATGCAAGAAAGCACTACCCAATGAGATTTGATTGTTATATTTTTCACGATGTCGATATGTTACCCGAAAACGACGAAAACATATACAGGTACTATCTTCATATTCATGTTTGTAAATCCCAGTATTCGTTTTTAAGGTTTAAGTTACTTCTTGTTCGATTCATTTTTTTTGACTTTTAAATTTTGGAAAAAGTATGATAGCAATCAATTTCAGCTTGTCCACTCTTTCACTGGCTAAACTCAATTAAGTCAACTTTCATTCATTTATTGAATCAAATCCTTCATTATACTCCCTGTATTACGCCAAAGCGTGTAACGAGTTGACGGCGCCAACTTCCGCGTCTTTGCGTCCAGGCAACACAGCTTCTTTCGATGTAATGTTGCAGCGGTTGCGAACGGTTGACAACTCTGTGTCTGATTTTTACTGGCCCGAGATTTGAACCTCTAACCTCCCGTTCCAGAGACGAATGCTTTACCGCTCGACCAACTGGCCTGCCATTCATTTATTCATTGTTTTTACTTATTCATTTATTTATTTTTTTGATTGAGCATCACAACAACAACAGCGATCAACAATGATAACGCAGAAAATATTAAAAAAAAATTTTTTGAAGCCTATGATGTGTAAAAGGCATGCTATTTTGATATACTAGTGTCGAACAATCAGCTATGGTGGCACATTTGTCTAAGGCAGGGGTGTCCAACTTTTTTCAGTCACGGGCCAAATTTGCTGTTCCAAATGTTTCACGGGCCAAAGATTTAGTCTTAGTTTGGCAAAAAGTTCTGAAGACCAAAAAAAAAAAGGTCTTCACTCAGATAGGATCGGTTTCTTCTGTCCAAAGCGAGGTGAAGACCGAAAAAAAAAAGTCTTCAGTACGCCAATTCCGATGGATGTTGTGGTGTTCTCCAAAGTGCAAACACAAAACGAATTAAAGGACTCGCTTTTGTAACTCACAATGTCAGCGCGCACGGATCAATTAACCAACCACTGGAGAAACCTTTGGCGGGCCACTTTAAAACCTTCGGTGGGCCACAAGTGGCCCGCGGGCCGCGTGTTGGACGCCCCTGGTCTAAGGTTTGTTTTGCGTTGAAGGACAGTCGCGACTTTAAAACCAGCCGTATGTCTCCATTAAATGGCATGCGGTTCAAAATTCAATTTTTATTCAATTGTCATTTTCGGGCAATCTGATAGCAGATTTCGCGTTAAAGCGACGAAAAATTTCTATTTCTTAACGTGCAGTAACTGATACGGAAGAACTGATATTTTTGGTCTCGTTTGATATACAAGACAACGTGTTTATATTAAGGGTTTTAGTGCGTGTTTTGGTGTCATTTTGTATAACGTTTTGCCTATTTTTGTATACCTGAGCATGTTAGCTTCCTTTTCGTGCGTTGATTTTTCACATTTACTGTAAATAGCTGATTTGCTTAGAGAATGAAGCTACCTTACGACTAACCCAATATGATGATCATTATGTAATTTAGATTGCAAGCGTATTTGCTGTGATAACCGTCATTTAAGGCTGTATAACTATAACGCCATTCAAAACAATTAGCGCCTAAGAGTATTAAACTTTTTGGCAGACACCCCTAACGATCCCGAAAAACGGATGGAAACAGTTCGTCGGACTAAAAAATAATTTAGCGTTCGTCTCTGGAGCGGGAGGTCTGAGGTTCAAATCTGGGGCCTGTCAAATGGGACAGAGTTTTACCAACAATTCGCCACCGCTGCGACATTTCGAATGGAGCTGTGTTGCCCGGGCGCAATGACGCAGAGATGGGCCCCGCAAACTCTTACACACTTCGGCGTATTACAGCGAGTATAGTGAAAGATTTGATTGGACACAGCCGGCTGGCTTGTGACGTCACACTTACCGTGACTTGTGAATTGCCATGTACGTTCTGAATTCTGCCGCTGAGAACTTTTTTGTGCGCTTTTTTGAATCTGTTAAAAAATTCTACTCGCTATTAATACCCATCAGTGACTTGTATAAGATTTGTTGTTTGTTGAATAAGTTTATTGGTAATAAAACATCTGTTATTAAACGGTAGACTTTGGCACGATTTCCAGTTACAGTATGCGCTAACCCAAATGTATAAAACTGGGAATTACAGTTTGACGCTTGTCGTTCAACACTAAAAAGGACAGTGTGAAATTTTCAGCTTTGTGGTAGACAGGTCGCAACTACTTGACTCAAAGGTTGCACTCTTTGCTGTTTCCGCTTGCATACTGTATTTCCAAAGTGCACCCTTGCTTTACTGCATCTATTTGCTATCTCTAACTCTAAGGCTAGCAATGATTTCCAAACTCTTGCTTAAATGTATGGTTCTGCTGAAAAAGAACAAAAGGACGCGACGCGAATCGAACTCTTTAGCACGTATCAAACACCGACTTCGACGATTATGCCGCAGAGACGCTCACAGTTTGATGAAGCGTCGTATTTACCTCGTCATAAACTAGAGAAAAAGCGATAGATTGCAAATAAAAGGGTGGCAATAGCAAACACTGGCAATAGCAAACACTGGCACTAGCCAAAAATGCGTTACCGTCGAAAGTGCTTGTAATAACTACGGCATTGCAATAAGTTCATTATTTTATGCAACGCGAAAAGCACCTCAGAATTTTCTTACGATTGATGCATTTTCGATATTTCCTGTGTGCCAAAAAGTTTGTCTTTTCACCTTTCTCAACATAGACGCCGAAGACATTTTGGTCATTAAGGCTTCAATAATACGACTCAAATCAAGGTCTTCTTAGAAGAGATACATTGTTTTCTGCTAGCATCGGTTTCCATTGCGAATATAGTCAATGAAAGCGAAAGAGTAGCAAAATTCCAAACTCCAAAATAACATACAATTTAACTCTACCAACAACAACAGGCGCCCATCTAGCTGACAATACAGGGCTAGGCAAATTGAACGCAACTGGAAAATCAAATTGAAAATTAAACGCGGGCAATTTTTCCCCAAAAAACTTTATTTTTTTCATTATTAAATTACCTTTGAAAGTAATCTAAAGTTCGATCTCCTAAAATGGGCTGGCCACACTAAATTTGAGAGGTTTGTCCCCCCTTCCTTACCAATTTCCGAATACAGTCAAGGCAGATCTTATTGTATTTTACTTAAAGGGCATCGACAGCCAATGTATGTTTTTTGAGCGATAACGGTGATAATGGATATAACGAGAGACAACCGAGGCTTGGTCCCCACTTTTAGGGCTTTATGACTACAAACATATCAGATCCGAGGGCTTAAGCGACGATTTTTTACTTTTTCGGCTTTAAAGTAGTTGGGGCCAGACACCGCGGCTTCAAGATTTAGAGATCACTTGATCAATATCAGGGTGCTCAAAAGAGTCTATCTTTTGTTTTGCTTCGTAGGCCCAATAATCCTATAAATACATCCCCAGCGAATATTGGCAGCAGTAGTAACGTCGGCACTGTTCTGATTTTAGCTGGTATACATTTTAGTTTAAGCAAACATCAAACAAGTTTCACGCTTTATTTCCGCTAACTTCAGCCAAAGCCAAAGATAGTTCATGTTTTACAATCAACAGTTCACAAATGCAGCACTGGCATGTTAGTAACTTGCTACTTCACGGAAATTTTGACATGCAATTTCTATAAATTTGGTTGTTTCACGAACATACTTTACTCAAATCATTTATAAGGTTCATTGCTGTTTGTTGAAAGACGTAATTTTGAGAGTTTTTTTACAGAAAATATTTGGTAATGTTATTTTTTAAAAGCACAAAACAAATTGTAAATGCATACGCAATCGAATCATAATCTTCAGGTCTCTTTACCGCTGCGCTATTCTTTCCGTTCTTGATTAGGGAAGATTTCCAAAACGCTTTCCAGAATAACTCACTTTTATCTTAGTAGGTGCGTTGGGTTTAGGATTTTTGATTCAATTTTCGAAAAGTACTGAGTTTTGCATAAAACACGCAACAGTTTTCTGAGTTTGCTCTGCAAACTGTAGTGTTTTATCAAAAACGTTAACTCAAATATTGTCTGTTGATTTTTATTTAGGCCTTTATCTGAATTTTATTTAAAATCCTGAAATTTTGAAAAAATCTTTAGATTGTTTTAAAAGTAGTCAAAAACTTCGCCACATTTGTGATGATCACCTGACTTCAGCACGTTTATTGATGTTTAAGAAAATTCTAGAAAGTTTTATATTTTGTGTCAAAGAGTTTTGATTGTATTAATTAGCCTTTAGCTGGTAAATGTTGGTAAAAATTCATGCTGTAAAATGTCTTTAAAAATACTAATGTTCTGGTTGTGGCTATGAATGACCTTTCAGTTGTGCTGAAAATAACAAAATATGCGTCAACCACCACGAAAATTTTAGCTATGGGCCAAAATTTTTAAGAGTGAGGGCAAAATTTTTGTTTTAAATGGCGTTCACTCATTTCTAACGTCAAATTAAGTTATCATTGAGCAATATATTTTTTTTTTTTTATTTTATTTTACAAAAACGCGGGTAGGTTTCAACCTAGAAACTTAAATATTACCATAAAACTGTTGTAGACTTTCCAAAAATTCGCTCACGTTCGTTCATGTCCCAGTAACATACACTGGAGCGAAAAACGTCTGAAGAATTTCTTTTTATTTTTTAAGAACATTTTATAAGAACCCGAGGTTGATTTTTGCTCAAAATTTAGAAACAAGTTAGAAACAATGCAAGCCTGCTTCGGCAAGAAAAAAAATAATCTCGACCACGAATCAAAAACTAAAAAAAGCAGACCAGTTCTTGCTCTTTCTGTATCGCCATGATTGATTTATCTGAAGACTACATGTATTTCAACACCTATATATATATGATCAATCACAAAAGATTTTCTACCAAGCAAAAATGAAATTGTGCTACTTAGTTCTGAAATTTAAGAACAAATGAGGCTAAAGTTTCGTGAAAATTTAAGAACAGCCAGCCTCAATCCAAAAATTACTGGTTCTTACAAATAGTGTTTAAGGATAAAATACTGTATAAAGCGAAGGTAAATTGGAAGACATTACAGCAAGGCGCGAAATGAACCATGGCGCAAAGGTGTACAGAAGATAATTCTTGCGTTAAGTGGTGTTGTCCGACTTCCTTTGTAGACCTTAACTTTTCTGTATCGGTTGAATATCGTGTTGATGGTATTGGTCTTATCTTTGCGGAACAAGTAAACCTTGTACGACATCTTCTTTGACAAGACTTTTACCGGACTCAAGAACGGAGTTAAAATCGACTGAAAAAAAACCAAAATAATATAAGATTGACTAAAAACTAGCCGTAATTTAGAATCATTAAAATTTTATTCAATGATTGTCAACCTAAAACCATAAGTTTTCGTGTTTCAACCATTAACTTAAATATGCTGTGCGAGTGAGCTATCGCGACGCGTTTCGACCTTGCTCAAAGGTCTAATCAGGCGAAAAGAATAGCATATATTTAAACATGCAATGATATGAAACTGCAGTTACCAAAATTGCAAATAAAAATTGCATCGATAAACACATCTGCTTTGTCTACGCGAATTTTTTCATGACGTCAAACAACTTATGACATGTTCATATAAAAATCACAGGGAGAGCACGAGCTAAATGCATGTGCGACACATTGCTTAGTGAATAAACACTTGACTAAAAATTAGCAGCAATTTAGAATCATAAAAATTTTATTCAATGATTGTCAACCTAAAACTATAGGTTTTCGTGTTTCGACCAGTAACTTAGGCCATCTTTACGACTAGCATTTGGAAGCATAAGTTGTTCATCCGTACAATTTATTATTATAGTGTGCAAATAAGCTATCGCGACGCGTTTCGACCTTGCTCAAGGGTCTCATCAGCCGAAAAGAATAACACGTATTTAAACATGCAATGATATGAAACTGCAGTTACCAAATTTGAATGTTATAATAATAATAAATTGCATAGATAATAATAATAATAATTTAGATGATAATCACAATAATAATAAATTGTATAGATGAATAACCTATGCTTCTAAATGCTGGCCGTGAAGATGGCCTAAGTTAATAGTCGAAACACTAAAACCTATAGTTTTAGGTTGACAATCATTAAATAAAATTTTAATGAATATAAGATTGATTTCGTTTAAAAACAAAATCGAGGAAAAAACAGAAATGATTACAATCGATTAGGAAAGATTTCCTAACCACTTTCTTGAATAACCCACCACTAAAAATATAGACAGGAAATGAGCAATTAAACAGGATACGTTTTTTACACCCATCTTAACTTTTGGGTCTATTGTGAGACTTCAAATCGTTTTTCGGGTTAGGGCCAGATTTGGGCTGATAATTTCGGTTTCGGGCCGGGTTCAGGCTTGAACTAGTCGGCTCGTTTAAACTCTGCAATTTTCTACGCGTTAATCTCTGACCGAGAAAATACAAGTTTCCGTAGTTGTTCAACAACTGGTAAACCGTAATGCGTTTACTTTGGAGAAAACGTTGTTGATTTGAACTTTGAAGCGTAAGTTTGAAAACTGTCTGGAAATAGAATCACGTGTATGATGTATCGTTCTGTTTATCCATAGCGTATCTGGCTTGTTCCGTGAGCATATGTTTCGGCGTTTTTTTTAAAATCAGATTCATTTTTATGTAATTGCGAAAGCTCAGTAGCTATTGCGTCAGGATAGTGATCGAGAAGTTGCTGGCTTCGGGTTCGATTCCCGAACTGATCATGCGTCGCTGTCTTCTTGAAAGAGCATTTAACGGTTATTTCCCATTTGGGCGGAGCAGTCTAACTGTGGTGGCCCAACTTGGCGAAAGACTTGCAAACAGAACCAAAAAAAGTGCTCTGCATTGGCGGGGTTAAACAGACGCAGATTGCCAGGTTCATTCGCATTAATGAGTGAATGAATGCGTATTTGCATCATATGCACCAGCCACTTTATCACGACTGTCCGACCCCACAAACGCTAAATGTACTTTTGAGGGATCTACGAGTATTTTGCAAGTCTTTTGTCATGCTGGGCTACCACAACAACTTCACTGCTTGGTCGCTACAAGGGAAATAGCCATGCCTTTCCCAAAGACACAACGACGCGTTGTCCGTTCGGCAATCAAACCTGGTCTTTCTAATTTATGCTTGGGCCACAGTTCAATGACTGAGGTAGTTTTTCGCATTCTCCGCAGAATATTTTCAAAACCATTTTACCAGGTAACAGCAAAGGTACCTTTGGATTTTTTGAACCAAGTCACCACCTGATCTATTGTCTACCACTTCGGTGAAGCTTTACTAATTACTTAGTCCTTTTAAATGCTGAACGTCAAGCAAAAAAAATTTTCATTCTCCTTGTTTGGTATAGCTTGATCCGAATGGGAAATGGGAATTGACCCAGGTCTACTTACGTAGTAACAATGTTCTATTTCTAATATTGTGTAACAGTGATTTAAAATTTCATCAAATTTTGTGATATGGTGAAGTTCAAGCATCAAATTTAACCAAAATACCAGCAGTTGATAATTATAGCGTTTAAACACACCTTAATGCTTGTGTAAATAGTAAGCATTAATCAAAATCATTCTATGCTTTTGAATTGAAGGCGTTTACGAATGAACGCATTATGCGTTCCGGTTAGAAAAAAAATAAAAAAATAAAAATAGCTTTTCCTTGTGATTTTCTTACCATTTTGGACTTGCGGACAAAAATATCACAATGTCTATCACAGCCAACATAGTTTTTTTTCCACGCCTTTTAACGTGAATTATACTTTCACTCTAATTAATGTTAGAAAGATTTTGCTTCTGAATAGGCTTTTTCATATTTTGAACAAAATGAAATTCATTAACTGAAGCTTTTAAACTTTAAAGTGCGTTTTTACGTGATCTTGCTTATCTTAAAACGTTAAAATTAGATTGATGACGTAATAATGAGTTTCGAAATATCGATGTTGCGAACAAAAAGCTAGCGCGGGGCCGATAGCTCAATATTTGGAAAGCGTAGGGTAAATGATCAAAAAGTTGCTGACTCCTGGTTCGATTCCCGAACCGGTCATGCGTTGTTGTGCTTTTATTTCTCTTTTAGGCCAAGCGATTTACTCACTGTGCAAAGCCCAGCCGGAAGAAAGACTTGCAAGCAAAATGATGTTCTGTGTTGGTGCGGTTGGAAGTTAGCGTAGAGTCTGCAAAGTGCATTCTCATGAAGCCCATAAGAACATTAACAAAAATATAGTAACGAAAAACCGCACTTATGATTTTTGAAAGTTGTCTTCTTTTTGGACGTTCGAACGATATGGAGTTTATATATACTGTCCATGAAAACTGCGGTTCCGTTTAGATTCAGTTATATCCATCAGCTGTTTCGGCCAAATCGATCTTGAACGTGCATCAAATTTGTAAAATTAAATGTTTCATGGTAAAATCATTTAAAATCAAATCTTTCATTATGCTCGCTGTATTACTACGAAGCGTGTAACGAGTTTGCGGGGCTCTTCTCCACATCATTGCGCCCGGGCAACACAGCTCCTTTCGAAGAAACGTTGAAATGGCGGCAACGCTATGTCCGATTTGACCGGTCCGAGATTTGAACCTCAGACCTTCCGCTACAGAGACGAAGCGTTACCGCTCCACTAACTGGCCGGTGTAAAATTATTCAAAAAAAAAATAAAATAAAATCTTAAAAATAATTCAAAAATAAAATCTAATTCGAAAATAAAAATAATTTCATATTTGCGCTTTATCCTAAAAGTACGACGTAGCGTCACAGAGGGGGATCTGCGTCATTGCGTAATCAAACTTCAAACCCCCCGCTTCAGGGGAAGCGGGCCCACTTTTCAGCAACTATACTGCACCACTGAGTATTTACTTTATTTCAGATGCCACCCTGGCGACAACATGGTCCTCCATCTCTCTTGCGCCCTCAACAAATTCAAGTACCATTCACTCTGCTGCGGAATGACGGTGGGAGGAGTTCTGGCGTTTAATGAGAAGGTTTATATTAGCGTAAGTAATTCGTTTAGACTTTAGAAAATAAACCGTAATTTTAAACCAAAAAACTTCAACGCAAAAAACGCGAAAACATTTTTGAATTTGGTTGGGAAAAAACAAGCATATTTTTGTAGCGAGGTGAGAAAATTTGCTCATCCTGTATAAAATTCCAAAATTTTTCTGAATTTTGTTCTAATCAGAATTGTGCGTGTACTATAGGGTTTTGTCTGTTGGGGTTTTGCTTTTAGAGATTTTCTCCTGTCACGGAAGTTTAATTATACATCAGTTTTTACCAGGTGGCTGTGACAAGACGACAGCGAAGAGGCTTTTCATCTTTGTGCCAAGATCTAGACGCTACAGTAGATCCAGAGCCTAAAAATGGAGAGAGGACCGAAAATAGCTCTTCTGAGAGGCTCAGAGGTTGAACATTTGAGAAGATGGCTAAGACCCGGTAGTAGAATCTCACAGGCTCTGCAGAAGAGTTCTTTCAATATCGTGCTTTTAAAAGTAAGAGAAAAGCAATAGGCAGTGGCCATTGCAGCGAAAGAGAGGAGAGTTTTCACAGCGTTCAGAACGAGAAAGACTGGTGAAATTGGAAATTTAGATAATACGAGATCTTGCATCTGCAAGTATAGTTTTGACCAAGCTTGATAGAGAATGTCTAATTTTGACAGTTTGCCTAGTTGACCCAAAATGCTATACTCCTTTGAAGAGCATCATTCACACTAGCGTGGACACCTGGGGCTTAGAATCTGACATCTTTATATTTGTTGCGGAGTAAAAGTTCAGTTTAATGTCTATCGACGATTGTTTATATTGGTAGTGTAAATTGGTCTTAAACACTATACTTTTTGTCTGTACTCTTCTCGCGGCCGGCCGGTCGGTCCAGCAGTTAGCGCATTTACCTCTGAATCGGGAGGGCTGGGTTTAATTTCCGGGTCGGTCAAACAGCACACAATGTTGCCATTGAATTTTACTTTAATTCATACGATCTGTGCAATCCAGTGCAATGGTATTGTGACTGGCGCCACAAATTCGTTACATGCTTTGGCGTAACGCATCCATCAAGCATGAATAATTAAGATTTGATTTTTTCATTCTGCTCTGTTATTTCTCGTCTTGAAAAGATAATTGATTTGGGAGTTTCAAAGGTCGAATTGAAACGGAAAAGTCAGTTCAGTTTATTCCGATTAAATTGAGGACACTTCCGGTCTGGCCGGATTTATGTACTGTCATGGTGTCTGGCCAATCAGAAAGTTGTATAGTTTAATAGAATGTTTAAGCAGTTTGAAAGTACGGAATTTATGATTAATTTCCTACCCTCGGCTCTGATAGCTGCTGCAATGAGTGATTAACTTATGCGAGCAAACGAAAGATGCCTAAAAGAGCTGAATCCATATTTTAGCCGCGCATCAAGAAGCTTAGGTAGCAAAAATTAAAAATTTTGCTAAACTGGTCGAGTTACGCCGAAGCGTGTAACGAATTGCGAGATTTATCTAAGCGTTATTGCGCCTGGGCAGCACAACTCTTCTCGAAAAACTGTTGCAGCGATGGCGAGCCGTTGGCAACACTGTATCCAATTTAACCGGCCTGGGAATCGATTCTCAGACCTCTAGTTATAGTGGCAAGCACATTTGCGTTCGATTAACTGGCCGATGCAAAATTCAGTTTCACGTCATTGAGAAAATTTGACGTGGAGTTTCTCTCTAATACGAATGAAGAGAATGTTGTAAATACGAATGTGCCAGTTGGTCAAGTGGTATCGCCTTCGTCTTTGGAGCGGGAAATCTGAGGTTTAAACCTCGAACCAGTCAAATCGGACACAATGTTGCCAACGGCTCGCCACGGCAGAGATATTTTTTCGAAAGAAGTTGTGTTGTGCGGGCGCAATGATGTGAAGATGGGCCCCGCCACTAGCTTACGCAAGATTTTCGAAAGCGTGGGAGGGGGGCAGGAAATTTGAGAATAATGAAGACCAAAAGAAAAGGTCTCCACTCAGAATCAGCCCGTTTTCCTGCCCAAAATTAGGTGAAGACCAAAAAAAGGTCTTCCCCCAGATTCAGCCCATTTTTCTGGCCACATTTTCTGCCCAAATTCCAAACGGGGGACATGACTTAATTTTGCGCACTATTTTTACATTTTTATGCATCCCTGGCATCCCAAAGGGGGGCATGGCGCAATGCCCCCCCTAAATACGCCCCTGGGCCCTGCAAACTCGTTTCAGGCTTCGGCGCAATGCAGCGAGTATAATGAAAGATTTTATTTGAAGAATGTGTGTCTATAAGGTGAGCAGTAAACAGCCTTATAGTTGAGAGTTAAAGAATATATCAGAGTTTAAAAAAATATTCAGAGCCGCTGTTATCGTATGATTTTCTTGTATAATAAAATATTTATTAGGTGACTAGTTTTCTTTGTAATTGCATTTATTTTGCTTGTCATTTTTTTCGGAATGAGATTAGCTAGTTTGAAGAGCAAATTGATTAGCTCCATAACAAAAGCATATCTGTAACGGTTTTATAATGTTATTGGCTTTGATTATACGTACGACAATCATTCATGTTAATCAATAGATATTTTATGTTTTACAGCAATTTTAGATAAAAGATACACCACCAATCTCACATTGGCAAAAATAACAAATAAGGCTCACTGTCGAACAAGCTTTAAAATATTCATTAGCCTCATTTTTCACTGTGCATTATTATTAGTGGGTGGAAAATGAGCGTCGGCGTAATGCTTTGGTAAAATATTTCAAGTTTCTTTTATTATTCTGGTGAAACAAACGCATTTCAAAGCATATGTAATATATTCTATTACAACTTAACGAAAATAAATAAAATTTTAATGTCAAGGTTTTTATTGTTCAGACACGAGAAATTTATAATAGTAAAACAAACACGGTAAAGTGCATTGCAACTTTGTCTGAATTTTGAAAGCCAAAAATAAACACCAGTTTTCATTGAAGCAACTACATCAAATTATTATTTATTAGAATATTTTTTAAGTCTAGTATAAATTAAACCTCAACTAATACCGTAATTTATTTTTTACCTTTTTTCCTCAAAAAAATAGAGTTGGCTTCCAAAAATCGTGAGTAGGAAAAGTTAAGCTAGCAGAATTGAAACAATTCGTTTGCCTGACCGACTCACAACTAAGTATTTTTATTAGTTATGGCTAACAATTCATGGGCAAACTCGATAGTGTTTCTTTTTTTTTGGCAAAGAATTGCAAACATATCTCTTAATAAAATCGAGAATCGTTTAAAAAATTTTAGTTGAAAACAAAGCAACTTCAAAATTATTTTTATTTTAAGCGTTTCGAACTAACATAATCCATCATTTACAACAGTGAAATCAAAAAGTGCTAACTCAAAAATTGATTTTACTGCTTTTAGATTACTTAATTTTAATGAAGATAAACCAAGTTAGTTGGAAACGTTTAAAATGAATAGTTTTTTCCTGTTTCGTTTTTGGCTAGAATTAACAAATTTGTTTTTAACGTATCACATTTTAAAAATGGTTGCATTCTTGGTTGAAGTACGAAACGCTTACGTTATTTTTTTCTTCCGAGATAAACCAGACGAAAAACTCTACTGACGAAGCCATGAACCGATGATCCAATTTAATTTATGCGACAGCCAAAGAAAATGCTTTGCTAATGTTTGAGAAGCCAAATATCTTAATCGGAATTAGTAAACACACCAGTATTGCATTTTTACTGTCCCTGTAGCAATAAAGTATAATAGTTTGTACGTTGTTGGACTTTAACACAGCAAAAAATTGTTTGACTTAGTTAAGTAAGACATTCAGTTTTCAATTTTGCGGAAAAATGAACCTTCAGAAAAAAATTGGCGTAATGGGGTAAATTTTCATTGAAGGATTCTTGTAGTTTAAAAATTGGAAATTGCTCATCTAAGTTTAATGCATTGCATTAAACGTATTTAAAGGTAAAATAAAGCGAGCAGCGTCTCCTCGAAATCTAACCAATAAACACCAAAGGATTGAAATTGCATTTTTCCAGGTCAACGGTTTTCCCAACGACTACTGGGGGTGGGGCGGGGAAGATGACGATATGAATGCAAGGTTAAAGAAGAAAAAAATTAAAGTGACCAGACCACAAACGAAGCTGTGCAGGTATGACGCAATAATTTACTTAGAAACTACTCACTCACACACACTACATAAACGATAATAAAGAGGGAGACTGGCTCAACTTCGTATTTTCTCCAAACCTTTTAGCAATTTTTTTTTTGATGTTTGAAAATACCTGCTGCCAAGCGAAAGATAGCTCTTGGTTTTTTTCGTGTAAGCAATTCGTATCTAAGAATTTTTAATGTTGATTTAAAATTAAATTTTTAAATTAGTATAACTCAAGGTCATAGACAGCTTTCTGCATTTTTTTAAATTTTACATTTTGTAGGTAAGATATTATTTTCCAAAAATTTTTTCTCAAAGTCATCTTTTAATCAATTGTTATGCGCGTTCTTACCGCTGCACGTACAGTATAAAAAATTGGGATCATTTGCGCCCTCTTGCAGATAGCGTAAAACTTGACTTAGTCGATCCTTCTTATTTACTTGCATATTTTCAACATGAGGATGCTTCAAACTTCTAATATCTGGTAAATTTGTGACCGTATTTAAGCACTGACGGATTGCAAGTGTATGAAATTGGATTACCAGTATCACAAACCATAGGGTTAGTTGGTTAGAGCTGCTTGAGTGCGCGGCTATTTTCTTTACTTGAGATCATGGTTCTACAGAATTACTGCAACTCAGAACCCCAGTTGGGTGGGAAAACCGGAAAAAAATGGCTATTTTCACACCACTTAAAAAGTGTGTCCACCATCACACAGAAAGCTGACGGCCACTGCAGATGAGTACCCAATTACTCATTGGTGGTCTCTTTCGACCAGCTGGGCGGGTGGTGGCCTCACTATTCTACCCGGATGAAACCTGGAGAGGAACCTAAAAGTCAAATTATTTCTTATAAGTGCATATTCCGCAAGAGCATGTAAAATCAAGAGTTGAAAAAATAGTGTGTCTTTTTGCTTTATATTTGATCTGTAATCTTTGTTTTAGATATTTCATGATCGAACACAAACGAGACAAGCTTAACGGTTACGTACCGGACAAAGTCAATGCCAGGGTGGGAGAAGCTCAAATCAGTTCTGACATGAACGGTTTAAACAGCTTGCACACATCAATCGTAAAAGTGGAGCCTCGTTTTCTCTACGTACACGTGTTTGTCGACGTTGGATTACCCGATTGATGACGTCGATGAACGACGTCTTCGAAGTGACGCCACAATTTTAAAATCGCAACCTAGCCGGAGACCTCTCGTCTGTGCAAAACTGAACGAACTGTGGTTTTGGTCCTCGCGGACTAAAAGTGCCCAGCAAGTGGTTGGAGATCAAGTCAAACAAGACTTTAAAATTAGTTTCAAAATGCTTTGTACTTCACTGTTTCATTTCTTTTATTAGGTAATAAGGATTTCGAGAGCTACTTTGGCTGGCCAATATGATCGAGTGGTTGATGAGTTTCATTAAAACAGAGCTCTGCAGTTCAATTCTCTGGCAGGGCGGATTAGAGAAACGTACCCTTTTTGGCACAGATAGGGTTTTGGCGCTCAGTAAATTTTTTCTATGGAGAACAAAAACAGGCTACTATAGTGAAGCGGACGCTCTAGAAGGGACGTATTTTCGCACATTTGCGACATTCAAGTCAATAATGCCCAAACCAAAATAATAAAAGGACATCGGAGATCAGAATGTAGGTTTAGTACTTAGTTTGATCAGAAAAATTAGAGCCAAAAATGTAGGAAACATGTTTGAATTAGAAACGTTTCAGTATATTTTTCAACCATTATCAATCTTATTCAAATAGAATGAATAAGATAGATAATGGTTTAAGAATAAACTGAAACGTTTGGAACTCCAATATGTTTCATATATTTTTGGCTCTAAGTTTTCTGATCGAAATAGAAGGACGGTTTTTTGGCTAAGTGATGGGCTTTCGCGGAGGAAAAAAGCGTAAAAACCAAAAAAGTCTTCGAGGAATTTGGAGTTCATTTTCTCTGTCATTCCGTATTTGAACCTCATTTTCTTTGATAATATCGATGAAGACCAGAAAAAATATCTTCGTTTGTTTCTGGTTGGGAAATGTGCGGTGAGGGCTTAAGTTTTGTTAACGATTGCTGCCAATAATTTTGGTAATAGGCCAAAAATCTATTTCCGACGAAGGCCGGATTAAATTTCTTCACGGGCCGCAAACTGCCAGCGGGCCGGACTTTGGGCAATCATGTTTTAATCGTGAAACATTGGCTCAATAGCGCGGAGTTCTATCCAATATACTAGTTTCTCGATTTAACGTTAAAATTCAATAACTAATGTGTAAAAAATTTATATCAAATTGTGTATTTTTTACGAATTAAGACGATAAAGAATAAACTCGAACAGAAAATGTTTTTGGAAATAAAATTTTACCAGTACAAGTTGTGCGAAATTTATCAGAAACAGGTGGTTTGTAGTTCTAATGTAAAACTTGACAAGGCCGGTTCGAACAACTTTATATCTTCTGAAACCAGTACTTAAATTGTAAAATTTTGCATGGGGGGACGCTTTTGCAGCCTTGACGAAACGCATTTGGCACGCGAAAGTACTGTAGTGAAGATTACGTAATTCCGTCGCCGAAATTGAATGAGGACCAAAGAAAAAAAAAGGTCTTCGCCGACAGTTAAAGCTTTTTCCCCTGGAAATCAATTTTCCCCCGCAATTTGGTACAATATTCGGCCGGAATTTGTTGGACTCATTCAAGTTGGCTGGCTCTTCGTCTGATCATCCAGCGCTCAAATCTCGATGGGTGGAGTCTAAATCTCGATGGGGGGACGCGTTCCCCCTACAATTTAAGTACTATCTGAAACCAAACATAAACCAGACCAATCAGCCAAGATCAGACCGAAAATGTCTAGCTAGTCGGTTTTGGCGTTAAACACGACAAATTTTTGAATTTCGGAAAAAAAATCAAAATATAGTTATGCCAAATCAGGGTTGCCAAATTAGGAAAAAATTCAAATTCAAGTGCAATAGACAATTTTAAAAATTTTGGCAAGGTTAACAATGTCCAAAATATCAAATTTAGGAAAAAAAATCAAATTCGATTTAGGTCATTTTTAAAAATCTTTGATATTTTGGCGTGGTTAACCATGGGTAAAATACCAACATTTGGCAAAAAAGTCAAAATGGAGTTAAGTAGTTTTTTGACAATTTTTGGTATTTTGGCAAGGTATGGGCATGGGAAAAATATCAAATTATGCCGAAAAGTTCCAAACTTAGTTATGTCAATTTTTTGTCATTTTTGGCTAGTCTTAACCTGGACAAAATACCAAATTTTGACAAAAATACAAAGGGCCGTATTCTAGGAGAGGGCTTGAGCAGCTGCTTAAGCATCTACTTCAAGCATCTGCTTGGGATTTACTCAAGTCCCCGCTAAAAATGGTATTCTAAAAGCAAGCTTGGCAGGAACTTCAGATCGACCAAATTTCGAGTTCAACTTGAATTACGCAATCATCATGTGATTTATTTCAACCACCTGATTGGCCATTTTTTGAAAAATATTATGCAGTGAAAGAAAAATGAAAAATGCATTTAGTTTGCAAGCAGTGGCGGATTTAGGGGGGGGATGGGGGGGATGCATCCCCCCACCAGCCTAAATGTAACGATTTTGGTCGAAAAATCAGGCTCTATTTCGATTAATTCGGTACCATTTCGGGATGCATCCCCCGCACCAGCCTCAACCTTACGATTTCGGCCGAAAAATCACTCTCAATTTCGGTGAAGACCTTTTTTTTTTTGAAGACCACCGGATTTTGGGCGAAAAAAAGTTTGAATTTCCGATTTCGGCCGAAAAATCACTCTCTATTTCGGTGAAGACAACGGAATTTTTGAGGTTTTGTGCTTAAAATCCCCCCCACCAAAATTTTCTACATCCGCCACTGTTTGCAAGGTTGTGTGGCAACGCGCTCTTTAGCGACTGTTAGTGTGAAAATATAATTATATTTACAAAAGGGATTAATGCAATATTAGTAATCTTCTGCATTTTTATAATTTGCTTGGAATAAATAAATGTAGCCTTGTTTCCGAAAAATGATAGCCTACGTATTTGCTTGAATTATTGCGGAACAAAAAACAAGTTATGCAGACAAATACAGCCTATAGTAACCACTACAGGCTTATAGCTACTCTCAGTACTTAAAATCGCATTCAGGTCCGAAAATTTTTTGCTCGAGTTTTTCTCAATAATTTGTGACAGATCTGAAGACCAACTTTGAGCTTTCTAGGACCTTCCGTTTCTGAGATATAACAGATTAAATTTAAAACGCAATTTCAAGTTGACTAAATTTCGGGCTTGAAACGTACTTTTTATCTTAGGTGCACAAAAATATAATCAAAATAACTAGGCAACATTTCTTAATTTTTCAGACCTAACTTAATTTTCTGTTTTTTTCGGACATGATTTGGGCTTGTATTTCCAGGCTCGGGCCGGTTTCGGGCCTGAACTAGTCGGCCCGTTTGCAACTCTGCGCCTGTCCGGAGTCACAAATTTTAATACCTCACCCATGCCCCCTTTTGAAAATTTTTCATGAGATGCATTGAACAGTGAACAAAAACCTTTTGCAAAAAAAACGGTCGACCGGCGTAGATTTTGAAATTTACCGGTCAGGGCGGGTTGAGAAAATCCTGACCGATTCCATCTCTGTATTGGATCACAGCCTAGTGGATGTAGCGTATACTACTGAAATAGTACACTCAGAATTCCGATCTTAAGTCAGAAATTCAACAGACTATAACGATTGGTATTACAGCGTTTCTAATTAGACAAACTTCTCTCTAAATGAATGCCAAATAATTTCTACTTTGGACTGTTATACACTATACTGAGCGATGAAAAAAATAGTCGTACTGTTCATGCTTATAGCGATTTAAGGTTAATCGTGAAGCCTTCAGCACCGTTTGCAGACATGTCTCCTCCAATCAGTTATAAGGCCTTTTATCTTTCCAATTTGCTCAAACTCGAGGATTTTTTTTTATCAAATTGTACTTTATTAAATAAAGAAAATCAAGTGCACAACAAGAGAAACCCATAAAAGTTGGGTGAAAAATATTCAATTCACATGTAATCATAAGCTAATGGTAGACATGTGGTGGTTCCTTCATTTTTTGGCTTAAAATACAGTTGACAATGGCGTAACCGTAATCGGGAAGAGGGGCTAAAAAAGCAAAGTACTGTAGCCTAGTAGTAGTTCTATCAGTCGTGTAGCCAGAATTTCGCAAAGGGGGAGGCTTTTTTTGAAGTTTCATTCAACCGCAAACGAACTTGACCCGAATTTTCATTAGTCTTGAATTGGATTGAAGCAATGTTCAGTGAAAACCAGGTGATCTCAAAAAAAAAGGAAAAAAGGTCTTCGCCAAAATTCGGAGTGTTTTTCTGTCCAAAATCAAGTGATCTCCAAAAAATAAAAATAAAAAAAAGGTCTTCGCCGTAATTCAAAATGTTTTTCTGTCCAAAAAAAGGTCTTCACCGAAATTCAGAGTGTTTTTCTGTCCAAAATCAAGTGATCTCCAAAAAATAAAAACAAAAAAAAGGTCTTCGCCGTAATTCAAAATGTTTTTCTGTCCAAAAAAAGGTCTTCACCGAAATTCAGAGTATTTTTCTGTCCAAAATCAAGTGATCTCCAAAAAAAAGGTCTTCATGTGTACTTACATCCACTTCTACTCGTCATCATTATCCCACGATCTTCTCCTACTCTCACCCCAACTTCGTTTGGGGAGGGGGGGTGTTTTCGTTTTTAGAGCAAATATCAGCCGCAGAATTGCTAAAAACATGCTATTTTGCATACTTTTCAGGCCAATGGGGGGGGGGCTATAGCACCATTTGCCCCCCCCCCTAGCTACGCTACTAAGTTCTATTGTAGCTAGGTAAACACGCAAAAGTCACATTCGAAATACAAGAAGCACCAAACAACCCTAAGGTTTGTTAGTCGAGATGCTTTCTGTTAATATTCACAATAGATTATTACAGCCCTTTTTCACCAGCTAAGTCACGTAAGAAGATTTAGCCTAAATTTATTATGTAAGTTTTACAACAAACTTGGACTTTACTAGTAAATAAAGAGAGGATTTGAGCCAATTATTGTTTAGAAAAACTCCAACAGCTTACAAATTTTATGAGTAATTTAGTTCTCTCAAATGGCTCTAAAAACGTACAAAATGGAACACAAATGGCGTTAAAATAGCTATATTTTTCGAAAAATCACAAAAATCGTCCAGAAAAATATGACTTTTTTTAGTTCAAGCTCGCATCCCTATCTAGCAAAATCTGGCTGAGCGCCTGGTATCGTAGTTGAGTGATACAGAAAAGCAACAAAAACGGCATAGCCAAACGGAAAAAAGTCTAATCTTGTTCCATTGTTTTCATTCACGTGATACGTCCTGCAGGTATTGAAAATTCAGTCATCCCCCCAAAAAAACATTGCATTACTGGCAGTGTTCTGTTATCTCTTTCACAATCAACGCTATACTGTGGAGATTTTGCTTATCATGTCACAATCAAGAAGCCACAAAATTTGCGAAGTGATTCAATCTGTTGCTTCTTTCAGCCAACTGCTTCTGTCGTCTCGTCAAAATTTTACAGCTTTTTCTGCAACAAAATAGGCTTCATCAAGTTCAGAAAAATGTTCCTATAAATGATTATTTAATCTTTGTTACAGTTTTTCCCATACTTAAGAAAGTGCAGCACATTGGATTAAAACGTTATTTTTTGTTTTTTTTAACAACGTCCTGTACGTAGCTGATTCTTAGATAATATTAGAGCTACCCGGTACTCAGTGGCGGATTTAGGGGGGGGGATGGGGGGGATGCATCCCAGCCTAAAAGTTACGATTTTGGCCAAAAAATCAGCCCTTATTTTGAATAATTCGGCTCCATTTCGGGATGCATCCCCCCCACCGACCTAAACGTAACAAATCCGGCCGAAAAATCAGTCTCAATTTTGGTGAAGACCTTTTTTTTTTTGGAGACCACCTGATTTTGGGCAAAAAAAACGTTTGAATTTCCGATTTCGGCCGAAAAATCACTCTCAATTTTGGTGAAGACATCCGAATTTTTGAGGTTTTGGCTTCAAATCCCCCCCCACCAAAATTTTCTGGATCCGCCACTGCCGGTACTATTGCATTGTTCATTAAGTGGATTGCGTTTATTTATTTTTTAAAGTCGCATTTTTGCCCAAATAAAAAAATGAAAATTAAAAATCTGGAAATATTGCAATGGCATTTCACTTAGTTACCCAACTTCAGAAAAAAAAGAAAAGACGTATTGAGTTTGCAAACTAGAACTTAGCTCAACTACTGTGGGATATAACTGATGTAGTCTGATACACGCTTTGGCACTTAGCGGTGGATTAATTCCTAGAATCAGTTAAAAAAAGGACTTAAGTCACCGCACTGAGTTTTAATTATTTACCTGCTTTATTGCTTATTGCTTTCAGTTTGTTTTTAGGCTTGAAATGCATTTTCTTCAGCGCAACTTTCATCGTTCGCTTTTTGTTGACCTTTCCGGTGGTTTATTTATCCGCTGCCAAGGCATAAGTTGATTACGCCGGTATACATCAAAACAGATGTTTCTAAAACAAATGTTTCTGCAATATTGAATAAAGAATAAATTCACCCTCACCAGATTCACCACGCAGGCGCAGTAGCGTAGCCGGGGGGAGGGATCGAGCCTTCCATTGGCCTGAAAAGTATGCAAAATTGCACGTTTTTAGTGCTTTTGAGGCCGATTTTTGCTCAAAAAATGAAAACAGCCGCCCTCAAAGAGATTTGGGAGCCGAAGTAGGCTATTGAAGTAGAGCCGAAGTATTAAAGGTACAGCAAAGATACTTCTCGTAGTGTAATTCAGAAAACATCATAAATTACAGACAAGAAATTCTAAAATGCAAATTGGACAATATAAATGTGCGGTAGGGTTGATTAACTCTACCGGTAAACAGTTGTTTCAAATATCCATGTTTCTAAAAAGCATGTGCATAGCGACACAAAGCGTAATACTACAAAACTAGCAACTATTGATGAGTGTCGCTACTATTAAACAGAAAAAGCACAAAAACAGCATTTATTAACAGTCATAATTCTTACGTGATTTATGAGTGCATTTTTCTATTGTCCAGTAAGTAACTTGAGAAATGAATTAGAACTTGGCCTACCTCTGCTGCACACTCACACGCTACAGCAATATCTTTAGTGGATTTTTTTTAGTGTTTGGACCACATCTATCATTATATCGTTTGGACCAGCATGCAGAAAATTTCTTCTTCAACTATGCAACAACTACCATACTGAATAACTTTAATCAAAATCTTTAACTCCTGAAACAGCAAAAAATCTAGTAGTGCTAGATAGCCTACTAAAACGCTTGAACTATTTTCTTTGTTCAGATATTGTATTATACAATGTCCTTGAATATTGCTAAAACTCAAATGTCATTTTGATATGGACAAAAATAGTCAAATTGGATGACTTCACAAAAAAATAGGGGTATAAGGATCAATTTTCATTTACACTTTTTTATATTTCTTTTTCTTACTGCTCATTTATCATTAAGCTGAATAATTTTCTCGGCATTTAGCTAAAGATCTTATTTAGATATTGCAATAAGCTAGCAGGTTAGACAATATACCAGTAATTTGCTAAATGGTTACTAAAATGTCAAACGATTTATACATTAGCCCATTATCTGAGTAGCGTATATATATGCCCTCTAAATTTATACTGAATAGGCTTGCCTAGTAGGAAACGCTGTTTAGGGAACAACAAAAAAACTAAGCTGAAGATCGTAGGGTTCTTGCTTACAGACCTCTAATTTTACTTTCAGTAAGCCTATTGAAAAAAATCTAAATCATGTCTCCAAATAATAAGCCATACCGGTAGGTTAGCTACCGGTACTACAGTTAAAAAAAACTACTAGGCTATTTCATACTTTAATCTATCCTTAAACTACCGTAGTTATCGGGAGATCGGTAAGTGAGCTACAGTAACATGCGTAACGCGTTTCTCGAATTCTGTTCAAATGGGCCTAGGCTACCGGTACTCAAGACCGAATTGCACTAACGTATCAAATGCAACGGATCACACGCTGACGTGCCACTCAAGCAAAGTTATTGTTTGCAGCCAAATTGATTTATATTTATTGTTAAACTTAATTATCTTTTAGTTATTTTTCTCTGCTATAAAATGCTAGCTTGGAAAGTTAGGCTATCGTACCGATATACTGCAAACTTTTACCGCAACTGATTGAATTAGGTTACCGATAGCCTACATGCCGTTAAGGTCTCGAAACCATCATAGGCTATTTTCGGCCTGGCCAAAACATAACCACTATTCTTAAACCTTCTAGGCCTCATTATAAAAAATTCACCCGAAATCAAAAGCTTTAACACCAATTTTTCAGTGAAGCGTAAGCTCAAGCCTACCCCTGAGGTGGCTCGAGATTTTGGAAATTTCCAAGTCGAGCTTGGCAAATTTTCATTTCAAGTTCGCTTTTAGAATACCACAGCGGTTCAAGCTGAACTTCAAAGCTCCCAAGTAGGTCCCAAGCTGAGCTTGAAAGTGTTACTTGAAATTTTTCTTAGAATACCAATTTTGAGCCTAAGCAGAGCTTGAGCTGTACCTGCTGCTTAAGTCCTCTCTTAGAATACGGGCCAAAATCAGGTTTGGTCAATTCTTTGTCAATTTTTGATATTTTGGCATGGTTAGCCACGAGCAAAATATCAAACTTTGGCAAAAAATTCAAAGTCAAGTTAAGTAATTTTTGTCAATTTTTGAAATTTTGACAAGTTTAACCGTGGGCAAAATGTCGAAATTTTGCAAAAAGTTCCAAATTCAGTTATGCCGATTTTTTGTCATTTTAGTCAAATTTTAACTCAAACAAATTATTAAAATTTTGGCTAAAATTCAAAATCGAATTAAGTAAATTTTTTATCAATTTTTGATATTTAGGCAAGATTCAGTTCAATTTTTATGGGCAAAATGTCAAAATTTGGCAAAAAATCAAAATCGAGTTAAGTAATTTTTTCTCAAGTTTCGAAATTTGGCATGGTTAACCAAACGTAAGATGTCAAAATTTGGCAAAAAATTCCAATTTGAGTTATGTCGATTTTTTGTCATTTTAGGCTAATTTTTACTTGGACAAATTATCAAATTTTGGCAAAAAATGCAAAATCAAATTAGTGGGCAAACAATGGGCAAGCAAACATGGGCAACAATTTGAAATCGGATTGGATTGATTTCTTTTTAAGTTGATTTGTTGATTTCGATTTGCGACCTGAAATCGGTCAAGAAGTCGGTCGATTTACGCCCTCATTTCCTAAGCTGTGGAACTGGAGCGCGGCGCTCTTGAACCATGTATTTTCGCCGGAGCGTTTACCTGCACTTCTTGTGGAGCTGCAGCCAGTAAAAATCTAGAAGCTCCAGCTCCAACTTTCCTCAAACAAAAAACCGTGTCAAAGCCAAGTAAACGCTTGTATAATTATTTAAAAGCAAAATTTCTGGCTTTGAGTGTTTCAGTCTGTTAGTAATTCTTATAATTTTTCAATGTTTATGACTGCTAAGATGATTCCGTAATCAGCAGTCAGTTGCGCAAGCAGCAGGTGGGAAGGGCTGAGGAGGCTGAACCCCCCTTTTAGCCAAGTCGTGTAAAAATTTTAACCCAAATATGCATGCTTTAAACGTGTTTTGGATTTGACTACTGGTCAATGACCAGTATGTAAGGGGGGGGGGGGGGGGGGGGGGTGATGAGGCTGAGAAAATTAACTGTCAGAGGGTTTCCAAATTTATAGCCAAATAGTTTTTGTCAAATGACTTGACAAAGGTGCAAAATACCATCCAAATTGTGTCAAAATGACAATTATTTCCGAAACATTACAAAATTGCCCTACGGTTGGGGGTAGACTCCCACAGCTTCTAGCAACTGGAGGTTCTAACCCCAGACCTACGTCTATAAAGTGCAAACAAAATTTAGCTTTGGGTGAAAGCTCTCCCTTCTGTTAACAAATTCAAGCTCTTCTCTCACCTTTTAGTTGCGCGCCAGACCTATTAACAGTTGACATCATGGAATAGAAGGTTACCGGAACAAGACTTTTTGACTTTGTTGCGACTGGAAAGTACCAATAATGCGGTGCCGGAACTGGAGCCATAGGCGTGAAGAGAGCTCCAGAGCTAGAGCTGGAGCATGACTATTTTTCAATGGCTCCGCAGCACTGCTTGTTTCGACTGATACTTGAGATTTATTCAGCCGTAAGTCTTTTAGTTCAATTTTTTGTAAGTTACAAACTTTTGAATCTTGACCATAGATCGAAACTTCTTCAGAATTTTGTGAGGCATAGCCTATGGTTTTCATAAAGTCAGAAAAAATAGACAAGCTAATCATTTTCAAAATAAACAAAGAAAAAAAACTGTAGTTTAACTGTATTGTATTTGACAATGTAGCCTTCAAAAAAATTGCAACAAGAGCGCTTCTTGCAACTTTTAGTATGCTAATCACTTTAATTTTCAACGCAAGTTCAATCGTTTAAATTAGTCGGTACAAATCAACAATGTTCGTACAATTGAATAGCACACAATATCGACCTCCTGCAAATGCACATTCCAAAGCTTTAAAAACTCAAATGCACTTTTGCTCAGCCCATTATCAACTTGTTAAGGTAAAACTTTGTCAAGATAAACCAAGGGCAAAATTTCAAATCTTGGCAAAGAGTTCAAAAATTTTTCAAATTTTGGCAAAAAATTTCAAGGTGGCCTTCGGTAAATTTTATTCGATTTTAGATAAAATGTTGAATTAAATAATTATGGTGAAAACTTCAAAGTTTAGCAAAAATTACAAACGAGGTTAATCAATTTTTTTTATGATAAAATGTCAGTAAGGTATACGTTCAGAGTGCAAGATTATTCATTTATCTCTGTGCTAATCCAACCATAGACTCTTTTTTATTAGACTGGAAACTGTCAAATTAGTTTTATCTTTTTTTCACGATTCATCTATTTTAAAATATGCCGATTTGTCGAATCTAGTCGACTTTTTTCTTCATGGTTTATTTGTTCTCCGAATATGTCCAATCAAATCAGTTCAATACGCATGATAGCAAAAAACCTTCGCAAGAAAAACAAACGCTTTTTCTTCGACCCGTTTCTCTTTTTCTACGTGGGTTTGCTTCTAGTCTACTAAATAAAGAGTCTATGATCTAACAACCAAAAATGACCAAAAACTACTACAATACAACCAAATTATAATGCTCTACAGAACTAGCAAAATTACGTAGTCGAAATGATTTAAATTAGCAATTAGCACACAAAAACATCAAAAAGTATTGGCAGTCTAAAAGATTGTGTTAAATAAGCTAGCTTAAAATTCTGGTTTATCATTCAGAACTTTCTGGATGGAAGAACTTTGATTCTGAAAGCATGCACAAAATCTGCAATAAAAAATACCTTGTAGTACGAAAAAGACCAACTTATAGTAGAAGTTTTCAATTCGAAAATAAGTACCCCAATCCCGACTGTAAATCTTAAAAGTACATGAATTAATAAATCACCTATTCGTATCTATTTTTATTTATAAAATTTCGGTGGAGATGAGTAAATGCTTTTAAATCAGTACCAGCCAAAACTTGAGCCCACATGACATTTTCTTTTATTCAAAAAAATTTTTTATCTTGTTTTCACTGTGGCCAGTTTCAGCAAAATAAAAGAAGCGTAACTTTGCTATCTAGCATAAAAATGATAAAATTATGATACTTTAAGTTTGATTAAAAACAGCAATGCGTTAGTTAAAAACCAAACTAAATGATATTGCTGTGTTTTTAACCAAATTAAACAATATTGTTATCATTATCTTTTATTTCTAACCTTCGAAGTTACTATACAGTGCTTCTGTTTTGTTGTAGAGGACCGCAAATGAGCCGAAAACGTTTCAAACAATGTTATCTGGTCTCAAGTTTTTTTCGTGATCTGCCCAGTTTGGTTTAATAAACTGTTATTCGCACGTTACGAGGTATTAAACTTTTTCTTTATTTTAACTCTTGCTCGACCACTTTTCTAGAATTCAATGTTGTGGACCTTATTGCACGTTAAGCATTGTTTATACATTACTGTTTACATTGTTTAATGTTTATATTACCAGGCCAGTTGCTCCGAGCGGTAACGCGTTCTCCTCTGGAGCGGGAGGTCTGAGGTTCAAATCTTGGGTCGGTCAAATCGGACACAATGTTGTCAACGGCTCGTCACTGCTGCAACATTTCTTCGAATGGAACTGTGTTGCCCGGGTGCAATAACGGAGAGAGGCGCCCCGCCAACTCGTTACACGCTTCGGCGTAATACAGCGACTTTAACGAACGATTTGATTTGATGATATTACTTTTCACAATCTTCTGGTATTGTCTGCTTTGTAGTTTACAATTTACGTCGTATAAAATGTTCCTTATAATTAACTGTAATTATGAAAAAAATTCTCGAAACTAACCTACTACACCAAAACTTCAGGAATTTGACTTATGTAATTAGAAATTGAAGGCCTCCACACAAATTTAGCAAAATTTTCGCGCCAAAAACGTGTCAAAACAATTTCTATATAGATCCACCTACTAATAGCGGTCTAGAAGCTTTTTGCGATGTTTATTCTGGATTTCTGGTTAGTTTAGATTTGTAACTAGGCTTTAAGCATTTAATGTCTCCTAAGTCATGATCAACGAAGTGCGATTTCAAGTATCTTTTTACTTAATTAATGCTTTGTGTTCTCACTGTTGTTGAGAGTGCTCAATAGTAGTTGTAGTCAGAGCTGTACCAAATGTTTAGTACATCACAGAAAAATACATTAAAAGCCCTACAGTCCGTTTCACCCTTACCTGGATCTTCAAGGATTAGCCGAAACATAGATTTTACTTTTATGTTTAAATTCACCCTTAACAGGATCTTCAGGGGTAAGCATGATAAATTTTACCTAGCCCTGAAGATCCTGTTAAGATTAGGAGTAAAACAGACTGTAAGGTTTTTAATGTTTTTAACTGAGGAGCGCAAAATAAATATAAAATTTTTGATATTATGAAAAAAAGTCACTGCTCAAACTGACCCAAGCGAAGAAGATTGAGGCTCCCTTGCTTTTTGTATCAACGTTGTCCATGTCAAGACCGACCAAGTACTCCTCAATTTTACTCCGCAAGAGTGGATCAATGTGCTGAGGCAAACAATGCTTAATCCGCTTCTTGATTGGCTTCGCTGCCGTTTGTCGCATTAAGCTTTGTAAAGTGGTCCAGTTCTAAAACAATGCATTGATTATGATTTCACAAATACCAAAAAATGGTTAAAAAGAAAAATATCGATTAACTTTGAACTGTAAAGAGCCAGGGGAAATTCTCCGCATGGTTTCAAAGTTATTCAAAGTGGTAATTTCTAACTATTTTTGCATTTGTGTCAATGGGCAAAAGTGATTCACAACTTGCATGCACGTTGGAAATCATTTGTTTTTTTGTCAATTTCTGTTCAAGTGCGTTACTGGCTTTAAACTGATGAACCTAAACAATTATGTATTTTTATACCATTATAAACTGATATAAGTCACAAACAAATCGAAATTAAGAACAAAAACGAATGCCAAAATAGAACTAAGCATAGCAGTTTATTAGACGCGTCATGACGATGCTCTGAGTTAAAGCGAAACGCATCTAATAAATTGCTATGCATAATTCTATTAGCAATCGTTTTTGTTCTTAATTTCGATTCGTTTGTGACTTAGATCAGTTTATAATGGTATAAAAATATACAATTTTTTTAGGGTTACCAGTTCAAAGCCAGTAAAGTATTTGAACAGACTTTGACAAAACAATGATTTCCAACATTTATGCAAGTTGTAAATCACTTTTGGCCATTGATACTAGTGCAAAAAAAGCTTTGTTAGACGCGTTTATTAGACGCGTTTCGCCTCAACTTAAAGCATACGCGAAACGCGTCTAATAAATTGCTATGCTTAGTTTTAATCTGACAATCGTTTTTGTTCTTCGATTAAGCAGAAACTCTGCCCGCTATTCTCCAAAATTGAAATTAAATTATTGTACGTACGTTAGCTACGCCAGGCGGTTCTCCTAAGAGCGTAAACACGGCCCCCATGACAGTTTTGATAACCACTGGTGGATGTTTGTAGTTTCTGATTTCGCTGATCAACGAGTCGTCCATTTGCAGGATCTTTTCTTTCAGTTTATAAAGCTCTAGAAGTTGCACGTACAAGAGTTTCGCCTCCTCATATTCCTCGTCCAATTGCTCTCTGTACCTAAATTGAAAAGACAGAATGGTATCAGCAATGTGTCCGGAAAATGAGAGAAAAAGCTCGATGAAGAATCAGAGCGAAATACTATATTCGTTAGTTACAGTCTTTTGCCACAACAGATTGTTTTGCCTCGCGGATTTTTCAATATTCTCTATCTTTAGTCGCCGCTTTTCCGTGAAGGATGCTGGAAGCAGCTCGAGATTAAGCCGCCACACTTCTCAGTCTTCCATCGCTTAATCATTTTGCTTGGGTGAAGCCTCAAACAATTCCATCAAAGATTCTTAATGGAATTGATCCATCTACAATGGTTCTATATAAGTCGTCTAAATGGTCTTTTCCAATTGCTTTGCAAGTAAAGTTTGTTTGGAAAGTCTTTCCTGGGGCAATTTTATTGATTGGTTGCTCGAATAGAAGGATCGTGCAGCCAAATACAAAACCAGACATTGTTTTTTTATAATTTTATGATATCTTTAAGTAGCGGTAGCTAAAGTTATCACCTCTAACGTAATTACAATATTTTTGTGAGGTAGGCCAGAGCATGGTTATTTGACGGTGAAAAACGCAAGTTACAACCTCTATTTTAACTCAATGTTACACATGTAAATTCAGGTAAAAATTGTTTGACGCATGAATTTGAGCTGAGTTTAGAGTAAAAATCCCCTTTCCCCCCAAAATTTAAGTAGATACTTAACCTTACAAACTGTCATCTATTTCCTTCAAAGCTTCGTACAGTTCTTCTAAGTTTCTGTTTTGGACTGCCGCCTTGAGATTTTCTTGCAGTTTTTCTAGAATCAGTTCCTCAAGAAGATCTTGAGCTTTGGAGAAAAGCGGAATGTCGCTATTGTGCGTGTGATCTTCTTCGCAAATCTTTATTGCTTCTTGAAGTCTGTCAATTTCGCGTTCTACGAGTGCTTTCCGAAGTATTTTGTTGAGTTTTTCAATATGTTTCAGCTTTTTTAATCGTTTTTCAGCTCTTGCCAAATCGTCGGGATATTTCTTCACATTCGCTTCTTTGAAATCCTGGATTGCTTTTTCGATCGCGCTGATATCGCGTCGTTTACATGCGTCTGTGAGCGCTGCTTTCCTCTCTTTGGGGCTTAAGAAAGCTTTGAGTTTTTCGCACTCCACAATTAAACGTTCATCCAAAAACGGCACCTTTTTAGTCCGTTTTAATACTGATTTCAGATCGTCATAACTTCGCTTTTCTAGCGCCGCTTCCATATCTTCGTGGAGCTGATCTCTTTGCTCCACTTTGTTTTCAAGATCTTGAATATCTTGAATGGATTTCGCTAGTCTTTCTTCGTCTTGAACTCCAAACGCTCCGTCAAACTTGGAAGAGTTCTCTCTTAACTCCTTGACACGTAGTAAGCTTTCCTTGAGTGACCCTAAGGAGTCTGGCACAAAAGGAAGATCAAATTCCTTCCACGCTTTCTTGATGTCATCCATAAGCCTATGTTTTGCAACCAAGGTATTGAACGTATCAGAAGCTTTCTCAAGAAATGCAGTAGCTTCATCATTTTTCTTGTAAAAGTCGTCGTTCATTGTGTGACGTAAATCATCAAGTTTCCTCCCTAGTTTTGATAATTCCTCCGCAATTATGAGGTCATTTATTCCACACATAAGATCTTCGACTTTTTTCTGAAGCGAATTTTCTATTCGTATGCGGTTCATCTCGTTTCGAAAATCGATGATTTCCCCCTCATTAACAATATTTCGCAATGGTTTTTGTTCCAAATCTGTAAATTAAAGGGTAAACAAAGAGTGTTATAAGTTATTAGGTTTGATGCTATTTAATTGATTTTTGCCTAAAACATTCAAGACAAATCCTAAAATTAACTTTTAAATATATTCGAGTGTCTTCGGATTACCATTTTCAAGAGATTTCAACCCAGAATCTAAAATTTTACCTTTCTGTGTTTATCAACGCTGCCAATAAAAAACTGAGTCACTTAATACTTCTACACAAATATTTATTAATAACATTGATGCCAGGACAAAGAAATAAGGTGTCAGTTCCGCAAATTAGCATCATCTAAAGCAGAAGAATCTAGCTCAGCACCCTAAAATCAATTTCTAATTCAAAACTCTATAGTAATTCGTCATGGCATCACACTCCGTTTAGGGATTGCCCTCATACTCTATTTGGTAGGTTGAGGTTGAACTATTAGTGCCTTCAGAGCTCTCTTTATTAGGGATTGGTAAACCCTTTCGCTTCTTTTTTTATTATTATTATCTTTTTTTTCGCTTTTTTATTATTTGTCCTGGAGTGCTCATGTGTGACGGAGTATGTCGTAAGATCGAGTTTACCAATGAAAGTTCTGGAAATCCTTGATTTAATTGTGACGTTCTCTCGTTGCCCAGGAGCGCTCATGCGTGACCACACTGACTTTACCAACAACTCCTTCTAAAGAACTCCAGCGCTTTAATAGTCAAGTGGATAGAGCCTAGTTTGTTCAACCCGACTACGATACAAGCACGAGTCTACTAATTCAATAGCAAAAATGCAACCAAATTACCTTGAATGAGAGGAATCATTGCTTTGTCATCGCTCTTCTCGATAGCCGCATCAAGATTTCGGAAGATCTCTGCTTTCAATTTCATTAATCTTCTCTCCTCCAAAACTTTTTGGACGTATTTGTGGGCCTTTTCGACGTCACCAGTTTTGTCGACATACTCTGACCCTGGTGCTCTAAAAAAATGAAATTACTGATATTAATAAAAGCCAACTTTCAACAACATTTTAATCATACCAAGCTTGCAAATGCAAACCCCTTCTTCTTGATTAGGGCTTTACAAAGTCTACATAAAAGCTATTTACCAAACATGTTGTTAAAACACACGCGGCTATCTACTCGTAGGATTCAGAAATTCAATAGAAAATACAATTTAACTCTTTTAAAATATACGCCTATGGATTATACCCGTTCGTAAGGGCTTGCTAGATTTTTTATGAAACCTTGTTTTGCATATGTTAGTTTGTTCTAAATGACTGTCTTTCAAGTTAATTAGAGCTAATCTTTTGATATTTGAGTATTACTAATACAACGTACAGTATGAAGACGATGGATGCTTCGGAAAAGAAGTGTAAAGAAAGTAAGGAAAAAATAAAGAAAATTATTTCACCAATTCACGATTGACATAATAAAAAGAAAAACAGCAAAAAATAAATACATTGAAACAAACACATCCAAAGTGATCGGCAAGGAGCATCAACTTTAACCCCTCAATATTATGTAAGTAAGTCTTGAAACCAATAAAAGCTAATAAAAAAGGGTGTTCGACTTTTTTTGGGGGCATTTATAGTCGTAAAAAGGGCTTTGGGATATTTGGTTTACGCATTAGCAGGGTAATTTTGATTAGAAAACAAGTGCGAAAACCGGAAGCAACCGCAGACAAAATTTAATTTCAGGCCGCAAGTGGCTCGCTGAAAGAACTTTGGGCGCCACAATCTTATACTCTGCTTCGAGCTATCACAGTAATTCATTATCGTAACTTCATAAAACGGTGCTTACTTGAATCTTTGGATTGCTTGGTTAAGATTGTCAACATCTTTATTTTTCAAAAATTCGATTATTTTTTTAATCAGCTGGTCTTCTTCCCAAACAATCTCCTTGATCTTTTCCGCACGATAAATCGTCGATTCATCGATTCCATGCAGCATGCATATGTTTAGCGATTTGGTGATTTCGTGTAAATTTCGAACCTTGATCGCGCTTTCGAGTTGTTTTCGGGCCTCGTCTCGTTTCAGAAGTCGGTTTCGGTACCTGAAGAAAAGATACCGATATCGAAATCTAATTCTATTTTTTGGATTAAGGACATATTTAAAGGGGCCATCGCCTCCTTATTGCTGTAAATTCATTCAGCTTTTTTAAAAAGCAAAATTTTACAAAACAATTAATTTTTGACACTTGCAACGTCAGT
This sequence comes from Trididemnum nubilum, assembly GCA_963965965.1. Classification (NCBI taxonomy): domain Eukaryota; kingdom Metazoa; phylum Chordata; class Ascidiacea; order Aplousobranchia; family Didemnidae; genus Trididemnum; species Trididemnum nubilum. The sequence continues at coordinate 4,746,533 of OZ014481.1, read as the reverse complement.
TCTCATTCGCAACTCTTGATAACTTTTCCTACTCTTAAATTGCTGGGAGTTTTTGTTTTAGCTCTCAAAAATTTTTCCCTCAAAAAAAGATAATCTTTTTAAACAAATTTCTGAATTCAAAAAAACCTTAAACTCATTAGGTTTGTTTGCAAGAAGACAAAAATGATATGATTGGTTTCATATGACTGACGTCATCATAAAGCTTGCTGACGTAATTGCAAACTTTACCTCTTCAGTTAAAAATCCTTCAGTTGAAAATGTGGTTTAGTTTCTTCGCTAGTATTTACTGTGCGTTTAATCCTGGACTAATTTAATGCTTCACTGATGAAATGAAAAAAAAACAACTACAAATAAATAAATAAACAAACAAACTCAGTAATACAAAATTAGGCATGAAAAAATTGAAAATTTAAAGAGCAGCATTTGAGTTGTACTATAGTTGGCGGGCTTTGTCTAATTTAACTTTGATCACGCAAATAAAAGCCACAGGAAATATAAAGTATGCGTGGAACTAAATATTTCGTGGTAATGTTTTCAGTATAGATATAATACATTATTTTTCTTGATCAGACGTAATTATTTGTGCTAAACCGATATTTTCTAACCTACACCATTGTATTCTGCATGTAGTTTATTAATTCTCCCCAAAATTGGAATGAGCTCAGTTTAAAACTTATTTCAAGCTTGAACCCGAGATATTAACAACTCTGTGCGATACTATAATCCGAGTATACGGATAACCGGAGTTTTCCGATTACTTACTCGTTTTCTCGACCACCACCGATCTCTTTGTTCACGATCTAAAATACGACAACTTTTAATCCATTTAAAATAAATCAAACCAAATCTTTTATTATACTCGCTGTATTGCGCCGAAGCATGTAACGAGTTTGCGGGACTCACCTCCGCGTCATTGCGCCTGCGGGCAACACAGCTGTGCCCGTTGGCAACAGCTGCGCCCGATGGCAACACTGTGGCGAACCGTGCCCGTTGGCAACACTTTGTCCGATTTGACCAACCCAAGTTTTTCACCCCTGACTTCCCCCTCCAGAGACGAAAGCGCTAAAAATTGACCATATCACGCAGAAAGTACAACTTTTATTAAACAAAAAGTATCTATCTTTATCATGCTAAAGGACCATATCATGCTACTCTGCTCAAAAAACAACATTTTTATGAGTGGTGAAATCAGGATCGACATGACAACATCATACACTGGCTTGTATGCATAATTTTGTTCCCTCCTCGTTTGATGATCAAAAAGAACTACTCAAACGAAGAATAAGTTAGAAGAAATCTTTGGTTAGTTGGTTAAAAGCAGAAAGTATATTCAAGTTGGAAGCGATCTATTGTAGTTCAAATTAGATAACTCAAATCAAATCAAATTTTTCATTATACTCGCTGTAATGCTCGTAGCGTGTAACAAGTAGACGGGGCCCATCTCCACGTCATTGCGCCTGGACAACACAGCTTCTTTCAAAAAAATGTCGCAACGGAGGCGAACCGTTGGCAACAGCAACATTGTATTTGATTTGACAGGGTCGAGATTTGAACCCTAAATTTCCCGATCCAGAGACAAGCGCGTTTGCTCCACCAACTGGGAGGTACCAGATAACACAAAAATTGATTTGTTACGAAACATGTCATTTACCTTTGAGGTTTCCACCAATTTTTCTTCAATTTTTGGCGGCATAAACGGCTGGGCTCTTTCAGGCTCAAACACACCGGTAGCAGTTGGCATCTCCATCTCCAAAGACGACAGCATTGCTTGGAGACGTGCCCAAGACATGTCGCTAAATTGAATTGGGTTAAAGTTTAATTGAATTGAAGTGATGTTGGGTTAAAGTTGAATTGAAGCTTTATATCAAATCAAAATGGTAGCCGCGATTTATTCAAAGTTTTCGCCGCAGCAAAGATTCATTGGTTGATTGCTTATTGCGTTTTATTCTGCTAGTCTCGAGAAAGCGGTGGAGACTTGGCCAAACCTCTAACCAACGTAATATGTAATTACAGAACAATTTTATTCACCAAGTGCTTAAGTCAGGAAACAGCGAAAGGACCTTTCGGTCTTCGAGTCCAGATGCCACCTTCCGCTTATCAACCAAACACGGAGGAGGCTACACACTGTCCCTTTAAATGCTGAATGTCAAAAAGAAAATCTGAGAATACCAATTTTATAGTCTTTGATTTGACTAGACAAGTAATCGAACTTGAGTAAATCGTTTCAGTACGGTAGCAGACGCTCTTCGACCACTTATTGGTGAATGCTTTTTTAGTTTTGAATTAGAGCAGCAAGCTGAAAAACACGACTACAGAACTCACTTCAGATGAGATGCTGCGTATTCCAAGTTTTTCGCATAATCATCCAGGTGTTTGTGCAGCATCCTACTGCACATGCTTTCTTCTCCAAGCACCATCGCTGCGTGTTTTTGAAGACCCCTGATTTCTTTCGCGCTTTCAATCAAATGACGCCTGGCCGCATCAATATTTTCTTCTCTGCAAAAACATACAAATTTCATCGCCGCTGTCGATGAGCATATTTTATAGATCAAATTGTTCACCAGGGGATCTTGTGGTGATCCAGCCTGGAAAAAGGCTCGCCAAATCGAACCTCGAACAGATTCTTCTGCAAAATGCAAACAGTTTGTAACGCATGAACTACCCTAGATCAGAAAAGCGCTAAACTACGCTGTCTCGATCTGTTGGCTTCCTGTCAATTTTTTTTTTTTTAAATGATTTTGTGGGAAATTTAAAACACCCACAAAAATTGCAAATCAAAACAATTCAGTCACTACGTTTACGGATTGATTTTTAAAAGTGGTTTTGGTAGTGGGGGTTGTACTTTGATAGGTATTGGGCTAACATCATCAAAATTATTTTAAATGTGCTTTTTATGCGGGGAAAAGTCAATTGGATAACTGTTGTTGCAATTTGCAATGAACTAGTCAACGCGCGATGTGAGTCAAGTTGATCTTTTTCTGCATTGAGATAGAGTGAATGCTATTGTAGTCTAGAAGAGAAAACAGAGCAAATATGAAACCTTCGAATTTCGCTGACTCCAGTCAATTCGGGAATGTTAGAGGTGATAAGAATTCCTCAAAGACAAACTTTTTTTTGCTGTTAACTGAGAACCATCAAATCGCTCATCCGCGGAGGTTGTATTGAGTCAAAATAATTTTTTTTATTAGTGATACTTGAAAATATATGTAAAACCCGCTGGGCTTTTATATTAATGATAGCTCGCGAGTTGTCTTCAATACAAGGGCTCTCTCTCTCCTTAAAAATTGAACCAACAAAATATTTTCAAATTTGAAAACCTAAACAATAAACAAACCTTCTCCACACGCTTGATTGTTCTACAGCTTGATACATGCACTGTCTTCCTTTTTGCTTAAGAACATTTGCAAACGCCTCTTGGGCGCCCTTCCAAGTAACAACTATTTCGTTCCTGATCACGACGTAAGCGGAAAACCTCTCCAGAATCACGAAACCTTCTCCTGTTAACCCTGAAATTTGCTAAGTTGTTACCTTTGCTTTGAAAGCCGAGCTACAAAACTACGTATAGCAAAAAAATTCACGGCAAGAAAACTAGCTTTCAACTTCGTTTAGGTTAGACCAAAAGTCGCAAAGACGAATATCGATGTCGTTATTGGTGGAAGAGGCTAACCTGCTCAAAAATTGGGTTTGATAGGTAAAACAGTGGTCGATTAGCTGCTGAAAATCAAAATCGCTTTTCTATACTGTCAATTGACCACCGATATGCTACTTAAAAATGTTTTTCAGCAATTTAACTTTTCCCGCCAATGATGTCATCCATATCAGTCTTCAAATAGCAAGCTTCCGAAACCGTCACCGGTATCGCGACAAATCCACCTGCTGAAATGTTGGCTTCTTCGCGAACTTTCTTCATGGGCGTCAAGTCTAGCTGGAGAAATTCCTCACCATTGTGGCGATTGAGATCGGGATCCAAATATGTTTTGTTCACTTGCAGAATAAGGCTGCCATTCTGCTGACAAAATGCGTGCAAATTATCATCAACGACAGCTGCGGGACCGAGAGGGTAAAATGTTTTTAACGGTAACCTGGCCGCATAATCTTGGTTCAATTTACATCTTGGTTATATTGTTGAATGTTTAAACAAAGTTCTTACGGCAATTATCTTACGACAAAAAAAAAATTAAGCCACTTTTTCAGAATCTTAAATCCCAGTTCTAATGAATCCGCCCAACCATCATTTTGAACAAAAAAAAAAAGGTTTCATAAAAATTAAAAATGGTCACGCAACGAGATTGAAAGGAGGATTTGCACTAATGACAACAGACCCCAATGAAGAAAGTAACCCACCGATGCTCGAGAAATATCCAGTGATAGGAAAATGTGTTTAACTACAGAATCCGGAAGAGCATAGAAGAAGTATTGCCGACCTACGACTCCATTGACAGCCTGTAAATGTAGGATTTGTTAATTGAATTTGGATTTCTATGAGTGAGAAGCAATCAGCAACACACCGATGCTTATATTTTGCTAACGTTTCGTCTGCCACGTCGGCAAACATCTTCAGAGCAATTAATGAGTTCCGGTATACAACCTGAACTAAGATAGTAAAAAAATAGTAAAATAAGTAAATGAAAACGTCATCAAAAACATAGTGATTGCTGGTCAAAGATTAAAATCAATAAAACACCTATAAATAGTTGTGTTCTTCTTTTTCTCCGTTATTAGGCTCTTCAGGGGTTGACAATAAATTTGTTAGTCAATTATAAAGACGGATTTATGTTAATTTTAACTGCAGGAAAAAATACATACTGCTGTTGAGCGATTATGTGAGTTTATCAAAAGATTAGAGTTACGGTTTTTTATTCTCCTAACAAGAGGATGAAGATGTATTAATCAATCAGTCATCCGCAAGAGAAGTTGGTTGATAAAATACCGTAAATAGAAACTGAAACATCTTACTCTTAAACCAGGTTGCAGCTCAGTTTTTGAAGGTTCGAAAGTGACTCTTTCAAGACAATTGATGTCGACTGTAATGTCACTGATGCAAGAAGTTTGCCTATGTCGAGACAATAATAATATTTTAATTAAACTAGCATTTACAGCTATAATATAGTTACAGATAGACTTACCATACGTCCCAATTTAGCCGGGACAGTCCCGGTTTTAAGGCCATGTCCCGGGGCCCCGCCAGTTGGTGGAAATGTCCCGGTTTTTTGTTTGCTTGTAAAGACCACTCTACAATTCGCAAAAACAAGAGAGTCACAGGAGTGAAAACCTTTTTTTTTTGGAGATCACCAGAAAAATCACGCAAAAGTACAACTGTCCCGGTTCTCTGTTTGAAAAATATGGTAATCCTAGTTACAGACCACCACAGCTATTTATCATGCTCCAGCATCCTGTTTTGCCGTTTGGGCTCAATCAATCAATCAATAATGTATTGCAATTAACCAAATGCAAAAAAACTGTACCTAATTTGAAAGAATCTATTTCAAATTTGTAACTCATATTTACGGTAGGCTATGATGCAAACTATTTTAGGCATTGAATTTGTATATAACTACACCGTAAGGTTTTACGAAAAAATCAAGTCCACAAAACATATAGAAACCTAGTTACTCAAAAGTTTAAAATCAGACCTGACCATAAAAAAAGCCATAAAATATGGTATAATTTTTGCTTGGCAGCCACAACACACAAGTTGTGGTTGATAGCAGTGTTTTAGTATAATCCTACGGAGTGGACCATATTAAACCCTGAATCATACTATCAACCTCTGCACCAAACACCGACCGCCCAGCGAACTGGAAAGGAAGGCGATCGTTGGACGAGCAGACGATATTCTGATTGATGCTGCATTTGCATTACACGGAAGAAGAAGTACTGGTATAATGCCTAATAACGTAGAATAACAGCGAGTTCCACACATGTTAATCACAGTAATAAAACGGAACGAAATTAAAAAATCATCTAAACCCAAAACAGTTTGTTTCACCGACAATGGAATCACCATGGTATCTTTCCAAAATCTATATGGATAAGATATTCCTGATGACCATCTGTTGGGTTTGAATAATCAGATTTACCTCAAAAACAAAGGTATAAGCATATCGGCCTCAAAATCGCAGTCAAAATTTAAGACGTAGAAAGCATCGCTGCTCAGCTGTCTCCGAATCTGTGAAAATCCCACAATGTAATCTAAACTTATAAATGGATTGATAGTCGTTAAAGAGATACTGCTCGGGATCGGTTTTATTGTAGAAATGAGAACTACTTGAGGTAATAAAAAGGTTCCCTAAACCTTGTTTCACTCTTCCTCCTATCTTCAAAAGCAGATCTAATTCGTTTGACTCCGTGCCATTGCCAACTCTGCGTTTCGAACTTTCGTGACAACAGAAAAGGATGACTTCGCAAAATTTCGTGCAGAACAAGCAACGCGATGTTTGATATTCCGCAAGAAATTTCGTGTAGTCATCCTTTACTTATATCACGAACTTTCGAAACGCAAGCGGTTGCCAATGATACGTAGTCAAACGAATTAAATCTGTTTTCGTGGATAAGAGGAACAGTAGAATAAAGTTTAAGGCACCTCGTTGTTACCTCAAGTTGTTTTCATTTCTTTAATAAACCGATGTCCAGCAGTATTTCTTTAAACCATTGTATCTCATCAATGTCATTAAGCCTGGGTTACATCGCGTTATTACTAACAGATTACGCGAAAGAGATGAAGGCGCAGGCAGCCGAGTCGATGTAGATTTTACCAACACGGGAATTGCACTCATGTTTACCGAATCCAGTTGCAAACGCAAACTATTTGACCAAATAAATTGTCTGATAAAACTAACAATTAGTCATGAAGATGATGAACTAACGGCGTCATAGCTCGTCAATAAGAGTTTCTAGTTAGTGATTGAAAGGTTCCTAGTTTTCGGTTCCATTCCCGAACTCGTTAAGAAACACTTCACGATTTCTCTCCCATTATAGGATAATCTGAAAGAAATTACGGTGGCCCAACCAGGTTAAGAGCTGCCATAAGATTACCGAAAATGATGCTCAGTTTGGGGGAGTTAGAAAGACTCAAACCGCCGGGTTCGCACGCATATATCATTACATTTATCAAAATAAAAATGGAACCTCTAATTACAACCTGTTTTCTGTAATTTAACACTAGAATTACGGAGTTGGATTTGATCAACAATAGTTTCCAGTCACAGAAAAGTTCGAAAATTGGCCAGTTTGTCGAACTGTAACGCATTTGTCAATGGAGTGGGAGGTCCGCAGTTCAAATCTCGGACCGGTCAAATCGGACACAGTGTTGTCAACGGCTTGCTCCTACTGCGACATTTCTTCGAAAGAACCTGTGTTTCCCAAGCGCAATGACGCGGAAATAGGTCCCGCAAACTAGTTACAAGCTTCGGTGTAATACAGGGAATATAATGAAATATGAAAAAAATCAAAAACCTTCTAAAGTCTTGTAAAAAAGATTGCTGGGTTTAGCACCGCGTCATGCAGAGCCTGAGCAGCACAGATTTTAACAAAGATATATTGGTTAGCTGTTGGCAGCACTGCGTTCGATTTGACCGGCCTGGAAATTGAATTTCTGACTTTTTGTTCTAGACGAGCGCGTGCTAACCGCTCGATTCTTCAGCTGGCACTAAATTACCTGAGCCAATAAGACGGGTTCATAACCATCTACGGTTATTGCAGCCAGTTGAACGTTGTTAATTCTGCCTTTCGATTTATGTTCTTGCATTCTGATTGAATATTCAGTGACCAAGGCCACAGGGTCAGTAATCCCATCATTCGCCTCCCCATCGGTGAAGAGAATAATGCAATCGTGGGTGCCGTACCCTTGATTGAAGCTGCAAATCAAGACTACAAAAATAATAAATAAATAAAATTGAAGGTTCAATTCACTCGATTGATATGAAATGATTTTCGTGTCGTTCGCTATAAGTAATTAACTCGTACAATCCAAAACGTGACAAAGCTAACAAAAACAGTGCCACGCTATAAAAAAATTAATAATATTGTAAAGTAATAATTTTGTTTCATTTCGAGCCGTTTTAGGCTAAATCCTAATTTATTCTTATTCATACAGAATAAAAATCTCAAGCTGATAAATAAAAGTTTAATTTAAATGAATTGAGAGAATAAAAATTGAATGTAAATCTAATTCAATTAGAATAAAAGATGAACCTCAGAAACTAAAATTCTATTCATAATCATCATAGACGTAAAAAATCGATAACGACTGAAACAGGGAAGATGAAGCATGTTAAACTTACGTAGCTGCTACACCTAATCCGTAGAAAATCCCTTCACTTATATTTGTTCCACCGTCCGCATTTAAATGGCTGAGTTTTGTCAGTGCAAGGCTCTAGAAATTTTTAAATACTTGAAAAAACCAAAGGAAAAAAAATAACAACACCTGCCCAAGAGCCCAACTGTTCTTTTCAAACGGTGGAGACTTTACTAATTCTAACAAAAGCTTAGAAACAATTCTACGGGTGAAATGCAGAAACGAAGAGTAGAAGATAATTGGTAAATTATAAAGTGTTGCTGTCCTCTAAACCGCTAAACTTCTTTGTATGAAATAAATTGATTTGGTAAGTCTACAACAATTGGTCGAGCGGTAACGCGTTTGCCTCTGGAGTGGGAGATCTCTCGAGCGGGTCAAATTGGATACAGTGTTGCTATTGCCATTGGCTCCCCACCGCTGCGACATTTCTTTGAAAGGAGCTGTGCTGCCAGGGTGCAACAACGTAAAGATTGGCCTCGCCAACTGGTTACACGCTTCGGCGTAATAAAGCGAGAATAATGAAAGATTTGAAGTTTATAACGATGAATTTTTGAATTATTTTTCATTTATGACAAATTTAAGAGGTTTAACTGTTCAACATTATTCCTTCACAATCTGGTCTCAAATGCGTAAATTAACTTCAAATTTATGTAAGAAATTTTGCAGCTAAATATTCTTACTTTTCCACGTTGGTCCATTTGTGTCATGTGAAGCAAAACATAAGCGTTGTTTGAAAACGTCACAATTGCTAACCAGTTAATTTCCGTGGTGCTTTCAATAAATCGCTCGGCAAAAATCTGAAACGATTTAAAATTATGTTGCATTAAAGTGAAAGTTAGGAACATTGTAATGTAATTACGCTATACAGTAAAGACAATGCATAGTCTGTGCAAAATAGCTTTAAGGTGCGTTTACACTAGAAGCAAAGCAACGCAAATCAAAGGTTGGCAAAATTCGCTAGTGGTCGCTAACGTCACTCGCTCAAATTAGCCAACCATTCAAAAGCAATGCTGTCTAAGCCAAGTTGAACAACCGCTCGCGAAGTTTGCGACTGGTTGAAACCTTTCGCAAGTTGTCAATGACGACAAATTTTGGTTGCTTCGCGTCGTTTTGCGTTGCTTCGCGTTCAATGTAAACGCATCTTTGTTTGCATTTGTCTCGATTTGTGAAATAAATTTTGTTGTTTTTCTATTTGATACCTTCATCCGGTCTAGCAGACACTTCTCAGAATCGTCTCTGCAACACCCCATGCTCCCGCTGACGTCAATCACAAGCACGAATCGTTGTGGAATAAAACTGACTTTATCTTGAACTTTCCCTTGAAGCTCCACCACCACATCCAACGTCTGGAAATTAAATTTACACATTTTCAAGGTAAACTTGGCAATTCATACAACTCAATATTTAAAAAATTGGATATCATTTTAAGGTAAGCAAATCCCGAATAAATTTTGGCTCGATAGCCGATAAAATCGTGAACAAAGAAGAGCGTTGTTTTTGTTTATTCTAAGCAAAATCTCGGTACTTCTGGCGTGCTACCGACCTACCTGGTCACAAACTGTAGCTGGTTGAAGCAAAGAATATACTGTTATGCTAATAAAGTGTATAGTAGATCGCTGAATATTCACACGACCAAAGATGTCCAAACTCGGACCCGCAAAGAAATTTAATACGGCGCGCGTCGAGAATGGACTGTTTGCCCGCCACCTAAGTTATAGCCAGTGATCGTTAAAGAAATGTAAACATGAACTATATTGGCGTGGCAAAGTTGTAGTCTTCACCTAATATTCTCGACCAGGAGCAGTTGAAGACCTTTTTCATTTTTTTCTAGTCCTCTTTTCCCCAACGACATCCCAATGCTTGACAAACATACTGTTCTTTTTCTCTCTTTTCAGGTTTTGTGGACGTAATTGGCCTGCACGCAACCTTTAAGGGTCCAATTTGGCTTTCCGTCAAAAAATTTTGAACACTCTTAGATCAGAACAAAATGGAAATTTTTTTGGGGGCAAGTTTTATGCAGAAAAAAAAACCAATACAAGTAATATGAACATTTTTGAGTTGGTGCAAAATTTTAATTTTTTCTTCAGTGGAATTTTTTTGGAAAGCTTTCGAAAACGATTGACTTGCTGAAAATTACGTTAATTGGCTAAACAGTGGAGAACTGGAGATTACGACTCAGTCATTTCAATTTGCATTTTTCAACAAAATTAAAAAATAACTTGAACATTTTTACTTTTTTTCCTTCTGCCTGGCAGAAATAAGTCGTTTGGAGCGGTTCGTTCTCATCGCTTTCCGAGTCCGTTGAAAGAACATGGACAATTGGGGTCTGGTTACTGCTCATATTGTTGCAGATAAGTTGTAGCTTATATCAAAATACCACAGCACTAAACATTAAAAACCTAGTTCTAAATTTAAAGTTTAAGAACCTAAAGTAACCCAACAGTATGTTTTATCCGTATATGGGAAAATCAGGATAATTCAAATATATCTTATTCAAATACTTAAGAATACAAAATAATAATGTTTTAATTTTCTTTGATCCTCATTGTCTTAGCCATTTTCCTTTTTAATATTTTCAAACACTGAACCATTTTTAATCCTTAAAAATTTAAATATGTTTGGCGTCTGTGATTTTCTGAAATTGCTTTTCCACCATTAAATGAAATATTAAACTGGATTTTCGTTAGTCGCCAATCTGAGGCAAGGATTTGGATCAGGGATACCCGATTACAGTACCTGATTAAATATTTGATACCTAATTAGGGTATCCCTGATTTGGAATAATTATAGCAAACATTCAAAATGTATCACTAAATGAACGAAATCTCATTTGTAACTTTTCTCTTTAGCTCCGCGACTTGAAACCTACGTGGAATATCGCGTACCGTATTAGATTTTTGGAAGAAACTATTTCACCCAAAATATTATCGTACTTTTTTATTAATTCTGTTCCAAATCTAACTCAAACTCAAAATCTTACTCTAAAACTAACCCCAAATTTATCCCAAACTCAAACCTTAAAAATATAAGTGAAAACTATGCAGAAGATTCTTCACTTTCGCTTTATTCTCTTGAACTTAAAAATTTAGGGTGAAATCACTCCCTAATAATTGTTGACGTTGCTTTTGTAAGGCCTGAACTGAGTTTTAGCTGAAATATTTTGCTGCAATATTTATGCAAAATTTAACACTATGTTATTTTGTCTTGCACAACCGCTATTATGACTTAGCTGGTTTTGATGGGTATTTACTGCCAAAATCCATCAGAAGACTGCTCATTTGGTAGCATTTGTAGTTGATTACAGTAGATCCCTTTTTTCAAAATCATCGATGCTTTTTGTGTTTTTATCAGTGAAAAATATGTGTTCATTTATTGATTTTAATTGTAATTAAGCGAGATAGTTTGCCTTCAAATCTGTTAAGCTGAGTGTGAATCTCATTTGGGTAGTGTCAAAAAATTGTTCAAGAGCAATAATGCTGTGTAATCTCTTGCCTTTATTAACTCTTGGATACTCTTTATAAAGCAGGAGAAGGAGCCAGGTGAAACAAAAAGTTATGAAAAATTTTATAAGCGAAAATCAGCAAATCAAAAAGTTTTAGGTGCCACAAAACTAGAGCTTTAAAAGTGCTTTAGTCAAACCTTTCAATAAACACAAGTTTAGAACACAAAGCTACTATTTTATTTGGTAATCAACATTATCAACTTTGATTTTGCTGTCGCATTTGAAGATTTTTTGCTTATTTTTAACTGATGGAACCGGCAATGATATCTCATATTTTGCTTTTCCATTTTCTTGCTATGCACGTAAGTCTTTACTTTCTCAATATTGACAAGCTTGTAAATTGAGGTCATACCGCGAAAAGAAATACAAACTGCCTTCCATTGTTATGGAACAAAACATCAGTGATTTATCGCTTCAAGACAATGGAATTCATACAATCGCAAAAAGTTTGTATAAATATATCCAAAGTTGCGAATAATCGTGTATTTAAATCTTTACAGGTCAATAGCCAGAGACGAGCTGTCGGGCAAGATTCTTTCCTATGAGTAGCTTTTCCTAGCAATATTTTGCAAACAAATACAGTACTGATTTATTGCAATAGGAACTAATCTCTAGGTCGGGCGATAACACATTTGTTTCTGAAACGGGGGCTGTGGTTCAATTCTCTGGCCGATCAAATCGGACAAAATGTTCGTTGCCTCCGCTGCAATATTATTTTGCATAGCAGCCGAGTTCCCGCAAGCGCAATTTTACGTAAATGGGCCTCTACGCAAACTCGTTATACGCTTCGATGTAATACGAGTGTGATGAAGTCGTTTTTTATACTACACAAGAGCTAAAATGAAGATGTGTTGTGGATACTAATTTTTTTAAAAATAATATTATTCATTTTGGCGCTATTTAGAAAAGTTAAATAAAAAATTTTCTAATTGAAAATGAAGCGTTTTCACATGATTTCTTATCTGGATAGAACCCTACATTTACATCTTAGCTCGTACAGTGCAAAGCCATGATCTTTTAAGTAACTTAAAACGTAATAAGTATTTTGATGCTTCAAATAACTATCAAACAATGAGTTAGTTATCTTTTAACAATTATTTTCTCCACTCGCTATAGGATTAAGTACGTATGAACGAGTTTTGAAACTATATTTCAAATGGCGACCCAATTTTTCACTTTATCACCTACATTACAGAACCACTTTATTTCTGCACCAATTAACTAATACTGAATAGCCCCCCTCCCTATTCCTGAGCTGATATATTTTTTGATGAAACCTATGTTACTCTGCATTTTGGTGGGCAGGCCAATGAGGCGTGACCAGGGTGCGGGTTAAACCCCAGATCATGCGATGAGGGTCCTCGTTAAAATAAAGCCTTTACCTTTTCCGTCACGCTAACGACGATCAATTTTTAGTGAGATATTCCACCATTCCGCAGCCAAGTTAGTTATTGAAAGGGACTTTTCGTGCATTGCCTAGAGCACCCACTTCAGAATTTTAATTAATCATCTTCTCTAACGCCCTGCCACTGAGCCTCCAACAAAAGGCTATCTTCTTTCAATCTTTAACCTCTTGATCAGACCTTGGGATGTGGCCAAACTTCTGCGGTCTCCATGATCTATTCTCCGCACTAAAAATTCAAAGCCGAACTCAAAATGTATGCTCCACATTGATATGGTAGAAATACAACGCAATCTGCCCAGGTTGTTTATCGCATAAACGAACATTGAACTGCGGTATGCCTAATTTTTACCAACGATTCATTCATTCGAGTGGTTGAACTTGCATTCAGCAGCTGTCCAACCAAACAAGGGAAGAGTATCTTTTTTTGGATTCTGTTTGTCAATTTCTAATCGGGCTGGGCCACCGGCACATGAGTAGTCTTGATACTGCTTGCGGATACCAAGGTTATCCGTGGTTACAATGCATTGTCAGTATCACACCTGCGGTGTTCTCAGCTAACATCTGTCTTCACACAAGATTCCTACACGCGCACTACTCGACAGCCAGCACTACAACCAAAAAACCTCCCCGTGCTTCACCGGGGCAGAATAGTAAAGCTGCCCACCCAGCGAACCGTAAGAGGCGGTTATTGGGTACTCGGCATGGTCGACTATCGTAATTGTAATTACATTTTATTCACCAAGTTGCCTTGGCTAGGAGACAGCGAAGGGACCTTTCGGTCTTTGAGTCAAGCTGCCACCTGCCCACCTGTCTACCACACACGGCGGAGGCTTCACACTGTCCGTTTAGTTGCTGAACGTCAAGCAGGGAAGCTGTGAATACCAATTTTTATAGTCTTTGGTATGACCCGACCGGGAATCGAACCCAAGTCTACCGCTTCAGTAGCAGACGCTCTATCCACTCGACCACTGATCGGTTTTATTTTATATCGGTGCTGAGCTGCTTGACTTTTGGGTCTTGCAGAATTTGGCCTCCCGCTTGCGGCACCTTCTGGGAACCCTGCCTGTTGGGATTTCTCTCTTCTTATATTTCTTGTGCCAGAAGACTTTCTCAATTGGCTAGAGTAACTTGATGCGAGTCGACTCTTACTATTAGTAGTAATGAGAAGCTTTTTTTTCGATGTTGTTTCAACCCCTTTTGTGCATCTGGCTGCACTCTTTAAGACCCACCAACGGTGGTCGCCGTCGAGTGGTGGGAGTGTCCTGCTCTGTGCAGGGATCGAAATGGCCACCAACCTCCGGGATTATCCTATGCCAGTAGCACTTCTGTGCTAAGGGTGATTCTCTTGTGTCCTCTTTGGACATAGGAGGCTGCCATCCCTCGGAAGCAGCCCGATAAAACAACAACAACAACACAACCAAAAAACATTGCGTCAGTTCAATTCTCAGCCAGACCAGTTAAATAAATCTATTTTTTGTAAGCAGCAAAGATGTGAATAAATCTTTTTATTACCCAGAGAGGGCGAAATTTAACTGCTCGTCACAAAGTTAAGATTGCGATGAAACAGATTTTGAATGCGAAGCTCTCAAGCTGGAAAGGCGCCTCTTCTGTTGAGCTTTCTTTTCTTTTTCCTCCTAAAAATATAAAATCTCAATCAGAACCGTTGTGTGCAGGACTTTAGATCTTCATGCCCCAAAGGATGATTGGTTGAGCTTAAATTTGCCAAGAAATTATGAAGACGTTTGGTCGTTTAAGATGCTCCCATTGTTGATGTTCGCTTTCAAAAAAAACTAATTTCATTGCTTCGAGCTTCGATGTAAACGAAACCGACTTTTAAAAATCTTAAAAGTATCTAGTGTCATAAGTTTTTTGAGCAATGTTTACTCGCGCTCAATCATATTCTCTACGTTTTTCGTCCACTTGTTTCCCTACATGACGACGAAGAAACGAGCATAAAGGTTTCTAAGCCACCAAAATAACATGGTGGTGGTGGTGGTACTACCCGACCCCTTCCGAGGGATGGGGGCGCGGAGAAACTCCGCGGAGACCCAACAGTCGGGCCACACCATAAGGTCTGGACCATAGATCGAGAATAGAGAAAGAGGAGCCAAAGATAGATTTGCGAAGGGGTTCAGAAGCAGGACAGTCGAGGAGATGATTGAGGTCCTGTAGAGGGTGTCCACAGGCACTACAATCAGAATTCTCCTTCCGACTGATCCTGTGAAGATATGAAGATAAAAGAAGACTGTGACCATGGCAGCGAAGACGAGAGAGCTCACTGCGTATGGAGCGCGAAAGAAGGAGTTCCTCCGAAGAGACTTCGGGGACTTGGAAGTTCAGATGGGAGTGTGAGATGTGACGTCTCCAATTGCGGTATTGGGAATAACGGACTTTGGCAATAACTGAGGGGAGAGGGCTTGGGATCGCATCAGTGGGCAGAGAGGCACCAGTTTTGGCAAGTAAATCCGCTTTTTCATTTCCGGGGAGACCTGCGTGTCCGGGGACCATTGGAAGCTCAAAATGGTATTGTTGGAGAGGGAGGAGGCAAGGGACCAAACATTCCAGAGGGACTCAGGCAGGAGATAAGAGGGGCTGAAGAAAGGATAGAGGGCTGATTGAGAGTCGGTTAGGAAAAGGACTGACTGGAATTTGCAGGTCATCAAATGGTTAGTACACCAAGCAAGACCTTGCTTGAGGGCAAAGGTTTCAGCTGTGAAGCTGGAGGCAATTGGACCGGAGGAAAAGGATAAAGAATTGGATGTGTTGCATTTGGAGCATGTTACATACACTCCAGCGCCACCGGGACCAAAAAGGGAGGGGACAGATCCGTCAGTCCATACTTGGATATCAGACGGGGGGAGGGATAATAGTCTGCTAGAAGCAATTTGGAGTCGGGCTGTACTGTTGCCTGTGCAGTCGGGAATGAAGGGGGAAACAGTGAAGTGGGTTGTGGACCATGGGGGAAAAGGGGGGCACGTGATCAGAGACTCGCGTGGGGATGGGAGTGGTTGTGTTGCTGAAGAACAGAATGATCTCCAGGAGGGTTTCTTCTTTAGTCGACAGGGAACGTTTCAAATTGCCAGGGCATAAAGGCTGGAGAAGTCGGGGGGAAGGTGCAGAGCACGTTCAAAGGAGTAGAGGGTCTGATGCTCTAGAGTCAGCTTTAGAGGAGGGAGTTGGGCCTCGAGAAGGAGTAGTGAGGAGGGGGTGAAAGACAGGCAACCAGTAATGACCTTGCATGCAGCTCTGTGTAGAACTTCCAAGTGATTGGTTGCAGTGTTGCAGAGGAACGGGAACCATCCAGGAGAGGCATATGTGAGCACCGGACGGACAAAAGCTTTGTAGAGTAGGGAGAGAGATTCTTTTGTGGGACCCCAAGAGGCAGTGGCAATTGAGCGAAGGGCTTTGTGGCGTGGATAAAATTTGGAACACAGGGATTGGACATGGGCCCCAAAGGATAGAGTCCGATCAAAGGTTACTCCAAGGAATTTAGGGGTGGGATTGAACAAAAGAGGGAAGCCCAAGAGGTTCAGTCGGGGTTGGAAAGTGGCTTGATGGGGATCTGTAGAGAAAAAGGAGGACTCACACTTCTTTGGATTGAGTGAAAGTCTCCATAAGTTGGACCATGTTTCTAGGACAGCGAGGGAGGATTGGACAACAGAGGAGGCTTTGAGCGGGTCTGGGGAGGAGGACCAGATGGCCAGATCGTCAGCATACAGGGAGGCATGGGCACCCCGAGTTAAATCCTTAGTGATGTCATCAACAAACAGAATGAAGAGGACTGGACCAAGAACCGAGCCCTGGGGGACCCCACGTCTGATGCGGAAGGAGCGGCTGTGGGAACCACCAACCTGGACTTTAGCTCTGCGATCAGAAAGGAAGGAGCGCACCCAAAGAACGAAGCAAGGGGGGAGTTTGTGAAAAAGAGCAGAGTGCCAGACCGAGTCGAAAGCCTTGGAGAAGTCAACAGAAGCCAAAATGGTTCGGTCTGGAGGTTTTTTCTTTTGGAAGCCGTCCCAGATAGATTGAGACAGAGTTAGAATTTGGTCAAGGGGTGACCTACCAGGACGAAAGCCGGCCTGGCAAGTGGAGAGGAGATGATTAGATTCAAGGTGAAAAGTTAGGCGAGAAAGAATCAAGCGCTCAAAAAGCTGGGAGATGCAGGAGGTGAGGGAAATGGGGCGGAAAGAGGACGGAGAGGAAGTGGGTTTTCCAGGTTTATGAATGGGGATGATAGTGGTAGGTTTCCAACAAGAGGGTAAGGTGTGAGAGTGCCAGGACCTGTAAAAAAGAGGAAAGAAGGAGGAGTTGTGCTGGTTCAGGGCCAGACGCAGTGGAAGAGGAGAGATTGCTGATGGCAGTGGAGAGTTCAGTCAAGGAGAAGGGGAACAGAAAGAATTATGGAGGGAAGAAGCATCCTCACAGCTAGCTTTCCGGAGTTCATTCATGAACTGTCGTTCAGCTCTGCGCGAGGAACGGGGTGTCGCTTGAGATAGATGTGAGCGAAGATAAGAGGCATAGTGGTTGGCAGTGTCAAGAGGGGAAGTGCAATCGGGAAAAGAAGGGCCTTGGGAAGTGTTCTTTTTGCCCGAGATAGCATTGAGAAGCCTGAAGACAGCACGAGAATCAGAACGGGGAGACAGGTTAGAACAGGTGACTTGCCAGGTTGCAGATTTGGCTCTAGAAATGACTGAGGACGCCCTACGAGAAGCATCTATGTATCTGAGGCGGTGCGACTCAGATCGGTGTGCCACAGAGCGGGCCCTCCGTCGTTCCCGCACTGCAGATTCCGCTTCCTGGGACCACTAGGCTTTGGGGGAACGACCAAGGCGGCCAAAGGGGATAGAGGCCTTGGTAGCTTCGACAAAGAAGAGGGAAAAGGAGTGGGCAGCCTGGTGGATGTTGAGTGCATCAAAATCAAGAGAGGGAAGGTGCTCAGCAATATAAGATTGGTAAATATCCCAACTGGCCTTTTTGTAGTTGAATTTGGGGGGACGAGTGTTTGGGTGACGGACTAGAGAGAGGGGGAGGACAATTTCAATGGGGAGATGGTCCGAGCCAAGGCCAGGGAGAGTGTGCCACTCACAGTGGGGAGCGAGAGACGCAGGAGCTAACGAGATATCAGGGGAAGAACGGCTGCCAGTGGAATGGTGAAGGAGCGTGGGAGAGGCGGGGTCGTTTAAAATTTCCAGACCGGAGGAAGTGATCAAGCGAAACAGGTCATTTCCAAGCGGGTTAGGGGGAATGAGTCTGTCCCATGTTGGGTGGTGAGCATTGAAGTCTCCGAGGATAAAAGTGTCAGGGGAGTTAGGAAGGATGTCAGGATAGAAGGTCCTGGTGCGAGAGTCAGAAGGAGTGTTTCTGATGGGAGGGGAGTAGAGGTTAAGAAATTGAAGAGGAGAGTGGTTGGAGAGAAGGACTTTAACACAGGTGTAGTCTGAGTAGGGGTCCTGGGAAGACAGAGAGGAGACCGAAACAGGAGAGAAAGCCAGGTCAGAGTGGATGAGAGTGAGGACACCACCACCAGTGTTATGAGTACCGGAGAAAACAGGGCCTTGTCTACCGAATGTCCGGTCCGTGCGGAGGGTATAATAACCAGGGATTTGGAACTTTTTGGTAGAGGAGAGATGGGTTTCCTGGAGGAAAATGAGGTCATAGTGGTTGCCAGAGAGAAAGGCGATCATTTCAGCACGGCGAGAGGAGGAAAGACCGCTGGCATTCCATTGCAGAATTCTGAGATTGTGTGAGAAGCGTGGATTTCCTTGAGGGTGGGGTGGCAAGTTGTGGACCGGCTGTGAACCTGTGGGCGGTGGTGATGAGGCAGGAAGGGTGAAGGTGGAAGGAGGGGAGGATGTGAGGAGAGAGGCAGAGATGAATCCATGAGATCTGAGCAAGCAAGTGGAGGGGGTGTGGGTGGAGCTGGAGAGACGGGGCGGGGGGACGCTGGCCGGTGGGTGGGAGAGGCGAGGTTCCCATTAAGACAAGCAGGGCAATTCCAACCCATGGGGGAGCCGGTCGCGCAGATTTTGCGAAAGTCAGCCCGGGTCAGAGAGGAGCAGGAGAAGTGCACCCACTTGGAGCAGGTGGAGCACTTTAAAGAATCCTTACCTACCTCGAGAGAGCAAATGGAACAAGGGTAACGTGGGGGCCCCGAGGTGGACGTGATTGATAAAAGCAAGGCGGTAGTGGGGGGAACCCTGGGGGAGGGGGTGGAGGGGATGCAGGCGGCGTAACAAGGAGACGGGTCTGAGTGGGGGAGCCAGTTTTCCTTTGGGGATGGCACGCTGGGCATCACCAGCCCACTGCAGAGCCAGTTGCACAGATTGTGCGAAAGTCAGCAGGGGTAAGGGAGGAGCAAAGGAAATGCACCCACTTGAGGCAAGCAGAGCATTGAAGAGAATCTCTGCCCACATCCAGATGGCAGATGGAGCAGGGGTACCTGGAGTGAGGATGGTTGCTGATGGGGCCTGGGTTAGGGTGGACATTGCCACTAATAAGAAGCAATGCCAGGATAAGGAGACGCCGAAAGGGGGTCCGGTCAATAAGAAGAAGAGGAGCCGCCCAGTTGAGACCGGTCAACAGGCGGCCCAGTGAAAAAAGTTCAATACAATGGGGGCGACCTTTCGGTCGAGCCCCTCGGGAGATCTGTCCTGCCATTTCGACCCATCCCCATTGGGGAGGGGACTGCACCACCACGTTGAGGTGGCAGGACGTTGGTGCAGACCAAAATAAAATCGCTAAACAAATCGATTTTTAACACTTTAAATTGCACGGACCTTGTAGTTGGATTATTTTCTGGACATGACTCGGAAATAAGCAGGCGCTGGAATAAAAAAAAAAAACCAGAAAAGTGGAGATAATTTACGGTAAAAATCAAAATTTTCTTCAATATGACGACTTTATATTAACGAAACAAAAACACAAATAGCTTTGCAATTAACAGAAACAGCTCATACCTTTTGCCTCTTGGCCAAGAGCTTCTTATATTCGTCAGCAGCCTGCTTGGAAGCTGCATATCGTCTTCTTTTCAGCAACAACCGGTGACGTTTACGTCTTAGAACATCTGGAGTAATTAAACGCTGGATCTTGGGAGCCTTGATTCGGGGACGTTTACCTTCGAAAAAAGATGTTAATGGAATAATCGTATCAATCCAAATATGGAAAATATGCTATTATATGACCTGTAACAACAAGGACACAAACCAATCAACATCTGTAATGTAGGGCCTTAGACAAAAACACACCAGTTGAAAGCATTTTTATCCCAGGGTAATTTTTTACAAAGATTTGTTTTACAACTTGCAAGTGCTTTCACTTTTTGCTTATCTCAACTCAATCACGGTTTTTCTATCATAGCGGAGTTGCAAATAAAGGCCGCAAACAGCACGATTTGTAGTCACCACTCAAATGCGCTTCACCACTTGCTTTTTTGCATCTCTGAAGAACTAGAAATTAATATGGATTTAGCATCAAAATTTCTACCATCAATTATGTTATGAAGTTTGGAAGAACAGCGCTTTGAAATTGCAACAAAGAACAATGAATTTGTGCCCAGTTGTTACAGAATAGTATTGTCAGTTGCTCTCTAGAGTAGTCTGCAGTAAAAGACTTTCAGATATCTAGTGGTTATACATCATTCAATAAACCAACATTGCACCCAGAATAATATTGAGGCTTTAAACAAGATTCAGAATAACCGAAACCATTCATAAAAAACTTTCGAAAAATGCAGATTTATTGAACATTTACAAAAAAAACTTTTAAAAAACGGTCAAGTAAATATTCATTTTTCTTCAATATCAACATCAGAAAAGTGTGTTTCTTCAAATAACAGCGTCATCGCACTTGTCCAGTACATTAAATAATGGTATGGACAATTGCCACTGTTACGCTACAATTAACGTTCATGCAACACATGCTCACTTTTCAGGCCGATTCATGGTTTTGGTGCCTCCTTAATGCTGAGCCGCAAAATAGAGCAAAATTACGAAAAATCATCCAAATCAAAAATTTTATATATCGCCAAACAACAACTCTAAATTACAGTCTTTGATTTGCATGGTCCTTTGTAATTTGGCATGAAATAAGAAGACGCTGAAAACAAGAACAGGCCTGAAAGAAGGACGTGTGATAATGCTAAATATTGTATGTGCAATAACGTTGCTTATAAAAAACATCCTGTATTCTGGGTGCAACAGTAATATTTTCTGAAATGAACTATTTTAAAATTCTGATCCTACCTTCCTTTGGTGGCAACTTTCTTTTTACCACATACTTTCTGACATCGTCTTCTTTCGACAGCAAAAAGAGCTTTCTGATTTTGCTTGCTCTCTTTGGCCCGAGTCGCTTTGGAATGGATTTATCGGTCAAACCAGGTATCTCAGCTTCTCCTATGAAATACATAATAATAATTGAAAGAAATTTGGCTCAGTGAATGGCTCACAGTATGTATTATCACAATCACAATTTAAATAACATAACAATGAGTCAGTTTTGCGATAGGTCCGCAAAAAAATTAAATTATGTAATCTTTCTTGAGTTCGAAATAATGATAAAGAAAACAACTCAGTAGGGCAATTTTGTAAATGAATACATCAGTACTAGCAATTGTTACAAAACTACAACACTCTCTCAAGGCTTTTGCTTGCATCCAAAAAATCAATGTTTCCCCTCTAAAAGCAATGGCAAAGTCTAAAATGAAACAGCTCGCACCCAATACAAAAAAAACTGATAAAAAGTAGTTTAATGATTAAACGGACGCAGTCGTAAAAATTAAATAATCAACGCCGTTTCTATCATGAAGGCAATGTTTCCTCTTTTGGTTAGCAGGCGGGTGTCCAAATTTTCTCAAAGCAATTGTGCCCAAAACTTAAAAATACTTTTATGTGCTCTAAATTTTGTACCAATCAAGGATTAAAGTGTACTAAAAGTAAAATTTCCACAAATTTGTCTACTTTTCTAAAGCTACTGTAGGCATTGTGTATTATATTGCCAATTACATAAATTGTCCTTGTTCCAACAAATCGCTGATTGGCTGACAAAAATTGGCTTAGCAGGAACACTGTATGAAGGTGACTGACAGCTCACTCTCATGAGAGCTGTTAATTAGCCTTCAGTTTATCTGGCACTAATGTAAAACCAAGCACCAAATATTTTGCTGCTCTGTCTTTAGTGCTTGAAGTATTTCTAAACTTCGAAACACAATTGTACCATTTATTTGTCATTTGCCAGTCGCTTAGGCCAAAAGACTGTGATCTTTGTGCCCAATAAAAAGCATTACAAAAACAATTGTAACTTCAACTGTTAGTGAAAATATTGCAATACATTTTCAATTTTGTCTTACCTCGTTTAACAATGATTAAATTGAGTACGCTGAGATTGGCGTCAACGATGCAACCACGAACAGATTTACGACGTCGCTCTCCAGTACGTCGGGGTCGATAACATGATTGACCCTGAAATTTTGATAAACCGTTAACAAAGTTGGATGAAACATACATTGACATAGTTCCACTTTTGCCTATGCAGCGTACCAAAGAGCTATTTCATAGATTACTAAAATATTTTATGCCATACTCAAATGCAGTTTTCTTTCTGTAATTAAAAAAACCTGAACAAACTTTTACACAATATTTGAAATCACGAGTAAAAACCTTATTTGCAACATACAATTCAACCTCAATAGCCAAAGTTATTTTTCTCATGCATCAGTTGCTCTCTAGTGAAGTCTTCATTAAAATACTTTAAGACATACACTAATATGAATAATCATTTGCAAGAGAAAAAGTCTGTGGCTGAAAAAAACAACTACTGGGCCAAGTCTATACTTTATTATAATTAAGAGCATAACCTTTATTTTATCCAACAGCAGTTTGAACGCCGGTTGTTCAAAACTGTTTTAAACCGTTACCAGTGATCTCGTCACAAAGTGAGGGTTTGGGCAAGACAGCTCTGGGGATAGAATATTTCAATGATTGCCCTTCTCAGTCGGAGCTGTAATTTTTTGCTGGATACTGAAACAAGCCTATTTGGTAGTTTGTCTTGGAAGCAGAATGCTGTCTGTCACGTAATCACTTTGTGATAAAATCACTGGCAACCTTCTACACAAGCAAAGTCGGTTAAGGTTTGGTACATAGCTTAAAGCGAAGGGTCCGAAATTAACGCTTGCCTCGGCAAGTTATTTTCTAGCTTTACTCGCTTGATGGGCAAGGTGATAAAAATTAAATTCGACCACTGGAAGTGGTATACTATGCTTATCAGAAATAGACATCAGACACACAATATAGTAAGGTTACCGGTTGAGGTTTGTGTTGGCACTGCATACCAGTACTATGCTTGTTTAGAACAATTCCGCATTATATACTACGCCTGTTTACTACAACCCTAATAATTTAGTACAGTAGTAAGCACCAGTGCAGCCAGAAATTAAAAAAAAGGGGGGGATAACAAATTTTTTAATCATAACAAATATCAATCATAACAAATTTTTTTGTTATGATTGAAGCAGATGCAAATCAGAAAGTTTAATTTAGGCAAATTGTAACAAATTGAAAAGTTTTCGCGATAACAGGCAGGAGTTCTGCTATCGTTCCTGCAGTAGAAGCGTAAAAAATAAATGGTAGTGGATAGAATAAAAGTGGTTTCATGTGCTTCTACGATTTTATTTCATTTGAAGATGAAACAGCAGACCCAAAAAATGCGTTTTCTATACAGAGATCATACAAGAAAATCGCAGATTGCCGTTATTATTCAGGCAAGCTGGCATAATAAAAGTTCAACTCTTAAATGCAGTATAATGTAACAAATTAAGAACAAATGAGAAGTACAATTTGCACCAACATACGAACAACCCCTAAAATGATTGGTTTTTGAAAAAAGAAGGGCTCCCTATTATTATTTATGTTGATTGACACCACAAACTGCTTGCTATCTTCAAACAGAAAAAAATGCACTGTATTGTGGTTTGCATACGTTTAATTGTCGCAATCAAATGATGCGAATCTGAATGTGGCATTTGCGGAAAATTGGTTATAACGAAATACTTTGGGATTATTTATACAGCAAGCAAACGAAATTTGGTTTGCGCCACAAACTGCGTAGAATGCTCTTTTAGGCCTGGCCTACACTGCGCTTAAAATCATGAACATATGGGCATATCGTTAGTTTGAAACAACTACATGCTTGTACGCTGGCTAGACGATATGCCGGGCGTCATGAATTTCGGTTTAAAATTTAAACTAAAGCAAGTTTCTATGCTCACGATTTTATGCACAGTGTAGATCTGCATTAGGCGGAAGGCATCTGCACAACTTTTTGCTCGCAACCAATCAGCGCACTCAATCTAGGACTTCAACATAATTTGGACTACATTGCCAAACTAGCTGCTCTGATAGACGAGAACACTGCTACAATTCAATACAGCTATACATATACAATGTAATATGAAAACATAGAAATTTATTGAAAAAGATTTCCTAGTAACTGTAATTAACATTTGACATTACGCAGTTAGAAGTTGACCCCAGCTGAAAATAAAATTATAGGATCAAGCTGACATTGTAGTTATGCTTTTGGTAAACTACAAAAACTTTTCGAGCAATGTTATATTGATTCCGTCGTTTTTCAGGTAAACGGGCTCTCTAGGCTGTTGGTCTGAATGTAGGCCTATACAAGGCGGTTTAGACCAATTATGTCTGACATCTTTTTCAATGTAAATGCAAAAAAAAGAAAAACAGGCAAAATGCATGCAACCAAATGACGGTCTACGACTTCTAGTTGCCTAGACTTTTAAGCACCAGAGGTAAAAAAAAATTTTTCCCCCCAAAAGTTTTTCTTTTGAAAAAAAATTTTTTTTTAATTGTTTTTTTTCCAACTTTTTTCCACAAAAAACTTTTTTTAAACAGTTTTTTTTTCAATTTTTCCAGTAAAACTTTTCATACAAGTGCTTTAGTTTAAATTTAGCACGCTCACTACATTCCCTTCAATAAAAATAAATAGATGAAAGACATATCAAGAAAGCTATCTCAAAACTGCACACACTGCTGCGGTCAAAGGCAGCCCTTCAACCTGCCATTTTACCTCATTCTTAAGAGGGTCAAGGCCACGGAGGAACTCTGGGTAGACTCAATAATTGGACCACACCCAAGGTCTGAGCCAGAGCTCAAAAGTCAGCAATAGACAGAGAAGAAGGAAATTGGGCGCGGCAGTCACCTTTATCGAAACTTCTAACCCAGCCCTCTGCAGACAATAAGAATTTGTGGACAGCTTAAAGATTGTACACAAATGACACTCTCTCATTGATTCTTTTCCCGCCAATTACAGCTAGAGTTTTTTCTCTATAGCCGCTCCTTTTTGTGTGCTCCCTATTCTGAAGATTTTTCTTGACAAGAGTCAGATGAAAAGCTTTGAAGATATTAACATTTTAATCCAAAGTAAAACTTTTTTGCTTGAAAAAACTTTTTTTTGGAAAAAGAGTTTATTTGAAGAAAAAAGTTTTTCAAAATAAAAATAATGTTTTTGAAAAAATTTTAAAAACAATTGTTAAAAAAAAACAACAAAAAACTATTGTTTGAAGCAAAAAATTTTTCGGAGCAAAACTTTTTTTTGGAAAATAATTTTTTAAAAAACTTTTTGGGCAAAAAATTTGTTTGAGAAAAAGATTTTGGAAAAAAATTTTTTTTCACCTCTGGTGCATAAAAGTCCTGGAGGCTAATCTGCGATGCCTAAATGTCCTGTGCTTAAAGTCAAGGTCTGATCAAATGACAAACCTGATACAGTGTACTAAATAATTAATTTTGACGTTAAATATATACTGTACTGAAGAGTCATTCTGTTACAAGAGATTTGCCTTCCTTCAGTAATTAGTGTTTTTTTCCAAATGTTTTCAATTAAAATATTGAAATTTATTAGGGTTGAAATACAATTTGACTATGGTGAAATTTAATTCGTGGACTGATAAAGGTCAATCTCGGCTACCCCAAATTCTCACCGCTATCTGATTCTACAATTGATACATTTTGGAAAATGATGAGTTTTGAAGCAAAATAGATTGTGTTTTTTGGTGCAAAATTGCACTGCTTTCTGCCTTGTTAATGCTCTCCCACAAAAGCAATGCAGTATGCTGACAAGGCATTATCATTCCAAGACAGTGCATTACATGCAATGCAATCATTGAACATCTTCAATAAATATCAACGCTGACTATGCAATCATTTCCATTCTCTGGGTTTTATTTCTATATGCGTTGCAAAAAGGCAATATAGCTAAATTCTTGTTCCAAAAAAATCAAGTTTTTAAGCACGATTGCTACAATACTATGACATAATATACAACTTTTTCAATCACACTTACAAAAATCAATTTTTTGATTGTAACTCATTTCCATTGTTACATTCACAATGATTCACTTAGCCTTATTGCTGCAAACGTTTTTTCAACCATAATATCTTGGACACAATAAAAGCTAGAGGGCTGAAATTTTTTGTAAAAGATAGAGAAGCTAATTACCTAAAGAAAAAAATTTCAAAAAATGCATAAGTTTTGACGTTGCTTATTTGCAACTCAGGGTGGAATTACACTTGAGCTGAGCATTTTTAAATTAGTTTTTTGACTCTATACCTTTTTGAAATAATTTTTGTGAAATTGTGCCATTTTCAAAAGGGGGGGAGGGACTGGTCCTGCTAATCCCGCCCTGGTTGCACCAGTGGTAGTAAGGCACTAACACGAACCCTGACCTCAACTGTAGCCAACACCGGGTTTAATTTTTTTGCCTAAAAATTTTTGGTCAAATGTCTACATTTTGTATGTATTTTTGAAAACTTCTTCATTTTGGCAATTAAAAACATACAGGCTATCTCTGATCTACAGACTTGTACAGTAGGCTAGGCTATGCAAACAATATGCACTGTGCAGAATGTTTAAATTATTTTGTGGTTATTGTGATCAAATATTAAATGTTATTTTGGTCATTGCAACAAAAAAACAACCTGTAGGCAATAGTCCAACATCCGACAAGTTATGCCAGTTTAGAACAACCAGTTTTGATTAGTACCTTTAAGACTCGGGTAAGATCAGGTAATTTCGGACAGCCAAGGGTACTTCCGGACATGAAAGTAAAAATGCAATTACCGTATATCCCCACATATAAGCCGACTCAAGAAAAACTGCCTTAAAACGGTGATTTTATAAAATCCTCATATAAGCCGACCCTACAAATCGTAACACGTCAAATGCAACCTACCACAGCAAAAGGTTGCAAAAAATAATAAATGAAAATGATGACCATTATTTTTACGTGTACGACCAACCAATCACAGCTTGGTATTATCATGTGATTGAAAAAACCAATAGCGCAACAGCGTCCAAGCGCACATGCTGCTTTGCGTATGTGCGCGGACGCTCTTATCGCGAGAGAAAAGAACAGAAAAAAGGCGAATTGTGCGGGTATTGTTGCATTTAGCATGGTTTGAGTTGTAGTTGCTTCAATTAAGTTAGCATAATGTCATTTCGCTTGAGTACGATCCGAGTTATGCGCATATAAGCCGACTCCGTAGTTTGGCAACTTTTTTTTGGAGTTCTAAACTCGGCTTATATGCGGGGATATACGGTAGTGCTTTTTTGTATTATCTATTTTAATGTGGATTATTATTTTGGTAATTAAATAATTGCCTGTTCATTTTATGTGCCATAAAACTATTCTGCATAAATGCACTCTGCTTTCATTTGCAGATTAGGTTACATATTAATTTGTCCTATATTGTACCCAAACACGCTCTTCCTGGTAGGTTTATTCATTCATAACTTGCATTTTTCCGGAAAAAGTTAAATCCATTCCTACTCCACGTCCAATTCTAACTTAGAAAAATCCGTAAAACTTTGAGTTTGTGAGTCGAAATGATTGTAAAAAAAAAAAATTTAGAAGATAGCTTGAGGGTAGAAAATAAAAAAGCACATATTGCTGTAGGTACAAAAAGGCCTATGCATTAAAAAGTAACAAGCTGCACTCCATAAATCCGCAATTTGGGGCAGGAAATCACAGATAAATTCATAAATCTGGCGTTGGCGTGGCGCAGAACAAACCAAATCCCCGACTCTACGATAATTTTGGAGTGGTTTTTAACTGAAAACAGCTGCTAATTCAAGCGCATTTTGCAGAATAAAGATCTTTATTTGAAGTTCAACCACAATGAAGGTGTTAAAAGGGAAATTTTGATCAACATGGCGCAATGACTAAGTTGGCGCTAGACTGGCGCAAATATCTTGCAGAGTGCATTAAAATTTTCGGAAAAGTACCCGATTATGCTTCTTAGCATATTATTCCAGTTTATAATATTTATAAATATGCTATCAAAAAGTATCAAATTTGCACTTTTGCCTTTATACGTAGATGTCTGGAATTACCCTTTCAAGGGTAATTGCGGACATGTCCATTCAGATTGATTTTTTCATCCATTCCTAAAATATTTATTTCGAACCAGTGTGAAAATGTTCAAGTCCAGTATTGAAATGGTTGCAATGATTTCGTCACAAAGTGATTTCGTCACATATGATTACGTGACGAACGCCATTTTGAACACAGAAAATACTACCACTGGTAACCGTTTTGTACTACCATTGTATTAAAATTAAAGCATTGACTAAGAACAGCAGTCATTGAACTATTCTACTATCCCCAGAGCTGTCTTGCCCTAACCTTCACTTTGTGGCGAAATCACTGTGTGACGAGATCACTGGTAACCATTGAAATGCACAAATGAAGGCAATAGATTTGGAGTTGATTGAAGAAGAAAGCAGGCAGAACGAAAATAGCAGATTTTTGTCTGGAATTACCCAATCTTACCCTAATTTCAAATCAAACACATCACAACTGAAATCCAAGGCAATACTCATTTGGCTTTACTGTAAAATTGGCAACATCTACTCAGTACTGGAAGTAAACCAAGAACTTAAATTTCACTTTTGACCATAAGTTCAGAAACCTAAAACTTGAAGAGGTAATATCAGCATTTTTCATCATTCGATAATCCTGAAATAGAACTCTGAACTTAAAAAAAAACAAAAAAAACTACAGGTACCACAATTCCAGATTAACTACAAAAGCATGAAAAGAGCACTTTACAGTAAGAAGTTACCAGTACCTAGTACGGTAGCTTACTGTACAATGTCAGATGTTACAAATGTTTCACACTCACTTTCTTTAGAAGGAGTCTTGCTCTTGTAGTAAGAAGCACACCTTGCTTCATAGGAAAACCTTGTTTATCATTTCCTCCAGTGATTTTCACGACGTAGCCCTTCCATTCATCTCCTAAACTGTCTACCTCCACTTCTTGTGCCATTCGGCGATCATAAAAGATTCTGACCTTTCGCTCATCGTCAATTTCAATCAACTTCTGACAGCCAGTGGCTGGGTTAGCAATGTTCAGCTAGAAAAATTACTGGTGATCAATACTGTACTATTGTAATAGGTATGGCTCAAGAATTACAAGTACTGGCAATCAGAGTTCCCTTTAAGCACATAAAAGCGTGAAATATTTCCAGTCATTTTTGCACAAATTTTTCACAAGTGCAAAATGGCGTTTTTCATTTTGAGAAGCACAAAATGCCATTCAATTCTAGCATTTTTTTTTGTTGAGACACGATGTCTAGCACGGCGTGATGATAATTTGTTTGTTATGACCTGCAAAACACAGAAAGCAATGGGTTTGCGAGGCGATGGTTTTTTTTAGAGCACCTCGCAAGTCGCACAGAAAATACTGAGTCTGCCAGTCTGCGACGCAATGACCTTTTTTTTAGATTGGCATTATGAAGAGGAGGCATGACAAAGCCTGAGCTATGACATTGTCGCAAAACTTTAGGGCACTTTTGCACATTTTCTGGCACTTATGCAAAAGGTGGAAAGTTAGAGGGAAGACTGCTGGCAATTTTGAATTGTGCATATAAGCCTAGTGTGTTTTAGGAGAGCATATTGGTTGAGGTAACAAAAATAGCATGTAACAAACAGTTCTCATCACAAAGTGATTATTGGTATCGTACAGTACGTGACAGTTGACATTCTGAAAACAGACTAGGCCAATTCTGACAACCGAATTGAACTATCGTATTGTTAAAACTAACGCAATGACTGAGAACGGCAGTCATTGATTAAACAATTACCAAATCATCACCAGGGCTGTCTTGCCCTAACCCTCACTGTGTGGCAAAATCACTTTTTGACAAGATTACTGGTATTGTAATAAACACTGGTCCATAAATATCATAATGGTAGGTCAGCCTACAATAGCCTACTAATATGATAACCAGACTACCCAGACGTGTACATCTGCATACTGTACCGTATCTCAGGATTTATTTAAAGTGTTGTGCTGTATGCTAGGCTAGGCCAATGGTATTAAATAGCAACATCAAAATAAAATGACGCATCAGTTGCTCTCTAGTGAAGTCTTCATTAAAATACTTTAAGACCAACACTAATCTGAATACATCATTCGCATCAAATTGGACATGTCAACAATTGCAGTACTGGTGTCAAGTCTTTCAGGATGTTTGACTCAAAGTTATCCTGTTTAATCTCATTTGCTGACAAATTCAGTTTCCAAAAAAAATCAAAATTACGTTAGATTATGTACTGCATAACCATAAAAACTTTAAAAAATTTTCCCCGAAATGCTTTTATTTAATCGTCGCTTCATTACCTTCATCCCTCCGCCACCTTTCTTCACAAAAAGAATTACGATTTCACATCCAAACCAAACTTAAACTTTCCTATTGATTCGAAATTTTTCTGGTATCCGGTTACTTAAAACGTGTGACCAAGGATGGCAGTACGGCACAGAACGTTCAAAATTTGAACATAGGAACGTACCAAAAAAAAAGAATTTTACATGAGTACCGTACCCACGTTCTTTTTATTGGACAATGCGCTGTAAACGCACAGTATTAAAAAGATACGGTACGTAGGCCAATCAAAGCTCTAAACGTACCGTACTTGAATTCTTGAAAGGTACGGTACGTAGGTAAAGAAATTGCTAAGGTTTTTTTGAAGTTTTTGTTTTACGCGCTTTCAAAAAAGGAGTTTAACTGCATATATATTCTCCAATAGAATTCATGAATATCAGTTTTGCCAAATTTGGAGCTTTTCAACACATGTGGCGTCTATTGGTTTTAGCTTTTGCAGAAGAAAGAGGATGAGAACAATATTGAACTCAGAAATCAAAACACGGGTCAAAAATAGTTTACAGACTCGTAACAATGCATCGTACCAACACAAGTAGGGTACGTAGCGTTGTCAGCTAGTTACAAACTTGGCAAAATAACGTACTTGCATGGTACGGTACGTTAGTACGTTTAGCACGCACGTTCAAACAGCGTACCAATGTACTTTACTCGTACCTTCACAACAAGCGCGTATTGTACAAGCGTACCATACTTTTTAGCAAAAATTGAGGTGTACTGTATTTACGTACCATACTGTACTGCCATTCTAGCGTATTGTCGCAGTCACTGCTCCAATCAATGACGTCATAAAATCAAGCAACAAAATACCAACAAGCAAGACCCAACTTCAGCAACATCGGTTAATACTAATACAGCAACTAAACCAACCACTCAAAGATTGCACAACCGAGCTGGTTAGCAGCAATCGGGACGCGTCTTGCAACTTGCAAGCCCTCAAAAATGCAAAACCAAATCAACAGCCTCAAAATCATCCTACGAATCACACCCTCTTCAAGGTTGTACAACGGAGACGGTTAATCGCAATCGGAACACGTTCCTTTTGACTCAAGACCTGCCACAGCTGGTGACCCCGACGTGATTGAACCCTTGAATGTAGCATACTCAACAGTAACGTTTGTGTCAAAAGGACGCGTCCCAATGCAGTCGACCGGCTCGGTTGAACAA
Source organism: Trididemnum nubilum (assembly GCA_963965965.1). NCBI lineage: Eukaryota > Metazoa > Chordata > Ascidiacea > Aplousobranchia > Didemnidae > Trididemnum > Trididemnum nubilum. Next base: position 4,714,433 of record OZ014481.1, on the reverse strand, counting down.
TCTATCGAGCTACTCTCCAGGTTGACTTAATTATCCATACATCCAGTTTCACTTTTACTTGTGGCTACGTTGGAGCTGACGCTACATCATCCCCCTCCCTTTACGCTGGTGACGGCTCATCTACGTCTCCAACCAACGCAAGGGAGTGCGTCCACCACTCCAATGTCCTGTCGTGCTTACCATTGTAACGTTTGTGTCAAAAGGACGCGTCCCAATGCGGTCGACCGGCTCGGTTGAACAACCTTTAGCGGTTCTACCGTAGTCTAATGAGAGGTAAAGCAGATCGAAGGTTTTACCGGCTAATGTATTCGTAGTAAACAAAACATACGAAATCGTTTCTCTGACTGTCTGAATAATAAGGAGTAAATGATGGCTCGCTCAAGCCTTATATACCAACCGCCATTGTACATCATTGTTATTACGTCAAGTTGACAAGAGCGTCACAGTGATAAAAAGAAGGGGCAAATTTGATTGGTGCGCTGTAATTGAGAAACAATGGTGCAATTTATGGAAGCGGCAAAACGTGCTATCGCTACAAACCTATCGAGCTGCTCTCCGGGTTGACTTAATCATCCATACATCCAGTTTCACTTTTACTTGTGGCTACGTTGGAGCTGACGCTACATCATCCCTGGTTGTTGGAAGTCATTCTATTTGAATAAGCAAAAAAGTCTGCTTGAAAAGCTGAAGTGCTGTAGGTTATATCGTAAGGGTTAAAGTATACCTGGGTTTAGCAGCAAATCTGGCGTCGATAGCGGAGTGGTAGGCTAGAAAGTCAGGATAGTAATTAGTTGAAAGATTGCTGGCTCCCGCTTTGATTCCCAAACTAGCAATTCGTCGTTATGGTTTTAGGAAAGACACTTGACGCATATTTCTGATTGGAATCATCGTTACCGGTATGGTAGCTCAACTTGACGAAAGACTTGCGAACAGAACCCCCCAAAAAAGTTTCAGTATCTTTTTCGCGTTTTTCGCTTACACCAGTAGCGAACAACAATATTGAAGACCAGGGGCCCCAAGTGTTATCGCACCGAGCTTTTTTATTTTAATTATCTGTCGTTGTTGGGCCTCGAACACATTTATATTTCCTATTTTCTGCAGCAACCAAAAAAAAGCGTTTGCCTGCAGCTTCTGCGCACTTTACTTTGCTTTGTTTTTCGCAGTTTTAGAAAATCATTTTTTCACGTTTTTGCACGGTTGGTAATTACGTTATAGCACCGAACTACATGTTGTTCATTTTGGATTTTTGTTATCTGGCGGTTGGACGTATTTTTTTTACAAGAGAAGACTTCGCGGTATTTCTGTTTTATTTTACTTTCCGGGATACTTTTGATTGTTTTTTGCCGCGCTGATTTGAGTTAATTACCCAATAAATTTTGATTAAGTTCTTCTTTGTTGAAGTAATTGTCAGAGTCGGAGCGGTGAAGTCCTGGAAGCTCCTTCCAGAACACCTGCAGCCATTAGTTACAGCTTGAAAGCTCGAAGACTGCGGGAATGACTAATCCTCGGTCACGCCCTAGCTTCAGCGATTCTATCTGAATATTCTGCTTCTCTGCCGACGTGATCAGCCAGCCACCAAATAATAGTTGGAAATGAACACATATATTAGCAATCAAAATCACTGAAATAAAGCAGCTTCCTAAATCCTAACTACTAAAGTTGACTGACAGGCACACATGTGCCGCATATGTACCTAATAAACGATACGAGCTAGCAGGTGGGCATTCTGAAATCAAAATAAACAATAAACTCCACCCCAACCTAGCCCCTAAAGGTAAGTAGTATCTCCCACATTACGAAAAATAGTATAACTTACAACGCCACTGAAACCAAAGCCTATTCTAATCTAAGCATAAAAACATCTACTAACAGTATACACTCCTAACTAATATTGCCTCTCACTCGTCTGCATCCCTCTAGCTAAAGCACTGTAAAGCAAAGCACTGTAAGCACTGATACTAAAAACCACGTGTAGAGATAGCTCTAATAGCGGTGTAGACAAAGGATCTACGTAGCAATCAAACAGAGCGTGACGAAAATCACTGCATGACGTAACGTCTGGCAAAAGAATGCGACAATCTCCTACAGTCCCCCCAAAATTATGAAATGGTGATGAAATAATTTTTACAATGAGATAGTCGCAGCAGACTGAGGCAGAAAAAAATGCACAAGCTCTAGTCCTAATACATTCTTCGCTGTCACTACAGCAAATTGTCCAACAGTTTATAGTTCCCGAACCGCGTACTCGACTCCACCATCTTCTCCATAAACGCTCTCCGTGTCGTCCTCCTCAGTACCACTCTCAGCATAGATGGTAGTATTTCGAAATATTAATGACCGTTGTCCTTCTCCATCACGCCACATATTAGACAGATTCTCTTCGTCAGCGAAATCTCCACCAATCTCGTCTTGCAGCCAGCACTTTGGATATCCTTCTTCCTTCTCAATGTAGTCCATGTTAGCAATTTCATCATCACTGCTCGCATCTTCCTCCTCCTTGTCGATGTCGTCATGAATGTTAATGACGCCGATGTATTCTTCTCTTGCTCCTGTTTTTTCCGCACAATCATTGCTGTCATCCAGCTTGGCTTCTTCTACTTTGTGGTTGGCAGCTTCTATCAGTACAAGTTTACTGATATCCCTTTCACGTGTTCTTCCATCTGCCATCCTAACAGTCACAGCTCGAACCAGGTTGTCGTTACATTTTTTCACATCAGTCACTACAGCGTAAGGATAGCGTCCAACACTTGGTGTACTTGGGTCGATTAGAAGAACTAGGTCCCCCAGTTGAAAATTCCGTTGCACCTTTCCCCACTTTTGTCTGGCTTGTAATTGGTGCAGACAAGTGTTCAACCACTCTTGCCACCATTCTTGAGATAAACGGCGAGTGTATTCTACTCCTCGCCTAAACTTGTCTTTTGGGCTGGTGTTTCCAACAATGAGTTCCCGATCAGATGGTTCCATAAATCCGGTTAATAGGTCAATCGGTCTCAAGGGCTGCACATGGTCCAGACCGCCAGCACGCTTGCTCAAAGGTCGGCAATTCATGATGTACTCCGCCTCTCGTAGAAGTGTCAGAAGTTCAAAGTCGGAAGGATGCCGTTTACTGTTTTTTGCACCAAGAATTCCATCACAGACTTCTTTAAACGTCCGAATCTGTCGTTCAACTGTACCTTGATGGTGAGATGCCGCAGGTACAGAAAAATCCCAAGTTATGCCAGCATCTTTGATAAAATCCTGGACGCTCTTTGATCCATTTGCTTTCCTCATCGCATCCTCAATTTGCTGTGTCATAATATTCTTAGCTCCCACAAAGGTCGTAGCGCAGTCACTCCTAAGATGATGAGTTTTGTTGCCAGTTAGACAAAGAAAACGTCGGAGACAATTTAAGAACGCAGTAGCTTCCAAAGACTCAACCAATTCAATGCGCACAGCAGAGGTTACGTTGCACACAAATATGCAAACCCATCGCTTTACCAAGCTCCTTCCACGTTTCACCTCATATGGACCAGCGTAATCAAGGGACACAGAGCTGAATACCGCTTCTCGTGGCTTTATTCGATACCCTGGAAGGGGAGCCATTAGCTGTTCAGAACGGTTCTTATGCAATAACTTGCAGACAAAACAATCTTTTATAAAGAATCGCACGGTTCGTACTCCACCTACAGGAATCACTCCATAGTCCGAAATTAATGAAGAGATGGTCCATTCCGAGGCTCGATGAGCCATTTTCTCATGTCGGTCAAGGATAAAGAGTTTGGTGACTTTGTGGTCCGAGGGTAAAAATGCTGGGTGTTTTGATTCCTCAGACAAGTCATTCGAGTTGTCAGCTCCAACGTAGCCCCAAGTGAAAGATTAAATGGATACTTGGATTAATAAGTCAACCCAGAGAGTAGCTCGATAGGTTGTTCAACCGAGCCGGTCGACCGCATTGGGGCGCGTCCTTTTGACAAAAACGTTACAATGGCGAGCACGACAGGACGTTGGAGTGGTGGACGCACTCCCTTGCGCTGGTTGGAGACGTGGATGAGCCGTCGCCAGCGTAAAGGGAGGGGATGATGTAGCGTCAGCTCCAACGTAGCCACCAGTAGAAGTGAAACTGGATGTATGGATTAATAAGTTAACCTGGAGAGTAGCTCGTATTGAAAGCTCGAAGACTGCGGGAATGACTAATCCTCGGTCACGCCCTAGCTTCAGCGATTCTATCTGAATATTCTGCTTCTCTGCCGACGTGATCAGCCAGCCACCAAATAATAGTTGGAAATGAACACATATATTAGCAATCAAAATCACTGAAATAAAGCAGCTTCCTAAATCCTAACTACTAAAGTTGACTGACAGGCACACATGTGCCGCATATGTACCTAATAAACGATACGAGCTAGCAGGTGGGCATTCTGAAATCAAAATAAACAATAAACTCCACCCCAACCTAGCCCCTAAAGGTAAGTAGTATCTCCCACATTACGAAAAATAGTATAACTTACAACGCCACTGAAACCAAAGCCTATTCTAATCTAAGCATAAAAACATCTACTAACAGTATACACTCCTAACTAATATTGCCTCTCACTCGTCTGCATCCCTCTAGCTAAAGCACTGTAAAGCAAAGCACTGTAAGCACTGATACTAAAAACCACGTGTAGAGATAGCTCTAATAGCGGTGTAGACAAAGGATCTACGTAGCAATCAAACAGAGCGTGACGAAAATCACTGCATGACGTAACGTCTGGCAAAAGAATGCGACAATCTCCTACACAGCTCATTCTGTAACATAAGAAAAACAATCATCTTTTCCGAAGAATCAACCCCATTCAGGAATTGAATTGCAGTACCAGTGGTTATTCCTTGGTACGGTACCTTTCTGCTTGGACCCCTGCATCAGCTGAGCTGCCATCAACGCTCGCTGTACCTTCGTCGATTGCTGATTTGAACTTGCAACCATCCTTGCTGTCGTTCGGTTGAGTTGTGGATTCTGGTTCCAGCGCCTTCCTTTCGTCGTCATTCAACGATTCAACTTTACCTGCTTTCTTCGTACCAGCGCTCATCTTTACCGTGAATCGTTGAGTTGGCATTTTCCGTTGGTTGTTGGCTGCTTCGAGTCGCATTCAATCTCCTATCTGCTGGTCCATCTCATTGATCGTCATCTTTTCATTCGTGGTCGTTGGCTTCGTGCCTTTTCTGTTCAAGCAAGAAATCCGTTTTTCCATTCAATCGTCGGACTGCAACTTGAATTTTTAAATTTGTTCATCGGACAATACTTTGTACCAAAACGGTGAAGAAATTCTTTGAATTGCGTAAGTTTATGCTTTATTGTATTGTATTGTGTTTAATTTATTGTATATTTTGTGAGATTGTTCCTTCCCTCTTATCTCCAAAATGTCAAATACTAATAAGAGTGAAAGTAATTTACCTGCTGACGCTAAGTGTGAGGAGAACGACCAGGTCGGATCTCCAAATTTGATTGACCGTGCCAGTCATTCAAACCTATTACCTGATTGTGGTAATCCTGGGAAAGTAAGGGAAAACCCCGCTGTCCAGGCTACCCCGGGAAACGTACCCCGCAAACTGCTTACCATGCATCGCAAGTTAATGGTCGATATAAAACGTAGTCGCGGAGCTCTTTTAAAATGTAAAACTTAGGCGCAGTTAGATCAGGAATCCAGTAAAATTTCTGTGATAACTAGGACTCATGATAATTTCATACGCGCAGTAAAAGAACTTAACGAAGACGATCTTTTAAAAGATTTGTCTTCTGACGTTACTAAATGCCTGCAAAAATGCCTTGACTTGTATAATGAATGCTGCTCGCGTATTTGCGATAAATTTGATGATAAAACTTGCGAAGTCTCTGACACTAGCGAGGAGGAGACTGATCCCGAACCGTGCGATAGCGTCTCGCAAGTCGATAGTCGCTATAGTGCTACTTCCAGCAAATCTTCAGTTGTAAAACGTATCGAATTGCAAAAGAAGCGTGCTGAACTTGAAAACATGCAAGAACTTGCAAAAGCAAAAGCTCGTAAAATGCGGAAGTTGGCTGAAGCCGAAGCTGATGAAGCGGAAGCCCTAGCCAAAGTACGCTTGGAAATGGTCAATATTGAAGCCGAGGAACAGCTGCTTGCTTGTTCTGAAAGTGGGTCTTCAATTGTTGCTCCATCTAAAACCTCTAAAGTTGAATCTGTGCTTCGACGACGAGTTGGCTCGGAAAATCTTGCAAAACCAAATACCACTAATCGTGTAGATTCCGCTATTAAAATCGAGCGTTTTCCTGAATTTAATTTTGATACACGTTTGAGTGCGAAAACGCCCCGTTTTATGCCTGTTAAACTTGATCGGACCTTAACTAAACCTAAACTTGCTATAAATCGCATTAATGATTCTACTAATCGAGTTAATGCTTGGTTAAATGACGAGACGCGTCAGGATGCTTCCGTAAGAATCGAACCGGAGACCGTTGCGCCAAGAATTGTGCAAGAAACTAAGTATCCTAATCGCGGAGTTGCGAAGGTGCCAGAATCGGCTCCTGGAAACGCTGACCGTGAAACTAGTGCACCTTTCCAATCTCAAACTTGCAATCGGGCCAAACAAACGCTTTCAATTGATAACCAAGATGTTAATTTGCTCACCTATCTTGATCGTCAAGGCAGGAACGAGTACATTACACTTGCTTTGCAAATTGCTTATGACGGTAACAATATTGCTTTCGTTTTTTACGAAAACCAAATTCGACGGCTTATGGAGGAGAGTCCCTTTGAGGAACGTAAACTCGAGGTGTTGCGAGCATCTTGCGTTGGACAACCACGTGAGATGGTTAACTTGTTCTGTGCACCTATGAAAAGCATGTCTACCACCTCGGAGTGTATCGAAAAGGCTTTAAGCCTTTTGCGGCAAAGATACGGAGTTACGGCTGGATTTACTTCAGAACCTAAAGTTAAAGCCGTGCGTCACGGCCCTAAAGTTTCGTTTAACTCGGCGTCACTGAAGATGTTTAATGAGGATTTAAATACCCTCGAAGTTTTTGCTTACGCCCATGACGAACCGGGAAAGCTTTCTGGCCAACTCCTGCTAGATACAGCGGGTCGTTTGCCCATCATTTTAAAACGTAGGTACCTGGACTATCTTGACAAATTGGGATTGGATATGAGTCAACCTGGGTTTGAGTCCCTACGTAAATTTATTCTTCATGAGATTGCTATGATGGCCTCAGAATATGCACAGGCTTTCTTTAAACAGGAGGAAAAGGAGGGGCCACGTGATTCCGGGACCGGTTCTAAGGATTTCCGAGTGCGTCAGGTGGGCATTAAGGTGGATAATCGAGACCGGGACCGGAGCTCTACTGGGACCACTTCTGATACTCCCAGAACCAGTTCACGTAAAACTAGTGCTTCTAAGCCCTCATATGGCGCTAATGATAAACCTAAACCGCCGCCTATATGCTTCGTGTGCTCCAAACCGGACTCCAAGCATTTTTTAATGGATTGTGAAATTTTTAATGACCTTTCACCTAAAAGTAGACGCCAAACGGTTATCGAAGCCAAGCGGTGCTTAAACTGCCTATCTTTAGATCATATAGTGCGTAATTGTCCCCGCTCTACTAAATGTCGTAAATGCGGACCGCGCTCTCAAAATAAACATGCAACCGCGTTGCACGAATGCTTTATTTCTCCAAACACTGGGGCTGTGGATAAAGGCAGCGATGAACCTGGCTCTAAAAATGAAACTACGCAAAATGAACGTAATGAAAGAGTTGTTTTGAAAGCAAACTCTTCGGACAAACGTGTGATCCTGCTTCGTACTAGCGCTGTTAAAATTGTTAACCCCACTTCGGGTAGGTCGTCTCTTGTCTATGCCCAACATGACACGGGTTCTCAAGGGACACTTATTTCTGATAACTTGAAAACTGAACTTGGTTTAGAGACCGTTCCTGAACCTTCGATAACTATTCGCACCCTTGGTGATAAAACTGTACCTGTTGAGGGTCGCACTAACTTTAAACTTCAATCTCTTTATAATGGTGAAGAGTTCAATGTTAAAGATGCACTGGTTGTTCCTCAATTTTCGGACGATGCCCATACTCTGCCACATGCTGTGGACACTAGTACGCTGGAACACTTCGAAGGGGTTCATATTCTGGTTGCACCGGGTCGGAAACGTGTTGATGTTCTGATTGGTCAGTCAGACAAATCTTTGTTGACTGTCCTTGAGGAGCGCGAAGGCATGGATCCGGAGGAGCCGAATTATGTTCTCACGCGACTAGGGCCCATTGCTAGTGGGGACAGAGTGTGTGGTCGCTTAAATTCTTCAAATTGCTTGTCCACTATGCGGATTAATGTCTGTTCGCCGGTGAATGCTAACTGCGAATGTGCTAAACTAAAGAAAGAAAATGTTGCGTTAAAACAGTCATTCCGCGAATATGAGCTTCAGGACGAAATGATACAGCCATCGAGGAACGATGAGCTTGCTCATAAACTGATTGAATCTGATATCAAGGTGAAAGACGCCAGGTACGAAATTCCGGTACCCTTTAACTTGGAAAAACTTCAAACGTTACCTAACAATTACGAGAACGCATTAAATAGAACCTTGTCACTGCGTAAAACCGCGTTGCGTAATTCTCAGCTGCAACAAACACTTGTTGACACCTTTTCTGAGTTGATTTGTAAGAAATGGATTGAACCTATTGAGGATTTGTCATCTTGTGTTGAACCTACGTGGTATTTGCCCTTTTTTGTGACAAAGTCTGCTATACCCAGAGTGGTATACGATGGTGCGGCTGTAGTTCAAGGTATGTCATTGAATCAAGCTGTTTTCGCTGGTGAAAATTTATTGAATAATCTAGTTGAGGTTTTGACTCGGTTTCGTCTTGGTAAATTTGCCTGCGTGGCCGATTTAAACAAATGTTTTTTTCAAGTTCAAATTCCTCCTAGTCAGCGAAACCTTTTTCGATTAATTTGGTTTAAGGATAATGATGTAAAAACTGGTGATGTTCAAGTTTACCGTTTTACAAGACACGTATGGGGGATAAACTCCAGTCCTTTTGTTGCTTTACTTGCTATTAAACGCTTAATAGAGGAAAACCCTGTTAATGCTTCTTTGTTAACTTTGAATGCTGTAGAATATAATCGTTACATGGATGACGTATTGCTTGCCAACAATTCGTTGGAAAATCTTAAACTGATTGTTAAAGAAGGACTTGACCTATTTAGTAGTCGTGGGTTTAAACTACGAAAATGGGTGGCTAACTGTCATGCTAAAGAAATTTTGTCTTGTGTGCCTCAATGTGATTTGGCGACAGGTGTTACTGAGGTTGATCTTGGGTCTGATCCCCTCCCCGATTCTAAGACACTAGGCTTAACCTGGGATCCTGAAAATGATAAATTTCGTGTTACTATCAAGGAATTTTCCAACGCTGTTACCAGGCGAGAAATGTCTAGTCAACTTGCTAGCCAGTTCGATCCTCTAGGCATGGCCTCACCTTACCTGCTTTGGGGTAAATTGATATTGCAAAAGGTAGCTACTTCGGGTGTTGATTGGGACGAGACTCTCTCTGTCGACATTCAAGATTCTTGGAAAAAGTGGTTAGGTACTTTAAGTCTAATAAATGATTTTTCTATACCTCGGAATTGTTTACCTGATCTTGAATTTGATTTTGCTGTGGCTAAGTTTCAATTGCATGGTTTTTGTGACGCTTCTGACTCGGCCTTTTCTTGTGTAATTTATCTTCGATGTTTGGTTAATGATAAACCTTCTGTAAGTTTTGTTCTAGGAAAATCTAGAGTGGTTTTAAAACAACAGGCAAATTGGATAATTTCTAGAAAGGAACTGGAAGCTGCGAAATCGTGCAGCGATCTAATGTTACAGGCTAAAGAGTCTTTGCGTCATTTTAATTGTTCTTTACATTTTTGGACTGATTCTCGGGTAGTCCTTGGCTGGATTACTAATGCGGATCTGCATCTCGCTCGCTTTGTGAAACGCCGGGTGGATAAGATAGTTCGAGTTGCTCCCGCTTCGGCGTGGAACTACATTCATACCACGCAGAACCCGGCCGATGTTGGTACTCGTAGTGCTGCTTGCAGGAACCCAGACTCTGTACGTTTGTGGTTGGAGGGACCTGGTTGCCTGTTGCAGGAACGGGTTGACGTTCAGACCTCTGACTCGAGCGCTGTCGTTCGTGTGAGTGTTGTGAGTGGTTTGTCTGTTGAAGAGGAGGGCGAGTGCGGGTTGGATAAGCTCATTGCCACGTCACGAGATCTGTATACGTTGAAATAACGTCTTGCTTATCTTATGGCTTTCGCGGAGTTTGTCGTAGCAAAATTCAAAAAGATAAACTTTCAAAAACCGGACTTAAACGCTACATATTTAGATCACGCGCTTGTCAAGACTGTGAAGTATGTGCAGGGGCGATGCTTCGGGGCCGCAGTCGATTCGCTGCGCAGGGGCTCGCCTGATGGTTTCGACGCTATTTTGCGACGTCTTAATGAAAAACGTTGCGACCCGGAGAGTACAAGACGGATTAATGAACTTAAAACGTTAAGAAATTTACGGCCTTGCGTCGGTCAAGACTCTCTCTTTCGCATCGATGGACGTTTGGAAAATGCTGAGCTTCCTATCGATGCAAAGCATCCTATAATTTTACCTGGCAGGCATGCCTTGACGCGCTTGATTGTCCTCGACGCGCATGAGAATGCAGGACATGCAGGCCCTTCCTACACGCTTATGAAAACCCGCCAACGCTTCTGGCTAATCCACGGAATTTCGAGCGTAAAACATTATATTGCGGAATGTGCTAGCTGCTGTCTTTATGAAGCAAAACCGATAAGACAATTAATGGCAGATTTGCCTGTCTGCAGGCTTACTGCATGCAACAAACCGTTTAAATACTGCGGATTGGACTATTTGGGCCCTGTTCGCTACAGACAAAACCGTAGTGAATGCAAAGCGTGGGGTTTGTTATTCGTTTGCATGTGTACCCGCTGTATTCACGTCGAGTTGGTAACTAGTCTCGACTTAAACAATTTTCTTTTGGCCTTTACTAGATTTACTAATTTGCGCGGAGCGGTTGATACAATTTATTCAGATAACGCTTCAACCTTCTGTGCTGCTTCCGATCATTTGCCTAAATTACTCAGTTCTACGGAGTTTCATAATGCCATGCGTAAATCTAACATTATTTGGCGTAAGATCCCTCCCTATGCACCCAGTCAAGGAGGTAGCTGGGAGAGCATGGTTAAATTATTTAAGACGGCTCTACATCGCGTTTTGCAAAATACACGACGCATGCCTTCTCTCATCGAATTGCAAACTTTTTTCTCGGATGCAGTACGTATAGTAAACGACCGTCCTTTAACCACGTTAAGTGATCAACCTAATGACTTGGCTACTATTTCTCCCTCATCCTTTTTGGGGCAAGAGCTGGCACCGAACACGCCGTTGGGTGAGTGTCACGATACAGGGGATCTTCGTAGGGATTATTTGTACAATTCTAACTTGGCCCATCGTTTTTGGCTTGGGTGGATGCAGTCCTATCTTCCCTCTTTACAGGGACGAAACAAATGGAGGGTCCTACAAAAAAACTTAACTGTGGGACAATTAGTTCTTGTGGGCGATGCGGAAGACGTAACTTACAGGGGTGCTTACCGTTTGGGACGGATCCACTCCCTTCATCCACACATACGTAGGGGCAAGGAAATTATTCGCCGGGCTACTGTGGCTGTCCTGGCTAAGAACACGGTTGGGGACCCTGGAAGGATAGAGTATGTTCTTCGGGACTTGTCAAAAATCGCTCCTGTGTAGTGTGTTTATCGTGTTGTTTTGTTCGTATGTCGTACTTTTATTTTATCGTTCATACTCGCCAGCTTGTTAATGTAACGCCGCAATAAAAACTGTTATTTTATTTTAATTATACTATCGTTCCTCTTTCTGCCAGATTGTGTTTACTATTTGATCGCTTTCACCCGCATTTATTGCTTTATTATTATTGCCTTATTTGTCCACTCATGATTTGTGTATTTGGAAGTTTTCCTTTTTCGGTGCTTTCACTTGTTCATGTTTTGTTGAAACTTCTTTATGTTTCTGTTTCAAGGGGCCGCTTATGTTATCGCACCGAGCTTTTTTATTTTAATTATCTGTCGTTGTTGGGCCTCGAACACATTTATATTTCCTATTTTCTGCAGCAACCAAAAAAAAGCGTTTGCCTGCAGCTTCTGCGCACTTTACTTTGCTTTGTTTTTCGCAGTTTTAGAAAATCATTTTTTCACGTTTTTGCACGGTTGCTAATTACGTTATAGCACCGAACTACATGTTGTTCATTTTGGATTTTTGTTATCTGGCGGTTGGACGTATTTTTTTTACAAGAGAAGACTTCGCGGTATTTCTGTTTTATTTTACTTTCCGGGATACTTTTGATTGTTTTTTGCCGCGCTGATTTGAGTTAATTACCCGATTAATTTTGATTAAGTTCTTCTTTGTTGAAGTAATTGTCAGAGTCGGAGCGGTGAAGTCCTGGAAGCTCCTTCCAGGACACCTGCAACCATTAGTTACAGCTCATTCTGTAACACCAAGACCCCCTCAAATCAATTTTTGCCAGCCAATTTAAATGTAAACCGGGAAGAAATGGATAGTTTGTTAAAACTGGTGTTAAAACTGGTCGTAAAATGCTAGGAGAGACCAACCCTGCTGATTCTCTTCCTGGAACAATTTGTGGAGATTATTATTGTATTGACATTGGGAGAAACATATCTCATGGATCTGACTCTGTGGAAACAGCAAAGAAAGAAATAGCTTTATGGTTTAAAGAAAATGAACTTTACAATTATTGCTGTGCTAACAACTCTTGGGTGTATGAATAAGAAGGCTACTTCAACCTGACACTCAGCATTCTTTTTGTGTTTTGTGCCTATAGCAGGATCTGACATTTGTAGTTTTTGTATTTTTGTGTACATAGAAGGATCTGACTTTTTTTTTTTTTCTGTACCTTTGTATAAATTTATAATTACCAGTATATTGAAAGATACCTTTTACCTGTTTTCATTTTAAATTCAAAACAACTTTTTCTGCATATTTTGTGGCTGATTCTAAATTTGCTATTTTGTCTAACTAGTGTAGAATCTTTCATTGGTTTGACTGCTTGATAATGCCAGTTAAATGTCCATGTGAAATATGTTTAAGACCTTGTAAAAGGAACCAGTGTGCTATTCAGTGTGATATGTGTGATGGATGGATTCACCTCAAATACACAGCAGTCATTAGTCCCCTTAAATTTCACTCTCTTTGTTCTTCTACTGAACCATACCTCTGCCAAAATTGTTACAGTGAATTGTTTCCTTTTCAAACCCTAGATGATAAGCAAGTGTTAAATGAAATGAGAAATGATGACAAACTAAACTTTGATGATAATCACACAAATAATTTGTTTTTGTCAGCTAAATGCTTACAGGCAGACAACAAGATAAAAAGCTTACTAAATGATTTAAATACTGGTTTGGATGACTCAAAATACTGCTCACGGGCCGAAGCCAATATTATTAACAAAAAGTGTAAAATCTTTGCTTTGCATGAATATAAGAAGCTTAAAAGCAAATTTTGATAAATTGAATAAACTTTTAACAAATTATGATATCTTACCTGATATCATTGGTATGAGTGAAACCAAACTTAAATTGTCACACGTATACAATGCAAAGTTAAGTGGGTATCATTTTTACCACAAAGGCACAACTACAAGATGGGGAGGAGTAGGATTGTTTATTAAGGAGTCTTTAACAATTTCAATTTGCAAGGAGTTTGATTTAAACATTCCTAACTGTGAAGATATATGGATTCAACTAGATTTAGGGAATAACAAAAAATGTATAGTGGGAATAATTTACAGACACCCTCAACAGAAATTATCAGAGTTTTGCAAGAGTTTTGAATCAACCATTGAAAAATTGAATAGTAGAAAATTGATGTATTATATTGGAGGAGACTTCAACGCAGATTTGTTGAAAAGTAACTCTGATATCAATATTAAAGATTTCATGAATTCAGTGGTGGGCAGTAACTAGTTACCATTGTAACTAGTTACTGTAACTAGTTACTTTTTTAGTAACTGTAACTGTAACTTCGTTACTTTTTTTCAGATGTAACGATATTTGTAACTAGTTACCAGTTCAGAGCCCTAAAAAAAGTTACAGTTACAGTTACTTTTTGTACTGCATGCTTTGAAGCAAATTACAGATTTTTTATGAATTCCATTCAAAATAATGGTATTACACTGGCAACACAGGACGCACAGTCGCATGTCTGATCTACCATAATCTTTTATCCATATTTTTTTCACCGTGTTCACTGGACTATACATGAGATTGCTGGTTAAAGTGAAGACAGTAATAGTTTTCCAACTTCGCTTTCTGGTGATTGAAACCGTTTGGGGATTCAGAGCTGAGTGTGCCAACTGCACAGCTGTACGTGTACTAGCAATCAGTGTTAGTTTGCAATTTTAATATAATACTACCCTACCATCTAGTGCAGCAGTGGAGAGACTATTTAGTTTGGGTAAAGATATCTTAAAACCGAAACGCTGTGGGCTCAGTGACGAACACTTTGAAATATTAGCCTTTTTGAAAGGCAATTAACCGATTTCTGTTTTCAAAATTTTTGTAACTATTAGTGCATATTTTTAGATCTAGCTAGTCTTTTTTCCTTTGCATTCTTACACAAATGCGACTTTGGAAGTTGATGTATGAAATTTAACGCTTTGACAAAACTAAATTTTTTGACAAAGAAACATCCTTGGTTTGGTCTTAATATACTTTTGAGACAAACAGACGTAATCTGGCAAGTGCCGACAGGCCTGTTTTTCGTCCAAATTTTTAATCACTAAAAGTAACTGTAACTGTAACTGTAACTAGTTACTTTTTCAAATTTGTAACTGTAACTGTAACTTAGTTACTTTTTTTGCCAAGTAACTGTAACTTGTAACTAGTTACTTTTAGAAAGTAACTTGCCCACAACTGCATGAATTTAACATATAGCTTAGGCTGCATTCTCTTAATTACACACCCAACAAGAATAACCACTACAAGCTCAACTCTTTTAGATCATGTTTACACTAACAATGTAGTGGGTGAACACAAAAGTTTTATTCTGGTGGAAGATGCAAGTGATCACCTGCCAGTAATGGTGTGTTCTAATTTAAGCCTGCCCAAGAGTGAAAAATCAACTGTCAACCTAATTCGTGATACAAAAAATTTTGAAGTAGAAAAATTTCTAGACAAATTAACTGAAGGAATGGAGCTATTAGGTGATATCAAAGAGGAATGCATTGACAACTACACTGAAAAGTTTATTGACATTTTTCAATAGACATTAAACACGCATGCACCATTACGAAAACAAAGCAAAAAGGAAACAAAACTAAAAAACAAACCATGGTTATCCAAGGAAATCCTTGTATCAATCCAGCAAAAAAATTTATTGTACAAAAGAGCCCTTAAATTAAATGACAGTAATACATGGGCACAATACAAAGTCTATAGAAATAAACTGACTCATATTAAGGAATATGCAAAACGACTTTACATTAAAAATTTAGTGAATGATAATAAGCATGACACCTTGTCGCTTTGGAAAATTATAAATAAAATTATTCACTTGAAAAATGTGAAGAAAAATAACATTCCTAATAAAATGTATGCTTCCAAAAGTGAAAGTGCACAAGGTCCACAGGCCATCAGTAACTTGTTCAATAAATATTACATAGAGATAGGAGTTAACCTAGCATCTACAATCGAAACACCAGCTATAATTGATGGCAAATTTAATGCCACGTCTTTGATTCAGAGTAGTTGCAATTCGTTTTTTCTAGAACCAATAGTTGAAGAAAAAGTAGTAATTTACATCAGAGCTATGAATCCATCAAAAAGTACAGGAAGACATGGAATTCCTGCAAAGTATATAAAAATGTCAGGCTCTGTTATAGCTCTAGTTCTAACTAACATTTTTAATGCATGCATATCAACAGGATATTTTCCAAAAGTGTTAAAAACCGCTGAAGTTGTTCCAATTTTCAAAAAAGGCGAAAGAGAATTATGCAGTAATTATCGCCCTATTTCTATTTTAAATCCTTTTGCCAAACTATTTGAAAAGTGTCTGCTTGATCAACTAAACAATTATTTTGTGAGCAATAATTTGCTTAGTCCTAACCAATATGGTTTTAAGAAAAATTGCTCAACAAATGAAGCCGTTTTAGATATTTACAATAAGCTTATTGACAATATGGATAAAAAGCTCATTACATGTTCCATTTTCTTAGATTTAAGAAAAGCATATGATACCATCAATCACACAATATTGATCAAAAAACTAGAAAAGTATGGAATTAGAGGATTACCATTACAGTTACTAGCAAGTTACCGGTACCTGACTGACCATCAACAGTATACAATTGTAAATCGATATAAATCCAAGTCAAGAGATGTTATTTGCGGTATTCCTCAGGGATCAACTCTAGGTCTGTTGTTATTTAATATTTATATCAATGATCTTCCACTTGCCTCAAATTCCACAATTCATCTTTTTGCCGATGATACAAACCTTACTCTCTCCCATTCTAATGTTTCAACACTGCAACAAAATATTAATGATGAATTAGTCAATGTACGCAATTGGTTCAAGGTGAATAAATTATCAATTAACTTTAATAAAACTGAGTTTATGGTAGTGACAACAAAACAAAATAAACCTGAACTCAAAGTATCAATAGATAATAATCCAATCAAGCAATCACATAAAGTATCTAGGTGTTCTCATAGACGACAATCTAAACTGGAAACAACAAATCAAGGAACAATGTTCAAAGGTAGCAAGGGGATCTTGGGCCCTTAATCAATTAAAACACTTTGTAGATGAGCAAACCTTAAGATCTGTTTACCACTGCCTCATATACTCTCATCTACAATACTGCATAAGTAGTTGGGGGACAGCTTCAAAATCAACATACTCTCTTCATTCTGCAAAAAAAAAGCATCAGATTGTTAACTGAAAGTGGATATCGTGAGCATACTAATCCTTTGTTCTATCGAGCTAAATGCTTAAAACTCAAGGATATTTACTCTCTGGAAACTGCAAAGCTAATGTACAAAATTCACAAAAATGTATTATCTTTTGCAAATTCAGATAAGTTTAACCAAATAAAAAACTGTTATACACATAAGACAAGATTGAGCCACAAAAACAACTTCTTTCTTCCAAGAACTAGAACAAGATTAGGGCAAAAGTCTCTATCATTCGCAGGAATTAAAGTTTGGAATGAAATTCCTAGCAGTTTAAAAGAAGTTTCATTCTACAGATTTAAAAAAGCTGTTAAAGCTCATTTTTTATCAACCTATGAAACCGATAAAAGCTAGAATAACAGCTTTCTATCAGCAATGCAGAAGTAATTACAGGAAACATAGTTGCAAGTTTATGCTTGAGTTCAGCAATAACCTATTGTATTGTGTGAATGGCATGAGATGGTACATTCATCTATCACACATTTATACAGTACAACATCTCTTATTTTGATGTGCCCTTGAATTATAAGTAATTTTGCAATAACTGACTGAGGTTGATATGTACTGGTATTGGAAATTGTACCAGTACTAATGACATATTGGCAAACAATTCAAAACAAAGCAAGGAGTTTTTTTTTGTTTTGTTTTTTTACTCCAATTGCCCACTTTAAATTCTATAAAACATAAATAAGCATTATGAACTTTATTGATTTATTTTCTGTCCAATCTGTAGTTACATTATTTTTTTTTTTTTTAGTATGCTTAGAGTTAGAACGATTCTAATGTTGTTTTGCATTTTCTTTACATGTTGACTGTGAGTTTTGTGTATAGCCTACACTGTACAAAGTGTACATATCTTTGCAACACTTTGTTTTAATTTTACATAAAATTTTTTATCATAGAAAGTAGCAGACTGAGAAAATCTGAAAGCTTATGTGTTTTACCTTATGTGTTTTAACCTTGTCTTATGTGTTTTAACCATAACTTGGTGAGGTGGCAGTAGACTTAGATGACCTTTCGATCCTTCGCTGTCTCCTCACCAAGTGACTAAATATCGCTTTGACTCTGCAAGCTTGTGTGTTGGTTTTAAAGGAATTGCATATTTCGATGCTTTGGTGATAGACCTAGAGGAAGTTGCAGTTTTTTCTTGTGATATGACGTCACTTGGTAAATAAATAAATATGATGATGATGATGATGAGTCTCAATAATCTTCTATATCGCATACAACGGACTTCAAGTGAAGGGGTGAAAGTAGTACATGTGGACAATTTGAGAAAATTTGAAGCAAAAACTATGCCTTCCAGCTGGTTAGAAACGTCGTCGTCCCTTCCGCCGTCAACGGATGGAGATCAACACAGCAACCACTTTGCAATGAGCAAAGAAGTCGACAGTCGAAGTAAGTCGAAGGAGGGGGGCTTGTTTATCCCAGGGCAGCAAAATATTTCGACTTTTGGTAGGGTACGACATCGACCTGCGTATCTTAATGATTATTGCTCATAATTTGATCTGTTTTGTGGCTAATCTTGTTATTTGGGAGGGGGGGGAGTGGTGTTGTAAATACTGTATTGTTTCATTATTTCTGACGTCATTAGGTAGTTTCAATTTGGCTTTTGTGGTTAGCATTTGCGGGATTCAGTAGAAAAGTGGTTGGTTGTATAACGGCAGTAAATTGATTGAAAGTAAAGAGTTGGTTTGATGAATAATGTGGCAGATAAAAAGAGAAAACGCTACAAATGGCGAGCACGACAGGACAGGACGCACTCCCTTGAGCTGGTTGGAGACGTTGATGAGCCGTCGCCAGCGTAAAGGGAGGGGATGATGTAGCGTCAGCTCCAACGTAGCCACAAGCGAAAGATAAGTTGGACATATGGATTAATAAGTCAACCTGGAGAGTAGCTCGATAGGTTGTTCAACCGAGCCGGTCGACCGCATTGGGACGCATCCTTTTGACACGTATGTTACAATGGCGAGCACGCTAGGACATTGGAGTGGTGGACGCACTCCCTTGCGTTGGTTGTAGACGATAGAGTACCGTCACCAGCGTAAAGGGAGGGGGATGATGTAGCGTCAGCTCCAAAGTAGCCACAAGTAAAAGTGAAACTGGATGTATGGATGATTAAGTCAACCCGGAGAGTAGCTCGATAGGTTGTTCAACCGAGCCAATCGACCGCATTGGGACGCGTCCTTTTGACACATACGTTACACAACATTGGCAGGCCCTTCCTCCTTCACCACCCTTGCCACTTCAACTCCAACAACGAAACCCAAAAAAGGGGAAGTATGTTGCAGTCACTGCTCCAACCAATGACGTCATAAAATTAAGCAACAAAATAACAACAAACAATACCCAACTCCAGCTACATGGCTTATTAAAGCAACCCAGCCAAGCTCTCCCCAGTTGTACTACCGAGCCAGTTAACCGCAATTGAACTATGTTCTTTTGACGCGCCACTTCTGGTGACCCCAAGCGCCGCTATGGTATGGTGGTCATTGGACCGTGTGACTTACTGATAAATTCAGATAAGATCAAGATCTTATTTTGATCTCTAATTGCTTTACCAACTGATTTCCAAAGGCGTGAAAGTCAAGAGCAGCTCCTGAAACTAAAATTCAGCCAGTCTACTCTACACTCTGCAGGTTATGCACTTTACGAAGTTATGCACTTGCATTGCAGTGCAGGTCGTTATCATTCTTTGGAAATGACGTGCACCACAATACAAGTGCATAGCTTGCGGAGTGCAGACTTGCTGAAATCTAGTATCATGTGCTGCACCTAATTTTCAGGTTTCTGAGAATCATTTAGTTAAGCAATCCGAGATCAAAATGATATCTTGTGCTTAATTGAATTTCATCGATAAGTCACTCATGTGTGTCATCGAACCAATGATCAGAGTTCTCTACAAGGGGTTGGAAACAGTGCCATTGCT
Source organism: Trididemnum nubilum (assembly GCA_963965965.1). Classification (NCBI taxonomy): domain Eukaryota; kingdom Metazoa; phylum Chordata; class Ascidiacea; order Aplousobranchia; family Didemnidae; genus Trididemnum; species Trididemnum nubilum. The sequence continues at coordinate 4,694,471 of OZ014481.1, read as the reverse complement.
ACGGAGGCCACTGTCCCCTTAGCGGCTGCTTAAGCCCCCATTTCGGTTCATTAAAATATTTTTGAACATCTCGTATCGACAAGACCACTAACGATGATGCGAAAACAAAACGGAATAAACTTTGGAGCATAAAAATAGGTCTTGAGAAACAATTTCCCTAAGAAGAAAAAGCCAAAGCTGTCGTAAACATTTTATTTAAAAAGAGACGTTCCGAATAATTACGTAAGGTATTGTCAAATTTATTAAAATAGAATCTAAATAAAATCTATTTGAATAAGATTGACTATAACTTAAGTAATTAGTCGAAACGTCTCTTTTTAAGTAAAATGTTTACGACAGCTTTGGCTCTTTTATTCTTAGTAAAAAAGGAATAAGATCTTTCAATCCTAACGTGCAAACATAATAATTTCTCGTTTAATGTTCTTGATTCTTTGAGCAATTGCTGGCAAATGGCAACCAACTACTGCAATATAATTGTGATGCAATTATTCGTCTTATTAACACGCTGCACTTAGAAATTTTTTTTTAAAATCGAAAGTTTAGTAGTTCAAGATTTTCTAAAACGAAGCCAAACCTGCACGCTTTTTTCGTGTTTTTTTTATGAATAAATGGGAAATGGGAAGCATAATGGTCTACCATGCTTTACAGTCTGCTGGCCATGTACTAGCAGTCTATCATACAGTGGCATGGATCTTGCAAAAGCAGGAGGATTTTGGGTACCGATAGCTTTGGTATTCTTTATGAACTTTTAAGCAGTTGCATCACTGTATGAAGGAAACAAATTTAGCTGTGGTGGAGTCGAGGACACAAAAAAATTTCGAGGCCAAGGACAGACCCTCTCGAGGCCAAGGCCAAGGACTAAGGACACAGACGCAAGTGTTCTCCAAAAAAAAAAAAAGGTCAGGCGATCTCAACAAAAAATGAGGTCTTCAAAGAATTTTTTTCGGACGATCTCTACAAGAGGAAACCCAAAAAAAGGTCTTTGCAGATTTTCCGCAAGGTTTCTGGCGTTTTCCAACGAAATTTCAACGGTTCAAAAATAGTGCTGTCCTCGAGCCGAGGACAGGACAATTTTCGAGGACTTGAGGCTTCGAGGCCAAGGTCAAGGACTTCAAAATGTGTCCTGGAGGACGTCCTCGAGGCCAAGGACGTCCTCGAGGACTCCACCTCTGAAATTTAGAGTGAACTGCGAATGAATGGAAAAGCAAAAGAATGGCTGTCAGAAGTCAGAAAAAAAGAAACAATATATATTTATTATTGGAGACACTGATCAAATGTTTGGACCACCCTTTAAATCGGTGGCTTGTTATTTTGTAAGCCTATCGTTGTAAACCACACTGGGAAGCAAAATGCTTAAATCACAGATTAATACCACACTGCGTAGCTTTCTGCAAAACAAAACAGGTGCCCAATAGCCAGATTGGAAAGTTCAAATATACTGCGCTTGCACCACACCAATCAAAGTGCAAAGAGCGCGCTGATTTAGACGAACAAATTTTTTTTCCAGAATTTCCGCTTTACTTCCAACTTTGCTATGTAACATTCGGGTCAAAAAGAACGTTTCCAGCGTGACAAACCAATGCATCCGATTAAGCTTTAACTTGTGGGTTCTTGGAGTCTCACGCTACTGCTATTTAACTTTTGAACGAAAAAAGTTCTTCACTTCAATATGGTTCACGAATATCGGGAGGGGGTTCCACCTTTCACCTTTACCTTGTTGAGATGATTTTGCGGCGCGATAAAGCTGTTTTGGCGTTTTCTGCGAGAAACTTGCGCAAAATTTCGTGATTTTGTACGCCAGATTTCTGCGGCGCAACTTGCGAGATTTTCAATGGGACCCAGTAGCCCAGTGGGGCCTGACAGTCAAGAGAATGGTTAGAGTATGGTCTGTACCAAGCGAGAGTAAATCAAATCTTTCATTACACTCGCTGAAATGCGCCAAAGGGTGTTACGAGTTTGTGGGGCCCATCTACATGCCATTGCATCCGGGCAACACAGTTTCTTTCGAAGAAATGTCGCAGCAGTGGCGAATCGTTGGCAACACTGTGTCCAATTTGATCAGCCCGAGATTTGAACCTGAGACCTATCGCTTCAGAGAGGAATGCGTTACTGCTCGACCAACCGGCTGGTCAGAGCGAGAATGGGCTACCGAAATAACATATCGTAGCCTACTCATATGCCTGCGGGTACCGGTAGGCCTACGGTCCAGTATGCATTCCATGTTCTGGCCACGCCGAAGTTACGCCAAGCAGACGCATCGCCACGCCAAGCAACTTTTTTCATTTTAGAACCTGGCAAACTTTACGCTAACTTAAAAAACTACACATCGTCACCAAGTGGAAAGGGAGTCCAGTACATTTCGCAATCAGCTGCCGTCTGTGCAGGCGTGCATCAGTGTTTGGAGTTTTTCGCTCAGCTTTTGATGCCTTAATTCCGTTTACCACCTTTTAGTATTGCATTGAATTTTTTGAAGTAATGCTAAGTCTTTGCTTAATGTTGTTATTGATGCCACACTTAGGCTAAGCGGTAATTATTCTCCATTTTGCTTAATAAATTGTTCTCCATTTTGTATCTAACGTGACGAGTTAGCGGAAGTATCGCCGACACTAAGCAGGAACGGGGCTGGAGACCCAAAACTCGTCTCAAGCTTGGGCCGAACTCGATCCGAAAAACCCAGCCCGATTCACAATTCTGCGTCATGGTCAGAGGTGGAGTCCTCGAGGACGTCCTTGGCCTCGAGGACGTCCTCCAGGACACATTTTGAAGTCCTTGGTCTTGGCCTCGAGGCCTCAAGTCCTCGAAAATTGTCCTGTCCTCGGCTCGAGGACAGCACTATTTTTTGAATTGTTAAAATTTTGTGGAGCGCTTGAAAAATTTTTTGGAAAACGTTTTTTTGTAGAGATCGCCTGAAAAATTTTTGTGAAGACCTTTTTTTTTTTTTTTTCTTGGAGATCGCCTGAAAAATCTTTGTGAAGACCTTTTTTTTTTTTTTTTTGAGAGCACTTGCGCTTTGTGTCCTTGGTCCTTGGCCTTGGCCTCGAGCATTCCTGTCCTTGGCCTCGAGAGTGTCTGTCCTTGGAAAGGCTGTCCTTGGCCTCGGATTTTTTTTGTGTCCTTGGCCTCGGATTTTTTTTTTGTGTCCTTGGCCTTGGCCTTGTGTTCTCGACTCCACCTCTGGTCATGGTGATTCGAATGTTGGACTAAAGACTTGCAAAATTGTTATTCTCTGCGCTCAAGTTGAAAGCATTGCTCGATTTGAATTGTGGGCCTTAATAGCCTGCTATTGCTTATACCGGTATGTATTTTTTCATTGAAAATTAGCTTAAATTTTCAGCGGCTCCCCCCAACCCCCTTCCACTTTTTACTTGATCCGTAAAGCTGAGTCAAAATTTTGATTCCTTCCTGGAATTTATCTCCACTTTGAAAATGGATCCGCCACCATCACTATGGCAACTGAAGAACAGAAGTATTAGCTACCGGTACCACAAGCGTAGCCAGGGGGCCGCGCCTCCTCCAATTAAAATGGCTCCAATGATAAAAGGTGACAAAAAAGCGTATTGTTTCTTTAGTTTCTGTTAGCATTTTTGCGTACAACAGTACACGCGTGCAGCTGTAAGTATTAACAATATTGACAACCCGAGGGCCCGGCCCTCTCAATTCAATTTTTGCCAACCAATTTGAGTGTATCACCCGAGTGAAATTAAGGGTTTTTGTTCTAAAAGTTGCTAAATCAGGCCATCTTTTAACCTTTTCATGAACGTAATGTAATAAACAGAGACGGATTTACCATATGACTCAGTACAAGGGGCACCGCACTCAGATGGCAAGACTTTTTTTGGTCTTCACCTGTATTTGGCGAGAAGATGTTGCAAAATTCCCAAAGTGCCGGGGGCCCCGCGCAATGTAAATCCGGCCCGGGCAATAACAAGGTTAGTAGACGTATAGAACAGAATAGAAAATAGTTTATTCGCAATACAAACGCTTACAAAACGAACACACGTAAAACAAAAATTACGGTCAGTTCAGTGCCGTCGCCAGAGCAAACGAAGTGAGGGGACACTAGCCGAAAATGGAGGGGGCACTAAAATAGACAAATTTTTGCACATAAAAACTGGTATTTTACGACTACAAATTATGCGCTATTTTTAAAAATTTTGTGATCATGTTTGAAACAAGAGGCGCATAAGCCCAATTGCGTTTATAAGCACTTTTCGTCTGCGGCCCATATAATCGCTTGAAAAATCTGTCTGCATGAGTAAATGCGACCAGAAGCGCAACCAGGATTTTGCTGAGAGGAGGCTTGAACCAAAGGTTGTTTTCTTTTTGCACAAAAATTGTCCAATTTGGACCCCGTGCTAAACAAACCGATGCAACTCAAGCATACTACAGAGGGGCCTGGGGGCAGAGCCCCAGCCGCTGGGTGATTTTTGCAATTTTGAGGCAAAAAATTGCGATTTTAGCGTCATTTCAATCACATTTCGCACGTTTTTAAGCCATTTGAATAATTACAGTAAATTGCCAAAAACCAAAAGTCGTTAAAAGAATTGAACTGCTTAGCCCCTTGAGCCCCCTTTTGATGGATTGCACGTGACGTCATCGCGCTGCTAGCCAAACCGCTGGACGTCAAAATCGCGGATCGGCGCTATGTAAATGCATGCAAAAACATTGACAGTGAAGATATAGAGCGTATTTTCAGGCTACAAAAGAGTTGATTTATTGTAACATTAAAGTTAAATGCTAGGGAAGAGCCTGTAAAAACTGAAAAAGATTTTAATTTGTAAGAATTCGGTTTTGTTTGCTTTTTTCCAGTGACGTAAATCCGGCTTGCTGTTAAGCAACCCATTAGAATCATGTAATGTGGATGGTGGTAGCTAGTTACGGTAATCAAATTCGTGGCTTACTACTGTATTGACGGCGCTATAATGGAACTGTTGTATCTCCTTTATTTGTGACTAAATTAGCGCATTTTTAAACTTTTGTAATTTCAGAAGTCTATTTTGCAGGATTTTGGTGATTTTTTGCATTTCATGTTGTCATTAGCGGTTTACCGCTATCATAATTGGTTGTTAGGAGTTAAAACGCATTAGCAGTTGTTTTCATTGAATTATTTCGTAGATATGTCATTTAAACTTTAAACTAATGATTTAGCTAGCCTTAGTGCAACGGTGTAACTTTGTTCGAGCCTTAATTTGCATTTATTTTGACTTGAGCGAGTGATCTTGAATATTATTCATAAACCGTGCTTAAACTAAACATTAATCGGCCATGTGTTACTGGTGTGACGTAAAATTTTAAGTATTTTAGGATATGGCCAAACTTACGATTTGAACCAAAGCTAAAAACCGGTCAAAGTGGACAATAGCAGTCAATGGACGATGAGAATTCACAAAAAGCGTAACTTTTCAGACCCGCTGAGCTATGTAAGATGCTTAAATTGCTCCTGGTAACTATCTATTAAGTCCAGGCTATTTACGAACGTATTACTTTACGACCAAATTCTTTAAATATGCCCACAGAAGGAATTATGCGTTGATTTACGGTAATGTCCAATTAGTAATGGCGTTTTGACGTCCAATCGTTTTGGCGGGAAAAAGCTATGACGTAGCTGCAATCCATCAATACTTCAGGTCGAGTCCAAACCAGGTTTAAACGTTTGTTTTTTTTGGGGGTTACATTTTCTAAATGATTTAGCTAAACGGGGCCGATGCCCTTTAGATCTTCACCCTAGTTGTGCGACTGACTACGACCTAAAAAGATCTTTAATGTGCTCTACATCTCATTGTAGGTTAATTATGTTGAAATTAATCCCAGTAAAAACGCAAAATATTTTGCATGACCGTTCGTTTGTCGCTCAACCAGTATAGAATAAACTGAACTCTACAAAAATAAAAACAGCTGTTTTTTTTAAATTGTTTTCACGTATTGTTTCAGGTCATAATCATTAACGCTTTACCAGTTACGATTTTATTGGCTTACATCCCTATTCCGCGACACATCCGTAAAGGCGTGTTAATAAGACAGATTATTGCGTCACATTTATGTACAGTAGTTGGTGGCCAGCAATTTTGCAAAGAATCGAGAAAGCTTCAAACGAGAATTATCTTTGAACGTAATTATTCTTTTTTCTATTATTGCCTGTTGTCGTAACGTGATGCTGCAAAATCGTATTTTGAGTAAACTGAAATGGGGGAGCACAAGCAGTTGTTAGGGGGGCACGGCCCCCTGGCTCCCCGTAGCGACGGCACTGGTTCAGTTTGTCCACACCAGAAAGCACCAACGAACCCGGAGGTTTTTTAATCCAAGGTGCTTCCTGACTTGTTACTTGACAGTTTGAAAACTTAGAGAAGACCATCTACTATGCAATTTTTTAATTACAATTCACCACCAATTCGCCAGTTTTTACGCGAAAAACTACTTTTGAAAAAAAAATTAGCTTGGGGAAATGCTCATTAAGCAAATTATTGAATTTGAATTAAGGGAGCATAGACCTCTTTGTGGTACATGTACTCCTAAACTGGTTATTTTTATGACGAAGCAAAAATCTCTAAAGAGAGATTTTCGAGAGGAATTTTATTTACAGCTAAAATATTGCAGGAGGCACTGTATCTTACTTTCTCCTACTTGGGCCAAATCACTTACAAAATTTAACACCAAAATGCAAGATTTTCAACTTATTTGCTTTGGACTTAAATTGCAACTTAAAGGAGGATTGAACAATTTGATTTTTTTAATTGACTTTCAAATGTTAAAAATCTAGTTCTTTCAAATAGCGATCTCTGAACACCTGCGAACTGTGATCCAATGGCATTAAAGTAGCTATTTTCCAAAAGTTTACAAGGGGTTTCGCCCCTAGACCCCGTCTATGATACGTTTAAGTTGCACTACTTTACTCAATAGTCAACACTTCTCCGACATATTTTCGCTTTTCGACTTTTTGGTTTAAGCCCTCTTCCTCTAGCAAAATCCCTGTTTAGGGCCAAAATAGGCCACGGCTTCTGATCTTCCACTCCACGATATTGTTGCCAGACAAAAAGTTCCTCTTTCGAAAATTTCTGATGACGTCATTGCATGTGATTTGTGGTTTGCCTCCCCCCCAATCAAAAATTCTGGCTATGCCTGTGACCGGCACCATACGTTATGATTCAAACAACAACAGTATGCATTATAATCAGGTTTCGGAGTCGCTGAAAAAAACAAAGAAAACAAAAAACTATCGACAATCGAATGATTTGCAACTTAGTGAAATATCAGTGACTCGACTAGCGATTGACAATTGCTGTTGCTATCGCCATTGCTATTGAAAGCAACAATCGCAATGGCTATTGACAGTGAGTAGCGATATTATAAAAGTACAGTGTTGCCTTTGGAAAATTTTGAGATATTTCAATTTGTTTTTGCATGTGAATCAAATAGTAAAATACGTTGTAAAAAGGTCTATAAAAGGCCCATAGCATGTGCTAGCCAAGTATGACAACCAGTCAACCACCATATTCTAGCTGCTTTCGCCGATATTTACATATTTTAGAAAGAAAGTGATGTTGGCTGTTGTCATATTGCATTTTCCAAAAAAAAAGAATAATGAGGTTCAGACCTGAAAAATGGGGGAGAATTAAGGGAAGGAGGCTAGTGAATAAAATCACGGACAAGTCAACAAATAGTTGTATTTTCAAAAATTATTTTTAGGTTTTGAAAACTAGACGAAAAATGACACTTATTGATATTTCATGTTCTTAGCTTTTTTTCTAACATTAACAGGTAGAGATATAGGCCAAAATATTATGATCAATAAAGCATGACGTGTGCGCAATTTGAGCTCGGCGGAGTCAGCGGTCAAAACAAACGGTTGAAGAAGATAAGAAATAACATGCTGCGAGTTTCGTGCCTGTAACCTAAACTCCCTGTCCAGATAAAGGCTTACGCCAGAGCAGCAACATCTTGCGCCAATGTTACGCCAATTGTCGTAGCAGCTATTCAACTCACGCTGCCACGCCAAAGAAACAAATTTTCCACGCCAGAAATCTTCGGAAAAGCATACCGGTACATAAAATGCCGACTGACCTACCGTATCTGGTAGTGATATGGCTATAATCAATATACTGTAATACTGTTACTTACCGGTATCAATTATTACCAGTAAGCTACCAGATAAATTCATGCAGCATGGCACTTCTCGAATTTGCTCAACTTCAGAACTGCAGACTGTGCAGTGTGTGCGGTAACAGTCTGACAGTGACAGTGGTGCATCAGCTAGACAAAAGGTGTAGCAGGCCTAGTGAAAGGTGGCACATTGGTTGCCGTAGCCTAGTTGTCTCAGGTCTAAGTTTAGATTATGTGCTAGGCTGTGGTATTTATCATTGCTGATGCATGCTTTCCAGTAACATACCGGTACCTGATACGTGATAGGCATATTATACCAGATACATAGTAACATACCAGTACATGATGCTTTCCAGTAACATACCTACTTGTAAGGCCCAAGAATAGAATTGTGATTAATGCTGGTTGGCTGAGCAGCAGGCACACTAACCTACTGTAAACTAAAAGCTTGAAAACAGGGTCTAAAGCCTTCACTGTGCAGTACTGCAGTACTGCGGTACACACTAGTAGTAGTACTAGTCGGACACCGTGAAGTACCGGTATGAGCTGTCCGCTTTTTTCGGAAGCTCTGTGCTCAGTGTATGAGCGTGCGTGCCCTCACTCTTTCTCTCCAATCTAAGCTATTTCCCAAATCTAGCCCTAACCTTGATGAGTGCGCGCATGTAAAAGAGCAAGAGCGTGAGTGTTCATACACAAGTCACAGAGGTTTTGAAAAAAAGCAGACGCCTTTTACTTAACGATGACTGTACTAGCCTAGGTTTTGTCTGATTTTTCTTTTAAGAATAAAGACTGGTACGGTACTGCATTTGGCCTGTTGTGTTTACCACACAACATGGCTCTAGTTGCATCTGCACAAAAAGACTCGACCCCTAATTCAGCTGCATCATCATCAATATCTGTAAGTAGTCTGTGATACTTGCTGGTTCTCTTAAAGTTTTTTTTTCAGATTAACCATGAAGCAATTAGGATAAAGGAAGGGTCTACTATAATAGTGTAATACAGAGGCACACCAACCTACAGTAGGCAAAAACGAGGGACAAAAACGTGACATTTGGTGCCCCTCATGAGGAGAGAATGAGCAACACTACTGTAGTTTGCTACTTTAGGATGGGTAGTGCACTGGTGCAGAGTGGGGCAAATGGTCAGATTCTATTATCTGCTGCACAAATAACAGTTTGTGTTGCTAAACGTTATGTGGTGAAGTGATTGCTATCAATACCCGTAAGAATTACCACTGTGCAGTACAGGTATATAGCGTATTGCACTGTTGCGGATTGTGCTTTCTAGCATTTACACAGTACAGTGTTGTTATTAAGACCAAGTAGCCTGACGTTGAGGAGCATTTAACAGCTGAAGCACTTCAGAAATAATTATTTGTACCAATATCAACACCACAGTTGACTGTGTATAACAGATAAGGATAAATCACAAGCTTGACCTATTGGTAGGATTATCATAGCTTATTGGGGTCCACGACAAATGACCGCATACAAACTGACTGCAAACACCGCCGATTGGCTAAGAAGGGCAATCCCAAATATGTTTTCACTAATCCCAGAGCCATCTTGCCCAAACCCTCACTTTGTGATGAAATCACTGCGACAAAATCAGTGACGAAATTACTGTAGCGAAATCGTTGGTTTGCGGTCAGGTTGTTGCGGTCAGTTAACTTGGCTCGGCTTATTGCCTCTTACTGTTTGTTTGCAGGCTTGTCAGTTTAGGGTTGTATTTGTGGTGATTTACTAGTGCAGTAGTTTAGGAAAGCTTTGTTTTACCAGATAATTTTTTTTTGGTACAATACCAGTATAGCTGAAAATTGTGATGATGCGTTTTAATACTTCATGTGTGCATTGTGTAGCACAGTATGTTAACACTTTGATTGTAAAACAACCAAATGCTTTTGATGCATTGCCTATGCAATAATTTTCGCAGGTTTTGGTTGCAACATAAAAATCAGAATGAAGTACGGTATAATAGTCATTTCAAATTGCCAAAATCAAAAAATGATTCTGAATCGCTTGCGATTCAATTTTATTTGAAATTTAGAAATGAGCATCCCTAATTCTGACCCAAGTCAGACCCAAACTCTAATCCTTACTTGAAAACTAACTCCAAATCTTGGCCAGTGGCCGTTAAGATTAAACAAATGTCAATGAATATTCCTACGTTTTGTTTAATTTTCGTAACTTATATTTTTTCTGTGAAGTAGTTTTCCTTGTAGTTTTTGGAAGTTTTTTTATTTTTATGAGCTGTGCAATGCATATAGACTATGTGTATAGCATTTCAACACACACACTTTCAAGCACAGTGGACTGGAAGAAAGATTGCTAAAGTATCTGAAATGGTAAAATCTACAACTTCTCAAATAAAAGAAAACAGCAGACTTTGCAAAATTCAATTTTGATTTGGTGTTCCCTCTAACTTTTGACCTCCTGTTGAAATTTATAAGTCACTGCAAAAATGCCACAGCTACTGAGGCGATCTCTATCAGTTATGCGCAAAAACAAAAATCTCTTCGGAGGGTTGTGGTGATATCAAAAAAAAAGTCATTGTGCCGATGGATGCATCTTTTTTACAACTTTTACAGCTATATCCCAAAAACAGGGTCTTGCATGATAGGCAGGCAGCCGCAAGTTTTCTGCAAGTTTCGCATGTATCTTCAAACTTTTTTTCTTAGCATGGCGCTGAGAACTGCAGCTTTCTATTTTTTTTGCGAGAAATAAAAACGTCATAATTCGCAAAATAAAAACAGCATAGTGCTGAAAAAATCAGTTCAAAAATGTGGGAAAAAATTTCGTGCTTTTTTTGCTTTTAGGAAACAATGTGTAGATTTATACATTGGATATAATTGGCTTGTAACGTTTAAATAAATGTTTTAAGTGACATCTTAAAGTTTTGTGTAGATATAGTTTTAGTATTTATAAATATTTTTGTTAAGCTTGAAACAGCGAAGTTGAACTGTAAAATCGTTAACCAAAGTGGTTCTGTTATTGGCATTTTATTGTTAGCTGAAAATGTTTATTACCAGCAATCATTGTGCCATACATAATTTTTCCGCTATAATTTGTTTATTCATTCATTCATTCAATTTTTATTCTTCACCACCACAACAATAACAAATGCATGGCAACACAATAATAACATGTAGAGTCAGTTTGTCATATTTGTAGGCATGAGAATTTTTTGATTGTATTTAGTTATGTAGTTAAGCTTGGTTAAATTGTGTTAGTGTGTAGTGTAGTCTGTAGTAAAACAAAAAGTTATCATTTTGAAGTTTGCTGTTTTGCTTTTCGGTTTTTGTCATCTGTTTGATATTTTGTTGGTTAAATTGTGTTGAATATATTACATTGTTAAACGGAGCAATTCAACTTAGATCAATCATTGGTAGTGCTTACTGTTAATATAGTGGTTACAATGTGAGCAACTGATTGATATTCTTAGTTGATTAAACTTATGACTTCAATCTTTTACATGGTTTATGCTCAATATTAAAGGGGAAAGTGTGGAACCTTTACCTTAAAACGTCAATACCCTTGACTCGAAGCAAACAATTATATATTTACCAGTATTCCTATGGCAAAGTGCCGGATGTATAAATACAACATTACATGCACGTGCAGGTTTCACAGTATAAATGAGCTAGCTTGTTGCAATGTTGCTGAGCTGTTTTGTTTGAGAACATCAATGTTTATGATTGGCCTATTTAGCACAAGTGCCGACTAGGGGCAAGCTGCACATGCCTGCTTATTTAGCTGTTGTTGCACTTTGCTACAGAATTGATTCGAGTGTATTCAGTTAAATTTTGCAGAAATTGAGCTACAATATCATAAGCGAGGGGTTAACATAATATTAATCGTGAACTGTCAAGCAAAGCAACTTTTTATCATGCGATACTGGCAGTAAATGTTCTGTGTTATCACAAACAGCATTACTCAATACTCTAGCCAAACAGCATTGTTGCATTACTTAAAACTTTAGTCATTGTTTAGTTACTCCACAGTGCATTTTTTCAAGTTTTCTGCTACTTGAGAGTTAAGGTTGCATTTGGCAATGTTTGAGACAATGCAATTGCAAAGTGCTATGGTGTGTTCTTGCACAACTAACTATTTATTACCAAAGATGTTTTTTTGCATAGTTCTACCTTTAAGATCCTTGTTTTGAGGTCTATATAATCCATCGATAAATATAGTTTTCAGTTCCAAACAGACAATTTTTTATCTACAGTAAAAGCAAAGAAATTAAAGCCGAAGAAAACACAAAAATTCTACGTAATCTTCGCCAACTTTTGTTAATCCATCACAGTTTTTTACAATTGTTATTTTGTGGCACGCATGCACACTAACAACAAAATCAACCTTCAAACAACGATTTTGTGTAATGACAATGCGTCAAATATCAGTTTACAAAAACAACAGCGATGTCGCATATTAATGAAGTTTTTGCATGCACGATGAATTTTGAAAGTCTGCTCCAATGCTATTTAGATACATCAAGCATAGGGTATATACCACGGATGTGGAAGCACCAGTTTTTGAATTACTTCCACCTTCATCGCTTCCACCATTTGATGACATAATTTTTGCTTTACAGTTTTTATCTTGGAAATTTTTTCCAGTTAGGTTAATATCAAATGGTTTTAAGTTATCATCATCTTCAAAGCATAATGTGGTATCAAAATATGTGATTGGTTTGTCATTGCAAAGATCTGAGCTTAAGCGTATCCAGGAATTCGGATTGTGAGTGGCCCAAAAGCAAAACAGACGAATGCATGGTCACATGCTTCGTCAGTTGATGCCAATTTCTCTAACCGTTCCGCCAAAAGTTAAAAAAAAGGAGTGATTACTTATTGGAGGCTAGGGACAGATTTTCAAGTGCTTCAAATTGTAACGTTTCAACTGCATATGCTGTGAAGTGTAGTAATTAATCTTTACTTGGTTGATTTAGGTACCCAAGGCTAAGTCCAAACGATCGAAATTTTTTTTAGATAATTCCTTTTTTTTGTGGCTTTGCTTCAAATTTCTGTGCAGCTACATGTATTTTTAAGACTGCTAAACAAAAACCAATGAAAATGTTGTGATTATAAAATTATCGATACCATATTAGAAAGATCTTTATTGATATAGCCATGATAGGATTACTTTGCAAGAAGATATGATGTTTTAAAGTTCTACAATATTATACTTTGTTTGAGACAAGGTTACGGTATATATGATGTTTTCCCCTGTTTAATTTTTTAAGAATAATATAGACCTGTTGTCCAGGGTGTCGAACCGAACCTGAACCCGAACCGTAAACCCGAATGAACCGTTTCATTTTGGTGAACCCGAACCAAACCTGAACCAGCAAAATTTTACTTCAGTGAACCCGAACCAAACCTGAACCCTCAAAATTGTACTCAAGTGAACCCGAACCGAACCTGAACCCCTAACAAAAGTAAGAATATATTTTTTCCATATCCGGATGCCGCTGGCGCTGGTACACGCACAATAAGAGCAGTGGTGAACTTCAACAGGACCAACAATTTCTCCTTTTTTTTTCTGGACGAAACGAGTAACGACAGTTAAATTTTAAGTCAATAAACCCGAACCGAACCTGAACCAGTAATATTTTACTTGAGTGAACCTGAACCAAACCTGAACCTCGAAAATGGTGCTCAAGTGAACCCGAACCAAACCTGAACCGCTAAAATATTTTGAGCCGGAGCTAAACCTGAACCCAAACCGCTATTTGAAACGGTTCGACACCCTGCTATTGTCACAGTAAGAAAACTTGAATGTTGGAATTGGAAACTTTGTATATGCTATTAAATGCTGTGTTACGGTATATCAATATATGCCCCTTGTGGTTTTTTTAAAAATGGGCAGAGCTCTCGAGATTCTGAGAAAATCTACAAAGTCTTAGTACTAACACAGTAAATTTTTAAGCACTTGTACATAAAAATGAGTTGGTAGGCTCTGTGGTTCATATTTGAATTGATAGGGATGGGCTCTGGCCCTCATTGTGAACCACAAAGTTTTAAAAAGATTTTGTAAATGCTGTTTTGTCTAGCAATGACTTTTTGTCTTATTTTTCAAAAAATTGCTCCACATTTAAATTTTTAATGTTTAATAAGAATGGCCGAAGCAGAAGTGGTACCCTTTTACTGCTTCCATCTTCTGCTTCTACAAAAATTTGTCGCTTCCACCTCTTCTAGCTTCTGCTTCCATATCCCTGGTATGTGCACTATGATTTTATTTAAGTTTGCACAGGTTACGGGGTGTATTCACTGTGATTTTATTTAAATTTGAACGGGTTACTTTTTGTATGTTCAAGTTTGCTAGAACACTTGAATAGCACAGTGTGATGTGATTCACACAACTGTCAGAGCTGGAAATTTGCTTGCTATGATTTGAGACATGTGAATATGGTCATATTAACTAATAATATGTTTCTCTTCGTTTGTGGTTTATTGGCATTTTCAACGTCTGCTTATGAATAATTGTAATAACATTTTTATCCGGTTACCTTTGCCATGAGACAGTAGATTGACCTTACGGTCTTCACTCTTCAAGTTAACCTACCACAAGTCAATCGTCATTGAAGGTTTCAGATCTTTTAGTCAAATGTCCTAATTTTAAAATACCCTTTTAGTCATTTTAAACAATGTGCCGTCAATTTACTATTTTGCAAGCTTAGTAGTTTGAGGACTTGCTTGCAAAATACGCCAATCTTGTAAATCTTCTTATAAGCTTGAAAGCAATATTCTAGATTTATGCTGTTTTGCTGAGAATTTTATATTCAGGATGAAGATTTAAGAGATGAGAAAAAAGAAGAAATTGGAGAATTACCTGAGCTCAAACCAGCAGCAAAGCTACCAGCTAAAAAGCTCATTAGACAAGGGTAAGTGATATTCTTCTGTCACTTTCTGTAATGTTTCAATGAAATGAAACATTTGCTACATTTATAATTGCAATACCGGTAGAGGCGAAATGGGTTCAAACTTCAAGTTTTCTCTATTCTTGTTGAATGCTGCTTCCTATTAGTTGTTCTACAGTTAATTTTCTACATGCAATTGTAAGTAGTGGTGTGTTACTATAACTTCAACTGTAATGATCACCAAAAATTTTTGAATTGCTTTGCAAATGCGTACATACTCCAGTATTCATTAATTAAGACTTTCTTAAAGCTAGAACATAAGTTAAAATTCTGACAACTCCATTTATTTTGACTGTTTTACAGGATTTTTTATCTTGATTTCACCTTTAAATCTTACTCTTGTTCTGTTTGTTTCTTGTAGTTATTTATTTTTTTAATCAACCGGTTTTCATTCAGTACAAGCAAGCAATAATATTGCGGTCTACGACTTTTAGGCGCGAACGTTTATGCGCCTCTGATTAAGCGCCGTTGTTTTTTTTTCAAACAAACAGTTTTTTTATTTTTTTTTTTCAAAAACTTTTTTTCGAATAAAAGCTTTTTCCAAAACAAATGTTTTTCAAACAAAAAAGTCGATTAAAATGTTAAAATCTTCGAAGCTTTTGGTCTTACACTTCTCAAGAAAAATCATCAGAATAGCGAGTGCAGGAAAAGGAGCGGCTATAAAAAAAAGCCGAGCAGTGATTGTGTGGAAAAGAATCAATGAGAGAACGTTATTTGTGAACAATCTTTAAGCTGTACACGAATTCTTTTTGTCGGCAGAGGACTGGGTTGGAAGTATTGATCAAAATTACTTCAAAAGCAGATATATAGAAGGAGAGCCAAAAAAGTTTTGCAAAAAAATTGGTTTCTTTATGTAGTTTTTTCAGTCATTAAAAGTGTTTCCACTACATGTTCGTTAAGTTTTCTTACCTAATCCCAACGCATGCAATCTTCAGCCCGCAGTCTCAAATTTTGGGGCGCAAGGACACGAGTTGCTTGTGGCACACGGGCACAAATTAGAACTACTAAAACTTTTCTTTTTGATTGTTTTTGGTCTTTCCCATACATTCAGGAGAAAAATATAAATATGTGAAGTGAAAAAGTCACTGCTTGGGTTTGAACAAATTACCCTCGTCATCGTGCTGTATCCTGAGACAAAATTGGAGCTAATCTGTCCTGCTCGAAAAACTTGCAAAAGCAATCGGTTTTGAAGTACAAATAATATTAGTTTTAGTCAAACACACTTCGTTTTCAGGCTGATCTCATCCGTGTATCCAGACTTTTTTCGGGGAAAGCCGAACCAAAATATACAGTAACTTAGTCGCTCATTTCACTTGCATGTGTTGGCTAAGGTTGTCTTTAACAGCTTTCAGATTGGATTCTGGGGTGCTGAACAATTGTCGCGAGTAAAACGATAGCAAATTTTAATTGCAGGGAATGTAGTAAGCTTGGTAAATTTAAACTATATAGCATCTGTATGAAAAATTTTTACATGAAAAATTGTGGAAAATGGTTGTCAAGTTTGCAGCCACTTCTAATTCAACTCGCACTACAAAAATAATTCGAAAGTAAAACAATAATTTGAAGCAGCATACAATCCTGTTTAACTTCAAAAGTTTTTGAAGCAATTCTGAAAAAGTTGATTGCAAGAATTTAAAATTGTTTTTACTATAAGTGTATCTACAACAAGGTGCAAAGATTAAACTTAAAAATATCCATTTAGACATTGTTTTTACTATATTTACAACAAGGTCTAACGATTATAAATAGGAATCCGCCAAGAGATGAATGCTTAGCTTTTGAAAAACTTTGTGTTGTATTGTTTGATAGAGAATGCTTAACTTCTGAAAAAGAGGATGCTTAGATAGAGAATGCTTAGCTTATGAATGCTTAGCTTCTGAAAAACTTTGTGTTGTACGCATAATAACCATGAAACGTCACGCGGCTCGCTGCGTGTGCCAGTATTGCACAAGCAACTCATGCCTGTGCGCCGCAAAATCTGAGACCGCGTGTTGGAGATTGCATGCGTCCAGAAATGGTAAGAAAACTTCGCGAACATGTAGTGGAAAACATTTTGTATTATTGAAAAAAATACAATGAGAAATCAAATTTTCGTTAAACTTTTTTCGCTCTCGTTTCATCTATCTGCTTTTAAAGTCACTTAATCAAAACTTCTGCCCACCGAAAGAATCCGTGTACAGCTTTGATTGTACACAAATGACGTTTGCTCATCGATCCTTTTCCGGCCAATTACTGCTGTGCTTTTTTCTATAACCGCTCCTTTTCCTGCGCTCCCTATTCTGACGATTTTTCTTAACAAGTGTCAGATGAAAAGCTTCGAAAATATCATCATTTTGATCAAAGTAAAACTGTTTTGTTTGAAAAATGTTTGTTTCGGAAAAAACGTTTAATTAAAAAAAGAATGTTTTTGGAAAAACATTTAAAAAAACTTTTTTTTGAGAAACAAATTTGTCTGTGCCTAGAAGCCACGGTCGGATAATATCATGCCACTGTTTGTAATTGTAATTACATTTTATTCACCAAGCTGCCCCCTTCCACCTCTCTGCCACACGCAGGGGAGGGTTCATACTGTCCCTGTTATTGCCGAACGTCAAGCGGGGAAGCTGTGAATACCAATTTTTATAGTCTTTGGTTTGACCCGACCTGAAATCGAACCCGAGTCTACCGTTTCAGTAGCAGACGCTCTATCACTCGACCACGAATCGGTTATCGTTTCGATATTTGAAAGCCATTCTGTGATAAAATTTTATATTTTTTGATTCTTGCTTTAAATTAAACTAATCTTGGTGAAAAAGTGATCCCCTTTTATCGTTATTACAATTTTTGACAAAGACTATACATTATTTGGAGTGAAAAGAGTCCTCATTTATATGAACAATTTTGAGGTGGTATATACAAATGTTTAAAATCATTTTTGAGGAAGGATAAGCTAAATTGCCTTAGTTCTGCAAATTAGTGGAATACTTTCTAGAAGCTAGTTGAACACAATTTTCCGAAAACGCTCTGTGTTTACAAATGGGATGTTAGTAATACTCGAGTTTTGTTGGAGAAGCAGCTTAGGTAGTTGGATCAAGCTCCTTTGATAGTCGTCACCATTGCTTTTTATAATTTTTCTCTTTGTTTTTAACAGTTAATGGCAGTATTAGTATGAAAAATTCATACTGTACAGAAGCTTCTTGCCTTTAAGGTGTGCAGTTCAAATGTCAATCAGTGCCAATTGCATGTGAAATTTAAAATCTTTAATATGGAAATTCTTTCGTGATCAGTTGGAAGCATAAATGCAGCAGCTGTCTGTCATACATATATATTTCCTGCAGTATTTTCTGTTGGAGTTTGAAGTTCGATTTAATTTGTGAAAAGTGGTTAATTTAAATGTTTGCTAATCGTTTGGAACAAATTCGTAGCTTTCATGTAAAAATTGTAAAAATAGTTACCGGTAAAGCTATTTTGAATTCTATCCGGATTTTGTGTTGAATAATTAATTTGTTCTTTCATTAAGCTTTTGGTTAATATATCGTACAGTGAAAAATAACTGTAGCCAATCACGTAACAGCAATAGCACACCTGTAAAGCAACAAGAGAAAAGTTTGCTAGCTGCGGATACCACAGTCGTTTATGTTGAAAAAATATTCGTTCACTGCGACTTTGCTTTGAAAAATATAAAATGAGTTAGCTGTGGGCACAAGCTTGCTTATGCTTACTACAGAGGCGGATTATTAACTCTAGATTATATAAGTCGTGATTACGGCATTATATACAGCAAGGCAAACAGCTAAGTAGCTGTAATTTCTTTGCATGTCATGCTGTGCGTGCCACAGTCACATTTTATTGGCATTTGAAGTGTTTTATAACTGACAGCGTTTTAGTTCCATCAACAGTACGGTTTTGAGCTTAAAATAACGATGCCTTTTAAGGTCAAAATGTTTTGACAGCAAGACATTGAACTTGAAACGTTTTTCGAATCGTTGGACTATCACGCTGGCGTTAAAGTGGATTGTCATCTTTTTTTTTATCTTTTTTTTTCTCTTCTATCTGACCGCATAAGCTTTGTCTCTGTATGGTCGACATAAAAATTCATCTCCGTTTGCCAATGAAATTCTTGAACGTTTGAGCAGCAGCGTGGATGAACACGAAAAGAAAAAATTCACTTCAGCACTTCTGTTTTTGTTTAATTTTTGCACTGGCAATTCAGCAAGTTCCAAATTTTTGGTTGAAATAAACAAAGGATACGCTTGTACGCCAACGCTAAGTGCGAACCGAGTTTCAGGCGTCGTGTAAGGAGAGATTACATCTAATGTGCCCAATATTTCAGCATAATATGCTCATTGGGAAGTTGCTTATAAGCTACAAAACTGTTCCAACATTTTAAGATTAGTAGGCCCTCATCTTTAACTTTGCTTTTTGGTAAGGGATAATTGTTGAAATGAAGTCAAAAATAAATAACCTCGCCATATATTACATGTCTGTCATAGTAGCTTACTTACAAAAATAGCAGTACAATGTTTATCTGACTGCTATTTTGGTGGATAAGCCATCGCGAGACATTGGTTCAACAATTGTATGAACTGCATTGGCATTTCAGTTACCATTCTTCCTCATAGGCTTGGTGAGTAGATGGATAATGGCATACAAAAGTATCAGCTAATTTAGTTGTTTGCTTTGCATTATTGTGAAATAAGAGTCTTTATGATGCCAAGCAAACATTTTTGCTGAGTAAGAGTTATTGAATTATAATACCAAAAGGCTTAAGGTGCAGCCTAATAAAAGGAAACTAAGGTCTTTGGAAAGAATAAGGTTTCTAACTTACAGGAAGCCTATTTGCTGTTAAGTCAGTCACACAGCCAAAGCTGCTGCATTCATTAAATCGTTTCTCTTCAAATATGGTCATCGAAATTAGTCAGCTTCGTCTATCAATAACCGCTATGCTTAATAGACACATGTTCTATCACCAAGTGGCGTTATGGAGCTGCTAAGCACACATTGCTGCAATAGGCTCTGCTGCTGCATTTGAAAATGGCGCGGCTCTCAGACAACGGGCGCGGATTCGTAAGTTTCGAGCTCGGTTTTCTCTGTCGGTACTAGTTTGTTAATAGCATATTAGCGCAATATTATCTACTCTAATCCGTCTTCTGTTTGTTTCAAGCATAACTCTTCTCGTTTGCTTTTAGGCTTGTTGCTGTATTTATGTCTGTTGGGGGCGTTGTGTCAAGACCAACCATTGCACGGCTGTGATTTTGCAAGATCTTATTACTAATATCATAGCTTTTTAATGATTTTTTAAAAGAACGATATTGTGGAAACACCGTTAAAACTGGTTAAAAATCGCGAGAATAAAGCCAAATACGAGGAAAAATACTGCAAGCAAAAGTCAATTATAGAATCGCATTATAATAGATCCTTATCCGAACATCTGCTATTCAGCAAGGATGGCAGTACGGTACATTGGTACGGTACGGTACGCCTCAAGTTTTGCTAAGAAGTACGGTACGGTTCAAGGTGCGAGGTACGTAGTACGCAAATTCTGAACGTACCGTACCGTACTGCCATCCTTGCTATTCAGTGGTCGATGCTTTGTCAGTTGTTTATGAAATATTTGTAATGTTTTCACTGTAAAAAGGTACTGTATGTAGTAAATGAAGGTATAGGGAATTTAAGAATAAGGCTTTAATGTTAATGTGGTTACTGAGTAACTTACC
This sequence comes from Trididemnum nubilum, assembly GCA_963965965.1. Lineage (NCBI taxonomy): Eukaryota > Metazoa > Chordata > Ascidiacea > Aplousobranchia > Didemnidae > Trididemnum > Trididemnum nubilum. The sequence continues at coordinate 4,673,763 of OZ014481.1, read as the reverse complement.
TGAAATAGCGGAAGAAGAGTGACAGAAATTCTGAAGGAAATGTCCATTCTTGTAATTGCCTTTACTTTTTTCTGTAATTAATTTATTTTGCAGAAGTATCAGCGATAATTTCTTTGCGGTGAAAGGGGCGGCGTTGATCCTGCCTCGCCAGACTAGTTTGGCTGTGCAGAACGTGCAAATACTGAAGAAGTTCGGTGGTAAGTTAGCACTATACTTGTTTTTCTTCGTTATCTTTCATCGCGAAATTACAAAAGAGCTTCTCACAACTTCCGCTCCGTCATTGCTGAAACAAGCTAGTCGTTAATAGCAACCTTGAAAACCAGTTTGATTGATATTTATGATTGATCGTCAAGAGTTTTTACGTTTGTATTGAATATTAACAACGACAGGAAAGCGTCTAAAGAGCTTTTAGTAATTGAAAGTTGACAACAGATTGCTGGTTGAATTCCTAATCTGGCGTTGCGTTCTTATATGAATTTATTTACTTCGGCCATTTAACCCTCATTAACCTACATTTTAAATGACTGAAAAATAGTTTTTATCTTCGATTAAAATGCCTAAAAAACATTTTTCAAAGTTTTCCATACAGTGAACCCTCGGTTATCGCGGGGGATACGTTCCAAAAATATCCCGCGATAGGTGAAATCCGCGAAGTAGTCAGCTTTATTTTTTACTGTTATTTTACAATGCAATACTGTACTGCGGAAAGAAACAAAAATAAAACCTCTTTTCAGGCCCAAAATGTGTTTAAGAAATAGAAATATTAACGTTTTCTTACAAATAACTATAATAGTTTAAAGAAGGGTGTTGTAAAACAATATTTTTTTTATTGTAATGAACTTCTAGACAACAGTAACGCCCCTAAGCCAATCAAAATTCACTGTAAAAAACGCACTGTAAAAAATTCCGCGAAACAGCGAAGCCGCGTTAGGTGAAGCGCGATATAGCGAGGGATTACGGTACAAATCCTAAGATAGCGCTTGCAACCGTGAAAATAACATTACGGAAACAGATATCCAAATGCAGACTTTTGACGGAAATTTTATAGTGAAAAAAAAAGGTCCCTGTGGCCTTTTGGAGAGACGGTTACTAAATCAATTACTCTTAACAGAGTTGTGTTGAAAATGAAAGCGAAACTTTTTTTTTGTATTTAAGAGATGTTGACCGTTAATTACGCTGCGATTTAAAAAAAAAAAAAAGATTAAGGTTTAGCTTGGCAGATATTGATTATTCTATTGTGTATTTAACGGTCTATATAGTCACTTCAAGCTCCAATAGCATATTGTGGTTTGTTTTGATCTGCACTTTGATTGCCGTTCGGGCTGAAATTTTCCAGAAACTGCATATTTTGTTTGTTTGGAGTTATCAACTAATCGCTGAACTCTTAACTTACGATCTTATCTGTTAGTCTTATTAAATACACGATGCTGTGAGATTTTCAAGCTCATCTTCATACCATGCAAATATGGTCTTTTAGGTTGTGGTTTTATTTGGGTTTTCACAACTTATTTTGTTAAATCTTCATCGTTCAAACCAAGCCAACTGACTGCGAATCAACTTATTGCCTAGTTGGCGGCCAATTGGTTCGCGGTCAGGTTGCGGCGGCCAGTTGTCGTGGACCCACATGGTGAATAAAGATGTAATTACAATTACCACAATGATCTTAGAATTTGCAAAAAAATGGAAGTATTGTATCTGAATTATTAGATGTTTTGTTGGTGTCATTCATGCATCTTGGAAGAAATTTAGCTAGTACCACGAAAGTTACTATCCCTTGAAATGTGAAATTTCTGTTAAACTATCTTGCGATAAACTGCTAGGATAAGGAAATTGGGGCAGTTATCGCTTACTAGGTATAACACGACATAGGTCGATTTCCTAACAAAGAAATCGCGATTATTGACGCCGAAAGGAAGTAATGAGGTCACGTGATCGCTTCGATTGCTGTTTGAAAACAATAGCCTATCAGCTGTAAAGAGAGTCGAACGATTTCAGATTAGACAGATCAGATGATACTTTGGGTTGTAACCAACTGAAGGTAATTAGGTAAACAAAATTGTTTCACTCGCTGTGATCGGCTGTTTGCTTTTCAGTCAAGTTTATTTAGACCTTGATATTGTAAATTAGACCATTTTCTCAGCGTTGAATCCCTGTTTTAGTGAGCAAAAGCAGTTGTAAATTTTTGAACATTTTGTAAAGAGACCGTAGAGAAATTTTTTGACATCTTTGGGAAATTCAGAATATTCAAAGCTGAATTTTTAGGTTTTCGACTTTTACAATTTATTGGTTGGTAAAAAGCTAGCACCAACGGTTTTTACTCTAACGCGATTTAAAAAAAATCGAGCAACTATTCCAAACATACAGTAAATATGATCAAACACGTTACTCTGATTTTTGTGAGAAGGTCTCTTGCGTAAGAACTTTATAGCTCAAGACCGTATTTTGAGGCAGTGTTTATTTTTTACCTGACATTTTGAATTGATGTTGACCTAATGTCTATTAGAGCGCTTTTGTCTGTTTAAACAAGTCTCAGAGTCTGATTGTTTTAGCTCGAGATTCTTCAGGTCCATGATTTGATTAGATATACATATACCAAGGCGAGATATACTCATAGGCAGCCTGGCATTAAATCGGCGCTGGTTTCGAGTATATGCGACTGCGAGTCTTGATGAAATTGAATTGCTGGTATTTAGGTACAGAATTTACGAGCGATTTTGGTTATTTAAACAAGTGGATTTGAGTTATCAGCCGTATTCATATTTCCAAATTCTGGTTATGAGTTATTGCATGTGCTTGGCATACCTACCGTTTGCCCGTTCAGTGGCGAAGTTCCAGGTATATTCATGAATCGCTGGATGTGGAGTTTCTTCTTCAGTTCTGAAACTTTGCGTCGAAGCTATAGACCGACAAATCACACCAGTTTGAAGTGGAGTTTTTTTTTAGCGACGCGTCTTTTTTATCGATCGCAACAAGCATTATATGAATTCATTGTTGCACTATTTGGTCTATGAAAAAAAGACATCTGTTGCAGCGTCCACAAATCGCTTAGCAAGCTTGAGGGTTTGTTAATGCATTGTACTGCAAGAAAGAATCGACGCAAAAGCTCTAGACGCGAGAGTTAACTCAGTAATGTTAAACTTACTAAGAAACTGTGTTGCTGTAGACGGATTTTGAATTTATCCAACAATACCTCAACAGTAATCCTAAACCAAAGCTTATCTTTATCTTTTGCATTCCTTTCAGTATTGCTTTCACGAAAGAGCGTGACTAAAGTAAAGATGAAAGTTACGTTTTTACCAGCAGCTGCGAGGTTCGTATTGAAGTTAGTTCGGGGCTTATGGTTTGTATATTGAAATAATTGTTCTATGCTTGGGGCTATTTCTGTATAATTTGATTCGCCTATAGGTGATAAATTACTGGGCCGTAGCAACAGTAGCTGGGATAATTATAAAGCGGATTGAAAGTTGATTGAAACCGAATGGGAACTTTTCAATAAGACTGTTTATTGTAGGTTTGAATTGGCTACTTAATTCAATGGCTACTTCAAACCACTCATTTGTTCTTCAGAGTAGCAATACAAACTCTAAACTGGTTCTCTTCAGATTCTCGTTAGCTCAGTGCAGTTCCACACTCACTTTAGTTATTGATCAGAAACGTTGGCTGATTGCTTTGTGGTCAGTTCAGTTCAGAGACGTTTAGGTTTTTGCAAAGTTGCAAGGCAATATTACTGAGTTTTTCATGGCAACTTCTGAATCCAAAGCGATGACTTCTGATCACGTCCATGGGTAAAGATGATTTGTGAAACCTGCGATTGTTTTTGTTTGCTAAGCGAAACGATTAAGAATTGAAGAATTTCAATTTTACTAATAGCAAGCGGTAACGCGTTGTCTCTGAACCGAGAGGACTGCGGTTCAAATCTCATGCCGGTCAAATTGGGCATTGTGTTACCAACGACTTGCCACCGTTGCGACATTTTTTCGAAAGGAGCTGTGTTGCTGGGGCGCATTGGTGCAGAGAAAAGCCCCGCTAACTCGTTACACGCTTCGGCGTAATACACCTAGTATAATAAAAGATTTAGTTCAATTTGTTTTACTACTGCCTGAAATAGTATATCGACTTTTTACTTCACTCTATCTGTCAGATGTTCAGACAACGGTTTGGTCACTATTATGGTTTATATGACGTGTGATTAATGTCATTATGACGTTTCATAATTTGTCTAACAATGAATGGTTTTGTTTACATACAAATCGTTTGGTGAATCATCGATTCGCTTTCACGTTAGGCTTGTTTTAATTTTGCTTTCTGGATTGTTATGTCACTAAAGAGAGGCGCGTTTCGAGCTCAGGAAATTACAGTAACTTAGAGCTTTTGATCTCGGAACCGGTAGATGATGTCCAAACATTTTCAAGACTAAATAGAAAAGGATTGTTATGAAAAACTTACCTGAAATCTGTAGTCATGTTTCTTAACAGATTTTGTAATGCAGTACTCTATTCTAAAATTGAATGCAAGTCGACAACACCGCACATGACAGATGTTACAAATAGTGCACACAAATATCTTTTTGCAGTACCATAGTTGTTTATTTTCGGAGCATAAACTTTGACTTCAGATAAAGTGCAGCTAAAACACTGAGTTAGAGGTGTTTTAACAATAGCTTTTCATATTCCAAAATTGTAAATTTTTGTCAATACTGCTTTTATGGTCGTTTAACTGTCTAAGATCAAAGTTAATTAATTATGTTTCAAGTAAGGATACAGATAGATAAAAGTGACAGACTTGCACGCTTGCGAAATTGTACTTTAAAAAATGCTTTCCGTAGTATAAAATTGATCTGCGGAATAATGCTCATGTAGAAGAAAGGCTCGCTGTTTTTTCGCAATATAGCTCAGCTTCTCAATTCGGATGAAGTCATAAGCTAGATTTGGTGTCAGAGGTCATTGAAGAATTGCTGAACCAAAAATAGAATAATGTCAGGCGATTTCGTTTTTTTTGTTTAAAGAAAACATTTTTGTCATACTGTATTGTGTCATTAGTTTGTACCTGGTTACGTTTGTGATTGAATAGTGTTTGGGCGTTGCTTATAGTGTTAAAGGTCAATGACTAGTCATTGAAGCAGGGTTAGCTATTTTTTAGTATTTTAGTTCCATTATTGAGTTAATTTAGACAGTTTTTCAGTTATTTTCAATGGAAAAAATATGTGCTTTATAAATTTGCTGTATTTGTTTGGTATGGTCTTGAGGAATGTGCGTTATGTCACTTGCGTTAATAAGTTGCTAGAGAAGATTATTGATTGGCATTCTTCTAATTGCTAATGTGGCTAACGCAAGCTATAGTTAAGCAATGTAAAAATCATCATTTTGCAACATTATTTCGTACTTAACCCTCTTAAATTATGCATGTGTCTACTAACTTATTGCGCCTAGGCAATTGATGAAATAAAGAATTACGAGACTTAAGGTCAAAACTGCAGGCAAGCTACCGTACTTATCGTTTGAGAGATTGACAAATGGGAATAAAACAACGACAGCAACTTCACGTATTTTGGCAGTTGGGTTCGATTTGTTGTAGAGCCGAAATTAGCAAACCCTCACATTTTGTTTATTTAAAAAAGATTCTTTGCTGGTTGATGTTTTTTCGATTAGAAAAATGAGTCCCTTTCAGTCGGTCATTGTGGTTAATCACCAGTTGGAAGCTGCTGATGTTAAAGCTGAAATTGCTTTGTTACTGAAACAAATGGTAATTTGGTGAGTTTTTAAGACGAAACTTTGGTTTTTGAAGCTGGCGGTTTGTGATGTGATTGTTTAGAGAAGCCGGCTGGACTGCAATGTGAGAGTTTTATATAATACAGCATTAGCAATAATGTTCTACAATTTTATGATATGTGTTACACCTACGGAATTTAATATAATGACATACAATTATTGATGTGACTACAGGCAGTTGTTGATCGAGATGCAGTACATGCAGCTCGATCAATTGGTATTAATCAACAATATTTTTATGCAACAGAATAAACTATTCAGAATTTATCAATGTGTATTGTTTTGAGTACATTAGTAGTTTATCGCCGTCAGTCAGCAAAAGTTTACGACATAGTATTTACCAGACTCGTGGTGACTTTTCACTACGGTTAAAAGGTTGCGTTGTGATTTGAGTCAGAGTTGTAGGTCGGGCCAGGCTTCTCGAGTCAGGATCGGGCCGGGTTCGGGCCTAAATTTTAAAAAAATTTCGGGCGTAATTTGGGCCTGAGACGTGTTTTTTTTTCTTAAGTGCACAAAATAATAATCAAAATAACTTCGCAACATTGCTAAATTTTTCAGACGTAGCTAAAGTTTCGTTTTTTTTGGGGGGCATGATTTGGGCTTCATATTAATTTTCGAGTTCGGGCCGAGTTCTGGCTAATATTTTTGGGTTCGGGCCTGAACTAGTGCGCTTGTTTACTACTTTTGAGTTGCCGCAGAGATGCACCATCCACTAAAACTTTAAAGTTCATTTTTCTGATCAGTGTCCATTGCACCACGTTGAAAATATTGCAATGTTTTTTCCAGAAAAGATACATAGCTGTACAACGAAATAACTATGTAAGAGTAGTTCAAGTGCCTTTGATTGACAAATTGAACACTGGGTAATTGCAAACAGCAGCATGTGCTCTTGCGCAATTTCACCATCGAGACAATACCAACTCAGTTCATTCGTGAAAACTAGGCCTTATATACGTGATGGAGAAACCCTTTCTGCCCCACATTTTGGTATATCTCCACCAGTTTTTACTACTCCTGCCTCCGCCCCACCGTCTCTGGGAGAGCACTATGTAACCTCCCGTTCTGGGTCATCATGGTCAGCGCGGCAGCATTATGACGGCTTAGCCTCAGTGCATGTTCTGTTGAAGAAGCATGAAACTCAGTTCAAACTTTCTCAAGGTAGGTTTTAATTTCAAATCATTTTATGAGTTGAAGACTTGGCAAATTAAATTCAATCTAAGCAAACTGTGTGTGATAATGGGCATTAGGTAATTGGCTGCAATCAGGAATAGAGAGAACTATTTCACAAGAGTTGAGATTAGGTTTTTCTCGTAGCATGTTACGGAGTGACTAATTCACCGAAAAATTTTAAAGTTAAGATGAGTAAGTAGCCTGAAAGGAAAATGCGAAATCCGAAAAAGTTTTCGTTTATAAGTTAGGTTTTGAGGTATAGGTAAGCGTTAGATTTGAATTAGTCTTACTTGGAGGTTTTGGGTTGGGATCACTTCTGACCAGAATTCATGAAATAGTTGCTGCAATTGTACCCTAAAAAGCGTGCCTTTGAAGGTTTGGTTCAGTAATTCGAAAACAGTGTCGAACTGAACAAAACAAATGAAATTGATTTGAATTTCATCATAAGTTTGGTATTGCACAAGAGGCATTTTCGTTAATTGTTCTACAAAATGTATACGGTAAAACCACATATTAGCGTACACCTACGCGATGTTACGTGCTTCATATTGACGTACTTCTGTATAATATTGATGCGTCACTGCTTAATACTTAATTATTAACTCCAAGCGAGAACGAATTATGATGCAAATGCAAGCAATGGTTTTGAACTTCACTTGCTGCAAAGGTTTGTTTGTTGATCGTCTCCCACCGGCCGCTATGGAGTGAAAGTTGCGCTTCATAATGTAGTGCTTCAGAAATTTCTTTTGTTTAAGAGCGATTGAAACTTGGTTACATGGGTATTTCTAATGTTGCTGTTGCCTGTGAGCCTATATGACACTAGCAAGTTTACTCGGAATTCTAAATCATCACGCGAAGTAGCCAGGAATATATATTCGCACCAAATCATCGAATTGCTGTGTTAGAACGAGTGTACTAAGATGTGAGCTCTTCCATTTATGAAATGCTATAACTTGGAAAATGTTTGATGACGTTATTCGAAATTTGGGGTCACAATCACATTGCTTTGTTCTGTTCCTAAGTACCCTTGATTATGCATCTAGCAGAGGAACAGAAATGTTGGATAGTATTTGTCAGACATCAATCATGTCGATACTAAAGCGCTTTCTTTTTGCTATGACACAAGAATTGCAGCAACGCTGTGTTCTTTTGTAGTGGTTTTTGCTAATATTAGCAGAATTTGATGTGGTCATTGCATTAGAGCGTGAATTTTTGAAAGTATTTACCATCAAGCTATGTTCTGCATGTTGCTGGAGATGAGCCGCATACTGAGATGAGTTTTTTACAAAGCATGTTTGCGCGCCAAACGTGTGTTTCTAATTTTGCATTATACTCATTGTTTGGGTGGCAATGTTGGTGTGATGGCATCAATAAAAAATTCCCTCTCTTATTCTATTCATTTAAACTACAAAAGCTTTTATGTAGATGAGCACTTACCTGTAAATACATACTAGTATACTGAATCACAGTGTTTCTTTTTTGCTGCTATTTAAAACTAATTCAGTTATGATGTAAAATCTTCTATTTTCATTTTGCATACGAGAAGAAACTTTTTTACCTGAGCTGTTAAAAATGATTTAATTTTGAGATCTCGAGGTAAATGAAGTTTATTTCGCTGTTTACGATCCTTTTTGTATATTTTTCCCGTTTAAAGTAGGTATACTGTTTGCGTTGTCTGTTTGCTCACTTCTCTTTTATAGGTTTCTTCTGTTTTAATTGTTTTTTTTTTACGTCACAGGGGAACTGCAAATTCACTTACGTGCTATTTTTCACCACCTGCGACCACAAGACGACATTAAATTGGTAAGTTCGGTTAATAGTATTTTTTAGCTAAACAAAACGTCCCAACGCTTAAATTACCGGTAAACGTTTCTGTACGCAATAGGGCAGTAGTCAAAATTAACAGGGGTTTGAAATTCGTTGATACTTTGCGTTTACTCTATCCGTTTTATTTTGCTTCAAACGCGATGTCGTCCCTCAAACTTTAGCACAACGTGGACGATTTTCGTGGGCAGCACTGACGTCAAATACATGTTGTTCCGTCATAATGCATCACTGACTTCTGCTACCGTAGTCCCATCATGACCTGTGGTCCCATGGTGTAGCGGTAATCAGCAATAATATGGAAGATATATCAGTTTGCTTATTTTCTTGTCACTTAAGTTTTAATTTGAAAGGATCAACTATCACTTAAATTTTAAAATGTTTTTTTTTTAGACAGAAAAAAGCGTATTTTAAACCGCAAAATATTGTTGCTTCTATTCTTGTCTTGTTTTTGTGATTTTAGTTTTGTGCTAATTATTTATGATTTATAGTTTCGGGAGAGAGGTTATTTTCGGTAACCACATTGCAACACAACTCAGACACACCACTCCATTGATCATATTACTAGGCTATATTGAGCTAGACTAACTTCATAAATTTTTCGAACGTTTTCGGCGTTTCTCAGAGCACCCTCATCAGGAAACTAAAAATACGGTGTAATGAATAACTAATATCATTTATGATTTCATATCAGGCGGTGCGTTTGGAAAGCTGGAATGAGTCTCATCGGCGCTATCTTGTGGTGATAAGCACAACAGGTCGGCAGGACACAGAAGAGAGCATCATAGTCGGATGCGACTTTGACAGCAAGGAAAGCCAGACGTGCACGATTGGTCTTGTTCTACCGGTGTGGTGCGACACTGATATTCGGCTTGATGGCGATGGGTAAGTGCCAACTCGCATACGTATATAGTTTCTTTTGTTTGGTCGTTTAAGCATCTCGTCAAATGTCCGCGCAGTTTTTTTTTTTTTTTTTTCAGCCAGCTGGTTGTGCCCTTATCTAGTCGCGTTCTCCCATCTGCAACGCGAAGTGGGATGTTTCATTGATTTTTATTTTATTGTTGCATTCTTTTATTCTTGCATATTGTACAAGGCTTTGCGTCTGTCTAACCATGCCAACAGGCATTTCCATGATCTATTCAGTTTCTAAATTCTTCCATTTCAGCGTTTCTTTTTCTCATTACTTGCTCAGTTGCAATGTTTCGCATTAAAATGTTTATTTTATTAAACTGAGCATTTGTTTTAGGGGTTTCCACGTTGAATGCCGAGAACTTATCCACACTTTCAAACCAGTGTCTGTGCAAGCTATGTGGTGAGTACGAAGTGAACATCGGATGCTTAGGGTTTTGTTGTTGACATTCTGCTGCTTGTATATCAACGTTGATAATCCTACCATTCTTTGCTGAAACGTCCGCAATAACGTTCTTAATGACGCATCAGCTGTACTATTTTTTGTAACGAACCGACACGTTTGCTAACGAGACGTTTAGTTCTGCGTTCGTACGTCTAAATCTGGAGATGAACGATTTAGTTATAAGACCTGTTAAATCGGATACAGTGTTGCCAGCGTTTTACCACTGCTGCGATAGTGCGATATTGCTTCGATTAGAGGGCGGAGCATTGACGCGAGATTTGTCCCCCTCAACTCGTTACACGCCTTGGCGTATCGCTGTACCGCAAGTGTAGTGAAGATTTGAATTTAAGAGGATAATGAAGATTTGTTTTAGGTCAGCGTTGCAATCACTGAACCGGTGTGTTGAGGTGGCGAGGAAACACAACTACTTCGAAGGGAGCCTGTACCTCACTTGGACTGGTTTCTATACCAGCAAGATAACGTCTAGTCGCATTTACATTAACGAATGGATGTTTCGTGAAGATTTGCTAACTGTAACCAAAGAAAAATACCTCGAGCAGCCGTAAGTTCTGTTCCGCTCATATGTGGTTTTTGGTCTGAGTTAGTTGGTAATAACATGATCATTAAATGATCATGATGAAGATGATGATCAAATTGCAAGGCTCCTCAAATGTTGCTTATTGTATATAAGCCAACCAATGGTAATAGAAAATAGTCATCTGGGTTTTGGATTCCTTTTTCCCTGTTGGAATCCTTTCGCAGTTTGCGGTTCGCTCTCTATACCGCATTCACTAGTTACACTTGTTATTATAACAACACGAGGCTCATTTTTGCTCAAAACATAAAAAATTAAGAACAAAGCCAGCGTCAGCATGAAGAAATATGTAGAAGCACGGGTTAGTACAACGCATTTGTGAGCAGTCAGCTGAGTTTTTTAGCCATTTCTATTTTCCCATTCTTAACGTTCTGCTGCTTTTATTTGCGTTGACGATGCCACCATTCTTCACTGAGACGTCCGCAACGATCATGATCTTTAAGTAAGACAACTTCAAACAAGCAAGAATAAGTTTGTATGTCCTTATTTTCCAATAACGTTAAGAACAAATTAAGAGCACTTGAGGTTGAAAATTCATGAACAGCTAGCCACAACCCAAACTTTACTTATTTCTTATTAAAAAAAAGGAACTGGTTTATTTTTTTGCCAGAAACCTGATCTAAATGTTTGGGAGTAGATCTTGCTGAGGTTAGGCAACTTTAGCTTCGAGATCCAAACAGAATGATTGGTATAAAGTTTTTTAGTTTTTTTCAGATGAGGAAGAACGAAGAAGCCGAGTAGTTTGTACATCTTATTAAATAGCCTAATAGGGTAACAGCTTTTTTTAACTCGATAGGTGTTCACAAGCAAAAATATTTCGAAGTTTGTAATATTTGTGGAAAAACTATCTCGACAATTTGGTCATGCTTGGTGCATGTAATGGGGCGCGGTAAAACATATCAAATTGCAGTGTGAAGTTTAAATGTTTTATCAGTTCGCTTCAAGCGAATGAATTTTTGTATGATCGTCGTTCGTTTTTCCATACGCCAAAGCTTATTGTTATTTATTTTACTGGCCTGTATAAACTACTCTTGTTTCGTTTCTCAAGGTAATAGTTATAATTTTCGGGTGTTGGTTAGCATTTTCTCAGTTGTCAGCTACTCTCTTTGCTGTCCGCGATAAAGGTCAGAATGACGTAGCGCTGCTTGCGTTTAGGGATCTGGAGCGATTGCCAGTCGAGGCGATGATTCGTAATAAATTAAAGGAGGTTATGATGCACATGGACTTGGACAACTGCACCAGCCGAGACATTAGAGTGGCACTGGAAAAAGAGGTAATTAAAACATTTTATTCAGCATTTTTTCATTTCAAAACGGATCAGTGGTCGAGTAGATAGAGCGTCTGATACTGAAACGGTAGACTCTGGTTCGATTCCCGATTGGGTTAAACCAAAGACTGTAAAAATTGGTATTCACAGTTTCCTTGCTTGACGTTCAGTAGTAAAGAAGACAGTGTGAAGTTTCCACGGGTGTTGTTAACTGGTGGGCAGATAACAGCTTTACTGGAAGGCCGAAAAAGATCCCTTCACTCTCTCCCGGCGTAGGCAAAAAAACTGCTACAATTATCTCAACTTGAGTATTGTGCGAAACCACGCGTTACCACAGCTTAGTTCGATCAGAAGTGGGATGTTGCTAGGTGAACGGCGCGTCCAACCACTTGTCCGCGCATCCCCGTCGCAGGTCTTGTTTCTGGAGCGTTGTAGCACTTAAATTCCAGTTGTTTTTTTTCGAATGCAGCGGTCTTCCTGCAGAAATTGAACGCGGATTCAGAATCACAAGATTGCGTTGATGCCAAATCTCTCAGTTTTGACTGTCTTCACAACATTTTAACGCGCATCACTTGCTCAGTAATTTACATTAGTGTATATTGAAGACATTAATTTCTTAGATCGATATGGATTTGAAAGAATACAAGGAATATATTGATCAGGAAATGTTAACAGTGCTAGGCCAAATGGACTGCGCATCGAAAATACTAGATTACCTGTACCTGGGGTCAGAATGGAATGCCAGCAATTTGGAAGAACTAGAAAGTTTAGGGTGAGATTGTTAAGTTATGATGTAACTACTAACAATTGTAAATGTGCCACTCAAATCTGGTCTAACTTACTTCAGAATTCGTGAACTAGTAAAAGTATTAGCTGTTTATTTTTTAAATTTTTGAACAAAACAAAAAAAACAGTTTATTTTCCTTTCAGTTTCACAAAATATAAAAACATTTTCACAAAAATTTCACAAAAAGTTTCACAAAAAATACATAAAAATTTTGGAAAATATATGTTTTAAATTTTTATTTTTTTGAAGAAGTGTTTATTTTATTGTCCCTTAAAATTTTGAAGTTATTTAGTCAACTAGCCTAGATGTTACATGGTCACAAAATTAACATTTTGGTTTTTAAACGATCGCTGAATGCATTTCATATATTTTACTAAATTTTACGTTTGTTTCAGTATCACGCACATTCTAAACGTCACAATTGAAATCGACAACTTTTTCCCCGAGCAATTCAAATACAAAGCTGTCCGGCTTATTGACGTAGAAGAATCGGAATTGTTACCTCACTGGAATCATACTTGGAAGTTTATCGCGGAAGCGAAAAAGTCCGGCGGGAAATGTCTCGTGCACTGCCGGATGGGAATTAGCCGTTCTGCTGCCACCGTGTGTGCGTATTTGATGAAGGAAAAGGATTTTAGCAAATCAGAAGCGATTGATTATGTCAAATCTAGACGCCCCATTATCTCCCCCAACCCCGGTTTTCAAAAACAGCTGGTCGAGTATGAGGGAATATTGTCAGCCAGGTATTACATTACCGTTATGATTGACCTTTACTAGGATTCGTGAAACCGCCCAGTTGGTCGAGCGGTAGCGCGGTCGTCTCTTGAGTGGAATGGCTGCCGTTTAAATCTCCGGCCGGTTAAATTGAACACAATGTTGCCAACGGCTCGCCACCGCTGCGACACTTCGAAAGGAGCTGTGTTGATCAGGCGCAATGACGCGGAAATGGGTCCCGCCAATTTGTTACACACTTTGACGTAATGCAGCGAGCATGATGAAAGATTTGACTAGTGTCCGTCAATTTTTTTGAATTAACAAGTTGCATTATTATCAAGTTTCAAAGTTGATATGAACGTGTATGAAATAAGTTTAGTAAAAATAAAATCTAATCAAAAACATTCTGGCAGTTTGGGTTTTACGCAATTAAAAAACACCAAGAAACAGTTTGTTTATTTCCAGCTCCCAACGTCACAACAAAATGTTTCGCTCTCGTTCCGAAAGTAACTTGGTGGTTGTCGGCGCGAATGAGGAACTGCAGCAAACTTCGTCCCGGGTGCTTCTTCCCCCGGCCATTGAGGTCAGCGACGAGCAGCATGACGTCTCTGACCCTCCCGACGACTTCGATTTCAATCGTCATTTACTGGACATTGCTACTCTTTCCACGCCTAAGGTGTGCCAAATGCTATCCAGGCTAATCACAGTATTTGCATTGATATTAAAATTGGTATTCACAGCTTCGCCGCTTGGGAAAGTGTGAAGCCTCCACTGATAGACAGGTGGGAAGGTGGCAGCTTGACTCTGGAACCGAAAGGTCCATTTGCTGTCTTTCGGCCCAGACAACAGTAAATAGAGATATAATTACAATGAATGAAGATATCACTAGGACTGGTGTGCGAATCTCCTGTGATAGCTATAACACTAATTTCTCTGTGTAACTTGATTGTTTATTCAAGGTTATGTTTTAGATTATTTTTGCACCTCTTGTATGAAGCGTAATTTAACATTATTTTCTCTTTGTAATTATCTACTGCATAAGAGTATCTTAGTATGACTGAAATTATTTTATTTACCCAATTCTGTTTACTTTACTACATTGTTATTTTATTCAGGTCTCCCGGCCCAAATCATGGTCGCCCCACGAAGGCCAGGCCCCCTACGTTCCCGACAAATCGAGAGGAAAACTGGAACCCGACTCGATCAACAGTGATAATAGTAAGTTGTCTCCCAAACTTCTTAACGTACAGCGTCTACTGTATTTTGTCGAGCCCCATGTAAGTTTGCCCTGCAATTTTGACCTACCCTTCGTTCGTGGACTGGTTTGGACAACCACATTGGGGCGTCGATACGCTGCTGCAGTCTTTGGACCTCTATGTAGAAGTATTTTAAGGTCCTCTCGTTTGCACTCTGGTCTAGGCTTTGGGGCGTGCCCCGACTGTCGGGTCTTTGCGTACTTTCTTCCCGTCCCGATTTCACGGATGTTCTCAAATAGCCCCTTCACCATACAGTATTTTAATGGAATATGGACAGATGCAGTTTCCCTCAACTTTTTGGCCTACCGGCGAGTGTCTAAAATTGCTGAAAATAATAATGCCCAAAGCTGTAAAAATGTGTTTATTTGGCCTAAATTTTGTTCCAATCCAGCATTCAGTCTACCAAAAGTCGTATTTTTACCAAATTCGTCGATTTTTCTAAAGCTGTGCTTGTCATAATGCCAAAAATTATGTGCCCTTGATTCAACAAATCGCTGATTCGCTGACTAAAATCGGATAAGTGGGAACAGTGAACCAATGTATTTATTTTTTCATAATAGAAGTTACGAACAGAGATCAGATGCAGCTCAACCGCACATCGCCACTTGGCTTCTTTTAGAGCAGGGGTTCTCAACCGGGGCCATTGGCCCCGTAGTTAGCCGCGAGACATTAACCAGGGGGCCATCACAAAGAGTAACAAGTTCCGGCGGTACCAAATTGAATGCAGTACCAAATTGCGATGAAGCCACCCCCCCTTTTTTGGTCTTTAATCGAATTCGGGGAAAAAATTCCTTCAAATTGCGGTAAAGACCTTTTTTTTGGTCTTCAATCGATTTCATATCTGGGCAGAAAATTTTATTGCTGAGTAGGGGACCACTGGTGTTGAGAGTCTCTAAGAACCCGGTTTTATTATCATAAAGGGCTCAAGGTCTATCTAATCCTTGAATGAAGACACCACAGCTGGGTCGAGCCGGTTTTTGCACCACTGTGTTTTGAGTTGTACCGTAACTCAGGCTTGGTATTGCTGCAGGTATACCCACTCAAAATCTATCCGAGCCGGTGGAGCTACTCGTAACACCCACGGGCGATCCGGTACGCAGTGGTCGGGTTGAAGAATTACGTCGGAACTTCACACATAGGCGCGCCAACTTGCGGCGGCAGACTGCGGATGGAGGTGTCCCTCTAGATGAAGATTTTGCCCACAGTGATGACAGCGTATTTGTCCATGATGGGTAGGTTGCGCCATATCGCTTCAAGGATGATCAACAATGGTCGCTTCCTTTTGAGTGTGTAATGATGGTGAGTCCATTGGTGCCGAAATGGCTAGTGCCATTAATTCCCAGGTACCGCAGCACATCTCCGGTGTTACCACAATGCCACATACGGTCGTGTTGAAGATGCCACATGATAACCACGATACCACATACACGGAAAACAGCCAGGTAATTCCAATCGTGAATGTTGAAGTTAATGATTATATATCTGTGTTTTAGGGACACTCCTTTAAAGTCGAAGAATCGTCGTGATCCTCCAAGAACTTCTTCACCAGCTGCACTCGGTACGGAGACGTTACAAAAGACCCCTTCAACGTCATCGACAGAACCCAATGATGCAGAAACTGATGACGTGTCAAACCCCTCCACACAAGCTGAAAATATCAATCAAGATCCTTTAAATAAGTCGACAAAATCCGACAGTTTTGTCAAAGGACACCATAAAACTCTTTCTCTTCCTCCTGCCACTATCGATCCCCCTCCTTCTGCAAATCAAGAATACGCCCTAGATGATGACGTCACTCAGAACAGAAGCCAGTCGTGCTCTGACACGCCTACTTCTGTGAAGCAGATCGTAACAGCGATTGAGAGTCTTCACTCACCTGAACCTGAGATAAGCGAAGGAATTAAAAGAAGCGCGTCTCTGCCAACATGGAGGAAGAAAGCGGGCCCTGGCAACTTTGCCCTTGCCACTGAAGGCGTATCTGAACGTGAACTTGATTTGGCGCGGCCTGACATGAAGTTTTTTATCGGAGATTCTGATAATGCTGATGGTCAAACTCAAAACGTGTCTGATATGAATTCCAACAATAACAACAATAGAAGCAGTCTTAGCTCAGTACCGGAAGTTGCATATGACGTCACTTTTGCTCCCCAGTCGTTGCTAAGCGACGGGTCTAGCGACAAAAGACACCGAATGTCGCCCGAAATTCTGCAAATGATCAGAGAGGTACGGCATCATAGTTTTGATTGTTTTTCTGACAACCCCATAATTTTGAATGCCATCATTCATCAACTATGTCAAGTAGAAAATTAAAAACCCGAAGTCTCAAAAAATTAAGATTCAAACCTCTACACTGTTTCACCCGTTTCAAAACCAAATCTTTCATTACACTCACTGTATTACGCCGAAGCGTGTAACGAGTGTGCGGGGCCCATCATTTCTACATCATTGCGCCTGCGGGCAACACAGCTCCTTTCAAAGAAATGCCGCAGTGGTGGCGAGCCGTTGGTAACACTGTGTTCGATTTGACCAGCCCGAGATCAGAACCCCAGACCTCCCACTTCAGAGACAAACGCGTTATTACTCGACCCACGGATTCACCCGTTTCAAGATCTAATTCCACTCATTAAGTACCCCCGATGGTAAATCATCGACTTCCCGAACGACATGTTCAAATCCGAGACAATGGGGGCGACCTTTCGGTCAAGCCCCTCGGGAGATCTGTCCTGCCATTTCGACCCATCCCCATTGGGGAGGGGACTGCACTACCACGTTGAGGTGGCAGGACGTTGGTGCAGGATGTCCTGTGGACACCCTCTACAGGACCTCAATCATCTCCTCTTCGACTGTCCTGCTTTTGAACCCCTTCGCAAATCTATCTTTGGCTCCTCTCTCTCTATTTTCGATCTATGGTCCAGACCTTATGGTGTGGCCCGACTGTTGGGTCTCCGCGGAGTTCCTCCGCGCCCCCATCCCTCGGAAGGGGTCGGGTAGTACCACCACCACCACCACATGTTCAAATCCGTTAAGTTTGGACTAACCTCAAATCCGCCTCCGTTTCGCACTCTGAGGATCCGAAAAACGGGTGAAATAGCTTGGGTTTTAGATTTTTACTTAGCGACGTGTACTGTGTTGCAAAGTAAGAAAGATGGGTTTTCCGCAAAATGCTGTAGTGTATATTAAACATTTCAAAGAACCTTTCAACTTAGTAATTCTGGGTTTATTGTTTTGCTCGGACTTTTGATTTTGTAAGTATTTTCCGGTCATTTGAAAAAAACTTCAGATCATTTTCGCGATTGCAAGTGCGATTATCACGCAGCAATATGCAGAATTTTTTCAGTTTGCTTTTGTCATTGAGACCGAAAGGGCTTAATTTTTTTGGTCATTCACTAAAAGTTTAGGTTAATCGCCGAAAAAATAAACCGGTTAGCTATCAACCATTTAACTCTAGTACAGTAGATTCTAACCGAACAGTTATCGAGTGGATAGGAGAGCGTGTGTTACCGAAACGACAAACTCTTGCACAGTTCTCTGTGGGGTCAAACTAAAAGTTGGTATTCACGTCTTTCATGTTTTGACGTTCAGCAATAAAGCTCTATCTACACTGTGCGCAAAATCGTGAGCGTACCAACGTATCCTTAGTTTATTTTGAACAACTGCCAGCTTGCACGCTTGTAAGGCGGTACTGCAGGCCTATCGCGTTTCTGTTGAAATTAGACGAAAAAGAAAACAATTTTACTCCTAGTGTATACCGGGCATAAAAAGATTGTGAATTCTCCACTTGTAGAGCTTGACTTGGACCGTAAAGGTCCTTCTCTGGCTCCTGGCCAAGGCAATTTGATAAACAAAAATGTGCAGTAATTCAAATTTGAGTTAAAAATGTGTGGTAATGACAAACTTAAGATTAAATAACTGTTTTTTTTAGATTGGCTTGCATATGAATGCAGAAGATGGTGCCTCTTCACGTTTGACCTCAAATGACCGCTCATCGATTTCTAATAAAAAGCGAGGTGTGGTTCGGCAAATGGTTCGTGAGATCGAGAAAGGCGTTCGAAAATTGACTGGAAAAGGTGCAAAGACTGAGAAAAAGACAAAGGCTGCTAACCCCGAACCCTTTTCAAAGATCGAGAACCGAGGTTTGTTTTCGCCAGAAAAAGGCGAACAGTGTCCGGCTTCGAGTCTCCCCGATCGCAGATCATCAGCTTCCGAAACATGTTCAAAACCATGCTCGCCTGGTATAGACTTGGTAACTCCTCCATTGTACCGTACTCCCGATACGAAGCGAGCTGCCTCTCCTGGTAAGTCGAGGTTTAAACTATCCGTTACCGTTCCGCGGGTGAGGCGAACACAGTCTGAAAGAGCTGGATTGAAACCTCAGACGTTTAAAAAACCGGGTTACTTCCGGTCATTTCGAACAACCGAGAGTAACCTTTCACCAAAGCTAAGTCTTCCCACCGATTGCACTTTTACCACAGTCATGGATTTAAAAGAATCTGACGACAGCAGCGCGATTTGTGAATTTTTCGAGCGTAGATCTTCGAGCGATGACGTGTCATTTATGATGTCATCACTGCCAGTTTTTCGAGCAGCTTCGTCTCCTCAACTTCTTGTTACGTCACAATCTGCCCGTGCTGCTTCATCACAGCCAAACATTGTGACTTCACAACCAACCGATCAAGTTCGAACGTGACGCCATCCGACGTCAGTATGACGTCACGTGTTTTGTAATTTTTCGTTTTTAAATAATGCAATATTTCTGCCTTATTATTCAGTCCGCTGTTATCTTTGCACGCACCGTTTTTTGCGTAATATTATATTGCATTGTAATGCGAATAAATGTGTTTATTGTGATCAACATGAAGTGCTCGATTCAAGATGATATCACCAACATTCTTTCCGCTACGTTACACGTCACAAAAAGGGCTCTGATCTTTGTTGAATGAACAACTTTTAACTGAGCAAGAGTGCTTTTACGTCACAGCCAGTCTCGACCCGAAATTTGCTGGTTCATATATGTATACGAGTATATCATAAGTGGGCAAGTTAATGCAAAACGTTAGCTTCGTTAACCTCTAGTCCGTTAACAAACTTCACACCTCAGTTAACGTTAATCCGTTATTTTCAGCTTTAACGGAAGTTAATAAAGTCCGTTAATTCGTTAACATTTTGCTTGCAATTTACATTTCTTTTTATTCGCTCGCTTCTAGAACACGTATTGACGCTGTTGAGCTGATTGTAAGGGAAATTTTAGTGCTATGGTGTTTTTGTTAGTGTTTTGGATGTTACATTTTAATCTACTACAATTTCAAGATAAAAATAAGTTCAAATCCACTAACGAAGCTACGATCGGAAAATTTTTGGAAATTGCGAACAGCGATAATTAATAGACCTCTGAGGCTGCAGCTTATTATTTGCCACAAAAAGGACTCCTTTCTTCGCTTTCTTCTATAAAACTCGTGCTAATACACAACAAGTGTTACCAGTCCAAACTGGTTTGGACCGGTACGATGAATGAATGGTGCGAGATATTAACGATAAAAACCTTAACGGAATTTAATTTAGTCCGTTAACATAAAAAACTTTTTAACGGATTAACGAGTTGATGAAAAAGTTAGCTTCGTTATTAACGGACTTGTGCCCACCTATGGTATATATGTATAAAAGTGTAAGTCAAACACTTAGCTTTGAGTTTCATTTTGTAAAAAGGGTTCGAGTCCTCATAATTTATCGAGCTGCTCCAGCACGATTGCATTGCGCTGAAAGGACGAATGAAGTCGGACTAGATCCCGAGCATTCGCAATCACCTACAACTCGAATAAATCAAAATCAGATCTTTTATTATACTCGCTGTAATACGCCGAAGCGTGTAACGAGTTGGCGGGGCCCATCTCCGCGTCATTGCGCCCGGGCAACACAGCTCCTTTCGAAGAAATGTCGCAGCAGTGGCGAGCCGTTGGCAACACTGTCCGATTTGACCGGCCCGAGATTTGAACCTCAGACCTCCCGCTTCAGAGACGAACGCGTTACCGCTCGACCAACTGGCCGGTACAACTCGAATAGCAGAACTTAATGAAGCAGTTCTTTATGAAACGTTGCTGCCAAAGACTCGTACAGAATGAGGTATTATGGGGACACAACAATAACAACAGGTACGTAGTCACTGCGTTCACGATGACGTCATCAAATTTGTCTTAATATCCTCTGAGTGGTTATTGTCAACTTTCGCTGCGGTTTCATCAACATTTTCTAACAACCTTTGTGATCTTGTTCCTTCGCTAACTTCAGCTCTAGCAGTAACGCCAGTTACCGTTCTTTGTTTGCGAGCTTGTTGACTTCTGATGTACGCGATACAGTACCGATTGTAAGGCGGAACTGGCTTCCGCACCAAGCGACACCAACATCCGGGAGTGCTCCGAATGATGGGCCGCTTTTCGAAGTCGACTATGGAGGCATATATCATGCAGAAATGTAGGAACGATATGAAGCAAAATATCAAGCCGGTGACATCAAATAAGCACGCAAATATCTTCAGTTGAATTAGACTCGATCCCTGACAGCGAGAGGTTGCAATTAATATTGCTTCTATAATCAGTATCACGAAGAACCCAACTTGTAGCATCACTAGAAACATTATTGCTGTTGTTGCAGTGCATATTTCTCCTTCCACCGGACAACGTCAGACGCTCACTATTATACAACCCGCACACTCTTCATTGCGATAACTACTTCATGTTTGGAGGAATCCACACCTTATTAGGAGTTTCCAATGTTTCTGTGGATTTCTTAAATTATTGTCTTCTGAGTTCCCTGCTTGTTCGAAGCCACCAAACAGAGATAATCATCGCGAAGCGTTTTATCCAAGGCCGCAACTGCATAACCAGGGTGCGAGTTGAATCCAGATTTTGCGGTCATGGTGGTCGTAAAAACGACGCCTTTAACACGTAGCCACGCTGCGGATAAAAGACAAAAGTTAGCTGTAGATTCAGTTGTAGTATCTATTATACTGGTGCAAAGACAACTTTCCGCTGTTAAGTTGATTCTCTTATTATTTTGGTGTTGAATTACAGTAATTGCCTTCGGCCGACCAATGCTCGAGTCGATAAAGCGTCGGCTACTGAAACGGTTGACTTTGGATCGAATCCCACTCAGATTAAACCGAAAACTTTAATAATTGGTATTCAAAGCTTCGGTGCTTGAAGTTCAAGATTAAAAACGAGAGTGTGAAGCCTTCACCGTTTGTGGTAGACAGGTGGACAGGTGACAGCTTGGCTCGAAGACGGAAAAAGTCCATTTGCTCACCCAAATGCAAGGCAACTTGGTGAATGAACATGATTGTAATGGCAATTCTCTCAATTACACCTTTCGCCAAAACTGAAAAGAAATTGCTCTCTAGTTTATTTTACTGAAAAAGCCTAGTAGATATTATTAGATAGATAGAGATCATAGTTTGGTTCTTGGTCTGTTTCACTTTTAAATGGGTTTCGATAGCTTTCAACTTAACATAATCATCAGTTAAGTCGAAGTGCGATGCTTCCACCAACTCCACGATATGCAGATGGAAGGTAGAATTTAGATTAAAAAACGGTAAGTGTCTTTTAGCTGCTCCTGGCAAACAAAAACTAGTTTATAAATAAATAAATACGCAATTTCAATTTCAAAATGTCCAACTTCACTAACAGTGGGAGGTGATTTGCTTCATTTTCTTGCGGAGAAGATAGTAGGCGCAACAAGGGATGTAAATCATCAACAACAGAAAACCAAGAATGAGCAAAACCAGACGCATAACGTTCCAGTTTTCTACCGATTCACACTCAAAAGACTCTGCCAAGAGCGCGGGCGGTGTGCTGCAATGCATTATGCAATTCATCAATCGCAGTTTCACTTTTTATACATGGAATTGATAGCACAGGTCTTGGCATGTTAACTACAGCATCGCCAAAGCACGAATGTTTTTTTTGGTTCTGTTTGAAATTCTTATCAGGCTTAGGACAACTCGAAGGGTATACAGCTGTTTGACCCTAGGAAAGGGTTCAGTCGCATTTCTCTACACAACAGCAAAACTTTAGCAGCACTGGTATAAATTGCCTAAATCAAAAGTTACAAGTCGCGACACTCACGATTATGATTATTTGACAACTGACGTGCTTTTATCAGTAGAATTAAATAACTAAAAAGGTACTGCTGGAGATCGGCTTTGTTAAAGAAATTAGAACTACTCGAGATAATAAAGAGGTGCCCAAAACTTTGTTCCGCTATTACCATTATCTGCAAAAATAGATTTAGTCAGTATAACGTTATTCGCACCATTGGAAAACCTGCGTTCCAAATTTCGTGACGTCATAAAAGGATGAAGATGACAACGCAAATTTTTTTTGCAGAATAAGCAACGCGATTTTTCATGTTCGATTTTGTGACATCAGAAAAGGATTATTTTCTAAAATTTCTTACAAAATAAGCTATGCGTAATTTTGTAAGGTCATGATTTTCTGATGTTACCAAAGTTTGAAACGCTAGTTGCCAATGGTATGGAGTCAAACGGATTAAACCTATTTTTGTGGTTAAGGGGAATGGTGGAGCAAGGTTTGGGTCAGCTCTTTATTATATCTAGTAGTTTTCATTTCTTTAACAAAACCTAACTTGAGCAGTATTTCTTTAAGAACACTTGACGCAGTTTTGAAGAACCTTTGAACGAGCTTAAACGAACAGTGATGCAATTGCAAGCAAAAAAATAAAAAGGTTTGTGATTTTATGCCTTCAGCCAGGGGGCCCTCAGAGCGCGGGTGGTAAAGATAAATCCGGCTCTTTTTCGTCAACTTTCAAACAAAAAATTACATAAAAATTTAATGAATTTTTTTAACGACGAGATAAAAAGAATAATGTAAGCAATGGTCAACCTTGGTATTTTGTCAAAAATAAAACTCAATTTTTTCCAAAATTCAAAAATTTGCCTAATAACTTTTTTTGCCCGATATTTGAAAATTTGCTCATAATTATCTTGACATTTTTTCAAAAAAGAACAAAAAAATCGACTTTACTCGAAATAATTTAGAGTTTTTGCCAAAATTAAAAAATTTACTTATGGTTTACCTTAACGTTTTTGTTTCAATTGCCAACAAATCGACTGCATTCGATTTTGAAAAGTTTCCCAAAATTTGAAAACTTGCTCATCCTTAACCTTGGACATTTTATCAAAGCTTAATAAAAAACCAATTTAACAAAAGCCTTTTTATTTTTTTTTGCAAAAATTTGAAAATTTGCCTATGGTTAAAAAATCAAATTTACTCAAATTTAAAATTTTTGCCAAACTTTAAAAATTTACTTATGGTTTACCTTGACGTTTTTTCGCAAATTGACAACAAATCGACCGCATTCAAATTTGAAAATTATGCCAAATATTGAAAATTTGCTTATGGTTAACTTTGACATTTTTTCAAAAAAAAAAAAAAAAAATCAATTTTACTCAAACTTTAAGACCCAGGGCTACCTTTTTCAAAAAATTGTCAACAAATCGACTCTAACCGATTTTTAAAGTATCTTTTTAAAGTAAAAATTTGCCATTATTAACATTGACAATTTTTAAAAAATCGATAAAAAATTGATTTTACTAAAATTTTAATTTTTTATCCAAAATGATTAAAACTTGACATCTTTTCAAAAAATACCAAAAAAATGACTTTACCCAAATTTTGAAATTCTTCCGAGTCAAGCTACTTCTGGCCATTTGTCTACACTCTATAGTCTATATCTGTCTTCTATACACACGATAGAAGCTTGTTACTGTCCCTTATAATGCTTGCACATCAAGCAGGGGAGTTGTGAGTACCAGTTGTAATAGTGTTAGGGTTGACCCGACCGGGAATCGAACCCGAGTCTTAAATTTCAGTATCTAGTTAGTGGGTTAGACTTACATAGTCTTTTCTAATACAAAATAAAAGCATAGTACTTATTTGTACTTACATTTTATTCACCAGTTTGCTTTGGCTAGTAGACAGCGAAGGGACCTTTTGGTCTTCGAGTCAAGCTGCCATCTGCGCACCTGTCTACACACACGGCGGAGGCTTCACGCTGTCCCTTTAATTGCTGAAGGTCAAGCAGGGAAACTGTGAATACCAATTTTTATAGTCTTTGGTATGACCCGACCGGGAATCGAACCCTACCGCTTCAGTAGCAGGCGCTCTATCCACTCGACTACTGATCGGTTTAGGATCCATAGAGCAACGGAAGGTCACAAAATTTCACAAAGCTCTATCGGGTTATTGATTTGATTGACAGATCTATTTCATCCTCCACTCATGAGGAAGCGATGGTGGCGCTGTCATTTGGGACGAATTGTCCCTACTCGCTTAGTATCGTAAAGCGCTTTATCCAAAGATGCGATAAGGTGATCAAGTTGCAGGTTGAACCAAGATCACGATCAGGGTTGTCGTAAAAAAGCCTCTACTATCTCTATCACGCTAACGATTTGCAAGCATATCCTCTTACCATTCAATTTGAGGTTGCAAACGAAGCAAGTGTAAATATACCATGGAATACATTGCTATTGCTATTGTTATGCCGAAGAGAGTACCATATAGATTCAACATCTACAAACAAGATTTTATTTAATTGCTTGTATTACAGTATTATAGTCAAAGTTCACAAAACTCAAAAACTCTGTTTCAAAGGGGCTTTATATCTTTTGGTTGAGTTGTCGTTATTTATCCTCCTGTCACGGAAAATTGTCAAAAGCTCAACAATGGATGATCCGCACACTTTTTATTGCTGTGATAACTGCTTCGTGCTACAAACAGGAATCTACATCTGCTTAGGAACTTCCAAAGTTCCTGTGGATTTTTTGAAACCTTGTCCACTGAAATTGCTGCTTGTTCGAAGCAATCAAGCAGATATAATCATTGTAAGCGTCTTATCCAAAGACGCAACAACGTGACCAGGGTGCGAGTCGAACCGAGATCATGCAATCAGGGTCGTCAAAAACAACGCCTTTGCCATTTGAACCACACTACCGTTAGTAAAGCAATAACTTCAGCTCGGCTCACCTTGAGCAAATGAAATAAACTCGCTGCTATTCTTCATCAGCAACTTTCATAATAATACAGTATTTTTGCTGTTATAATCAGTAGCGTATTTTAGGGGGCATTGTGCACTCCCCCTTTTTGGGCCATGGCACAGTAATTCAAAAAAGCGCAAATAACGATAAGCGAAATTGGAATAAAATGGAGCATAAACTTAAAGGTTTTCGTCACCTGGAATTGTAACGATTGCATTTCAAACAGCTAGTGGTTGGGAGTGGGAGATTTTGTTTTTTTTTTTAGCTTAGCACAACCTTTGCTGCCTTAAAAATTGTCCAATATTTAAGATCACTTATTTAATACAACAGAAAAATGTCTAATTCATATTATCCTATAACGTTTTGGTGAAGAGAGAGTGCCATGCCTCTTTCGTTTGGGCAATGTCACTAAACTCAATAAAAATCTGCAACCGTGAAACGTTTTCAGGGACATTTTGCTAAACCGTGATTGGGTCGTGACACTCAAAATATAGCTTGTAATGCACTAGCATTTTAAACAGCAATTAGGGAGCCTAGAGGGAACTGGTATTTCAGATATTTTCCATTCACTATCATAAAGTAACACGTTTGCTACCTTGCTTGTTGCAAATAAATTGTCGCTAATGAGCAAACCCTTATTCTGTTTCTTGGTCATGAGCACAGGATCAGAGGAAGGGATGGATATTCAAAAAGCATATGTCTCCTAATTGTTTTGTACTTAGTTTGTATGTTTTGCAATGCTAAAAGCATTTTTTTTTTACAAAATTAAGGAAAAGTGAAAAAAGGATCAATCAATCAATCAGAAATTGGAACAAAACTAGTCGCAAAATTGAGCTTTTTTTTTATATTTATTTTATAAGGTTTCTGACATTGAGAGCTCCGACCGACCGACTATACAACAGCGTCAGACGCTAATTGTTGGATGGTCTGCACACTTTTCACTGCGATAAATATTAATGTACAAAAGTTTCCGATCAATGTTCCCATAAATTTTTTCAAAATTTATGAATTTTCGGTTTGTTCGGAGCCACTAAGCAGAGATAGTCGTCGTTTTGTGTCTCATCCAAACACGCGACAACACGAACAGGGTGCGGGTTGAACCCAAATCCTTCGATCAGGTTCGTCGTAAAAACGACGACTTTACTCTTTTGGCAACGCAGCCGACTGTAAATGTGAGAAGATATAATTTTCTTAACTAATTCAAGTGGCAGAAACAACGCGTATTTGATTGTTCCAGCTACTATATAGGTAGGCTTTATTGACATTTTGAATATTATGCTTCGTCATTGAAAAATTTTCTGAAGATCTCTGACGTATTATACTTTTCACAAACAGTAAATTCATTGGACAAGAATGCGGAGAAACCTGCAGGAACATTTTATCACTGCAAATTTCTAAACAGGTGCTGATTTATCCAAACACAAACTAGTTACCGCAATGAAAAGTGTGCGCGGATCATCCAGCAGCTATCGTCTTGTTCGTTGACAGGAGAATTGCACACTGCAACAGCATCAATACTAGACGTAAAATGGCTCCAGGATATAACAATTATCTTTTGTTATTGTAGAGTGTAATGTTGATCATCAAACTCACGGGCTTGTTACTGGCATACCGAATGTCTTAAAGGCGGTGAATCATCCAGCCAATTACGGTGATTTACAATAGTTAAAGTTGAACCATAGTTTTTGATATTTTTTGTTTTAATTTTAGGGCTGCGGTTGCAAAGATATTTAACAAACACAAAAAGATATCCCCCCCAAAAAGTTTTAGAAAACTCTAGGTTTTGTTCTTCCCACCAAAACCATAGTTCTCTAAACTATTAGGCCTACTGTGGTTTTGGCGGGAAGAAAAAAATTCAGAGTTTCCAAAAACTTTTTTCGGGGGATACCTTTTTGCATTTGTTGAATATCTTGACAACCGCAGCCTCAAAATTAAAACAAAAAATATCAAAAATTTTAGCTCAATTTCGGCTGTTATAAACCACCGTAATTGGCTGGATGATTCACCGCCTTTAATCGGAGTGTAACTGTTCAATTCTCCTGCAACTATTTAAGCGAGCAGCCATACAATGAAGCGATCTCAGCTTGCATTGATTGCCATTAGCGTAGCCAAGTAGGTAAAGGTGTCGTTTTTATGACGGCCCTGATCGAATGATCTGAGATCAACGCGCACCCTGGTCACGTTGTTGGGTCGTTGGATAAAACGCTTTATGATGATTACCGCTGCTTGGTGGCTTCGAACAAGTAGCAAATTCAGTGGACAAGAATTCCTAGAAACCCATAGGAACATTGGATTATTGGAAAATCCCAAGCAGGTGCGAATTCCTCCAATCACAAAGTAATCATTGCATTGAAAAGTGTGCGGATCGTCCAATAGATAGCGTCTGACGCGGTCCAGTGTCAGGAGGATAAACAAGCTCTACAACAGCAATCGTATATTATTCAATAAGAGATGTAAAGTCACAAGCTAGATTAATCCCATCGGTTATCGGAAAAAAGATAAAACTGGTATTCACGCTGTCCGTTATTATCGATTAGTGGTCAAGTGGATAGAGCGTCTGTTACTGAAACGGTAGACTTGGGTTCAATTCCCGGTCGGGTTAAACCAACGATGACAAAAATTGGTATTCACAGCTAGCTTACCTGCTTGACGTTCATCAATAAAACGGTACAGTGTCAATCCTCTATTTTATGTGTGATAACACTGCTGCGAACTCAATCGATTGTTAATCGAGTTCGAGTTCAGCCTATTTTTAGCAAGTCCGAGTTCAAGTTCGAGTTCTCTGATTCAATTCTGTTGAGTGCGAGTTCGGCAAAAAATATCAAGTTTTTCGAGTTCAGGCTAACAAAAATACTAACTCATCAATCAATTTACACGGCTTAATCAACAAAAAGTAATTCTTTCCGACAATTTTATAATCTTTTAACTTTTTTTAAATTGAAATCAGAAAAATTATGTTTTGGAGTTTAAGTTCGAGTTCGGAAAAAGACCAAATTTTTTTGAGTTCGCAGCTCTGTGTGGTAAATACTGTAAGTGGATATTGGACAGTTGGCTGCTTGACTCAAAGACCGGTTCCTTTGCAGTCTCCTGGCCTTGGCGAATAAACTGTGATTACAATTAAGAAGGGATGTTTGTAAAAGCCAAATTTTATGGTCGCTGCTTTTAACCCAACCTAGACTCGAACTAGAATCTGCCATTTCAGAAACTTCAGCTACTCCCTACCTCTGTTATTGGTCCTGGTTGTCTTTTTTCTAAAACGAACCAAAAAACGTGACAAAAAGGGAATAAGCAGAAAAGGAAAGTCGGTAGCCTTCATTTACCATACGTTTTTCTCTGAAATGACATTTATACCGAATTCCAGTCAGGAAAGAAATTCCACCACATAAGAAACAGTAAAAAGAGAGCATATCAATTCGCAAGCCCATCCAAGCGTAAGGAGTAAAAGCCGCAACAGTCAGGGTTATCAGCCCCAACCCAGCACTGAAAAAATAGAGAGTGACAATTTCATCGTAAAATTGTAAATCAAAGAGACTAAAACAGAAATAGAGAATATTCATCCGCTGGTTTTTTATTTAAGGATTAAGATTAAGGTTTGGTTGCGGTTTTGGATTTAGGTCAGATATGGGGTTACTAATACTTTAAGAGTAAGGATGTGTAACGAATTACCAAGGCTCACCTCTTCGTCATTGCGACCTATCAACACAGATTTTAAAACCAACCAAATAAAATTTCAAAACCAACCACATAATTGCATTAGCATTTCAATTTTTATCACCTAAACTACTGAAAAAATTGAAAAATTTGTTTGGCTAGATTGTGGCCTTTATGCCGAAAACGTAACATTTTTTGTGGCCTTTTTTAATATGGTTAAACCACACAAAGAGCAATAAATTGTTCGTTGATGTTTGAGTAGGGTTGTCAGCAAAATCAAACCATGCTGATAGCGAAATTATTGCCAACGGGACAGCATCAGCACCATAAGTTACCTCTCTATTAAGTCACCACTAAGTAGCGCAGTTATGACCGGTAAAAGTCCAACAAATATTGGCCAAGTCAAGGCAAGCGCTTGACAGCTGTAGGTTCCGTATAGTACTGTGTGAATATAGACGTACCAGACCATGCATATGGCGGTGCAGATAAAACGTAGATTGCCTAAAAAATTAGAAACATCAAAACTTGTTTTACAACCCAAGCTTTTCTTTTTCTGATCTCAACTCCAGTTTCCCACACAGATATCTATTTCCAAAATGATTTAAGATTGAATGTTGCCAACAGCACGGTCTATTTATTAGTGATCAGTAGATAACCGATCAGTGATCGAGCGGATAGTGCGTCTGCTACTGAAACAGTAGACTCGGATTCGATTCCCGGTCGGGTCAAACGTAAGACTACAATAGTTGGTATTCACAGCTTCCCTGCTTGACGTTCAGCAATTAAAAAACAGTTTGAACAGTAAAACCTTCACCGTGTGCGGTAGACAGGTGGCATTTTGAATCAAACTCCGAAAGATCTCTTCGCTGTCGCCTGACCAAGGCAACTTGGTAAGTAAAAGGTAATAACAATTATCTGATGACTCAGCCATAAGTCACCGTTCGACTTCCGTTCGAGCATTAAGGCCTGGTCTACACTGCACGTAAAGTCGTGAGGTACAATTCTAATCTTTGTTTTTTTAAACTAACCGCTGGCAGCTTGTATGCTGTTAAGGCGGTACGCGTACGCTGAGCGTAAAAACTTTGTTTAAAATAAAGGTGCGTTTACATAAGACCCAAGGCAACGTTTACATAAGTGCGTTTACATAAGAAGCTAAGTTTGGCAACCTTCGTTAGTGGTCGCTTACGTCACTTATTCAAAATTGGCTAACCATTCATTACCAATTTTGTCTAAGTGAAGTTTAGCAACGATACCGCTCGCGAAGATTGCTATCGGTTGCAATCTTTTGCAAGTTGTCAATGACACCAGATTTTGGTTGCTGCGCTTTGCGTCAAGTCCTGTGTAAACGCACTCTAAGCTAAAATACACTTGTACGCTCACGATTTATTAAAATACACTTGTACGAAGTGAATCGGAAATTTAAAAAGCTTTATTTTGACCTGGTTTACACTGAGCGTAAAATCGTGAGCGTACAAGTGTATTTTTAAATTTCCGATTCACTTCCTGACAAACCCATATAGCAATTTCTGCTGGAATCGAACCCGGCATTGCATTTATTTTAATTTGTATTTCAATAACTTTACAGTTTCTCCCAGATTAATTAGATGATGAAAAAATATTTTGACGAAGGATCAAAAAACCTGAACGATTCCCAACATACAGTATAATACTTAGATCACTGGGCGCAGCAAAAAAGCTGCATGGATTTTTGATAAAATTGATTTTGCCAATCATACTTGCGGATGACGTAGAGATAAAAAGTCGGATAAAAAGTTACGTTTGCTCTGGTTATCATCGAGGCCACCCCAAGCTGCGGTCAGCTCCAGGCTCCAGGCCTTGAACAAGACTTGTTCAACCTCTATTTGTAAATTGCACGAGCAAAACAGGACTTGCTTGCTCTCAGTTATGCTTCACTGCTTTTGCCCCCCATGTTAAGTAATCTGTGTTTTTAGTTTAAATTTTTGACTACAGAAAGTAACTGTAGTTTGTAACTGTAACTAGAAACCCTTTAAAATTAGAATTGTAACTGCGTTGCTTTTTTTTGCCAAATAGCGGTAACTGTAATTCATTTCTTTCAAAAGGTAACGTGCCCATAGCTGGATCTATCCCTATTTCGTAAACTGGAAGAAAAAAGGACCTACTTGCTGGCGTAAATTTGAAAGTTCGGGCTCTTCTCTGCTTACGAGTGGTATTGGTTTGTGTCCTGGATGAATCGTGGGCCTCAACAAGCGATCCAATAAAAAACATTTCAACTGATATCAATATAAATGTTGTAACAATACTGGGTACCCAAATACCAAAGATGTTCAGCATCGTGTTGTTGGCTGAGGTCATTTCGATCGATGACGTCATTGTTTCCGACGTTGTTAGGTTTTCTGGTACAGTTGGTTCAGTACTTGTACTTGGAGCAAAGTTTGAAGTAAATGCGACCTCTTTGGCAAAAGCTGTTGACGGCGTTGGTGACGTCATTGTTATCACTGTAGTGACGTCATCATCATTGTTAATGACTTCGGAAAAAAATGTTTCCATCATACATATTAGGATAAAAGAAATGAAGTGAAAATGGAAATGTACCATTTTCAATAATGTAAAGTTTACAATAAATTTGGAAATCCCGGTCAATTCCTATTAATTAAAACGCAATTTTTTTCAGCAATTCTGTTACTTAAAAAGCATTGATTTCGGTAATAAATAAACAATGTTGTTTGAAATTGATTTAGTAGTTGCCGTGTCAGTTTTTGATCTTAGGGGCTTGCAATTGATTTCAAGTTTTAAGTCCGGTTGTACAACTCGGCCAATGGACAACGCCTTCTACAAAGTCTCTATCTTTGATAATGAGTATTTATCCCGAGCTTTCTCCGATCCACTCTTGCTTTATTCCCGGCTTTCATTTGTCAGGTTTAAAAAACTAAAGTTACCTAAACTTAAAAAAGTGAATGGTTTTTATTAACAAAGATTTTAGGGGTTGTTAAAAGAAAGGCTTTGCTTTACGGGAAATTTTAATCTTGGAAATCTAAACCAAACTCAAATTTTTCTCCAAGTCTAAAACTAAACCCAAACGTAACCCTATAACCCAAGTCTTAAATAAAATATTCATCATGACCCTTAAAAACCAAATAAAAAATGTGTGAACTAATGTTTCTCATTTTTGGTTAACTCTCGTACTCAAACTTTTCTGACGAAATATTTGGGCTTCAAATTAGTTTTCACTTTCCTCAAAAAAGTATCCGAGTCAAACATTATCTCAACCAATTTCTCTCTTTTCTTTTGTTTAAAATAAATTAAAACAACCGAATTTAGATCATCTCGACTACGTTTGCACAAAACAAACTGTTCTGTTTGCATGTCCTTTGCCAGGCCACCTGGACGATAATGTTGCGTTCGTTCATTAGCGCGAACCAAGTATTTTGCGTCTGTTTGACTACACCAACGCAGAGCTGCTTTTTTGGCTCTGGTTGGTCTTTGACGATTATACTGATTAGACTCCGGAAAAAAATAAGCGTTTTACCTTTCCGACGGATGCAACGACACATTACTATTTTGGAGTTTGAACCAGGAACCGCAATCGCATCAACTGGTCTTATGATGACGGCACAGATGACCAGTCGGGCCGGACTTTTCGGGTCGCGTTTGGATCTAAAGTTGACAAAAATTTGGGGCTTAATTCGGGCCTGAGACGTGCTTTTTGTCTTAGGTGCTCAAAATTATAATCAAAATCACTTGGCAACATTGCTAAATTCTTCAGAAGTAAATTGACTTTCGTTTATTTCGGGCATGATTTGGGCTTCAAATTAGTTTTCGGGTTCGGGCCTGAACTAGTTGGCCCGTTTACAACTCTGCATCTGACTAATTCTACGAAATGTCTCTGCTGTCCTGGCGTGCTGATTAGAAGTGGGTGCCCTTAAACGTGTCGTAGTTAGATGATAAATTTTGAATTCTCACAACGCTAAGTTAAAATTGCAAAACTTTCTCATCAATTTGGCACAGTTTTATTTTGTAATTTCCGTAAATTTGGAATTCTCTCAGCAACAAATTTTAGTCATTTATACGAGAATGTGCTACTGAAAGAGAACAGTGTATAGTAAAGCGTATGCTTTCGGTAATAGTGAGAAATTATTAATTAAGTTAAAGTATATTCTAATTTGAATTTCTTGCTTGATATAACTGATTAATTTCCGTTTCCTATTTGAATAGGACGTAATTTTTAAATTTTACTTTAAGTTGTGGGCGATTAACTGAAATGAAATGACGGAACACGCACCCAACCATGCCACACGTTTGAAAGTGTTTCATAGAAGGGTCAGAATTAGGATACTAGTTAAACTCGATTTCGATTTAGAACTTAATTTACGTGGGTATAAGAGGATAGATTTAGCATTAATGTCATGCCGTAAAATTTGCGTTTGTTGGCGCGTACGCAAAGCCTATGCTTATTTTTTACTTTTGATGTTTTTCAACTGGCTGTCTTAGTCTTGCTGCTTTTCCACATGAATTCCAACAGCGCTAACGGTTCAATTTGCTACTGCAGAATGAGCAACACTGTGTTTTGACACCTTTTTCCTCAAACCTAAATGGTTCGCAACCTAAACCGTTGTAAATCAAGTAACAAAAATTATCAAGCTTTTTTGAAATTTTCACCGATCGATTGAGCGAGGTCAAATCGGTACAAAGCAGCTCAACATTTAAAGGGGTAATCTGGTATGAAGCTATTCTGATTAAATTTTCCGAAAAACATTTGGAAGAAATACCTTATTCAAACATATGATTTCCACGACTTGGCGTTTTGGAGATTCTGCATTTCATTATTGATACTTTCTTTATCAAAAATTTCAATATCAATTGTAGTCTTAAATTAAGACCTTCAACGAAACTTTGCCAGTGTTGCTAATTCAAGTAACTTGTTATTGTTGCTGTGCATATTTATTCTTCCGTCTCCAGACAGCACCAAACGCTATCTAAAGAATGAACCGTACACTTTTCAATTCAATGCAATGACTACTTTGTGGTTGGAGGAACCTGCACCTGCTAAGGAGTTTTCAGTAATCCAATGTTTCTGTTGATTTCTTTGAATTCTTGTCCATTGAATTTGCTGCTTGTTCGAAGCCACCAAGCAGGGATAATCATAATCATTGTAAAGCGTTTAATCAAAAGACAGAACAACATTACCAGATTAGGGTTGAACCCAGATCATGCGATAAAACTCGTCGTCAAAACTGCCCTTTTGCCAACTCGGCCATAGCCGCCATACTGCGGCTAATTT
Source organism: Trididemnum nubilum (assembly GCA_963965965.1). Classification (NCBI taxonomy): domain Eukaryota; kingdom Metazoa; phylum Chordata; class Ascidiacea; order Aplousobranchia; family Didemnidae; genus Trididemnum; species Trididemnum nubilum. The sequence continues at coordinate 4,639,073 of OZ014481.1, read as the reverse complement.
TCTTAGTGACTTGGTTAAATGGAGACCTCAGCCTCTTTGGTTGCGCCGCTGGACAACACAGGTGCCAAAATAAAGTAACGGTCGAAGGCTTGAAAGCAGTTTTCATAGTGTTTTGTTGATCACAACAATTAGACTCGAATGCCCCTTTAACTGCCGTGCTGCAAAGGATCGTTGCTTTGTTGCAACGCGTCGGGTTCGAGATCAGTAAATCGCTACTGTAGCTTCTAGTTTGATTATTACCGAACTGGTCAAGCTTTGTTGTGTTCTTGAGATACCCAACTAATGCTTTTTTGTTATTTTGATGTGTTCAGACAGACGTAGGATACCTACCATATACACGAATGAGTCGATGCTACAAAACAGTGATACAATATGTTCAGGAGTGGGCCAGCCGGAAAGGTGACTGCTGTTTTGTCCACATATTTCGTTAAAAAAATATACGTACCGGTAATAATTCTAATGATTGTTTGTTGCAAAATAGTGCATAACGTAAAGAGAAAATGAATGCCTTAAATCTTTGTCCGAAATCCAAATCCATCCAAACTTTGCTACCTATAGCAAGGAAATGAGAATGTTCTAGTCTACTGCTTTTACTTTGCAGTGTGTTAGAAAGAAATGTGAATGTTTAGTGCATAAATATCATATGGTGTTATCTCCTTTCTTTGATCCATATGTACCGTATTTTATTTTAATTAACTGCGATTGTTTGCTATTCCAATATTGAGAAGTTTTTGTTGTTTGCATGCACTGGTACATGAATAAACATACACTGACTGACTGTCTGATCATTATGTTCGCCAGAGCTATTTCTTGGTGATTACCAGGGCAGCAAACTCGATCAATTCAAATTCAAGTTTTATAATTTAATGTTTTCGAGTTCAAGTTCGGAAAAAATATCAAGTTTTTCGAGTTCGAGTTTGGGCTGACAATACCATCAAACCTGCTTTTTTACTGGCGGTGCTTATTGCAAATAAAACGTTAAAACTATTTCGCTTACGCAGTCTAAGCTGTTGAAAAAAATGCCATCTCAATTCACTCGACTTGATCAATAAAAAATTCTTTTTCAACAAATTTTTAATTTTTGATATTGTTTTTAATGAATTCATACTCGAGCTATTTTATTCGAGTTCAAGTTCAGAAAACTGACATTTTTGAGTTCAAGTTTGAGTTCGACTCAAAAAAATTTATTTTTTCCAGTTTAAGTTCGAAGTCTCAAAAACGATGTAGGTTTTTCAAGTTCGCAGCCCTGGTGGTTACAGAGTTCGACCAATTAGAACCTGAAAAAGGGAGATCGGTTCTCTTATTTTTATGAATTCGGTTTATCTAGTACTTAGTAAATAGAAATTTCGTCAAATCAAAATTAAATCATTTTTTTCATTATACGTCCTATATTACGCCGAAGCTTGTAACGAATTTGCGGAAGCCGATCTCCGCGTCATTGTGCCCGGGCAGCACAGCTCCTTTTGGAGAAATGTTGCAGTAGTGGTGAGCCTTTGGCAACGCTGTGTCCAATTTGACCGGCCCGAGATAGTTTTGAACCTCAGACCTCGTGCCCCAGAAACAACAGCGTTACCACTCGGCAAACTGGCCGGTTTGAAATTTTGTCAATTGTTTTAATTTAATTAAAGCACAAAAAATGTTATTCCCGGATTTCTAATTCTACTTTATCTGTTAAATCTTGAAGAATTTTTAAATTCCGTTTGGCGGTATTTTTGATTTGCTTAGTAATTTTAGCCCAGCTCAGTAGTCGGGCAAAAAATCCGAGGAGGGGTGCCCCCCTCGAACTTTTAGGGCCGAAAAGGACGACAATGCGTTTGTCCCCCCAACCTTGACTATGCAAAACAGTTTAATTTCAGTTCTATTTTCACAGGAATCAATCGGTATTAGACCATGGAGTTTGCAAGGATAATTTAACGAGGGGAAGGTGACAATCTAACTTCCAAGAACTGTATTTATTTTTTGTAGTAAGAATTTCGCAAGCGTTTTTGGAAAAAATGCTGCATTGATAACGTCGGCACTCGGCATTACCTTGCTGGAGCAGTGGCGCAACCAGTAGGGCTAAGGAGACTTCAGCCTCTTGGCCTTAGCCAAGTCTCATAGAAATTTTAAACGAAAATGCAAGCGTTCAAACGTTTTTTTGGACTCGACTAGTATGTAAAAGGGAGCGGAGGCTGAAGGGGCTGGATAATTTAATTCTTTCAATTTAGTTCTACTGTTTTTGGATAGATTATTACTGATGATGAACTTAGTGAACTAGTTCGAAACGTCCAGGACGAAAATTATTTTAAAAGCTGTTTTGTTTTAAACAAAAATTAGCAAGTTTGCCGTTAGTAATGTGCCAGTTTTTTTTCGTACACAGGCATAACTATTTAGAACGACGGGATTGCCAATTGAACACAAGGATCGTTTAAAGGAGTATTTAACTATAACGAGTTGACACCATAGTTGTTTTGTTTCTTTTACAGCGTAATGAAATGTTTGTTTGTTGTTCTTATTTCAGAACCAGAGTCTTTATTGTTTGTTTAGCGCGACTACACTGACTTCGAGTCTTTTTTGAAACATGTTTAAAACCGCTCACGCCTGGAATAGACTTGGTAGCTCCGCCACTGTACCGCACACCCAATACAAAGCGAGCTGCCTACCCCGGCAAATCGAGGTTTAAACTCTCCGTTACCGTTCCATGGGTGAGGCGAATACAGTCAGAAAAGAGCCGTGTTCTTTCCACTAGGTGGCGCATCCGAAAAAAGGTTGTATTCTTTTCTTAGAAGCAATCTCTACAAAGGTCAGATTGTAAAAGCAAAGTCTTGAACGATGCAATGATTATAGTTTATAGCCAGCAGTCCAGCACAGTTAGCCCCTGGCACGAGTGATTTCTCGATTCCTAGTCGCGTTTCTAACCCGACGTTCTTGCCAACTAAGCTATCACTTCCACTATCTTGCGTTACATAATCTATCTCTTTGAATGAATTGGATCTTTTCGTTCTTTATTGTTTGGTGTCGCCAGTTAGTATGTTTGTACTTCAAACACACTTTTTTTTATAACAATCAGAAAATTTGGGTCAAGGCTGACCGTTCTTTAATTTTCGTAAATTTTCAGCTTCAATTGTTTTTAAATTATTTATTGGAGATTGGGGAATAAAATCACACAAGTTTATTCCTGCTTGGTAAAACTTTCGTGGAGTAAAAGTTTTGTCTATTATATTATTAAAGCTTCGTAGAACAAAACAGTATACAGTTCAATAGCCGTAATATCGCTAAAATCTGGTATATCGTTACGATCCAACGGCTTTGCGTAATAGAAATTAATTCTTAAATTTTGTGCGAAAATGAGTCTATAGTGTTCTTACAAAATTGTTCTTATGATGAAAATAAGTGTATTGGTATGTAGCGAATTGCCGAGTAGAAACAAAGGCCCTACGAGTTCTCAGCTATTATTCAAGTTATACCAAAGTCAAACTTAGACTTAAGTTCGATTTAGTGAAACGGATCAAAGTCTCAATATTTCTTCAGTCGCTCCAACACAATTGCAATGTTCTTGAAAGGAGAAAATGAGTCGAACTTGAGCCCACGCACTCGTAATCTCCTACTACTACAAACAGAACCTAATAAAGCTATTCCTTATGTAGCGTTGCTGCCGAAGACTGTCAGATTGAGGTTTTATGGGGACACAACAACATTAAACAACAGTTACTGTCTGTAATCACTGCTACCACTCTGGTGACATCACACTTGTCTGTTAATCCTTTTGGTGGCTATTGTCAACTTTCGTTGCAGTTTCGTCAACATTTCCCAGCAGTCTTCTTTGTGATCTCGTTTCAGCGCTAACAGAGACGCCATTCAGCATTCTCTGGTTACGAGCTTGTCTGTTTATGTGGTCGATAATGTACTGTTTGTAAGGTGAAATTGGCTTCTGCGTCAAGCGAAACGAACATCCGGGAATGCTCCAGCTGATTGGGCGGTGTTCGAAGTTGACCAAAGAAACATAAATCATGCAGAAATGTAGAAACGATGTGAAGCAAAATATTAACCCGGTGACATCAAATACGGACGCAAATATCTTCAGTTGAATCAAACTATTTCCCTGACAGCGAGAGGTTGCAATTAATATTGCTTCTATAATCAGTATCACGAAAAATCCAACTTGCAGCATCACTAAAAATAAAAACATAAAAGTAGTCTATAATTTTAGTAGTATTTTCGACTACAGTGGTGCAAAGAAAAGTGGCCGAAGTTCTAAACTAAAATTTGAAATGGCTTACCTGAGTCCCATATTGTTATTTCATTTATGGCCTTAATTATTTCATCGTTCATAGACCTTATTATTTCACTGAGTCCCTTATTGTTTCATATCCGGCTCATCTGACTCCCTTATGGCCGAGTGATTAAAGCGTATGATTCTAAAACGCTAGACTCGGGTTCGATTCTTGGTCCGGTCAAACCAATTGGCTACAGACCCGGCGCCAGGATAGCGTGACTGAGGGGGCAGAAATAAATTTTGGAGGGGCACAAGAAGTTCATTTATGTGAATTCGAGAGGGGCACGGGAGTACGAGAAATTTATCCCAGTCTGCTGAAATCAGAAATTCAAACGTTTTTTCCGGCCGAAAACAGGTGATCTCCAAAAAAAAAAGTTATTCACCCCAAATATGTCATGAAATCCGGTGTCAGTCCACAAAAATTACGAACATACCGATGACAAACACCAATTTGGACCTCGATTTGCACTCCAGTAGCACCGAGCCTGTTGATTTCTTGGGGGCACAGTCCTCGCTTGGGGGGGCACAAGCAGTCATTTGGGGGGCACGGCCCCGGAATGCCCCCCCGTGGCGCCGGGTCTGATAGGCTATAAAGTCATTCACGCCATGGGCGCTTGACGTTCAGTAATTACAAGAGACAGTGTGATGTAAAGCCTCTGCTGTCAAGGCCTTTTTGCCTTCTCCTGACCTAAGCAGCTTGATGCAGAGTTGTAAACGGGCCGATTAGTACACGCCCGAACTCGAAAGCATAGCCCGAATCCAGTCCGAAGACGAAAAGTAACTTAAAGCCAAAACCAGACTCAAAAAAACCCGAAAGTTTAGTTAGGTCTAAAAAATGTCTTCGGTTATTGCTTGTCCGTTAATAAAACTATAAACAAAATTATGCTCGCACACTACTGGCCGGTTGGTCAAGCGGTAACGCGTTCGACTCTGGAGCGGGAGGTTGAAGGTTTAAACCTCGACCCAGTTTAATCGGGCACAGTGTTGCCAACAGCTTGCCACCGCTGCCACATTTCTTCGAATGGAGCTGTATTGCCCACAGGCGCAATAACACCGTGATGGACCTCACTAACTCGTTACACGCTTCGGTGTAATACAGAAAGTATAGTGAAAGATTTGATATGATTGATGCTCGTGCTCAGATCAATTGTGATGTAACAATAGTAATTGCATAGTAATAATCGTATTGATGCTTAAACGAAAGTGGTCAGTTAGTGTTCCAAAGTAATTTCATTCCAATTAGCTTTTATAGCACCTATAAGGCTAAACTACACGTAGCAAGCAAGTACTTACATCAAGCCTGAAATTTTTTAAATCCTTTGCACGAAGCCGGCTCTACCCGAAAAGCCCGGTTCAACTTACGACTCTGGCTTGTATAAATTTACTGTACCAGTTACTGCAAGGCATTATTTTCTGTTTTGTTTTGTGTTTTCTATTTTGCCTATTGTTTTTTTTCCTTTTTTTTGGCAACATTTGCCGGAACCTATGTTATGTCAAAAATTGTTAAACTGAAATTAATTTTGTTATGTTTGTTCAATCATGAGAGGCTGCAAATTCGACGACCTTACCGGTCTTTTCAGAATGGCTTTTTTTGGTCTTTCGCAGCCTCTCATAAGGAAACAGCTCCAAGATTTTGCGCATTTAATTCGTCATTTTATCTTGTTGGCTGTGTTTCCTGCATTAAAAGTTTGTTATCGTTCGTGAATAAACATGTACCAGTAATGATCGACAAATTTCCCAATTACAAGATTTTCGAAAACTGAAGGAAAATTGCTTTCTTGTTAGTGTTATTACAAGTTTCATTGATATCTATTTCGATTCTCCGTCGGTTTTTAATTTAAAATTGTTGCTGACAAGAGTTTTTCTACTTAACGTTGAACATTAACGTAAATAATACTTAACGTAACTACTAGCATCTACTTGACGCTAATCAGTGCGGGGAAGAGTGAAGCCAACTTCACCAACTTCACGATATGTGAATGGAGGTGGTTTTTGAATTCAAAGACGGTAAGGGCAGTGGTTCTATTCAAATTTTGCGGTAACCGGCTCTTTCGAGGTCGAAAATCTCTGCAAGAATTCCTTAACAACCGGTTGGCAGAATTTAGTTACCGGTTTTTGAGCCGTTGAAGCGCATCACTATGAAAGGGTCTCTTAGCTCTCTTTACGCCAACAAAAATTGGTAATTAATAAATAATTACAATTTTAAAATGATCAACTTCACTCACAGTGCGGGACAATTTGTTTCCTTTTCTCGTGATGTAGAAGATAGTGGGTGCAACAAGGGATGCAGATCATCACCAACAGAAAACCAAGACTCAACAAAACCAGTTGGAAAACGCTCCAATTTTCTACCGATTCGCATTCAAAGTATCCTTTCAGAAGCTTGGCCACAATGCTGCTGTGCAGTAAACATGGAATCACTTTTTAAGCATGCTAATAAATAACTCATCTTTGTACGAGTTATAAGGTAACGACAGCACTAGCATTCCAGCTCGCTTTTTTGGATTTTGTTTTAAATATTTATCAGCTGGGCCACTTTAAGGGGTACAACTGTTTAGGCCCAGCAAGGAAACAAAAGCGTCAAAGGTCTTTTCAAGACACAATGCAGCACATGTCCTGCAGTTCAAAAATCAAACAAGAACCCAACAGCAATAAACTTATTGATCTTAAAGCTGGAGGATTCTTTAACTAACATACACCGCCGCCGATAAAATGGATAACAGTTTAAAACATTTTCATTTTATCGAATACTAAATAGTAAAAAAGCACAAATTTAAGTAATTCTTATCAGAAAAATTATTTCCAATCATGGTTTGGGATTAGTTGGAATGCAAAGATTGTTTTTGGTGATTGGGCAACAGCCAAACTGCTCAGATTTGGATTCCCGCTCTATTTGACGACGGTAATTTTTGGCCTTCGTTTACACTTATTATAGATTAGGAACTCCAATAGAAACAAACTGGAATTGAACAAAAAAATTGGTATGGAATATGGAAGACACCGCAACATGGAGCCAAACGGGTGACTTTGAAAATGAAATGGAAATTAATATTGTAACTCAATTTTTAATTCCTGCAGTAAAACAAATTCGGAATAACAATGAATCAATTAATGGAACTTTCAGCAAACACACGCTTAGCAGTTTTTTTCTTTAATTTCAAAACTCATACTAATTTAACTCAAAAAGAGGTCTTTGGGCTAGGTGAAAAGTTTGGGGTTACACCCTTGAATGCGCAGCTGCCTCATTAGTAATTTCTTTACGGCCGAAGGCACAGGGTTGACTCGCACCGACACTGTGTGGCGCTGTACAAAGTAAACGAAAAAAACTTTCTCCCGATTGTGCGAAAAAACTTTTCGTCAGGTTTAAACTGCAGTAATTTTATTTACTCAGGGTCATTTTAGGATGATAAATTGGAAGTTCTGAGTGTTGGGAAGGAAGGAACCGCAGAAAAAGAAGAAGAGTGCACGTAAACCATTGAAAAATGAACATTTAATAGCTTTCTAACTCTTGTTTAACATTTTAACGCTGAATGTAATACTAGTGTGACGCTTTAAATTTTTCTTAAACAGTACAATAGCATTCAAAGCTCAACATCTGGTTATCACTTTATGGATGTGTTGAAGTCTGTATTTTACACAAAAACGCAATATTGAGTGGGCTCAAAAACAACAGGGTAAACGAAAAGGTAGTGCCCCAATATTTTAGGCAAGTACAAACTTGTTTTAGAGTAATGTGCATTGCACATTGAACAAAACGTCTAGTTTAAAAAAAAAAAATTACGCAAAAATTTCCTGAAATTTTGATTACAAAGAAATGAAAAGAAAATGTAAGCAATGATTTGCTTAATCGTGACATTTTTTCAAATATTGACAAAAAATCTTTACTCGCTTTTCAATACTCTGCAAACTTTGAAATTTTTTCCATTCTAGACGATTTTGTACAGGGCAGAATGAACAATGTAAGATTGACAAAAGGTGCAGAATCGCAGATTGAACACTGAACAGTTGCACACGTTTTTATTTTGTTCTTCGTTGCAGTAAAGAAATATTATCACACCGTCCTAATTCTGTTAATATTTTAGTAGATTCTAACGCGTATAATGAATTTGGAAGATTGATTACCGAGAAAATAAACTTACTACGTTTCTCCATTTTCAAGATATTGCAATTCCAGGTTAACAGTTTTCCTTTTACTTCAGTGTTGACATTTTGTCTGTATTGTGACAGAAGATTATAATAACTTTTGGAAAGTTGGCTTACATTTATTTAAACGCAGCTAATTTTACAGTTTCAAACCTTTACCTTGTTGTACTATAACTCTTCTGCAAGAAAGTTATTGAAAATCAGGAAATGCAGTAACTTTTTGAAATTTTGTTCTAATTGGCAACCCTGGCAAAATTTCAAGAAGAAAAATCTTTCTAAGGGAAAATCTAATTTATTATACTCTATCTCGTGAACGGAATATCGTAAAAAGCTTCAATTTGGTAAAGTTAAACTTCAAATCTGTCAATTTTTTTGAGAAAATCGAGCAAAAAAATTTCCAACCTGAATGCCCTTTCAAAGTAAAAAGTTTATTCGTCCGGTTTCTAGTGTCTTGGAATTAATTGGTTCGATGCATGAATGATTGACAGATGCATGAAGGATTGACAGATCCATTTTATCCTCCATTTAAGAGGAAGCGCTTAGTGGCGTTTTTATTTCGGACGAATCGTACCCACTTGCTAAGGAGCTCACCGTAATTTTAACTCTCCCTTTAACGTTTGACTTGAATCCAACAAATTTGCTGCTTTTTCGGCGTTTCCAAGCAGAAATAACCGTCTTAAAGCACCTTATCCAAGAATGCATTAACGTGGCCAGGGTGCAGGTTGAACCGAGATTATGCAATCAGGATCGTCGTGACAACGACGCTCTTTACCCTCTCGGCCATGCTGTCGAAGTAAAGCAACGAAATGCCACAACATGGCTTTATTGGGTCTTTGATTTGCAAGCATATCGGCTTACCATTCTTGTTGTGATTGAAAATTATGCAGTTGTAGGATCGCCATGGAACATATAAACTCCGCTATTAAGATACTGATCATAGTGCCATGCATATTCATAATCTACAAATACAAAATGATTTAGTTCAACTGTTAGTATTGCATTATTGAAACCAGGGCTGCAAACTCGATAGATTTGTATTCGAGTTCTAGTTCGAGTTGGAGTTCAGCCTATTTTAGAAAGTCCCGAGGTCAAATTCGACTTTTTTAATTTATTTTTTTCGAGTTCAAGTTGGGTAAAAATATTAAGTTTTTCGAGTGCGAGTTCAGACTGGCAAAAATACTAAGTCATCAATCAATCAATTTACACAGCTTAATCAACAAAAACTAAATCTTTTAAACAAGTTTTTAATCTTTTAATTTTTGTAATGAACTCGAAAAGTATTTGCGAGTTTAAGTTCGAGTTCAGAAAAAATATTTTTTCGAGTTCGGCAAAAAGACCGAGTTTTTTCGAGTTCAAGTTTGAGTAACAGCCCTGATTGGAACAACCGACGCTCGCTTTGTGTGTTCCTTTCTTTTTACTTGGCCGTTTAACTACTAGTGAGTGAGAAGGTTTAGACTTTTGCTTCTAACTCGAAAACAGTTAGATCTATAACTTCATGAAACTTGGGCAACAGTTTGAAATTAAGAGATGTTTGTTTATACAATATTTTGAGGTAATTAATCAAATGACTTCGATTTCAGGACCCAAAAACCGCCCCAAAAGTTTGACCAAAAAACAGTCTATTCAAAAACGGCTTAAGTACGGCAAAAATATTTGACATGGTTTTAAGTCCTAAGATATCCTTTCATCCCTAGCAACCCAATTTTGGCTGCGATGATTTTTTTTCTTCCAAATTTCGTACACTCTCTTCTTCTCCTAAATCGCAAAACACCGAAATCTAATTTTTGCCTGAAGTTATTGAGCTACCAGCACTGTTTTGTTTCCTGAAATTTTTGGTGACACCCCCGATTTTACGCTCATCATAGACCGCACCCCAGAGAAGTTTTGCCATGTCACATTTTTACAAAGTGTACTCATGTAATAATTTGCTCTTTGCCTTTATCTCGACTAAAATACGACTTTTTGAGGAATTCGACAAGGTAGGTCTCTACGTGAGTGTGGTGCTGGTCCCCCTGATTTACGTTTCATTACCCCCAGAAAAGTTTTGTAGTATAATATTATTATTTCGCATTAGCAGTAACCGCTGGAAAAAAGTTGCCGCGCCAAAAGAGAGTGGTTGAACATTAATCCATATACAGTATCATCTGCATGCTCTCTGCCTACTTGTAAACTACACACGTTGAAGATGCAGAGAAGCGGTAAATATAGTCTGGTGTACCTTGACCTGATTGGGAATCAAACCAGAATCTATCGTAATTGCAACTACATTTTTATTCATCACGTTGCCTTGATCAGGAGACAGCGAAAATACCTTTTGTTCTTCTAGTCTAGCTACCGCCTGCCCAGTGCCCACCGGTCTACCACACACGGTGGAAGCTTCACACAATCCTTGTTAATGCAGAACGTAAAGCGGACAAGCTGGGAATACCAATATTAGTAGTTTTAGTATTGGTCTAGTTGCAGACGCTCGCTCTAGCTTCTCAACTATACCGACTATTAGTAGTGATTTTTAATTTTTTTTCCCAGAACGAACCAAAGTAAAAGCAAATAAGCAGAAAAGTAAGCATGTAATGTTATTTACCGAACGGTCACTTTTGAATCGAAACTTCCATCGGATTCCATTCAAGAAAGAGATTCCGCCGCATACGAAGCAGTAAAAAGGAATGAAATCAACCCGCATTCCCACAAATGCGTAGGGAGTGAAAGCCGCAGCAGCCAAAGTTATGAGCCCCAGTCTAGCGCTGATAAAACAAAAAGCAAGTCTTTATTATTCTCGTTGTGTTGATTAAACCAAAGCGTGTAACGGATTAGCGAGGCTCATCTCCGCGTCACTATGTCTTGACAACACAACTCCTTTCTAAGAAATGTTACAGCGGTGAAGAATCACTGGCAACACTAAGCGTCTTTTGCATGTCCACTTTTTAGAGTCGGTTTTTGTATCCGGACCCGGTGCCCGGTTACTGCTGTGTCATGCCAAACACGTGCCGCATTACGAAAGAGCCTCGACAATCAATTAAGAGTTGAGATTGTCACCTCCCAAAAATATGTCAGCTGTTGATGTTTTAAATTAAACGGATTAGATACAACCACATAATTTTCAAGAATGGGCCAGTTGAATGTCGCCAAAGAAACACAAACATTATAACAATTCGATTGGTATGGTTGTTTCGTAATTTAGCACGATTCACGGGATTTAGCACTAAGCAATAAACAACCATCAGAACCAAAAACCGGATTTGAAAAATGTAAATTAAAAAATGCTGTGCACTGTGTAGTTTAACGAACCCGAGAATCAAACTAGTCGTAAAAGATAGATTTACTCTAGTCTGAAAAAAATAATCGTCGGAATCGAGCGTTCGATAGCTTCAAACAACTTTTCAACTTTGCCTAACCTTAACTGGCTGGTTGGTCGAGCGGTAACGCATTCGTTTTTGGAGCGGGAGATTTGAGGTTTATATCTCAAGCCGGCCAAATTGGACTCAGTGTCGTCTACGTCTCGCTACCGCTCCGACATTTCTTTGAAAGAATCTGTGTTGCCCGGTAGCAATGACGAGGAGATGGGCCTTTCAGACTCGTTTCACGCTTCGGCGTATTAGTGGTTATAATAAAAGATTTGATTTGATGTGGTTAACTATTAAGCATAGGTAGTTAGTTGCATAAAGCAGTACTTGTCAATCTTTTTCGAAATCGTACGCACTTTCAACTTTTACTAAAAAGCTTGTGCAATACACCCCGGTATTCACAACGCAATACATTGAAATTGTATCAATGTTAATAGAAAAAAATGAAACACCAGTAAAGGAAAATATTTATTTATACCAATAAGTCATTTCAACAGCCATTCAATGCGAACCTTGCTGTTGAATTTCATCTGCTAGTTGAGAAAAGCGAGGTCTTGTTTCAAGTGCTCCTTGCATCAACATATCAACATTTTGATTGCGTTTCCTTTTGATTTAATTTCAACACGAGCGGAAAATCCTTGCTCGTAAAGGTACGCCGTATGGCGTGAGCAGTTTCAATCAGAGTTGTTCAACGGGCCGACTAGTTCAGGCCCGAACCCGGCCCGAACCCGAAAACTAATTTGAAGCCCAAATCATGCCCGAAAAAACCCGAAAGTTAAAGTAGGTCTGAAAAATTTAGCAATGTTGCCGAATTATTTTGATTATGTTTTTCTGCACCTAAGATAAACAATACGTCTTAGGCCCGAATTAAGCCGGAAATTTTGTCAACTTTAGGACCGAGCCCGACCCAAAAAGCTCAGCCCGACTTATAACTCTGGTGTCAATGTACCACAGCACCTACAATCAGCTCAAATTGTCTCTGTGGTCACTCCTGTACAGAGGCCCTCGTAACAGTAACGTTACTCCAATACAATCTGGTCAGAATCATAGTTCTGTCTGTTTATAATGATACAGTGACACCTGGTATGAAAATAAATTCACTGTTTTGTTTTATGGTATGTTGTACACCCCAGTACACCCTATTATAGTGGTACAGCCTTCAAAAATTTTGGTACACCCTAGGGTGTACAATACACCGGGTTGAAAAGCACAGTCATAGAGGTTAGGTATTTGAGTGATTAAGCGCAGAAATTGCAATTAATCTTTGTTTATCAAATTGCTTGATTTGAAATAGCAAATAGACTTCACTGTTTTCCTAGTCAAGCTTCCCCTACCCACCTGTCTACCACACAAGGTAGAGGCTTCATATTCTCCATTTTAATGCTGAACGTCAAGTCCACGGAAATCTGCGAATAACAACTTTAATGCTCTTTTTTTTGAACCAAGCGGGAATCGAACTAAGTCTTACGTTTCAATAACAGACGCTCTGTCACATGACCTCTGTCTGATCATTCAAGCCTTTGTGCTTTAACCTTATTTTCTCTGGCTTTGACTAGCGCATTTTACACGGGGGTAGGGGACAATAATGCCACCCCAGCCTATATCTAATTCCAAACCAAAAGTCATGGGAGCGCGAAATTTGACATTCGGGCTGGTGTTCACCCAAATTTTTTAGAAAAAACTGGTTTTAAGTTGATGACGTCATCATCGTTATATCAGAGCCACATTTTGGAAAAATGACGTAAATTTTTCAATTACGTCATAGGCGGTTCAAATTTTGTACTTAGGTTTGTTTTTTAAAGCTGAATCATAAATGACAAAGTCAAAGTTTCACGACAAAAACGTCTTATGATGTCATTTAAGTTAAATGTGGGTCGAAAATTCTGGAAATTCGAAAAGGGATTTTGGTAAGCCGCAAAATTGAGGTCGTTTTCCTTACCTTGGCAACTTCAAATTTTCAGGAGTTATTTATAAATAAACCTGATTTACAGTCAAGTTGATTTGAAGTAAAAGCTTCTTTGTTGAAGAAATTTTTTACAAAAAAACAAAAAGAGAGGGACATTTTTGCCCCACCTGAAAAAAGGTAAATTTTTGATATTGTTTTACTTGCACACCAAGCTTGAGCTTTTTGAATTAAAACATGTTTGTAACTGTTACCTTTCCATTACTTCACCACGAAGTACCGCAGTCATCACGGGTAAAAGTCCAACAACTATAGGCCAAATAAAGGCAAGCGCCTGGCAGCTGTGGGTTGCGTGGAGTATGATATTAATAAAGACGTACCAAACCATGCAGATAGCAGTACAGATAGATCGGAAATTGCCTAAAAAGTAAGAGTTATGAAAATACGCTTTGCAGCAGACCGGCCAGTTAGTCGATTGGTAACGCATTCGTCTGCAGAGAGGGAGGTCAAAGGTTCAAATCTCGGACCGGTCAAATGAGACACAGTGTTGTCAAAGGCTCTCCACCGCAGCAACATTTTTTCGAAAGGATCTGTGTTGGCCGTAGGAGCAACGACGCGAAGATGAACCCGCCAACTCGTTACACGTTTCGGCGTAATGCAACAAATGTAATAACGATTTAATATTTTGCAGCTCATGAGTTGCACACAGCTTAGTTCCGAACAGAGATTGGATGCTGCTGGCAGCACGGTACCCTGGTTCAGAATTGGAAACTTGCCAACAAGTTCAAGCTCCAACCCGACTCGAGCATGTACGCCCGAACCCAAAAAAATGATTTTAAGCCCAAACGAGGCCAGGAAAAGGCCAAAAGTTATTAGATCTAAAAACGCTTACAATTAATTGGTTCTTTTCAAATAACTTTAGTCTGCTGTGACCAAATAAAACTATAAATTGATAAATTGTAATGCGATTAATGCAGTAGATTTAACTAAAGTGCTTAGCGAGCCACAACGGCAAGGACTGGGATTGAAAGATAGACCATCAACAATTTTCTAAATTGTGTAGTTGTTATTGTGTTCTAATAATTGAATTAATGCTAAAACTTACAAAACCTTGCTTGTGTTAAGCTTCGTCTAATCAGCATGGCCTATCAGGAGGTCGATGGAGGTAAATTTCCCCTGGCCCTACGAAAAAAGGCCCTCACACAGCAATGAATCAGCGACAAACTTCCCCTACCCCGCCAAAGCTGTTCTTGATAACCGTTAAAAATCAAAAGCAAGATTTGCGTAATTTTCAACCCGAAGTGAGGGCAATTTAATTAAAACAACAAAAATTTTTGACGCTGTTCTACTGGTGATAATTTGTTTGCAACAAGGTTTGACAAATAATCTGCTATAATCCGCGTTTTTGCTGGTTTGTTTTTGTTAAATTTCTGGATTACTGTCTCATTGTTGAAATCATAAACTTTGCGAATATTGTAAAATATAATCGTAGATTGCTTTTTCTTAAAAATACTTTGAAAACATCAAACCCAATCAAAAAATTGCAGCTTTATGCAAGCTTGAAAATAAACAATCAAGAAATAGGAAAAAGTATGTTTATCTTAGTACAAGCGCATTTTGTTTGCACAGCACACAGTGGGGTATTTAGGGGGGGGTGGGGCATTGGGCCATGCCCCCCTTTGGGTCGCCAGGATAGTATAATTAGCATAGAATAGTATGCAAAATTGCGGCATGCCCCCCCCTTTTGTAAGTTGGGCAGAAGCTTTGAGCACACAACCAGTAGGCAAAGACGTTTGTTTTTGGCCTGCACCCAATTTTGGGGAAAAAATTGGACTAAATTTGAGTGAAGACCTTTTTTGTTTTTGCTTTCTACCTAATTTTGGGCAAAAAACCAGACTAAATTTGAGTGAAGACCTTTTTTTTTGCTCTTCATCTAATTTTGGACAGGAAAATCGGACTGATTTTGGGTGAAACAATTTTTTATTCTGACCTATGTTCTTCTCAAATTTTCAGAAGTTTCTGGCCCCCCCCTTTTCAAAATCCTGCGTACGCTATTGACAGCACGGGTAGCATTTTTCAATTAGTGATAGTTAAATGGAGTGTAGATTTACAAGATAACAAAAAATAAAATGTTTACAGTTTTATTAGACTTGGTTTTGTATTTTTATAACCTAAACTGTTGAAGAGGTGATATTAATTGTTTAGGCTAGATTTCGGTCTAATGATGCGGAAAATTACACAATAACTGCAGCCTTCTTATTACAGTAACATCAGATTACTGTTTGAGCAATGTTTGAGTAATTTCAACAAAAAAAATCGTACTTTATAGCAAGCGAAATTTTTTCCACTGAGGTAGCACTATTAAGTTTTATCTGGCTTTCATTGAGGCCTTCCCAAACAGCAATACTTGTATGTCTGGACTCTGTGCTTTCAGCCTGCCTCGGTTGCAAATTGTTAGAACAAAACGGAAGACTTACTCGCTGGTGTAAGTTTGAAAGTTTTGAATCTTTTCGGTCTACGAGTCTTGTAGATCCTTGTTTTCGATGAATCGGCTACCTCGATGAGCGATCCAACAACAAACATTTCAATCGACGTAAATATAAATGTCGTAACATAACCGGGAATCCAAAAATCCAAGGAGTTCAGGAACGTGTTGTTGACTGACGTCATTTCAATCGATGAAGTAATTGTTTCCGACGTCATCAAACTTTCTGCCACTGGTTCAGAACTTGCACTAGAAGCAATGTCCGAGGAAAATTCGACTTGGTTGGCAAAATCTGTTGACGACGTTGATGACGTCATTCTCACGAAATTCAGCGAAGTGACGTCATTCTTGTTGTTGATAATACCAGAAAAAGATGTTTCCGTTAAACATATTAGGATAATAAAAGTGAAGTGAAATCGGAAACGTACCATTTTCAATTATGCAAATTTCACAATTAATTTAGAAATTCTGGTAAATTTCTGAACTAAAACGCAGTTTTATTCAGCAAAATTGTTACTTAAAAATCCTTAGTCTTAACAATGAAGAAACAAAATTCTTTGAACTTAATCAAATAGTTATCTTGTCAATTTTTTTACTTAAGGGATTAAAATTGATCAGTGGCGCAAGCAGGAAAACTATGGGGGCTTCAGTCCCCTTCAGCTAAGTCAGTAGGAGAATTTAACTAAAATCTGCAAGCGTTTAAACATGTTTTGGACTTGATCTGTGAGTTAGGGGGGGATTGAAAGGGCTGGGCAATTAAATTCTTCTAATGGCTTTCAAAACCTTACCACTTTATTTCTTTCAAATGGCTCTGAAAAGATATGGAATTTTATCCGAATGGCGTTAAAATGGATATTTTTTTTGTGAAATCTCAATGAGGCTTTGCCCCCAGACCCCCGTTTGAGATGCGCGTGATTTGAATCATTTTGCTCAACAAGCTGCCCGATTGAGACTTTTTTAAGCAAAAAAATTTGACCTTTGAGCTACCCTCTCCCTTTGACAAATTCCTGGTTGCGAGCCTGCAGTTGATTAACTTTAAGTTTTCACTATAAGAGACTAAATTTTTATACATTTTTTAAAATGATTTTGACATGTTTAGTCTCTAATATTGGCAGCAAAGTTACATACGAGTATATTTACTGATTGCCACGCATTGTATTTTTAAAACGTTCTTTTGACTGTTTTTCCGAAATAAAATCATTGCAATTGCTTTGAAAATATTACTTTTTATGTCTCTATATCACCAGAAAACTTGAATTCAATAAGAGACTAAATTAATTCAAATGAAACTAAACTAATTTAATAATAAAAACAAAAAAATGTATTGCGAGCATGAAAAATAGATTCTACACCGAAAAAAAACTAACAAAAAAAAGCAATATTTATTCAGGCACATTTGCATAAAAATTAAATGGGTTAAAATTAAACAAAAATTATTCAAAAACTCTCCATCTGATTTTCCGGAAAATAGAGATTTTCTGTAAAAAAATATTGTACTTTCGATTTATAACAACTGGATTCTCTTTGCGCTTAATCTTGAGGGAGATTTTTTCTCAAAGTTTCTCAAATCTATTTCTCTTTTTCTTTCTAATGTTTTAAATTCTTAAACTTAAAAAAGTAAATTTGGCTTATAGGGACAAGAATTTTTGAGGTTGCTGTACAAAATTATTTAAATCCAAACAATGTAATATTATCCAAACTAATCTCTCTCCTTTCTTTCGTTAACAAGAGATTGGAACAACCTAATTTAGATCATCTGGACTACATGTGGTCAAAACAAATTGTTTTGTTTGCATTTTTTTGCCAGGTTTGTTCACCAGGGCGGTTGAAGTCAAACCTCGATTTAACAGAAAAATGTGGAAATGCGATTGCTCGTTATTGAAAAATGTTCTTGATTTGAAAAGACACAAATTTCATCTACAGTTCAGATGCACATAACATGTTTTGGTTAAAATCACTTTTTTGTTCAAAGAGTCTATGTGAAAATTTTAACCAAAACACAGCGGCGTCGCGAAGGATGGTGACACCCGGGGCGGAATGTTGTGGTGTCACCCTTCATAATGCATGATAAGCTGCCAAAGGTTTTATTTTAAAGATAGCGGTACTACTTCGTTACTGCAGATATAGCGGTTGATATTTGACTAGCTCAACAACTGAAATCTGTAATGGGGGGGTGTTTCGGGAGTTTGGAAGCGGAGCCCACAGCGCTTGAAAATGTTTGTATTTTTTTGCAAAAATAACTTATTTTAAGCTTATTTTGATAAAAATTAATGTTTTCAAAACGTGGCATTTAGCAGTGTAAAAAGATGATTAGACTCAGGTGCGCAGCCAGAAATCTATAATGGGGGGCTGCTTCGGGGGTCTGGGGGCAGAGCCCCCAACCGCCGTAGGCTTGAGGTCGAGGAGCAACGCTTCCAACCGCCAGAGGCACGAGAGTTTGGGGGAGGAGCCTCCAGCGCTTAAAATTTTGTACTTTTTTGCAAAAATAACTTAATTTTAGGCCTATTTTTATAAAAATTAGTGCTTATAAAACGTGGCATAGAAATTAGCAGTACAAAACCATGATTAAACTCGTTGCATAAATGGGCAATGACTATGTAGGAGGTGGCTAATGGTAAAATTTCAGTTCTCTTATCTATAAGCTGATAAATCATAAAATCTTATAGTTCAATGAAACTTACAAGAAGTGATCCATTTCTTTTATATTTAAAGTAGAAAGATGATTTGGGTAAGGGGGGGGGGGGACTAATTGAACGATATTTGAGTAGAAGTGATAAGTAATTAACTACTAATGAATAGCCGCTCCCCCACTCCCTATCCTGAGGTCATATATTTTTTTGATGAAATGTAAATTCAGCATGTTTCAACGAGCGATCAAATTTGGTTGCTCAGTTTTGGCTATTTTTCAATATTTTTTACTGATTAATGAGTTATATTTTTGACAAATTATAACCTCTATATATACGTTTCAAAAGATGCTTTAAATCTTTTTTTTTTGTCCATTCCAGTGTGCTAAACATTTCCAATGATATGAAACGTATTGTTTTCTTTTTTGCTTGGTACCATAAAATGGTGTCGCCCCAAAATGGTGACACCCGGGGCGGGCCGCTCACCCTTAGTGACGCCAATAGAAGTGCTGTAACTAGTACAAGGAGAATTACGCGTCTTAGAAAGCTTCGCGGGGGTTAGAATTAGGCCTATTATGTGAAATGTACCGGTACACATATTGCTATTATTTACCATTTTTTCTCTTTATTTTAAGTTAAAACCGACATTTTTGTGGGGTTGTCTATATGGCTTAAAGTCTCGCGTTTGAGTTCGATTTGCGCAGAGCTCTTTTGTTCTTTTTCTTTAAAAACTTGCTAGCATTAGAGTTAGATTTCGGGCAGCGATGCTAGCCTGAGAAGAAGAGAGATAGCAAATCGAAGTGCTAAAACAAAAGGTTCTGCTTCCAGTACTGGTATAACTCGATTTCGATTGAGAAATCAATTTTACTAGAGACTATACGAATAGAATCAGTGTTGATACCATGCTCTAAAATTTGAGTTAGTGAGCGCATACGCGACACCTCCTTATGTCGATACCTATTTTTCACTTTTGATTTTCCAACTGTCTTTTTTACAGTAGTCTTACTGCTTCTTCTCATTACTTCCAATAGCGCAAGCAATTCAATTCTGCATTGTAAAATGATTAAAATATACTACTTTTGACACATTTGTCCAAAATCCTATAGATGGTTTGCGACCTAAAACGTCTCAAATCAAGTAAGAAAAAATCATAAAGCTCTTTTGCAAATTTGCGCCGATCGATTCAGCGAGGTCAAATCGGTGCAAGACAGCTCAGCAGTAACGTTTAAAGGGGTAATCTGGTATGAAGCGGTTTTGCCAAAAAAAAAGCATTTGAAAGAAATATGAAAGATATAGCCTTAATCAAGACCTTTGAGCTGAAATTTTGCCAGTGTTTCCATTCAAAGCAACTTTTATGAAGTAATCGTATTGACAGCACAGGGTGCATCTTGGGTTTAAGAGTGGGCTTGAAGCAAACGTAAAGTGTTTTTTGTTTAAAAAATGTGTCCAGCGAACGGTTTGCTTGGCAAAATGCTGCATAGGCGCGAAGCCAGAAATCTATAAAAAGGGGCTGTTTCGGGGGTCTGGAAACGAAGCCCCCAGCCCTCGAAAATTTTGTATTTTTTGCAAAAATAACAATTTTAAACCTATTTTGATAAAAGTTAATGCTTTTAAAACGTGGCATAGAAATTAGTAGTGCAAAAACATGATTAAACTGGTTGCAAATGGGCCATGTGGGAAGTGGCTAATGGTAAAATTTTCAGATTTCTTATTTACAAGCTGGTAAATCATAAAATCCTGTAGTTCAATAAAACTCTCAAGGACTAATTTATTTCGTCTTGATTTTACAGAGTAAGATAATCGGGGACGGGCTAATGGAACGAGATTTGAGAGACGTGATTGGTAATTAACTAATACTGAATATCCTACCCCCTAATTTCTGAAAGTATATATTTTTTGATGAAGCACTTTTCAACATGCGATCAAATGTGATTGCTTATTTCTGGCCATTTTTCAAAGTTTTCTTGATTTGTGAGTATTACGTATGACAAATTAGTCTCCCTCCCAAAACAAATGTTTCAAAAGATGCTTTAAATCATTTTTAGTCCATTCCAGTGCAAAAGACGTTCTTTGAAGTGCTAAAAACGTGGTATTTTCCTTATTCTGCGTTTTAATCCCCTGGCTACGCTGCTGATACTACACCTCACCTTTATCGGAACAGAGATCTGAGTGCAGAGCTTCAAGTCGCTGGAGACCATGAGAGTTCAAGGAAGAAGCCCCAAGCCGATGGACTATTTTTGTAATTAAAAAAAAGCCATTAACATCATTTGGATGAGCTTTCGCACATTTTTAGAACCATTTAAAAAAAGTAAATTGTTAAGAATTGAAAGTCATTTGAAAAGTTAAATTACTCTTACGCCCCTTCTGTCTTCCACTTATAGTTACTGGTTAAGTCTCTAACACGTTTAAAATCGTGCATATTCAGGTAAATTTTCTAAGTGGTTTTACTAAAGATGGTGGTACTGTTGAAAGTTTGTAGAAACCGGATCCGTAACTGGTTCAGCCAGTGGAACTGTTCATAGTTTGTAGAAACCGAATCCGTAACCGGTTCTCGGTACTTAGCAACCGGTTTGTTTGAGTCAAAAGCGCAGGTTATCCATGCAAGCAAATTTGAACAACCAGCTCATAAAAATTTAGGAACCAGTTCGCGCGAAGCGGCTGAATAGCATCATTGGGCTCATCCCCATGGTTGTGCTACTATCCAACACAATATTGATGCCAAAATACTGCAAAGTATTGGAGACTTAGCTGATTTTCATGTTTGTTTGGTGTATTTGATTTGTGTTTGTTGCTGTAGACCTATGGTGTGAAATATAGAATACTCCTTTAACTATTACAGGCTGTTTTCAGCGGCCATGCTGCAACGAACCAGCTGCTTAGCCTCGTTGACAGTGCGTCAGGTTCGAGACCAATAAATTGTTACGTCGTAGTAGGTAATTGTAATTACATCTTCATAATCACCAATTTGTCTTGGTCAGGAGATTGCGAAGCTGCGAAGGGACCTTTTCGGTCTTTCAGCCCTCATATCTACCACACGCTGTGGAAGCTTGGCAGTTTTATTGTTGAACGTCAAGAAGAAAAGCTGTGAATACTAGTATTTAAAATCTTGGGTTTGACCCGACCACGAATCGAACGCGAGTCTGCCGTTTTAGCAGCAGACGCTCTATCCACGCGACCACCTGGTCATGCTTCGTTGTGTTCTAGGAAAACACATTTAACGCTTTGTTGTTGTTTTGAGGTGGTCTCTGGCTCAGGCAGATGTGATGGAGTGCCTGGCCTTTGCATGAATAAACCTGTGCAACAAAGCAGCAAGCCATTATACTTTCACCAGAGCCATGGCTTAGTGGTGAATGAGTTCAACCTGGAAAGGAGCAAACCTTGGATTCAGTTTCGTATCATACTGTAAGCAGAAATTTTTGTCAATAATAGTTTTAATTTGAGCTCGAAAAAGTTGTTATTACCGGATTTCAAGTTCTACTATCTTTGCAGTACAACGCTGTATCACGGATTAGTAAGGTAAGGTTAGCTCAATACAGCAGTCGGTTTTAGTAATTTTTTTGTTTTACAGTGCTAGTGTTGATTTTTTTTTTTGTATGGATAGCAAAGAATGATCAGCCTGATTCAAAATCAGTTTCATTTTCTAAAAATAATAAAAACTAGATTTTCAATATCATTGAGGCCGTTTTTTTAGCCATTTTGGAATTGGCTTGATATATCTGGTTCACTGATGGTTCTTGATCGAAGACAGGTCACCAGGTGGATCACTTCGCAGCGTTCCTATAATCTAAGCCATTCGCCTGCAGTAGATATCAGGGTTTCAAAAAGTGCCCAATGACGAAGGGTTAGGGCAAATATCATAGTAGATTACCACAGTACTAAAACATTAAGCATGATAAATAATCCTGATATTGACTCCACGAACTGATTCCGCTATTTACCTAAAACCATTTGAAAACTTTTACCAGAAGATTCACCATGGAATTAATGTTTGGTACAGTGGCAATTTGTTGAGATCCTGACCATTCAATATTTTCCAAATCCAATGATTTTTTCTTTTTATTTGAACAAAATAAAATCTGATTGATAAATACTCAGCAGCGTATTTAAAGGGGGGCATTGTGCCATGCCCCCTCCCTTTGGGTCGCCAGTAAAGCATTTTTATTTATTTTTTTCGTTTTTTAAAGCAATGTTATAGGTTACAGCGATGACTAGCTAATACATAAAGCGATAGCAGCCATAGGCGTAGCCGGGAGGGTGGGGGGAGGCGGGTCTTCCCAATTGAAATGCCACTAATGGTAAAAATGTGACAAAAAAGCCTATTGTTTTTTCAGTTTCTTTCAGCATTTTTCGAGTACAACATACACGCGTACAACAATAATTAAAAAGTAATATGAACGACCAGTGGCCCGGGCCCCCTCATATCAATTTTTGTCAACCAATTTATATGTGTAACCCGGGTAAATTTAGGAGTTTGGTTCTAAACTTGCTACCTCAGGCTCTCATCTTACTTTTTTATGAACGTAATGCAATAACTAGGGCGGGATTTATCATATGGCACAGTCCCAGGGCCCCGCGCTCAGCTGGTAAGTTTTTTTTTGTTCTTCACTTATATTTGGCAGAAAGATGTGGCGAAAATCCACAAAGTGCCAAAGGCCCACAGCAATATAATCTGGCCCAGAAATAACATGGTTTGTAAGCGTAACCATCTATTGTATGATATTTAATAACAATTCACCTCCGCCTCGCCAGATTTTACGCACGAAATACTTAAAAAAAATTCGCCAGGAAAATTTCTTATTGAACAAATTAGTAAATTTCAATTGAGGGGGCCTGGGCCCCCTTGGCCGTACAAGTACTCCTATAACTAGTTAATTTCACGACAAATAAGGAAAATGTTCGAGTGGATTTTTATTTACTGCTAATATATTGCTGGAGATAACGTACCTTATACTTCCCCTACCTCGGCCAAATCACTTACAAAATTTAACCTCAAAATGCAAGGTTTTAAACGTGTTTTGGACTTAAACTGTATGTAAAAGCAGGATTGAACAATTTAGTTTTTTTGATTGGCTTTCAAATGTTAAAAATCTTGTTCTTTCAAAATGGCTCTGAACACGTGCGAAATGTGATCCAATGGCATTAAAATAGCTGTTTTTTCCAAAAAGTTACCAAAAATCGCAAAACGGCTGAGGGCTTCGCCCCCAGACCCCGTCAGTGATGCGTTTCAGTAACACTGAATTACTAAACACGTCTCCCGATTTAGATACTTTGAATTTTTAACTTTGGTAAAAACAAACCACCGCTTTTGGGGTTCCATTCTACAATATGTTTGTCCCTCAAAAAGTTTCTTTTTTAAAAATTTCTAATGAGGTCATTGCACGTGAATTTTGGTTTGGGTCCCCCCTAATCAAAAGACGCCTATGATAGCAGCTGCTCTTGCTTGTTTTAGCGCAACTTATCTGCGCTGATCATAAAATTATGTTTCTTCGGCGAAACTTTTTTGTGGATAATTGATGCCCCCCCTTTTGAAAATCCTGCGTACGCTACTGTAAATACTCAATTGGTATTGGGTGCAATTGTACCTTACTTTTGTGGAGTACAGTAAGGAAGGAAGAACTAATCAGTTAGTTTACTTTTTTGTGAAAAACAATCGGCTTTAAAATTTATTTTTAACCTCGTGTTCTGTAACTGTTTTGAGATAGATTATTTATTACTGATCAGTGCGCTTCTTGGAAACATCTAGGATGAAAATGCATTTCAAAGCTGTTTTGTTTTAAGCGAAAATTTGCAAGTTTGCCGTTTATAATGTACCAGGTTTTTCATTTCGTATGTGCGCATACGATCGCTAGATTCTAGAATGAGGGGATTGCCTATTGAACAGAAGGATCGTTTCAAGAAGTACTCAACTAATTGTGTTTAGTATTCACGCGGTAGTTGTTTGTATCTTTAGCAGCTTTGTTTGTTTGTTTGTTGTAAATTCAAAACCAGTTTGTTTTGTTTGTTGAACACGATTGCACTAATTGCCACCTAAGCGATAAATTTGTTGTTGTTTCAAGTCATTTGTTCAAGACATAATCGCCTTGTTTGCATTGTCGTTGTCTCTCTCTATTTAA
Organism: Trididemnum nubilum; assembly: GCA_963965965.1. Taxonomy (NCBI): domain Eukaryota; kingdom Metazoa; phylum Chordata; class Ascidiacea; order Aplousobranchia; family Didemnidae; genus Trididemnum; species Trididemnum nubilum. Next base: position 4,614,206 of record OZ014481.1, on the reverse strand, counting down.
CTAAGGCATTAAGATTGTTTGATAAGATGATTAGTGTTTTGTTGGGCATTTTTCGGTGCTGGAAACATTCTTTGAGAAACTCGAGTAATGGCGAAGTCTCTTCAATCATGCTGGAACGGTCAAACTATTATAATAAGAAAACAATCAAAACTTCATTCAATCCCGATGTCCAAACTAGGCGCTTTTCCAATTGCTGATTTGACAGCATTCATTCAATAAAACTGCATCAAAAACGGTCGTGATCAAAAATCTTAAGACTTTTAAAAAGCGCCATGAAACTTCTTGCTTTGACAGGAAAGACTTGACATAGCAATGCGTCCAAAATATTAATACTACTGTTCTAGATTGGCATGCTCAGGAATGCAGAAGATGAGGCAGTCTCATATTTGACTTCAAATGACCGCTCATAGATGTTCAATTTAAAGCAAACTAAGGTTCGGCAAATGCTTCATAAAATCGAGCAAGATGTTTGAAAACTCGAACCGAGCGATGGCCAAGAGGATAGAGCGTCTCCTACTGAAACGTCGGACTCAGGTCCGATTCATTGTTGGGTGAAAGAAAAGACTGCAAAAATTGGTATTCATAGCTTCCCTGAGTGACATTCAGCAATTAAAGGGACAGTGTGAAGCCTCCACCGTATGCGGTAAATAGGTAAACTGTTGGGCAGCTTGATTCGAAGACCGAAAGGTTACTTTGCTGCCTTCTGGCCAAGACATCTAAGCGAATAAAAAGCAATTACAATTACTTTTTCTCTACCCGCGTTTCGGAACTTCAAAATCAAAGATGCAGAAGATTCATTTGACACTTTAAAAATTACCTCTTTCATTAAACAACATAGACGAAGCAGTGTTTCTGAAAATCATCTAACTTACAATTTATTTGCTGTTGTTAATCAACAGAACATTATTTTCAACTCACAAAAGTTTAAAATACAAAATCTTGACGTTCATAGCTGTGAAATTTGATTTAAATCTGATAAAGGATGTTGATGAGTCCAAAAAGCTTGAAACAACATTGCCCACTGTCTGTATCGTCAAAAAATCTATTGCTTAAATTGTATTACTATTTCAAGTTTTAAAGTCGGTGTGTTTAATTGTAGTTCAATACTAGCTGCTTGTTCAATTTGTACTCGTTCAAAATGTAGTCGGGTAGGTGGTCACATTCGCTAATTTCGATGGCCGATCTTTCTCGATTACGATACCTCGCTCTCTGCACGTTATAGCAGTAAGGTGTTAGCCTCAGACATCACAGATCAAGCGCACAATTGAGATTTACAAGAACGCAACAACAATTTGCCACAGTAGGCTACAACTGTTATAGGCAGTGCAATTGTTTTTAAGTTTGCTGTAGCGGCATATTATTTTGTTTGTTACTTTTCTCATGGTGGCTCTCAGTTTCGTCAACATTTTTGAGTAGAATGCGTTGCGATCTTGCGTCTTCGTGGACTTCACCGCGAACAACAACATGATTTGCTCCTTTAGTGACGTTTCTTCTTCCTCGATCTGATGGCGTCATCAGGGTACCTAATGCGAACTGGGCATGGTTTTCTCGCCACGACGACCTTGCACCTAGAATTGTACCAGCTTTACGGGCGCCGTTCAAAGTAGTTGAAAGTGACGGTGATTGTATTGAGATGAAACAAGGATGAAAAGAACATCTCCATTCCAAAGAGTAAAAACATGTACGCAAAAATCATCCATTGGTGGAGGCTGGATTCCTCGCATGACGTCGTTGCAATAATTAGCGCTTCTTTAAGCAGTATCGCAAATATCCCAACATGTAGCATCACCAGAAACATAAACGTTTTTGTAAGTGAACGTTAAGTGCTTCGTGTATTTTCAACCCATCTGATCGTTCAGCAAGTCGCAGGTGAGTTCGCTTTTCTTCAAATTTTTATTGAGCAGAAACTTTTACATACACTAAGAAGTCAAAAAATAAACGAACCTCCCAGTGAGTTACAACGCATGCCGTCATGATAGCCTACCGACACGATAAATTACGCAGTACCCTAATATAATATGACTGGCTTGTAAACGTGACATTACGCGTTGGACGCAAAGTGGCTGACGAAGATTTCCAAAACAGAGAATGAGCAGTTGTGTCCGGACACACCACCCCGAAAATCAAACCTCAGATCCACAATTACTTCATTCGGGGCAAAATAGTAAAGCTGCCCACCCAGCGGGTCGTAAGGAACCACCAATGCTCGCCCATCAGCAGTGGTCTCTTATGTGGAGATGAGGTAACCACTCTTCGAGTGGTGCAAAAATCCTCACTTTTATCTCCCCGATTCTCCAGCAAGGCAGGGGTTCTGTATCATTGTAAAAAGCTTTTATCTACAATATCCCGGGATAGCATAGTGAAGCCGTACTCCTAGTAGGTTGTAAAATGTCTCAAAACAAAAACTTAAAGCGCAACGCTATTTCTGCAATTGGGGAGAATGCGCTTGTAAACTGAGCTTTGCGCACCTCTGGCAAATACTCACAAACTCTATCGCAAGAATCAATAATCCGTAAATGACGTCAAAATGAAATCCGACAAGTTTATTGTTGTTCCACGTCTTTAGGGATTTCGAGAAAGTTATTGACTTGCGACAAGTTTTATAGAAAGCTAGAATAGCTATGATACACACGCAAGGTAACGGAGCGCAGTTGGTGTACCCTAATTTGTGCAATGTTTTTTTGCATATTTAATTAAATAGTCATTTTAATTAAATATACAAACATATATAGTCAAAGTCGTAATAAATAGTCAAAAAAATTGTGCACAAATTAAACCGTTGCAAAAATAAATAGTCAAAAAAACTGCGCACATAATAAAGCGTTGCAAAAATGCGCCGCAGACACTTTTGTATATTTGTTAATGGAGCGTGACAAAGCGCTCTCGGCTGCTCTTGGAGCACATTAAAGAGGAGCCGAGAGCACAAGAGGAGCCGAGAGCGCTTCGTCACGCTCCACTAACATATATACAAAAGTGTCTGCGGCGCATTTTTGCAACGCTTTTTTTGTGAGCAGTTTTTTTGACTATTTATTTTTGCCACGGTTTATTTTGCGCGCAATTTTTTTGACTATTTATTTCGATTTGACTGTATATGTTTGTATATTTAATTAAAATGACTATTTAATTAAATATACAAAAAAACATTACACAAATTAGGGTACACAAACGGCACCCTATAACCGATTTACGATCGTATACGTGATTTAATTTTGCTTTTCCAAGCTACAACTAACAAAACTTCAATGATAACTAGATACAGTATAATTATTAATCTTGCTGGGATAATTTTTAGAGGCGTAATTTCTAAAATGTTTCAGGAATGTCTCAAATTAAAATCACGAGATTGCGTTGTAACCAGTAGCGTTCGCAGGATTTTGGAAAGGGAGGGAACCATTAATCATCCACAAAAATTTGCGCTAAAACAAACATAATTTTATGATGGGCGCAGGTAAGTTGCGTTAAAACAAGTTAAAGCAGCTGCTATCGTTATATGTATTTGCTTGCAATCGCTGTGACCTATAACATAGCTTTGAAAAATGAAAAAAACTAAATAAAAAAATACTTTACTGGCGACCCAAAGGGGGGCATGGCACAACGCCCCTCTCTAAATACGCCCCAGGTTGTAACACAAACAAAAGAAAATCAACAAGAAGAAGATTACACAGCAGCAAAAAAGGTTTAAAATTGTGTGAAAAACCCAGGTGGTAAGGACAATCAGATTATCAAAAGCAAAGTCAAAATACGGCAAAATCAATTGTGGAGTTGTGCTGTGCGCAAAAAAGAAGAACTTAAAACAAAGGGAGCATATACAAAAGGCGAAATTGTTAAATAAAACACTCTAGGATTTTTGTCCGACTAGCTTTTGGACGTGTTTTGCTCTTGACCAGTAAGTAAGAGTGAGGCTGAGTAAGTTCAAACTGTTTTTTCAAATTGCTTCCAAATCATAGCAGTTGAGATCTCTCAAATGGCTCTAATATCGAGCGAAGTGTCATCCAAATCGAGAACGCACAAAATCGCCTTACTGCCACCCCCACGACATTTATACGTTGTTACGCATACTCGAGGTGCATGAGTTTGCTAACATGCTGCCCAGTGGAATGAATACAACTATTTTTTTATTCAGAAAATTGGTACGTTGGTAGGTCCCTAGATCCTACCTAGCAAAATCCCGATTGGGTTTCTGAGAACAAGGATGGCAGTACGGTGCGGTACGGTACGCTTCGATTTTTGCTAAGAAGTACGGTACGCTGGTACGGTACGCCTTTTTTGTAATGGTACGGATACGGTACGTTGGTACGGTACGCCTTTTTTGGAATGGTACGGATACGGTACGTTGGTACGCTGTTTGAATTAAAAACCCAGACTTTTGGCACATTGCACCGGATTTTTGTATGCAGAGGCAAAAGACAGCTGAAGCCGACGCTAAACGTGTGAATTGAGATCGTTAATTTATAGTCTAGTGATTTCAAAGTCAGTTAAAGTTGCTAGTATTTTAAAGCAAGAAAGGCAGTGCGGTACGGTGCCCTTCAATTTTTGCTAAGAAGTACGGTACGCTGGTACGATAGGCCTTTTTTGTAATAGTACAGGTACGGTACGTTGGTAAGGTACGTTTCGAAAATTGAACTGAAGTACGGTACGCTGGTACGATACGGTTCAAGGTCCGAGGTACGTAGTACGCAAAATCTGAACGTACCGTACCGTACTGCCATCCTTGCCTGAGAAAACAAGTATTTTTCAATCTTGCAGTTTTCTTTTATGATTTTATGGGCTGCAGCTGGTTAGAATTAAAATTGGTGAAGGGAGATCGTCAGCAGTGGCGTCGCTGGGGGGGGGGGAGGTGGCCCGCCCCGGGTGACACCATTTTGGGGTGACACCATATTACGATTTAAAACCACAACTCCACTGATTTGTGGTGAAGACCTTGCTTTTTTATTTTGTTCAACTTCATTTGGACCAAAAACTAACTGGTTTTACGGCGAAGACTTTTTTTTGGTCTTCACCTCTTTTTGGACCGAAAAAGGGTGACGCCACGTAATCCTGATCCGGGTGCCACCATCCCTAGCAATACCAATACCTCTGATCGCCAGGTCGGAAGAATGACCTGTTTGGAACTCGACACAACACTGCAGTATGTCAGCTAAACTAACCACAAATAAAAAATATTTGAATGTGTATTTAAACCAATTCTACAACCACGCGTCACGACCCAATGCGTCGTTGAAACGATTACCTATTTAATTTTTCATAGAAGCAACGGCTTCTAGAGTATTGCGCAGTCTCTGTTCGTGAGTTTGTAAAATGAACAATTAAAAGTAGGTAGCGTGCATTCCTGCACTCATAGTTGATAACAGACCATACAAAATTTATTTGAGTATGATTACTTAAGAAAAACGTCCTGCGTGTACAGTAACTTCTCTGAACGCCATACTGAAAAAAGTACCACCGAAATAACGAGATTATTAATGATGACAAATTCGATGCACCGCCGTAGCGGTAACTACAGTAATAAAATATGGGCAAAGGCTGCTGTGACATTACGTAAGAATAAGAAAATTGCTATCCTAGTTCTAACCCCCCGTTAATCTTAACCCTAACGATAATTTAAAAAATAAAAAAGATGAAATGGGCAAATGAGCGCCCGCTCTTTACTCTCTTATTCTCTTTATAGGCGTTATGTAGCTAACACTAGCCACTTCCAAAAAAATAATACAAATCTAAACATTTTCTCCCTCTGACACCGTTTTACTTTCTATCTTTTCGTAAGTACGCAGCTGGACTGCGATCTTGATCGAATATCATTCGAGTTTAAAGTTCGACAAAAATATCAAGTTTTTCGAATTCGCGTTTAGCTTGACGAAAATACTAAGTCTACTTTTCGATTAACTAAGGCATAACAATTAAGTGAACGACATTCTCAATTTACACGGCATGATCAACAATTAATATTTCTTTCCGACAATTATTTAATCTTTAAATTTCATTTCAATGATCTCGAACAGTTTTATTCGAGTTCAAAGTCGAGTTCGGGAAATCTACCAAGCCTTTTCGAGTTCGCAGCTCTGATCTGCACTATGCAGATAATAATAAAGTCTTGTAAAATCTCAAACACCCCTACAACCTGGTTGCTCTTATTTCTGTTTAGTTCTTTCCTATGGATGAGAACATGGTGCAACTTAATGCTACACCCTAGTATCTCAGCTAGGCTGGAGAGCCCGGAAGAAAAAAATTGCCATTTCCACATCACTCAAACGGATGGACACTTTATCACCAGAGGGGTAGCCATTGCTGACGCGCACCCAAAGTCATACGTCGCTTTTTGCGACTCGAAGGGTGACCTCTTCACTATTCTACTTATTCTACAAATGGAGAAGCGAGGGTCTACATTCTACAATCTATTTCGGCTTTCCATTCGTAAAAAGTTATCTCATTCAGGCTGATTATAGTTGTGGGTGTAATTTCTGTTTATACCGGCCAGGTGGTCGAGCGGTAACGCGTTCGTCTATGGAGCGGGAGGTCTGAGGTTCAAATTTTAGGCAGGTCAAATCGAACACAGTGTTGACAACGGCTCGCCACCGCTGCGACATTTCTTCGAAAGGAGCTGTGTTGCCCGGGCGCAATGACGCGGAGATGGACCCCGCAAACTCGTTACACGCCTCGGCGTATTACAGCGAGTATAATGAAAGATTTGATTTGATATGATTTCTGTTTATTTCATTGCTCAATCTCAACTGTCGAGAATTAAAAAATGGCGTGGACAGATGTCGTGCTATTTCGGTAAATGTCTATGGAGCGCCGTTTGTGTACCCTAATTTGTGCAGTGTTTTTTTGTATATTTAATTAAATAGTCATTTTAATTAAATTTACAAAAATTAATATACAAAAAAAACTAGTGCAAAAATAAATATGCAAAAATTTTTTGTGCGGACTTTTTTTGACTATTTATTTTTGCGATAAGAAAAAACTGCGCAGAATAAACCGTTGCAACAGTAAATAGTTAAAAAAACTGCGCGCAAAATAAACTGTTGCAAAAATAAATCGTCAAAAAAACTGCGCACAAAATAAAGCGTTGCAAATATGCGCTGCAGACTTTTTTGTATATTTGTTAGTGGAGCGTGGCAAAGCGCTCTCGGCTGCTCTTTGATGCGCTATCGGCTGTTCTTTAGTGCGCTCTATGAGCAGCCGAGAGCGCTTTGCCACGCTCCACTAACAAATATACAAAAAAGTCTGCAGCGCATTTTTGCAACGCTTTATTTTGTGCTCAGTTTTTTTGATGATTTATTTTTGCAACAGTTTATTTTGCGCGCAGTTTTTTTGACTATTTACGTTTGCAACGGTTTATTCTGCGCAGTTTTTTCTTATCGCAAAAATAAATAGTCAAAAAAAGTCCGCACAAAAAATTTTTGCATATTTATTTTTGCACTAGTTTTTTTTGCATATTTATTTTTGTAAATTTAATTAAAATGACTATTTAATTAAATATGCAAAAAAACACTGCACAAATTAGGGTACACAAACGGCGCCCCATAAATGTCACCAAAACCTGGGAGACAGCTGTAACGCTGTTAATTATGTTGCAAACTTTGCGAAGCTTTTTTCCAATTGTCCTTGATAGATTGAGAGAGATCAAATCGGAACAAAACAGCTCGACAATCACCGACCGTTAAAGGGGCAATCAAGTCTCTCAAGCTATTCAAGCGTGCTGCAGATAGCTCCAATTTGACTAAGAGGATTTTGGACTTGGCATAGCATTTTGTACCAATCAGTTGGCCAAATGGTAAAGTGTTTCTGGAGCAGGAGGTCTGAGGTTCAAATCTTAGGCCGGTCAAATTGGGCACAGTGTTGCCAAAGGCTCGTCGCTGTTAAGACAGTTATTCTAAATCAGCCGTATTGCCTGGGCGAAATGACGCGGAGATGACTCCCACCAACTCGTTACACGCTTCAACGAAATACAGGAAGTATGTAAAGGAAGGTTCTTCTTTCTTCATTGCCCGCGTTTCCTTGAGAATTGCGGGATAAAGGAAGGTCTGGTTTTGGAAGTATTTTGGTCAACAACAGCATACAATAAGACCTAAATGACCCTTCTTTTGTTTTTATTTGCAAAAAAATCTGATTTGAAAAATTTTGTTGCGTTACTCCCACGCTTAAGTTTTCTCAGTGAATGGAGCTAAATTAAAAAAAAAAGGCAATCGTATTGCAATGAACGCATATTATGCTTTTACAGAAGCAAAATTAATATTCGCTTAAAAATTCTAATTTTACTTTTTAGTTTACAAAAGCGTTAGTCGAGCTTAAAACCGCCCTGTACGACGGCTTAATTTACTCATCCTACAAAATATCAAAAAAAGAAATTGTGCTTATTGATGTACCCATATGAAACGCAGGTGTTTATATTTAACATCAATCACACTTTACTGGCAAAAGTTTTAACTTGAATATTATTGTTTTTGGTTTCTGCTTACTGCTCATCGGGTGTTACCTCTTCGGCATGCGGTACAGTATGCTAGTGCTCTGAGGCACCGTGTTAAGTTTTTCACTATTGTTTTGTTGTCGATAGAAGGTGCACGTGTTACCAATGAAGTGTTGCCACAGCAAGATTTTTAGACCAGCAAAATTATCTTCACGTTCACTGAAACCTATGGTTCGATCAAAATATAAAAATTTTTATTTTTATTTTTGATTAGTTTTGTCTAAGCAGTTCAGTATGAATAATTTTGTTTACCGAAAATTTTTTTATCAAACTATTGTTCTTCAAATGTATCGGCAACACCCAAAACGTAGTAAGTCTGTATTTAAAACTTACCGAACTGTAACGAAGCCGGCATGCTTGGTAAAGGTCATTTTATCAATGAAATATCGTGGTTTGTCAAGGTAGTAGTTTTTTAGCAAAACCAAGTTGCGGCGCGTAAAGTCTGGTGTGACTGTGTGAGTACTAAATAAACGAAGAATTGCTTTCCGAATCGCAGACAGAGCAAAGTTTTTCAAATAAAAAGTTGCTGTCAGTAAGCTAAAGCTCTAGTTTCGTTTGTTGAAAGAGATGAACTATCCAGCTAGGGTGTTAGTGCTAGAGTAATGTGCAACGGATAAGAAATAATCTAGAGCATCTTCACCAAATTTCAGCTTTTCAGGACTTATTGTTTCTAAGATATTTTATTTCAAAGTTAGATCTTCCCAACAATGTTGCCAGGTCAAATTTCATCTTTTTTAAGCTAATGTTTAAGGTATCTTTCACGTTTGTTTAAAAACTCTTGAATATAAGGCTTCGGCATGAATTAGGGTTACAACTGAAATACTCGAGTTTGATAAAATATTACAACTGAAATACTCGAGTTTGATAAAAAGTTTGATAAAATATTCCGATTCCTGGAAACATGGATTTTAACTGGCAATACAGTTGGAAACGTCTAATCTTGGAAACAAAATACCTCAGACACGATAGACTGTCAAAAGCTGAAATTTGTGAACATTTGCTTTATATTATTCTTTATATTTTTACATAGTTCTAGTTGAACCCTTCACCCTCTTTAGATCTCAACAAAATAACAGCAGCATTTTATTAAATTAAAAGTTTTTAGGCCATTTGAGTAAAATCAAGTGCTGTGTGGTAAAAAAAAACAGCAATTTTAGGACATTTCTGTTCTAATTTGTAATATCTTTTTGGTGAAAGTTTAATTAATTTGCAACGACTTTTGCAAAGTCTAGTATGAACCTTATTCTTTTCGCCTAGCTCGAATCTGTGTGGAAAAGTTACTTGTTACATTTTACCACTTCCTTTCTTCAAAATAAACATCTCTGCGCATAAATGTTCCTATCCGTGGAATCCAACTTAAAGGATGGTTAAGACAAAATCCCCGTTAAGCGTTGCTGATCTTCACTACACTGCGCTTCATTAAAACAAGCAAATGAATCAACTCAGCGGCGTTTCAAAACAGCGGTTTAATGTACGCTTTTTTAACTCTATCTGTTCAGGTTTTACAATAATTTTTAGCCATGAACGGTGTGGAGCAGGGGTTTTCTGTCGTGGATTACATTGTCTTTGGATGTATGCTTCTACTATCAGCTGGTATAGGCTTATTTTATGCCGTCAAAGATAGAAAATTACAAAATACGGAAGAATATCTTCTGGCTGGAAGGTGAGTGTGGTTTCATAAAAAGTTGAAAAAAAATAAATCTTTATACTCGCTGAATTACGTCAAAGCGTGTTGCGAGTTTTGGGATTCATATCTGCTTCGTTGCGTTCGGGCAACACAGCCCTTCGAAATGTTGCAGCGATGGCAAGTCGATGACAACGCTTTGTCAAATTTGCAAAGTCCTCGAGGACACACTTTCAAGTCTTTGGCCGTGGCCTCGAATCCTCAAGTCCTCGAAAGTTATCCTGTCCTCGGCTCAAGGACAGCACTATTTTTTGAACCGTTAAAATTTTTTATTGGAAAACGCCAGAAACCTCGGGGAAAATTTGCGAATACCTTTTTTGTTTTCCTCTTTTACAGATCGCCTGAAAAATTTTCTTGAAGACCTTTATTTTATTTTATTTTTCGGAGATCGCCCGAAAAATTTTCTTGAACATCTTTTTTCTTTTTGAAAACGCTTGCGCCTGTGTCCTTGGTCCTTGGCCTCAAGCATTTCTGTCCTTGGTCTCGAGAGGGTCTGTCCTTGGCCTCGGATTTTTTTTGTTTCCTTGGCCTTGGCCTCAAGTCTTGTGTCCTCAACTCCACCTCTGCAAATTTGATTGAGTTTAATCCAATACAGAAATTTGCACGCTGTCCATCTCTCAATCCATTAAGTAATATTAAACGCACTAAAATCTTACTGGAGAAATTGGATAGCTATAAAAAGCGGGTTGCCTCATAATTACACAATTATGTTTTGAAAGAGGCATTTGTTGTATTTAATTGTTGGTTTTTACTTGATTTGAGTAATTTTCGTTGGTGATTGACTGATTAGTGTACACATTAATTGTGTCAAATAAATACGGCATTACCAAGCTACGCCACCAATGAGTTAGCCAGTAATATGATTACTTGATGGTGATTGAGATTCAAACCCATGCTTGCACGAACCTGAGAATGCCAGGCAAATATCTGATATCAAATAAGCGACCATCCTTTAGCACAAGACAGATTTTAAACTCTTCGATAGTGATTGCCTACCGTACTCTTTTTAAAATCATTTTTTGACGGTTTTACTGATTGATTTTACAGTTTCTAGATTACTTTATTGATGATGAACTAAGTTAATTCGATACGTTTCCGTAAATAAAAATTAGTTTTTAAGCTGTTTCGTTTTTAACTAAAATTTGCAAATCTGCCGTTATCAATGTACCAAATTTTTGAAATCAGTTTTACCCATAGGTGGGCAAGTTAATGCAAAACGTTAGCTTCGTTAACCACTAGTCCGTTAACAAAGTTCACATCTCCGTTAACGTTAATCCGTTATTTTCAGATTTAATTAACGGAAGTTAATTAAGTCCGTTAATTCGTTAACATTTTGCATGTAATTTACATTTCTTTTTATTCATTCGCTTCTAGGACACGTATTAGCGCTGTTGACTTAAATGTAAGGAAATATTTATTGCTATGGTGGTCTTTTTGTGTTTTGGAAGTTACATTTTACAGCCTAATCTAATTTCAAGATTAAAATACGTTCAAATGCACTAACGTAGCTGCGATCGGAAAATCTTTGGAAATGGTGAACGGCGATAATTAATAAACCTGTGAGGCTGAAGCTTATCATTTGAAACAAAAAAGGCCTCCTTTCTTTGCTTTTTTTTAAAAAACTTGTGCTAATACGCAACAAGTGTAACCAGTGCAAACTGGTTTGTACTGGTACGATGAATGAATGGTGCAAGATATTGACGATAAAAACCTTAACGGAAGTTAACAGAACTTAACGGAAGTTAATTTAGTCCGTTAACATGAAAAAACTTTTTAACGGATTAACGAGTTAATGAAAAAGTTAGCTTCGTTATTAACGGATTAACGGACTTGTGCCCACCTATGGTTTTACCAATTATAACTATCAGCAACCTAAAGCTACTGACCACCTAACTAGATTTTCGTCAAAAGTGATCGATTGTCTTTAGGTCTATGAGTCCTTACCCTGTAGCGTTTTCACTCTGCGTCAGTTTTTTGTCGGCAATCACTGTCCTGGGCACACCATCAGAGGTTTACCAATATGGAACAATGTACATTTGGTAAGTGTTACTAAAGAAAACAATGCTTTTATTTTTCCAAGCTACACAAACGCTGTTGTATACAAATAGCACTTAAGATATGTACACGAACAAAACAATGCAAGCTAGGAATGGAAGTAACAAAGGGCTATCTGCAATAAGGTAGGTCATCTGCAATGAAATGGTGATCTTGTTGAGCCAAGTCAACTTACCTCCGAAAACTGACAGCCAACTTAAGGGTTAGTTGGCGGTCAGTTGATTCAAGGTCAGTTGTCGTGGACCCTGATCATGCAGGATACTGCAGGCTGCCTGCTCGACAGTTATGTTTGCACTTTGCTGCAGTCTGCACACAACGTAAAATATTATAAAGCGGCTTACAAACCAGCAGTAGTTGAAACGTTTTCGCAAAATGGTGAAAACGGTGAAAGACATTTCTCGCATATTTTCCTCTGGAGCCGAGCAGTCTTCCCGTAGTGGTGGCCCTGCCTGAACAGAACCCAAAAAGGGTGATGTGCATTGATGTGGTTGGACAGGTGCAGAATGCTTGATTCACACGCACGAACGAATGGTTGCCAATCGGTAAAAGCCGCCAGCTGTTGGATTCGCTTTCTCGTTCATTTCTTTTTATACATTTTGGAAAATTTTTGCTTTTTTCAAAACTTTTTTAGCGTTTTTGGAGACAATAGTGTGTTTTATGATTACTAACACACAGTTGTGTGGTTCCACCAAAGATGCCGTACGGCATACTCTAATCGTAAATCATTGTAATTACATCTTTATTTACGACGTTGCCTTGGCCAGGAGAGAGCTAAGGAACCTTTCGGTCTTCGAGTCAAGCTGCCACCTGCCCACCTGTCTACCACATACGGTGGAGACTTAACACTGTCCCTTCAATTGCTGAACGTTAAGCAGGGAACCAATTTTTATATTCTTTGGTTTGACCCGACCGGGAATCAAATCCAAGTCTATCGTCTTAGTAGCAGACGCTCTATTCACTCCACTACTGATCGGTCAACATTGACAACTTTTTTGCATTTTACAGGGTATTATTTGGTTGCGCGGTCGCATTCTTCATCACAGCTCAGGTTTACGTTCCAATTTACTACAGATGCAGATTGTCCAGTGTTAACCAGGTACATTTAAAGGCATTTCACGCTTATTGATTTTTAAGTCAAAACAGAATGAATTATTGATTTCATGCACTGTTGAAATATTATGCAATGTCGGTACCAGACCATGCAAATAAAGTCAATCGCTTAGTGAAATAGTTAGCTGTATTTTTCTCAAGCTTCTTATCGCGTATTTTTGACGCCGCTGATAATTTAATCGTTGTGGTTTTAGTTCCAGATAATAGAGCGTTATGTGAGGTTTGCTTCTTAAATTTGACCTCAGGATCAACAACTCCATTCGTGAAAGTACAACCAATGTACTCGAGTACATTTTTTAATTACCAGTTGTGAGTCTTTTGCATAATAATTACATCGTCGAACACGTCTAAGGTCATTAGCCAATCATTGTAGACTTTTTTTGTCTAGTTTGGTATAAAAGCGTGCTGGGAAGCAGTGTTCCTTTTAACTTTTTGTCTAGCTTGCCGGTGCCTTAATTTTCTCAAAAAAAAATGTCGTGTCCAAAGATGGAAAAACATGTTATTGTTAATAAGCCTTAAATTTTGCCCTGTCTAGTATTGAAGAATAATAAAACTCATACTTCTTCATAATTGCCCACTTTTCCATAGTTAATAGGCAATTTATCATGCCCGTATTACCAAACCTTATATTTGCTGTGATCCCACTAAATATGATCCCGCCAACAAAAATCCGGGGAGGGGACCTTTTCTTACAGTCATTTTGCTTGCTTGGCCAAACCATACAGTAAGCTGAGATAGTTTTAAGTTCATTTTTTCAGTATTTAGAGAGACGCTTTCACAGAGGGATTCGTATATTTGCGACTGTGATTTATCTCTTCCAAACAATTCTCTATATTGGCGTCGTCATATACGCCCCCGCTCTCACTCTGAACGCGGTAACAGGAGTCAGTCTATGGGGTGCTGCTTTATTAACTGGATGCATTTGCATTTTCTACAGCAGTTTGGTAAGTAAAAGTTACCGTGTTGTTTGCAAATATTTTGCGTAAATAGCTTAAGACAAAAAATACTGTTTCGTTGAAGCTAATTAAAATAAACATATAAAAGCGTATTAAATCGCCTCAAAGCAACCTATTTGTTTATCAGCAATCCCTGTAGTACAAGCAGTACAAACTAACTAAAAACATTTTTTCTTGCGTCTCGACTTAAGATAAAACTATCAAATGCGTCACTTTTCAATCATGCTTTCGGCGAAGAAAAAAGCAATAAAATGAACTGTTTTTGTTTTGTCATATCTATATATTTGTTTCCTATTCAGCTGCCAGTTGCTTCCATAGTTTTTTTTTATGAAATAAAAATGATTTATTAGGGAGGTCTAAAGGCCGTGCTTTGGACTGACACTCTGCAAATGCTCTTCATGTTGGTTGGATTCCTGTCCGTGATCATCAAAGCAAGCATCGATTCAGGGGGTTTCATGGCTTTGTGGAATAAAGCTGCTGAAGGAGAACGAATCCAGTTGTTAAAGTACGCTTTCTTTTTTTCATTGCAACGGTGCCTGCAGTTTACATTGTATACCAATGTTTGTTTGATGTCACATTTAGCGTTTGTGAATGTTTTTAACAGCTTTTGTGTTGATCAGGTTTTGAGTTTCAGTGTAAGTTTTTTTTCAGCAAGTCTAGCTAATGGGCTTTCGTATTAGGCAAAACATAAGTCCTAGACAAATGCATTGAAAGCTAGAAAGGGGAGATTGCCGTAAACTTGACCTTAAAATTTGCAACCCTTTCCATTTACTCTTGAAAAGGTTCAGAATAAATAAATTTTCTGGAATAACACAACAAGCAAACAGCAAAACTAGAGTTAAAAAAACAAAAACGAACGATCGCTGGGTCTAAGTGGATAGAAAAACTGTCACTAGAATGGTAAACTCTGGTTTGATTCTGTGTTGAGTAAACCGATGGAGTTCGATCTAAAAATAGAAAGTGCGTATAGCATTTATCGTGATGTGCGGCAAATATGAGAAAATTCTAAATCCTGCTTGTTTTAGGTTTGATTTGGACCCACGCTTACGTCACACAGTTTGGACAGTGGCAATCGGTTCATCCTTCTTAAATCTGGCTGTGAACGCAGTTAACCCCTCCCAAGTGCAACGCTACTTGTCTTGCAGGTCACTGAAAAGCGCCAAATTGGCCATTTTGCTCAATTACTTTGGAACCTTTCTTCTCCTTTCGCTGGCAGTTCTTACCGGTGTAATAATGTACGGTTATTACCACAACAATGACCCTGTTCAATTGGGGAAAGTAGCCAAGGCTGCCCAGTTAATGCCATATATGGTGTTGGAATTGTATCAAAATACTCCGGGAATGCTTGGGTTATTCGTGGCGGCAGTTTATTCCGGAAGCCTCAGTACTGTCTCTACCGCAGTAACAGCAATGGCCAATGTGACAATATATGATTTGTTGAAGCCATTTTCAAGCTTCTCGGAAGCGACATATACGTGGATATCGAGAGGTAAGAAAACAGCAATGCTCACTAGTTACCAAATCAGATCTTTAATTATACTCATTGTATTACGCCGAAGCGTGTAGCGAGTTGGCGGGGCCCATCTCCGCGTCATTGCGCCCGGTCAACACAGCTCTTTTCGAAGAAATGTTGCAGCGGTGGCGAGCTTTTGGCAAGTCTACGTCCGATTTGACCGGCCCGAGATTTGAACTTCAGACCTCCCTTACCACAAACAAACGCGTTAGCGCTCGGCCAACTCCTAATCACACTTTCTTAACCAGTGAAGAGATCGTGCGACTTTAAAGTCAGTTTGCCACCTGCCCAGCGCTAGCGTATCTTCCACTCACGGAAGACACTTTACACTCTCCATTTTAATGCTGAATATTGAGCAGGGAATTGTGAATTTTAAAGAATGGGGTTCGACTGCACTGCGAATCGAACAATATTTGTGTAGTAGAGCGGTAGCAACAGCTTATTATTCTGATTTACCGGTAAAGTCGTTGGTTTCAAGACCAAATTTTTGAGAGATTCATATTCGTAATTATCGTTGCTGTAAGCAGATAAGTTTGATCTCGTAAATTATTCTGTAACACAAAATTATTCTTGCCAAAACAACACTCATAAGTTTTCTCTTATTATATCGGTAACGTAGGTAGGCTAACATAGTCTACAGTTAGGCTCTTTTTGAGAACCACAGACAGCAACGTATTACCTCGATAAAACCACTGCATTCAACAGTTTTTAGCAATTTTTCTTTCTTATCAGGGATTTCTTGTTAGCGATTTTCTGTAGGCTTGAACCCATCAAAAGTATTTATGGTATACTGCATAGGTGGGCACAAGTCCGTTAATCCGTTAATAACGAAGCTAACTTTTTCATTAACTCGTTAATCCGTTAAAAAGTTTTTTCATGTTAACGGACTAAATTAACTTCCGTTAAGTTCTACTAACTTTCGTTAGGGTTTTTATTGTTAATATCTTGTAGCTTCGTTTTGCATTTGAACTTGTTTTTATCTTGAAATTAGATTAGACTGTAAAATGTAACTTTCAAAACACAAAAAGACCACCATAGCAATAAATATTTGCTTACAATCAGCTCAACAGCGTCAATACGTGTTCTAGAAGCCAGTGAATAAAACGAAATGTAAATTACACGCAAAATGTTAACGAATTAACGGACTTTATTAACTTCCGTTAATTAAAGCTGAAAATAACGAATTAACGTTAACGGAAGTGTGAAGTTTGTTAACGGACTAGTGGTTAACGAAGCTAACGTTTTGCATTAACTTGCCCACCTATGGTATACTGTTAGTTGCAAGTACAATTTTGCACGTGTTTATGCTTGCACGCAGGCCTACAGTTTAACGTTTGTACGTTCATAAAAACTCAAAACATCGCCTTGCGTATTTATTTCAGGATTAATTGTTCTGTTTGGAATTCTCTGTTTGTCTGCCGCCTATTTGACGTCACAATTGGGGACGCTTCTTCAAGTCGCGATTAGTGTCCTTAGCTTGGCTAGTGCACCTCTTCTAGTTGTATTTACTCTTGGAATCTTGTGCAATTTTGCTAACAAATGGGTAAGACGAGATTTTGTTAATGATTTTGCTCCAATGTCTTGATTGCATTTTGGGGATAGCTCAGCGTTTTGAAGCATGTCGCCAATTTGTTAATGACGAAAGTTTGTCATCATTTTCAGCCAGCAGGGCATACTTTTGGCTTCGGTCCGGCCTGTACTCAGGGCGGAAATCATGAGCGTATACGAGCATTTTCTTTGTTCATTTTAAATAGAAATGCGGTACGCCTGACATGGCGACTTATCGCCGTAAATTTGTTAAAATGCACAAAGGCTCACGCTTTTACGCCAAGCGTAGGCCTGGTTTTACATTGTAGATGAAGTTAAAAAATGAATATCAATTGCTTAAACTCTACATAATCTGTGATCTTGGTGAAAGTTGAAGATTTGAGGCATGTTGAGTGACTTTAGCGGGAAATCACAAAAGTGATTTGAACATTGCAATAAAATGAGTGCGGATCATCCGACGTTGTTAGCGTTTGATCATTGATGTTGCCGGTGACAGGAGGATAAGTATGCAATACTACCACAACAACTCCCGAGATAAATCTTGTTAAAAATATATATTTGACACTATTTTGAAAAGTATAGTTTTAGTATATCACTTTGGTTAGACGCTGCAACTATCTCATAAGTAATCTTTTTTTTGCTGTGACTTATTTTTTTGTCAACCTGACAAATTTTATCCATTTTAATTTTTTAAAAATGACAAATTTTATCCATTTTAATTTTTTAAAAATTGATAAAGCTCTAGAAGCACTTGCAATAAATCACTAAATTTTCTTTTACTTGTGAGCAAAATGAAATATTGAGTAAGTTCGGGTTGCTTTAATTTTAATTTTATAACACTATTGCGTCAGCACTGCGATACTGTTTTGACCGTATCGTCTTTATTGAGGCTTGATTGTGAAAGCCCTAAATTTCCTGCGCTCTCCATTCTGACGATTCATCTGGTCAAGTATCAGACTAAAACCTGCTTCGACGACATGAACATTTTAATCAAAGCAACTCTAAATAAAAATAATTTTATAGTGAATGCTAGGAAAAAATTTTTTAAAATCTAAGACAATATTGCAGCTAGAGTTTCTCTTCAATCTGCACAATTTAGCTAAACATGAAGTAATTTACGATTCAGAGTTGTAGACGGGCAGACTAGTTCAGGCTTGAATCCGAAAATATAAGCCCGAACCCGCCCCGAACCCGAAAACTAATTTGAAGCCCAAATCAAGCCCAAAAAAAATGAAAGTTAAGTTAGATCTGAAAAATTTAGCAATGTTGCCAAGTTATTTTGATTGTATTTTTGTGCACCTAAGACAAAAAGCACGTCTCAGGCCCGAATTAAGCCCAAAATTTTTGTCAACTTTAGGCCCGAACCCGACTCGAACCCGACCCGAAAAGCCCGGCGCGACTTACAATTTTGTTCCGATTTGTCTAACTTTAACGCAAAAATGTTTCCTCTCTGCATCATTTTTTTTTTAGTAAAATGTGAACAAAAGCGAGAAAAACTTTTTTAAATTTTTGCAGGGCGCGTTAGCTGGAATGCTGGGGGCATCTTTTGGTACGGTCTGGATATTTTGCGGAAAAATCGTTTATCCAGATTCCAAAGAGTTTAAGCAAGCATTACTATTGTTCGTCACAAAAGAAGTTTACAGCGGTGATTCTGTTCTAGAAGTTTCCAGCGCGACGAGTCTGGAGTCTGCATTGACAAACGTGACTTTGGCAACTACCAGCACGACACCATCAGCGCCTCCAGTAGCTGATTTATACGCAATGTCGTACATGTACATGACAGCGTTTGGCTTCCTTATTGGGATAATAATCGGAATCGTAATAAGCCTATTTACCGGTAATTGAGCTAAAGTTTTGCTTGTTCTTTAATGCATCAACAAAGGAAGAATTCGAACGTTACTGCTACCAGGACTTAGAATATTTGGTTTTTGCTTAGGTGAACAAAACAATTCTGATATAATATAAATACTTACACAAATATTCAACATAGATTCTTTACATGGATCGGATGCGGCTAAGGGTATTCGACAATAAGCTTTGCGAGTCAGACGCGATTTCTTACCGCTGCGCCATCCGCTAACACTGACTTTGCTTAGCATAGGCAATGGAACACTACAGAAAATATTACAGCACTTCTAAGCAGCAGCGTAGTTCAGTACTAGATCATCGGGCTAGGGATCGAAACATTGTGAACTTCCAGTTCGATTCCTGATCTGGCAGTACATCGGTTGGTCTTTGTATGTTCGGTCTCAACGTATATTTTCTATTTGGGGTCAAATAGGCTACTATTCGAAGTGGGTTAATGGCTTGACCTGGGAAAAGAGTTTCAGCGTAACACCAAAATGATATCTGTTTTAATATGGTTAGACAGACGTAGAGAGCCTGACTTCTACTCTTTATTTTAGGAGGTTGGCAATCCCGTTTTCTAGTCAATCCTCAATTACTATCATCTTGTTTTCAATGTGGAAAAACGGTTCGCGGTAGAAAATCTCCGCAGAACCAATACATCGATACCGATGAAGAATCAAAGACAAAATTAATGGTAAATTTTCCTCTAGCGTGGTCTTGACATTTTGTTTGAAACTATCCATTAGTATTGACCACTCCTGGGACTAGCTATATGCACAACAATGATGCTTTTACGTTCGAATTTTTTCAATGTGATACTTGTTATCAGTTTTTTATTTGTATTGATTTTTATATTGTCACTTATCAGGATTCAAGATAAAGTTCACAATAAATGATAGAAGAACTTATAATACCAACAAAAAGTATATTTTGCGTTTTTGCTTTGATTTTGAGCTCTAATTACGAAAGATTATAATTTGATCAACTAAAATTGATACATAATAGCTTTAGCTCACGTTCAACGTTAAAGTAATTAGCGCAGTTAGAGTTATTTTATAATTTACTAACATTAGCTTTTTTATGAAAACAATAGCTCTATATTACAGTTACATTAGTATTATTATTATTTGCTTTTTTGCAGAAAGAAACAAATTTTAGTTCCAATCACATACAGATTTGAAAGTTTTAGTAATCACGTGACGTTTTGCGTGATAAAGTGCGTAATAAACCATGCGTATTGCATAACAAAGTAATAAATCCGATTGGATGACGTGAATGTGACCATAAGCTGCTTTTGCTCTAGTGAAGTTGTGCCTTACGTATTTTGTTGTGTGGCGTTTGAATATTTATTATGCATTTTTATGTCTAATTATGTTTTCATCAAAAAAGAGAGCACTCGCTTCATTTTTTCTCTTGCCAAATTAAATTCATTAAAAACTTACTGAAAACTAATTTTTAATGCGTGTCAGTGTTATGGTAGACGTGCAACTGCATCAATTGCATTTCTTTATTTTTGATATTTATTATTTATTGAAGATAAAAATATTGCTCTAACAATGGAAAAGACATTCTTATTCAAATTTGCCTTTAGTGACGTTGTGTTGTAAGTTATCAAATGCATTATTGCAGGACAATAACTATTGTTACGCTATCACAAAAATAATGCTCATTTTCTGACAGTCTCTGTGACGCTTTGATTAGCAAACGCATCTCGATTAATACGGAAACGATAAGTTGCCCTCAATCATTTGTTATTACGGACTGTTTTTATTTTTTGAAGAGTTTCATTGTTGTTCGTGATTGACTGATTATCATTTTTGTAGTTTTCTTTAGCTGAAAGATTACAGATCTAATGCAATGCAGTAACTAACTCTTTTCACATGATATTTTTCTAAAAGATGTGCACAATAAACTCAACCACCATTTTGACAAACTTTTCCTGTTGCGTCACAAACGCTTAATCACGACACTATCAATCTTTGAAAAAGCTTTATATGGCAAAAGCGTGATTTTTTCATTACCATTGGAAAGTCTCGCATGCAAACAACTGTGTTGTGTGAACAGGTTTGATAATAATCGTTGAATTTTGTTGTTACGCAGTCCTTTATTAATTGAATAAAAAAAAGAAGAAATCGAACACAAATTTCTTAGCTCTACAGTCCATGCCAGGGGCCGGCAAAGTTTTCGACTACTCGGGCCTCATGTAGACCCAGCATGGTGTCAGCGAGACGACATAAACAACTCCAAATTTGAGGCATTTTTACCCGAATTACTGGTAAAGACCAAACAAAGTTCCTCACCATAATTTGAGGTGGTTTCTGATTTCCAGAAGTTACGTAAGGAGTATCATAGAAAATAAAGAAGGTGGATAGATCTGCGAGACCGCGGGCTGGATTTAAACGATCACTGACGGATGAAAATTCTTGGCGGGTCGTAGGTTGCCTATACCTAATCTAAACATTTTTTGAATATCACAAATGCTAGTAATCAGTATTTACGCTCAGAAAAAAAAAAAAAAATTCACCACTTTTGTTAGTTTTTTGTGATTTTCTTACTAGCTTTTACGTTAATTGACATGCTCTATTCTTTTAGACTTTACTTTAACAAAAGCAAAAATGATAAATCACAAAAATAATGCGTCAGGTCCATAAGTGTAATACTTACCTTGGCACGTGAGATATTTAACCTTAATTAATTTTTGGCCTATAAGCCAAAACTTTGATCGATAAGACGAAAAAGACGACTTCGAAAAAATTGGATCTTTCAAAAACATCAAAGAATATTCTAAAACTTGCTATTTTAGATAAATAACAATCAACGGTCACACATGACGTAAAACTGTATAATTGCAACTATATTCGCCAAGTTGCTTTGGCTACGATGCAGCCCATCACGCAAAGTGGAGGGTCCACAATCCCTTGTTTAATGCCGAAGTTAAGCCTGAACGCTGTGACTACAAATTTTTATGATTTTTTTTGCTCAACCAGACGAGAATCGAACCAAAAATCTGCCGCTACCGTAGCAAATGTTCTATAATCTAGAGTCTAAAGCAACGAAGGTTAACCTGTTTTGTAACTGGGGCCAATGAGTCGAGCGGTAACGCCTTCGTCTCAGAAGGGAAAGGGCTGAGGTTCAAGTCTAAGGCCAGTCAAATCGGACACACTGCTGCCAACGGATCACCACCGCTGCGACATTTCTTTGAAAGAAGCTGTGTTGCCCGGGCGCAATGACGCGGAGATGGGCCCCGCAAACTCGTTACAGGCTTTGGAGTAATACAGCGAGTATAATGAAAGATTTCATGTATATGATTTGAAAATAGCGTAATAAGACCGTAAGCGAGCAAGCGTATCTCTTGGCTAGACAGTTAACTTTAACTAACTACATTACACAAAACAGTGTGCTGAAAATCAGTACAGATTATTTCTGTGTTTTAGAGAAGACTATTTAGTAATAAGGTACGGTGATTTCACAAAAAGAAACCTTGTTTTTTATATTGTGCAATTTATTTATTTAGCTAGGGGATAGATATATAGATATTACAACAGAGCCATATTTAGCTAGGGGAAGATATAAACAAAGGACCCCATCGGGGCGTATCAGGCATGGGCCTCGGGAACGAACGTGTATGTCAAAAGACCTGCAAAACTCGCATGAGAGCCGATTGTATACATTTTCAAAAACTTCAGACGATGATGTGGTTTGTCTTCGCCTAATTTCAAAACCCGAATTTAAGTGATCTCGGAAAAAGTTTTCCTCAAAATTTATTGATAAATTTCGTGGAGAAGTTTTTTTACGACAAATCCAGGGCATTTGCCCCAAAAGCCCAAGCTCCAAATTACGATCCTGTCTTTCATTGATTGTTGTTAATTGGCAAAAAAATTTTCAAGCGTGTGTTTGGGCTTTTACGAATGCATCAAGTCAGCTGATGTGGGGAATTTTTTTGTCGCATGAATATAACGTCACATTGCTTTTCGCACAAGATCAATTGAAGTACATTAAATATTTTCAGTAACCTTCCGGTCATTTTCACCATTTATAAATGTAAATAAAATTTCTTTTTTTTTCCTTGCGCCTATAAATAGCACGATGATTTTCTTTCGATTTATTCTGAATGGAAAATTGAGAATGAAACAGTACTAGACTTTGCGGTTGTAGTAAAAGGGTACCACATATGATACACCATAAAGCGCTGGTATAGGTAGGCCTACATGTGCAGAGAATTTTTTATAATCAGAGCAAATTATCATTTTTGGCCTATAATAATTCAGATTAAAGAATTTTCCAAGGTTTTATTCATTTTTTAATCGTAATTATCCATCTTGAAAGCCAGTTTATATTGTTCATAAAATTGTGACGGTACTGCATGCGAGCGTATCCTATTTCTTGGTTATCGGGATACGAAATTTATGAGAAACTTAGGATACGATCAAATAAGCCTACGCTTTGCCGTTCACAATTTTTGCACAGTCTGGGTCTAATTTGTTCAAGCATCTCTTACATTAGCTTTGACGTATAATAATTGTATTGACTATAAAACGGTACCGGTAACGCGAAACATACAAAACCATAGCTTAGCAGCTCAAAACAAGAGAGATAGATAGCTGCTGCTTTCTCCGACAGCGAAGAGCTATCTCGCACTAGAAGCAGACTAGTTACCATTTCAATCTTGTAACCTTCTTCATGGCTAAGCATGACGTAGTCATGGGTACGAAATTTTGCAGAAAAGCTGCGAGCAGAGCGTTTTAAGATCGATTCGTCAGTCGGTGTTTGTTGCAGTTGTTTAAATATAGCTCATAAGTATACACTGGATACGGTAACCAAAAATCAAAAGTTTTATAAATCTCTCCATTGTAAATGGTAAAATGTATGCCAGAATAATGCAAAAACATTGAATATGGTAGGGTTACAAAAAGGCCTCCAACTGCAAACGGATTGCAAAATGGCTGCTCCTCCACGGTCACTTATTAAAATTAATAAATGCATTATGTTTCAGAATTCAAGCACAACATTTTATAACTTAATCTTTCTCTAATTGCTAAGCTTCGGTTAAATTGACTGCGTCACCTATGTCTTACAATCAAGCTGCCCAGTTCGAAACAACTCAATTTGGAATGCTGCCAGCTTATCCTTCCAATCCTCAGCAGCAAAATATGTCTCAATTTGGAGTTGCCCAGCCTCAAATGCCAATAGGCCACCTTGGATTTGCCCAACCTCAAACGACGAACGGCCAACTATTTGGAGTTGCCCAACCTCAAATGAATGGATGCCAACTTGGAGTTGCCCAGCCTCAAATGACGGGAGAACAACAGCTAATGTTGGCCCAAATTGCCAGCCAGCAGCAGGAGCTGTTGGCTAGAAATGCCGCCGGACAAGCGCAGTTTAACAATTTGCTAGCTCAGGGCATTGACGCTCGGGACCGAGTCAACATTATCAATAGAATGTATGGAGCGCCGTATGTGTACCCTAATTTGTGCAATGTTTTTTTGCATATTTAATTAAATAGTCATTTTAATTAAATATACAAAAATAAATATACAAAAAAAACTAGTGCAAAAATAAATATGCAAAAACTTTTTGTGCGGACTTTTTTTGACTATTTATTTTTGCAATAAGAAAAAACTGCGCAGAATATACCGTTGCAAAAGTAAATAGTCAAAAAAACTGCGTGCAAAATAAACTGTTGCAAAAATAAATCGTCAAAAAAACTGAGCACAAAATAAAGCGTTGCAAAAATGCGCTGCAGACATTTTTGTATATTTGTTAGTGGAGCGTGGCAAAGCACTCTCGGCTGCCTTTAACGCGCTACCAGGGCCGTAACTACCACCGGTGCAGGCGGTGCGGCGCACCGGGGCCCCGGAGTAAAGGGGCCCCGCAAGAAGCCCCTTACTGCAATAAAAATATTACGTTGAAAAAGTAAAACTTATTTTTTTCATCTATTTTTTTTATTTAAGTGAAACTTATTTTTTCATTTAATTTGCACGTGTAATTTTTTCGCCCAGCATTTGAGTTTATTGCGTCTTGCGATTAGTCGACTCGTGACCTTCTTACGGGGCCCCTTGGAACGTTAGATTGTTTGCCATTACTGTAATACGTACTTTGTATTGTTTGCGATTAATACTTTGTGACGAAATAAACGATTCACAAGAATCAGTTGCAACACGCGTGCGTTTTCATTTCGAGTTAGTACAGGTGGCAAAGTATAGACCAGCGAAGTGACGCTGAATGAATAAAGTTCATGAAGTTTCAAGACTTTACTAATTTATTGACTAAATTTCATTAAACTTTTTAGATTTTGAGCAGAGGTGAAGTCCTCGAGGACGTCCTTGGCCTCGAGGACGTCCTCGAGGACACATTTTGAAGTCCTTGGCCTTGGCCTCGAAGGTCAAGTCCTTGGCCTTGGCCTCGAAGCCTCAAGTCCTCGAAAATTGCCCTGTCCTCGACTCGAGGACAGCACTATTTTTTGAACAGTTCAAAATTTCGTTGGAAAACGCCAGAAACCTCGCGGAAATTTTGCGAACAACTTTTTTGTTTTCCTCACTTGGAGCATAGGCGTAGCCAAAAAGGGGGGGGGGAGGGAGGGGGCTCAGCCCCCCAAAATTTCACCATTGGAATTTCACCATTGAAAATGGAAATTTCATTAAAAACGCCTATTGTTTCTTCAGTTTCTTTTTAGCGTTTTTTGCTTGCAACAGTAACTAACAACAATATTAAAGACCAGGGGCCCCAGGCCCCCCTCAATTCAATTGTTGCCAGCCAATTTAAACGTTGACTCAAAAGAAATGGAGAGTTTTCGTCCAATAAGTTGCTATCGCAGGCCCACATCTGGCCTTTTCATAAACGTAATGCATTAATTAGGGCCGGATTTACCATAATATGGCGCAGTATTAGCTAGGGGCCCCGCGCTGAAATCGTAAGACTTTTTTGGTCTTCCCCTAAATTTGGCAGAAAGATCTTGCAAAAATCTCAAAAGTGCCAGGGGCCCAGCGAGATGTAAATCCGGCCCGGCAATAACATGGTTAGTAGGAGTAACCATCTATTGAACCATTTTTCAATAACAATTCAGTAATTCACCTCCGATCTCGGCGGTTTTTACTTACAAAATGCTTTAAAAAAAAATTAGCCATGAAAAATGCTCATTGAACAAATTATTGAACATCAGTTGAGGGGGCCTGGGCCCCTGGCCGAACATATACTCCTATAACTGGTTATTTTCATGACAAAACGAAAGTCTCTAAGGAAAATCGAGCAGATTACTATTTACTGCTAACATGTTGCAAGAGACAATGCACCTTGCTTCCCCTTACCTGCACCAAATCACTTACAATTAAAGCAATTTAACTCTAACATGCAAGATTTAAAACGTGTTTTGGGCTTAAATTGCAAGAAAAAGGAGGTTTAAACAATTTAATTTTTTCAATTAGATTTCAAATATCAAAAACCTAATGCTTTCAAATGGCTCTGAACACTTGCAAAATGTGATTCAATGCCATTAAAATAGCTTTTTTACCAAAAAATTACAAAAAATCGCCCAGCGGCTGGGGGCTTCGCCCCCAGACCCCCCAAAGCCTCCGGCGTTTTTGCGTTTTTTAACTATTAGTTTAAGCCCTCTCTTTTGCAAAATTCTGGTAACGTGCCAGCAGGCAACGATTTTAGATCTTCCATCCTACGATATCTTTGTCCCACAAAAACTTCCTCTTTGGAAATTTTTGATGACGTCATTGCATGTGATTTGTGGTTTAGGCTTCCCCCAATCAAAAA
The DNA here is from genome assembly GCA_963965965.1 of Trididemnum nubilum. Classification (NCBI taxonomy): domain Eukaryota; kingdom Metazoa; phylum Chordata; class Ascidiacea; order Aplousobranchia; family Didemnidae; genus Trididemnum; species Trididemnum nubilum. The sequence goes on along the minus strand of OZ014481.1, from coordinate 4,587,267 downwards.
TTCTGGGTACGCCTATGAATTGGAGATCGCCTGAATAACTTTTTTGAAAACTTTTTTTTTTGAGAACACTTGCGGCTGTGTCCTTGGTCCTTGGCCTTGGCCTCGAATATTCCTGTCCTTGGCCTCGAGAGGGTCTGTCCTCGGAAAGGCTGTCCTTGGCCTTGGCCTCGGAATTTTTTTGTGTCCTTGGCCTCGAGCCTTGTGTCCTCGACTCCACCTCTGATTTTGAGTAACATAAAATACTGTATTAGAAAACTCTAGTTATGAAAAGAACTTACAAAAGTGGCGCACAAAAACAGTGTGATAAGAAGAAGAAATTAGCTGAGGCTGCCAGAAATTCTCGGAGCTTGAGCTCGTGGTTAGGACATCAGAGTCGCCGCATTCAATCAGAAACATCCGAAAAAGCTGCGCGTAATAGAGATGGTTCGACAACAGCGGAGGCCGATTGGGTTAGTTCGGCAACAGCAGAGGCCGAGCAGGTTAGTTCGGCAACAGCGGAGGCCGAGCAGGTTAGTTCGGCAACAGCGGAGGCCGAGCAGGTTAGTTCGGCAACAGCGGAGGCCGAGCCGGTTAACGAAGATGTAAGCACAACAGCAACGCAAAGCACAGAATCAGAAATTGTTCCACAAAAAAGTTGTAATCCTGAAGCTTTAGTGAGTCTTAATGATAGTGACTTTCCCACCACTATTACAAACCCGGAAATCAATAGAGCGATAATTGCGGCAGGTCCGACGCAACCTGAAGGACCTTACCCAAAAAATCCACCCCAAACCGGGCAATTGTCAGGGCACTTTTTATTGAGCTAAACTTGACTGAAATATCGTTTATGCTTAGCAGCTTGCCCCAATAGGCTGCACATGCTTATTTGACTCGTCATTCATCGATCGTTACACATTTCCGGTAGCCTATCAGATTTTCACTGCTGAGTTTCGTTTTGTATAGGCATTAAAGATTGCGTGCGACTTTGATTTCTATGCCACAGATTTACTTAGTAATTACTGTAACTCCTTGCTATGTTGCAAAATATCAAATGACTCGATTGAAATGTTTCTATAGCACGGAGTCGTCGAAAAACCCCAAAGAAACGCAATGATCCCTGTACTGTAAAAAATAACCTAGTTGAACGTTTTGTACTAAAAAATGGGGCCCCATAATGGATGTTTGCACCGGGGCCCCAAATGACGAAGTTACGGCACTGGCGCTATCTGCTGTTCTTTAATGCGCTCTATGAGCAACCGAGAGCGCTTTGCCACGCTCCACTAACAAATATTCAAAAATGTCTGCTGCGCATTTTTGCAACGCTTTATTTTGTGCTCAGTATTTTTGACGATTTATTTTTGCAACGGTTTATTTTGCGCGCAGTTTTTTTGGCAATCCATTTTTCCAACAGTTTATTCTGCGGCAGTTTTTTCTTATCGCAAAAAAAATACTCAAAAAAGTCCGCTCAAAAAATTTTTGCTTATTTATTTTTGCACTGGTTTTTTTCGTATATATATTTTTGTATATTTAATTAAAATGACTATTTAATTAAATATGCAAAAAAAACACTGCACAAATTAGGGTTCACAAACGGCGCCCCATAAAAATGACCGTAAATATTGTTTTGAAAAAACCAACCAATATAGCTGCAATGTCAATTTTGCAAACAGTATGTTACAACTAGAGTTGAACTGAGTAGACTAAAGGACGAAATGACTGAAACTCAAAAACAACAATCTGAACTGCAAAAGCGAATTATGATGTTCATTCCTTGCTTTTGGCCCCTCCTTCCCTTTGTTTTAGCAATGAATAACACTATGATGAACGTTACCGTGGCCTACCATCAATGCCCAAACTGCAACAATATGATTGGTTCAGCCTGCAGAGAATACAGTCAATATTGCACAATGCCAGGCACAAGAGAAGAGCAGATTGCAGAACTTCGGCAAAAAATGGCGGTGGTGTTTGACGCAAATCAAAATCGACGTCGTCGACGAAGACGGTTGTAGCAGTGAGACTTTAGACTGCTACAAAACAAAGATGTGGGTTCGATTCCTTCTGCCGTTACCGATTCTGCTAATTCATATTTAATTTTAGATGTTTGTTTTCGCTACATAAAATTTTCTTACGTCAATCCAATAATTTATCATCGTCCAAAGTGTTTCTAAAATTTTTTGCCAATTGGCGCCATTTTACAGAGGCAGTTTCGCTGTTCTTGTGGCTTTATGAACTGTAGAGTGTAGACTTTCGAGCCCAATAGCATTTAACGGCTACTGGGCAGTTATAAATGATGCGACATGTGGATAATAGTTTTAGTGGCCGCATTTGTTCATTGCCGTAGGTCTACGAGATAAAACTAATGCATTCTTGTATTTTATGATCAAATCAAATCTTTCATTATACTCATTGTATTACGCCAAAGCGTGTAACGAGTTAGCTGGGCCCATCTCCGCGTCATTGCTCCCGGCAACACAGCTTCTTTCGAAGAAATGTCACAGCGGTGGCGAGCCGTTGGCAACACTGTGTCCGATTTGACCGACTCGAGATTTGAACCTCGAACCTCCCGCTCCAGAGACAAACGTGTTACCGCTCGAATCAATTGTAACAAATCCAAAGCCATTCGTAGCAACTCATTTAGTACGATTAATTCATATAACTTTGTTTTTGGAATTCTTCAGTTTATCTCGTGTACAATTTTTTTAGCCAGTTCTTTTTTTCAAATCAAATCTTTGATTATACTCGCTATATTACGCGAAAGCGTGTAACGAGTTTGCGGGGTCCCTCTCTACGTCATTGCGACTGCTGGCAACACAGCTCTTTAAGAAGAAATATGTCGCAACAGCGGCGAACCGTTGGCAACACTGTGTCCGTTTAAAGCGGCCCAAGATTTGAACCTCAAATCTCCAGCGCCATTCAGAGACGGCATTACTGCTCGACCAACTGCATGTCCGGTAAAAATGTGTTGAAATTTAAATAGCTTTAAATTGATTAAATACAAAGCATTTAACTATTAATTTGACACTAGCTATTGTTACTCTCTACGATGATGATTCCTTTTTTTACTTGTTGATGTTAAATGAAACAAATAATTTTCTTCATTGAAACTACTTTTTTTCTAGTTTCCGTTCTGTACTTATCGGTGCAACAGTTTGTACAAAGATTAAGTTTTTAGTTTGTTATATGGTTGCCTTTTTAATTCATATTTTTTGCAATTTTTCTAAGCTTGTTTACTGGTGTACATTTTGCATATCTTTTGTATTTTTAAAATTTCGTGCTACATATTAGTGTCAAAATAAACGTTTCATCACCAGAAAGTTTGTGTCCAAAGTGTGGAATTTGTGATCAAAAAGTAGCTGATTTCCACTTTGATTCCCGAAGGAAAAACACTTTACTCTTGTTTACCCTCCGGCCAAGCAGTCCACCCATCGTGGTGACCCAGCTGACAAATAGACTTGCAAGCAGATCTCCCTAAAACAGTGTTCCATAAATCTCCCTAAAACAAACCACACTGTTCCATCATGTTAAAAACCGACTTCACTATGCAATAGCAGTAGGCTACGTTGCATTCACAAATAAATATATAAATAATAGAGAACAATTTTCGAATAGAAAAATTTTAACTTTTGGTCCAAGCTCCTCAGGTGGCAGATGCTCTACATAGCGCATTGCATTGTACGCATTTATGACACTTTATGTCTCTTTGTGACCTTTCACAATCATTTGTATCTGTGGCGTTCTGTTGCAGCACTCTCTTACTTTCTATTTACCCAACTTTGATAATGCGCAGAATGAATTGTCTACTACAGGGCTGTAAATTCGGGCATCATTCCTTGTTGAGTCACCGTAAATGTGCAGTTTATAGTTTCCCTACCTAACATTCAGCAACAAGAGCCATAAGTATGGGGTCTATAACGTGTGTTGTTGAAGCAAGTGGGCTGCTGGAAGACGGCCGCAAAGATGAGAAGGTAACTTCATTTTCTCCTATACCCAATTTGGAAAATAAATACTGCGATTACCATCAATCTTGCTTGCACCGTAACCGATATAATTTTTTTTTTCAGAATAATTTTAAGACAAGAGTAAAAGTGTACTGCATATAGCGTAAACAAATCGTTTCACTCGAATATTAACCATCCTGTGAATTTTTATTTATTAATTTCAAGCAGAGAAATAGATACGGTATGTAAAACAAACAAAACATGAACACAGGGGTGCCAAAACCCGGGGGGGATGGGGGGATATATCCCAAATAATTTGACTGCATCCCCCCAATAATTTGACTATGGTATGCATTTCAGCGCTAGATAATCTTTGGACTTTTTTATTTTATTTTTTGGTCTTTACTTGATTTTGGGAACAAAAACTCAACAAGTTTCGGTGGAGACTCTTTTTTGGTCTTCACTTGATTCGCTCAAAAGCCTGTTGAACGTTTGTTATATTTGATTCAGGTGAAAAAAATAGTGTTCGACCTTCATCCTCCCCAATGTTCAAAATAGGGCAAAATTGGGGTAAAATTGCAAATTATCCTCCACAAGACTCAACATAAATCGGCACCCCTGCATGAACAAAATCAATCAATCACCAGAACAACCAACGACAAAACTACCAAGAGCCATTCTGTATACAATAAATCAAGTCTGTAATCTAAACCGACAGAGATTTTCCTTCCATTGTTTTAGATGTCAAATCAAATCAATCTTTCATTATTCTCGCTGTATTACGCCAAAACTTGTAACTAGTTTGCTGGGCTCAACTCCGCATCATAGCGCCCGGGCAACGCAGCTTCCTTCGAAGAAATATTGTAGCGGTGGCGAGCCGTTAATAACATTGTTCCTGGTTTGACCGGGTCGAGATTTGAACCTCAGACTTCGCGCTTCAGAGACGAACGCGCTACCGCTGGACTAAACGTCCTCGAATATTTATTGAATTTTGTGATGGCCAAGTGACCGTAACTTCGAATCAAAACTTCGCAAAAGCTACTGTATTTATTCTGCAGTATGTTTACAGTATACGAAATAACTTGGTTGTGAGAGCGGCCTCTACAATCACCCAGTGCGGTGCACTGCATTTGGCGCAATCTAGGGGGAGGGGTGGTTAAGAGGGCTTAAACCTCCCACCCTTTTGCAAAGTGACTAAAAAAATATAGTTCAAATATGAGAATTTTAAAAGAGGTAAAGCATCCAGCTAACTCCGGTAGTTTACAATAGCTAAAATTGAAATATAATTTTTGAAATTTTTTGTTTTAATATTGGGGCTGCGGTTCCAAAAATATTCAACAAATACACAAAAATATCCCATGCAACAAGTTTTGGAAAGCTTGAGTTTGATCTCCCAACCTGAATTTTCATAAAAAAAAAGAAGTGTACCAAAAATGGATAGGTCATGAAATGTTACTGGAAGGGTATATATTATTTAGTCTCTTTTTTTCCTAAAAGTTCAGACTGAAAAAACAAATTCAGAGTTTCCAAAAACTTTTTGCCGGGGACATCACTTTGTATTTGTTGAAAATCTTTGCAACAGCAGCCCCAAAATGAGAGCGAAAAAAATTCAAAAATTATATTTCGAGTTTAGCTATTGTAAAGTACCAGAATCGGATGGATGCCTTACTCCCTTTAAAGTTGTTTTGAATTTGACCAGTTAGTAAAGAGGGCTGAAAGGGTTAGTATCAAATTCTGTCGAACGGCTTTTAATACGCCTTTACAACATTAGATTTTTAAATGGCCCTACAAACGTGCAAAACGCCATCCAAATGGGTATTTTTTCCAAAAAATCACAAAGACTGCTCAGCAGCGAACTACCACCCCCAAATCTCCAGTTTTGGCTCGCAGACCGATTTTGTCTTTGAGTTCAAGCCTCCCTTAGCAAAATCCTGTAGCGTATCCGAGTCAGTGGATCATTTACAACTTTTTATGGCTAGTCTGGAGGAAGCTTGAGAAATCTGCAGTAGATGAAGCCACAAACCCACAGCTGAAAACAACATAGGCTGGCCCCGCGAATTGACCCCGTCTGCTGGCAATCAAAATAGTACAAAAACGTATGGAACAATTATTAATTTTTGGAATTATCAAAATTAGTTTTACGCAACAGTTTAAATCAAATTTTAAAGTTTTACGGTCCAGCAGAACAACTACGGCAGAGGTAATATAACTCTTAACTTTGGCGTAAAAGTCTAGCTTTAGCATACACGCAATACTTCTGGCAACTCTTGCCGAAGTTCTGCAATCTGTTCTTCTTTGGGGCCTGGCATTGTGCAGTATAGACTGTAATGCATGCTGGAAGCACCAATCATATTATTACAGTTTGGGCATTGATGATAGGCTACGGAGCTGTTTTCTTCAGCGTATACTTCAACAAAGATACACGTTAGCAAGGGCCACATAAGAGGAAGGAACATAAAAAGCATCAGATATCGTTTTTGTGATTTGTGATTTTGCTTTTCGGTTTCAGTCATTTCATCTTTCCGCTTCTTACTCAGTTCAACTTTAGTGGTAACATGCTGCTCGCAAAATTGACATTGCAGCTCCATTGGCTTCGTAGTCAAAGGGTTACTCTCGGTCGTTTTAAAGACAACGTTGATTCGGCTTTGAGCGTCCAAGTCCTGATCTGGTGAATTGTCAATCTGAGCCTCACCGTTAGCATTTCTACCCGATAACACCTGCTGCTGACCGCCAATTAGGCCTGGCGTTTCCAGTTGGTTTCTCGTTGCTTGAGAATGAATACTCTCGCATGGTGACAAATCTTGTTGATCCATGTGGTTTGGACGAATAAGCTGGTAGCAATCCAAATTAAATTGTTTCAAACTGAGCAGTTTGTTAGTGGGACAGAGGTGGCACAATCGCTTTAATCGGAACTTAAATGCCAATTAACTTTAAAATATTGCGTCTGAAACAAATTAAACTTAAATATTTTAAATAGGAGACCGTTGAAATAGAACTTCTAAGTCTCTTTGCGGCTTATTTCCAAGTCTATAACCTGCAGAATACCAGTATACCATTTTCATACAGAGTTGTAAATGGGCCAACTAATACAGTCCCGAACCCGAAATTATAAACACGAACCCAGTCGGAACCCAAAAAGTGATTTGAAGCCAAAATGAGGCCCGAAAAAGCCAGAAGGTTAAGTTTTGTCAAATGTACGTGATTGGTCCTATGCGGTTAAAATAAAGTTATGGTACTAATGGCTGATGAATTGTTAGGCAATAATAACAGTTGTGTAGTAATAATCGTAATGATGCTCAGTGGCGTCGCTATGAATGATGACACCCGGGGCGGAATTTCGTGGTGTCACCTTTCATAATGTATAGTAGGCGGCAAAAGGTTATATTTGAAAGATAGCGGTACTACTTCATTGCTGTAGATAGCGATTGTTGTTTGGCTTGCTCAAAAACTTCTCATTGTAAGATTCTAAAACTTGGAAGTATGAGCAGCACACGTCTAGTATCAGGTGAGAAACCAGAAATCTGCTTTGGGGAGAAAGGTTGTGTTCCAGGGTTTGGGAGCTCCGCCGGAGGCCATTGAAGGTCTGGGAAAGAATCAGTACGGTACGTTCAAAATTTGAACATGGCGTACTTCAAAAATTTACCGTACACGTACAAACGTAACGAAACAAAAACAAATTTTGCGTGCATACCGCACATACGTACTTTTCATCGGATAATACGCTCTAAACGAAGCTACTTAAAAGGTACGGTACGTAAGTCAATCAAAGCTCTAAACGTACGGTACTTAAGAAGTACGGTACGTTTAGACGGGGCGGAGCCCCTAGCGCTCGAAAACTTTGCATTTTATATTTTTTTTTTGCAAAAATATCTTGATTTTAGGCCTATTTTGATAAAAATTAATGCTTTTGAAATCTGGCATAGAAATTAGTAGAGCAAAAATATGATTAAACTGGTTGCATAAATGGGCAATGGCTATGTGGGAGGTGGCGAATGGTAAAATTTCAGTTCTCTTATTTACAAGCTGGTACTGTAAATCATGAAATCTTATAGTTCAATGAAACTCACAAGGAGTAATTATTTCGTTTATATTTAATAGAGAAAAATGATTGGTGGGGGGCTAATGAAACGATATTTGAGTCGAAGTGATTGGTAATTGCCTAGTACTGAATATAGCCATCACCACCTCCATTCCTGAGCTTACATTTTTTTTCTAAAATCTATATTCAGCATGTTTCAGCAAGCGATCAAATTTGATTGCTTGGTGATGGCGATTTTTCAAAGTTTTTACTGTTTTAAATCATTTTTTAGTCCATTCCAGTGTGCTAAACGTTCCCAATGATGTTAAACATACGGTATTGCAGTTTTCTTTTTTGTTCGATTGGTATCATAAAATGGTGTCACCCCAAAATGGTGACACCTGGGACAGCCCCCCCCCCTTAGCGACGCCACAGCTGATGCTTTAAAGAAGTCGCCATTCCGTGTGGCAAAATTATTTTGATTAGGATTTATAGCACCTAAAAATCTAAAACACAAGGCAAGTACGAGTATCGAGCCGAAATAAGCCCGACATTTTTCCAATTTTTTGGTCGAACCAGTGGCGTTGCTAAGGAGGGGGCCGGCCCGGTGTAACCACTTTGGCGTGACACCGTTTCGTGATACCAATTGAACAAAAGAGAAAACAACAATATGTTTAATATCAATGGAAATCTTTCACACACTGAAATGGACTAAAAAATGATTTAAAGCATCTTTTGAAACATTCATTTATAGAAGGGAGCGCTAATTTGTCAAAAATATAACTCACAAATAGACAAATAGTAGCGTACCCAGGATTTTCAAAAGGGGGGGGGGGGCGGGAAATTTGAGAATAATGCAGACCAAAAGAAAAATTTCTCCCATTCAGAATCAGTCCGTTTTTCTGCCCAAAATTAGGTGGAAACCAAAAAAAAAAGGTCTTCACTCAAATTTAGTCCGGTTTTTGGCTGAAAATTAGGTGAAGACCAAAAAAAAGGTCTTCACTCAAATTTAGTCCGGTTTGTGGCCCTCAAAAAAGTCTTCCCCGAGATTCTGTCGGTTTGTGTGCTCAAACTTTCTGCCCAAGTACAAATGGGGGGGGGGGCATGCCGCACTTTTGCATACAATTCTATGCGAATTATACTATCCTGGCGACTCAAAGGGGGGGGGGGGGCCATGACACCATGCCCCCCTAAATACGCCTCTGCTCACAAATCAGTAAAAACTTTGAAAAATCGAAAAACGAAATTGAAAAATCAAGACTAAGCAACCAAATTTGATCGCTTGTTGAAACATGCTGAATAAACGTTTCGTAAAGAAAAATGTTTAAGCTCAGGAATAGGAGGGTAGGCTGTTTAGTATCAGTTAATTACTAATCACTTTGATTCAAATATCGTTCCATTAGCACCCCTTCCCTATTATTAATTTTCTCTGTTAAATACAGACGAAACGGATTATAGTTTCAATGAAACTCCTTGTGAGTTTAATCGGGTTTTAAGATTTTATGATTTACTGTACCAGCTTGTAAATAAGAAAACTGAAATTGTACCATTCGCCACCTTCCACATAGCCATTGTATATATTTTTTCGAACAGTTTAGTCAAGTTTTCGCACTATTAATTTCTGTGCCTCAAAAGCATTAATTTGTATCAAAATTATAGGCCTAAAATTGAGTAATTTTGCAAAAAAAAAAAAAAAAGATACAAAACTTTTGAGCGCTAGGGGCTCCGCTTCAAACCCTGAAAACACCCCTCTTCCCATTGCAGATTTCGGGCAACGCGCCAGCTGAGTCTTATTATGTTTTTACAACGCTAATTTCTATGCCACCTGAGTTTTCCCTGATGCCAATTCTTAAAAGCAATAATTTTTATCAAAACAAGCCTAAAATTATTTTTTTACCAAAAAATAAAAGTTTTCGAGTGCTGGAAGCTCCGTCCCCAGACTCTCAATGGCCTCCGGTGGATGGCGCGGCAGAGCTCCCCAACCCCCGAAACAGCCCCTCCCTTCGTTTCATATTTGTGGTAACGCGCCTGATACTAAACGTGTGCTGCTCATACTTTCAAAATTTCGAATCTTACGATAAGTTTTTGAGCTAGGCAAATAACAACCGCTATCTACAGTAACGCAGTATTGCTGCTTTCTTCAAAACATAACATTTTGCCACCTACTATACATTATAAAGGCTGACACCACAAAATTACGCCCCGGGTGTCACCATTCTGAGCGAGGCCATTGGCTCGATCCCGCACCGAAAAGCCCGGCTCGACTTACAACTCTGTTTTCAAGTGCTTGCTTTTATTCAAGTGTAAATACAGGGTGTCCATAAAGTCCGTGTGCACTTTAAAAAAATTATAACTTTAATTGTATTTGCAATAGAAATAATTTGTAAAAAGGATTTGAAAGAAGAAAATCGATATTTTTTAAGGTTTTATTGAAATTTTATTTAAGTTTCCACATGTCCTCCATCATTTCCATTACAAAGAGTAACACGATTTTGCAGTTCACTAAAAACATTTCCCAACTGATTTATAGTAATGCCTGAAATCACATTAGTTATTTTAGCTGTCAAATAACTAGGTTTGGTTGCATACACAATTGTTTTCACATGTCCCCATAAAAAAAACCCTTATGGAGTCAAATCTGGCGAACGTGGAGGCTAACAAAATGGTCCTCTCCTTACAGTCCATCTGTTTGGAAATTCCTGATTTAGAAACTGTCTAACACGCAGAATTTGCTTATCTAAGAATTGTTACAAATTTTGTAGTGAAGAATTATTCAATAGCTGTACTTAAAACTAGATACATAAAACTTTCAAAACATTTTTACAGATTATTTCTATCACAAATAAAAATAAAGTTATAAATTTTTTAAAGTGCACACGGACTTTATGGACACCCTGTATTTCTAAGAACAACCGTACTGATTTATCTAGCTTTTGATCATAGATGGGCAAGTTAATGCAAAACGTTAGCTTCGTTAACCACTAATCCGTTAGCAAACTTCATACCTCCGTTAAAGTTAATTCGTTATTTTCAGCTGAAATTAACGAAAGTTAATGAAGTCCGTTAATCCGTTAACATTTTGAGAATAATTTACATTTCATTTTGTTCATTGACTTTTAGAACACGCGTAATCACCTGTTGAGCTGATTGTAAGGAAAAAATTTATTGCTATGGTGGTCTTTTGTGTTTTGGATGTTACATTTTACAGTCTAATCTACGTTCAAGATAATAATAAGCTCATATGCAGTAACAAAGCAGCGACCGGAAAATCTTTTGAGGTTGCGAACAGCGATAATTAATAGACTTATGAGGATGCAGCTTTTTATTTGCCACAAAAAGCAATAGATATATCGTTAATTGTTTGTAGGGGCGCTGAGAGCCAAACGTAGGCTCGGGGTCAGCTCAAATATTGGGCATCTCCAGCTTTGTGAACTTCAAAAAAGAAGAGGAAAATGCCACAATTTTCTTCGGATTTTAAAGTGATCCCCCCCAAAAAGGTCCTCGATATTCCACAAACTGATTTGTCAGTGTCATTTCCATACGCCCCCTAAAGTCCAAGGGCCCCTTGAAGCCCATGGGCCCCCTGATGGGCCTCCTAAACTCCATGGGCACCGGGGTCATTGTCTCACCTCGCTTCCTCCCTCTCGGTGGCCCTGCCTAAAGGCTACCAGCGCAGAAGCCCAAGAAGAGCCATTTTTTCGCATTGCTTGTTTTTAAGTAGTCGCCCTTCTGGTGGCTCTTCCCTGGGCTTCCGTGCTGGTAGCCTTTAGGCCAGATGGTACGTAAACGATTAAACATCATGGAAACTGTTGGATAGAGATGGTTGCTTACTCAGTGCCACGACACTATTACTCTAAGTCTCTGTGCTTTCACGCTACAACAGCATCTAAAATTAACTATTTAAGCTATGGCTTGCAAAACAATTTCTAGACAGTGTCGAGATCCAACCTAACCCAAAACTTAATCTTGACTCTTAAAAAAGTAACTAAAAACATTGCGAATGAATATTCGTCATTCATTCTTGTTTTAGTCCTATCACCAACCACTGTACAGTGTAGGCCTACGTAGATTTCACGTTTTGAAACCATCCGCCATCCGTGGATGCAAACACTTCCAAGTTTTTCGATGACATTAACACTTAACTCAAAATAAACACTGTTTTTACAGCTATGTTTTGGTACCGGTACCCGCATTCTGTTCTTTCAATGGTCTTTGGTTTGATTATATCGATTCCGGCGATTACGATTACAAATACGCACCCATGCAATCGATTTTCCATTGCGATTATTTCGCTTCGCCAAGATTTAAAAATAACTTTTGTAACAGCACTTGCGAAGTCGGAATCTATCCTGCATTTTTTCTGCAATCTACCCTGCAATTCTGTTTTGCATTATCAATATTATTAAGTTGTTGTTAAAATTGCAATCATGCATGTCTTGCACTTGCATTCTGTTCTGTAGTTGGTCCACGGTACCCCTCCCATGATAGAGTTTTTACACTTATATCATCATTCACGCTTTTGCTTGGTAGTGGAAGCCTAGCCAATAGTAGTAGCCAGCAAAGGTGGAGTCCTCGAGGACGTCCTTGGCCTCGAGGACGTCCTCAAGGACACATTTTGAAGTCCTTGGCCTTGGCTTCAAAGGTCAAGTCCTTGGCCTCGAGGCCTCAAGTCCTCGAAAATTGGCCTGTCCTCGGCTCGAGGACAGCACTATTTTTTGAATTGTTAAAATTTTGTGAAGAGCTTGAAAATTCTTTGGAAAACGTTTTTTTGTGGAGATCGCTTGAAAAATTTTTGTGAAGACATTTTTTTTTTGGAGATCGCCTAAAAATTTTTTGTGAAGACCTTTTTTTTTTTTTTGGAGAGCACTTGCGCTTGGGTCCTTGGTCCTTGGCCTTGGCTTCGAGCATTCCTGTCCTTGGCCTCGAGAGTGTCTGTCCTCGGAAAGGCTGTCCTTGGCCTTGGCCTCGGATTTTTATTGTGTCCTTGGCCTTGGCCTCGAGCCTTTTGTCCTCGACTCCACCTCTGGTAGCCAGCCATGGCTCGATTATTTGCAATTTGTAGATTACGATCGTTTGTAATTGATTTCTGAGTACGATAATTTGAAATATGCGTAATCGATTACAAATTAGTGATTGTAGACTACGATTATAATCGAGATCATTTCTGCTATAGGTTAGGCTAACTAACTATCCATGTCCACTTTCCTTGCTAACGCTGCCATGCTAGTCACTTCCATCTTACCACCAGTAACAGATAATTCATGGGTGCATCATGGGTCTATTGCAGTATTGCAGTTCAACTCATCTAAGATCTAACCCACTTTATACTTGCATGATTAAAATTATATTTGCAGCATTTCTTATAGCGCTTGCTCATTTGATCCAGCGCTCGCTTGTTTATCTCGCAGCTCCTTCGCTTTTTCTTCAATAAAACTCGTGCTAATTACGCAACAAGTGTTAACAGCGCAAATTGGTTTGTACCGGTACGATGAATGGGTGGTACAAGAAATTAACGATGAAAACTTTATGTTGACGCAACTTAACGTAAGTTAATGAACCATTGTCGTTAAGTTAACGTTCATTTTAACGGAAGTTAATTTAGTCCGTTAACATGAAAAAACTTTTTAACGGATTAACGAGTTGATGAAAAAGTTAGCTTCGTTATTAACGGATTAACGATTAACGGACTTGTGCCCACCTATGCTTTTGATGCTTAGTTAGGTTGGAACAACAGCGACGAATGGTCTCGAAGGTATTATTAAATCGCTAATCGACTGGGAAACGATAACTTGATTGTTGTTGTACGAGCCGATTTGCTTAAGAGATATCGCAATAGCAATATCTTAGTGAGCCAACTTTTTTAATCAGGAATAGAAAACAAATTGTTCGAGTGAAGCTACCACCGGTCTAACTCTCCGGGTGTAAACTTCATACTGCCCTTTTTATGTCCGTATAAGCGGTCTAAATGCAATAGGCGTATACAATACATGGAATTTTTTTGTTCACAATAAACTAAAAAAGGATACGCTTGATTGTCTGCTCTCGATTTTACGCCATGTCTAGAATGCTGAAAGTCAACCCGGAAAGCTCTAAATCATGGGTGCCCAAAGTTTTTTAGAAGCGGGCAGCATTACATTGTTCTCGACTTTTGGGCAAGCCGCAATATTATACCCGTAAGTGTTTGGAATATTTTTATTCCGAACACAGCATATTTATAAGCTTTGAAACGTTCTACCAAATTAAGTAATTTTTAAACCGGTGCTACTCTTAAGCGAGGACTGCAGGCAAAATTAATTCGGATGTCTACAGTTGGGATGATCGTATTTCATGTGGATTAGATTGGTGTAGACTCCATCCTTCTTGACTCAGCCTATCAAGAGATGCTCTACTACAAACACATGTAGGGGGCTCCCTAATTATAATTTTTATTGGCAACCCTGACGTTGGTAACACTTGCGACGTCATCCGAATTCTATCCGCAATGCGCAATTACTATAAGCTATATTTGCTGCACACTAATCAGTATGATCTTGTCAGCGCTACAGATCCGAATTAGAAAATAGCACAGGTGGGCAAGTTACTAAAAAACGTTAGCTTCGTTTGCCACTAGTCCGTTAACAAACTTCACACCTCCGTTACCGTTAATCCGTTATTTTCAGCTTTAATTAACGGAAGTTAATAAAGTCCGTTAATTCGTTAATATTTTGCGTGTAATTTACATTTCTTTGTATTCAGTCGCTTGTAGAGCACGTATTGACGCTGTTGAGCTGATTGTAAGGAAATGTTTATTGCTGTGGTGGTCTTTTTGTGTGTTGGAAGTTACATTTTACAGTCTAATCTAATTTCAAGATAAAATTAAGTTCAAATGCATTAACAAAGCTGCGATTGGAAAACCTTTGGAAATTGTGAACAGCGATAATTAGACTTATGAGGCTGCAGGTTAATATTTGCCACAAAAAAGAGCTCTTTTCTTCGCTTTCTTCTGTAAAACTCGTGCTAATAAACAACTAGTGTCACCAGTGCAAACTGGTTAGTGGTTTGTACCGGTACGATAAATGAATGGTGCAAGATATTAACGATAAAAACCTAACGGAAGTTAACAGAACTTAACGGAAGTTAATTTAGTCCGTTAACATGAAAAAACTTTTTAACGGATTAACGAGTTAATGAAAAAGTTAGCTTCGTTATTAACGGATTAACGGACTTGTGCCCACCTTTGGAAAATAGGGTATACTCAGTACTTAAATTGTAGGGGAGACGCTTCCCCCCAGTAGCGTACGCAGGATTTTGAAAAGGGGGGGCCAGAAACTTCAGAAAATTTGAGAAGAACAAAGATCTGAATTAGAAATTATTCCACTCAAATCCAGTCCAATTTTTCGCCAAAAATTAGGTGAAGAGCAAAAAAAATAGGTCTTCACACAAACTTAGTGTCCGATTTTAAGCCCAAAGCGTAGATGAAACGCACAGAACATACCCTTTGTGTGATCAAACCTTATGCCCAACTTGCAAAGGGGGGGCCATGCCTCAATTTTGCTTACTTTTCTATGCAATTTTGCAGTCCTGGCGACCCAAAGAGGGGGGGCATGGCACAATGCCCCCCCAAATACGCCCCTGCTTCCCCCATCGAGAGTTAACATCCCCCCATCAAGATTTAGCGTCACCCTATGGAGAATTCTGCGTCTTCCACTAAAATGAAAGCGTTCTGGACGTTTAGACGAAAGAGCGTCTGATAATACCAATAAATATCAATTTCCGGTCGAATATACTTGCAAATTGCGGTGAAGACCTTTTTATTAGTCTTCACCCGATATGGGGGTGGGGGGGAATTCATGGAAAACGGCGAAACCTTGACTTTTTTTGGTATGTATTTGGTCTGCAATTAAATTTGGTGCAAAATTTTCACTACATTACTGCCACATCCCGAATGTAATCTGGTCACGGCTGCGAAAGCTTCCCCCATGCAATCTTTTGCAGTTGAAAAGCTGGGTATTAACTATACAACAGCAAAGCGATCTCAATAAAAATTAAACTGTCAAATCGTTTAACAAGCGAAAGTAAAACTAGTCAGAGATGAAACCGGTCAGGATTTACTCGACCGACCCGACCGGTAAATTTCAAAATTATCGCCGGTTGACCGGCCTGTCGATCGGTTTCTGACCGGCCCGCTCGACCGGAATTTTTACAGAAGGTTTTTGTTTACTGTTCAATGTATCTATTGAAAAATTTTGTTCAATGTATCTACTGAAAAATCAATGTATCTATTGAAAAATCAATTGAAAATTTCTGTTCAAAGCGGGGGGGGCATGGGTGAGGTGTTAAAATTTGTGACTTTGGACGGGGGTCTAAGAAAAAAAAGCAAATAAGAATTTTTTTTTTCAAAAATGATTCAATTTTAAGACCTTTTTTATTTAAGTTTCGGTTTGAAAGACCTGTTTTGAGCAGCG
Source organism: Trididemnum nubilum (assembly GCA_963965965.1). Taxonomy (NCBI): domain Eukaryota; kingdom Metazoa; phylum Chordata; class Ascidiacea; order Aplousobranchia; family Didemnidae; genus Trididemnum; species Trididemnum nubilum. The sequence continues at coordinate 4,570,888 of OZ014481.1, read as the reverse complement.
CAAACCATGCACAAAAACCACTGGGGGGCACAAGCTAAATTATATTAGACGTTTTTTTAATGATATTATGCGGAGGCCAAAAAATTAAGTTACAAAATTTTTTACCTATTTGTGACAGATTATTTGCAATTTGCCGAGCAGCTAGCATTAAACTTTTTTTCGGTAGTGCTGCCTTTGCAGTTACAAAAAATAAATGAGAAAAAAATTGCAGCTAGCAGAAGATAGGTAACTGTAAAAACATACGAACATCACAATACTTGTACTATTATACCCAAAAACATTAAAATAATGGAGCAAAAAGTTATATAATATTGAAAATTATGTCACTAAGAGCGTGAAAAAAAGGAATATTGAAAAATTATGTCACTAACAGCGTGAAAAAAACTAATAATATTCATAACAACTAGGCTGCTTCACAAACAGTTTGAGAAAGTATGAAACGGGTTTATCGCAAAACATTTTGTACTGGAAAAGCTTTTTAGCTCCACAGAGATTTATATACAACGGAACAATTAATATGAATCTCTGTCGAGTTAAAAACCTTTACTAGTACATTATGTTTTGCAATAGATCCTTTTCATACTTTCTCAAACTGTTAGTGAAGCAGCCTAGTTGTTATGAATATTATAAATTTTTTTCACGCTGTTAGTGACATACAGTAATTTTTCAATATTCCTTTTTTTCACGCTGTTAGTGGCATAATTTTCAATATTATCATAGGTGGGCACAAGTCCGTTAATCCGTTAATAACGAAGCTAACTTTTTCATTAACTCGTTAATCCGTTAAAAAGTTTTTTCATGTTAACGGACTAAATTAACTTCCGTTAAGTTCTGTTAACTTCCGTTAAGGTTTTTATCGTTAATATCTTGCACCATTCATTCATCGTACCGGTACAAACCAGTTTGCACTGGTAGCACTTGTTGCGTATTAGCACGAGTTTTACAGAAGAAAGCGAAGAAAAGAGCTCTTTTTTGTGGCAAATATTAACCTGCAGCCTCAGAGGTCTATTAATTAACGCTGTTCGCAATTTCCAAAGATTTTCCGATCGCAGCTTCGTTAATGCATTTAAACTTAATTTTATCTTGAAATTAGATTACACTGTAAAATGTAACTTCCAACACACAAAAAGACCACCACAGCAATAAACATTTCCTTACAATCATCTTAACAACGTCAATACGTGTTCTACAAGCGACTGAATACAAAGAAATGTAAATTACACGCAAAATATTAACGAATTAACGGACTTTATTAACTTCCGTTAATTAAAATTGAAAATAACATATTAACGGTAACGGAGGTGTGAAGTTTGTTAACGGACTAGTGGTTAACGAAGCTAACGTTTTGCATTAACTCGCCCACCTTTGAATATTATGTAATGTTATTGCTCCATTATTTTAATGTTTTTGGGTATAATAGTACAAGTATTGTGATGTTCGTATGTTTTTACTGATACCTATCTTCTGCTAGCTGCAATTTTTTTCTCATTTATTTTTTGTAACTGCAAAGGCAGCACTGCAAGTTGTTCTGAAGAAGCTTCCCGGTTTGGGAAGCGAAACGTCAAACCAATAAATAAACTTATCGGAAGTACGAAGTGGTTTTGAATAACTACCCAGATGAACAAAACGCGTCCGTTATTTTCATTGAAAACACTAAACTGTTATGACATTGGCTAGAAAACATTCGAAATATGGTGTGCCCCAGCAGTTTGTAGAAATGCTGCTACTTCAGAACAAGCCATGGCTAGTTAGATATAAAAAAATAAGAGCTATGTCTTTCTTGCCCAGTGTAGAGTGTCGTAAATTTAAGTTAGAAAAGGCTTTTCAAAGCGGCAAGATTTTAGCATGTTCTAAAAAATCTCTACTCAGCCCCATTCATAGGCGTAGCCAGGATTTTTGATTGGGGGGGGCCCAAACCCTCAAAAATTCGGCTGTCTTCACCGAAATTGAGAGTGAATTTTGGGCCGAAATCGGAAATTCGAACAATTTTTCCGCCCAAAATCAGGTGATCTCCAAAAAAAAAAAGGTCTTCACCGAAATTAAGAGTGACTTTTCCGCCCAAAATCAGGTGTTCTCCAAAAAAAAAAGGTCTTCACCGAAATTGAGAGTGGTTTTTCGGCCGAAACCGTTAGCTTTACTCTTACTTTACTGTTTAATTACTGTTATGGGCGCAATTACTGAAAAAAACTGCAACTAAACATCGTCAGGCTGTGTTGTCATAACTTTTTGTCGTTAGTGGAGTTTTGATTGGGGGGGGCCCGGGCCCCCTGGGCCCCCCCTGGCTACGCCTATGGCCCCATTTCTACTCTTAAGCTGATTAAAATGATGCTAAAATGCCAGGTAGCGAAAGCCTCTTCCACACGCATGCTTTATTAGAATTTGATTAGGCGATTTTAAAGTATATTTTGCACTTTTTTGCTTTGGGCCGTGGCCCAAACTCGGGGGCATGGCACAAAACTCCCACACTAAACACGTCCCTGGATGTGCATGTCCTAATGGTCGCAGCATATTAGTCACAGCTTGAAACCATTCAACAAGTGTTTTCGAAAGGTGTGGTTTGTTAATACTGATTTTTTATAAAAAGTTTTATTTATGATAAAATTTATAAGTATATTACGGTTGGTGATTAGATGTCTTTTAGTTGCCAGAAAGGATAATTTGACCGGTATTTCAACCGGCTTGACCGGCCGGTCGAAGAATCTCGACCCGACCGGCAACCTGACCCGACCGGTTTCCATCTCTGAAACTAGTTGGCTACTGCTTGCAACTTAGGGTACTGCTTGCAACTAGGGTCACAAAATAAGCAAATGCGCTGGCCTATACTCAGGTACTGCCACTTGTGCATCACGTATGATTTGGTAGGCTAGTAATAAAGCCTTCCTGCTTGGCTAGGGATTCTTTCCTGGGAGTAAATTTTGCTTACCCAGGGGTGAATTTACTGAATTATAAACTAAAGCCCAAAAAGAGGAAGTCCCGAAAATGTAGTAGCAAGGCGACCAAACCCGCAAAGAAACCTCAGCACCAGCAGAAAATAATTATTCTACGGCCTGGAGACCTTTTTTTTTAGATCACCTCAAGAATCGTAGCAAACGTTGGTCAACCGGACTTAAGATCTTTTTGTTTTGGAAATCACCATGAGACTAAGAGAAATTTATGGACCACTAAGAACACGGGGGTAACTTATACCGTTTTTGTTTTTTGGCAAGGGGTAAACCAGACAAAAAAGATTAAACATGGGGGTAAATTATACTTTTTTCATTTGGCAAGGGGTAAGCAAGAGAAAAAAGGTGAAGAACCTGTGCTAGGCTATCATTTGGTCTGAAACGTACTGCACCTGACAGCATGATTTTTATAATTTTATTGTAATGTTTTGACGTTTACCGGCCATAATTTTAATGTTTAATCGTTTGCGTGCTTCTGGCCTAAAGGCTACCAGCTCGGAATCCTAGGGAAACATCGCTTGTATCAAGTAGTCGCTATTCTGGTGGCTCTTCCCTAGGCTTCTGAGCTGGTAGCTTTTAGGCCAGCAGCACGCAAACGATTAAGCCTGATTTTTACTAAGATCGTTTTTGTCTAGTGGGCAGTCGAACTCGGATCCTTTCTGCTGACAAGATCAAACTGATTACTGCGCAGCGAAACGACTTAATGTAGCAGCCTAAATTGTGCCTTAGAATGGAACTGAGATGACGTCCCAATGCTATCAACGTCAGGGTTGCCAATAGAAATTAATCCAGGGAGGCCCTATATCGTGTTTAAAGTAGAATATCTCTGAAACAGCTGAGTCAAGAAGGTGGAAGTCAATTCCAATCCAATCTAATACGATTGCCGTAACTTTAGATACCTCCATTAATTTTGTCTGTATAGTCCTTGTTTAATAAAAATTAAACGTCGTTTTATGCTCACTCAAAATTACAGTTCATTCAATTTAAAAAAAAACTTGGAACAAGATAACTGAGGATGAACGGCTTGGGTCGAAATTGATTTTATCGCTAAAAAATAAAAACTAGGTTTTTATTAATTTTAGTGAGGCTGGTTTCTGAGCCTTTTTTGAAATCGGCCAAATTTAATGACACCATATAGCTGAGCTACTGCTTTGTTTTTACTATCGATTTTATCTGGTTCTTGAAGGTGAAGGAGATGCAGTTTTTTAAACATTCTTTAAGAACTTTTTTTCACGCAACAAACACAGTCATGTGTATTACACACCATTATATCCAGGATTTTGCTAAAGGAAGGCCCAAGTATCACTTTTGCTATTTCAAAATACGTATTGTACACAAGCACTCCAAGTATTGAACAAACTGTTGCGAATCTCAAACACATTATGGAAAATCTGGGATAATTTTTATGATTTTATGGGAAAACTCGTCATTTTAACGTCATTTGGAAGGAATTTAGCACTTTCTTATAAGAGCCACATGATGGAATACTTTGAATTGCTAGGCCAGTTCATTGCCCGCTAAAGCAGCTTTAAAACACGTTTAAAAGCGGGCATATTTCGGTAAAACCTTCTAAACAATTCGTACTTGGCTAAAAGAGAAAGGTCTCAGCCCTTGCAAAGTTTGTTTCCAATATTTGCACTATTACTAAATACATCTTCCACAAACTACGAAGTATACTGCTTTGACTCTTTGTTTTGAATGCAAACTGCGCGGTGATAAAAATATTAATAATGTTTTTCATAAATATTAAAACGAAAATATAGTTACTCCACAGTTTATGTAGTCGCCAACAAAAAGCTAATACTATGCTACTTTCTAATCTATTTCTAGTGACGTTATTACCCAAATAAAATTCAGCTTGGAAAGAGAGCTCGTGTTCTCTTACCATAGGCAAATTAGTGCCGATACTGACATGCAACTAATCATTGTAATAATCACTTTTTTACATTATTTACAAGAATTACGCTACACGTTTCGGCAAAACAGTATGACCTTGTCAAAGATCTAAACAAATATAGTAGGTTTCACATCGTAGAAAAAAATTAATTTACGCTTTCGCTGACTTTTTCGGTTACTATAAGTTCGATTTGAATCCTAATAATTACGTCAACACATGCTATCAGACACATTAAACAGTGCAGTTCGAAGTTGGATAAACTGGCGAAAAAGTTTCCGAAAGTTGTCGCATTAAATATTTAAGTAGCTCTAGTGGGTGATTTTCAAATTACGGTCAAGCCAAAATGACGAGTGAACCATCATTTGATGACGTAATTAGTAGGTTTCAATTCGAACTTATAGCAACAGTAAAACTTAGCAAAAGCGTAAATTAATTTTATTCAATGTGAAAACTATAGTAGTTTGTTATATTTGTTTAGATGCTTTGACAAAGGCATATGTTTTGCCGAAAAATTTAGCGTGATTCAGATTGTAAATAATGTAAATAAAGTGATTAGTATAATGATTAGTTGCGCGGCAGTTTTGGCAATAATTTGCAAATAAAATTCATGAAAATTGATTGAAATTTATGTTTGAAAGAACTGTAGCGTCAAAAACTTTAACAGAAAAAAATTTTAGGTGAAAAAAGTCGCGCCGCCCGCAAAGAGACAGCCTTGATATAAACACTACTTTTTATACCGCATAGTTTTATTTACTTTCATTCGACCGAAATTTATCTAAATCTAACTGATGGGCTTGGCTCTACCGAGGCAGTCAAGAAAGACATGCGGCGTAACACTTGGGATGGTACAGTTTATTTTTTACTGCTTATTATTAGAGGTGGAGTTCTGGAGAACGTCTTTGGCCTCGAGGACGTCTTCGAAAAAATATTTTGAAGTCCTTGGCCTTGGCCTCGAACTCTTCAAGGCCTCGAAAATATCCTATCCTCGGCTTGAGGACAATATTATTTTTTGAATGGTTGAAAAAGAAAATAACCAAACATAATAATTTCTTGAATTCTGGCATAGGCGTAGCCAGGATTTTTGATTGTTGGGGTAGCCCTATCGGCAAATCACATGCAATATGACGTCATCATAAATTTTCAAAAAGAGGGACTTTTGTGGGACAAAAATACTTTAGCATGGAGATCAGAAGCCTAGGTTGGTGCGTAAACAGGATGTTGCTGAAGAGGCAGGACTTAACCCAGAAGTTAATGTGTACGAAATATGTGAAATTGTGGACGCGCGAGAAGAAATTAATGTAACTCAAACGTATCGAGTTGCCGGAGGCTACGGGTGATTGTTTGAAAATTTTTGTTATTTTTTGGAAAAATTAGCTATTTTAATGCCATTTGGAACACATTTTGCACGTTTTTAGAGCCGTTTGAAAGAAGTAAATTTTTAAGATTTGAAAACCAACCGAAAAAAATTAAATTGCTCAGTCTTCTCTTTGCTTACATTTCACGTTTAAAACCTAGCATTTTTCGGTTAAATTTTGTAATTGAGTTGGTGTGGGTGAAGGGAGGCTAGGTACATTGCTTTTTGCAACTTTTTTAGCAGCAAGTAACAATAATATTTTGTCTCGTAAAAACTGGCTAGGTTGAGGTAGAATGTTACTTGAAGTTGGTATAATAGATGGTTACTGATCATGTTATTGCTTTAAGTTTATAAAAAGGTTCGATGAAGGCCAGAGGTAGCAAGTTTTAGGACAAAAATCTTATATTTCTTGCGGGTTTTACATTTAAATGGATTGACAAAAGTTTGAATTGAGGAAAATCGGGCTCCCCTGGTCGTCAATATTAATATTATTGTTAATAACTGTTGTAGGCGAAAATCCTGAAAGAAACTGAAATTGAGTAAGCTAAAGGCTTTGTTGTCGTCCTTTTTATCATTGGTGGGATTTCAATTAGTGGGGCGGGCCCTTTGTCCCCCTCCCCCCCCCCCCTTGGCTACGCCTATGACTTCTGGCCTGTCAATTCGTTTCCTTTCCTTATTTGAAAAATAATATAACGTGGTATCCAAATCATAGTAAACCTTATTTTTAATTGCACTGCGTGAAAGCTCAAATCGGAATATGAGGGGGTAGCACGCAGGGTTAATAGTTCTTTTTATTTCTGCTAAACTTTAGGTGCGGGTTGTACAAACAGCAAAACACTAAAACCATCCAGGCCATAGCAACGATCCGAATGTCCGGACCCAAACATTTTTGAGTTGCCATTACCAAAACATGACCGTGCCTATGTGAATGTGGAATCAGATGAAAGTATATGCGAGACGATAATGAAATGCAATACAGTAACTAGGAATGGTCTATGATATACTAAATGTGTTGCATGTTGTACAGCCCTGATACAATCAATTAACAAAAAATTACTTGAAAACGACAGCTATTGTTCAGAAAATACGCGAACGAAGATCGTAAAGAATTTTTTTGAGATAAAAAAGAACAACTCTAATTTTTACGTTTCTACAATTCGTGGGTCTTTTGAAGGAGGGACTGCGGGGGAAAAATTTCCAATGCTTTCCTCCTTAATACGGCCCTGCTGGGATTTTCTGGTTACTTTTTGCAGCTAAATATCTTATGTTAAATTTTACAAAGCATCTTTTGGCGGCCGAAACGTACGCGCTCATTCATTGATAGGCATTAGACGCAAGACTATGGAGAGAAATCACATGCACTGAAATGTAAAGATTGCCTCAAAACTAAGATTGGGAAACCGTCGGGAAAATAAAGTTTTTCTAACTTAACTTTTGCAGTATTTTCTTTTTTAAAATTGCTTTGAAAATCCATTTGTTAAATATCACAAAAATTTCTATTTTTCTGAAAAAAAACAACAAAAAAACTTACTAAAATTGTTTAACGGAGGCATGGAACTTTGCCCTTGCCCCCAGAACCCAGTTTTTTTCCAAGGGCATAATTAAGTCTGCAAGTACGGTACCTCATTTCATTAAAAAAATATAAATTTACCGTATTTTGCAATACTTTTAGATAATCATATCACGGTCGCTTTGCAATATTTTTAAAATATTAAAAAACTTTTGTGAAGAGCAAACGTTTAACCAAACAATAAAATTTGTGTTTGAGAAACTACTGAAAAAATGGGGATCCATAATCAGTGGACGTTTGCACCAGCTCTTAACTGATAAAATTAATACCTTAAAATTGATCATTTCCACGTTAAGAATTTATAGTTATTAGTTATTCTGGTTTCCGATTTACGAGTTACGGCCTTAATTGTTTTACTACCACAAACCGCTACAGAACGTAATCAACATTGCTGCTAACGTGTAAAACTTCAAAATGACATTTATTATTTTTTAGAAACTACTATTTTCGAATTATCATCAAAACGTTAACATATAGCAATATCTTAAAGACTTTCGCGCATAAAAATAATAGAAAATTTGTCCACCATAATTCAGAAAAATTGTGTCTTTTGTACTTGGCCTCGACCATTTCTGTTCTTGGCCGCGAGGGGGTCTGTCCTCGAAAAGTCGGTCCTTGGCCTTGGCCTCGGATTTTTTTCGAGTCCTTGGCCTCGAAGGTTGTGTCCTCGACTCCACCTCTGCTTATTACAAGTCAAGGTTCAAATATAAAATGCTTATTTTGTTTTCGAAGAGAAATAGATTACCAGTATCACAAATTTTAACAAAAAAGAAGAGTAAAAACAAAGTTAAAAATTATCTACCCCTATTTGGAGTAAGCCAAAAATGAGTCTTTGGTCTTTCCTTTCTGTTAAAAGCAAGTGTGTTATGAGTGATATGCATTTGGCTTCATTCACCAAAGCCTAATGCTTACTTTCAATTTACCCTTCAAAATAAACTGAAAAACCTTTGATACAAGATTAACATACCGCTTTTTTGTTTCGAAAATAGCCATTTGCGGACTTTGATTTGCAGTTTTTTTTTTAATACAGTTTCATTAAAACAGAAAAAAACTTACGGCAATGTTTTGAGCACAGATATTTTACATGCAAAATTTTACAATCAATTCCATTCTTGAGATGTTATACGTAAGTGATTTTATTTTTACAGCAGTATTTCTTTCTTGTAACTTGAACCGCATACGCTTGACCTACACTTCGAAAAATCTAACTGTACTTCTGAATTAATGCCTCGAACAGGAAATAAACCTTAGTATAGGCAGAGATGGGCTCGATCTTGATCTTCAAAATCACATTTTTTGTGTGATCTTGATCTTGAAGATCAAGGTCACTTTCATTTTTAAATGTCGCGTTGGGTAAGCATCGCCGAGGCAGGTTATGTGATATTTTGAAGCTATTTCATGGCTCCGACACGGAATGGAGTCTAAACTGGAGTGGAGTATAATGGAAGGAGCGGATCTAAAAATTTTTTTAGTTCACTGTCTATGATCTACGATGTCATAAAATATGCAATGTCATGAAAAAGGATTTTGTTCTTGACCGGCGGAATGGTCAAGTGACAGACGCGTCTGGCTTCGATGGCGAATCTTGCGCAGAAGACCGGGTTCGATTCCCGCGTCGATCAAATCTAACACAAGTTGCCAATGGCCCGCCACTGTTGAGACGTTAAATTGTGTGCCCGTGGCGCTTTGAAGCGGGGATGGGCCCCGCAAACTCTCGGCACCAATGAAGGGTATTAAAGCGAGTATAATCAAGATTTAACATTTTGACTTAATTTTGTTCTTGAATTTCGTTATTGTTATACAAAACCAGCAAAAGTAACCCAAAAGGATTTTCTGATTATTTGAACTAGTAAAATTGCTACAAAAAGTTTGCAAGTGTCAAATGTCAAGTTATTAGCGAAATCAGCACTGCCATTGCCCATTGATAGTCAATACTGATACAGCATTTAAAATTTATAGCTTACCCCCCCCCCATCATCACCTCTACCTCTCTTTAAATACTAAAACTAAAGTGATCTTGATCTTGAAGATCTCGATCTTAAAGATCATCTCTCGGTATAGGGTATATGTCTGCTTCTTGAATGTCTTTTCTTGTTTAAAAGAAACCACCTCTATTAACAAAAGTTTTACTTGGCAGGATATATAGGTGTTCAACATTGACGAATCATACAAAAAATAGCGAATGAATACGTATATTAACCTGATGATTATTACCTAATGATGTAACACTACTAATTTCAATACTAATAAGAATAACTATAGTAGTTCTTCAAGTATCGTTGACCATACCATAACTAATGATGTCAAACACAAAATCACATTTTGCGTAATACCAATGCGTAATGATTTGTTTTATTATACTCTTAACTGTTGCATGAAAGACTTCCTTATAAACTTACATCAAAAAACAAAAGTGTTTGTTAAAAACCAATCAATAAACCTTTCTGACCGAGAGATTCAGGTGCAGCTGGGCAGTCCCATAGTCCGGCAGGATTAGATGAGGAAGAACCTGCCTGTTCTTAGTTTACATTTTACACTACACGTGCTGCATGAAGAAATCTCCATCAGTTCACTCTACATAGGACGACGTCATCAACCGATATGTTCGTTTATAGTCTTCTAAATCGAGGATCATGCGTTATAGCGTAAACACGTCGAGCCTCAGCTAATTTTTTTCGAAGTTCTGCATACTGTTCTCCTTCTGTTCCTGCTACCGTACAAAACTGGCTGCCAGCTTGGCAAAACGAGCCAATTAAATTATTACAACTTGGACATTGGTGATAAGCTACTGCCGGCACATTCAGGATTGTATTGTTCATTGACTTTACGCAGGGGATGCATGGCCACAAGCAAGGAATATATTTCATTGTACGATTTTGCTGTTTGAATGGTCGCAATTGAACTTCAGTCATTTCTTCTTTCATCTTACTTATTTTAACTACAGTTTTGATGTGTCTCTTACAAAAGTGGCATTGCAAATCCACTGATGACTTTGCCAGTGCCGGCATATTTGTTTTTTTATTCGATTCTTTCTCAACACAGTGTGTGGCCGGAGTTGGAAAAACCCGGGTAGTCTGAGACTGTCCTCTTCCGGCGAGCAAGTTCTGTTTTTGCCTCGCGACTTCAGCCAACAATCTCTTCATATCTCCTGTCATTTGAACTTGAGTGATGTCATGTTGAGATGAATCTTGCAGGTGTTGAGAGAAATCATTATGAGAATAAGAGGGCTCCTGATGGGGTGGATACCCAATTTGAGTAGCAGTCCCAAACTGTGATTTCGTCTTTAATTTTATTGTAACAATACTTTTGATGTTTTTCTTGCAAAACTGACATTGCAAACTCACCAGAACTGGAACTTTTATTTCATTCGGTCTCAGAGCAGCTGAGTTTGAGGATGGCAATTTATTGTTTATCTGAAGCTGTAAGGTTCCGACTTGCAATTTCTGCTTCTGCTTCTCGACTAAAGCCAGTGATATTTCTTCTGTCGTTTGATCTTGAGTGATGTGATGCTGAAATGAATCTTGCAGCTGGTGAGAAGACTCATCATGGGGTTCCTCATCACAAGGTCGAGAGGGCTCATCCTGGGATCGAAAGCCAAATTGAGTAGACCCTAATTGTGGTTTTGTCCTTAATTTTAGAGTAATTACGGTTTTGATATGATTCTTGCAAAACTGGCATTGCAAATCCATGGGTGTCTTTACCAGTACGGGCGTATTTTTTCCCTCATTCGCTGGCACAGCCGCATAATTAGGTGATGGCATTTTGCTTATCTGAGGTGGTCTTGCTCCAGCTTGCAATTTTCGTTTCTGTCTTTCGACTAAAGCCAGCAATACCTTCATATCTTTTGTCGTATTAACTTGAGTTATGCCATGTTGAGAAAAATTTCGCACCTGCTGAAAGGACTCATCATGAAGATGAAAGGGCTCATCACGAGGTTCAGAGGCCTCATCACGAGGTTGAAAGAGCTCATCAGGAAGATGAAATTCAAGTTGAACAGCTTGTTCATAAGGCATAGGTGGAGCAGCCATTACAATCAAAAGTTAAAAACTACAGTCAAATTGTTATATCTGAAAAGTTGTTTTTAGTTATAAATTCGAGAACGTTGTTATACTAATCATCTTCAAATTTTGCCAACAAATATGCTCATTCTTTCATTAACTACCAATTTTATATCATAAAATTGCAAAATTACTCTGCTATAGGGTTTTAAAATAATGATCTGAATCCTAGCCAGATCAAATCTTTTCGGGTACCAACCATATTGAATACAAAAAAATTCTTAAAACTTAAAAATGTCAAACACTATATTTCATTGTTATATAGAACACCCATAAAAATCTGATGGATTTTTGGTGGCTAATCTTGAATTGTATTTACGTTAGTTACATAATTCACGAATGTTTTCGACTACATATTGGCTCTCTTCAATTATATCTAAATAGAAAGCATAACTTCAATAAATCTAAACCAACTAAATTGATAGTAAAAGCTTGAAAAAAATCCCTAATTCATATCAAAAATCAATAAACTCTGTTTTTCTTCTTCCTCAACTAGTTATCTACATATAGTTTACTTGCTAGTCTAGTTTTCTCTGACAAGGATTTAAGCCGTTACAAAATCAGTTTTAATTGTGCAATCCAATATTTCTTCCTTGCTGCGCAGACCCACATATTTTTCCCTTCCCTCAAAAAAATGTTTGTTGATCGGATCTAGTAACCCGTGAAACCAGAGTTGTATGTGAGTCGGGCCGGGCTTTTTGGGTCGGGTTCGGGTTCTGGCCTAAAGTTGACAAAAATTTCGAGCATTATTCGGGCCTGAGACGTGTTTTTTTTGCCTTAGGTGCACAAAAATATAATCAAAATAACGTGGCATCATTGCTAAATTTTTCAGACCTAACTCAACTTTTGGGTTTTTTCGGGCATGTTTTGGGCTTTAAATTAGTTTTCGGATTCGGACTTAAATTTTCGGGTTCGGGCCTGAACTAGTCAGCCCGTTTACAACTCTGTGTCAAACAATCTTGGCTCTATGTATGTATATTTCTGTAGCTGCCAAAAAATTGGGTTTTCGCTGTCGCGGATTTTAAGCGAAAGTGAACTAAATTATCAGTCATTCGAGCAATTTATATTACCTACTTGTAGAAATTCGGAAAAAATATTCAGCTAGCAGTAAATTTAACAGTGAATTTCCGATGGAAAATTTTAGGAAGTTATGAATTAGAACGTTAATACTGTACTTCGTTTTGAAAAATTTTCCTCTGACGTCAGCAATTAATCATAATTGCACTAAAATACGACGTCTAGTTCTAAATAAACAAAATATTTGAATCCAATATGGATATTATACAGTCTTCTAAACTTTTTCGCAATAAAAGGTGATTGAAATGATTTGGATGATGATCGCAAAAGAAAAGATAACTCAGGCAACGCTGGGTGGCGTGGTACTTTATTAAGAATTTTATTCGTACATAGTGTACAGTACATGATTTAATCCATTAGCGTGCAAATTACTGTCTAGTGTACGCTGCCATCTGCACACAACACGTTACAAAGCACGTTTATTATTTTAAGCATATAAAACATTGAGTGGTTTGCGGTAGGCTTAACAACGGGCAAATGGCTATATCCATACCTGTCAACTCTCCCGATTTCGTCGGGAGACTCCCGATTTCGAGGATTTTTCCCGATCACCCGATCTCAACAGATAATCTCCCAATATCACAATTTAGCTCAAGATTGTTTTAATTCAAAAATTAATCAATTTTGGTCGCGAATCTTTTTTATGGAGGAAAAGAAAATAGCCGGTGAAAGAATTTTCAGCTTTCTTGCTGCATCAATGAAATTGCTCCTGTATACCTCCCTCAAGCGCATCTAGCGAAAGAACCTTTTCCATGATGCGGAAGATTGTACGCGAAAACAAAACCAGTTTGCACAATGACACTGTGTGCGCGCTTTTTAATTGCAAATTAAATTGTGACCGCACTGCAGCTGGCTTTAAACCTTCCAAAGTAGGGTTGAATGCTGCCAAAAAAGCCGCATACAAGTGTAATCAAGCCCACAAGAGTTAAAGTCAGGCCCGCAAGTAGAAGCAAATGCTTAAGGTAGGGGTGAAGGGGCGAAAGCTAGTTAAGAGAGTGCACTAGTTAATATACCACTATACATGTATACAACTGATTTTGTCTAGGCCGGGAGGTGAAAAAAATTTCTGGGGGTTGCGTGTCTGGTTATAATAGACGTGGTTGAATAATATTTCACTTTTATCGTTTAGCATTTTTTGAAAAGCTACATCAACACCTCCAATTCTCTGGAAAATTTGTTAGCTGACGGTCAACAAGCAGCATAGATCTTGCAAGATGCTACTTGTTGACCGTCAGCTAACAAATTTGCTATCTGTAAGTTTACAGACATCAGAGCTTACAAGGTGAGATGGCCCAGCACATTCTTCCTCTGTTTCGCTTGATTGTTCAAATTCGCTTGGTGATTGACTTGAAGATTCATTTTCAGATGAAGTAATCAGGTTGTCTATGTTTTCTATCGGAGCCACTTCTACGCGAGCTCGTTTTTGGCTACTGCTGCGGTGAAATCTTTTCATGTTGTCTTGACTTACAGCTACATCAAAACTTCCGATTCTCATGCGACGTTCTGAATGTTGATCAAGTAAAAACTTTAATTTCCTAGGATGAATTCGGGCAGATATTGGGCAGGAGCAAATTACTTTAGTTCTCCAATCATCCATGCAAGGAATGTTTTCCTCTTCCACAGTAGCATCAAATAAAAATTTACATTTGCATGCACAAATGTCAAAAACCTCATGACATTGCTTTTCAAAATCAGCAAGTTTTTTCAAATAACTAGGGGATCACATTCTTGCCTTGGGCTGTGCCTTTAAGTTGGAAAGAAGCTGTATACTGGTTTAAATATTTTCACAAGTTCTTCGTGATGACAGCAAAGTGTTTTCCAAATTAGCAAAAATCCAAGTTTGACGTATGTCACTTTCCAACAAGCTTGCTACTTCAGATATAGTTGGATTATAATTGGTTCCCTTTCCAGCTTTAAGCTCATTCTGCCTCCAGTAATATCCTTGTATAACATTTTGCAGCGTTGGTAGGGAACGTAGTTTGGTCAGCTTTTCCATCACGCTAACTTTATTTAGAATATTCTGACGTGACATCGCAGTTGACAATCAAATTTTGATATTTCTAGCTAAAGATTTTCAAAACTAACTTGCTAAAATCTCTGCTAAACACGTAAGTTTAAACTTTTTTTTTCCGTAAATGAACTTTATTTTGAAAATAGTGCTCCCTTACACCTGCATTGGTAGACCATTACTGCTCTATAAAAATTGGAGCTACTATTACTTCATATTAATAGGTTAACAAGAACAGCTATAAAACACTTATGCATATCAGTTACTCCTTTTTTCTTCGCAAAAATCTTTTATAGTCCCACCTCTAACTCTTCTCCAAGTTTGATTATCTTGGTAGTTTTTAGTTTGTTTTTGATCACATAGGAAAGCTCTTGTTAAAACAGCCAGTTTTTTTTTTCAAAATATCTCCATACAGAGTTAATTATGTTTCTGTAGGTGTTGTAATTCTACTTTTAAACTATTCATAAGTGGTATTAATAAGCTGAAATAACAAAGAATGCAAATTGCACAAGATTCATTTGCATGTGAGATTTTATAGCAATTGTAAGTTACTCAGTTGAAAACATTAACTTATACAAACGATGGCACAAAATGGCAAAATTTGCCCTCAAAAACCCTTTTTCTTGTTTTACAGTAAAACTAAAGGTTTTAAGGCTATGGTATGTTAAGAAGCTAGATATAAACTTTGGTGTTCTGCAACTTCTGACACCAAAACTAGAGCTCTATGATCACTAGAAGTGGAGATATTAAAAATCGGGGGGTCGCGGGGGGCCAAAACAAAAAAGGGAAGTGTGGACCGCTTAAACAATTTTTTTTTCAAAAAATTTTTTTTCTTTCTTCAAGTTGGGTCATTTCACAAACCATGATGACTAGCCACTTGGTAAGTTGGTCGGAGTGTTACACCCTAGCCAACACACAGGGCAATAATAAAAGTATGATCATTAGGGCAAGTTTTTGCAACTATTGCAACTTTTATTACAGCTTCTTAAGTACTTAGAATTTATGTAGTACAATGTTTTAAGCTGTTTTTAGGAATTTTTGATCGCAGCTTTTTTTCACATGTGACTTTTTACTGAAAATTTTAGCGAGTATAGCGCAAAATGTAAGTGCGATTTATAAAACACGCTATTAGCACCTATTAGCCTATTTCAATACAGTTTCATTGTCTTTGATTTGCATAACAGAGCTATGAGACGGATTACTTGCGTCTCAATGTGATCTATGACGCAACAATTGGCTTACAAGTTGGAAGTTCTACACCCCAGCCAAGTAAGACAGTGCCCGAACTCAATTAGAAGATCGCCATTTTTCCCCAAATAATGTTTGCAAATATTTGGCATTATATGTTAATAAACTGCTGGAGTAAATCAATATCGTTTGAAATGTTTGTCCATAAATGCAACTTTTGTTTAAAATAAATGTAATTTTTCAGAGCAGCAAAAACTTGCCCTAATGATCATGCACCCTATACTTAGAGGCTTAATTGGCATGTTTTTAATTGTTTTTTAATTCTTAATTGTTAGGCTTTTTTGGGCTCTTTGTAAAAAAACGAACCAAAAATGTCTACATAAAAAAAACAATCAAAAGTTTAAAAGTGGACTTTTTAAAAACGTATTGTGCTGTCAGTAAAATAAAAATGCAATCATTAAACTTATCTGCATTCCGTATTAAACTAACAAGGTTTTTGGAACTAAAACTAGTAAAATAATTGACAATTGCTGGTGTCATCCGACATACTCGTACATCTCATATTGAAGAGTGCCAAAACAGAATTAAAATCCTGGTATAGCCTGCACATTAACGTAACAATTGGTCATTTTCAGGGCATACACAATATGACGTCATCGCGATTTCCGAATTTTAAGCGGAAAGCTTAGAAATTGTAAATTATACAAATCCAAACAACAGCAAAATTTAATTGTATTTTGGATCCATAGTTTCCTACTCTTAGTTGATGATTATACCGTTTATATAAAACTTATTTTTCTGTTAGAATCACTCCAAGCTCATGATTACGTACGTATACTGTAAACAATTGATTTTAACTTATTTTGGTTTGTACCATTGTTCTTCTTGCTATTTTCTAATTTAGATAAAACTTTTGTTGCCCGGTTTTATGCATTAAAACCACTAAATGCAGTTCTAATTTTGTAGAACATCTCAAATATTGTTTTTGTTGAATCAGGTAATTTTTTTTTTGCTATTTGCTGTTGTTACTGCTGCATTTGCTGGTTTATTCCTTTTGTGTTTGAGTTATTGGCTACAAATGGTACCTACACCCAGAGGCGCCCTCAGAATTTTTTTCAAAAGGGGGCAAGTGACGTATCCATTGTCTATTGGATCAAAGAATACCTTACAGCTGCAACAAGGATTTGCTAAGGGACTTGAACCAAAAGTTAAAATGATTCTGTTCAAAACACATCATAATTGAGCGGCATGTTGAGCATACTGATGCAATTCAAGTGTATTGTAACGTACGTGTCAAAAGGACGGGTCCCAATACGGTCGACCGGCGCGGTTGAACAACCTATAGAGCTACTCTCCGGGTTGACTTATTAATTCACTTAACCAATTACACTTCCATTTGTGGCTAGTTGGAGCAGACGCTACGTCATCCCCCTCCCTTTACGCTGGCGACGGCACATCCACGTATCCAACCAGCACAAGGGAGAGCGTCCACCACTCCAACGTCCTGGCGTGCTCGCCATTGTAACGAATACGAGTCAAAAGGATGGGTCCAAATGCGGTCGACCGGCTCGGTTGAACAACCTACTGAGCTACTCTCCGGGTTGAGTTATTAACCCATATATCCAATTGCACTTCCATTTGTGGCTACGTTGGAGCTGACGATACTGTAATATGAACGGGGGCCTGGGGGCTAAGCCCCCAGTTGCTGGGAAATTTTCTCAATTTCTTGAAAAAATAACCAATTTAATGTCATTTGAATCACATTTCGAACGTTTTTAAGGCCATTGCAAAGAAGAAAATAGCTGAGATTAAGAATCTACTTGAAATTCTTTAATTGCCCAGCCTTTTCAGCTCTCTTTATTTGCAGATCAAATTCAAACAAGGTTTAAACGCTCGCATACGTGAGTTAAGTTTTCCAAGTGACTTGGATAAGGAGAAAGGGAGGCTAAGCTCTCTTAGCACCCTTGGTTGCGCCACTGATTGCAACCTGAATTTTTAATTCTTTTGCCTGCTTCTGCCCAAAGGCTATCAGCGCGGAAGCCTAGGAATTAAGCACGCAAGAAGACGTCTTCTCTAACTCAAGTGGTAGAGCAGTGGACCGGTAATCTAAAGGCTGCAGGTTCGAATCCTGAGGAAAGACAACTTTTTTCCCATTGCTTGTTTTAAGTAGCCGCCGTTCAGGTGGCTCTTCCCTAGGCTTCCGTGCTGGTAGCCTCTAGGCCAGAAGCACGCAAAACGATTAAACATTAAAACTCTGGCCTGCAAACGTCAAAAACATCATAACTGACTTATTATTAAAACCACCTGAATTTTGTTGAGGTAGAGGCTTGATGAACCTAAACATTAAAATTTTTTGCTTGAAAAATGCCTCAATTGGGCAGCGTGCCGAGCAAACTGGTGCAACTAAAGCACATCACAGACCTGGGTCTTGGAGCAAAACCCTAACCGCTGGGAAATTTTTGTAATATTTCAGAAAAAAAAGCCATTTTAAGGCTACTCAAATCAAATTTCGCATCTTTTTAGAGCTATTTAAAAAACTAAATTGATATAATTTGAAAGGCATTGTAGCTCAGCCTCTTCAAACCCCCAAGTTACTCACAGGTCAAGTCCAAAACTCGTTGTAGTTAAATAAATTAAATACTGAATAGCCTTCCCTATATACCTCATATTTTTTTATAAAGAATACGTTAAGCATTTTGCATTCAGCAATCAATTTTGACTGCTTATTTTTAGCCATATTTTGAAGTTTTTATCGATTAGTTTGTAAACTGTATTTGTGACAAGTAAGTTAATATTACCCTCACCCCCCAAAAAATAATAATAAATGTTTCAAAAGTGGTTTAAACCACTTTAGAGGCCATATCACTGCAAAAGACTGCCTCAGCAAAGCAAAAATTGAGGCATAATCCTAAATTTTTATCGATTAGTTTGTAAACTGTATTTGTGACAAGTAAGTTAATATTACCCTCACCCCCCAAAAAATAATAATAAATGTTTCAAAAGTGGCTTTAAACCACTTTAGAGGCCATATCACTGCAAAAGACTGCCTCAGTAAAGCAAAAATTGAGGCATAATCCTTATCGTGCTCTTTGGTCTACAGGCCAATGCAGGGGGTCACAGCCCCCTTAGCTCCGCTATTGATTACAAGCTTGGCATTGGTTTCGGTTTCTGAGCAAAATTAATTTAATGGCGGAGTAATTATTATTTTTGTGTTTATATAAGCACAGCGTAAATTCAAAATATTAAACGCGGTATAGCATTTAGATCCTGAGCTAAATGACAGATGCTGAAACGTTTGAGAATTATTAATTCAAACAATTTGATGCTTAATTTTAGAGTGTTGCTTACGCTCGCTTTTTAGAAAATGCTGTATGAAAATTCACGTAAAATGTGTAATCTTGTTACTCCTGCCTTCCAGTGGCGTTGCTATGGATGGTGACTCTTGGGGCGGAATTTTGTGGTGTCACACTTAATAATGCAGAGTTGCAAAAAGTTAGATTTTAAAGATAGCGGTACTACTTCATTACTCTAGATAGCGGTTGTTATTTGACTAGATCAATGAATTTTCATAGTAGGGTTCTAAAACTTAGTATGAGCAGCACACGTTTAGTATCAGGGGCGTAGCCAGAACTCTGCAATGGTGAGAGGGGCTGTTTGGGGGGTCCTAAAGATCCGTCCCCTTCCGCCAGAGGCCAATGGAGGTCTGGGAGCGGAGCCCCCAGCACTCGAAAAATTTTATTTTTTTGGAAAAATAACTTAATTTCAGGTTTAATTGATAAAAATCAATGCTTTTAAAACAAGGCATCAAGGAGAACTCTTGGGGCATAAAAATTAGCAGTGCAAAACATGATTAGACTTAGGCGCGTAAACAGATATCTGCAATGGGGGGCTGTTTTGGGGGTCTGGAGGCGGAGCCCCAGCGATCGAAAATTTTGTATTTTTTTTAGCAAAAATAACTTAATTTTAGGCCTATTTTGATAAAATTTAATGTTTTTCAAATGTGGCATAGAAAGTAGCAGGGCAAAACTATGATTAAACTGGTTGCATATATGGAAATTGGTTGTGTGGGAGGTGGCTAATGGTAAAATTTCGGTTCTCTTATTTACAAGTTTTTACCGTAAATCATAAAACCCTAAAGTTCAAAAAAACTTATAAGGAGTAATCCAGTTTGTCTACTTTTAATAAAAAAAGAATTGGTGAGGGGGGCTAATGAAACGATATTTGAGAGTTGAAGTGATCAGTAATTAACTGATACTAAATAGCCAGTTAGTCACCCTCCCTATTTCTAAGCTTATATATTTATTTATGAAACCAATAGTCCAAATGTTTCAACAAGCGATAAAAATTGATTCCTTGGTTTTGGCAATTTTTTAAAGCGTTTCTGATTTCTGAGTTATATTTTTGATAAATTAGCCGTCCTCCCACTAAACAAATGTTTCAAAAGATGCTCTAAATCATTTTTTAGTCCATTCCACTGTGCTAAACATTTCCAATGATATTAAACATATTGTTTTCTTTTTTTTTCGACTGGCAGCATAAAATGGTGTCATCTTAAAATGGTGACACCCTGGGCGGGCCGCCCCCCTAGCGACGCCACTTCTGCCCCTGCCCTCTGCACCAAGGCAAAAAAGCTCCATAAAGGGTTGTTTTCTTAGTTTAAATGGATATATTTAGATTTATTTTGCAAATTCAATCATAAAAAATACTTGACATCTTAATTTTCGGGAAGGGGCAAGCGCCCCTGCCTACACCGTACGTTCTCAAAGAGCTCCATACGGAGCCCCTAGGGCTGCTTTAGAGAAACTTAGGGGCTCCGCAAGCTATTCATTTTTTTTGTTTGTTTCTTTTTTTGTTTAGAAATTTATTGTGGGGCTCCGCAAACAATGGTCAACCTCTTCACGGGCTCCATGACACCAAAACTTTGAGAATCCCTGACCTACTCTAAATTGTATTTTGTAAGCGTAAACCGAAGCATTGTCAATAATACAGTCTTTACGGTAAACACACTTCACAATAAACTAATTATGAAAAATGTGATTTGCTGCAGTTTATATCCAAATAGTGACGTTGTATACAAGTTGATCTTTGGTTCGTTTGTTCGTACGTCCTGCGAAAGAACCAGGCACTCTGCGTCTGTCCAACCACACCGACGCAAAGCATCTTTTTGGGGGTCATGCTTGCAAGTCTTTCGTTAGGATGGACTGCTACAACGGCTAGACTGCTAGGCTCCGATGGGAAATGAGCGTAAAGTGTCTTTCCCAAAGGACACAACGAAGCAATGCTCAAGAATCAAACCGGCGGTCAGCAATCTTTTGATCACTAAGGGACGCTCTACCTCCATGATTCTCAACCTATGGGTCCGACCCAAAGTTTGGTCGCAAAAAATTCTTTAAAATCGCTAGTTCTATCTTGTGGACATATGCAAAGAGCAGAGTATGCAGAAAGCAATAATGAAAAATGACTCAGCAAACCCGCGGAAAAATGTGGATTCCCGAAGTGAAGACCTTTTTTTTTTGGTCTTCACCTCACATTCCGCAAATATGGATCGAAAAATTTCACACATTTCATTTTTTCAATAAGTTTGGGTCGCTTTGAAAAAAGGTTTAAAGCCACTGCTCTACCGACTGATCTATGGTGGGCTGCATATTTTTAAAATTTTTCCCAAAAACCCTATACTGAAAACGCAGACTGTACTGTGTCAAGGTAAATGAAATTGAAATTTTGCATCCTTTCCATGTTATTTAATTATTTCTAAACATTTATTTTTGGTTTTTTGTTTTTTATTATGCGTCTCATTTACTGGAGCCTAACTTACCTTTTCATATTTTGAATGACTTTTTTTGTGGTTTATTATTTTTCTTCTTTTTTCTTGCTAACTTGCTGTCATCTTTTTTGATAACTCGGCGTTATCAGAAAGCACCTTGGCTGGATAACTTAGCGTTTTTCGTCGTTTCCTGGCTTAGTGGTAATATTGTGCTGCTTGTGATTTGTTATTACCTAAATTTGAGCTATTTTTTTAACCATTGAGCAAATAAATTTATGTATGCGTGCATGTATGCAGTATTTTGCAGCACATCTAACTAGCTATATCCCTGCTATCAGTGGATTACTTGTAATGTTTGTAGAAGAAACGCTTAAGAACCGTATTAAAAAAGAACTAAAATCAGCGACTTTGAAAGAATTCGTACAGTTACGAAACGTTTTGTTCCATACGCGACAGCTAGCAAATCATTTGAAATGACATCCTCTGCTTTGAAAGTTTTGAAATTAAAATTTCATAATTGTAGAAAGTTTCTTTTTTTGATGGTGGAGCCCACTTTGTGTAACTACAATTTTGCGATTACTTTATTATGCTTTTGGCTTAGTGCATAATAGTACCGTGGTATTAATGTCCTTTTACATTGGATTGCATATTTATGATTTTTACATGTTTATTACAAGCATCCTCACTATATGAGGTAATACCATGCTGATACTCGTAAGTGGTGATTTGAAAAAGTTGTTTACATCATTTGTAATTTTTATTATTATTCCTACATGATTCAATCACTGTGCAGTGTGAGTAATGTAAACGTTTGATGCAACAAATAAGCATTTCAAACTAAGTACCACTATTCACCACGCTGTACATCATATGCACTACACTACTGTATTAAGACAGTCTCGATCTAGAATAAGCAGGAAGAATAAAAACCGATGCAAGTCATTTGTATTGGGTAGCCAACCGTAAAAGCATAATCATTTTAAATTAAGGTGCTGAATGCTCTAGACCAGGATTTATCAAACTTTTGGAGTTATGGAGCCCGTTAAGAGGTTGATATTATTTATAAAACCCCATAATAAATTTCTAAAATAGAAACAAAAAACAAAAAAAACGAATAGCTTGCGGAGCCCCTAGGTTTCTTAAGGTGTTGAATGCTTTAGATCAGGATTTTTCAAAGTTTTGGTGTTACGAAGTCCGTTAAGAGGTTGGCATTATTTACGGATCCCCGCAATAAATTTCTAGCATAGAAACAAAAAAACAAATAGCTTGCGGAGCCTTTAGGTTTTTCTAGCAGGGCCCTGAGGCTTCGTACGAAGCACTTTGAGGACCCATGTTCAAGGTTGCGAATTTTTTTCTTTTCTTAAAATAGTAACAGTATCTTGCAAATAACATTTTTAGGCTTAAAATATCTTTAGGTTAACCAACCTTAAACACTTAATAAAGGACCTTGAAAAAGTGCTGAAAATAGTATGAGGAGAAAGAGCAACAACCACAAACTTAAAATGAAATATTGTTAGATAGTAAATGCTTGACGCCATGATCGTAATTGGCTTCTTTGGATGTTGCAATGACTTCCACTGGCAGATAGGTAGTTTATAGCAGCCATTAACTCTGCAGTCTATTTGACTATTTCATTCGGACTCAATCAGATTTGTCTATTCATTTGAAGATAAAAAAAAACTACGCAAACGAAGAATAACCCTGCAGCAGCAAGCAGCTCAAATCATTAATGCACAGGGCTGGACAACGCTACTTTAAGCTGTTGGTTCCAAAGTTGTAAATGGGCCGACAAGTTCAGGCCCGAACCTAAAAGCCCGAACCCGAAAAGTGATTTGAAGCCAAAACTTCAGACCCGGAAAAGCTGAAAAATTTATGTTAAAATATGTATGGTTGATTAGTTATTGCTGGTACACGATCAAAGTAGATTAATTTATTGCTGATCAATTTTGACGCAACAACAATAGTTGTGTAGTAATGATCGTATTGATGTTTAAACGAAGTCATCATTCAGCGCAGCCAAGTTATTTTAATTACACTTTTATAGCATCTCAAAGGCGAAAACATAAGACAAAGCCAAATAGATTAAGCCCAACATTTTGTCTTATTAAGCCCAACATTTTGTCTTTTTTAAGCCCGGACCCGGCCGGCCCAAAAAGTCCGGACCCAAATTACAAACTCTGGTTGGTTCTCATCAGCTTATTATTATCTCATCAGCTGGTTGGTTCTCATCAGCCTTCGGCGTGTCTAAATCAAGAGAATTCTCCAGGCCAGAAAATGGTATAAAAATTAAAAAAAAATCGTCTTTAGATTGCTGAGGGCTGCTGATGAGAGCTAACAGCTCAAAACAGTAATGTTCACCTTTGCCTTGTCGGAATGTAAAATGTACAACATAGAGAAGAAAATCAAATTATGCCAAATATTGTTCAAAACAATGTTTTCGCGGTTGTTAACGCAACTTTTTAAAACTGCCCATAATGAAAGTAATACGATTTAGTAGATCTGTAATTTATTTGATTATTGCCTGCTATTTATAATTTTGCTTTGTGGGTGACAATGAGTACACCAATGTTTCATGAACAAAAAGTACACACCCAAGACAAAAGTCTGCATTTTAAAGATGCACTTTCAACCACAACATCTCAACAACTGTTTCACTCAACTGAAAATTCTAAAACAGATGTATGTCGGTCCCAATTAGTGACAGAAGGACAACAACCATCGCCCCATTTCAAAATGCATCCGTCGTCTCAACTGCCCTCGAAAAAACTAGTTTTATCAAAGAAGTTTAATCCAAAACAACAACTTTTGGCGAAAGCAGCTGCTGGGCAGACCAAGACATGCTCAACAGTTGATCAAAATGCGGAAGAACAAGAAAGACTTCAAATTATTGATAAAAATATATGCAAAATCGATCCAAAGAAACTTTCAATACATTTGCAATGCCAGTTTTGCAAAAAGCAAGTAAAAACAGAAGTGGAAGTGGTAAAAGGGCACAATTTCCAAGTTCAAAAGAAGGGCAATAGAAAAACTCAAGAAAAAAATCTCATTCACCAATTCGTCATGCTTTTGCCTTGCTTTTGGTTTTTTCTGCCGTTTCTTTTTTTAATTTGGCTATTTTCAAAAGAAGGTAACGTATTCAATCAGCATCAATGTCCAAACTGCAAAAATGTAGTTGGTGTTTCATCTTCGGGACTCATGACTTACTGTAAAATAAATGGCAGCCAGGAGGTGCAACTTGAATATCTTTACAAGCAACTTCACCCCCATTATTACCAAAAAAAGCGGTCTTCTAATACATCACAAATAAAAGCAAAACCTCAACCAGTAAAACCTGCCAATTCTTTAAGATCAAGGTCAAGACATGTAGCTTCCAACCAAAGACCAAAACCACATATTCAAGATCAAGATGCACAATCTTCAAAAACTGTAAAACCTTTTACAAGATTTTTTAAAACTCTAGTTTCAAGGCCTAAACATAAGAAAACGACAAGCAAACTAGAAAGTTGATAAAAAAGTCTAACACAAACTGACCATTTCCCCCCAAAAGAATAAGCAACAAAAAAAATATTTGCTTGCTATCAATTTGTATACGTTTTTGAAATTAAAAACAGGACGGAAAGAAACTCAACTCTTCCAAAAAGTATTTAAAATACATTCAAACTAGTGTGTCTATACCCCGGGTTTCCCCAAACCTGAAAACCCGGGTTTGGGGGTCATTTTTGAAACCTGAAACCAGTTTTTTTGGTTCAAAACCCGGGTTCTTTACGTTGCAGTATTGTATGAATTTTGTGTATTATTGCACAAACATTTTCACTATGTTGAAGAATTCAGCTGAAAAACATTTTGCGTAAAAAAGGTGGAAAGTTACTAAAAGATTTAAAAACATCAGCAGGAATAGACATTATTAGTTTATTTTATGCATACGAAAAAAAGAAAATAAACAAACAATAAAACAAAATAAATACGTGTAGGCTGTAAAGTCTATGAAACGAACTTAAATATCGGTCTATTGCCAGCTACTATTAAACTTTCTGTACTTCGCTGCAAGGGAAGACTGCGATGGGACCAATTTGGTCTTCAAGTCACGCAGCCACCCACCCAATTAATCGATGCAACACCCCAAAAACAGCTGCGCTCCATAATCAATAACATGCCAAACAGAGAGCAGGCACAAGGAGCACATTTAAGTTACTAAACGCATCAATTTTAAAAGCTGAAAAAACCGGGAAAGCATAGAAAATTCAAAATGCAAAACCCAGTAAACCCGAAACCTGGGTTTAGAAAACAGACCCGAATCGGACACCCTAATTATAAGGCAAAAGCAAAACAAATTTCTGCCTTGAGCAGAGGATTTCAAAACATGAAAAGGCTTTTGAAAAGCATCAAGTACTTCGATGTAATATAGCGAGTGTTATGAAAGATACATTACTATATTAGAGATTCGGACGATTGGCTGGTTTGTGCGTTTGAATGAATGAACAAATAAAAACCAATATTCAACCAGCAATCATTCAAACAAAAACTTCATGATCAATCCCTAATGTCATTAAGCAGTCAAAATTACCTTTCTGGCAGCCAAGGATCGGCAGTGGGGTCGGTACGTTCAGAATTTGCGAACTACGTACCTCGCACCTTGAACCGTACCGTACCAGCGTACCGTACTTCAGTTCAATTTTTGAAGCGTACCATACCTATACGTACCGTACCTTGGTACCGTACCAGCGTTCCGTACCGTACCAACGTACCGTACTTCAGTTCAATTTTTGGAGTGTACCGTACCTACGTACCGTACCTTAAATCAATCTAGTTAAACAACAATCCATTAATGACATATGAGACTTATGTTGACGTGTTTTTTGTTTATATCCGATTCGTATTATAAGGTAATAAGCATTGGCTTAAGAGGTTCTTGAACTTAATAACATGTTGAACTTAAAAGTTAAAACTGCTGAGCTTTGTATGCCGATACTTCATTCAAGGCCGTCAAAATCTTACAGAACAAAAAATAGTGCAACATCTAGAGGTGATTCTTTATGCTTCATGAATTCTTTATGTTTAGTGACAAAAAAATGACAATTTGTTTGCGAAAATTCAGTTTTATTAAAAACAAAGACATCGAATAGGCTACTACCACAATGATATTTATATTTTCTTGGATTTTTGTACAACAAAGATATCTCTAATTGTTTAGGTGGTCAAATTGATTTCAATGTATCGGAAACCTGTTACGTGTCGTCATTCACGAGGCGTTATTGCAGTGCAATTTATAAGTACTTTTCTCCTCAATAATACAAAAAAAACGGCGCAGTGTGCGAAAAGACTGGGATTTTTACACCGCTGTGTATTCAGCTGAAGTGTCGCAGTTGTTTCCATTCAAATTTTTTTTCAATATATGACATGCCACGATAGTTCTAGGACCCTAGCATTTGTAAGCAATAGTTACGACATCACAATTGGCCATACGTATGACTGTGACTAGGAACATCATAGTACAATTGTACGGACAAATTAAGAGGATACCGTATATACTCGTTTTACCGCCCGATCTTGATTAAGGGCCCGTTTGAATAGCCGCCCGTGTGGACAGAACATAAAAATAAATAAGCGCCCGTGCTTGAATACCCGCCCGATGTAAAAGCTGATTTTTCAGTGGTAGAAAACGTACCACTTGCTAAATAAATATAACATTTTGATTTGTTATTTCTTGTGAATAATATAAACTAATATGAGGGAATTACTCTTAAGACGTGAATAGTTTGCGTTAAACGTGAATAAACTGACATGGAAAAAGGATTAATGTCGTGAAATATTTGTCCTCAACGATAATTTTTGTGCATGATTTTACTTTGAAAATAACAAGCGCTCGTGCTTGAATAAGGGCCCGGTAGTAAGTTAGGTTGAAAAACGTAAAGGCCCGGGCTACAAAGCGAGTAAATACGGTATAACGATTACTTGAGAATAGCCTAGACTGTGTAAACTAAACGCCGGGCACGGCCGCACGAATTTTCATTGACGGCCGCACGTTGCACATAAAACGTTTATTAGGCAAATTCAAACAGCGTAGCAACGAACCTTACCCGTGCCATTACAAAAAAGGCGTACCGTACTTCTTAGCAAAAACTGAGGCGTACCGTACTGCCATCCCTGCTGGCAGCTTTAAAACATGCACCAAGATCGAACCGTCGGTTCTGCGTCCAACTCGAATATTGCTCTTGAAACTCCTCAAGCGTACGTTACATTATTTCAGTTCGTTTTGAAAGCCAGGGTTTGAGTTACGGTCGACGTTGGAATTATTAAATATTTTGGTAATAAAATTAAAGCTATGGTATTGGTATTGGCATCTGACTGTATTCAGGGTTGGAAGTCGATGCTGTTTAAAAGTAAAGACGAATCGATATCGATAATTCAACTTGTGAGTGGAAGAACTATTATTACCTTCTGAGTGGAAAAACTATAAAGTGGAAAACTATATAACAATAAAGTGGAAAAACTTGTGAGCGGAAAAACTATAAAGGATATAAAAAATACGCTTTTAGGATAGCTTTGTAGAGCACAATAGCACAAGAGAAACGAAACAATGTAAGCTTAGGCAGACTTAACAAGAACAAAAGTAAAGTGTAAAGATTCTACCATTCGATAAAATGTAAGCAAAAAGTATAGAAAAAGCGATAATCGATAAAAAATTGAAAGGAAAGAGTCTGCAATAAATAATCGATAACAGAAAAGTAAAGAATGTAGTTTCGATTATCGATTACTAATCGATTTTTCCAACCCTAACTATATTCATATAATTTCAAGAGTTTGTTCGTCACTGCAATGTAATTCTATTGCGTCACTTCCAAAAAATTCCCTCGTGCGTTATCTTTCTATTTTGTATGTTCTAAGTTTTAACCGGGAAAATTTTAATCAGTCCAGTAGCGCCAGTTGTCACAAACGCAGCTAATTGTGCTGTAATAATTGTATTGCTACGATAAGGCCAGCAAAAAGTCTGCAGAACAATCTAATCAACCGGTGAGACGTTACAAGTTCAACTGCAGCAGTAAAATTTGCATATAGCGCTACTGGTATGTACAATTATTTTTGTTGCATATGTTTACGTCTTTTTGACGGCAATGAGGAAATTATTCGACAAGCTCGTATTATATTTCTGTAGTCAGAGTATTTAATTGCATCAAAATGATCCAGGAATAGAAACTGTAAAAAATTGAAACAAGTAGAAAATTTGAAGACTGAACTGAAGCATCTTGCCAAAAAAATCACTAAAAGAGTGCATGCTCCTACTCGATAGCAACAATTGAAGCTACAAAATCCAAAACTTGTTTCGTCTAAAACGGAGCAACAGTTAATCTAAAGCCAAAACCAAAACAAAAGCTTTTTCCGTTAATAGGCATTGGGTAGAGTATTCTAGAGACAATTTTTAATCCTTTTAGGCTACGCACACCCTCTCAATAATAAACAGTAACAGACCGATAACTTCCAAAAAAGTCTTCTTCAAAATTTTTCCAGTTTGCTTTAAATAGTTAATAATTGAATTTCACACGTATCCCATTTATCGCAATTTCTGTATGAGCTCCTCTATATTACCTCCCTTAATTCATTTTGCTCTACAGTGCATATGACATAAATTAAACCCACCCACCTTTACATTCGTCAAAGATATCTTATCTTTAAGGCAGTGACGTCCTTACGTAATTTTATTCTAGTTATTTTTTGCTTTGTCTTCATTTGTCCAGGACTTTTATCCTTGCATTGAATATGGCAACCCTCTTTTTCACTAATGGTAACAAAGCTAAAATTTCAGACTTTTGCTTATAACTTGAGAACGGTTGGGTCTAGCTACATGAAATTTTGACAGTAGTTTGAGATTAATGAGTAATATGTTTGCACCAAATTTCGAGGCAATAGGTTACGTGACTTTGGTTTTAGAACCCGAAAACCGCCCCGAAAGTTTGGCGTAAAAAGCGGTCTAAGTCAAAAACGGCTAAAGTACGGCAAAAAATATTTCATATGGTTGTATGTCTTAAGATACCCTTTCATCCCAACCAACCCACTTTTGGCCGCGATGAGGTTTATTTTTTTTTTTTCCCTTTTTTTTCTTCCTAATTTTTGTACGCTCTTCTCCTAAACCACAAAACATCGAAATCTAATTTTTGTGTAAACTTGTTGAGCTGCAAACGCAATTTTTTCTACCGAAATTTTTTGGGGCAATTCCACCGGGAACCCCCTCAAAATGGGGCCCCAAGAAATTCATTTTTTGAACGGCTTTAGCTAGAGTGCTAGTTTCTTTTGCTATCAGTAGATATTCAACAGACAAATATTTTGACATAGTTTGGGGGTATCACCCCCCCGGGGACTCCCCAAATAGACCCCCAAAATCAATTTTTTGAATGGCTCAACTTAGAGTGCCAGTGTTTTATGATATCAGCACATATTTAATAGACAAATATTTTGACATAGTTTGGGAGTGCCATCTTTTTCGGAAACCCCCCAAATAGACCTCCAAAAATTCATTTTTTGAATGGCTCAACATAGGGTGTCAGTGTTTTATGATATCAGCAGATATTTAACAGACAAATATTTTGACATAGTTTGGGGGTGCCATCCCCCCGGGGACTCCCCAAATGGAGCCCCCAAACATCAACTTTTTGAATGGCTCACTTTAGGGTGAAAGTCTGTTTTGATATCAGCAGATAGTTAACTTACAAATATTTGACATAGTTTGGGGGTGCCATCTTCCCGGGGACCCCCCAAATGGACCCCCAAAAATTCATTTTTTGATCGGCTCAACGTAGAGTGCCAGTCTGTTATGATATCAGGAGATATTTAACTGAAAATTATTTTGACTCTACTTTTCTGGAGGTTCCATAATCAGATATTTTTGAATAATTGCTGATTTTGCGGTACACAAAAAGTACTTTTGAGCGTCACAGCATTAGCTACGCGTCGGTCGTTCACTGGGTTTGCTGGCAAACTCCCATCTAGTTTACTGAGTAACTTCTGTTTAATGCTTTTGACATGTAACACTGATGTCTGATCAATGATTAGACTGATTTGGTTAGGGCGTTAGGCCGTTCGCTTTTTCGTAGTAACTGAAATTTTCTGCATTTGTCTTTTTCAAGCTGATTTTTTTGTCATCATGCAGTAGTTTTTTAAGATTGCGGTCCGTAGTGCTTTAAATTTGTTAGTATTTTTAACAAAATTGAGGTTCATATATATGTTCTTTCATCGTTTTCTCATGCTAAGTTTTTTCATGTCGAGGCTGTGGTCTTGTTCTTAAATATTTTTTTAGCAAAATGAACCGCGTATGTGTTACTTTCAAATTATTTCGATGATTAAATTTTACACTGTATTGAAGAGGTGGAGTCCACGAGGACATCCTGAGTGGCCTCAGGGACACTTTTTGAAGGCCGTAGCCTCGAAGCTCAAGTCCTTCGCGTTGGACTCGAAGCCTACACGTCCTCGAAAATGTCCTGTCCTCGGCTCGAGGACAGGATTGTTTTTTGATTTCTAAAAAGGAAATAACCAAACAAACCATAACATAAACTTTTAGTCTGTCAATTCGTGTATTTCTTTCCTTATTTGAAAAAATAAGGTCATACGAACTGAAACTTATAGTTTAAATGGCATTGTGTGAAAGCTCTAATCGGAAAATGAGGAGGCAAAAGGCGTTGTAAAAAGTTGTTGTTTTTATTTCTGTTAATACTTCCGATGCAGGCAGTACAAACTGCAAAGCACAAATAAATTATCCAGAATCATAACAAGGGATCCGGGGTATCTGACACAAACACTTTTGAGTTGCTAATGCTAAAACATAGCCGAACCTATCTGAGTGTAAATTCAGAAGAAAGTAAATGTGTGTGATAATGAAATGTGATGCAGTATTATCACTTACCATGGATCTATTATAAGTTGATCGGTGGTACAGAACTTGAGAATCGTCCGACTGGAGAGCTGGAGAAAAGGAGCGTCCGCTCCTGCGCTCTCCATTCTGACAATTCTTCCTGACAAGTGTCAGACAAAAAGCTGCTTTGAAAACATGAACATTTTAATCAAAACGTATCTTCAGAGCGCCAACTTGTACCGAAAATACGCAAGCGCGAAGAATTTGTTTTGAGATACCGGTACCAAAGAGCAACGCTAATCATATGCAAGCGGTCTGCTGGGGGTAAAACCACATCCACTGAACAACTTTTGTGTAGGAAATCGCAGCTATAAGAATCCCAAGTAATAAACTACTGGATTATAAAAAACCGCGCGAAGAATAATTAAAAAATCATGTGTGAAGTTAAGTATAACTATAATTGTTGACCTATTAGTGAATGCTAAAAAGATGCGCGCTGTACTTAATAACTGTTTTACACCACGTCATTAAGCTGAAGAGGCGAAGCTTCCGCCAAAATTTGGGCATTTAGAAAAAAAAATTAATGGTTTATAATTTTTCCATTTCTGCAATTGTGGACCTTTTGAAGTTTAAAGGAGCCCGGACAAACGTCCCCAATGACTTCCTCCTTAATACGAACCTGCTGGGATCCTCAGATTACTTTTGAAATTAATACCTTTTATGCTAAATTTAACAAACTAGTTTTTGACCGTCGAAACGTTCACGCTTATTCATTGATAGACATTAGATGTGAGACTATAAAGAGACATCACATGCACTGAAATGTAAAGAAAAGAAAAGGTTGAAAACTAGAATTGGAAAAATGTGGAAAAACTAAAAAGGTTCTCTAACTTAACTTTTGAGGTTTTCGTTTTTCACACCGCTTTGAAAATCTAAGTGTGTAATCTCCTTCAAATCACAAAAATTATTTAACCGGAACTAGGGGACTTTGCCCTCGCCCCAGAACCCCATTTTTTTCAAGACCTTAGAACCTAAGCCTACAAATATACCGGATACGGTACCTCAATTCATCTCAAAAACACTAATTTACAGTATTTTGCAGTTCAGCATTTTATATAATAATATTTAAAAAAATTCTGTGAAAAGAAATTGTTCAACTTAACAATAAGGTTTGCGTTTAAGAAACTACGAAAAAGTAGGGATCTATAATCAGTAGACGTTTGTACAGGAGCCTACCTGATGAAGTCAAGGCCTTAAAAATGACCTTTTTCTTGTTTATAATTTAGCTATTACCATTTATATTCCCCTTTCCAAACCCATTTATTACCTTGATTCATTACCACAATACCGCTACGGTACGTAATCAACATTTCTGCCACGGCGTAAAACTTCAAAATGGCATTCACTTTCTTTAAAACTACATTTTCTCGAATTATCATCAAAAACTTAACAAAATGCAATATCTTAAACACTTGCATGAGCTTAAAAATAATGAAAATTTTGCCGACCATAATTTAGAAAAATTGTGTCCTTGGCCTCGAAAGCGGCTGTCCTCAAAAAGTCAGTTCTTGGGATTAGTCTCGAATTTTTTTTGAGCCCTGGGACTCGAACGTTTTGTCCTCGACTCCCCCTCTGCTGCATTGTATCGGTCGGAAGCACTATATTTGAACGTATCTACCCTAATTTGTACTGATATACCAGTGCTGTTGTGCTGATGAAACATTACACTTCAGCCGCTCAATGGGTTCTTGGACAAAACGTCTGCAAAAATCGAAACGATAGCTACAGACTACACTGAATATTTTCAAAATTTGCATTTTTCCTGCTAGATATTCAATTAGCATTAAAAGGGACAGTGTGGAGCCTCCACCACTAGTGGTGGACAGATAAGGTTAAGAGCAATGTTGCAGATTCGGAGTCGAAGGTTTTTACGGGGAGTCGGAGTCGAAAAAAGGATTTTGCCGGAGTCGAAAAATATATGCTCGACTCCCGACTCCAAGTGTTGCACAAAAATCTGATTAAAATGTAAGCTACGTCCTGTGTTGACGTAACTGTAGTAGTAGCGTAGCTAGGGGGGCGGGGGGCTCGATCTCCCCCATTGGTCTGAAAAGTATGCAAAATAGCGTGTTTTTAGCAGTTTTGAGGCTGATTTTTGGTCTAAAAACGAAAATAGATCTCCCCAAACGAAATATGATGTGGACGAGAAGAAGTGGGTCTCAGTGTACATGAAGACCTTTTTGTTTTTGGACAGAAAAACGCTCTGAATTTTGGTAAAGACCTTTTTTTTTGAGATCACCTGATTTTGGCAAAAAACCGCCTCAATTTGATTCAAGACTGATGAAGATTTGGGTCAAGTTTGTTTACTGTTCTTTCATGCTTCCAAAAAAGCCCCCCCCCCCCCTTTGCGAAATCCTGGCTACGCGCCAGAACTGTAGTCAAGTTGCATGTAGCAATAGCTCGCATTGTCTGGCTGCAACAGTATACGCTTATATTTACATCTTCACATTTTTGAATAGGTTTGTAATATTTGTATTTAGTGTATTCGTTATCTTTTGACAAAGGCAACCGGTAAATAAAGAAACAATGACAATTATAACATTCGGGCTATTTCGCATTTCAATAAGGATGGTAAATGATTTTCAGACTTAGAGTACTTAACAGCTCTTTTCGCAGTTTCGAGGCACCTGTTTATTTGCATTAACTGTGTTACATTGCAATTAGTTGCATTTTGCTTATTGATAATATAATATTTTGCTTATCGAGCAACGAAACTGTACTTTATGGATTTGTAATCGATTCCACAAACCTATCATACTTTGTAGCACACTGGCACTGTACCTACAACTAGTTTCATTCATTCTTGAATTGCACAAGCTTTACTGCTCCTTAAATTTAAAATCTTGCGTTACTTCTACATTACCGGTTTAGGCTACGTCTCGCTGTATTCTTAACAGTAACCTAGCCTCGCTTATCATTTCTCTTAGATAAGGCCACCCACCTTGGCACATAAAGCACTACGGTACATATCACCGGCAGGTCTATAGCTCAAGCTTAAAAACACTGAACCAACGGTAGACCAGCAATTAAGTCAATTTCGACAAACTGTCACACCCTGTTCATCTACTACCTTGTTTGAAAGAGGCCTACGCTAGGCTAAGAACTTTTTCCTTGATTGGCTTCCAAATATTCAGCATATCTTAACTGTGCTAAGCTAGGATAAGCCTAATGTTCATTACCCACACCACACTAGTCAAAATCAATCAACTTTTCAACCAGTAATATACTTCAAGTATATTCCTGCTTTAACTGTTTTAACACAACCAGCGAACCGCCAAAATTCAAATTTCTTCAAAACTGATTTCATAGGTGTTTCCAAAACTTTTTTACTTTAGCTCAACTACCGTAAAAAGTCAGACCAAAACTTTGACCGCTTTGTTATCACTGGTTAAATAAATCATAGTTGAACAGACGTTATAAGCACAAATGTCTTCCAAAAAACTTGATTGTGATTTTCAACTGCGCTGGCTTTGACAATAAACACTATAAATACTATCGTTATCGTACTACTAAAAAAAAATTAAAATAAACAAATAAAAAATAACACTTTAGTTCACATTTGCCTGGCATAGGCGAATTTACAATCAGCGTAACTGATTAAATGTATCAAATAACCACAAAATATGCTATTTCAATTTTTATTTAGAGACTCTAAACAAGTTCAAGCAAAGGCCAAAATCGTACAGCAATACATTAAGTGGAAGAAAAAATCGACCAAGGTAAGCAAAATATTTTCATTTATAAATAGGCTTGCCATCAAGGGTGCAGAAACCCGGGGGGGATATATCCTCCCAATAATTTGACTGCATCCCCCCAATAATTTGACTATGGTCTGCATTTGAGCGTGTATGATCTTTGGACTTTTTTTGATCTTCACTTGATTTCGGGGACAAAAACAAAGTTTCGGTGAAGACCTTTTTTTTTGGTCTTCACTTGATTTGCTCAAAAGCCTGTTGAACGTTTGTCATATTTGATTCAGGTGAAAAAAATACTGGTCGAGCTTCATCCTCCCCAATGTTCAAAATAGGGCAAAATTGGGGTAAAATTGCAAAAATACCCCCCAATGCTCAACAAAAATTGGCACCCCTGCTTACCATACATGCCGATTTTCAGGCCTTTGTTCCGCTGTTCCACCTGGTTGTGATTTTGACCCGAAAAACGATAACGAGTTGAACAAAACCTCAGAAATTTGTGGACCCATCGTTAATGCAAGACCCAAAACTAGTGGCATAGGTGTAGCCAGGATTTTTGATTGCAGGAGTTGGACAAACCACAAATCACATAAGTGAAGGCCAAAAAAAAATCTTCACAATCCGTTTTAGGATTTTTGATTGTTGGGGGCCCGAAATTTAGTTGGAGACCATCTTAGGATAGGGGGGAGGGGGCAACCCACAAACTCCATAGTAAAGACCAAAACAAAAACACAACAAAAAAAGGTCTTCACGGACTGAAGTCAGGGTGAAAACAAAACAAGAAAAGATACTGAAGGAAGAATAGACTTCTTCGTCGCAAATTTGTCATTGCTGGCATTGCGATTGGGGGGCAGGCCCCTTGGGCCCCCACCCTGGCTACGCCTATGACTAATGTTAACTCGAGCGTTCTTGGAGAGAAGATATTTTTTTTCGGAGATCACCCAATACATCGCAAAAGTTGTTTTTTTTTTTTGGTCTTTACCTGACTTTCCGCTCATTCAAATATAATCTGTGGAGATCTCTGGATCTATTCGACTGTTCGGTTTTCTGTCTAAAATGTATG
Organism: Trididemnum nubilum; assembly: GCA_963965965.1. Lineage (NCBI taxonomy): Eukaryota > Metazoa > Chordata > Ascidiacea > Aplousobranchia > Didemnidae > Trididemnum > Trididemnum nubilum. The sequence goes on along the minus strand of OZ014481.1, from coordinate 4,534,377 downwards.
GAAACCTACTGTTTATAAGTATTGTTTAAAAAAAGTTTATCTGAAAAACACATTATAAGGAAAATGAGAAATTTTCAAAACTATTCTACTGTAACCTACATTAAGTGCAAATAATATAATAGATGGTTTTTGCTTCAAACAAAAAACTTGATCAAAAACTTTCGCTACACATTTATACGAGTAGAACTAAAATGCTAGACCCTGTTGTCAAGATTTACGCTTTGGGCTAGCTCTACACTGCTGTGCATAAAATCGGTTTATTCCTAAGTTTATTTAAAAGAAAAATTCGCGTACAAAACTTCCCGGCGTACAACTAAAGGACACGCCCGTAGACTCACGATTTTACACCCAGAATAGACCGGACATTATACGTGCTATACCTGCAATCGAAGACCGAAATGTCCCGTCGCTGTCTCCTGGCCAAGGCAACTTGGTGAATAAAATGTAATTACAATTACAAATTTTAACTCTTTGTTTTCTAATAAAGCAGACTTAAGTTGCTTGCAAAAGTGATGAAAAACGGGGTTCGAATATGTCTCCATATTTTAAGCTGCGAGCAAACCAAAGACGTAGGCATACAGACTTTTGAAGTACGTCAAAGTTCAACTACCTCGTGACGACGTCACCGTATAGTTCGCAATACTAACATGGGCACATTGGCAATAATATTTAGCAGTATCAACTGACATTTTAGTCGCAACATACCCAGTGCCGTCGCCAGTGCAAACGAAGTGAGGGGGCACTAACCAAAAGTAAGGGGACACTAAAATCTGCATTTAAAAACTGATCTTTAGATCTTTTGCGGCTACAATTATGCGCAATGTTAAAACAAGGCCGGCAGCATTTCTTAGCTCGTTTTGTCTGTGGCCCCTAATCGCTTGAAAAATCTATGTACAGCAGTAAACGCTACCAAACGAGCTACGAGAATTTTACTATCAGAGGTAAAAAAAATTAGTTTTTTTTGAAAAAAAATGCCTGATTTAGCCATCGCGCTGAACAAACTGATGCAACTCAAGCGTGTTACAGACGAGTATAGTCACTAAATATTTAGAGACTGTGCACTAGGGTGGTCCAAAAAAAACTTTTTTCCGATATGTTTTTCTCCAAGGGACTTAAAAGGTGTGTTTTGGTGCAAAAATAATCCATGTAAATTTTTTTCACTTTAATTAACATTTAGGGGTCGCGCACTGCCCTCCCCCTGCATTCTAAGCATGCCCCCCTAAACCACAAAACTGCCATATCTTATTAACCACTTGAGATAGAAACTTCAAATAAAAACCAAAAGATGCAGAAGATATGATTTCCCATAAGTATTTCATACATTTTATTAAGCTATCTGATCAAATTTTCAAGAAAAAACAAACAAACTGTTTATACATCTTTATAGGGTGTACTCACATCCAAGTTTTATTCATTTTGTTAAAAAAACTCCTAAAGATGTTAGTCCAACATTACAATAGATGTTGTGACTCAATGCTGCTCATCAGAAAAAAATAAATGCACTTCAGGAATTACGAAATGGATATGAAATTTACAAATATGCAAATGCAATTGCAATTATAAGCAAAATTAAAAACAAGTTTCTAAACACAAGTGATGGATTCAATGAACTCAGTCATATCAAATATCTTTTGGTCGGTTGGGGAACAGCTTGACGATGAGCTGCAACTACTTGGAGCAAGTATTGTAGTTGTTCTTCGTCTCGAGTAAGGCTGCCACTGTGTGCCTGATTGAGAGCATCACCTCTTTCTACTGTATCGTTTACTACTTTCAGCTCATGCGCAGTTAATTTCATTTCTGTATAATTTTTGTCTGTCAGCCAGGTTGATGGAGGTTGAGACAGAAATGATTTTGCTTTTTTTGTCCGTTTGCTTCAATCAGATTAAAAAAGCACATTAACCGTCTCGTAACGCAATTTTTTAATCCCAGTGTGCAATCAAAATCTTTCCCATTCAACCTTGTCAAGTTTGAGGTTGTAGGATTTCTTTGCAAATTTTTAGCCATTGACTTTTTAGTTTTATTTGAAACTCGGTCATCAAAGAAAGCTGAAGCAGCTAATCGTTCCGAAAAATACCATAAATGACGAAGCATTGATTTGGTTCCAGCAGCTCTTATAACATCGAGAGGATTTATTTCCCTAAGAAATATTAAATCATTAAAAGCTGCCAAATGTGCCAATGGCGCCTGAAACCAAAACTTGCCGTAAACTACTGCTACAACGGAGCGACAGAAGTAAGTCTTTCAAGTAATTCAGGGGGAAGCGTAAACTGGCGTCTGAAAAGCACAATTTTTATTGCATAAACTGCTTTAGACATCCATCGAGCATTGCTGATCCCACCTGGGGCTCTAAATTCTTTAAAGATATAGCTTTCTTTATTGCCTGCGACAAAAATCACGCAAAGTTCAAAAAACTCTCGGTAATCATCACGTGGAAAAGTTGTATCAAAAAATTCAGCGTAAGTTTCTTTTGCTTCTTCCCGCAAATGACGAATTCCTGAAAATCCGCTTCGTCCGGTAGATCAAAATTTTTTTTGTTAATCACATCCCATTGACTTTGAAACCGTTTGAATACTTCACCACATGGTCCAATTGTATCTCCCATTACTGCTTTGAAAACAGATGAAAGTACTACCTTCATATTGTGATGGCGACAAGCTACCCAAATTAATTTTCTGCCAAGAGCTTTTTCAAGTAAGGTACATGCACCTGTGTTAATGCGTGTGTTAGATGCAGTAGTGTCAAATACTAATCCTCTTACCTGTTGTGCTATATTCCACTTGTACACGAGCTCAATGCACACATTAGCAGGATCTTTCCCGGCACCAGAAGGAATATTAGGAGCCCCTAACAGCATTTCATTATTTTTCCAAGATACCACTAAAGCAACTCTCGTTTTCTCGATCCGCATGCACTTGAATTAGGCCGGGTAACATTTTTCCATCCCAGTGCGAAAGAAGGGGAGCGGTAGGGACAAAGTCATTTCTTTTTTGCTGTGCATAGTTTTGTCGCTTGCTTATTCTTGCTCTTCTTTCAGTGCTGCGCGAGAGAGTTACCTCTTCCAATTCGTTACCTAAGTGTTTGATAACAGCAGCAATAATCATTGTTGCTTTTCGATCACTTACCTTGACTCGGTCCAGTACTGTCGCGACTTCGGATGTTACAATTTGCTTTGAATTTATCTTTTTTTCTAGAGCTTTTTTTTGATGGACAAGGAGCTTCACTGCTGCATTCTTCAGATGACGAATTATCTTTCAAACCACTACTGCAATAATCTTCAAACTCAGCTGTTTGAACACATTTTTTTCTATCTTTCTCTCGATGTTATTGTTTCTTTTTCATTTCATTTCGTTTTCTTTTCCGGTCCTCAAAAGCGGCCAGAGACATGTCACGGCCAGCCATAGAACAGCTACTAGGATCATTTCTTTGCATCAGCAAAAATTCCTTGTCGTCCTTATTGCTCATTAATGAGAGAGCATTTTGTGCAGCTACGTCAAACAGTTCACCCAGCTTGTCAACAAAAAGCTCTTCCTTTTTATTATAACTCGTTCGCGTTTTGTAGCGACTCTTTTGCAACTTTTAATTAGAGTTGAAAAATGTTATTAACTAGCCTTGGCAAGAATCTTTTCGTTGTGTTGGAATTTTTGCCTTACCCCAAAAGCTAAGAACTTTTTGTTCAATGTATTTAGCGCTATCCTTGATCGTAAATCACTTCTCTTTGTAAAGAAAAAAAAAAGTACTTTGAAACAGCTTCATTTGTGGGCAATCCTGCTCCAAGAATATTTTCAGACGTGGGGCCTACAAGCCAAAGGTTTGTTTTGCTGCGAGTACGTAAGTAAGTCATAGTACATAATTTTTAGCCTCTAAAATTAAATTCACAGTTGTTACATATTTCATTATATTTATTTTTAAATTATATCGAAACTAAAATATCCAGCTGGTCCTTGCAACTGTGATTCTACGTTTTCTGTCTTCGCAATCCTTAACACAAAGTCACAAACTTTTGAAACCAACTATAAAAAGATCAAAATAACATGTTGTCATTGGTTTTTCACTCAGCTTCAACTCTATGCGATATCACGTTGATGCTGTCACCGGTAAGTTTGTGAATAAGTGCTGCAGCCAGTAATTATATCAAGCGGTAAAATGATAGAGTGTTGAGATACCGAAGAAAAGTCAATTAGTGCCAATCGTCAAAATATTTCAAGCCAAATTGTTACATAGATCATATTAATATCAAACGTAAACATTGTAAATGACAAATGGTTGATAAGCTCAGTTGTTATCATCAATCAAGAGCTATCTTAGACAAATTTTCTACGGTAAAAAATTAGCACAGTCACTTACACATATCACAATACTCTTAACATTCACCTAAAATTTTGAACGAAAACAGTTTGGTTTCATTTATCTTGAAAATTTGATCAGATAGCTTAACAAAATGTATGAAACACTTATGGGAAATCATATCTTCTGCATCTTTAGGTTTTTATTTGAAGTTTCTATCTCAAGTGGTTAATGAGATATGGCTATTTTGTGGTTTAGGGGGGCATGCTTAGAATGCGGGGTGGGTGGGGAGGGGGGGTGGGTGCGCGACCTCTAAATGTTAATTAAAATATAAAAAAATTTACATGGATTATTTTTGCACCAAAACACACCTTTTAAGCCCCTTGGAGAAAAACATATCGGAAAAAAGTTTTTTTTGGACCACCCTACTGCGCACGGAGGCGTGGAGGCGGAGCCGCTGGGCGATTTTTGCGATTTTGCAGCAACAAATAGCAATTTTAACGCCATGTTAATCATATTTCGCATCTTTTGAAGCTATCAGAATAACTAAATTGCTTAAATTCAGCAGTCATTTCAAAGAATTAAATTGCGTAGCACCTTAGCCCACCCCCTCCTTAGTTCAAGTCAAGTCCAAAACACGCTAAAAAGCTCGCATTTTAAGGTTAAATTTTTTAAGTGCTTTGGCTAAGAGGGCGAAAGCCCCTTCATTCTGGTTGCATCACTGAGTGCGACCTCAAAATTTTAAGTGTGCTCTAAGAATCAAAATAGCTGATTTTTGAAAAAAATGTTTTCACGTATTGTTTCATGTCATAATCACTAACGAATTACCGGTAACGAATCGGCAGGCTTACACGTTTATATCGCGACTCATCCGTAACGGCGTTTTAAAAAGACAGAATATTGCGACAGATTTATGTACAGCAGTTGGTTACTAGCAATTTCGCAGAGAATCGAGAAAACGTCGAAGGAGAATTATGTTCGAACGTAATTATTCCTTTTTCCATCATTGTTTGTTGTCTTTGTCGTTGCGTGAAACCAAAATGTGGTGCTCAAGCAGATGTTAGGGAGGGGCACGGCCCCTCCTGCTCCCCCCGTAACGACGGCACTGAACATGCCTAGCATAAACAACAAACACGCTACCGCCCGGTAACAGTATGAGATGACTAAATTTGTGGAGGAATAGATTTCCGGTGCAAGTATAAACTCTTATTGCTGAAAATTTTTTTAAGAAACTGAATTTCCCTTAACTTCAACAACCAGATAAAAACAATGATAAAAATAAAGGGGTAGCTGAGCTGTCGTGTTATCTTGTTGTTATTGTTATTATTATCATTATTTATCCGTGAAATCGATCAGCTTGTAACTGGCCAGTTGGTCGAGCTGTAAAGCGTTCGTCTCTGAAGCGGAAGATCTGAGGTTCAAGTCTCGGACCGGTCAAATCGGAAATAGTGTTGCCAACAGCTGTAACATTTCTTCAAAAGGAGTTATGTTGCCCACAGGCGCAATGGCGCAGAAATTAGCCCCGCAAACTCGTTACACGCTTCGGCGTAATACAGCAAGTATAGTGAAATAGTTGTACCTTGATTGATTCTATCTACTTGTTATTATCTGTGAAATCAATTTGCATGCATATTGTGGTTTTGAAAGCTAAAATCATATCCCTGAAAAGCCACTTGCTTGGTTGTTGAGACTGAAATCGAAGATCCAGTTTGATGTTTGTTCAGTAACATTCAGTACTCAAAATGTAGGGGGGACGCGTTCCCCCACCCCCATTCCTTTACGGCAAATTTAGCGCCTCCCCTACCAAATGAAAGCGTCCTGGACGTTTAGATAAAAAAGTTTCTGATAAATCTGATCCATCAAATTGCGGCGACGACCTTTTTTTGGTCTTCGCCTGAATTTGGGGAAAATTTTTTTCGAAATTGCTGCCGCTTTCCGAATGCGTCTGGTCACGGCTGCGAAAGCGTCCCTCGATGTAATATTTTGCTGTTTAAGTGCTGGTAACATTGAAAAACAAAGGAGCTGCTGTTGACATAAAATGCATTTCATTCGTTCATCTTAATTTAGTAACTGTACATAGTACAAAAAATACTATTAGTACTGCATATACTCAGGGCGGGATTTACAGTACATTGCGCTCGACCCGTGGCACTTTTGGGATTTTTGAGCACTTTCTTGCCAAATGTTACATTTGGCAGGAAAATGCACAAAAATTCCAAAAGTGCCAGGGGCGCCGCGCAATGAGTAGGTGAAGACCAAGTAAAATTCATTTGAGGCATGGTCAAGAGGGGAAAGGAGTCGTTCTTACGACGACCCTGATTGCATAATCTGGGTTCAACTTGCAACCTGGTCACGTTTTTTGCTCTTGAATAAGTCGCTTTACGATATGTTTATCTCTGCTTGGTGGCTTTAAACAAGCAGCAAATTTACTTGGAAAGAAGTCAAAACGTTAATCAAAAGCTCAATTCCTAAGCGGGTGCGGATTCGTCCGAAATAAAAGCGCCACTGTCGCTTCCTCGTAAGTGGAGGATAAATACGGATCAATCAATCAATCAATCAATCACTCAATCAAAGAAAAAGATATTCCGTCCAAGCGTGGGGTCTTTATCTAAGCGCGGGACCCCTTGGATTAATCATATGGTAAATCTCGCCCTTCACCTACTGAAATAATATTTTAGGTGCCATCAAAACTTGACTCAAATTTCAGAAAGTGAAAACTCTGAATTGTGATGAAACTTCGACAAATAGCTTTAATGATGATGGTTGGTTTTAACCAGTTTGTTGAGATTTTATCTACTTGGGGATTAATGAACCATGCTCGGATTCGACTGTGTAGCTCACCTTATGAGCTGGCTACGCGAAGACTGAGAGAACCGGCCAGAGTTTACCTTACAGTATTTGACCAATGGGAAGGTTGGACTATCTGGAGGAACTCGTATGACGTATCGAAGTTTATTCTGGGACAACAAGACTCTAAAGGAAATTGGTTCTTTATGCAAGTTGCTCAAGGCAGAAATTATCTTATTCTTAACCGCGGAATTCCTCCAACTGACTCCGTTTTAAGATCCGATCCTAGAGTATTTTCCTACTTTGTTCATCCCCATAGTCGTCATGACGTGTTGAAGCACGTATCATCTCAAAGGTTTGTCACTAGATCCAAAACTAAATTGTTAGTGACTAAAAACGCGGAATTAGCCGAGAATTGGTGCTTACATTTATTTTTATAAAACACTGGGCTTTTTGGGGCTTTTTTGGCCCTAAAAAGAACACAGCAACTCTGCAGCAGAACCTTTCTCAGCGCCCAGAACAAATAGATACTAGATAGGCTTACAGAAATAATTACTTGGATTCGTAACAAAAACTGCTAAATCTTTGAAGCAACAAAGTTCTTCAACACGCAATGACGTTGACGTCGACAAGTAGCTGAAAAATACGGAGTGATTTTGCAGAGGTATGCAAATGCTGGAAATCCCCGATTTTCGAAACAAAAAATTGGAAGCCACGGTCAGAAAAAATAGAAACCATAACAGAAGCTGCCCAAAACTAAGACAATCAAATTCATTTCAACAAATCTTTCTTGGAATAGTAAAATAAATTTTAGGTTGAAGGTGAGTTTAGACCTGAAGTGATGCAACTCGGAGCAGCCTTCGCAAGCGGTTGGCGACCTCCGCAAAAGACGTCGACCTTCGCGAGTGACGTCATCGACTAGTAGCGAAAATGCACGTAGCATTGCAAAGTGTAAATTGCGCGTTGGTTTGCATCTGATCTAAACGCACCTTTATCTACGCAAAACGTAGTTATTTAGCTGGGTATTATTTACTCATAATACATGTCAGCAAATTTCGGCATACAAGCAGACAGACCGACAATGGAAAATGGGGATTTACAACAAAAAATATTTTTGGAATCAAAGTTGCTACAAAAGACCGAGCATCAAAGGGTTGAGTTAAGAATTTGAGAGCATTTGATTTTTGTGAAAAAATAACTTTGCAAAAAAAAGTTACAAACCACAAATATAAACAAAAACAACTTTATTTTTTACTAAGTTTCAAGATTTAATTTAGTTTACGTTCAACAGTCAGCAACAATTAAGCCAGTTAGTTCATCATTCCAATAATTAACTAAAAAGCATTTTACTTATTTTTGTTTGAAAGTTTTTACTCGTTTTATGACACAGTTTTGATGGCTAATGAAAATGAAACAAATTAAGTTATGAAACAGTAGTAAAAGTAATTTACTCGTTGTTTAATACTTTAAAAAGGTAGCTTAAAGCGTCACATTAATATTTGTATCTAAATGTTACTGAATAAATAAATTTCAATTGTGAAGACATCCTTACGTTAATGCCAATTGCGAACAGTTTTGAAATGCCACAGATACTGGATCATTTTTTCTTATTTTCACGTTCAGTATAAGATAGTACAAAACTAATGTTTCACCATAATCAGGTTACACACTGGCAGTAACAAATAGTTGTTGTCTTCACAGTTGTCATTTATTTTAGATTTTTATTCAAACTTGGTGTCTATTTTTGGATATTTTCTTTTCAGTATTAACAAAAGTAATTGGCATATTGTAATACTGCTTGGTTGCAGTTATTAGCAAAATTTTATCGGAAAGTTCAATTTCACTTGAAAATTCTCCAACCGAATGAATAAATTTTTTTTGTTTTTCTTTATTTTTCTTATCTTGGGCTTGTTAAATTAACGCTTTGTGGTAAAATTACTTTCTGGTAAAAAAGTAAAAAAGTAAAATTTTAGGTAAAAAAGTAAAATTGTAGTAAAAAAGTAAAATGGTAAAAAAGTAAATTTGAAAGTTAAACTCTAAAAAAGTGGTAAAAAATTTAAAAATCAATGATCATCAAGTAAAAAGCAACAATACTATTATTGCATTTCAGCTTTTATTATTTCGGTTGATTTTTCTGCTTCTATTTTATTGATGATATTTATTTATTTGTTGCAAAAAAATATGCACTTTGTATCAACACTCAACAAACAAAAACGTTGAGATTTTTTGTGATTATTTGTTGATACGAAAACATTAATTTTACAATTTTAATTTGTTGTGTATTAATGGTTTTCTTATAAACTTCTTGTACAATTCTCGTCAAAAAGTGCTGAAAAATTTTATTGAAAGTCACTGTAAAACTGTATAAAAAAATGCGTCGTTTTATTTATGAATAATATAAAATACTTAAAAGTAGCTTATATTTTGCGGTCAATTTCATGCAGGCAAATAAGAATTTTTATTTGCAATGCGGTAATAAACTACAGTACATATCTGCTAATTTTACTAAATTCTAAAACACACTTTAGGAAAAGTTTTATTAAATATGGCAAGGTAGCTGCATCATAGAGCTTTTTGCAAAATAAATATTCTCATTTGTTTGTATAGTGTGCAACAGATTTAAGTTATACGAAATTACTGCTTGTTGAAGTTTTTTAGTGTATGCAAAAATACACACAATAACACTGTACAAACAAAGTCTGTCAAAACTGTTTCAAATATGACTGTAAATATGCTAGCGACTTTGCCAACTATTTGTACAATTTTGTAAATACTGTGAATTTTGTAACCAGTGTAAATTTTGTAGATACAGTAGCGTAAATTTTGTAAATACAGTAGTGTAAATGTGTGTTGGTAAAAGCTTGGTAAAAAATAAAATCATGCAAAATACCTTATTCAAGCAGTTAAATATGATCAAATAGTTCAAATGATTGAATAACATATTTTGCAAATAGATTTTGTCATGTATTACTTTAACTTGTTTTGCATTGGTTTTACATTTTATTCAAAGAGCTGGATAAGATACCGTTTTATTGGTTGTAATCTTTAAACTTTAAATATTTTTACATATCACGAACGTCAGCGAGTACAGCTTGTACAAATCCTTCAAAAATTGGTAAATTTATGCCAAAGATTGCAGAAGGCTAAGAGTCCTTATTGAATGGTCCAAATTATCAAACAGGAACAATAAACATCAATCAAAAATAATATGTTTTGGATATGGACAATTGTATTCTTAAGCTTAACATACAACTTTTCTAAATCTTCTCACGTTTACAGCAAATCATGCAGTAGTATCAATCTATTTTCTGTGGCGACTGAAGACACATGAATTCTTATACCAGAACATAACTGTAAATATAAATGTATTTCACAAAATTGTTAAAAAGTTGCATTATTTTAAATTGGTAATAAATATAGACTCTTATTTTTAACCTCCCCATCAAAGCTTTCTTCAAATAACTGATGCTTGAGATTGTAATTAGTTTGTAAGCATATTGTGCATAATTTGTATAGCACTAACATGTATATTATTTTACTTCTGTTGTATTTTGTTATGGGTGTTTAGAAAGAAGTTGTAAATATTCAAAAAACTGCTACGTACGAGCAAACAAAATACTCCTTTCTATTTTGTAGAAAACAGTGATAAATTTTATGTCTGTTTCAATATTTTATCGACAGTAAATAAACCTGATAATGGTCAAAGTTTTAAAAATGAATCTAAAATTGTAGATTTTATAAAAATTACGTCCTTATTGTAAACAGAAATTTTCAAAAAGTTTGAAAATATAGAAATCACTTAAAAATTCAGCATTCATAACAAAAGCAAAAAACAAACTTGCTGATAGTATATTTCTTTTCTTCTAGTTTAGTATCAAAGAACCAAATTTATTTTGATTTGAATAACCATATTTTACAAAAAAAAACAAAAAAAACGTCAAAAGGATATTATTTGATCAACATTGAAAAACTCTTTCAATTTTAATTATGTAGTGATTTTGTGTAAAATTGTGGTTCAATACGAATCTTGACTGTACTTAGTGTAAAAAGAATAAATAAAAAAAAAAATACGCTATAAAAAAACTTAATACATATAATAAGAATGTTAATACGACTAAGCCTTTGATTTTTTTACTGTAGCCTATTGTTTAATTGAACAACAGAAAACGCCTTACAAATCTTGTAAAGTAACAAAAAAATCAAAAAAACAAAAACAAAAAAGATACAAAAAAAAACAAACAAAAAAAAGATACACCGAAATGCCCCCTATGAACAAAAGTTATTAAGCTCTTTCTCAAATGAAAATAATTTTTGTGTTGGTGTGTTTTGTTTTATTTTTGTTCCTGTTTACAATCGTGTATATTGCGATTTAATGCATTAAATGTATAAAAAGTGCAAAAACCACGTGAAATAAAAATGCAAATATGACAATTTAACTGCTTATAATTTTCTGTATTATAATTACAATTGTTTTTGCAAAGTTATTTCGGCCAAAAGACTGCAAAGCAACACTTCGGCCTTCGAGTCAAGCTGCTACCTGCCCACCTGTCTACCACATACGGAGAGGCTTCATACTGTCCTTTTGTCGCTTGAACGTCAAGCAGTGAAGCTGGAAATACCCATTACTATAGTCTGTAGTTTTACTCAACCTGTAATCAAACTCGAGTCTACTGTTACAGTTGCAGGCACCTCATTCACTAGAGACTCAACTGTAAATGGCAAAACTTAATCAAAGAGTTAAGCGCCGAATTCAAAACCGTAACTTCACGTAGGTAGGAGTGTAATTATAGCTAATGATAGCGTATGATATGAGAATCAAACTCAGTTTGAAAAAAAAACAATCGCAGTGATTGTGTAAATTGGCTTCATGGCGAGTTTCGTGACACAGGCTCAGCTGTTCATTATCAAGTTGTGATATCAAATCACTTTTAAAACGTATGACTCCATAAATTGCATACACAAAAAGTTTAATATTGCAAAACGAAAATTATTGCGCACAAAATTCAGAGCAGAAAAAGCAGTGAGAAAAGTTTTGACAAAAAAGAACACGGGCAAAAATAAGTTCAAAGAACATTCTATTTGAATAACGTTAGAAGAAGCTAGGTCAAAACAATTCGAAACAAAATAAAAATTTTGCAAATTTTGGAAAAGCTATTAACAAAGAACTAGGCGGAAACAAAACTAACGCAATTTAGTTATTAAAACTTTGGAAATTTATGTTGTTGTTTTTTAACGCAACGAATTTTAGCTGCATAGAATACAATTCCAATACCAAAAAAATTAAACAAAATAGACAGTGAAATTTAATGTTGAGCAAAGTAAAGGGTTGATATCGTGAAGGCAAGCCATTTTTGTCTGGGCAAGCGGCAGGAAATAAACAAAAAAGATAACAAAAACGTACTCAGCGCACTGAATTTTGTTGAAGCTTGTAAATACCAACGATAGGGCTGATAATAGACCTTTTGATCTTTCAAGTCGACGAGGTGTCAAATCCTCAACAAAATATGCAGCGATTAAACAGTACGTCCTCTTGTGGCGTGAAGGAACTGATCATGTCCAGCCCTAATCCCTATAGATGTTCAAGGAGCAGCAATAGCTGAAACTTACTCGCTATCTATAACCTGAGCTATGATAGAGTGGATAAAGTGCCAGATACTGAAATCTTGACTAAGTTTGATTCCCGGTCGAGTCAAACCAAAGACTAGAAAAATAGGTATTCACAGCTTTCCTACTTGTCATTCAACATTAAAAGGGACAGTGTAAAGCCTCCACTGAGTGAGGTAGTAAAGTGGGAGCTTGACTCGACGACCATGAAGTCTCTTCGCTGTTCCCTGTTCAAATTAAGTAACTTAGTGAATAAATGATACATTTAAAATAATGACTTCCGCACGATGCCATTCATGAATGAAGTGTTAATTTTTCCACAGTAGCCATTTTAGAAAGCGTTAATTTTTTTCTAAAGTTATAAAATTTTGTTAATAATAAATCGTCAAAAATGTTTCAATTGATTCTAAACCGAAAAATAGCTGAAAAAATTAAGCTGTTTACTAATAACAAAGCTTCACTGAACGTTGCTTTACTTAAAACTTTCATATCTTCAAAGCTTTTTGTCTGATATTCGTAAGAAAAAATCGTCAAAATGGAGAGCACAGGAAAAGGAGCGGCTACGTAAAGGAAAAAGCCGAACCGTGATTGGCTGAAAAAATACCAATGAGAGAGCGTCATTAGTGCACAATCTTTAAGTTGTGCATGAATTCTTTTTATCGGCAGAGGGCGGGTAAAGAAGTTTTGATAAAAGTGGCTTCAAGAGCATATAGATAAAAAGAGAACGGCCTTGGGCAAGAATAGAAAATCTACTGTCATCATCATGTTGAGCACAGCTAGGATTTTGTAAAAGATGAAATCCAATGGCTGAATCAGAAGCAAGAGACTGGGTATTAGTCTGGGTGGAAGATTTGCACCGAAGGGTAGAAAGTAAGCATTTCTGGGAAGACGAGCAAGGACGGATAGATTTGGGGACATGTTGTTTAATTCTGTCTTGCATCTTTTGGGAAGTACGGTCTACATACCGACTGTCACAGTGGCGTGAAGAAATGATAAATAACGTTGCTTTTCCGTAAAGCACGCAGAAAATCCTTGGTCGTAGCGCAGAGAAGCTTGTTGGAAAAGTAAACAACGCATGGTTTTATAGCGGAAATGCACTGTTTGACAGCAGATTTTACTTTCTTCTCAAACTGAGTCGAAAGAACCGAGCCTGTTTGACAGCACTGTTTGGCGTACGTCTCCCATGGCTCGGTTTTGTTTCTACCCGGTATCAAAAGCAAGTAAAATCTGCTGCCAAGTGCTTTTCCGCTGTAGAACCACGTGTTATTAACTCCACCAACGAGCTTCTCTCCGCTACGAACAAGGATTTTCTGCGTGCTTTACAGAAAAGCAACGCTATTTATCATTTCTTCTCGTCACTGTGACAGTCGGTATGTAGACTGTACTTCCTAAAGACTGCAAGACAGAATTAAACAACATGTCCCCAAATCTATTCGTTCTTGCTTGTTTTCCCAGAAACACTTACTTCCTGCCCGTCGGAGCGAATCTTCCACCCAGACCAATAACCAGTCTCTTGCTTCTGATTCAGCCATTGGATTTCATCTTTTTCAAAATCCTAGCTGTACTCAACCTTGTGATGACACTAGATTTTCTATGTGCTCTTGAAGCCACTTTTATTAAAACTTCTTACCCAGCCCTCTGCCGATAAAAAGAATTCGTGTACAGCTGAAAGATTGTGCACTAACGACGCTCTCTCATTTGTTTTCTTTTATGCAATCACGGCTTGGCTTTTTCCAATAAACAACCAGTCCTTTTCCTGCGCTCTCCATTCTGACGATTTTTCTTTACAAATGTCAGACGAAAAGCTTCGAAGATATGAACGTTTTAATCAAGGCAGTTCTCAAGTTCTGTATCACTAATCAACTTTCCTGAACAGCAATAATAAAAAAGTCCGGTAGGTGGTGATAGATAGATAAATTAGAAAATTTCAGTGCAAAATCGAACACAATTATGTCCAAACATAGAGCAAATTCGTATGTTACAGCGCAATTCTTTAGCAATGAAATACGTGCTCACAGTAAACTTAGCCTTGGATAGCACAAGCATGGGGTGTTTAAACATGTGAACCGTTGGCTAATTACATGTTTTGCTTCCCACACACGACCTCACGTCTTGATTCGGGATCATACAGCTAGAAAATCCCTGAGGACATCTGAAAACGATAAAGTATTTTTTGAATTTTTATGAAGAAATTTGCGTTCAGTTGGCTATTACTACTACTACTTTAGTCGGCTGCGTGGCCAAAAGGGTAAGGCGTCGTTTTTACGGCGACCCTGATCGCATGATTTGGGTTCAACCCGCACTCTGGTCACGTTGTTGCGTCCATGGATAAGACGCTCTACGATGATTGTCTCTGCTTGGTGGCTTCGAACAAGTAGCAAATTTAGTGGACAAGAATTCGAAAAAATTCACAAGATCATTCAGTAGCGTAGTCAGGCGGGATGGGGGGGGCCATTGGCCTGAAAAGTATGTAAAATAGCACGTTTTTAGTGCTTTTGAGGCCGATTTTTGCTCCAAAAGTGAAAACAGCCCCCTCCAACGGGATTGGGGAGCAGAAGTTGTGAAGGACTTGCGGTTATATGGACCAAAATAGTGAAGTTTTTTGGTTCTGGAGCTCATCTAAAGTTGGTAAAGACCTTTTTTGCTTTTGAAAATCACCTAATTTCGGCCGGAAAAGCCGGTTTCGGTGAAAACCTTTTTTTCTTTTTTTTTTTGGAGATCACCTGATTTTGACAGAAAATTCGTCTCAATCTAATTCAAGACTGATGAAAATTTGGGTCAAGTTTGTTTACTGTTTTTTCAAGCTTCCAACAGCAATAACTATTCAGTAGTGGTACAAATTAGTCTTATTCCTTGAATTTTTAGTATTATTTGTTGTGTTTTAAGTTCATTTATTGAAAAAAGATACCGGTTTCACATCTTTAGAAAATCAATTAATTCTACAAAATTTAGTTTGAAAATCCCCACAAAGAACCGATTCTTTAAGTATGAGCAACCTTATAGCCTACGGTTGATGTCAGGATTTCAAATTCTCGCTAACGAAGAGGTAGAGCAAATATCAAAGCATATTACCTCAGTATTTAAACATTAAAAAATTAAAACTCCATAAAATCCAACAGTTTGTTTCACCAGTAAAAAAAATCATCAAGGGTAAATTTTACTCAAATAGAATTGCAGTAAGGGGAACCTCAAGGAAATTAGTCGGATAAAATCTTTCGAGACATACGCCATAGAAAATTACATACCTCATTCGATATTGCACTCCTTGATTGCAAGACACGCTGCAGGGACCCCAGGAAGACCAGGGGCCATATGCAAACATTGTTTGAGGGGGACAAGGGGGGTAGTAACACGCCCTTATCCTTGTGTGAACTCCTTCACATAATTTGAAAGATACCTGCAATGACAGGTACAATGTTTTAGCGGTTATTTTTAAATAAAATATTAATTCTGGATTCAATCAAAAATATTTTTGTGAGTTCATTGAAAAAATTTTCTTTATTTTGAACTTGATGTACGATTTGCGCAGAAGAAGCGTTATTATTTATTGTGGGGATTCTTATAGTCCTAAAACTCTATTGAACATATTTACGCCGATCCTAATAACCGTTAAAAACGTAAATCAAAATTTTAGAGCTGAACTGTTTTGATCAAAAATAGTGCTTGATCGGTTTTAGAAAATAATTCACTAAATTCAGTCACTTACCGATTCCGACCCTCTGAAGCAATTTCTAACTTCAACTTGGAAACCCTGGCCACATGAGGCAGAACATGAGCTTATTCTAATCCAAGGCCCCCACTCGGTGGGCCCCGATGGTTCACCTAAACATTTAACTCTTGTAATACCTGTATAGTTGAATAAAAATGCAAATCGGCATTTGTCTAGTTTGTTGGAAAAAAGAGCAATTTGCTTGCCAAAGCAAAAGTGTGTAAAGGACTGACTAATTGCTAATCAGTAAAGTGATGAAACCATTACTCAAGCAATTGATGGTTTAAAGCTCCTACCGGTAACGTTTTTTATTTTAAGTTTACTGACACGCATTGAATGTGTTGTTTGTGTAACAATGTTGAGTGTGCAATATTAAAGGCAGCACTTAAATTGTGGGGGGGACGGGGGGGACGCGTCCCCCCATCGAGATTGAGCGTCCCCCATCGAGATTTGAGTGCTGGTTTATGGGAGGAAAAAGCTACTGTTTTCGGCCGGAAAAACCGTTTGAATTTCTGATTTCGGCCAGAAAAAGCCTTCGGATTTCGGCGAAGACCTTTTTTTTGGAGATCAGCTGTTTTCGGCCGGAAAAACCGTTTGAATTTCCAATTTCGGTCAGAAAAAGCTTTCGGATTTCTGCGAAGACCTCTTTTTTTTTGAAAATTTGGGTCAACTTCGTTCACGGAACAAACTCCCAAAAAATCCTGGCTACGTGCTAGTTCTTCACTAAGGTTCAGTCAACGCTGAAAAAGCGTCCCCCCATGCAAAATTTTACAATTTAAGTGCTGATTAAAGGTAGCAACTAATAATCATGTAATTGAAAATGAGTGCTTCGCGTTGGTGCGGTGAGACAAACACTGCATTTCATAATTTATGTGCTTGCATGAATGGACAAATATGTTTTAAGTGAAAGCATTCATCTTGCAGAATAATACACTCTGCATAGACACGTAATACACTTGCCATTGTGTTCTTTGGCTGGGATCACACACAATCAAGTTTTTTGCGCAATTTTCTTGCATCAATCGTGTGAAATGTCGCGCGTGTTCTTGACTCACTATTGCGAGCACCTGTCTTCAATTAAATTGAACAGCCAGTGTGAGATTGAAAATCAGTGTCTAGAAAGCCTAGCTGAGTTCTTGCGGGAAATAGAACCGAGCTCTATTTTGCCAGCAAGGAATGCGTCACAATTGTCAAGCAAAAATGTTATAAGCATTACTATCGCTTTTGATTTAATCAGCAATGACAACGTTTTATAACATTGCCCCTACTGTTTTCTCATATTTCTTGACGATCGCATATCCATTATCTTGTTTAAACATGAAATTGAACTTTTAATAAGCGAAACCGAAGAAGAACTTGTCTACCGTGAGAAACTGAGAACTGATACATTTATAGAAGGCTTTATTTCACCGGAAATTTTCATCTACTTTTTTATTAATTCTGACTCAAATCTAACCCAAACTCAAATGCTTACTCTAAAACTATTCCCTAACAAAACCCTTACCAAAACCCTAACCCAAACCCTAATCTTAACCGCTAAAAAAGCAAATGAAAAAAGCGCGGATGAATATTTCTCATTTTCGTTTTATTCTCTTTAACTTGAAAATTTTCGGTGAAACAGTCACTACCTACATTTATTGTTACAGATTTATTAATGAGAGATGCAAAGCATAATACAGCAAAAACTTCTCCATGCAAAACGTTGTTTTTTTACTACTTGCTTTTAACAAATTCGAGGTTAAATCAAAAAATTCGATATTTCGCAAAACTTGTACCCGAACTCGGAAAAATAAATATGGCGAACTTAATTAGCTGAATCTGAATTCAAAAAAAAAATCCACCAAATGTCCGGGCATTATATGCGCTTTTCTGTTAAAATATTAAATTGCATTTCACACTTACATTTTAGATTTGGTGGAGAACAAAAAACAAAATAATCAGTGATAAGTTAATTGATGCTCAACGAAGAACATTGTAATCTACTGCAAACAGAAAACACGAAGTTATTTTTTGTCTAGTTAGCCAACAAAATTATATACTCCAAATATCAGATAAAAAATTGCCGATAATAGTAATACGTATACCTCAACTTCAGTTAAGATCAATTGAAGGTAAAATTTTGCTCAGGATAATATGGTTGAATAATTTTTCCTTTTAAAAGTACAAATATCAAAATATTTTCTTCTAACAAAAGTTTAGGTTAAAAAATTGACATTCATGACCCTTTTATCTTTTCACATGTCATTTCTGAATTTCAGCTTTCTACATTTTGCTGTTTTTGAGTTATAAAGCAATTAAATGAACTTGGAATATTTGAATGTGCGCGCGTCACGAAGTTCCAGTAAATTGTCAAAGCACATATCACAAACGTCGTGGTAAACTTCAAAAAAATTTCTTAGAAACCGCGTAAACACTTTACGAGCGAAAATACTACGCGTGAGAACTTGGGCAGCTTCTTTGAGGGAAAATCAGACCCCTTCGTCTGGCAAGTGTTTGGTAAGAAGCTGAGCAAGAAACTAGCACGTAGATGTGATAGCTCCAAAAAATTTGATGCAAACAAATTGCATAAAAAACTCGTTCGTATGATCACAATTTTTGAAAAGGCACTTCGCGCACATTTTTTATGGAGGCCAAACTGTCTCATCGTTGCGGTGACTCAGCGTAACGCAACACTTGTAAACAGAACCCCCAAAAACGTGCTTTGCGTTGGTGTGGTTAGACACGCGCAAAGTGCTTTGTTTATACGCTTGAATGGATAAATTTTTGTGTAAAGTGAAAAATTACTAAAATATTGCTGTTTAACTAAACCACATACGCAAAGGGTAAATTATATCATTACATTTCTGCACAAAGCACAAGTGCGAAGATCGATATTTTCGATCGAGGCATTTAGAATTAAGCGGAACTCGTGGTGCAATCAGACTTAACATTCGTTACAATGCTGTAACGATTTGCTATTTTTTTTTCTTTGAAACATTTTTAGTAAGCAGTATAAAAGCACCTATAATCCATATATGAATGTGAAACCTGATTGCACATTCAAACAATAATCTTGTAGCCCCTGTTCAAGACTTGTACGTACTTCTTGAAAATGATAAAGCCATGTCTCTTAACCCATTAATGCTCTTGGTTTGTGTTAATTGCAAGCGTGAAAACCTGATTAGCAAGAAATTAAATCAAGTAAATAAGGCACACTAAACATAAATATCTTAGCTTTTTAAAATCCTTCACCAAACATAGTCTACAGCAGCTAGCTGGCAGCAAAGAAACTTTATTCCGGGCCGCAAATTATTTTCTGCATTTTTCATTTGAGGAGGTGAAGCATCTACCCAATTCCGGTAGTTTGAAACAGGTAAAATCGAAACAAAATTTTTGAAATTTTTTGGCTCATTTTGGGGCTGTGGTTGCAAAAATATTTAACAAATGCAAAGCGATATCCCCTAAAACAGTTCTTGGAAACCCTTTATTTGTTCTCCAAATTCAAATTTCCAGAAACAGGGTAGGTTTTGCCAATATTGGATTGGAACACGTAATGTGACTGGAATCATTAAATATTATTTAGTTTGTCTTTTTTCCGAAAAATCCAGACTGAAAGAACAGTTCAAGGTTTCCAAACACTTTTCAGCAATATCTCTTTGTATTTGTTGAATATTTTTGTAACCGCAGCCCAAGAATGAGAACAAAAAGATTAAAAAGTTATATTTCAATTTTATCTATTGTAAAGTATCAGAATTGACTGGATGCTTCGCCCCCTTTGACTTCAATTTTCATTTGATTTCACTTTCATTGATCTGCGTTTATTGTTACACTCAATCAATATTTTATGCCTACATTTTTAATGACATATCAAAATGCTGCAACATTTTCCGAAAATTCGCAATTAATTACACGTACGGCCTATTTCAGGACAAACACGGATGACACTGCTATGGTGGTGCAGTAATATTCATGCATCGCATTAGTTGTTTAATTGGAAAGCTTAATGAACAAGCCCTTTTCTAACGCATTTACGTCTCTTTGTAATAATAATTAAACAAGTAAGTATAGAATATTAATAGCTTTTTAAAAATCAGTAGCTGCTAATGTTATAGATCATAAAACTACTAGCAAATCATGCAAGCGACGTATTCTCGCAGATCTTTATCGTTTAAAATTGTCTGAGGTATATTATAATTTTTCGAGTGTGTTTGTTGTAATATAATTGCTATTCTAAAACTCGATTTACATCGTTTTTGGCGTAATTTGTCGGCTTTTATTGACCTATCACATTAGATTTAACGGCGGTAAAAATCACGAAATTTTGCACGAATTTAAAGTCAAATAGAGTCCCTAAAAATACTCTGCATGCAGAGTTCTTTTCAACTTTTTGCTATAATACTCAAGAAATTTACTCCAATTAGTCCAATACTTCTTTACTTTTGAAAAAAAAATGTACTGCAAAATGGAATTGGATTTTTCTACAGCGGATTACATTGTCTGCAGCTTTTGGATTAGAATCACATTTCTTTTCGCAACATGTAAAAAAAACATTTGCTTGACCTAATGCTCTTTCACTGCCGACTGATCGCCCTCATTTATTCTTTATAAGCATTTTATACTCACGAGTTCGTCAGGGTGAAATAATTGTTAAATTTCTTTAAATTGAAATTAATGTTAGCAATTTTGCCTGGCTTGGGGACAGAGAAAGAAACTCGCTGTCTTCGAATCAAAGTTGGTTACCTGATGCCCGCCGCTGTTTACAATAACATGGATGATTGCATCACAAAAGCTTGTATCACGAATATTATTGCCTTATATAAGTCTGCATTACAACCGTGATATCTTTAATGACGAAATGGTGATTTTTTTCAGCAACACGATTGCAAAACCTCAAGTTAAAAGGTTAACTAAAGCACTCTCTCTATCTACTGCCAACTTTTTTACGTGAGGTTTTACAAGATATTCAAGAAAAAAATCAACACCATTTCGTCATGAAAAATATTACGGTTGTTATGAAGACTTTTATAAGGTAATAAGTTTCTTGATACAAGCTTTTGTGAGGCACTAGCCAAAATTTATTACGAAATGGTGTTAACAATTTTCATCAACACAATTGCAAAACCGCATGTAAAAAGGTTGAGTGCCAGCTTATAAATAAGTGAAACTTATAGATGCACAGAGCTGGACAGCGCTGTTTGGAGCTTTTAGCTCTCATCAGCAGCCCTCAGCATATCTAACCAAAGGTATTCCCCAGTTGGCAAACCTCTCGACCAACTTGACAAACCTTAGTGGCATGAAGAGAGGCAGAGGTTTTTTAGGGAATGAACAAGTCAAGTCGTAAATAAATCAAGTCATTCTAAATTCCCAGAAGTTGACCACGAAGGACGTCAAGCTTGTTCAAGTTAAACTTACATGGTGATGTATTGCATAATTCCAACTGCTGAGCGCAAGTCCCTGTATTGGAATCACAATCACAGTCTAAGGGGCTAAGTAGGATTCTGTTCCCATTGTCTCCTTCGATATAACATTCCCTTGAACGGGTTCGGGTTCCAATCCCACAATCTTCTGAGCATCGAGACCAGCCTCCCCATTGGTCCCACAACCCCAGCGGCCGGTCAGGAAACACTGTAATATAATGTTCAAATTTGCTATCTTTGTTTATATTTTTATACAATTGTTAAAAGGCCGTTTGATAAGATTGCTTTTACAACACTTATTTCAATTTTTGTGAATTAATCAAAAACTTTTGTTGTTTAACAATGTTAACCAAAAACAGCTCTTAGACTTTCAAACAAAGTTTAATTGCGTTCCACGCAGTGTTTAGAATACAAAATAATTCTAAACTTGTACAATATAAATGGTAAGTTTTGAGTAAAGCTATTCTAATCTTAATATCATTGTGTTCAAAATTAGTTGTCCAGGTCACGAGACAACGAGGGGGTAGTAGATTTTTGCGTTTCCGCCTCTCTACCATTCGAGCTAGACAATTAATAATCTTTTTTAATGTTGTACACCAAGCCTAAACTGAAAATCTCTGAATGTTATACTTCTTAGGTTTAATTAAATTTAGATTCGGATGAATCTTTCGTTTCAGCAACGTTCTATTCGCTCCACCACTGATTCGCTGAATGCTGCAACTCACCCATGGGGTAGACATCCTCTCCACAATCATGCAAGGAAAACCGAAGAGGGGAGTCAGCCCGGGTAAAGGAAACAATACGACGGGGCCATGTCAAAGGAGAGTTGGCGATTTGCTTTCGAACGGTTGTCGAAAAGCACGAGCTAATCAAAAACATAAATTTTTTCTTGGCAACATCCAGTCAAATATTACGCATGCAGTTAAAAAATTGGAAACAAAATTGAAAAAAAAATGTATTCAATAATGCTTGGTTATCGTGAAAGTGTTTGACTTTAAGTTCAAATTTCCTACTATTTGACTTCAATTTTGCGTTAATCCTTCAATCACAGTTTAATGGTTGGTAGGTAAGTTCTTAAAAGCATTTTGATACCGCGGAAATAGCGCATGCATAGCTGCAATGCAAGTACAGTAATGTTATAAAGTAAGACTACAAAACGACTAAACTCACAAAATTGCAATTACACATCATTTTGATAACATCAGAATTTTGCAAAACTAACATGTCAATTTACTGATGTAAAGCCCTAATATCATACATAGCAATTAATAAAATTTTGACAAGCTTAATATTCATTGTTTACCCAAAAAAGCGACTGTCAAAGCAGCGACCGCCCAAAAGAGTGACATAGAGTTACTTAGGGTTTGGGTTAGAATCAGCGTTAGACTTAAAGTTGAAGCTAAGATTTAGGTTTAGGTTAGGGTTAGACTTAGAGTTAGGATTAGAATTTGGGCAGAGGTGGTCAATAACGAAGTAGTTCTACTTAAGTAGACTACTTAAGTAGTATTTTCGGTAACGAGCGACTTACTTAAGTATTTTTCATTTCTGATACTTCTACTTTTACTTCAAGTAAAATCCTCTCGAAGTAACGCTACTTGAGTAGTAATGACTTTTATGTAAAGTAGAAGTAAACACCTAGCCATTATTCCACCTCACAACGTGTACAATAACGAAGTAAACATTATTCCACCTCACAACGTGTACAATAAGTACGTATCGAGTTTGTTTTACTGTACAGTACTACGAAACTTATTGAATAGTTACGCCGATTCATTTACAGGTCATCTAGGGTAGTGTGTTTTTGCGTTGCATCAAATATCAGGTGTTGACTCAGTCTCACTAAAAAAAAAAAACATACCGAACCCTGATTAGCATGGTACAGTAGACAAACTAGACATGCGCATTACCGTACTCCTGGTTCATACGAAAAGGATTAGCGGTTAGCGGCGTTGCGTTTGCTGCGGCCCGTCTGGGGTTCAATTCCCTAGCCGGTTAACGAACAGTGTTGCTAACGACTCGCCATCGCTGCGACATTTTTTCTCAAGCTGTGTTGTCCAGGTGCGGAGATGAGCCCAGAGTCCCTACTAAATCGTATTCGTAACACGCTTCGGTGTAACTTCAAGAGAATAATAAAACTTTGATTTTTTGATATGCTACCGTAAGTATGGCTTTGCTTGAACACTGATCGTAAGCGTCACAACAGCAAACCTTCGAAGAATATACAAACACGAGAAATTCGAAATTACTTTCTACTTTCATTACTTAAGTAGAATTAATTTTGACTACTTTCCTACTTTTACTTAAGTGGAAATGCTTCGCCATACTTCTACTTTTACTTGAAAGGCATTTTTGAGTAAGTAACAATACTTCTACTTAAGTAGATTTTTCGACTACTTTGTCCACCTCTGAATTTGGGTGAGGGTTAGCTATTCTGACGGAGTGGCAATTAAGAAGTCGCTGTTTTGGCAGTCGGTTTTTGGAACGCACGTGCTATGACATAATTGTGCTGTATATAGCGTATACTTGCAAGCACAGTAAACGAAACAACATACGTATTCACAGTGTAGAGATCCACAAATTCCGCCAGACTCGTATAATTCAGTTGGATCCGGTCGTCGATTATGTTGGGGTCAGTAGACTCAGTCAAGCATGAAGAATACAAATCAAGCTCTGGACTTTCGAGAATAAATCGCTTCTTGCGTTTGGGCATTACGTTGGGAAATCTGGTCGCTAAACAAAAAGCAAAAATAATTACCTCCCTGCAAGTTTAGACATTTTGAGTAGATTTAAAGTAAAAAGACTAAAGTATAATAGTCGTAATAATTAAATCTTCAAAAGATATTTTGTCATCGTAAGAGGGCGATATTAAAGCAATAAAATCATCAAAAGTGGTATTACGCACGAAATCACATTAAAATTTTTTTTTTGCTTGTGCAATAGCTCATTAATGCTGCTTATTAGTTATTGTTATTAATTGATCCATATCTATCCTCCACTCACGAGGAAGCTACGGGGGCGCTTTCATTTTGGACGAATCATTACCCGTTTAGGAGTTGACCATTTCCCAAGTTTTCCGGTTGACGTATGACTTTTTCCCATATAAATTTGCTGCTTGTTTGAAGTCACCAAGCGGAGATATTCATCGCAAAGTGCCTTATCTAAGGACGCAACAACGTAACCAGGGTGCGGGTTGAACCCAGATAATGCAATCGGGATCGTCGTAAAAACGACGCCTTTACCCTCTCGTCCACGCTGCCGACAATTAGGCTAATACAGCTAAAGTAACTGAATACAGCAGTAAAAACTCGGACTGCTCACTATCAGGAGGAGTCTGTGTGAAGTCAATTACGTAATATTCAATGCATTTCAGCACACTGGGGTAGATACTAGCATCCTCCTTTATATAAGTTCCAAGATTATCCATCCAACAAGGCTCTGCTTCTGCACCAAATCTGTAAGTGTAATTACACATTTAGTCACCAAGTTGCCTTGGCCAGGAGACTGCGAAGGGACTTTTCGGTCTTCGAGTCAAGCTGCCACCTGCCCACCTGTCTACACACACAGCGGAGGCTTTTACTTGCTCAATAGTAAATATGCAAGCAGGAAGCTGTGAATACCAATTTTTATAGTCTTTGGTTTGACCCGACCGGGAATCGAACCTGTTACCCGTGTCTATCATTTCAGCAGCAGACGCTCCATCTGCTTGACCACTGATCGGTTTAGTGTTTGATCAGAAATAACGAATTGTGACGGCAGTAGCATTGCGTTATTTACGCCCTGCTCGCTGTCACTCAAATTCAAAAATCTGAACTCGAAAAATTTAAGCAAAGACTTGAAACTATACGAAATGACGTTCAAATAATTACAGAAAATAGCTAGATGTTTATACGACAGCGACTTCACAAAATTATCAGCTGGTAATTCTTCGGTCTGGGGTAGTTCTTCTCTCGAAGTCCCCATCCACAATCAAGTGATTTAGAAGCAGTAATTAACGGACTATACTCATTGAAGAGCCACAATCGTATGTTATATGTACCCATTGCTTCGGAAAAATAAAATAAACCTCACCCGCAATAGATCACTGCGTTATCGTCAAACCAAATTGTATCTAGTACCGAGTAGTCGACTGTTGTGGGCCAGTCAATGCCTTCATCTGGTTCCTATTGCGAAATAATTCATTTTATGACTTGTTAATAAAAAAAAACAATGAACTAACGTGGCTGTGATTTTTTAAAGAAACTAAACACAAAAAATATGTAGTTAAACAAACAAAATACGACGCACACTGACTTTTTATCGACACAGCAACATTTACATTGGAATAATAAATAAATAGTTTTTGAAGCCATTATTTTCATTGAAGTGTTACTAGATACTATAGTCTTTAATCTAGTTGACGGAATAATGAATTAGACAACTAGACCGACCCAAAACTAGATGGACCAATTACATGGGGGATCTTGGATGGAATCTCTTGCGACTTCACCCAAGCGAAATGATCGATGTGCTGAAAAACCTTGAAGTGTGGCGGCTTAATCTCGAACTGCAACCCCCGCAACCCTCACGGAAGAGCGGGCAATGAAAAAAGAAGAAGATGAATTAGACAAGCAAATTTTTTTGTTCTGATTACACTTTTCACATTACGTAAACAAAAATTACCTACAAGAGGAAGCTCTGATATAAATTGTCTCTTTTACTGCGAATTTTTGTTGTCATTGAGACAATGAAACATAAAACTAACCAATTCTTTCAAGTTTTTTTGTTTACGTAGCAGACTTAAAATTTCCCCTCAAACTGTAGTATTTATCACCACATATATTGCTAAGTGTTCGAATTACCGAATTAATTAAAACATTCAGCAAAATATTTTAGAAAGCCTAATTCTATAAAAGGTCATCTGCCTTACATTAGAATTGAAGGAAGTCTATTTTGTTATCATTCTCTAGTAATTTGAGTAGTTCAAAATAGAAACAACAAGGTAATTTTCTAACTTTCACACATTTAAATTTTGTTCAGTAAATGATAGCAATCGTTTACAATATGATTTATTATGACGTATTGACCAGGTGAGACACGTAATACGTTACGTTTAAGTTTATGTGTGCATTAACAGTAAAGGCAACTGAGGGGTCAAATGATGTCACAAACTTTAAAACCAAATAATGATATGATTGTTTTTATTTTACAATCAGATGAGTTTCTTATTCAACCAATCCGAAAAAATGTTCGAGAGCTGGTCTGAAACGTATGCATTAGCATTGTACTGTGACGTTCACTGCATTATGATGAATGTGATAATATTGCTGATAAACATGGAACAGTAGAATAAATAATGAAAATAGTCTAGTCAAGTACATGCAAAAATATCATTACACATAGAAACTTTATCGTCTTTGAATGGGACACTTTACTCAATCATTATCGTCCCTCCTGAAGGCAATAAACAGGATGCAAATTCTACAGGAAAAAAAAGAATTCAACCAAAAAGTTCGCATTATGGCCTATTGATTATCTCCTAAACAACTGCTGATCTAAAGATAGCACTATCATCGCTCAGTCCATATCATCTGGAGAGTATGTAACGTATCGCAAGGATTACGCCTTCGTAAGCTCTTTAAAACAAACAAAACTTACGATATTGCAACTCTTACGAAACGTAGTATAAAACGGCCCCTGCTCTCCACTGCGTTACATTATTAATAAGTTCAATACAAGTTGCTTACCAATGCAGTTAGACAGTTGGTGAAGTAAGTTCTCAGATCTTCCGTGTCAACGAGATTACGTGCGTTATAATCCACTTGC
Organism: Trididemnum nubilum; assembly: GCA_963965965.1. Taxonomy (NCBI): domain Eukaryota; kingdom Metazoa; phylum Chordata; class Ascidiacea; order Aplousobranchia; family Didemnidae; genus Trididemnum; species Trididemnum nubilum. The sequence continues at coordinate 4,506,795 of OZ014481.1, read as the reverse complement.
CGCTTCCGCCTTTCTGGGTTTTCCGCTGATGTAGAATAAGATGTGCAACCTAGCCAAATTTAAACTTGTTGTATTCAAAATCAAATCTTTCATTATATTCGCTTTATGACACCGAAGCGTGTAACAAGTTTGCGGGGCCCATCTCTGTGTTATTACGCCCGCGCAACATGACTCCTTTCGGAGAAATGTTGCAGCGGTGGCAAGCCGTAGGCTACTCAGTGCTGTTCGGTTTGACGGGCCCAAGATTTGAATCTTAGACTTTCCGTTCCAGAGACAAGAGGTGATTGTTTTGCTCCAATGATAAATAAAGTTTGAGAAAGTGCTTCTCCAAGAACACATTTACGACGCAGGATCAGTTCGAAAGTTGCACTCGAAGCCAGCAAACTTTCGACAACAAATTAAACGCTATCACTTGCGTCAATAAAGCAATTTCGAGATACACCCTATCTTGAACTTTCATCATGTCGAGTCGTTATATCGCTCAAAAATATAAAAAGACTCGACTGGTTATGGTCGAAAGATCACGAGTTCGAAATTTGGTTGAGGCTAACGAGTTCCACAAAATGGAAGTGGTTGTTAATATTACCGGTAAAGCGGTAAAAAAAGTAATTCGCTTCCTCAAAAATCTAAGCTTTTAGGGAGAAAAAGTGGAGATAGTTTTCTTATACTAACAATTATTTTACAGTACACAAAATATGATTTGTAATGACTAATAGAATTTCTCAATGATTTGCTAAAAACAGATGACTTCAAACTGTAGATAGCATGTAATATCCCAATCATAGCATGATGATGATTTTTTGCATAACATGTTAATCATACCACGACTTATAAGTGGTTTTTCTCTTACCTTCTGTTCCCTGAAGAAATGAGTCAAATACGCTGAGCAATACGATAATTATGTACACTTTCTTCATTATAAAACTATATTGTATGGTCAAAGAAACCTACTGTATATGAAAAATACTTAGCTGTAGTTATTTTGTAGTGCTTACAGCAAAAACAGTACCGGTACCTATTGAAAATAATTAATTGTAATTGCTCTAAAATTAATAAGTACAAGACGCAGTCGTTTAACGAAAACTTCTAAAAATATCTTATAGATCTGGTTGTCTGCAGATAATATAGACGAAAGGTCCAAAGCTTGCACGATTATAATATCAGTCAAGCACTGCAGTTTAAAATAGCAGTCATTTTAGCATTGGTTTGATCTTGCACAAGTGAATCTACTCTTCCTATGTGAACTAAATCATGTAACCTCATTAAGGCACAAAACTTATGGGCAGATATGGGGAGAGGTGGCATGAACGCTGTGCCATTCTTAGTAGAAGCTTTTTACCACTGCAAAAAGCTAAGTTCACGCTATATCTAAAAGAGACAACTTTTCAAAAAAAAACATCTGTCTTTCATCTGTATAGCCATTACATAATGTCGTTTTTTCCTTGAGTAGTTAGCCTGCAATTTTGACGAAACTGCAAATCATATTATAACGTCACAATACTACTACACAGCGAGAGCACCGTACCAGAGGTGGAGTCCTCGAGGACGTCCTTGGCCTCGAGGACACATTTTGAAGTCCTTGGCCTTGGCCTCGAAGGTCAAGTCCTTGGCCTTGGCCTCGAGGCCTCAAGTCCTCGAAAATTGGCCTGTTCTCGGCTCGAGGACAGCACTATTTTTTGAATTGTTAAAATTTTGTGTAGCGCTTGAAAAATTTTTTGGAAAACTTTTTTTGTGGAGATCGCCTGAAAAATTTTTGTGAAGACCTTTTTTTTTTTTGGAGAGCACTTGCGCTTGTGTCCTTCGTCCTTGGCCTTGGCCTCGAGCATTCCTGTCCTGGGCCTTGAGAGTGTCTGTCCTCGGAAAAGCTTTCCTTGGCCTTGGCCTCGGATTTTTTTTGTGTCCTTGGCCTTGAGCCTTGTGTCCTCGACTTCTCCTCTGCACTATACATTAAAATCGCTTATATATTGGATTATTCTGCAAACCATACTCAGCTGGAACTCGGTTGCTACAGAGTTTTCATCGCCAGATGAATGCAGCTGCAGTTGTCTGATGTCTTTCTGACTGACTGCTGATGCATGTCCAGGATGAAATGATTTTCTATTAGTAGTTCTTAGTCGTGTAACATTTTAAATTCCGTTAAACCATCAAATTTTAGTCGAAATTGCGGCTGTAGGATTTTGGAGCGATATTAGTCACGAGATCAATGTAGTGATATCATAATAAAGTTGTACCAATTTTCCTACATTTAGAAGGTTGTTAACACATATTCGGAGTAAGAAGACACTAATTATTTTCCCGGTTGTGCAGCGTAATATTAATGAGAAACAATAAGTTGATAATAATAATGTGAAAATTGCGAGGCTGGAAGTAAATAAACAGAGCTGTAGTGTCTCGAGACATGTCTCGGTCTCGAGACACTATTTTTCTAAGTCTCGAAGGTCTAAAGCCTCGGTCTCGGCACCTCGAAGTCTCGGAAAATGGGCAAGTCTCGGCCATATTTCCAATCCGAGCGTAAAAACCCACAATAATTTTAAGTTTTTACTGAAAAAAAAAAAATTCATTTTGTTTGAACCAAGGGTTCTCAAAGTTATACCTTAATAGCCCATGGGGATTGAATATATCGAAAAAAGATATTTTTTACAAAGTTAATGTATTGTGAAACCCTAAAAGGGGGTATTTTGATTCACGATAATATGGACTAGGGGTAGAGAGCGTCTGAGATATAAAACATTTCGCTACCACTGGTTTAGACAAATGTTATTAACAATAAATTTCGTATTTTTTATTCTTATACTAGTGCACAACTGCAAGTTTTCTTCGTTTTGATAAGACGGCTGCTTCTTTTCTTGTACTGGTTTTACTCTTTGGCTTATTCTGTGTCCGGAAAAATACCGAAATTATCTCCACAACTTTGTGAAAAAGGAATCAAGCAGTGAGATAGGCTGCGCCGAGTGCATTCACATTCTACTCACGAAGTAACACGAAATATTTCGCATTCTAAACTAGAAGACCTCAAAAGCGGTTTGACGTTTGAATTTTGCTACAATTGCTATCAAAATCCTTTTCATCACAAACAAATCAAATCGGAATTTTCAAATCAACAAACATGAACTGAACTTGGAGAAATGATAGGAAGTAAGCTTGCGCTCTTCAAAGAATTAAGCTTTTCTAAACAAAAATCAGAATTCTCTGAAAGAACCATCAGCACAACCTTTGTGCGAAAAGACCAAAGTAATGGTACACCTATAGTATCACACTTTGGGGCGAAAAAGGTGTGGGTTATAACAATTAATGTGACAACATTTGTCTTGTGAATATTACAGCGGACAGTTAAGACTGAAATATTATTCTAAGTTTTACATAAATATTCTTACTTCCATTTTGTAACTTGCACATTTAGTTAACAAAATTTTTTGATGATCATGATAGTATTAAATCGTAAAAACCACAAGCGACACCAAAAAACTTTCTAATTAAAAACAAACGTATATCTTTTAAGTAGTATAACTTTTTTGATTAGCTTGTTCCTAATATAATAGCGAAATGCCTAGAAATCTATATTGTAATGTGTTGGGAAATTCACCGAATGTCCAAAATTTAGTGTCAAAAATATTTGCAAAATATTGCAAACGTTTGGTTTTAAAAGTCTCGAGTCTCATCTCGGTGTTGGAACGTTCAAGTCTCGGTCTCGTCTCGATTTTTTTCTCAAAGTCTCGGTCTCGTCGCGGTCTCGCAACGTCAATGTCTCGTCTCGGTCTCGAAGATTTTGGCCGAGACTCCAGCTCTGTAAATAAAGGGAGTGACTATTCCACTGCAAAATTCTATCTATTGTTTTTTCTAGATTCAGGTCTATTTTTCGTTCAACTTAAACTCTTACTCTAAAGTAATTCTTAATCTAAACCAAAAAATTTAATTCAAATCCTAATTCTAACAAATGAAGATGCAATAAAAATGCGCTAATAATTATTTCTCACTTTTCTTTTAATCTCCTTAAGCTAAAATTTACCGGTGAAAGAGTTACTGATCTCTAAACAAAATTGAAAAGCCCTATTTTACCGGAAAAGTTCAGCATGGACGAGTTTGTTTGTTAATTCTAACGCTAACTGTCACTTTGGCTCCAATTTCAACTGTGGCAATTAATTTGCTATTTATTCTTAATAAAGCATTAAAAAAGTAAGCAAATATGTGCGGATGAATTTTTCTCATTTTCATTTTTTCTCTTCAAAACAAAATTATTCGGTAAAATAATCACTTGAATTCAAATTACACAAATCCTCACTTTAAAGATCAAATGTCTCGTAAAAGTACCGTATAATACTTTAAATTTTTTCAGCTTAAATTGTCATTCAATTCTTTATTGAGGTCAAATTTACCCTAAAAGTATAGTATAGTTTTGGCCCTGTGAACTAAACTCTGCTTTTAACAGTTTCATCAAAACAAAATCTGTCAGCTAAACAATTGATCCATTGAACACTTGAGAAATATCAACATGCATATTTGGCTTGTTGTTGTGAAGTTTTTATACCCTGCAAACATGTACCAGTGTAAAACGTTTTATGAATGCTACAGGGCAAAATGAAATTTGTGCTGCTTTAGAGAGCATCAAATTTCGTGACAGCAAACCGTCAGCTCTTGAGCTAGTCTTGTAGAAAGAAAATTTACATTTCAGTTTGAATTTCGCAAAATTTTTAAAGTACTGCCCCTTGAAATTGTAAATATTTTCGATCAGTTTAGGTTTAGAAGACATAGCATCTAATGTTCTCGAATTACAATAATTATTTTCACATTTTAAAATCCTCTCACAAACTATGTCTAATTAACATTTATAACTAAACCTACAGCTGGCGCAAAAATATTTTCATACGTCTTATATACGAAATAGATACCTAATTAATAGACGTCATATAATAGCATTTTGATATGCAAGTTGCGACTGTTAAGTATTGATTACATCACAGTATAACATATTACACCGAAATTAAAATAAATCTTTAATGTTACATTTGGGCTATTTTTACAAATGCAAGAAAAAAGCTTGATAGCTATTTGCAATAATTAAACCATAACATAAAAATAAAATAAAAACAGAAGCTATCACATTGTCATCAAAAAGTTTCAGATTTTTATTGGATCAAAATTGGCAATAACGATGGCTCCCTATAGAAAAAAATATTTCTTTTAAAATGTTTAGAAATTATAAGCATTATTTCAGACATGATGTTTTTGATTGAATGTTCTACAACTATATTTTTTCTCTTTTATCTCCTTGAAACCTCTACTTTTATTTTGCCAAGTTTATGGTTATGAAAAATAAGACTAGTTGGATCTCTTTGTTTGTTTATTTATTTCATCAATCAAAATTGGTATCATAGATGACGCTAAACAAAAATAGTATTACAAACAAAATCTTAACCCTATTTGTACCGGGGGGGGGGCAAATTTGCCCCCCCTCTCAGTTATTTTAATATAGCTCCTAAACGAAAAAAAGTTTTGCTTTGATGCACCCTGAATTTGAATCAAATTGAATAACACACATTTTCAGGAAGTTTGGAGTCAGCCGGACAACCGGAAGTGACGTCACTTTTGCCTTTGTTAGAGGCACCTAAGGAGTTTTTTGCAGTTTTGAGCACTATTCATGCTTATCAGTGCGCATATTCTATTCATTGTACAGCATATTCATTGTCAATGCTAATCTTCTGCTGGAATAAAATATTTTATTTACTGATAAATGCATTGCATCGTCATTACGTCATTGATGACGTCATAATTCAAAAATATTGATTTTTCTGCTGTTTCTCGAAATAAACTGCGTTTGCATTAAAAAAATATTCATTTTCATCAGCTGTTGAATGACAAAATGAAAATTATACTGCAGTATTCTATAATTTTGTGAAATATGTTATATTTCAGTCACAAAAAATTACAAAGAATAATCAACAAAATATATTAACGATAATGTCATCATGCATGTGACGTCATCATGCATGATGTGACGTCATCATGTATGATGACGTCATCATTTGCGGTAACTTTATCAGAGATGTCTTTGAAATAACAAAAGTCCAAACTAAAACTAATATTTCACAACATTTAGGCAAATTTGCATGCTGTAATAAAGATTTTCTGGTTTTGATGACGTCATCATCGTTTTCGTGACGTCACAACCTCAAAAAATTTATTTTTAAAAATTTAACAAAAAGTAGCATCAGCAAGCAAAAAATCTCGATTCTATCACTAACCAATCGGTTTTTAGATAGGGGGGCAAATTTGCCCCCCCCCGGTACAAATAGGGTGTAAAAATACCCCGGTATATATAGGGTTAAGTCGCACAGATAGTTTAGACTACGTCATAACACAAATATTATTATCTTTTTTCGCAGCTTTTTCTCAACTGTTACTTACTTTTGTGTAAGTTGTTGTAAATTTAAAAAACCTTAAGTCCACAACATCAAGAAAAAAACGCGACCGGAGAAAAAGTACCGGCCAATTGGTAGAGTGGTAACGTGTTCGTCTCTGGAGCGAGAGGTTTGAGGTTCAAATCTCCAGCCAGTCAAATCAGACACAGTGTTGCTAACGGGTAGCCACCGCTGCACTATTTCTTTGAAAGGAGCGGTATTGCCTCTAAGACCATTGCCACGGAGATAAGCTTCACATGCTCGTTACACGTTTCGGCATAATGCAGCGAGTATAATGAAAGATTTGATTTTGATGTCTTAATTGTGTCATGGAAATATAAACTTGTTACAAAACCTAACCCTAACTACAACCCAAACCCTAAAAAAAAGGAATATAAATGGGCGAATGAATAATTTCTTTCCTTCAACTAAATTTTAAATAAACCAACATTTTGCGGAAACTTATATATTTTTCGGAAAAAAAAATAATAGGTCAAAATTTGCAATCCCATTTCATTTTTCAAAGCATCACTTCTAGTCTACAATTTTTTAATTGCATTTTTTCATAAAGCAAGAAACAAGGTTTGGAACAGTTTGGTCAAAATTATTAATCATTGGATATTTAAAATTCTATCATCGATCATAAATTAGGGTAAACAAAGCTAAACATTTTATGATCGCACCAATTTGGACACACGCAGTACTTAAATTGTAAAATTTTGCATGGGGGGACGCTTTTTCAGCGTTGACTGAACCTTAGTGAAGAACAGGCACGTAGCCAGGATTTTTTGGGAGTTTGTTCCGTAAACGAACTTGACCCAAATTTTCATTGTTCCTGAATTGGATTGAGGCAATATTTCAGTGAAAATTAGGTGATCTCCAAAAAAAAAGTTTTTGCCGAAATCCGAAGGCTTTTTCTGGCCGAAATCGAAAATCTAAGTGGTTTTTCCGGCCAAAAACAGTAACTTTTTCCTCCCATAAACCAGCGCTCAAATCTCGATAGGGGGACGCCTAAATCTCGATGGGGGGACGCTCAATCTCAATGGGGGGACACTCGATCTCGACGCGTCCCCCCCGTCCCCTCTACAATTTAAGTACTGGACACACGCATAAAATAAAAGCAAAAAACCTAGTTCGGTCACAAGGAAAACGGTCCTTTCACAAAGGTGACAATAAAATTCCCAACTCGGAAAATTTCAAGTGTGAGCGCAAGAAGACCGGCCGTATTGTGGAATGATAATTATGGTATTGCTGTTTCCAACCGTCACAATGGTTCTTCAAAAAAACGGTGTAGATCAGATGCAATGACACAAAATGAGTCCTAACAAACTCGTTACACGCTTCAGCTACAGCGAGTGTAATGGTATATTTTGATTTTTGTAATTCTCAAGACAAAATATCATGTTATTTTGATATATCATATTATTTTGATAGTTTGCTAAAGTTGAATAAAGTTTCACGTTATTCTATCTTCCTTATTAGCAGCATTGGGTGGCACGCGACCTTTTAAAAGTATTTGCGAATAACCACAAAATGTCTCAGAAAGTATTCTTTTTCCGTATGTCTCGAAAGTTGACAATACACAAGCGAGTATTTATTACATAGTTTCCGGTATACAGCCAAAAATATTTTTACCGCACAGATATTTTTAAGTGATTTATGCAAAAACGTGCTAAGCTGGTATTATTGTTGCTAAAAATACTGAAAGTAGTAGAAGAAAATAGTATTCAACTGGCATAAGCTTTCAAGACTATACTTTTTAAGGTATGGCTCGTTAACCGTCATTTTTGTGCTATTTTTCTAAAAGGAATCGAAATCGCTAAATAATACTTTTCACTATTACAAACCGCTTACGTGATAACGACATAAAAAAATTTTTGTTAATGGGTCTAAATTTGGGCTTCAGACTTCAATTACAATTTAGATAATTATGCTGTAACGTTTTCACTGTACAGTATTTGCTGCCGAGACGGTCTCATAAAGGCAAACTGCATTTTTGTCAATTAAACAATTACTGATATTCGTCTGAAGAAAGATTATTATAGTCACATACAGAACGTTTTTCATAGTAGGGTAAATTTATCTCGAGTTTTAAACTAAAAACTCAAGTTTAAGAAACAACACTTTGCTAAACTTAGGCCGCTACTTAGTTTGGTTTGAATAACACGGTATTTTTGATAATAAATTGCAGGTATTTTTGGTCTTTCGCACTGTCTTATAAGAAAACAGTTTTTAAATTTTCCTATTCGATTAAAATGATTGATAATAATTTGAATATGATTGCCGACCAGAGTTTAAACTTGCATCGTGTTCAGCACGAAAAAGATCAGTGGACCAATGAAGCCTTGAACTCCCTGGCGTTGCTAAGGATGGTGGCACCCGGGGCGGGATTTCGCGGTCTCAGCAAAAATTGGTGAAGACCAAAAAGAAAGGTCTTCGCCGTAAAATTAGTGGGTTTTCGGTCCGAATGAAGTAGGAGCTAGACCAAACAAAATATAAAAACAAGTAATCACCACAAATCAGTGGACTTATTGTTTCACATCATAATAAGGTGTCACCCCAAAATGGTGTCACCTGGGGCGGGCTGCCCCCCCTCCCTAGCGACCCCACTGCTTCAACTGTAAGTAGTGAGGTGGGCAGGTGGCATCTTGACACGAAGACCGCAAAACAATGTAATTTGCTGTCTCCTAGCCCGAACGGTGACGTGTGTCCCTCTGAAGCTATAGTTCAATTCCAGGTCATGTCAAACCGGACACAGTGTTGCCAACGACTTTTTCTTTAGGAGCTGCCCTACTCAGGTGCAATGATTCGCTTTAACGTAATTCAGCGAGTGTAATTATTAACATCTAATTTGATTTTTGATTCGGCTACGACAAATCCAGTAAATGAAGAATTAATTATAATTTTATCGCAAATGAGCTATGAAATAATTTGCAGGGATTTAGGAAAACGTTTTGCAGAAGGGAATGAATTACCAACCATCTTCTGACTACCATATCTTATCACGAGAGGGGCAAAGTCAAGCCAAAGCTTGTTTTGAATCTCTACTATACTCGAGCGTCACTTAACGGCAAAAATTTCTTGTTAAATTAAACATGTCAATTTTAGTTAGTGCTAACGAGCAAAACCTATTGTTTTTTAAAGGGCTGTTGAAAAAATACCATGCTAACTGTATAGATGCCTTAGATGGTTGTCGTCTAAGGCCGCATCCACTGGCGTGAACCTGTGCCTAAGAACGTGGTTGCAACTTGTAAAGTACCGTTATAAACAAGTGGGTGGAATTATCTTGTAAGGTACCATTAGAAAGAAGTAGATTTGTAAAGATTAGTTGCAGATTAAAACTAGAACGTGACATCGCAAACGATATCTTGAGACTTCGCGGCATTATCCATCTTTTACTGAACTTTGTTAAGCTTTAAATTAGTGATCTGATTCCTTTGAATGAATTTGCAAAAAATGTAGTCGTTGATAGTCCGATCAATAATTTAAATGCGCCCCTTTCAAATTTTGTTTCACTAACTTAAATCGCTTTGTGGTTATTCGAGTTCAAAATTTAAATTATCAAAAAAATTTGAAGTTATCAAAAATAATCGAGCAACGTCATTCAAAAAGCTCGCATAACAGTCTACAATACAATGTCAAATCAGCACTTTCTACGAGTTCTTAAACAGTTTTTCACTCTATTTTGAAATAACATAAAGCGGTCTTTAAAACCCCACTGACTCACAAGCAAATTTCGTTACATCAACCAAACTTACAGCCATGTATGATTCTGAAAACGCTCTTTCGTATCGCAATTCAACATACGAGTATAGTATTGCTATGCCGGTTGTTTCGAAATTAAAGCTCTCTCCTAAACAGCACAAACTAAAATAAAAAAGTGCTAAAATTATGCAAATTTAAAACAGGGGTTTATTTGAGTTTTTTATTAAATAGTTTAAGTTTTGGTTAAATAGACTTCATTCTAAAATGGTATAATTTGACAAATTGCAATAAAAGGAGGAGAATCAAAATTTATATTCCCTAGTTAATGCTTCACTCACAAGTTGTCACAGGTCGATGAGAATAACTTGGTAAACTATCCTGGTTTTCTACACGCTCTTTAATTAACACGATCTTTCGGGCAAATTATTCTCCAAAACATGGCATTACCAAGTTAGGCATGGTTTATCTTTTTCTAATATTTGCCTACCGGTACTCTTAAAATTTATATGTCTAGGTGGAGTACTTCGTATTTAAGATTTTAAAAATTTGAGGGGCCCATTTGGCATGGTCTACGCTATGAGGCCCGCCAAATTTTGTTATCCATTTTTGATATATATTAATCTATCCAATATTGATTTAATTCGTTTAGATTTTATAGTTAATGGGGAAGGTATCAATATAATTTAGAACCCCTATAATATGATATCCTCAACATTTTTTCGTACTAAATTTTTACCTCTCTTGAAAATTTTGTTTGTCTAGCTTGAGTGGTGAAAAATTTTGAAGGACCCATTGGAAGAGGACTTTCCAATTCAAGAACCTAGTTATATTTTATTTACCTACTCTGATTTTATTTTTCTTTGATGTTTTTACCTATTCTGAAAGTTTCACGCGTCTAACTTGAATGGTTGAAAAGTTTGAATTTTGAAGGATCCAATTGAGGGACCCCCGATTTTGGTGCCTCAAATTTCGTCAAATTTTATATTTTCTTGATGTTTGCCTCTCCTGAAAATTTGATGTGTCTAGCTTAAAGAATTAAAAAGTTTGAATTTTGGCATCCTCGTTTGAGGCGGAACCCCATTGTGGTACCCCCAAATTTCGTTAAATTTCATCTTTTTTTCATATTTACCTATTCTGAAAATTTTATCAGCCTAGTGTAAGTGGTTAAAAAGTTTGAAATTTAGCGTCCTTCTTTGAGAAGGATCTTTTTATTTGGTACCTCCGAATTTTGTCAAATTTTATCTTTTCTTCGTACTTGCCTATCCTGAAAATTTCATGTGTCTATAGCGTGAGTGGTTAAAAAGTTTGAATTTTGGTAGCCTCGTTTGAGAGGGACGCCCTCATTGTTGCATCCCCAAATTTTTTCATATTATGTCTTTAACTTATATTTTATTCTGAAAATTTCTTCTGTCTAGCGTGAGGAATTAAAAAGTTTGAATTTCAGCAGCCCCGTTTTAAGAAGATCCCTAATTTTGGTACCTCGAAATTTTTTCAAATATTATCTTATCTTCATAATTGTCAACCCTAAAAATTTCATGTGTCTGAGCGTGTATGGTTAAAAAGTTTTGCATATAGGCGGCCCCGTTTGGGGGGATCTCCCATTTTGGTACCCCCAAATTTGGTCAAATTTTATTTTTCTTTTATTTTTAGTTACCGGTACCTTAAAAATTTCATGTGTCTAGCTTAAAAGCTTAAAAAGTTTGAATTGTGGAAAGCCTCGTTTGGGGGAACCCCATTTTTGGTCAAATTTAATCTTTATTTTATGTTTAGTTCCTTTAAAAAATTTCATGTGTCCAGCTTAAAAGGTTAAAAAGTTCGAATTTTGGAGGGCCTCATTTGGGGAGAACCCCCATTTTAGAACCCCCGATTTTTGTTTTGTTTAATATCTACCCATTCCGAAAATTTGATCCATCTAGCTATAATGATTTAAAAGTTCAAAATTTTGGTGCCACGTTTCAAGGGGATCGTCAATTTTTGGTACCTCCAAATTTTGTCAGACTATCTTTTCTTCATGTTTGCTTACTCTGAAAATTTCATGAGTCTAACGTGAATGATTAAAAAGTTACAATTTTGGTGGCCCCGATTTGGGAAACCCCCATTTTGATACCGCCAAATTTTGTCAAACTTTATCTTTCCTTTATGTTTACTACCTTAAAAATTTCGCGGGCCTAGCTTAAAAGGTTAAAAAGTTTGAACTTTGGAGAGCCCGTTTGGGGGAAACCCCCATCGTGGCACCTCCAATTTTTGTTAGGTTTAGTTTATTTTTAATATCTACCTATTCCGAAATTTTGACCCATCTAGCTTTAACGGTTTAAAAGTTCAAAATTTTGGAGGGCCAGATTGAGGGGGATATCCCCAACTTTAAACCTCTGATTTCATTTCCACACTAGTCCTCCCTGATATCTTCAATCGCTCAAACTTTGAATACAGTGCGTTGAGCGGTTTACAAGTAGATAGCCGGAAAAAAAAAGAAAAAAAAAGTAAGAAAAAAGAAAAAAAAGAAAAATAGTATTCAGGTTGGGTTAAACGAACATAGCCAAAAAAGAGGAGGTTGATAGTATGCTCAAAAAACACAAATCATTTTCCATCAATATCGATATTTACCGAAATACTGTATGTCCGTTCAAAATCGTCCACTTTTTGCCCATTTTCGGCCTGTAAAATTTTGATCACGTGACCGAGTGCCCCCAAACTCGGTTTTCATAAACCATTTATAATCTGCCCAAATTTCAGCGTTGCACGCCAAGTGGTTTTTGAGTTATAGGCGAATTAATAAAATTTCAACCAAAAATCGCATTTTTAAAAAGTTCGGTTGTGTCTCAATTCACGATCACGCGACCTAGGATCCTCAAAATTGGCACACATGACGCTTTTATCAGGCGCGTAGCCAGGATTTGGAAAAGGGGGGGGGGGGGGGGGGCTTTTTTGAAAGAGTGAGAAATGTGCAAACGACCTTGACCCGAATTTTCATTGTTCTTGAATCAGTTTCACACGGTTTGTCTGAAAATTGAGACGAAATTTCTCGGAAAGCTCAGAAATTTGAAGGTTTTTTCCGCCCAAAATCAGGTGGTCTCCAAAAAAAAAAAAAAAAAAAAAAAAGGTCTTCAGCGAAATTGAGTCTGATTTTTAGGCCAAATTCGGAAATTCAAACGTTTGAGTGGGGGCTGTTTTCCTTTGGGGGGAACTATTTTCAATTTTTCACAAAAAATCGGCCTCAAAAGCACCAAAAACGTGCGATTTTGCATACTTCACAAGCCAATGGGGGAGGCTCGAGCCCCCCCGCCCCCCCCCTGGCTACGCTACTGGCTTTTATTAATTTCCATGTTGAGTTCAAATTTTAATTTTCTACGTTTTACCGTTTGCTAATTACGAGCAAATCAATTCTCATCTGCCAAATTCGCAAACAAAAGCAAAGGTACTACGCGCTCACACGAAGTCCCAACTAATAGGGACGAAAAAGGATTGATGCTGTGCAAATTCACCTTTCGTCAATACCTCAATTTATAATGAAAGTGCAGCTCAACTGCATTTTCTCAGATTTAGTCCTTATCTGCTCATTTCAGAGCAGTTAACACGTCCCTGGAACGGAAGGTTAGGTATTTAATTCTCCGGCCTTAAGCAAATCCGCCAAATCGGACGGTTTACCAACGCTATCGCTATTACGTTTCTTTCTTTCGAAGTTGTTGCTCAAGCGTAATCACATGCAAATCGGCGACGCTTTTAAGCCTGGTCAATACTTCGCAAGCAATCATATCTAAATAAATACTACGCGCTGGCAGGATCGGATTTGGGGGGGGGGCACCATCTCCCACTAGCAGCCTGTACTGGCTGTACATTAGCGCGATATTACGCAAACTAAAAATATTGTGACAATATTTATGTTGCAACAAACTAGTTTGGTCAACTATTCCACATTTTTATTTGGTAACAAGTTAATTCTGGCGTTTTTATGTCACAGACCCATCTTACTCCAAGAGCAACGAGTGGGTCGGCAAGAAATAATTTCGTAATCAGCTTGACGTTACAATAATTTTCTTTCGCTGCTTATGCTGACGACTCGTGGCGCTACCAGAGGGGATAAGGGGGTTTATACCCCACCCCCCTTAGTCAAGTCACTTACGAAAATTTAACTCAAACTTATAAGCGTTAAAAAATATTTTGGGACTTGATCGGTGAACAAGAGAGCCTAAAAGTTATAAGAGGCTGGGCAACTGAATTCTTCTGGCTTTCAAAACTCAACAATTTAGTTCTTTAGAATGTCCAACAAAGGGACGAAATTTTATTCAAATGGATATTCTTTTTTTCTGAAAAATCACAAAAACTTTCCTGCGGCTGGTTTCACCCCTAGACCACGTCCGTCTGTGATACGCGTGGGTTGCATCACTTTCCTCAAACGCTGCCTATTTGAGACATTTTTCAAACAGAACTATTCGACGTTAGGGTTCAATCCTCCCTTAAGAAATCCTTGGTTGCTCGCCTGCTGAAGTCTTTCAAAGCTTAAAACCTTTCAAAGCATTTTGTTGAAATAAACTTCATTTAAGTTTTGCACCATCAAAAAATGAGATCCACGCCAAACTTGGGTCCCAGGGCACTCAACCACATAATCCAGGATTGCGCTGATCCTGGCCATTTAGAACGTCACGCATACCGATTTTTTGGAGAAAAACAAACCTGCTCTAATAAATTTTACGCTAAATTTAAACCGGTCTGATAAAGGTTAAAGTTGTCATATAATATTTGACCATTGCTTCTAGAACTTTTGGCGTTATGTTCTGGGGCAAAAAACCTTTATCAACCAAACCAGACAATAATAGTCAAAGCGTTGCTGTATAATCAAAAAAAACTGCATCAAAAAAGACGAGGATAACACAGAAACGAGAGACAAGACTTTCGTTGAGATAATTCGAACATGCAAAACTGAAGCAGATTAGCACTTTTCATGATGCACTCCAGAAACTGATAACTTAATTTATAACTTATCAAAACAATGGACAATTTACATAGCTAAGAAGTACAATTTAAAAACTTCATTCAGTGGGTTTGGGATTATTCGAATTCTAAATCAAAGTCAAATTTAAAAAAATTAATGAACAAACGGCAGATATTGAACTATTCTAACCCCATCATACAATACCAGTTACTGTACATAACAGTTACTGTACATATTAGAAAACTCAGTCAGTTTTTAAACACACATCAAATACGAATCCACGTCAATTTCACCAGTATGACGTAAAAGTGGAACGCGTCATAATTTGAGGAACTTTTCATCGAAAAAACAAGTACTGGTCACAAAAATTAAGGAACCCAGTTAAAAGGCAGATTTCAAATCGAAAAATCGCAAGTTTTGTTCCTTTTCTGTTTATATCTCCATGTCGAACTGATGCGCTTCATCCCTGCGTGGGTCTGAAAAAAAATTAGAATTTAAAATCATGTAATTGGGCCTCTAGTAGAATTAATTGCGTTCAGGCAAAACTGCACAGCTAGGCTCTTCTTAATTAAAGATGGTCATACAAACCGCAGTACAAAAATTATATTTGAAATGCTCGAAGGAGCTGCTGGACATGGAAGCATACGTTTTTAAAACAAATTTTTAGCAGACAATGCTCTTTTCATGCAGTATCGTAAACATTTTAACCTATATACAGTTTTTTGCCACCAGAGCAAAAAAAAACAATAAAACATTTCATACTTTTAGTGTTATGTTTCTCGTCAGTGTGGCCGAGATGGTCAAGGCATTCTTTTTATGACGACTTTGATCACATGGGCATGATCTGGGTTCAATCCGCGCCCTGGTCACGTTGTTGTGTCTTTGGATAAGACGCCCTACGATGATTATTTCTGCTTGGTGGCTTCGAACAAGCAGCATATTTACGTGGGAAAAAAAGTCACAGTCAATCGGAAAGCCTGGAATATGGTCAATTCCTACGCGGGTTAGGAAGTTTCCGGACAAATGGGTTCGGAACAAACGGACTCGAATTTCAATCCACGATTTTTGAATTCATATGTGCACTGTGCAGTAGATTGCACTTTTCTTAGCAAAAACACAGATTAGTATTATCTGTTAAATTTTGATAAAATATTTGCGTTTACAAAGTCCATGAAAACTAACCACTGACGGCGAGATACCAGAGTATCGTCACACGAACAGTACAACCTTAGATAAATTGATATACAGAGTATTAGATCGTTTCTGCTACAAATGGCTTGGAGTTTGATCGGTTAAATTGTTTAGCCGATTTTGCCGTAGAACTTCATGCAAATTTTCGGAAACTTATGAAACAGTGAAAATACAGCAGAGAGAGTTGTGACAAGTGAAACGAAAACTCAGAATCGTAACTTTCTGAAAACACTTTCGCGTCGTTTACTACATAATTTATGATAAAAATTTTGTCACTGCCGTCAGGATACTGTAATTACTCGTTTTTACATTTTTTTTTCTATTTCCAAGTTGAGTAAATTATTGTATATTGCCGGACACAAAAAAGCATAAACACTTTTAACTTGTTTGAAATACATAAAGGGGCCCATTTATAAGAGACCTATTTGCTTAAAACCAATTTTCCTGGGACCCATTTGTCCTGGGACTCATTTGCCCGGGACCCAATCGTCCCAGGACATGCTTGTCCTGGGACCCATTTGTATGGAGACCAGCTGTTTGGTACCCATTTGTCGGATTCGCTGTGAATAAAAGCGCCACCGGCGCTCCCTGGTAAATGGAGGATAAATACGGACAATAATGGAATACGGACAATAATGGGATGAATACGGACAATAATGGGATAAATACGGACAATAATGGGTGTTAGACGGGGGATGGGATTAATTTTTTCATGCTTCATGCAAAAATAATGTTAATATTAATTTCACTCAAGCGAGATCAAATTTCTACTCATAGGGTCTGTCTGTGCTCACGGCTTGTAGGGGCACGCGTCTGTCCAATTGCTGAGTGAAATCTGGAAAGCTGAATGGCACAATTACTTTTTAATCTGTTTTACTTTCGTTCGTTAATTGATTCACACGAGAGCTCAATTTAAAATCAACTTGATAAGAAGCGCAACAAAAGATGATTTGTATTTTATCCAATTGCTTGTGCGCAACGTGTTACACATGTCCACCTGGTCACAAATTGAGAAAAGTTAGAAGCACTGTGTTGTATACGTAGATAAGATATTATGCTCTTTTGCAAAACTGCTTTTCTGGCGGCATAAAACGTGCCCAATTGCCCATCAACAGTGGCCACCCTTTTTGTAATGGGGTGCCTGCTCTTTGAGTGGCGTAGAAACGGCTACTTTTCTCTGCGGGGTTCTTCAGCCTTGTAGTGTGGCATTTCTACTGCGCCATACTCTCATCTATCAAAAAGAACCTAAAAACTACAGCCTACGGACAAAAGATGAAAACAGTACACAGAATGAATGAAATCGTAAAAATATGAACTGAGTCACCAAAGGAAAACAACGAAAATTGCGCCACTACGAAAGCAAAAGCTCAACATAGTGTTGCAATGATGTCATATAATACGTGACCAAACACTCGCGAACGTACTGGTGGTGCAACAGTGACGTAAGAGTGAATATAAATAAAGCTTTACAATGTGCTGTGATAAAAAAAAAGGAACTGACACCGTGAATGAATTTTGCGTGGGAATTTGCCACAAAATGCAGTCTGAAATAGATGAAATGTGCCTAGTTGCAAAACTGACCATCTTGAACCAAACTGGTGTAACTCGAACCAGACGTGAGAGGATGGTTAACAGCGGTTATTAAGCAACTTCCACCTTCACCTTTCAACTAATTTTTATAAATTTTGTGTTCCTATCGCATAAGCCTAGTAATATTCGATGCTTCACGGGAAACACCGCGATAAGATTGGCCATTGGAGTGGCGATCAACATGCAACACTACAAAAATCTGATTCAAGAAATTAAACATATCGCCGATGCCAACTCGTAGCTTTTCGGATGAAGCCCGAATTTTCTTAAAACAAGCGTATCCAAAGCGTTAAAAAATACGTAAATGGGTCCTAAATTTCATACCAATCGAATCCAAGTTTACTAAAAGTCATATTTCCACAAAATTGTCAACTTTTCTACAGCTATGTAAATCACACTGCCAAAAACTAATTGCCTACGATCAAACAAACCGCTAATTCACTGACAAAAATCTTGAGCTTTTCTTGCATTCATGTAAAAAAAGTCGTAAAAAAGCGATGTTTGAAAACGTATAATTATTTTTTAAGGCAGCCTCGAGCTTTATCTGGGGGAGGTAGGGTTGTTCCTTTTTAGTTTATGCCAATTTGGTTAGCTGCAAAATGTGAAAAGAATGCGGTACTTATGCCTCAGGGATGGATGGATTCACTTCGTTATTAAAACGGTGCATGCTTATTTTGGTTCGACTAATCATATTGAATGAATGGTTGACTTGTTTATCAAAACAGCTGCTTGTATTCAAGCGTAAAATTTGCGATAAAGATTGCTACGTAATTTGCAAACTCTCTGCTGAATGTAACCGGAGGGCAAAATTCTTTATTAAAGGCTTCGTTTTGCTCGTAGCTATAGCTGAGTATGGAAAGCTTGCATTCCGATTTTTACTTGATAACAGGTTGCAAGGATCAATTACTTGAAACGATATTCTGTAACAAACACCTTTGTGAACTGAGCAAATTCCTTATGACGTCATTGTTATGAAATGAGTGACGTCGTTGTGTTTACAAGGCTTATCTTTGCATTGGATTGGTTGGAAATTTAAACATTTAAATTTAAACGGGCTCACTGTAAAACATATAAAGGTATTTTGATGATGTAAGCATTTTGTGAAACGTCCACTGCTACAAAACAAAAATATCAAACAAACACCGGTCGAGGCAAAGACAGTTTGGCAAACAAAATCGGCCTGTATCTATCTATTCTGAGCAAACAAACGGCTTTGTTTTCAACAAAGATGTTCACCGAGATAGCAATGCCGCAAATCAATAGGTTGCAATAGCAAAGTACCTAAAACCGACAAACCCTTGGCGAAAATTGCAGAAAAATTCTTGGATTTAAAATAAACGTTGCCAAAGTTTTTCATTGAGTTGCATGGCTTCTCGTGTAAAATATCGATACTCATTGCTCAGTCCTTAAAATGCTCATAGCAGAAATTACAATTTTTCTATTTGCACTCGTTTCTAAAAAGCAAAATGTATCTTAAGTTGTGCAATAACATTCAATAAGACGTTATCCTCTTTTTAAAACCACTTTGTTCAAAGCTTTCAAACAGCTTTTATGGATACTGATCTCTCGCTTATTCCCTTCCCCTACGAAACACACACAGACACTGCAAAAAAATTGCTAAAATTCTTTGCGATCATTCGTTAGTTCAAAACAAAACAAAAAGCGAAAAAAGTGAAGTGCATTCATACCAAAGACAGTGTTAACTTCAATGTGCCTTCAACTCCCAACCAACCAACAGTGAAAAAGACTTGCCAAAGCAATCGGAAAACACTCAACAAACCGTAAAGGTGCTCCTCTGAAAAATCTGTTCTGCTTACTCTATTACTGTGGAAACGCCATCTGTACAAGATTGATCTGTAACATCTTTGGCAAAACCTTTCGGAGATGAAATTTCCGCCAAGCTGCTGTCGTTATGGGTGCGAAAAAGCCTCTCCAAAGAATCGCACAAATTGAGCGGCAAAAGACCAGTTGCTTCGCTGTTTCGACGTCCTCGATAAATTGCCAATTCAGGGGGAATTTGTGGATAACGAAAGGTGGCAGAGAGCTCGGGAAGAAATGAAGCGTGCAACCCACCACTCAGTACAGCCTGTTTTAGCTTATTCTGACGCCACAAATACAGCTGGCTTGTTGGACTTGGTCGTCTATTAGCTGGCAGTTGTGGTGTGCTGTATTGGCTTTCATCGAAAAAAGAATAGCTGTATTCGCCAAGGATTTGCTGGGCACGATGGATGGGAGTGTAATACGAAGGTGATCGTGAGCATGACGCAGGTGTGCTGTGATAAACCGAGCAGCCAGAAGTGGCTGCCTGAACGCTGCTAATAGCACGACAAGCACGTTGATACAGAGCAACATTCTGACGTAAAATGTTGCGATGCCGGTACTGTTGCAAAAGGCTAGGGGAAGCAATATTAGCACGCAAGTTAGTCTCAAAATCTGTTTGGCTAAGAGGCGACTCAATCGACGTTGGAAAGTAGTGAAACCCTAGGAAAGAAAAGCTAGAGTAAACACAAGAAACTCTAACAAGATTTACAAGAACATGCTAATCAGGGTCACCATCACTTGATCAAACCATACAGGTGAATGCAGATTTAAAAAATTACTGGCTTCAACCCTAAAATAATAAAAGTACTGAACTTTTTTCGAAAAAAATGCGGTACAGCAATATCGATAGTTTGGTATAAGTATCATTCATTGATATCGGTACTAAAAAAGTACCGGTACCGCGGTATTTTTTTGACTCGTCATGTCACCAGAACAAAAATTTTGGTAAGCAAAAATTCTATCATCCCATTTTCAACGCAAACTTTCAAGTAAAATTGGAACTGTTATAGATAGGGTATTAGCTTAAGAGGTTAGCAATATTTTGATATGTACGCAACAGGTTATCTAGACAACAACACAAGTATCAAAAACGTAGAAAAAATTAATGGTGTAAAGTTAAAACAGCACTGGGTGAAGTTTGGACTGTCACATCTGTTCTACAGACTAACATGTGCTAAGACAAGAGAATATACATCATGAAACTACAAAAATCAAGTAAATTTACGATTGGTACTGCAAATCCTTACGCCTATCAGTAGAAAATTAGTGAGTTTTTTCGGAGACTAGATATTTCGTTAAATCAAAGTTTAAGGCATTAACATTGCATTTTAAGCCCTTTTGATTTCAAAGAAACTAATCGAGTTAAGTTCGCAGAAAAACAGCATCAAAGCAAATCAAACGGACTTTCAGCCAATATTATAAGGTAGATGCAATTACTCCCTAAGATAACGTATCAGCAAAATGTTTAGTTGTTAAAACAGAGTAACGTGATAAAACAATGAAAATCAATCACATTATGCAAAACAGTTGCTCAAGAGCGAGGTGCTGTAAAAAATCTTAAGCAAATATTGGTCTTGTTCATCTGCAGTGACTGCTGCAAACGGTAATGTGTATTTAATTGCACCAAAGAGCCTTAATTGCAGCCTAAAAACGATAAAAGAAATAGTAAACTAAAAAAACAAAAACATATCACTGATCACAGTACTGTTTAGGTGGATCGCTTGAAATGTTCGAAAGCAGCAACGTAGCACTTAACTAAAACTAAGTAATGATGACCAAAGGTAACTTAGCGCTTCCAGCTGCGGAATGAATTGATTACTGAGCAATGCGTATAACCAATTATCTGTACGAAAAACAAGATTTTGTGATGGTGATTAAATTAAAAAATTACGGATCTTGTCATTCCAAACTTATATATAGTTTTTAGGAGTTTCATTATTTGATTCTTCCTAAAAAAAGCCATTACAATAACTGGTATTGTTTGATTTAAAAGAACTATTTCCAGAAAAATCAGTCAAACAAACCAACATACCGTCAAAATTGTAAAATCTACAAAACTTGATCCACTTCTTTGGCTAATGAATGTAATTTAACGCAGCATAATTATACAATACAAAAAACACTTAAAAAAAAACACAACCATGGAAACTTACCATAAATAGAAGATTAAAAACAAGTACCGTACCTTAAATGCTACAACACAATTCCAACCATTTTTTAAATATTGGAAGAGAACATACCACCATTCCGATACACTTTTTTTTATAAGAGCAAGTTTATAAAAACATGAGGTTCATTTTTGCTCAAAATTTGAAAACAATGTCAGCTTCGAGAAAAACAAAATCATTAAGAACATGAACCATTAAATTACGTTATGTTGTCATATATTTCAAAATCAATTTTTGTTATAACGGCATAATATCATATCATCATAACAAAACAATCAGATTTTAGTAATCATACCATCGAACTGTTCTGTTTTAGTAAGTAAGTATATAAGTAAGATTAGACAATCAACAAATGTTTTACCCTTACAGATTAGACAATCAACAAAACTTTTTATAAACCAAGTCAACTGACTGAACCAACTGGCCACTAAAATTAGGGTTAAGGTTAGTTGCAGGTGAGTTTGCAGCAGTCAGTTGTCGTGGACACAACTTTTTAACAAGCAAGACTGAATTTGTGTCACTTTATTCAAATAAAATTAAACAACAAACGAGGCTGAAACTTTGTGAAAATTTGAGTACAGCCAACCTCAATACAAAATTTATTGCTTCAGTTCTTATGAAAAAAAGGGTGCACACCAATATCAAACCAACGGCGTTTAATAAAAATTTAGACAAAATTTACATCAGATGTAACATAAAACTTTAATAACTTTCAAGAAATCACATATATTGTGTATACAATCCACTCACCACCATTCTCTTTTCCTGCAACAGCCTCCTCCACAATTTTTCTGTTGATTTTCAATTTTTCAGGGCTAGTTACTCCGGGAATGTCTGGGAGGTTTATTGGAGGCGTATTCGACAGAGGTGAAGCACGGCATTTCAACAAAAAAGATCGATCATAAATAATACGAGTTCCTAAAAATTTTCTTAAATTACTATAAGACATTGAAAAGATAGCAATTAATTTATGTAATAATCGATTCAATACCAAATCTTGTGGCATTGACGAGAGCTAGCACTAGCTTTGCAACAAGTTATATCAATAAATATTGATATTATTACAATTTTTCAACTGAGCCATCATTTCTGATGAAGAGCTTTTCAGAGAATAGTTGATTAAGTTCAAAGCTGTGGTATATAGTCGATAGCATAGCCTAAATTGATTCTAAGCATGTGTTACCAAGAATTACCAGGCAAGCATTCACAGAAATTTAAAAGCTTTTGACTTCTTGAATACATTGTAAAAATTATGTACATTGGAATAGAAATTAAGCAAATGAGAACACTTCTTCATCATTCACTTTGTTTATCAAACAAATAGAGCATATTTCTTTTTCAGTTTCATCTAAAATAGTGAGCTTATTTGTAGGACAAGTCTATTTATTGACAGAAGCAAACTGCAAGACTTCCACAAAAAATTTAAAACGCAATGCAACTCTATATAGCATATTTTTTGAACCACAAAGTGCATTTATTTGTAATACTAAAAATTTCAAAAAACTGAAGGTGCATCTTGTATACAGATCCTGGGGGTTATACCGGTATATTCTTTTTCTCGTTACGATTTAATTCAGAGCTATTTAGAGCTTTTTAAGTTGTATTTCGTTTAGCGAGCCTAATATAAAAAAATGAAAGCAATAAAGGTCATTTATTGATACTGCGCCTTACACTCCAGTGCGCCATATAGTCAGAAAGACACAATACTGATATATTTTTGTAATTTAAGGCAGATAAAAATAACATATTTCCTCAAAAAGCCTAAAATGTGACAACCTAAAGATGAAAATGCTATAAACACAAAATCAAAGTATAGCCTGAAAATGGCACTATTCACCTAAAAAATATTTAGACCAGTAGCATATCATAATTGCAATTCCATCTTTATTTACCAAAGTGTTTTAGACTTGGCTGAAAGCATAGTAATGAATGAGCCTACTTTTGTCACCATTTCAGCTGTTTGTTAAATCATGGCAAATAAATTTTGTCTATATGATACAAATACCATTATACACAATAGTTGACAAATTTGTGGAAATACCTTGTCCAGTATTTATTAATACTGAATTAGCACAAAATTTAAGGCTCAGTATCCTATTCTTTTTTACAATTTTGGGCACAATTGCTTTGAGATAAATTTGGGAACCAGCAGGTTAGCCAAAAGGTAAGAAAGATAGTGGTTGTTTTTACAAGACAGCAAAAATAGCCTAAAAGCAATTTTTACAATACAATGCTAACTCTAATTCTGTCCAACTCTGATCTAAACCACCTAGTCCTGTGAAAACAGCCAGTTGCTATTTGTAGCTCATATGACTTTGTCTTATAACATGGTTATAACAACCACTTACAAATTACCACTATAAAAAAGTACTGGTATTTAAAAAAAGATGCATCTTCACTGTCTGTTATTGAAATATTTTAGGCATAAGCTACCTCCAGGTGTAGTAGAAAATAAAGTTCCACCAGGTGTGGTTCCATAGTCATTAGGTAGTTCAGATAAGTGGTTGAGCTGTAAAACAAAATTACTATGTAGCATTATACTGCATCCCTATTTCTGTATATTGTTCAGAGGCATTAGAGTCACAAAAAATGTTAATTGCATGTGTTTAATTATTCAGAAAACCAGGCTTCACAGCAAACAAAATCACAAAGATTCAAACTAAATAGAAAAGCTTCATCTCACTGAAAATTTTTATCTCTTTTTTCATTAATTCAGACTCAAATCTAGCCTAAATTCAAATGTTTACTCTAAAACTATTCCCAAATCCAACTCTAACCCAAACCCTAACCTAAACCTTAATCTTAACCCCTAAAAAAAGTAAATGAAAAAACTGCGGATGAATATTTCATATTTTTGTTTCATTCTCTTTAACTTGAAAATTTTCAGTGAAATAGTCACTACTACCTAAATATTACAAAGTTGAAGTGGCTATGCAACATGCATGTGTAGTAAAGAACAGTCTGGTTTGTAACGCTAAGCAACAATTACATTAAGAGATTACTGATCAAGGGTGTTGCCTCACACATTCAGACTAATCACTGCTATGTAATCACTAATCAGTAATGGCCACATCCAGAAGCGTCAATTTGCGGGGGGGCCGGGGGGTGGCACCCCCTTGGGTCTGACACTGGAGGGGGCAAATATGTCTGCCCCCTTGGCTTTTTGGCAAGTAACAACCCCTTGGCAACAAGAAATCCAAAATTTCGGACTGAGAAAGAACCAAAATGCGGCAATGACCTTTTTTGTTTTTTTTGGTCTTTACCTGAATTTGGGGGCAAAATTCCAAATCGAAATAGAATAATTAAGTTTAACCAAACTTCAAAAAACATTTTGCCCTCTTGGAATTTGCTTAATCAACAAAAAATCAATGTCTATGGCCACATCCGACAAACTGTTGGTAGCAAACTGCAAATGCTTTTAATCTTACTTAGACTAGAATGAATTCAAAAATTTGTACTCAGTAAATTCACAGCTTTTATTGTTATACATTTTGCATAAAAACAAAGCAGTGTGAAGCTTCCAGTGTGTAGTATTATACCAGTACAGTGGTAAACAAATGGACAAACTTGAAACAACTGCTTGAAGCAAAGACCATTCACTCTAGTTATCCAGACTACTGGCCAAAGAAATTAGGTACCATATGTGGCATCAATAATGCTATTAAAATTAACAATATTAACACAACATTAGACATTTCAATATCATTAAAGATAAAGTTAGTTAAATGGAATGTGATTATTTCTGATCTCAGAGATTGGAATCGCTTTGTGAGTCCAACACACACCATAGTTTCATGTTTACAATTAGCTGGGGTTTCATTTGCACAGAACTTAGTACAGGCCTCCATATGATAGCCTAGGCATGGTAATTCTTATTGAAGTAGGCTAACTTTTTATGGTTTAAGTAGTAACTCACTTGAACTCTGCGAATGGGAACAGGAATTCCTGTTGATTGACTCATTGTGAATGAAATTTCAATGACAAAAAAACTACTGGTAGGTTCTAAAATTAAAATTTTATCCACAACTAGTTTTTTCAAGAGCATACAAAAACCCTAGTCTAGTGTACTACAGTATGCTACATCAAGTGACGCATGACTGAAAGAGAAATAATCCTCTTCCACACAGGGTAGGCTATAGTCCCTACCCAGTCTTCCACTGCACAGTGACAGTAACAGGTAAAAAAGTGTAGAACAGTCCAAGGGCAAAAAAACACAGAAAAATCTGAACTTTTGCATTCCTGCTTTGCAATTGCATTTGCAGTAGGCTAATGCACTTTTTTTAAATAATTTCTATCAGATATCAGCATAGGCAATGATTTTGGGGGGGCTGAAGGCGGTACCCCCTCGAATCTAGCACTAAAGGGGGCAAAATATGTCCGGCATACTCGGTTTTTTGGCCAAGTAATACCTACTTGGCAGTAAGAAATCTGAAATTCCAGATCAAGATAGAACCAGAATGCGGCAAAGACCTTTTTCTTTTTTTGTCTTCACCTGAATTTGGGGGCAAAATATGGGCGTGAAATAGAACCAGTTTGTGGCGAAAATTCTTTTTTTTGTTTGTTTTTACCTGAATTTGGGGACAAAATTCCGGACTGAAATGGAATTACTAAAACTTTCACCCCCTCAGAATTTACTTAATCAACAAAAAATCGCTGCCTATGATGGATATCAGAGGTGGAGTCGAGGACACAAGGCTCGAGGCCAAGGCCAAGGACACAAAAAAAATCCGAGGCCAAGGCCAAGGACAGCCTTTCCGAGGACAGACACTCTCGAGGCCAAGGACAGGAATGCTCGAGGCCAAGGCCAAGGACCAAGGACACAAAGCGCAAGTGCTCTCCAAAAAAAAAAAAAAAAAAAGGTCTTCACAAAAATTTTTCAAGCGATCTCCACTAAAAAACGTTTTCCAAAAAATTTTTCAAGCGCTCCTCAAAATTTTAACATTCCAAAAAATAGTGCTGTCCTCGAGTCAAGGACAGGCCAATTTTTGAGGACTTGAGGCCTCAAGGCCAAGGACTTGACCTTCGAGGCCAAGGCCAAGGACTCCACCTGTCCTCGAGGACGTCCTCAAGGCCAAGGACTCCACCTCTGATGGATATCACTATCAGACACGCTACTGGTATTATTATTATATAGGCCTAACCTCTGACCTGACTAATAACTTTGGTTACTAGGTTAGTTCAGAGTTTGGTAAGCTGTTTTAGCGTAACACTAACTGCTAATGTAACACAGAACAGTTATGAACTTCTGAGTTAATCTCAACATTACAATTAAAAGAAAAGGCTGGGCACAGATCCCGTGCGTGTAGACATTCCGTAATAAAACCTAACCCTAACCTTTAACTGTAATAATCAAAGTAAAAATTGTACCGGTACCTAATGAACTCAAATTATTTACTTTCAATCAGGTTAAAAGGAAATTAAAATTCCATTTCATTAGCAAATACTGTACGCTTACGTTACAGTATTCTCTTGTCTTAATTACAGTAGGCTAGCCTAAAACTGAAAACTGTAAAATAAACGTGAAGTTACCAGATTCACGTAAATAGCCTAGGCCTATTTGACCCAATGGTCTGTTGCTGATTTGTTGTTGTTATCTTATCTTTTTTTGTTTATTTGTGCTAATGTACTATTTCAAAACATACTGTACTTCCATGTAACAAAACTTGCTGACTTGTTGTGACACTGACAGGTGGTAGTTGACTTCGATAACCGAATGGTCATTTTGCCTTGTCATGGTGCTGTATTTTTTTATGTAGGTACAGGTAATTAATATTGAATATTTCCAAAGGTAATTAATTGAATTTTGAAATGTAATTACTTGAATTTTAAGCACAAATAAACCCAATTGATTGATTGATTGATTGAAAACGAGTGACGCCACCGGTTTGCCTATTTCGTTTAACCGCGCACGTTCCATAGTTTCATGTTTACAATTAGCTGGGGTTCCATGCTCCGAATCGTGAAGTCACTTCGAAAACTAAAACCAAAAGCAGTTCATAGCCAAGCCTCGGCATTATTTGATTTCTGTCAATGTTAGGACTAATTTAAGACCAACCTAGGCCATTAATAATCCTTAAACCTAACTCGGGAGCGCATTTCAATCTTCAACGCACTACGTCAACTTCGCAAAACAACAAACGAAGTTCGGCAATGGTTTGTTAGTGAAAATTTTAGCCAAAAGTTAGTCATGCGTATCGCTTTTTTGCTTAATTTACGTAGGAATTATTTCGTTCTGGCAATTTATTTAATGCACGAACAAACGAACGAGTTACCGCACCAAGGAAATAAAACAAACACCGACATTACAAAAAACAGATAGATAAAAGTTGAAAGAAATGCAATGCAAATACATGCAAAGTTATGTAGCGTACAGTTTAACCAAGGTAGAAAATAGAATAAGCTCAATAAAAATGTATCAATAATCTATTTAAATAAGTTGCACAATTCTATTTAAATAAGATAATTATAATAGCTAGGTTAGGCTGGTTTTAAGGGGGTAGCGCTTTGCAGCTGCATGCTTCCTAATTGCCACCTATTCAAATGATTTCAAATTGTTTTCTATCGTTCATGGTGTTTACATATACCTCCTTGGATTTACTTCAAATTAAAGACAATGCACCTTCATCTTTGGTTGTTTGTTTGCTTAGACCTTCGTGGGATCTACTGAAGGAACTGGAAATAAACAGCATCAAATCAACAAGAAGAGGTTGTAGGTCTGGTACCCATGTAAAACTATATTCTACTCTAGTATCAAAACTTACTGGGTCTACAAACACTGCCAGTACCGTTTTTAAGCATGTTACCCCACCAAATTCAACTGATCAAATACCAAACCCAGATTCCGATTCTGGTGTCAAGCACGTTAACTTACCAAATTTAGTACATTTCAGTGTCATGCATGTCAGCCTATCTAATTCAGCGGGTCAAATACCGGTAGGCTACCAGAAAACACCCTTTCTAGCTGCTTTAAATCTGTAACCAGCAGTAGGCCTACATCAGGCTTAGCTACACTGACATCTTCTGAAAAACCAGTTCCAGAATTACCGATTTTGAAACGTCTACTCTTCAATGCAAGGTCTAGTAAAAATAAATTGGATCAATTAAAATTTGTTCAGTCCCAAGGCTGCTATGATATTATTGCAATAACTGAGACTTGGTGTAATGATTCTATATCTGATGCTATGATATGTGACTCAAAAAATTATAACCTTTTTGGTAAAGACAGGCAAAATGTCCAAAAATCGACTGGTGGTGGTCTTTGCATCTTAACCAGGAAATCAATTTCCATTTACCTTCTCCATGATTTTGTTTGCATTCATGAAACTTGCGAAATTTTATGCTTACGATGCAATGCTAATGGTTTAACCTTTTAGCTGGTCCTAACCTATAGACCAGATTATTTGTCAGCTAACCAAAATGATCAGTTTCTGGACTGCATTGAAAGTTTTTGTTCAGGTAGCTTGCATACAATAATTGTTGGAGATTTCAATCTCCCACAAATTGACTGGTACGATTCTAAAATCTCAAGTGCTAGCAAGAAGTCTGTAGAATCTAATCTCTTGGTATTTTGTGAAGATGAAAATTTGATCAAAAACTGTGATGTTTCTGAACCATGTTCTGAATCTGATCATTCAAGCGTTTATTTTGAAATGTTTGGTTTCATTCCCAAGCAGGTTGATAAATCTTATCTCTATAACTTTTGAAAGGGTGATTATGAAAATTTGAACATTTACTTAACTCATATCAGGGACATGACTCATATTAATTGGGACCAAGAATTTTATGGCCTAATTTCAGTTAATGATAAGTACAACAGATTTTGTGCCATTGTACAAACAGCTATCACATATTTTGTCCCCAAAACCAACATTTCAATGGTCAAACTTTCCTTCTTGAGTAGACAAAAACGAAAACTTTGGAAATCATCTCGTAAAAACCCCACAGATGAAAATGAGGCTAAATTTAAGGCTGCACCTTTGAAATTTAATTTTGAGGTTAAGAAGAGTTCCCAAAAGTATGAGCAGAGCATTATTAAATCTGGTAACACTACTTGGCTCCTTTCATATATTAAGAAAATTTAGAAAAAGCTTAATTTTCATCAGGGTATTGGTCCAATTGAAAATAAATCTGGTGACCTAGCTTATGACAACAAAGAAAAGGCTGATATATTTTCAGAGTAATTTTCAGGAGTCTTTACTAAATCTAATGGTAAAATTCCTGATTTTAACATTCTAACCAATAAAACTGTTGCTGATATTGAATTTGATCCTCCATCAATATGGAAATGCTTAGAGAGGCTTCCTAACAAGTCACATACATCCGACGGGTTGCCTGCTTTTCTTCTTAAAAGAATTGCCCTTCCTATTGCTTTACCGTTATCAATCATATTTAATGACTCATTTGCTATTGGACAACTCCCTGATGTTTGGAAATCTGCAATCATAAGCCCAATACACAAGAAGGGTTCAAAATATTAAGCAATTAATTACAGACCAGTTTCGATGACATCATTTGTATGCAAACTTATGGAATCAATAATCAAAACTCACATTATGAC
Organism: Trididemnum nubilum; assembly: GCA_963965965.1. Taxonomy (NCBI): domain Eukaryota; kingdom Metazoa; phylum Chordata; class Ascidiacea; order Aplousobranchia; family Didemnidae; genus Trididemnum; species Trididemnum nubilum. The sequence goes on along the minus strand of OZ014481.1, from coordinate 4,476,438 downwards.
TTTTTTAAACAAAGAAAAACTTTTGAGTTGCAAACAATATGGTTTTATGCCGCAGAAATCAACAGTAACGCAATTAGTTCATTGCACTTCAGTCTGGCAATGGGCTCGTAACTCCAAAATTACCACTGGAATTATTTATTTAGACTTCAGCAAAGCTTTTGACAAAGTGTCTCATGACAAGTTGTTCAAGAAACTCAGGTGCTATGGCATCTCTGGAAATGTACCAGAATGAATAAAAAGTTTCCTATCTGATTGTACACAAGTTGTAAAAGTTGAAAATGCTAGATCAAATGCAATGCCTGTACTATCTGGTATATGTCAAGGCATTTACGTAGGGCCTCTTGCATTTATTCTTTACATCAACGATTTAGCCAGTGTTCTAGACGGTAAAGTGCAATTTGCAAAATTCGCAGACGACTTAAAAATTTGGCGAGAAGTCAAGTCTGATGTTGATCAAGAGCAATTACAAAATTGTTTAGACTCGATTGCAGAATGGGCTGCGAATTGGCAAATGGATATTTCAGTTGAAAAGTGTTTTGTAATGAAAATCGGGTCATTTTCTTCAAAATTTAACTACAAAATTAACGGTACTACCTTAAGCTATGTTAACTCGATTAAGGATTTAAGTAGCCTGTTATCGTCGACACTAATTTAAGCTATTCTACTCACTGCTGTGCTATTTCAAAAAAGGCATCTCAAAGAGCTAATATGATTCTTAGAGCTTTTCAAACACGCAACCTTGATTCGCTAGTTACTGTATTTAAAACTTTTGTTCGGCCCATACTAGAATGCGCTACCCCAGTCTGGTCTTCCCACTTAAGTCCAAAAAATTAGTGGAACTAGTCCAGAGAAAGTTTACAAAGCGTGCTTTTTACCGTTGTTTTCATGACTGCACCACATCATATGAAAAAAGGCTCACCATTGCAAGGCTAAATTGTTTAGAAACCAGAAGGATTAAAATTGACCTAGAGTTTTTGTTTAAAATGTTGTGTGATAATGTTGAATTAGACTTTGATGAATTTTTACAATTTGATGGTAAACACAAACGCAATCGTCACTGCTTGCAACTGAAGACTGTGAACTATCCTGCTAATAATTTTGGCAGGTTTAACTATTTCTATCGTACTCATAGGATCTGAAATAATCTTCCCCAAAGCATTTTTGATGTTGTAGTAAATCTTAAAAAGTTTAAACAAGCCCTATCTGACATTTGTTTTGATTCGCTATCTGGGTACTGAAAGGCAGTCAACGATTTGGTGCTTGTACTTTCTGAAAATTGATTACTGAAACTACCTATGTTAGTGCTTAAGCGCTATTCAACCTAGCTGAATGCTATTTGATGCTGTCTATTTTACATGCTATTGAACACGTTTATTTGTGTGTGTAATCTTTATATATATTTTTTTTTTTCCAAACGTTGTTGCGTATGCATCCCGACCATGTCGGACTACTGAATTGCCAGTAAATGATAGATAAATAAATAAATAAAGGTAACTGGGAAAACCGCGAAGGGACCATTAGGGTCTTCTAGTCGAGCAGTAACCCATTCGAATTTTGAGGGCTAAATAATAAAAAAATTAATAAATAAATAAAAAACTAAATTAAAAAAATTAAAAATATAATAAAATAAAATAAAAAAAAAAAAAATAAATAAAAAATAAATGAATAAAAAAAAAAGAAAAAAATGAATCTGTGATTAATTAAATGTTACATTTGTTTAATAAGAACGCTTTGTAATTTTTTTTTAAACAATTTAACAGATGTTGATTTTTTGATCTCATTAGTAATACAATTCCATAGTTTAGCTCCTTGATATTTTACAGATCTTAGAAGTTTCATCGTTTTGTAATGAGGAAGAAATTAATTATTAATTACAAAAGACGGTCTTGTTTGCTTTGCATGAATCGCATTTGAAAGTTTGAAACAACCAAGGAAGCTAGAAGGTAGCTGTTTTGCTTAAAATTTAAACATAAATAAAGCTAGCTCTAATAAATACACATCTTGAATTTTTTAAATTTTCAGTTTAGTGTAAAACGGAGTAGCTCTTTCACGCAATGATCCTCCAGCTATTATTTTGACAGCTTTGTTTTGCAAAAGTATTTAATTTTTTCAGATAAGATTTAAATATTTTGTATTAAAAACACTATGCTAAAAAGAAACAAAAAATTAAAATCTATTTACCAAAAAATGTTTTACTAATTTTCAAAGCAAGAAGCTCCTGAATTGGTGTATGCGTTCAACCAAATATTCCTCTATAATAATAATAGGAAAACAGATAAGTGAAGGAGGTGCTACCTCACAGTAATGAAAAATAATAATAATTCTATTTCTACGCAGCAACAATAAAAAAAGAAATTCCTTTTGGATATCCATATTGCTGCATACAAATTGCACATTGCCGTGATTGGACTATGCTTTACTGCTACATACAGATCCTTTTTGAATAAGATTAGGTCGTCCTTACTACTGAAAATTATTATTATTTTTTGGTACAGCAGCTGTACTAGGCTGCCATAATTTGTGGGTAGGGGCAGGCTATCATGACAGACATGTGGTGTAACTTATGGGGTGGTTATTTATTTTTGACTTCTTTTACTGCAAAGTAGTCATAATTGGCTGCTGGTAGAACGCCAATTTCTCTATGGAGTAAGCTAATTTGAGATGTTTGTTGAGTCACAAAAAGATTTGTTTATTCACATCATAACTTTTCTAAAATTGCTTCAGAAGAAAACATCAAATTATAAAATGTATTTTTGCCGTTTCGTAAAACATTAAGTTTTTTGAAACATGCTAATGTTGAAAAACTTTCTCGCTGGTACCGGTAATTTATAGCATGTTATCAGAACTGAGAGAAACAAATAGAAAGCTGCGAGAAAAACTACAAAATTTGAAATCTGAGAGTTTAAATCAGACCGAAAAAAGAAGCGGCTTTTCAGCTCCTCGAAAGATGCTGGATGCGTCCACTGGATCTTCTAAAACAACTGAAAACAGGTAAAATTGTTTGCATTGCAGTATTAGTCTGTCAAAAAAATCATAATTTTTCTCACACTTTCGCAAATGGCTTTGGTTGGTAATTTGCATACAATATCAATATCATATTAACGTAAAATTTCATGCCGGTAATGTACCCTGAATCTTTGTAAAGTGATGAAAAATGTTTTGCCCAACTAATATCTACTGCTATGCTGCGCTGTGACCTGTGGAAAGGTACAACCAGCGAAATTTCCATGACGAAAGCAGTAGCAAACTCAAAAATTTTGAATTTATTTTTGGAGTTTCTAATTCCAACTCTATACCTCTAATTCACTAATAATATGTATAACCAGTACTTAAATTGTAAGGGGGACGCGGGGGGACGCGTCCCCCCATCGAGAGTTAGCGTCCCCCCATCAAGATTTAGCGTCCCCCATCGAAATTTAAACGTCCACCCGTCGAGATTTGAGCGCTGGATGATGAAACGAACAAGAGCCAGCCAGCACGAATACTCGTAAATCCTACAAATTCCGGCCAAAGATAGTCCCAAATTGCGGTGAAGACCTTTTCTTTTTTGGTCTTCACCTGATTTCGGGAAAAAAAACACTTCACTTTTCGGTGAAGATCTTTTTTTTGGTCTTCATTCAATTGCGAGAACGGTATTACATAATTTCCACTGAATTTTGGTCAATGCTGCACAAGCGTTCCCCCATGCAAAATTTTACAATTTAAGTACTGTGTATAACCATTACCAGAACTTAAATTGTTGGGGTAACGAGTGGGGAAGCGTACCCCTACTGAGAATTGGTGTCCTCCTATCAAAATTCAGGCACCCTAGCAGAAAGGATGCGTCCTGACTGATTCGGACACGAAAACCTATTTTTCTAGTCTTTACCAAAACCGGTTGGACAAAAAAATTGCTAATTCGGACTTGGAAACCATTGTTATCTATAATGCGCGTGAGTATGTTTGTTTTTCCACTCTGAAACGTTTTTATCCCAGGATGTGTCCGGTTACGGTTGCGGAAGAGTCCCTCCATCCAACATTTCACAGTTTAAGTGCGGGCCATAACCACAAATCTAACCCCAACGCTAAAATGTTTGGGTGCCGGATAAGTTACTCTTTTTCGTTTGCTTTTTAATTATTTGTTTATTTGAAAACTTTTGGTGAAATAGCATGACAACTTCGAATTACATTTTTGTGGCCCATTAATGCTGCATTTTGCAAAGCAAACTAAAATCTTTCAGGCGTAAGGGTTCTGCAGATTGTCCCGCGCCTTGTAGTGGTCACTCCATGATGCTTTCCGACCGCGCCAAGTACATCCGTGGAGAAGCCACCAAGCGGATCGACAACCTTTTCCACGAGTGGAGGGATTTCAAAGATAAAACAGACGAAGAATTAAGGTAAAATCTATTTGCCGGTGGCACAGCAGTAAGAATCGGTAAATAAGTTTTGACTCTTAAAATCGACGGTTCGATTTCCTAGCTTTCCTGTTGCCAATGACTTAGAAAGTTACTGTAAGTCTGCAAGAAACTTAATGTGATTCTGAAATTAGTGTTCATTCTGTGCAATAATGACAGCCAAGAATCGAATTATTGAAAACTGCTCCACTGTGTATTTTCTGAACCAAGATTTTACGTTGATTAGAAAACAGAGCTTAACTGATCGGTAGCTCTTTTGTGCAAGGGAAGATCATGAGTTTAATACCTAAGACGGTTGACTTCGACAATTTTCTAGAGGACGCATTTTACGAAACGAAAATAAAAAATATCAGAAAATTCTTCAGTCGCTGTATCTTGGTGAAGACTTTTATATTCCACCTGAAAAAAGTAAATAAAATTGCAGGAATTTTGTCCACGTCATTGTTCCTGGAATACGCTGCTTTAATGAAGAAATATCAGAGTGATTGCGAGCCGCTGGTAAGACTGTGCGCTCGATTTGGCGGCTCAGGATGACAGTGGTAACCTCCCCTTCCAGAATGAATAAATAAATGAAAGCGATCGCCAACTATGATATAATAATTAATTTTGCTAATTTTCTTGCCGTGTTTTTGCTGTGCTGCTTTCATAGTTTTTTCCTGTTTTACTTTGGAATATTCGAGATGATTCTTAGAGTTTGTTCTCTGATCTAACAATCAGGATTTTTCTATTTTACGATTTACTGTACTACTGTATATTTGCAATTTTTAGACTTGAAGGCTATGACGTTATAAATTGTTTTGCGCGTCTTCGCTAGAGACTGGTGTTGTACTTTCTTTTATTGGGACTTTATCTATGAAATGCTTTTAGACAGGGTTTACGAGAGGGGAATTCAGGGGGTACATCCAATATCCATAGGTGGGCAAGCTAATGCAAAACGTTAGCTTCGTTAACCACTAGTCCGTTAACTAACTTCACACCTCCGTTAACGTTAATCCGTTATTTTCAGCTTTAATTAACGGAAGTTAATAAAGTCCGTTAATCCGTTAACATTTTGCGTGTAATTTACATTTCTTTTTGTTCACTCGCTTCTAGAACACGTATTGACGCTGTTGAGCTGATTGTAAGAAAATATTTATGCTATCGTGGTCTTTTTGTGTTTTAGAAGTTAGATTTTACAGCCTAATCTACAGTAATTTCAAGATAAAAATACGTTCAAATGCTCTAACGAAGCTGCGATCTGAAATTTTTTGGAAATTGTGAACAGCGATAATTAATCGACCTATGAGGCTGCAGGTTATTATTTGCCACAAAAAGAGCTCCTTTCTTCGATAAAACTCGTGTTAATGCGCTACAAGTGTTACCAGTGCAAACTGGTTGTACCGGTACGACGAATGAATGGTGCTAGATATTAACGATAAAAACCTTAACGGAAGTTAGCAGAACGTAACGGAAGTTAATTTAGTCCGTTAACATGAAAAAACTTTTTAACGGATTAACGAGTTAATGAAAAAGTTAGCTTCGTTATTAAGGGATTAACGATTAACGGACTTGTGCCCATCTATGGGTACATCGTACCCGGGCCTAGAGGACCCCGGAAGATCTTAATAAATAGTTCAAGCGTTATGTGTTTTGAAATGCTTCTTAACTAAGGTAATTAGTACTTATTCAACTATAACGTCAAAATAGCCGCATTCCGGTATTCTATAAAAAAATTAGACCTAAAAAATGTTCTGCCACTGCCCACCATACCTAAAAGATGGCAATAGTCAAGTCCCTCAATGGTAAGGGTTTTCTGGCATTTCTGTCTTTTTCTAGCTACCTGCGTATCGCAGCAGTAGATTTAAATGGGCCCAGAGCGATTGCTCCTGGTTAGGGGGTCCGTGCCGCGGAGCAAGCCACTCGGAGCCATCTTTTAGTAGAACTTCCCCAAAGATGCCCCAAACTGTGACAGAATAGGGCAATTCCATTTGCCTTCCAACCTCAAAAGATTTGAATTATCAAACCTACTTCAACTCAGCTCTACCCAAAAAAAAATTGCTTGCATTACCTAGAATCGAAACCCATTCCTTGAGCGTACCAGATCTAGCTTTTTGTGTGCCAGTGTTGATGTTGTGACGTTAATCGAAAGCTGTAGTTTATCTTTGAAAAACATCGAAAGGGTTAAACCTTTCAGGGCTCTGCCTCGGACCCCGCTGAGGAAGCTTGCAGCGCTACATCAGACCCCCTAGCAGAATTTAAATCTTTAAACAAATGTCATCATTTCGACACTTTCAAATGGAGATTTACATTCAATGTGGACAGCGATTAATCTCGAAAACAACAAAGGGCCCCGATAACGTTTGGTGAGCCGGTATCAGTCCTCGTAACCTCTGAAAAAAATCTCTCACAGGCCTTGGCGTTACCATTATCTCCAAATTTACAGCATCTTGGTTAATTATGCTGTGAACAGTTTTGTCAACATTTTTGTTAACATCCTTGACCTTGAGGGATTTATCATATTTTCAGGAGGCGTATACAATCGGAACACAATTTGAAAGAAATCGTGTGCCGCAAAGACCGAGAAATAAACGAGATGTCGCGCGAAATCTGTTGTTTGAAAACAACATTGAAGGATCAGAAAGGAGTTATTGATCAACTAAATCAGGAACTTGATACGGAAGAAAAATGCAGAAATCGCTGTTGCGATTTGGAAATGCAGGTAACAAAAAGTGGAGTACCGGAATACATACTCCAGCAAATTCAGATATTGTGGAGTGTGTAGCCTACTCCTTATTCAAATTTAAAATCCTATACGAGTATACTGCAAATCAGCTGAAGTGGAAACAGTAACGATTTTTCCTCTGAAACTCAAGCTCTAGGGTTCATATCCACAATAAATCTAAACATTAAAAACGATAAAATTCAAATAACACCAAATCTGGACGATAGAAGAACCAGAGAAAAGCTAACCAACCATCTCAATGTTTAGATTTGTGGTACCCTCCCCTGAAGACCCTAACGGCGAAACAACCTCTTCGGAACTTTGTTTTATAGGTGTTTTTACAGATTTTAAGATCTTAGCTTAGATGGTTAGGTCATGTAAATGGAATGCTTGGCTGCAAAGTTTGAAACAAGCTTTACTATCAACAATAAAGGGAAAAGGCTTGTTCGGCAATCCCGAATTACTGTAGATGGATGGGTCTTGGATGGAAATGAAGAAGTGCTGATGGGAGATCATGAAGTGTGGCGGCAATCTTGAGCTGATGCCAGCGCAGTCTTATGGAAAAGTAGACAATTAAGGGAACAAAAAGAAGATTAATGATCACAGAAGTTTTGCATTTTTGCTAGAGCTGCATTCTCTCAAACGCGTAGAAACAGCTGACAACAATTCTTATCAAAATATTTCAGTTCTGTGGCGTTTCGATGACATTGCAGTCCTAAGAATATATTATTAGTTGTAGCAGTTGATGGTGATGGCTTTTGTCTAAAGCAAAACAATAATTTGAATTTCAAAGCAAACAAATCAATAAAAAGTTAACGACTAGACATTCTCGTATTTAACATTGCATGATTGTCTCTGCAGACTGACTTGCTCATTCAACGAGAGATAGTCGCTTGACTTGAAGACTTTATGTCCAGTGGTGCTATTCAGCCGGTTCCCATCGGTTCTAGCGAACCGGTGACTAAATTTAGAAAACCGAAAATTGCAAACGTAGGTATAGACCTACTAGGCCTAAAGGTTTGATGTTCACCGGGCATAAGTAAAATAGCTCTAATTCTTGCGTTCTTCCGGTGAAGTCATTGTCACAGCAAGCTTGACCTTAAAAGCTTTGTTTTTGTTGACGTTTCGTTGGTCATGACGACCAACATCATCAGAATACGAGCAACGATAAAGAACTACGACTGAAGCTACGTAGCATCAATTTGAATGGTAAGATTTTTATAGTTTTCGAAATCCCAAAGTTAATTATTACGTCACAACAATAAAAACAAATTTGTAGAAAAGCGGAGAGACTCTCCGTTGCTCGTATTCTGATGATGTTGGTCGTCATGACCAACGAAACGTCAATAAAAACAAAGCTTTTAAGATCAAGCTTGCTGTGACAATGACTTCACTGGAAGAACGCAAGAATTAGAGCTATTTTAGAAAACCGGTTGTTAAAAACTGCTAACAATTTTGACTCGATCGAACCAGTTTAGAGAACCGGTTACAGACCTGGTACCTGCAAATTTTGAATAGCACCATTGTTCATGCCCCTTCCGAATAAAAAAGTATGTGGAATTTTTAAATTGTGACGTGCCCTGTTTTGTTGTGTTAGATTGCAAAGCTGAATCGTCATATCAGTGAACTAAATGGCGAATTGGAAGCAGATGCTAAATGCAGAACTCGTTGCTCGCAGCTGGAATTACAGGTATGCTTTGCATGGTAGCGTTTTGGCTAGTATTAACGGCTCAACCAGGCAGAAGAGGGCCTTAAAAGACTAAAGTCCCCTTTGCCCTCCACTAAAAAATGTAATCCAACGTCTTTAACCCTTCAAACTTGTTTGCTAGCTGTCTGGGTTTGATTCTCGGCTTGACCGTTTTAACATCCAGCGATTTCTTTTTAAAGCGTTTTGTAATTGATCTTACAGCTCCAAAGTGTGCTTAGAAAGTTGAGTAATAGCAAGGGCGAAAGGGGTAAACTCTGAGCACCCCAAGTGAGAGGTGGTCATCTATGGGTAAAACAGACTTGTTGAACAGAATTAGATTTTCAAATTTTTAAGTCAAATTTTCAAAAATTATTTAGTTTTCAAGTATTGCATGTACTAACTATTTTGTCTGTAATTGAAAACATGTCAACAATTCAATAATGCAGTGATAAAATTGAATAATATTCTGAAATCTTTGCAACAATTCTAAAAAAATTGTGATAAAATAATTTATTCTAAAATATTTTAGATACCGGCCAGTTGGTCAAACAGTAACGCATTTGCCATTGGAGCGGAGGTCTGAGGATCAAATCTCGGGCAGGTCAAATCTGACACAGTGTTACCAACACAGGCCCGGCGCCACGAGGGGGCGTTCCGGGGACGTGTTCCCCCAAATGACTGCTTGTGCCTCCCCAAACGAGAATTGTGCCCCCCCAAGCGAGGCTTGTGCCTCGAAGAAATTAACAGGCTCGGTGCTAGTGGAGTGCAATTTGAGGCCAAAGTACTGGTTATCACCCAAGAATTCGTGGGGAAGAACTGTTTTTGTGTAGATTTTGCTATAAACACCGACTGTCTTTGTGGCCTCACCCCAGGATTCATGAAAATTCGCATTTATTTTGGGAGGAAGACCTTTTTTTTTGGTCTTCACCTCAGAATTTGTGGAAATTCGCGTTGAACACAGTCTTCGGTTGGTCCACGCTCTCAATTTCAAATAAATTAAATTTTTGTGTCCTCCCAAATTTATTTATGCCCCCCCAGTCATGCTATTCTGGCGCCGGGCCTATACCAACTTGCCACCGCTACGACATTTCTTCGAAAGAAGCTGACTTAATTGTTGATTGCAAGCGCAATGGCGCGAAGCTAAGCAGCACAAACTCGTCATCCGCTTTGTCGTAAACAGCGAGTATAATGAAAGATTTGATTTGATATTTCTAGATTGGACAGTTGAATCGTCATATTGCTGAATTGAATGACGAAATCCGAGTCCGTGAGGAGCTGATCCGATCCACAGAAGCAGAAAAAAATTCCTTGAGCGCAGTTAACGCAGATTTACGTGATAAAAACGCGGATCAAAAAAGAAAAATTGAGATGTGTGAACATGACGTCAACGGTAGTTAGATTAAATTAAAAGCAGTGACTATTTTCAACAAAAATTTTTAATTTAAAGCGAATAAAACGAAAATGAGAAATAATCATCCGAGCTTTTTTCATTTGATTTTTTCAAAGGTTAGGATTAAGGTTTGAGTTAGAGTTAGGATTAGGTGTTACTTTTAAATTAATTGATTGAGGATTAGTTTTAAAGTAAGGATTTGAGCTTTGATTAGATTTAGATCAGATTTAATGAAAAGTAGAGAGAAATTTTTGGTGAAATAGTCTCTTCTTCAATCAAATAAAAAAATGGCAGAAATTTGGCTCCTCGATAACATTTTGGATTCGTATTGATAACTCATTTAAGCAATCGATACGTATGTCTTAAAAGAATCTCCTCTTTTAGCGGTGTTAATTTTCGAGGGACCGATTTTATGTTAGCAGAGCTTAGGCTTTTCGCAAGTTCAGGAATAGTCTAATAGGACTAGTTTGTTCTGTTACTAAGCAGTAATAATAGCAGATAGAAAGGCCAGTTTTTCTATGTCTCTTTTTTAATCGGAATTGAAATGGTACGCCAACTAATTAAATTGCGTTGACAATTTTGTTGCAGAAACACGAATGGAACTCGAAATCCTAGAAGAAACTGTTCGAGCCCTCAATGAGCGAAGACAAAATATATTTTCACCCGCTAGAGGACAAATGGAAGGGCCAATGACACCTGGGTAAGTTTGAACACTTGTACAGTCATGAGATATTCGACTAGTAAAAGTTATATACTTAGACTTTGACGAGAACTGTTCTCTTGTACTTCTAACTAGACATATTTCTTTCCATCAATATACCGTATAGGTCTATCTATTTGAAGCTATGCATTCCCTTAAAGACCATTTGACGTTATGAAGATCATGCATTCGGAATTTGTTTTTGCTTTGTTCTAAATTTTTTGATTTTGAAACATTGGAATATCGTTGTTAGTGTTTGCATTTCTCCAGTTCTTTTGTTGCTGACATGTTGCGGGCGATGACGATATTTTGTTATCATAACTTAGCTGGTAGAGCGTGGAATAATAGAGATCAAAAGGTTGCTGACTCTCAGTTCGATTCCTCATCAGGCAATGCGTCATTGTGCTTTGGAAAGCACATAATATTTATTTCCCTTGCGAGCCAAGCAGTCTATCCATTGTCGTGTTGTAGTCTGACGAAAGACTTGCAAACAGAACCAAAACAAGGTGCTTTACCTTGGTGTGGTTTGAAAAGAATAATAGAACGGCTGAGTTTTCTTCATTGCGCAATAAAATAAGGGTATGAGCTTTGGTAATATTTAGATCAGATTTAGCAAAAAGTAGATAGAAATTTTTGTGAAATAGTCTCTTCTTAAATCAAATGAGAAGTTGGCAGAAATTTGGCTTCTCAATAACATTTTAGATTCGTATTGATCATCATTTAAACAATCGATACGTATGTCATAAAAAAAATTCCTTTTTTAGCGGTGCTAATTTTCGAGGAACCGATTTTATGACAGAAGAGCTAAGGCTTTTTTCAAGTACAGGAATAGTCTAATAGGACTACTTTATTCTGTTACTGAATAGTTTTACTTTCGTAGGATGGAAAGAGGTCCAGTTGGCTTTGAATATCCGCAGGCAATACCAGTTCAAAGATACTCCAGGCCGATGACACCTGTCGGTGTTTATCCGCAGCAAAGTTTTCCACAAGGAAGCACTCAGGTACCACAAACGAATTCAATTGTTTCGGTATTATTGTAAGAACCCGGCCAATGAGAGATTCAATTGTTGTAATCTCCGAAACGAGAACTGAGCTACAATTTCCAGGTCGGGCGAATTGAACATCATGATTAGTACGGTGATGGAGCCGCTCACCACCAGTAGGGCATTATTTTTTTACAGGAAACAGTGCAGTCCAGCCATAAAGCCGCTGAAACGTGCCAGACAACTCCTTAAACTTTTGATATAAAGTTGGAGAAGATGTGCGATTTGTGCCAATAAACGTAGATCCTAATCGCAGCATAATATGTCTTTGGAATAAAATATTATAGCTTAAATGGATTTGGTGCAAAATTTACTCATACAGCTGGGTTTGAGAAGAATTTCAGGTTGGTTACTTTTCATTGCCTAGTTATTTTGTGAGGGTGCCAGGACAGCAGTTCTAAGAAATTGAGTGGCTACACTCTTCAAAAGCGATTAATTTTACATTAAGGGTGTCCAAATTTTTTTGAAATAGTGTCAATTAGACTTTGCGTAGGTGACTGCGGGTCTTTATATTATTAGAATATTAAGCCAAACCCACTGGTGATGAGCTTATCAGTCCAGAAAGAGGTGTAGTTAAAAAAAGGTCTTCTAAGCATTTTCAGAAGGCTTTCAGGCATATTGTAGTTAAAGACCAAATAGAAAAAAAGATACTCGGTATGTTTTTTGGTTGGGATGATTCAATCACGCCTGCAAGATAAATTTAGTGAAAAAAATAACATCAGGAGCAGGCGAGATAAAATTTCAAGGTCTATTCATATTGCACGCATGCTGGAATTTGGGAACTACTCCGACTTACAGGCTTCTCTTTAATAAATTTGTTTTTGGAGCAGCCAAGACCTGCTGCGCCTGTTGTCACGAGCGACGAAGCGAGAGCTCGTGAAATCGCGCAACGTATGTCAGCCATGTCCACGCTGAAGAACTTACAAAAAGAGCATTCAGAGAAATGCGAGTAAGCTGTCTGTTACAAGAAAAATATTCAACTGTATACTGATGATAATGTAGGATTGCATAGAAAAGTTCGTTCAGAATAAAATGCTCTTGGATATGGGCTCTCGTGTTTTTCTCCTGTAATCCCAACAGTCACACTGCTTTTACTTGGTTTTACAAAACAGTTTAAATAATTTCTCAATATTGATCTTACAGCCCTGCCATTTAGTAAGGTATCAATTCATAAAAAAAACTTATAGGCTACTTGAAACACTTATACGTTACACCAGCACAGTCATGTTTATCCATAGGTGGGCAAGTTAATGCAAAAGGTTAGCTTCGTTAACCACTAGTCCGTTAGCAAACTTCATACCTCCGTTAAAGTTAATTCGTTATTTTCAGCTGAAATTAACGGAAGTTAATGAAGTCCGTTAATCCGTTAACATTTTGAGTATAATTCACATTTTTTTTATTTAGGCTACTCACTTTTAGAACATGCATAATGATACTGTTAAGCTGATGGTAAGGAAAAATTTAGTCCTATGGTGGTCTTCTTGTGTTTTGGAAGTTATGTATTTTACAATCTAATCTAATTTCAAGATAATAATATGCTCGGATGCAGTAACGAAGCTGCGATCGGAAAATCTTTAGAGATTGCGAACAGCGATGAAATTAATAGACTTATGAGGCTGCACAGTGCCGTCGCTACAGGGGGGGAGGGGGGGCAGGAGGGCCGTGCCCCCCCTAACGGCTGCTTGTGCCCCCTCATTTTGGTTTACTAAAAATACTGTTTTTGGAACGTCAAGTAACGACAAGACAACAGACAATGGTAGAAAAAGGAATGATTACGTTGAAACATAATTTTCTTTTGACGTTATTTTTATTCTTTGCGAAATTGCTGGCAACCAACTGCTGTACTTAAATCTGACGCAATAACCCGTTTTATTAACACGCATTTACAAATGTGTCGCGGAAGGGAGATGTAAGCCTGCAGAATCGTTACCGGTACTTCGTTAGTGATTAAGGCACAAATCAATACGTGATAACACTTTTTTCAAAGACCAGTTGTTTTGATTTTTAGACCACACTCAAGATTTTGAGGTCGCAGTCAGTGGCGCAACCAGGGTGAAGGGGCTTAAGCCCCCTTAGCCAAGTCATTTGGAAAATTTAACCTCAAAGTACGAGCGTCTAAACGTACGTTAGACTTGACTCGAAGTAAGGGGGGGAGGCGGCTGAAAGGGCTAAGCAATTTAAGTATTTGAAATGACTTCTGAATTTTAGCGAGTTTGTTATTCATATGGCTTCAAAAAGTGTGAAATGTGATTAAAACGGCGTTAAAATCGGTATTTTTTTTGCTGCAAAAAATGGCCCAGCAGCTGGCGGCTCCGCTCCCAGGCCCCCGTCCACCGTCACTAAATATTTAGTGACTAGGCCTATGCCTCATCTGTGACACGCTTGAGTTGCATCAGTTTGTTCAGCACGGGGGCTAAATCAGGCAATTTTGGGGCAAAAAAATTAACTTTTGATTCACTTCTTTTAGCAAAATCCTGGTTGCACGTCTGGTAGTATTCCATGCTGCAGATAGGTTTTTCAATTTAATTATGGGCCGCAGACGAAACGAGCTAAGAAACTCTGCTGGCCTTGTTTCAAAATTGCGCATATTTGTAGCCGTGCAAGATCTGATTATCAGTTTTTTTACGCAAAAGTGCAGTTTATTTTAGTGCCCCCCCCCACTTTCGGTTAGTGCCCCCTCACTTCGTTTGCTCTGGAGACGGCACTGAGGCTGCAGCTTATTATTTATCACAAAAAAGAAATAGATGTACTCGTTAATTGTTTGCAGGGGCGCCATTATGGAACATTATGGAAACTGTTAGATCAAAATTGTAGGATCCATGGTTAGATAGAGACGGTAGCTTACTTAGTGCCGAGACGCTATAAATCTGTCTCTACGCTTTCATGCTATAACAGCATGTAAAATTAACTATTTATGCTATGGCTTGCAAAATAATTTCTAGACAGTGTCTAGATCCAACCTAACCCAAACCTTAATATTGAATCTTAAAAAAGTAATTAGAAAAATTGCAAATGAATATTTGTCATTCATTCTCGTTTTAGCCCTATCACTAACCACTGTACAGTAGGCCTACGTAGATTTAACGTTTTGAAACCATCTGCGATCCGTGGATGCAAACACTTCCAAGTTTTTGGATGACTTTAACCAGAGGTGGAGTCCTCGAGAACACATTTTGAAGTCCTTGGTCTTGACCTCGAAAGACAAGTGCTTGGCCTCGAATCCTCAAGTCCTCAAAAATCGGCCAGTCCTCGGCTCAAAGACAGCACTATTTTTTGAATTGTTAAAATTTTGTGGAGCGCCTGAAAAATTTTTTGGAGGACGTTTTTTTCTGGAGATCGCCTGAAAAATTTTTGTGAAGACCTTTTTTTTTGAAGAGCACTTGCGCTTGTGTCCTTCGTCCTTTGCCTTGGCCTCGAGCATTCCTGTCCTTGACCTCGAGAGGGTCTGTCCTTGGCCTTGGCCTCGGATTTTTTTGTGTCCTTGGCCTAGGCCTCGAGCCTTGTGTTCTCGATTCCACTTCCGACTTTAACATTTAGCTCAAAATAAACACTGTTTTTATAGCAATAGTTGAGTACCGGTACCTACAAATTGTTCTTTCAATGGCCTATGGTTTGATTATATCGATTCCGTCGATTATGAGGTTTTTACGAAGAATCGAAGGAGTTACACTGTTTAACAAGGTGCGTAGCTATGAAATTCGAAAATCTCTTAACATCGAGCCGTTACTTCTCCGAATTGAAAGATCTCAGCTTAGATGGTTTGGCCATGTAAGCAGAATGCCTCAGGAAAGACTCCCCAAACAAGCTTTACATGCCAAAGCAAATGGGAGAAGACCAGTCGGACGACCTAGAACTAGATGGACCGATTACATTGAGGATCTTGGATGGAATCGCTTGGGACTTCGCCCAAGTGAAATGATGGAGGTGATGGAAGACCGTGAAGTGCGGCGGCTCAATCTTGAGCAACTGCCCCCGCAACACTCACGGAAAAGCGGGCAATGAAGAAAGAAGAAAGAAAAGAAGATGATTAAAAATACGCACCCATGTGATCGATTTTCCATTGCGATTATTTCACCTTTAATCATCGCTATTACGATTACATCACTTCGCCAAAATTAAAAAATAATAATTCTTTGAAACAGCACTTACGAAGTCGGAATCTATCCTGCATTTTTGCTGCAATCTAACCTGCAATTCTGCGTAGCATTATCATTATTATTAGGCTGTTATTAATAGTTGCAATCACGCATGTCTTGCACTTGCATTCTGTTCTGAAGTTGATCAACGGTGTCACTCCCATAGTACAGTTTATACACTTATATCATCATTCACGCTTTTGTTTGGTACTGGAAGCCTAGCCTATTGTAGTAGCCAGCCATGGTTTGATTATTTGCAATTCGTAGGTTACGATTCTTTGTCACTGATTTCTGATTACGATTATTTAAAAAGTGCGAAATCGATTACAAATTAGTGATTGTAGATTACGCTCATAATCGAGATCATTTCTGCTCTAGTTTAGGCTAACTAACTATCCATGTCCACTTTCCTTGCTTACGCTGCCATGCTAGTCACTTTTATCTTGCCATCAATGACAGATTATTCATGGGTGCATCATGGGCCTATCGTAGTGTCGCAGTTCAACTCATCTAAGATCTGACCCACTTTACACTTACATGATTGAAATTGTACTTGCAGCATTTCTAATCGCACCTGCTCATTTGATCCCGCGCTTGCTTTCTTTATCTTGCATCTCCTTCGCTTTTTTTCTACAAAACTCGCGCTAATTACGCTACAAGTGTTACCACCGCAAACTGCTTCGTACCGGTACGATGAATGAATGGTGCAAGGAATTAACGATGAAAACCTTACGTTAAAGCAATTTAACGTAAGTTAATGAACCATTGTCGTTAAGTTAACGGTCCTTTTAACGGAAGTTAATTTTGTCCGTTAACATGAAAAAACTTTTTAACGGATTAACGAGTTGATAAAAAAGTTAGCTTCGTTATTAACGGATTAACGATTAACGGACTTGTGCCCACCTATGTGTCTATCGTTATTGCCTACCTGCTGTAATAATAGCCCAACGCAGCGGCTATTTCGACAAAAGTCAGCTCTCATTAGATGGACTCTAGAGGTAGGTCTAGTATCCATAACCCGCAAAGGCTGCCTAAGCTTACAACAATCATCGCAGTCATAGCAATCCAATTATCAATCTAAACCAAAAGAAGAAAGCGGCCGTGGGACCCTGGAAGTTTACCGATATATGCTTCAATAGCAACAATCCAGATATCTACTGAATTATTACAGCAACGCGTGTATACTGTGTAGTTTTCCTAATAGCTGATTGGAATGGCATTAAGGCCCGGTCGACTGTGCGTAAAATCGTGAGCGTACAAATGTATTCTTCGATTATACATACCAACTGACAGCTTGTTCGCTGAAAAGGCGCTATGCCAAGCCGAGTATAGTACCGAATTTCTGATCAAAACAAAATAAAAATACGCTCATACGTTCGCAATTTTACGTCCAAAGTAGACTCGGGTCTATAAGAATTGAATGTTGAAGTATTTCCAAAAAATCCCATAAAAATACTTTTTGTTTCAGCGATTTAGCGGCACGAATTCAAACACTTAAAGACGAAAATAAGATGAAGGAATCAATGATATCTGAATTGAAATCTGTAAAAATGTAGCCAGTTTGTTTGTTTGTTTGAGCGAACTATTCCAATACCGTTATATTCAGCGGCATTTACATCGTCATGCTAGTAGCTATTAAATCATAATAAAATGGTTGCAACAAGGTTAAAACAATTGTCCTACAATGCCAAAAAAAAGGCAAATTCAGATATTTAGATTTAAAGAGAAATTTATTGGTTGGACTTTTTTTTGGGTGGTTTCGGTTTTGGATCATCGATTTCGAATTTGTGTGCTGACTAACTTAGCACTGATGTTTAGATGTTTCGCTGAATATATAGGGTATGTGAGAGTCTTAACGCAGTTTTTATTGACAAATAAATATATCTGACTAAAACATGAGACGTTGTATTTCGATGACAGCTAAAAAAATTAGCATCCAATTAGAAACAAAATATTGTACATTGTTAAGCCTCTTGCAAGGAAAAAGTTGCAAAGTTTGCTGAAGAACACTGCAGAAAAATTGGGAAATTTGGTTGAGACATCCATTTTTTAATTTTTAGGAAAATAAACCCTATAATAAAAATTAAGCTAAATCCACCCAAAAATATTTAATTGATATGTCATGTAAAATCATATTGCATATATCAATTAAAGCTTTGAATAATATAACCCCAATCTTTATTGATTTGCTCAAAAATAAAAAAATAAAACCCTGATGTCCCAATCAAGTTTCCTAAGTTTTTTTGCGGTGAATGTTTTAACTAAAACATTATTTTAACTCTGAACATATTAGATTATATCATAGGGATGTTACAGAGATGGGCAAGATCACCACCTTTTGGTGATCTTGAAGATCAAGATAGTGCCCATGTCTGATTATATACGCAAGCTAATCAGTTTTAAAACTACTACTACTGGTAAAGTGACACTAAAACATTCTGTAAGCGTAAATCAATGAAATAGAGTTAGCAGAGGTGGAGTCGAGGACACAAGGCTCGAGGCCAATGCTAAGGAAACAAAAAAAATCCGAGGCCAAGGACAGCCCTTCCGAGGACAAACCCTCTCGAGGCCAAGAACAGGAATGCTCGAGGCCAAGGACAGGAATGCTCGAGGCCAAGGACACAAATGCAAGTGCTCTCCAAAAAAAAGGTCTTCAAATTTTTTTTTCAGGCCATCTCCTAAAACAAAGAAGATCTTCAAAAAAATTTTTCAGCCGATCTACAAAATTTTAACTACTCAAAAAATAGTGCTGTTCTCGAGCCGAGGACAGGGCAATTTTCGAGGACTTAAGGCTTCAAGGCCAAGGACTTGACCTTCGAGGCCAAGGACTTCAAAATGTGACCTCGAGGACGTCCTCGAGGCCAAGGACGTGCTCGGGGACTACACCTCTGAGAGTTAGTCCAGAGTCTTAGGCCTACGCTACTACCCTAGCTATTGGTAATTAAATCCAAGTAGTCTATTACTGCAATAGCCTAACCAAGCATCTTAGAACGCTTATCTTGACTGATATCTGTTGCTGTCAGCAACCTAGCTTTTGGGCTCTCAACTGCCTGGTCATTAGCAAAAAAAGAAGCCTAGGCTACTACCGGTTCTTGCACTGCTACCACTACCATAACTTGTTTTTTCAGTATTAGTTCCTGCAGGTTTTCCTTACTACCGTTAATCTGTTAATGGTGTGCAAAAAAAGAGTGCTATTGTCGATAGGATGCCCCAAGCCTGCAAACATTCCGCTGTAAACGAAGCTGATTTGTGATTAATTTTCTCCTCAAATTGGCAGGTTAGGTTCTGGTACTGCCGTATAGGTTCGTACCTGTCCTCCCTGTACCACGGCAAATGCGGATTACTTCCTCCAGTTTAGACTCCATTCCATGTCGGAGCCATGAAATAACTTCAGAATATCTCATAACCTGGCCTCGGCAATGCTTACCTGCGCGACATTTAAAAAAGAAAGTGATATTCAAGATCAAGATCACACAAACAATGTGATCTTCAAGATCAGATCATTAAAATAGTGTGATCTTGAACATCAAGATCGTGCCCATGTCTGGGGATGTATGTGTAATTTGTTTGGTGTACACTAATTATTAGGGCAAGTTTTTGTTGCTCTAAAAAATTGCATTTAGTTCTAACGAAAGTTGCAAAAAGTTGCATTTATGCACAAACATTTTAAACGACCGTGATTTACTCATGCGATTTATTTACATATAATGCCATATATTTGCAAACGTTATTTGAGGAGAAATGGCTATCTTTTTCCAACAGTTTGCCTAGGATGCTAAAACTTCGCTCCAGAGGGCACAAAGTTGTAAACCAACTATTGCGTCCTAGATAACATTGAGACGCAGGTAATCCGTCACATAGCTCTTTGTAATGCAAATCAAAGACAATAGCACTGTACTGATATGGTTTTATTTAAATCGCACTAACAATTTGCGCCATACCGGTACTTAATAAAAATTGCAGTAAAAAGTTGCATCTACAAACGCAAAAGTCGCAAAAAGTTGCACCATAAAATTTCTAAAAACAGCTTAAAACACTGCACTGCATACACTCTTAGTATTTAGAAAGCAGTCGGAAGCTGTAAAAAAAAGTTGCAAAAACTTGCCTTACAAATTATACAGTACAATATACAGGATAACACGGGAGATTGACAATATACCTTGTAAGTTTATTTGGAAATGCAATTGCATAGCAATACGAGAAAATTATACCTTACAAGAAAAATTTCTTGTTTAGTAAGAAATAATGTACAGTAGGTGTACTTAAAAATATGAAAAGGTAATTTAAAATTTACTTCAAATTAAAAACGCAAATAATATTTTCAATTTATCTAAGTCTAAAGAAAAATAGAAATCAATTCATAGAGTTTAGTTTCATTGGGTAAAAATTTCTCAGTTAAGATGTACTTAGTTTGACTAAAATTGATGGATAATGGTTTACGTAGTGTAACCTTACTAAATAAAGAGCCCTGAAATTGGGTGAAACAGCTGTCTATAAGGCCTGCTATTGGAAATTATTTCAAATTGAACTAATATATCTTTTGCAATAATGCGATTGCTTAAAGGTGGTAAATCATCCAGCCAATTAGGGTGGTTTACAATAGCTAAAATTGAACTATAATTTTTGATGTTTTTTGTTTTAATTTTGAGGCTGTGGTTACAAAGATATTCAACAAATACAAAAAGATATCCCCCGACAAAAAGTTTTTGGAAACTCTGAGTTTTGTTCTTCCCGCCTAAACCACAGTAGGCCTAATAGTTTAGAGAACTGTGGTTTAGGTGGGAAGAACAAAACTCAGAGTTTCCAAAAACTTTTTGTCGGGGGATATCTTTTTGTATTTGTTGAATATCTTTGTAACCGCAGCCTCAAAATTAAAACAAAAAACATCAAAAATTATTGTTCAATTTTAGCTATGGTAAACCACCCTAATTGGCTGGATGATTCACCGCCTTTAGTATTTTCCCAGACAAAAAAAATTATTTTTTTATGAACGGATTATTTGCGATTCTTTGCCTTTCTACGCTTATGTTCATACCTGTAGTCCTAGTTATACTGACGAGGAATAAACGACGAAGGCTGCGTTAGCATATAGCGGTTTTCGCAATCAGGAACGAAACTTCAGCCATGTGTAAATGAACTTGCGCATCTTAACCAGGTTTAAAAGCTTTGTTTTCCGAACTGATTTCACTTCTGGTTTCGCGAAGCGAAGAGTCAAACACTGAGTCGAACTTCATTGTGTAAACGTTTTGACACGAAAACTTCGATCACATGATGTGTATTGTATGAGATTAGGGTAAGTCGCGAAAACAGCTGCAGCGCTCAAATTGGACAATGGGCAAGAACTCTGGTTTTGTCTGGACTTTGTTTTCAGTCATTTATCACAACAGAGGTGGAGTCGAGGACACAAGGCTCGAGGCCAAGGACACAAAAAATCCGAGGCCAAGACCAAGGCCTAGGACAGTTCTACCGAGGACAAACCTTCTCGAGGCCAAGGACAAGAATGCTCGAGGTCAAGGCCAAGGACCAAGGACACAAGCGCAAGTGCTCTCCAAAAAAAAAAAAAACGTCTTCAGAAAAATTTTTCAGGCGATCTCAAAAAAAAAATTTTCAGGCGATCTCCAGAAACCGGTTTTCCAAAAAATTTTTTCAGGCGCTCTACAAACTTTTAACTACTCAAAAAATACTGCTGTCCTCGGGCCGAGGACAAGGCAATTTTCGAGGACTTGAGGCTTCGAGGCCAAGGACATCAAAATGTGTCCTCGAGGCAAAGAACGTCCTCAAGGACTACACCTCTGCATCGCAAGTTTGAAAAGCTCGAAAAATGCAAGGTTCAAACCCGGGTTTAAAAACTAATGTTTCACACATGCGTTAGGTTTCATTTCTCATCGTCAAAACCGCTGTACGTAAAGGACTTCTTTTGTGATGTTTAAACGTGACATGTTTGATCACCATGAGCAAAACTTACTTGTCAAACCTATACGTAAACGTGGCCTAAGCCTCTGGATACTGTCTAGAGCTTATCACTGAAGCAAAGAAGTTAATAGTGATCTTAAACTGTACTAAAAACTACGCAGAATTTCAAAAAACTTTGCCCATATTAATAAGAAATTTGACCCTAATGATAAAATTTACAATACAAGTGTAAAATACAACACTAAAGGCGATTAATTGCCTCATATTAATGCTGCAAAAGCTTATGTTACACCTTGAGACAATTTACGCGCTTTGGTCAGCTTACAAGAGTGTTTTAGTAACTTACCACTTTTACCAATAACACGTCATAATCCCATGTTAATAATGTGACAGCATGGCCGAGAAGGTAAAGGCGTCGTTTTTACGACGACCCTGATTGCATGATCTGAGTTCATCCCGCACTTAGGTCACATTGTTGCGTCCTTGGATAAGCTAAGACGTTTTACGGCGATTATCTCTACTTGGTGGCTTCAAACAAGCAGGAAATTCAGTGGACAAGACTTGGAAGAAATCCACGGGAACATTGGACCACAGGAAAGTCCTAAGCAAGTGTGGATTCCTACAATAGTAAGCACGAAATAGTAATTTGCAATGAAAAGAGTGTGGATCGTCCAACAGTTAGCGTTTAATGCTATCCAGTGACAAGAGGATAAACAAGCAATTACAACAACAACAACAACATGACCAAAAATCATTCATTAAGTGAATATTCAAGAGCGTATTATAAGATACACATAAAAAATGAGTCAATACTGGATTGTCCATTGATCTAAAAAGATCAGATAAACTACCGGTTTCTTGCTAAGATCGTTTTAGTTCATCTACTCCAAGTAAAAAAAGGAATTTTTGAAGTAAAATAAAAACGAAAGCATAAAAGAAAACAAACTAAAATTCGTAAATCCACGATTGAGGCGCAAAAATCATGTATTTGATTTTTGATATTTTCATTCTTAAAGCCTTCCTCGGCCATTGCTTCAGATGATAAGTGCTCGAAATTAGGGTTAGCATCTTGCGAACAGATAGTTATCTGAAAACATTTATCATTAAAGGATATAAAAAATCTGCCAAAGATATTATCAGATTTGCGAAGCAGAAAAAGAAATAAAAAGAGAAGATAAATTTCGTCTATTCTCTATTTCTTCCTTTAACAAAATTATGTTGCTTTTATTTTATGATTTTGCGTAATGCAGACAAGTCGCTTTTTCAAGTCATTTTTCCTGCCTCCAATGCAGAAAAATATTTGTTTCGGTTGAAGTAAGCAGCCAAAATACTAGGGTATTCTGCGGATGAAACGATAAGGCAAAGCAGACTAATTGCAGTGGGAGAAAAATTTGGAAGAGCGTTATATTTATTTGTTTTTAGATGAGTTCTCAATCTGCCGAAAAAACAGTATGTTACTGTAAATAAGTTTTCATACCGTAAAATGAAATGAATATTTTGATAATGAATAATATAGGCATATAAAATGTGCAGTAAAAAATTTCTTCGGAATTCTCGACAACTGTAAATGGTTAAACAATAATGAAATCAAATTTATTACCTCAACTTGTGGGGCAGAAAACTTTTTCGCCTACGTTTTGATGAGAGAGTCACGTGACAACACACAAGATGAATCATATGTTAAAGAAAAAATTATTACAAATTGGAAACGAAAAAGTGACAGAATGGCGGAACGTGAAAAACAATAATAAATGTCATGAGATTTGAAGTAGAGTAGCCCAAAAATGCTAAGGAGTTTTTCATTTTGCTTATCATTCATAGTGTTGGGAATTTGGTCGATGAAATACGACCTGATAAGCCGGCGTTTTGTGAAGTCAAGTTTAAAGTCTAATTTTAGCGTCGGTCCAATCCATAGATATGTTCGTTGTCAAAAAAACATGCTTAGTCAGAGCCGGTCCGTCGAATCGTGGATGCCGAATGTCTGCTAAATGTTCTCTGTGCGGATGGTAAAACAGCGTTTTGTTTCGCCATTGTATGAAAAGTCACATTCATGGGAAGGAACTTGATATACTGCTCTTTGTCGCTTAATAGCCTGTACCGAGTCTTTGTGAGTAGCGAGTATCTTGCCGATGGCGTTGCACAGTTTTAAGACGGTTTTCATTCTTGAAAAGTTGATTGTTTGCAATTTCATTCTCTACCTAAATTTGGACCCAAAAGATGCCCCACCTATCTACATCTCCCATGGCTCGGTTCTGTTTCTACCCGGTTTGAGAAGAAAGCAAAATTTGCTGTCAAACTGTGCTTTTCCGCTGTGGAACTACGCGTTGTTTACTGTTCCAACGAGCTTCTCTACGCTACCAACAAGAATGTACTTTGTACTGCATGCTTTATCCATCCCCATGTCACTGTGACAGTCGGATAGTAGGTCGTACCTTTCAAAGGCTGCAGGACAGAAGTAAACAACACGTCTCCAAGTCTATTCGTTCTTGCTCTTCTTCGCAGAAACGCTTACTTCTTGTCCGTCGGTGCAAATCTTTCACCCAGACCAATACCCAGACTTTTGCATCTGATTCAGCCATTGAACTTCATCTTTTACAAAATCCTATTTGTGTTTAACATTTTGATGACGAGTAGATTTTCTATTCTTGCCCAAAGCCGCTCTCCTTTCCATCTATCTGCTCTTGAAGCTACTTTTATCAAAACTTCTAACCCCGCCCTTTGCCGACAAAAAGAATTCGTGTACAGCTTAAAGATCGTGCACTAACGTCACTAATGGCGCTCTCTCATTGGTTTTTTTCCAACCAATCACGGCTCGACTACTTCCTGTAAATAACCGCTCCTTTTCGTGCGCTCTCCATTCTGACTATTCTTCTTGACTAGCGTCAGAAGAAAAGCTTCGAAGATATGAACATTTCAATCAAAGCAATTCTCGAGTTCCGTACTACCAATCACCTTTTTAAGTATTAAAACCTTTTTAAAACTGTACAACACCATTGGCAAGATACTCGCTACTCACAAAGACTTGGTGGAGCCTATTGAGCGACAAGGAACAGTTTATCAAGTTCCTTGCCATGAATGTAACTTTTCATACAATGGCGAAACAAAACGCAGTTTTACCATCCGCAAAGAGAACACTTAGCAGACATTCGGCATCCACGATTCGACGGACCGGCTCTGACTAAGCATGTTTTTTTGACAACGAACATATCTATGGATTGGACCGACGCTAAAATTTGAGACGTCGAACTTGACTTCACAAAACGCCGTTTTATCGAATCGTATTTAATTAACCAAATTCCCAACACTATGAATGATAAGCCAAACGTCGTTTCGAATTTGTAATAATTTTGGCGTTAACGAATCATTCATTTTGTCGTATGACTCTTGTCATTTATCGTTGTAACGTTCGTTTTTGACTTTGCGTTCTAGCCCTGACGAAGATATAGGTAGTACATACCCTGTATCGAACGTTGGCAAAAAGTCTATCGAAACGTTGGCAAAAAGTTTTCTGCACCACCAGTTGAGGTAATAAACTTGATTTAATTTTTATTCCTGGTGACAACAATTGAGATGGTTCAATCATAGTTATTGCAACAGTGAAGTATTAATACATCATTGTATTGCAATTCATTAATTGTTTCATTAGCCCAACTTGTATTTTTGTATTCTTTATCGCGGAAAGGTAATGGTTGTGGCATAATTAATGGTTCGCTTCCGCTTTAGAAACGTATATAGGCGAGTTGAAAATTTTAACTGATCCCAAACTGTCCCGATCTACCGATTTATACTAAGCATGATTGTCTGTTTGCCTGGAATGGTCGTTGGTTCTGAGGTTGAATTTTCTGGCCGTCAAATCGCATGCAGCGTGAATTGCCAACGGCTCATCGCTGCGACGACATCTCTTCACGAAGATTGAGTAGTTCAGAAGCAATGACAAGGAAACAAACAAACAAACACTTTGACGTTATATTGCAGAATGATGCACATCGATTGACAACGCTGTTTCGAGCTTCTGCTTCTCATCAACAGCCTTCAGCATGTCTAAACCAAAAGTATTCCTCATCTACGGTTAGTTTAAACTTGCAAACCTATATAATGGCTTGCACACCGCCAAAGGTTTTACAGAGAATAATTGATTTTTTGCTTGTGTACTGCAATATATACAGTAATAACAATAATTTGCCGGTATCAATTGCATTCAATTGCGTATTTACCGTGTGATAATGCTTCACTTTATACAGGAGCAATTATTTTTGCTAGTTTGTTTTGCCATAATTATCAAATTCCAAGTGCCGATGATAAGCGTTTACAACCAGAAATTTATTGCGTTGCTCTGATTGTCTTGCCTGTGGCGAAACTGTATCGCAGCTGTAAATTCCTTATGATTATTTAATGTGATTAAGTGATAGAGCGTGTTCAATTGGAACAGAGTTGGCGTTTGCTACAGCAGAGATAAAGAGAACCCAGTTTCTGTTGTTAGAATGATTGGAAAGCCGCAAGTCATATTTCTGCAACTTTTTTTTCGCGGTTTTTATGAAATTTATTTGGCAGTTTTTCAATATATGAGTAACTTTTGAACGCAAAACGCGAAAAACTTTCAAAAACCAAACTGAACTTTATCAAACAATGTTAGACTGTTAGAAGGTTTACCCACTTGCCCATTCCAATTTAGCAGTTGTTTTTGGAAGAAAATGTCATAGCTGCTCGTCTTGAAATTCGAACATTTGAAAGTCAATACTGTCTACATAGAACCAACCAGCTATAAACTGCTGAACTTTAATAACAAAAAAGGTGAAAGAAATCAACCGAAGCGTAAAATAAGCAAAAAGAAACTACAGAACAAATAGTGGACTATATGACGTAAAATTATTGGTTATATGCTTGTATAACACAGGCCTGGTGCTTCGGGGGGCATTTCGGGGCCGTGCCCCCCCAAATCACTGCTCGTGCTCCTTCAAACGAGAATTGTGTCCCCCCCTAAGCGAGAATTGTGCCTATAAGAAATTAACAGGCTCGGTGCTACTGGAGTGCAATTCGAGGCCTGAGTCTCCCAAAATACTGGTTATCACTCCAGAATTCGTGAGCAAGAACTGTTTTTTCGCAGATTTTGCAATAAAGTCCGTTTGTTTTTGTGGCTTCACCCCAGAATTCATGAAAATTTGCGTATAATGTGGGATGAAGACCTCTTTTTTTTTGTTCACCTCAGATCACGTGGAATTTGGCATGTTTTTTGCCATGAAGGCCAGAATTTGCGAAACTTTGCGCAATTGTTGTGATGAAGACCTTTTTTTATTTTGGTCTTCACCTCAGAATTCGTGGAAATTCGCACGTTTATTGCGATGAAGACCAGAATTTGTGAAACTTGGCGTATTTTTTGAGATGAAGACCTTTTTGGGAGGGGGATCTTTACTCCAGATTTCGTCAAATATCGCGTTCAACACCTATTCCTTTTGGTCCACACTCTCGAATTCTACGAAATAAAGTTTCTGTGCCCCCCCAAAATTTATTTATGCCCCCCCCCCCAGTCACGCTATCCTGGCGCCGGGCCTGGTATAACATGCATAAATTTTCACTACACTCAGCTAAATTCGGCCTCAGTGTTTTACGTATGTAACTTCATCTTGAAAGAAAGCAATCATTAAATGAAATTACCTAACTAACTAAAGATTTTAACATTTGGAAGTTTAATTGATAAGTCTTAGGTTTAAAAAATTTTTATTACGAAGCTCGAGTCTTCAATACGTTGCAAATAAATATTACTTAATTTGACACGGATCCTCAAATGAAGTCTTAAAATGGAACTTTTATTGATTTAAGTTGTTATAAACAGTCAACCAAAATTCAGAATATTTAATTCAGAATTCTGTAATTCAAAATAAGCATGCAAAGCTGTAATCACTGCAAATGCTATGTTGGGCCCTCAATCATTTGCATATGGGCTTAAAATAAGGCCACCTAAGACCTATTAATTCCCCGAAAATCTACAGTACTTACAGGTTTATGAAAATCAATTAATACTGTACAATGCAGCAGCTAAACTAGCTATGTGGGCGTGAATTGCGCGACTTCATTACATTCGGTAATTTGCCAGTTTCAGGCGCCGTGACGTTACGCGAAATTTGATATTTGATGACGTCACAAGCCAACGACTGCCACGCAATGCTGTGGCAACATTTTGCTTCATAATGACTGAGAACGTGAGTTGTGTTATGTGGTGTTTACAAGCAAAACGCAGCAAAGAATTTCACGCAAATGAGCTTTTATAGCAAATGAAGCAGCTTTTAGCGTTTTGTCTTCTATTTCACTAAGAAGTGGTGATTACAGTCAGTAGTTGAACAGCAAAAGTTGTCAAGTATCAATGATCTTATCTAATGGCGCGATTTTACCTTTCGATTTCGTCTATACTCTCTTTTTAGCTTTAAACGATAAATTATTTCGCTAAGTTGTACTGTTTTGTACTTTCTACCCTTTCTTTTTATTTTTTAGTTTTATTTACTGTTTCCAATCAACAATTGCCAATTTAAATTACTGTTTAATTAAATTAGCCGTCTACCGTCCTAAATT
Organism: Trididemnum nubilum; assembly: GCA_963965965.1. Taxonomy (NCBI): domain Eukaryota; kingdom Metazoa; phylum Chordata; class Ascidiacea; order Aplousobranchia; family Didemnidae; genus Trididemnum; species Trididemnum nubilum. The sequence goes on along the minus strand of OZ014481.1, from coordinate 4,447,910 downwards.
TTACTCCTAACTCAAATATTCAGCCTCTTCGTTAATTCCTTACAATTCTAAAACAACTTTTGCATCTTTTATAAATTAAACCTTACATACCACATTGCTGTCCATTGATCATTTAAATACTTCAATTCGAATCATGAAAAAAAGGTAATGATGGAAAAGAAAGTTCAAGAGCACTTATCCGTGATCAAGTTCAGTCAACTACACTGGCGAGCATTCTATTTCCTGCTATAATATAACTGTATGTGCTGGTTATGGTTTCTTCAATTTATATGCTAATCCGCTAAAGCAGATAGGTACAGCAGCGTAGCTTCTGAGTTTTGATAATGTGAGAAAATCAAGAACGTCTGTAAAAGAAAAGGAAAAAAAAAAAGAGTCTGTAGATCTTAATCATTTAAAAAAAAGTCAGCTATTAATAATTGAACTATTCCAAATCTAAAGGTTTAAAATAGCATGGGCGCGAATTGATATTTTGTCATTTTCGGTTCTACCTGGTTATTTGTACAGCTATAACACGCGTTGTAAACTCTTTGTTGCCCTCCAGTGAGACTTCCATTGTTGAATCTTTTACTTTTTTCTTTGAGTTCAGTTTTCAGAAACAATTAAAACACAATTTTGATCAAAGAATCACCTGCTATTTAAAATGCTACTGAATTGAATCTATTATATACGTTTAGTACCGTAGGTTTGTTAATTATTGGTTTACAGTTTTGAATCCGTATAGTCAATAAATAATAAATGGGAAACTGTTTTGGGAAAAAACGACATCCCGAAAGTGGAACCTCCGGTAAGCGGATTAGTTTGCATTTTGTGCTGTTTATGATGTCATTTTGATTGATGATTTCGCTTCTAGATTCGCAGAAACGCATTGCACGATTGATCTTTAACGTATAGGTCTATCTATTTGTATGGTTTTGCTGATGAAGTCATAGCCAACCGTATTTGAATAAAACTTTGTTTGAATAAGATTGAGCCTAACAATGATACTTTGATCAACTTTTTATTCTAGAGTTTCTAGATTTTGATTTTTGTATCAAAGCTTTTTTTAATTCTTTTCATGCTAAATTGCTCGTTAGGAATATTGTCGTTCGAAATGCCATTTGAATGATTTGATCGTAAATATCGTAAACGCTGGACAAAGGTAGAGTTTTTGCTACATGCTGGCCTTTGGCATCGGGGAAGGGGTCGGGATAAACGGACAGTATTGTATAGTGACTGACTAAAGTGTCATATCGCATGCTTAGCGTTGTCTTTCGTATGATAGAAATCATGAACTATCTTCCTGTAAGTTTGCGCACAAACAAATTTGCAAAACCAAACCTGCTAATGCAGAATTGCATTGATATTTTCAGAATACAGGAAAAACAATTTTTGTGATTTTGAATAGTTTACAATAAACGATAAATAATGGGTATTAAAATGACCATTTCTGGTCGCATTCCAATTCTAAGAAGGTCGAAAGGTGACGCAAATAAGTGGTCAATCAATGAGCTAATTTTATGAGGTCATCAATTGATGATTTAATGAAATTAATTAATGTAATTTGTCTTTGCTTCTAAGTTTTAACTTCTTGCTGGGTTCTACAAAAACTCCAATTAAACAGTAGCATCTTGAGAAACTTCATCTTAATTAGCTTTCTGTATTGTAGTTGCCAAATCACAAAGTGCGGGTGATAAATTATTATTGACCTTTTGTTGCGTCAAAGTGGTGATCTAACTCTTGCGTTTTGCTTTTTGACTTTTACATTAATTGCTGTTTTTTCTATTTCTACAACCTTGGAAGGAGGGAATTTTGCTCAAGATCTTCTGAATGAGATCAACCAATACAGATCGAGGCATGGCTCACCACCAATGACGCTCAACAACAACCTAGTCGATGGTGCGCAAAAGTAAGCTGCGACTTTAGACTTAGTCTTTGATGACATTGCGTAAAGTCATGTGCCACGGACTTACCAGTATAACTCTTCTTCATATTTATAGATTTGAGTACAAGAACCACACGAATATTATTGTATGTTGCATATAAACCATAAGAGCTTGCTCCACATCTTCGATTGTTGGATGTCGTTTTACAGGTGGGCGAATCGTATCGCGAAAGCTGGAAAACTGGAACATAGTAGAAGCAGGGACGGGGCTGGGGAGAATTTAGCTTGGGGATCAGGAGGTCTGAGCGCACAGGACACGGCAAAACTCTGGTACGATGAAATCAAAGACTACGATTTTAACAGTCCTGGGTTCCGAAGCGGAACAGGTACGCTAATTGTTTACTCAAGGCTGTAGCCGGAAGACGGCCAGTGCCAGGAACAGTTTAACCTTACCTAAAAAAGCTTGAGCTCCGCACGAAAAATGTTCAACTGTGGCTGTAACAATTGCGGATTCGTTGAAACCTCTTGATCTTTGCTAAAATTCAGGTGTAAAATGCGTCCTGGCTACGGCCTAAATTGTGTCTTTTTTTTTGTTTAATTACAAAGTATAGTTTACAGATAACGATAAATCTTGAGAATTTAGTTATGGTTGACGTAGTAGTAGTGACCTTTTATCGCCGAGCATAAATAAATGCATAGGCGTGACCAAGAGAGAGCAACGGGGCCATGGCCCTCTCCCGGATTTTCACGCACCCTCTCTCTTAAACCTCTCAAATTTCAAAAATTCTTCCATTTTTAGTAGGTAATACTGGCTCTATTCTTATTGGAAACCCCTTGAAAAAATTTCTGCCGACGTCCTTGAATAATTGTATCGCAAATTCAGAAAACATTTAAAACTACATAATTCAGCACCACGAGAAGGAGCGAAAGACCAAAATAAAAACGTCGCTTGAGCGATATGGTCGCCGAATCTGCTCTTCTTCTTAGAAATAGCACAGAATTTAGCTGTAGGATTTCGACTCTGAACAGGAAACTTTGTTTTGTTTGTGGTAACGAAAAAGAGCAAAGCCAATTTCTGCTTGTTAATTAAATTAAACTATAAGACTTGCGCCATTTGCACCGCATTGAATTGAGCAGGTGTGAGTTCAGACGGTCTTCAATGCTATTGATCGTTGACAGCCGGACTGTTTTGCAAAACAACGTTTTTTTAGGTCACTTCACCCAAGTAGTGTGGAAATCCTCGACTGAATTTGGGGGAGCTTTTGCAACTTCCTCTTCTGGAGGTACTTACGTGGTGAGCAGATTCCTTCCTGCTGGAAACATCAACACAAAAGAACAGTTTCAGGAAAATGTTCGCCCCTTGAAATAATTGCTTCACAAGTTACATCATAGCCATACGATGTTGACTAGATTTAGGTTAAATGTCCAAGAACTTATATAGTTTGCGATATATGGATAGTACCGCACAGAGTTATAAGTCGGGTCGGGTTCGGGATCGGGCCTAAAGTTGACAAAAATTTTGGGCTTAATTCGGGCCTGAGACCTACTTTTTGTCTTAGGTGCACAAAAATATAATCGAAATAACTTAGCAGCATTGCTAAACTTTTCAGACATAACTTAACTTTCGTTTTTTTTTTCGGGCATAATTTGGGCTTCAAATTAGTTTCCGGGTTCGGGCCTGAACTAGTCGGCCCGTTTACAACTCTGGTACTGCATTCAGCGTGTTTTTGCTTGTCCATTTTTTAAGCACGGTTTTTGGTTCCGATACCTGAGTGCTTACTGCTGAGTAATGTCAAATAAACTGTCCAATTACGAAAAAACTGTGCCAATACTCAAAGTGTTTAAACGTCACCAAAAAACATTGCTAACCCAAACTCATTGATTAGCAGGTTCTTTGGTAACTTGGCTCTTTTTTGCATCGACTCAGCAATAAACAGGCACAGGAACCACTCCGGGCCTAAAAGGTAAACGTGCAAAATGCTAATTTGTTCCCTTTTTACATGCACAATATTCCAGTACTTTTTGGTTTGTTTTTGAAAAGAAAAAAAGGAGAAAAATATGAATGCAACCATACGCGTAGCCAGGATTTTTGATTGTTGGGGCCCAAACCACAAATCACTTGCAATGACGTCATCAGAAATTTTCAAAAGGGGAACTTTTTCTGGGGCAAAGATATCGTAAAACGGAAGATTAGAAGCCCTGGCCAGCTTTTTCACCTAACTAGGATTTTGCTGAAGAGAGACAGTTTGAATCAAAAGTTAAAATATCCGAATCGGGAGACGCGTTGAGTAAACTAGTGTACATGAAACGTATCACAGACTGGGCTAGGGGCAGAGCCCAAGCCGCTGGACAATTTTTTGAAAAAAAAAAGCTATTTTATTGCCATTAAATCACATTTTACACGTTTTTAGAGCAATTTTTGAAAGAACTAGATTTTTAACGTTTGCAAGCCAATTGAAAAAGTTAAATCGTTTCATTCTCCTTCTACTTACAATTTCAGTCCAAAGCACGTTTAAATTCTTGCATTTTGGGATCAAATTTTGTAATTTGGCTTAGGGAGGGAAAGTAAGGTACGTTGCCTCGTGCAATTTTTTAGCAGTAAATAATAATCCTCTCAAAGATTTGCTTGAATTACTTTTGTTTTGTCTTGAAAATAACGAGTTATAGGAGCACATGTATAGCCACGGGGCCCAGACCCCCTCAATTCAAAATCAATAATTTGTTCAATGAGCATTTCCACTCGCTAATTTTTTTCAAAAGTATTTTGTCGCATAAAAACTGGCCAGGTGGAGGCAAGTTGTAATTGAAAAATGGTACAATAGATGATTCCGCCTACTAACCATGTTTTTGCCCGAGACGGTTTTACGTTGCTCGGGCTGGGGCCTCTGGAACTTTGGAGGTTTTTGCAACGTATTCCTGCCGAGTGTAGTTCATAAAAAGGTTAGATGAGAACCTAGGGTAGCAACTTTTAGGACAAAAACCCTTAACTTCACCCGGGTTACGCATATAAATTGGTTGGCAAAAATTAAATTGAGGGGCCCGGACCCCCTGGTTGTCAATATTATTGTTGATTACTGTTGTACGATTGTACTGTTGTACACGAAGATGCTAAAAAAACTGAAACTGAAGAAGCAATAGGCTTTTTTTCACATTTTTGTCATTGGTGACATTTCAGTTGGGGGGGGGCCCAGTGGGCCCCCCTCTGGCTTCGCTTATGAATGCAACAACGACCAAGAAACAGAATCGACAAACACTAAAAAAGTGGCCTTGTGAAAAAGGTATTTTACCCACATTTATTTTTTGGTTGTAATGCTGTCTGAGTGCCTTTCTAACGACAATATCTAACAGGTTATTGTCTTGAATGCATTATTATTTTTTATTGTCCACTTTCTGGTCTGATTCTTGTTTCTGTTTCTTCTGTGCTTTTTTCTATTTTTTGTTTTCCAACGAACCAAGAACTGTGCCAAAAAAGTGAACTATAATATTGTAAAAAAATGTAAGGCTAGTGTTTAGCACACGGAGAAAAGTTTTCGACAACGTCGACTTGTGTCGTCAAGTTTGTCCATTTTCCCAATTAATATTGTTGTTAATTATGGCATTTGAGTACTGTGGAACAATTTTTCATTTTGGGTTGTTTTCAAATTGATCAAAGCAAGTCGAATTATATGGTTTTCCATTAACTAAAATTTTTAAATAAATCTTCTATTTTTCGTTAATTGTCATAAGAGTTGAATTTATTACTTGTTTTGTGTATAACACTTAAATATTTGGCAGCAATTTGCAGAATTTCGTTTTTTATTGATGAAAATCCGTGTTGATTTTGTTGCATTCCTTATGATTGAGTTTTACTCGTGTTTTCTATTATCACGAAATATTTCGTTTTTGTTGAATATTATTGACAATTCGACACGCAATGTACCATTTTAAATAGTAGCTTGCATTGGTATCAGAACTTCTGTAATTAAATCCATATTAGACCCGTTTTGGTGATGTTTTTTTATACTGCGTTAATACACATTTCTGTATACATTTACTTACTAATTGTAATAAATACCTTTTAGGCAAAAAATCTGTTGTATCGTTTATTATTTATATGGTAAAGAAAATTAGAATATTAGAAATGATCAAAAAAAATTATTGGTACGAAAGATTTTACGTCAAAGGGTTTACCTAGTACAGTATTGTACAGTACACGCACAACTCAAGTAATGTTCCAATTGATGCTTCTGGGTTTCAAAAATTTTGGCTTTAAAGAACGAAATTTATTTCGTAATTCCCATGTGTAATTGAAGCTCCGTACTTACTACGCGTAATAGCTATTTACCACTTTAAGCGGAAAACTTGTCAAGTACTTTTAATCACTAAGTGTCACTCAAGTGTTAAAAAGTCTGTTTGCTATAATCGGCGTTTACGTGACATAAAGCAAGTATCATTCTATTTAACAAATTTCCCTTGAATAAGAGTACTTTGAAATAGCTTTCTGCATTAACTTCATTTCCTTTATTCTGTAAAAAACACCTAGTTTTTAAAGTACTCATTTACGGTTATTGTCTTTCCAGAAATTGAAAGAAAATTGTTAAGTCGCAAATTCCAAAGTCAATTTAGGTAGCCTACTGTTTGCTGTAGCAAAATCATAGGACGATAAGCTTGCATTTGAGTTTTTATCATCGAAAAACAAACAAGCAATAATGCAACAAAACACTCTATAAATTTTATCATGTTTACGCGCTTTACTCTATTATAGCCTCTTAGCAACGATGCTCGGGTAACCATAACATAACCATGCAGACATATAACTTACTGTATTTTTGAAGCCCAACCGTCTTTCACAAGCATTTGAGAAGCTTCCACCTAAATCTTTTTGGGAAAAGTACAAACTGATTCTGATTCAGGTAGTCAGGAAAACAATGACTATGTGGCAGGCGTGCAAGCAGAATTTTGCGAAAGGGGGGGGGGGGGGGTTAGTCCTAAGCTAAAATCAGTTTGTTTGGAAAATATTTCATTTAAAAAATAACGTGCTGAGCAAACTGTGCAACGTAGTGTATCACAAAAAAGATCTAGGGCGGAGCCCCCAGCAGCCCAAGGTTATGTCACGTGGGTCTGGGGATGAAGCCCCCAGTCGCTGGACAGATTTTGTAACTTTTCGGTAAAATAGCCATTTTAACGCCACTTGGATCACATTTAGCAGGTTTTTGGAGCAATTTGAAAAAAAAATTACTAAAATCAGAAGTTATTTGCAAGAATTAAATTGTTCAGGCCTTTCAGCCTCCCCCCACACTTATAAGTGAAGACCAGAACACGTTTAAACGTTTGCATTTGGAGTTAAATTTTCTAAGCCACTTGGTTAAGTATGGGGCTGAAGCCTCCTTAGCCCCTCCTGGTTGCGCCACTGCAATGCCGATGGGATTTTAATCCACATTCCTAAATTAATCTTGGAATATAGTGCAAGATCTTAGAGAGAAAACAAATTTATTTTACTATATAGTGCGGTGGTTCTCAACCTTCGATGGTCTGAGGCCCCCTTGTAGAGACTCTCAACACCAGTGGCCCCCCGCGCAACTATAAAAATTTTGTCCCAATGATCTACACCAAAAATTTGAGGGATTTTTACCCCGAATTTCAATTGAAGATCAAAAAAAAAGGTCTTCACCTCAATTCGAAGGGATTTTACCCCAAATTTTTATGTCCGAAAATGACCAAAAAAGGAAACGTTTTCGTCCAATGTCCCGTGGCCTTTTGCCTAATATCCTGAGGCCCCCGGTTGAGAACCACAGGTATAGTAAAACAAGTTATAAAAACAAGCGAAATTTTATGAATCATTTATAGTTTTAGGTTCAAATTAAATCCCTTTAGGATCCATGTTGAGTTTGTGGAGAAAAATTATAAGCCTGAATTGAAAAACTCACATAAAAACATTTGCGGAGAAATTGCAAAAATTTGGTAGAGCAAAGTTTCTTCCCAATAGTAGTTGATAATCTTTTGAAATATCGTTTGAGTAAACAACAAGTTCAAAGTAAGCGCAAAAATAGTCTTAAAAAAAATGTAGGTCTTATTGCAGAAATTCTGTCAAACTTTGTAACCGTTTCTATGACTTGGAATTAACCAAACTGCGGCCCTTCTTTATCAAAACTCCCTAATTAATCGCTATCGACAGTGGCAGATGGGCCCTTTTTTATTCAACCATATTTACCATCCGTTCATGACGAAACTAAAACCAATCGAGGGGCTCCCCCATTTACGCTGTCGTAAATGAGGGAATTTCCCTTGATAATGGTTCGAACAAAACGTCAAGAAGGCGGCTTAATGCAGTGTTTACCGTTCAAACAGATTGATGGAAATATTTACCTGCGTGCTTCTCGTTGATATGACGTGTTTATTTAAATTCAAGTCACTTCAAATATTTCCTTTTCAAAAGCACAATGCACAATTGCCTACGTGATTAGCAGTCTGGTAGTTTTCCTACTGACGTGCTGTACTTGTCTGTTTTCGCTTGCGCATGCAATGCACATCCTGCACTCCAGGCACTGGTTAAGCTAAAAGTCAAAACTACGCTACGAATTACGGCGAAGTGTGTAGCGAGTTTTCGGGATCTAATTAATCGTTATTGCGTCTGTGGTTCGGCTTATTACGCGAAAAAATAATAAAGTGTAGGTGAGGTTTACAGCAGTTAGTCTTTTCAATGTGACCACTTTGACTATCCCGGAAATTAAATCCCAACTCCCTCAGATCGCTCCTTTCAGAAGAAATGAAATGTTTTTATGTTTCAAAGCAATTTTTACTGTATTTTTCATAGCGTAGCGTCAGAAATCATGACTTGGGGACTTTGTTGTTTACTTGTCACAAGCGCGGACACCTGTTATATTCTAAATAAATTGCCACCAACACCATGTTACAGAGCTTAAGACGTTAAAAATCAGATTGCATTCATCAAAAATAAATGCAAACTTTTCGTTTTAAAAATTTATGCGAGAATTTTAAAAATTTTAGAGGTATGTGGAAAATTTGCAAAGTTTTCATTTATTGGTAGGGGTTTTTCACTATCAATCTTCGCAATTTCAGTTCTTAATTTCAATTCAATTCAGTTTGTGATGTGTCTAAAGTAAAACCCCGGCCATGTGAAAATTTTTCTCTTCGAAAAAATTTTAATCCATTGTAAAAAGTGGCGATGACGTAGATCAAATATTGCACACTATATCAAATTTTCAAAATTTTTGAAAACCCGAAACTAGCATTTTGTGAATGACTGTTACTCATGTAAGCTTTTCACTCGAAAATGCAGTTAAAATACAACACCATAAAGCGACTCAGCTTAGTGCATGCAAATCACTAACTTTTTTCTATACTATATTATGCCGAAAATAAATTTGCGGTTCAATTTTTCACAAGAATTGTTACTCGTATTAAATGTTGAAGTGGTGCAACAAATAACTTTTAATAAGTTTCCTTTACTGTACAAGTGTACAATATTTCAAACCTTCATTGCACAACGTGAAAAGATTTTTTGTAAACAAAACAAAAAATCGAAATCTGTCAATGTACAGTAAATAAAATGCAGTACCAGTGGTAACAACAATATGTGACAATATTGCGAATGATTTTAACATAATTCGGTGAGATACGGTTTTGATTGCTGTGTAATGTGTTTTTCTGAGCGGTTTTACTGTTGAAAAACGCGAAAACATATTGTTTGATTACCACGTTCTCATCATGCATAAAATATATCACAAAAAAATTATTGCTATTTTTTGTTACGGCATGAATTTTTTCCTGTTTGTTTATTTATGTTTTTGATTTTGGTGGAAAAAAAAACTCATAAAAAAGCAAATGTTCCATTAGTTTTTTTGATGCATAAAATAGATTACAACAGATTAAAACGTAACAAAAAAAAAATGCAATAATTATTACCTTTCACATTCGGTATCGGAAATATTGCTTCAGATTTAAATTGTGCAAAGACAGGAAATAAGCAGTGTGTTTGAGTATTTATTTTGACATCATGAATACTTTTATTTTGACATCATAAATAGGAGTAAAAACATGAAGTTGGAGCAAAAAATATGCCTGTGGTAATAGCATTATAGTTTGCATTTGATAAAACAGTTTAAAAAATTCGTTGAAATGTCATTTTGAAAAAAATCAAAACAAACTGATTTTTGAAAAATGTGTTAACGTTTTCGCAAGCAGCTTTATAGTATGCTATAATTATAAAACGTGTTGTTAGAGAGATGACAAAATTTTTAATGACAATGGGAACTATTTTAATATTGTGGTCGTTGAACCGATTGTTTCAATTGATGCGCGCGTAAATTTTTAAAGCTGGGTTCCTTTGAGCCGATGAATAATATAAAATTTCTATGTAAATTAATGTGATGCGTTTTTGTTCAAACAAAGGAAGTGAATTCTATGTTCTACAAAATATAAGCTTCTACGATTTGTCAAACGCATCGGGAACATTATTATGACGTCATTCATGAATTTCCTCTAACCGCAGCAAATTCGAAAATTTCTCAATAACTGAAAATTTTATGCGAAAATTTTAGAACCTTCGGGCCAATCAGTTAAGCACTGGATGAAGGATACAAATTTAATATAAAATTTGTTGTTTTATTAAGACATCATTATGACATTTTATCACTTGATTAATCATAATTGAGTAAAATTCTCAATTGAATTGAAAGAAAATACCCACCATTACGACATGCATTCCCAAGTCAATGGTGCTCAAAAGGACAAAAACTTGAATTGTTGTATCACAATCATAAAAGTAGTCAAAAAATACCAGACAATTCGAAATTGTTGCTGTTGAAAGAAACAAGCCGCTGTGCCGATATATTCAAAAAGAAACTCTGGAATGAAATAAATGTTAAATTTCCAGAAACTTTACTGGTATAAAAAGACTAAAATGTTTTTGAAATAAATTCAACAAAAGTGATTTCAACGAAAGCAATGTAATAATACTATTATAGTTTTGACGTTTGCTGTAGGTTTGAATCCTATGGGAGGACGGACTAATTGATTTGAGGATGAAATCTCGGGTCAGTCAAATCGGACACAGTCTTGCCAACGGCTCGCCACCGCTGCGGCATTTTTTTCGAAAAGAGCAGTGTTGCCCACAGGCTCAATGATGGGTAGATAAGCCCCGCTAACTCGTCGCACGCTTCGGGAGATTACAGCGAGTGTAATGAGGATGTGACTGGATTATTTTTTAAATCACTATTCTCAGCCGCGATGCAAATATCTGCACGTCATACCACATTGTTCTTGTATTAGTAGTGGCAGAGTACAACGAACGCTATCGCCATGTCGCCTTTTCCGAGCACCGTCATATATTTTCTTTTTTGATTCAATAAATAGAATTCTAAACACCTCCACATGTGTAAACCAAGTCTGATAAAATTCTTTTTTGCCTGCCTGCAACTTCCTTTTCGATGATAAACGATTATGTCCGTGGAGTGGAATTTTTTCATTGTTTTTCAAGACAATATGGCTCCATTTATGCTGTACGGAATCTCCCAGTTTGAGGATATATTTTAAACAGTTGTAGATTTATAAATAAAAACAAACCTTTACCATAGAAAAACAAACTGATGCGAAGCAGTTTTTGACCACGACTACTCCAATTTTATTTTAGTTGTTTATTCAAGAGCCATATGGTTTGTAATAATATTGACAAGATGGGCAATTTGGGCATTGTTGCAGTACTATATTGCGACTCATCAGTGATTAACGGAAGCGAATATACATTTATCCAGGGGAATTTTAAAGGATGTTTGGAAACAGGAACAGTTTTTAATTGAGTTATTGTACACTTTAATTTAGATTTGATTAACTGGTTTTCTCCCAGTGGTCGCACTAGCTGGGATTGGTTTCACTAGAAAGCGAAAATTACGAAAAACATGTCTTAGTATTGCAAGGCCTTTTAAAACTACAATCATTTCAACTTGTAGGCTGTACGACTGGTTTGTACATTCTATGACGAAATTGCAAAAGATATAATTTCAATTACTGAAACTACATACTAATTTTTCAAAAACTTTTGACTAGACGCTATAATTGTTTCTAGGTTTATATTATAAATATAAATTCAAGTTTTTTTACGTAATAGAACAAAACAGTGATAGCACTCTAAATAAAACACAGTGACGTCATCAACCACAAAAACAAACCCTCAGTGCAAAAATAAATTTTTTATCATCACGTTGACGCATTATATGTGACGTAATCAGCATATGGAAGTACATTTCAAAGATGCTTCCAAAAAAGACAAGTTGCAAATGAAATAATTATTCTGTAACTGTCAATGCGTGCAACAAAATAAGAAATTTTCTTCAACTGTGAGGTAACACTTCACTTACATATCTGCATTCTCATTAGACTAGTGTTTCATCAGCATCTGAATTCATACATAGCCTATCCTGACATCCCACCCGAACCTTCTAACCACACACAAGGCAATTTCTGCTTTGACATTGTACCCTCTTCTCAGATTACTCTGATCAAAGTCTGACAATAAGGTCATCAAAAAGAGGATTCTCGACCAGAATCACATTGGCACTCCACCTAGTTCAACCGCATTGCTTGAGCATAAATTTATGTGAATTCATGTATGGCGTTCATGCTTAGTGATGCTAGCGCAATGCGGTTGAGCTAAGTGAAGGGCCAGTGTGATACTAGTCGAGAATCCCCTTTCTGGTGACCTTGTTGTCAGGCTTTGAAGTGCACAAATTGCCCTCGTGTGTCGTTTGAAGGTTTGGGTGGGGCTGCCAGGATAGGCTATGTATGATTTCAGATGCTGATGAAACACTAGCCTAATGGGATAGCAGATAGATGAGTAAAGTGCTGCCTAACAGTTGAGGAAAATTTATGTTGAAAATCTGCTATGTAACTTCGGAAAATAATAAATTTTGCATAATTTTATTATTATACAATACTGTGTGCATGCTCAAAAAATTCAACATCACTAATCCAATAGCAAGGCGCTTTGATTCTTCGAAAAAAACTTTACTTATTTTTTAATTACCATAATTAAACAAATTATACACGGAATAGAAACCGAAATTTGAAAATTAATTACCACAATAAAGTAGTATTTGACTGAATTAATCATAACTACGATTTCTTAACTTCAAAGAAACGGCGCACATTCATAGTATAGTTCGTTAACTAAACACTGTAATTTAATAATGATAATAAAAAAAGTATGATTGAATAAATAAAAAATGCAACAAAGATGTGAAAACTTAGTAAAATAAGAACTTTGGACTAAACATGTAATAACTTTTCACCCTACTAGCGGCGTTGATTTTTCACTAGTTTGATTTTGTTGCTGAAGCATTGTCATAAGTCTAGCGCGTGACTTCTTCTCGCGTTTCAGTTCTGCTTTGAGTTCTTCAAGTTTTGAGTGCGCTCTGGCTCGCGCTTTTCGTTCTTCCAAAAAGTCTTCCTTATAAACTTCAGCCTGAAACAAAAATAACGGTTGATATTGAATCAATACAAAAGCAATTGTTAATGAATAAAACATATATTGTTGTTACAACAACGGAAAGATAAACTTTACCGACTCGTGGACAAAATGCAGCAAGTGTACAGTACATTGAAAAGCTTTTTACACGGTTACATTTTATTCTTAAACCGAACTTAGACTATAAATAAACAAATAATGAAATTTTGATATGGGTGACGTATTGAACATCCATAAAATTTTGCAGCATTACCAGATACTCTTACAATTACATTACAGTAGGGTGCAATATAAGCTGTTGTATTTTTGGAGTTTTTTACAATTATACACTGTTTTACTATATGTGATTACGCTGCTGACAAAAATAAAAATTTTCTGATTTGGTGACTAGAAAGTGTTTGTTTAAATTTGAGCTGTTTTCCAAAGAAATAAATAGAGTATTTTCGTTCGAAAGATATGCCGCAACGAGAAAAACTTTTAAGATAATAACACGGTCCATCATGAAAAAAAAATAATTGCCCAAGGCCGTAAAATACAGAATAGAAAATGACATTCCAGATTTTTTCTTTATATCTAGAGTTAGTTGCATATGAAACTATTTAAGTTTTACTGGTACAGTAACTTTAAATTTTCAGCACAGCCAAAATGATGTCAAAGCTATTTTTCGAGGAAACTTAATTAAAGGACGCGTTTCATACATATTGCTATACGTTTTATTCTTTGAAAGGAAAAAAAACAACGTAATTTCCTCTATAGCATGATTGTGTCAATCTTAAAGATTTCATTTTGCCTATCTTGACAAATTGATGACGTCATAACCGCAACTAAGCTAGGTCATTAAAAGAGGTTATGAATAACATTGTACAATACATTATAAGCTAAAACGCAAGCCCCTCAAAAATAATTATGATTCAACGCTATCTTATCCCAAGAAAGGAGAAAGAAGATGCATTATGCAAATTTAAACAACCTTGTTAAACTCATAGGAAAAATTACGTACAGTTAAATTAAAATGCAAAATGAGTAACATTTCACTGAAATGCACAGAGCTGGACAGCGCTGTTTCGAGCTTTTAGCTCTCATCGGCAGCCTTCAGCTTATCTTACAGAGTTATTCCCCAGCTTTTTTTTTTGTGGGTTTTTGGAAATACGTGGAGTGGTGGTAGTATTGAGAGCTGCAGACACTTTTTCAATCATCCACAGCCGCTCTGAGTGAAGTTATTCCCCAGCTGGACAAGACTCTTTGCCGAACTGGACAAACCTTGCCGAACTGAACTACCTTAAGGGTTTGCACAGCGGCAGAGGATTTGTAGGGAATACACGATTTTTCACTTATGGTACTTAAAAAAACAAGTGAAAAAATCGCTGAAGGACGTCAAACTTTTCGGTTATTTCACTGAAACTTAAGTTTTACGGTTCACATACAGTATGTTGAGTTTATATTGGTTTCTTGTCAAATTTGAAAGTCATTAAACTTAGATATACTTGAGTAACTTGAAATTGCTTTAAAACTAAAACCTCATAAAGAGAATTATTAAAATTAAACGCGCTACTAAAAAAAAATTAAAGCAAACAAAAGCTATTTAAGAAATTAATAAAAATGGAAAATGCAACAAATTTTAATGTTATTCACCTGGTGAGTTAACATGTTAATTTGGTTTTGAACGTCGGAAGTTATCGTTACTTTTTCTTCTTTTGTTTCTTGGCTTTCTCGATTTTTTTCTTGTTTTTCTTTTTTCATCGTATGAACTTCATCTTTCAATCTTAAAATCTGCTCCGAATATTTTTCTTTCATCAGGTTGTATTGTACAGCCCAGGATCGATTTGCAGCTAGTAACTGAAAATAACCATGGTTTGGCTTTATTTTTAAAAGTAAAACATAAAAATAAACAATGAAAACATACTCTAAATTCAACACTAAAGCTGCAGCTTATTATAATTGCTGATAAACATAAATTAAACAACAATATTGTTTTGTTTTCCAAAAGTTAATTCAAAGCTTATTCACAAACTTATAACTTTAAGATTTGCTACTCAAAAATTAAACACAATAATCAAATCAATTTTTTGATATGTTAGCACGTTTTCAAATATACCAAATATAATCAATTATGTCATTGTTATTATTGTCATCTTTTGAAATGCGAAATTTTTTGGCCTTGAAATAACTTACGAACAAAATGGATAGTTATTTAACTGGCGTCTTTTAATATCTTCAGTTATCTTATTCCATGCAGTGCCTCAAGTAATTTATTTATTTGTTCAATTTTATTGATACATTCAATTGTAATCCTTTTCATGACATTTAATTTTATAAATAAGACAAATCTGTACTTAAAATATATTTTTGTTACATGGGGTCGAAAACTTGAATCGCCTCTCCGCATTAGATAGTTATTAGACCAAGCATGCATTTAAATTTGTTTTGCAATAAACCATTATTGCATAAGAGCTATTTTAGTGACAGTAAGAAGCTATCAACCGATGTAATAGCAATCAATTTAAAATCAGTTTCCTATGAAAAAAATATATATATTTTTGCTAAGCTTATTTTCAGAAATGCAAGTTAAGTACGCTAAAATGTTTCAATTTATTTTGGCTATTTAATTCATAGGATATGTGATACTTATGACGTCATAAATTTACCTCTGACCGTTCGTTTTCCAACCTAGCCATTCTTGATAGCAACTTGTCGACAATTCTTTGACTCATCAAGCAGTCAGGGCCGCAATTTTGGACCAATTTCAAAGAAGTCTAAACAATTAATTAAAGTTTTAATAAAAACGCATAAGCCAATAACGCAGTTTTTTCAAAGAATCCATAAAAGCGTTTTGCTTCCGTAAGGTTGAAAAAGACGCAGAGTGCCTTCTTCATTGACGTAATGTATGTATAAAAGGCATTTTTTTCATCATTCCACTTTTTTCTTATGAGCAATTTTATACGAAACGAGATGCAATTTTGCACGAAATTGTAGAACCAGAGAAGAACAGCTGCAGCATGAACATATATTTAAGAACACGGGTCATTATACTGCATTTGCAAGCAATCACCACAATATTTTTTTTGAATTTTTTCAGTTGTCATTGTCGATTTATCTAAAGACTACTCTTAGAATTATGGTCATTTCAAACGACAACTTTTAACCGAGCAAGAAAAAATTTGCGTCGATTTTTTTCTTCAATAGCATCTAAGAACAAATGAAGGTGAAAATTGTTGAAAATATAAGAACTAAACTTAACCCAAAATTTACTGGTTTTTACAAAAAAAATGTAAAAGCTCTCTTCAGTTGGAGATACCAAAAAAACAGTTAAAAGTTATTGCTAATTTTAGTAGTACAATGCTTGCAAAATTGTATCAGGATTTCTTTTTATTGATGTTAAGTCAATCAACGTAATAAACAACGTGCATGCTACGTACGTGGGTGTCGAAAGTAAAAAAGACAAGAAGAGGAAAAACGTAGGTGTAATCACACGCATACGCAAACCATTGGGTTTGTTGCAAATAAAATGCATTGCATGTGTTTTCTCATCCTCACGTTGCATGAATTGACGTTTTATTCTTCGATGACCACATAAACGCATGTCGTTCATCGATTTTAATTTAAACCCCATTTCTCATTAGCCACATTCGTTTTCAGTCCATTCTCATTCAGTCTTGTAATCGAGCTACTTATAGAATTTTTCGTAGAAACATTGTAACAAATCCCTCAATTATCTTTTTTAAAAACTTAGACTAGAGTTTTTAGGTTGTTAAGAGAAGACTATAACTTAGGGTAGACAAATTTAATGGAAAGGAATTGCTAGGATACGATATTTTCTTTTTGCTAACTTATGACACAGTTCAAGCATTTGTATCAGAAAATAACTGATTAATTTGAAATTCAATACAGCATCTACTTTTTCCAAAACTGATTTTTGTTTATTTAATATTGAGATTTTTTACCTTTTAATATTTAGATTTTTTTACCTTTTAATATTGAGATTTTTTTAAGGAATGTCTTTTTATGACCAAGTAATGCAAACATTCACCTGAATTGAAGACTTTTCAGACGAAGCACAAGAAGTTAGCGACGGAGTTTTCTGTTTAGAAGGTTGAACTTCAGGGTGTGAAATAGATAAACTAGTTTCCAAGGCAATTTCATCCGCTTCAATTTGATTTATCTCTTGTTGTAATGGCCGGCTTATTGTTCTCTCTAAGGAATCCTGTTGACTCACTGAGTTGCAAACTTTTGTAATACTCATTGCGTGATTTACACAATTCAAATTAGTATCAAACCAAAAGTAAGAATTTCTATACTTCGTGCTATTGTTAACTTTTATTTTGTATTGCCAACGCTTACTGAATCTGCTTTTCCACCGACAACGCTTTATATAAGTGCTTTTTTCTTTTTTTTCTGTGACGTCACACGTTTTATCCCACTCGATTTCTGACGTTGTAGAAACGACTACCACTACACGTACGGGTAAATTCTAGCATTGTATTTTGAACTTCGTGCGGATACCAGCGTAACATAGCCTCGTGATTAATGCTTGCGTGATAACTGTAATAAATAATCAAAGCAAACAATGTCAACAAAATTCTTAAAATTCCACAACTAACAACAACCTGAATACAAATGAGTGATTGACATATTATACTGTAGTTTCCAATGGAAAAATTGAGAATAGTTTGTTAAAAGACACAATATATTTCACAGGAGACTTTTTTCTACTTTTTTTATTGATTCTGATCCATGTCTAACCCACACTAAAATGCTTACTCCAAAACTAACCGTAAATCTAATCTAAATTCAAACTCTAATCTTAAACCCCTGAAAAAGTAAATGAAAAATTTGAGGATGAATATTTCTCATTTTCGTTGTATATTCTTTGACTTCAAACTTTTCGGTGAAATAGTCACTACCAATTTTGTTCGGCTCACATTCAAGTTCGCATACGTTCTACGTTTTGTTAAAAACCGATAGAAGTTGGTTATTGGTTTAAAGCGATCAGTGGTTGAGTAGATAGAGCGTCTTTTACAGAACCATTAGACTCGGGTTCGATTTCCGGTCGGGTCAAACTAAAGACCAGAAAAATTGGTATTCACAGCTTCCCTGCTTGACATTCAGCAATAAACGAGCATTGTGAAGACTCCACCGAGTGTGGTAGACGGGTGGACACTGGACAGATGGTAGCTTCTAGCTTGACTCGAAGGTCGAAAGATTTCTTCGCTGTCTCTTGGCCAAAGCAATTTGGTGAATAAATAGTAATTACAATTATAGTAATTAAACAATTGTATTTTCATACATACAAGATAAATACAGCAGAACCGAAATCCTAACCTAAATCTTTTGGAAACACTTGCGGTCATATGCTTCTATATGCTGTATACAGTACAATATTTTGTTTTATGAAAAAAGAAAAAAGTCAAGTTGACAAAAAGGTGAAACCAAATTGTAGAAATATATTGGGTTAATCTCTAAGACAGCAAACTATTCAGTACCAATATATATGCGACGCAATCTATACTCGACTCTAATACTTAACATATGAACCAGAGATGGAGTCGAGGACACAAAGCTCGAGGCCAAGGCCAAGGACACAAAAAAAATCCGAGGCCAAGGCCAAGGACAGCTTTTCCGAGGATAGACACTATCGAGGCCAAGGACAGGAATGCTCGAGGCCAAGGCCAAGGACCAAGGACACAAGCGCAAGTGCTCTCCAAAAAACAAAAAAAAAAGGTCTTCACAAAAGTTTTTTAAGCGATCTCCAAAAAAAAAGGTCTTCACAAAAATTTTTCAAGCGATCTCCACAAAAAAACGTTTTCCAAAAAAATTTTCAAGCGCTTCACACAATTTTAACAATTCAAAAAATACTGCTGTCCTCGAGCCGAGGACAGGCCAATTTTCGAGGACTTGAGGCCTCGAGGCCAAGGCCAAGGACTTGACCTTCGAGGCCAAGGACTTCAAAATGTGTCCTCGAGGCCAAGGACGTCCTCGAGGACTCCACCTCTGATATGAACAAGCAGGTTTGGAAAAAGCTTTTTGTGCTTTTTTCAATTTGAGATAACCATACAAATGAATTATTACACTGCGCTTGCATCTTTTTTATCTATTGTGTATTGGGGGCTAGTATAGATTACTGATGGCATGCATGATCTGACATTACTTCAACGAATTCGTAAATTTTCTTTTTTCTTACTATTTTTTCTGTCGGATCCGTGCATTTATGTTATAAATTTTTTTGCTCGGAAATTAACGGGATAAACGGATATTTTAAAGTGAGAGTAAGATTATCTTAAATATATAGCATCAAAGGAGGAAATCTACAACAAGCAATTTATCATCTACTTAAATTTATTTAAAATTCATATCTTTATTGTATAAGAATAAAAATTTTGCATTTCTAAGAATTTCAAAAAAAATGCAAATTATAAAAGCATTTTCAAATGTAAATTTGTTCTTAATTGGTTTAAGCAAATTTGATAATGTTTAGCATAATTGCGAAAAGAAAGTATAATCATAAATGGGTTTAACGTTAAAAAAATTGAAAACTATCTCAATTATTCATTACAGTAATTTTTTTGCAGAATTATCGATTTAATTCCATATTTAATGTAAGTGATAAAGATCAAGCAGTGTAATTGCTAGCTTTTCTTTTTGAGGCTCTAAAATTCAAGTTAAGATAGCACTTTAATTTATGTTTTTAAAGCAATGGCTTTTTTACAATAATGCTTTCCAAAAACGGGAGGAGAATTGTTCTACTACAACATCAGATGTGGCTAACTATAAAACAAAAACAAGCCAATCGAGTTCGCAAAAATGTAAGTTAAATTGACAATTTAATGATTTGATTTCGCTCTGGGGCGGCTCGCCTACATGTGCTGCAGCACCCTCAACTAAAAACACAAACTTTATTTTTTTCAAATTATTTTTTAATTTTGTATAATTTTCATATAATTTTATACTGTATAATCATTGATCTAGTGATCAGTAGACAGTACGCTCACTAACTCAACTTAGTGAGCTTAGTGAAAAGACGAGGATTTCTTTGTTAAATGCTTTTGTACCATAATTGAGTAGGCTAATAGCTTTTTCCTAAGCCTAGGGTAGCTTTGTACCGTAGGCCTAGTTCCCTTTTGGAAATTAAATTTAAATAAATTTAAGACGAATGTCGATTCCGAAACAATATGTCTTAGGCTGTTAATCAAACGTTTCATTGTTCATCTAAGACTCAGGATATTGTGCATAGCTTATCGTAAATTTAAATAGTTTGTGAAATTAGGCCTGTGCAAAAAGACTGCGTTTAAGGACTGGTAAGTGGTAACTTTGCATAGGGCGGTAGGCCAAAAAATCATACCCGTAATCCCGTACAGTAAATGAGTTTGGTAAGTTTGCTAATTTGCTGTTTGGCTGTTATATTAGGTTACTTTATTTTTTTAATTAGTCCCTTAGTGTAAGCCTAGACAGCTATCTTTCACACTATCATTTACCTAAACTATTGCAGATTGGCATGTAGGCCTAGACTAGGTTTAAATTTTGGCAGCTGAGTTACCAATAATTAATCTTTGGAAAGTGCTACTAGTACTACACTGTGTAGTGGTATCATGCTATTGTTTGGTTGTGTATTCGGTAGTTGAATGATTTAGGCCAGACAAAGCAGGAGAGCAAGATTTAGCCTATTAGTCGGAGTTGAATGGATACTGAATTAGTAAAGTTTCCCATGGCCTATCTAGATACAGAAAGTCTGCATTTTTGTGGTCTAAATGCCCTCTTATAATGCAAAATGAAGTAATTTGAAGTAGGATAACTATAGAAGGGGTGCAAGGTGTGATTTTAAAGTAGTGCCAACTCGGTACATGAAAATAAGTTTAAAAACGAGAATAATCCAGGTCAATTTCTGAGCTAGACTTGTCATGCTGGCTCGGGAATAACTAAAAAACAGATGAATATCAGCAGAGGTGGACAAAGTAGTCGAAAAATCTACTTAAGTAGAAGTATTCTTACTTACTCAAAAATGCCTTTCAAGTAAAAGTAGAAGTATGGCGAAGCATTTCCACTTAAGTAAAAGTAGGAAAGTAGTCAAAATTAATTCTACTTAAGTAATGAAAGTAGAAAGTAATTTCGAATTCCACGTGTTTGTTTATTCTTCGAAGGTTTGCTGTTGTGACGCTTACGATCAGTGTTCAAGCAAAGCCATACTAACGGTAGCATATCAAAAAATCAAAGTTTTATTATATTCTCTTGAAATTACACCGAAGCGTGTTACGAATACGATTTAGTAGGGACTCTGGACTCATCTCCGCGCCTGGACAACACAGCTTGAGAAGAAATGTCGCAGCGATGGCGAGTCGCTAGCAACACTGTTCGTTAACCGGCTAGGGAATTGAACCCCAGACGGGCCGCAGCAAACGCAACGCCGTTAACCGCTAATCTTTTTCGTATGAACCAGGAGTAATGCGCATGTCTAGTTTGTCTACTGTACCATGCTAATCAGGGTTCGGTATGTTTTTATTTTTTTCAGTGAGACTGTCGAGTTAACACCTGGTATTTGATGCAACGCAAAAACACACTACCCTAGATGACCTGTAAATGAATCGGCGTAACTATTCAATAAGTTTCGTAGTACTGTACAGTAAAACAAACTCGATACGTACTTATTGTACACGTTGTGAGGTGGAATAATGTTTACTTCGTTATTGTAGCCTACACGTTGTGAGGTAGAATAATGGCTAGGTGTTTACTTCTACTTTACATAAAAGTCATTACTACTCAAGTAGCGTCACTTCGAGAGGATTTTATTTGAAGTAAAAGTAGAAGTATCAGAAATGAAAAATACTTAACTAAGTCGCTCGTTACCGAAAATACTACTTAAGTAGTCTACTTAAGTAGAACTACTTCGTTACTGACCACCTCTGAATATCAGCATTGTAAAGCTCACTCATGTCGTATGAGTTATTTGTTTAAATAAATAAATAAATGAGCGGAAAACTGCCCCAAAATTTAACGAAAAACTGCTAAAAATACTTTTATAAATAGTTGTATTTTATGGCAATAGCTTATTTTCACAAACTTCAATTGAGTTTGTCTGTTTAAAATATTCTTATTTGCAACACCCAACTTTATAAGTCACGAACCGCCACTGATTTCGCTATACATTTAATCACATTTTTAGTGCAATTAAGGAACTAATTAGAGTCAAAAAAGTATAATTAATGGTTTCGTTACGTTGTAAAAACTAGTATCTTACTAAAAAGCTGGCCAGACATGGTCGTTTCTAGTTCATTGTGATGTAATTGTGACATAACTGTAGTGCCAATCACCTAATGCTGCGAAACACGCGAAAGCCTGGATGACTAAGCGTATGAATCAACAAAATTTCCATATATGAAACATTTTTGTGAATGAAAAATGCTACTGCGTTATGATGACGCTGTCAGCCATAAGATTATGACACAATGTCAAATGTGACGGAAGTGTGCATTGTGATGAAACAAGGAAAAGTGTGGCGTGGTTGTTTGCTGCAATAACGCAACTACTAACAGGAAGAAAGACTCTTCGAGCAGATATTTATTATTGGTTATGAGTAAATATTATTATGGGGGTAAGAAACAAGTGGTTGGGGAAAGTTTTTTTTGTTTACAGAAATAAAGAAACATAAAAATGAAACAAAGAAAGACAGTACGCCTACAATACTGTAAATAGTGTAGAGGAAATACTGTGATAGGCCAGCGCTGCTTATGTTATGAAATTAGCGCTGTGCTCAAAGAAAAAATTTCCGAACAGCTTCGCCATACAAAAATACCGGATGCTGTATTTATCTGAGAGCGTGATGGTAATTAGGGTCATTGTTTTGAAAGCTTGATCAAGTTTCATTTCAACGAATCAAAACTCAATGGGTTAAAACACATGGGAATTTTTTTTTTTTTTATATAAAATTATAAAGAATTACGCTAAACGCACGGAAAATTGTGTTCATATTTTCTTGGCAAAGCTAAATTTTGCAGGTGAATGTAATGGCTTAGTGTTCGTTTTCATGACTGCCAACACTTGTAAAATATTTATCTAAAGCTTAAAATATTTTCAATTAGTAGAGATTTCTGACTAGGTGAAGCCCGCTCCAGATTGTTTTTATTTTCAACAGTATTTAAAGCTGTTGAGACTGCTGCTATGCGCCCACTATTTTTTTTACACTATATTGAGACAATCTATATAAAAGTGCTAGGAGTGCCACCAAATCTCTTACCCATAAAGTTGATAATAATGTTTTGCAGGTTTTGTCAAAAAGATACTCAATGGTCAATTGGTTAAACAATTACGTGCGAGTTTCTGGAACTGGAGGTCTAGAGTTCAATTACTAGACCAGTCAAATCGGAAACAGTGTTGAACAGTGTACCTCATTAGCAGGCGCAATGGTGCGGAGTTGGTCCATACCAACTCGCCACTCGCTTTGGCGTAGATGAGCGAGTAATTCGGTTTTAAATCACAATTAGGAGGAGCTCAAAAATGTTGCGATCTCGTGATACCACAGTGGTCTAACCTCACGTTTGTATGTGCAAAGCACAATCAATGCATTAATACACAATAATAACCTAAGTGTAAATGCTGAGACCATAAAATTAAAATGCTGTATTTAAGTAAAGTATGCACTGCTTTAAAAAATTTTTTGAAATTTTCACTGAAGCAATAAAATTTTAAAATTTTTACGTTGCTTTTTTTGTAGCATTAACGTTTGTTTACACATATATTGACGCTGTGCTGGTAATACTTTCTTCTTCGCAACAAAATACCAAGTTAAGGCGATAAAAAGAAGCATTGTTAAAAAATCAAACAAAGAATCAAATTATTGATCGATTTTAGATGGTAATTGAAAAACTTTTAACCCTCACAAAATTAAACTCTTCGCCATTGTCTATCTGATCGTATTTGTTAAAGGGAAAATTTTAGCCACTTGGCGGAACAGAGAACCAGTCAAACAAAAATGCCATTGATCATACAACAATTTTTATTTTTGATTTAAACATAAAACAAAAACAATACAGAAAGTACACAAAGCATTTGCAGTATGGGCAGTGGGCACATGTAGATAATTATCGGACTCACATTCTGTAGAGTTACAGCTTTCTTCAGTTTCGACATTCCATGTGTCCAGCATTTTAATCACCTCCATAGAAAACGTTTATCCGCTTCAAACCAGCGCTATCTTTCACATAGTAAACGCAAAAAAAAAGAAAATTGAATGCTGACAAGTGTTTCGCGCAATCTTTAAAGCAGGTAGAACGATCATTTGTTTCTGCCCATTACGCTAGCTCGAAATATTTTCCTTAATGCTCAATAATTAGCCTTCGACAAGATTCGATAACCGCGTAACTTAAAACTTTTGCTGCAAGGAAAACATTTTCACCAAAAAACATCTGTAATAGTTAAAAAGCCTTCTATGATGAACAGGAGCGTCGATTCCCGGGGGGGAGCGGGGGAGGTCGGGGGTCCGGATCCTCCAAAGATATGCATTGAGGGGATCCAAAGAGTAAAAGACCCCCGAATAAAAATGAACATGTTTGCTATTCATCATGAATACTAACAAAATAACATTTTTGTCTTGACAAATTTTTCTTGCTCAAAATCTTGAATACTGTATATCACAGCGCTAGGCCAAGATTTTATAATAATATTCACAATAATGCGAGTATGTTTATCATCTATCCCTTATATTTCACAATTTTTGTGTACTGAGTGTCTGTCAATGAAGCCTGGATGAGGAAAGTCCTCACTGTTACAGCAGGGCACTGAGGGGCGAGGGCAGACTGAGACTCGAAGCGTCGGAGGAAATTAGCTAAAGTTCGTTTTTCCGTTGCTGTTTTGCGCGTAGTAGAAGTTAGTAGTATAGCAGCAATCTTTTATTGCCGAGCAAAAACAAATGCATAAATCGCAAATTCAGCAAACATTTAAAGACTAGATTTAGCTCGAGGACTAGGAGCGGAAGACCAAAATAAAAACGTCGCTTAATCAAGCGACACCGTCGCCGAATTTGCTCCTCTTAAAAATAGTGCAAAATTCAGCTGTAAGATTTCGACACTAACGCAAAGTTTTGTTTTGATTTTGATAATTAGAAAAAAAAATGAAAAAAAAATTGGTAAAAAAAAAGACAACCGAAAAAAGAAAAAAAATACACGCACACACACACACACACACACAGATAGGCCTGCATTTTAATATCCACACAAGTAAAGTCTGGTTTCACTTACAAACAGGTACGGGATTTCAAAAAGTAAGGCTTTAGTATCTTTGATGATGTTTTGTCACTGGAAGTTAAAACTTTATCGCTTAAATATCTTGGTAAACTATTCCAAATTTTAACTGCAGAAATTTTAAGCGATTGAATAGTTTTTACCAACGATGTTCTTTGCACATAAAAATTTTTGGAAGAAGCACTTCGGGTCGAGTACGTATGGATAGAGAACAAAGTTCCAAAAATCGTTATTTGATTGGAAAAAAATACAGGCAATTTATTTAATTGACTTTGGCCATAAATTTGGCAAGTTTTAATTTGTAAATTCCATCGATATCTAGGGCTTGCAGTTGTTCATGTAATGGTTTTGATCCAGTTTTTGAACCAAATTTGTTGCATAATGTTTTAATGATACGATTTTGTTTTACTTGTAGTTTGTGTTTAAGGATTTTGGAAGAATTTTCCCTGCAAATAATTGCATATTGGAGTTGAGAGTATACTAAACTATAAGAAACTGACATTGAATCTCTTTTAGATATATACTTGCGTAATTTATAGATAATTTGGTTTCAATGTGCTTGTTCCAAGTGAGTTTGTTATCAAAAAATACTTCCAGATATTTTACGCTATCGGCCTGTTTTATTTTGCCATCATTTATTTGTAAAAGATTTTTCTTTGCGTTTAGTAAAACTGTTGCACCAAAACCAAGTAGCTCTGCGATTGAAGAAAATAATCTATGCTCCGTTGGACCATTGAGGATAAAATAGGCTACTGGTATTTGTTTGGAAAAAGATTAATACCTGTTAGCCAGTTTGATTATTTAGTTCAGTTGTGGAAGTCGCAACGCTAACAAGTACGTACGGAACGACAGTGGCGTCGCTAGAAATAGTGCCCATCCGGGCGGGGACGTAATGGACGGTGTCGTCATAGGTGAGCCAGGATTTTTGATTGGGGAAAGGAGGACCAAATTACGTGCAATGATGTTATCAAACAATTTCAAAGCGAGAAACTTTTTATTTACGGGACAAAGATATCGCAAAGTGGAAGAGCAGAAGTCGTGGCATAGTTTGGCACGCAACCAGGATTTTGCTGAAGAAGGAAGACTTGAAGTAAATTTTGAAAAGTGAAAATGTCTAAATTGGGAGACATGCTGAGCAAACTAGTGTAACTCAAATGACAATTTCTTGTAATTTTTTGAAAAAAATAGCTTTTTTAATGCCTTTGGATCACATTTTGTGCGCTTTTAGAGCAATATGAAAGAACTAGGTTTTTAACATTTAGAAAGCCAATTGAGAAATTAAATTGTTCAATTCTCTTTTTACTCACAATTTAAGTTTAAAGCACGATTAAAGTCTTGCATTTTGGTGTTTAATTTTGCATGTGATTTGGCCCAGGTAGGCGAAAGTAAGATACATTGCCTCGTGCAATATTTTAGCAGTAAATAATAATCCACTTGAAAATTTCTTTGAGAGATTTTGTTTTGTCATGAAAAAAAAAAAAAAAACAGTTATAGGAGTACATGAAACGACTTAGGGCCCAGGCCCCCTCAATTTAAATTCAGTAATGTGTTCAATGAGCATTTTTGTAGCTATTTTTTTTCAAAAGCATTTTGTTGCGTAAAAACTGGCTAGGTGAAGGTGAATTGTTATTGAAAGTTAATTGGTACAATAGATGGTTATTGGTAAGGCCTATAATCATGTTTTGGACCAGACCAGATTTACATTGTCCGGGGCCCCGGGCACTTTAAGTAATTTTGCTGCAATTTTTAGTCAAATACAGTTGAAGACAAAAAAGCTCTTAGGCCCACCATCTAAGCGCGGGGCCCCCTGGTACCGTGTCATTTGGTAAATCTGGTTGTGGTTATTGTATTACGTTTATAAAAAGGTTGGATAATTGCCTGAGATTGCAATTTTTAAGACAAATTTTTTGTTTGCTCCCGGGCTATATCATTGAATTGGTTGGCAAAATTTTAAATTGAGGGAACCCGGCCTCTGTTCGTCCATGTAAATATTATTGTTGATTACTGTTGAACGCGAGCACCGTTGTACGGAGAAATGCTAAAAAACTGAAACTGAAAGACAGCAGGCTTTCTTTTAATATTTTTATCATTGAGGGCATTTTGATTAAGGGAGGCCTGCACCCCTTGCGCTACGCCTATGGGTGTCATTCTTTAAAGTAGTATAAACAGACTTGGCGAAACGATTTTCGAAGTTGTGACATTAGAATTAGGGTCCGAAAACCGCCCCAAAAGTTTGGCGTGAACGAGGTCGCATTCAAGAAATACTGCAAAAAATATTTCACTCGGTTATATATCTCAAAATACCCTTTCAACCCCACCAACCCACTTTTAGCCGCAATAAATTTCTTTTTTTTTTCCTTTTTCTTCCAAAATACTGTACGCTCATTTTCTAAGCGACATAACACCCAAAAAAAAACTGCATCAAACGTGCTATTGCGACGTACAAACAATGCAAACAAAATTCGTGAGATTTCGCCAAAAAAGTTTTGGTTATTAAGTTGGACTCCCCCAAAGATTTTGAGAAATTGATGCGCCTGATGGTGAATTAAATTGTTATGGTGGTGTCCCTTTGTTGAGTTTTTCGGGCAGCAAAACTTTAGTTTTGTCGAACAGAGTTGGAAATAATCAAGGCACTAGTAGGAAACCAATATTAGTAATTTAGTTGCTTTGTGTAAGACTAGATATTGAGTAATTAAGTATTTTTCATAATGAAATAAACTAAACAGCTAATAATCTGGAATGGTCTAGTTTCAATCTTTTTTTTTTTTTACATAACACGGAAAAAGAAGTTTCCGTCATTCCTCTAGTCGCAACTTGAAGCTATGCTTGATGCTTCCTTTTCCAAAGTAGACAGACTGGTGATTATCTTATCGTGATGAAACACTGAAATTATTACCCGTGTTGTGTCTCCATACCTTGCTTACGTATGATACATGGTACGTATTTATAGATCAAGAGTAATCTTGCAACAGTGTAGACGGAAATGGAAACTGCACTGCGGAAATGTGGTACCTCTACGTCAAT
This sequence comes from Trididemnum nubilum, assembly GCA_963965965.1. NCBI lineage: Eukaryota > Metazoa > Chordata > Ascidiacea > Aplousobranchia > Didemnidae > Trididemnum > Trididemnum nubilum. The sequence continues at coordinate 4,419,340 of OZ014481.1, read as the reverse complement.
TATTCAACATTTGTGAGTTTTAAGCATTCCGTGCAGCTCCAAAACGAAATCACATATGCATGGTAGTTGTAAAAACACGGGGTTCTTAACCTTTTTTGCCCCGGCTAGTTCACCCCTAACCAAAAGAAAAAAGTATAATTTACCCCCATTTTCTTAGTGGTCCACGAATTTCTGCAAGCTTTCCGGTGATCTTCGAAAAAAAAAAAAGGGTCTCCAGTCCAAAAACCTCCAATTTCTACGCTTCGTGAGGCTATCCCGACAAAAAAAGGTCTTCAGGCCAGAGATCCACTATTTTTTGCGGGTGTTGAAAATTGCAACGGCAATCCAGAGCAACACTATCACTTTTTTAATACTGAAAATTGAAGTTTGCTTTAGTTCATAATTCAGTAAATTTACCCACTTGGTAGACAATATTTACCCCCAGAGGGTAAATTTACCCCCGGTTAAAAACCCCTGTATTAGCATCTTTAGTCACTAAGTTGCTTTGGCCAGAAGACAGCAAAGGGACTTTTTCGTTCTTCGAGTCAAGCTGCCTCCTGCCTACTTCACAAAGTGGAGGCTTTGCACTGGCCGCAAGCAGAGAAGCTGTGAATACCAATTTTGCATAGTCTTTGGTTTGACCCAACCCCGAATCAAACCCGAGTCCATCGTTTCAGCAGCAAACATCTTATATCTACGCGACCATTGATCGGTTATGTAACAATTAGATAAAGCGTAGCGCAAACCGAGAGTTTGGTCTAACTTCCGACGGTTAATTAGAACGTTCACCTAGGCCATAAGAAATACGTCCGGGGTTCAGTTTCGGGGCCGTTCAAATCAGACGCAGTATTGCCAACGATTTGTCACCGTTGCAATAATTTCTTCTACAGCTGTATCCTAACTGCAATGAGGACTCGAAGATGAGCCCCAGTAAACTCTTCAGGCGTTTTATTGCTACAGCGAGTTCGAAGATTTGAACATTTTTTGACAATGTTCTAGCCCTAGCGCACCAACGGCTATTACGTGACAAACGGAAGAGTCTGACAATTTAACAATACTCTAAGCTTTGATTTTTCGATTTTTGCTTTATGATGTAACAGAAAACCAAGTTCACAAAACTTTGCATAGACATAATTGAAGAAATTATTCTTATGGCAAAACTGTACAGTCAGTATAGTATTAAAATGTAATACTAGCTTATTTTCAATCAAAATCTACTACGAAAATAACAGACATAAAATACGGAATTTTTATAACGACCAGTAAATCATAATGAACAATAAAAAACTACGGCAATAAAATAAACGATGGAAAGCCCATTTTGAAGATTTTTTTATCACAAAGTGGTACAGATAGCGTCCATTTTATAACAAGCAATTTATTCCAGTATTTGTATTTTTTGTGAAAATATTAGTATATTTCTTGCGATAAGCCAATAGGAAAAATACCCTACTTCAAACTATAATACTTTTCCACATCGATATTTGACCACTATAGGTAGGCAAATAAACACAAAATTCGTTTTCCGCATTCTTTCGAAATATTTTTTTCCGTACCTGCGATGGCATTATTCTGGGTAAATAATGTATCGTATAAGAAACTGAAAATTAGAGGAATTTTATACAGTAGGAAACTGAAATTTTCAGCTTAATCATTACCTAATAATAATTTGCCAGCGCAATTCCTCGGAAATTGCTCATTTTTGCGCTAAACCATATCATGCTTTTATCGTGACTGAAAACCAATAATGTAGGACTTTAAAAGTTTATTAAGAGGATTGTAATTGCTAAAGTTGCAGCTTTCCTTGTCACAAAACAGCGTCAGACTCTAGTTGATCAAAACACTTTTCATTAAGGTAACTACTTTACAGAAATCCGCACCTACTGAGTAGTTTACAGTGATCTAATGTTCCTGTAAAGTTTTTCGAATTTTTGTCCACTGAATCAATCAATGGGTTTCTAGAATCTGGAGTAACCAAAGTCAATGAGATTTCTAGAGCTTGTGATGATTGCTTGAAATAAAATATACCTGTTAGAATGAATTCTGGAACAGTTGGGTAAAGAAGAATGAAGTTAACAAAAATACAATCTACTGTAATAGCATAGCAATAATTATTGAAACCTCATTCATTGAGTTTGTCTGCGTCTATCCTCCTTTAAAGACAAAAATAAATGTCGCATAATAACAGCGCTATACAGTTTTCTGTAAAATGCATCATTACCTACTTACAAGCCAGTTGGTCGAGCGGTAACGCTTTAGTCTCTGGAGCGGGAGATCTGAGGTTCAAGTCTCGGCCGATCAAGTTGGACAGAGTGTTGCCAACGGCTCGCCACCGCTGCAACATTTCTTCGAACTGAGCTATGTTGCCCCGGCACAAAGATGTGGAGATGGGCCCGCCAACTCGTTACACGCTTTGGCGTAATACAGCGAGTAAAATTAAATATTTGATCTGCATTATTACAGTAGTATTCTCGTTGATACTTTCTCGGCCCACATTACAAGGTCTCTGACCCAGTAGCTATGACAGGAGGCTTTCTTCTATTTTCCCCTTTGGTATGCGACAACGCTGCTTAAACGTAGCATTGCCCTTTACCCCTTTGGATGCACACCGGCTTACACAATCTGAATCCGGCGTAAAACTGTAAAAATTGCGTTTTTTCTTAGATGAAACCCTTTTTCTGGTCCTCCTTTATCATATTGTATTTCGCAAGAAAGCCCCCTCTTCATAAAATTGTACCTATGCCACTGCTTTGAGGGACGCAACGTAAGAAGCCGTGGCTTTGCCGTTGGTATGACAAGATGATTTATGCTGGTGACCTTTCTCATTAGCAATTTCAGCTCTTTAAACTTGTATCGCTGTCCACTTCAAGTTTTTTTCCGGGCTTCGTCCAGGTGCGTAGCCAGGAATTTGCATTGAGGGGAACTGTTTTGGAGACTGGAAAAAACATCAAACGATCTCGACCCGGATTTTAATCGATCTTTCTTTGATCAGATTGAGTTGGTTTTTCCGTCCTAAGTAAGGTGATCTCAATATAAAAAAAAAGGTCTTCACCCCAATTCAGTTGGTTTTTCTGACCAACTTTAGGTGATGTCAAAAAAAAAAAAACCTCCAGTTTTCTGGTCCAAATCACAGCAGGTCCTTTACAACTTCTCATCGCCAATCTCAGTGGGGGGGGGGCTATTTTCATTTTCGAAGCAAAAATCGGCCTCAAAAGCACTAAAAACGTGGTATTTTGCATACTTTTTAGGCCAATGGGAGGGGAGCTCGAGCCCCCCCTGGCTACGCTACTAGCTTCGTCCTTTGTTTATTGAAAGGAGCCTTGGCTGGCAAAACCATACTAGATATCAGCATAGGCAACTATTTTCCAAACGTTTTGGTATTTCCTAATACCATCTTTAGTGAACTAAGATGCTAATAATTGTACAAGGCAAGAATTGTTTAAGAAGCATCTAAGCTCACTGAAAATGGTATTACTAAATATCGAAACGTTAAAAAAATGATTGCGGGTTAACTGGCTTTTACTCATTGTCAACGAAAACGGATAAAAAAACCTTGAAAAAGCATTCAAGGCAAGTTTTTCACTCTTGATTAAAATGTTGAGAAAAACCTAAATTGCATCCTCACCATATTTGAACTTTTTCTATACGCCTTCAATATTCAAGATATTGCTATTCAAAATTACCAATTTTTCTCTTTCTTCAACGTTGCCATTTTGCCAGTATTTGAACAGAAGATTAACTATTAACAAACTGGCTTACATTTATCGAAAAGCAGCTAATTTTAAAGTTCTACACCTTTACTTTGTTTTACAATTCCTCAGCGGCAAAACATTTATCGAGAATCAAGAACATGCAGTAACTTTTTTAAATTTCGTTTCCAATAATTGGCAGTCCTGACAAAATTTCTAAGGGGAAAAAGCCTTTCTACGGGGAAATCTAATCAGTTATATCGCAGTAACGGAAGGTCGTAGTCAGCTTAAGTTTAGTGAAGTGCGTCTTCAGATCTGTCATATTTTTTTTTGAGAGAAAATGAGCAAAAAAATTTCCGACCTGAATGCCCTTTTAACTTATCTATGAGTTGTCCACTTTATTTTTCTTCTGTTTTGTTCATGCATCAAAATCATAGATCTTTTGCAAAACCTCTGCTGATGAAAAAAAATCCAGCCAATTTTGATGGAAATAACAGGTAATTTTCTGGTAGCAATTTCTATTGCGCCTTGCTGCTACCTTACGGATTAAATAAAACAATCTTTCGAATCAATCACTTGACTGTACAAAATGTAGTATTAAAGTTAATTGATAAACTTTTGATTTTTTTTTTTTGCAATCGCTATGCAGCATGCCGTTTTGAGATCAGTCCCCACCGTTTTGTAAGCTTATTACAAGAGCTGAAAATTGGTTTAAAAAAGTTTCATCTTGCCACCGAGATTAGAAGACAAAAACTTTAGTGTTTATATTTGTACAATGTACACCAGAACCGGATTTACCATATCGCACAGTGCCAGGAGCCCAGCGCCATGGTAAGATCTTTTTTGGCAGGCAAATATTGCAAAAATACAAGTGCCAGAGGGCTCCGCGTGATGTAACTCTGGCCCGTAATAAACAGGTGCCCTAACTTAACCTTGTTCCACTATTTCCCTTAGACGCAAAATATAATTAATCCGTTTGACCCCGTACCATTGACAACCAACCCAGCGTTTCGAAACTATGTGACATCAGAAAAGAATGGATTAGCAACATTTCTTGCAGTACGCGATGTTAGATGACCGCGTTTCCTATTTTGGAAGGAATTATCCTTTTCTAATGTAACAAAGTTACGAAACGCAGGGTTGCCATTGGTACGGGGTCGAACGGATTAATTCCATTTTCGCGGATAAGAAGAATGGTAAAACAAGGTTCAGAGCACCTATTTATTTCCTCAAGTAGTTGCCATTTCAATAAAATCGATCTCCAGCAATATCTTTAAACTTTCATGAACCGCCATGAAGTTCAAAATCGTCTAATGCTTCCTACCCTGCCAGGTCTGGTTGCCATTCTGTCAACATTCCAAAATTGAAAATAACATGTAAAAAATCATGCAAACGATAAACTTTATTGGTATTGATCAATGACGACTAACGAGCATAGCGGAACAATTTTGATCAATTTCGAAGTGTGCAACAGCTTTACAGCCACAGAGTCTAGGAGGAGCTCAGCTTGGCATAGAAAATTACATTAAGTACCGTAATAAACTAAAACAAAGTGGAACTATGGGTATGTTGAGTTCGCCTCCACAACGCATCTGGTAGCAGTTCTGTTGAGCAAAACCAGCAAAAAAATCGTCTAATTTCAAACACTTTTTTACTATTGCTAGTTGAGAGTAAAATAATTGCACTGTACAGCAATTACATGTTTCTTGGCCAGGACAAAGGGCAAGTTGAGTGGGTCTGCCACAAGGCCACGTCCAACAGATTGCGATATATGCCCGAATGTTGAAAGTTCCACGAAGGTCCTTTTTAGCGCCAGATGTTGGACGGGTAGCTGAATAAAATTTTTGTCTTTGGTTTGACTTAGAAAACCGAGTGCGCCGTTTCCATAGCACACGAAGATACGCTATAAAAATGCTCAAAGAACACTTAATCCGTTCAATCAAGCCTATCAATTAGAACACTGAAGAGAATTGAGTAAGAAATGCACTTATACAACAAAGAAGCACTCAAGCGAAATTAGTGATGAGCTTGAAAACTTTAAATGCTTAAACAACATACTCTTGAAACAAAAACTATGGCACAGCTAAGTATTCGACAACTGTTGTTGCTATAGTGATTGAACTACCACAAAATTTCATGCCACGCAAATGCTAAGCACGGTACTAATTGCACCAAAAAACCTGAGCTTTTTGCAGAGTAATACATTCTTGCAGTCTGTATTCAATTAAAACTTGTTAACGAAGTACCGACATTAAATCTTTTCGAAATATAACAGCCATTTTTCAATGCCTGTCCTCTAGAATCCGGATTTATGGGTATTTTTGACAAGCCAACGCATTACAGGAGTTCGCTATGCGAGTTGCTCATTACCCCTGGGATACAAAAGATGAAAACAAACCAGTCATTATTCTAGTCGAATTACGCTAAAGCGTGTGACGAGTTGGCGGGGCCCATTTACGCATTTTTGCAACTCGCAACACAGCTCATTTCCAAGAAATAGGGCAGGAGTAGGAATTAGCAGGTCGTTAACAAAACAATGTTATATTTGAATCAATCGGTCCGAGAATCGAACCACAGGTGAACGAGTTACCTCTCGATCATCATGTCGGTGAAAGAGGAATACAGGCTAACAGCTAAATTAAATTTAAGCGAACAATATGTATCGTAATATTCTATGCAATTAAAGCTGACATAGTGATATAAACTTAATAGCAAAATCAACGATTTATAAATTTTTAAATAATCATACCAGCACCTCTATGACGTAAATACTTACAAAAAATTAATGATGTCACAGCGTGTTCTTAAAATAAATTGAAAAAAAAAAAGATATTTTTTATCGAACGCTTCTTTCTAAGCTCTATTATAGTTTGTTTGTCAAGTTCAAACGCGATCTGGTTAAGTTGAAGCATAGGCGTCGATTTCGGGGGGCGGCGCACCCTCAGGTCTGACACTGAAGGGGGCAAAATATGTCTCACCCCCTCGATTTTTTGGCAAGTAATACCCACTTGGCAACAAGAAATCCAAAATTCCGGATTGAGATAGAACCAGAATGCGGCAAAGACCTTTTTTTGTCGTACCTGAATTTGGGGGCAAAATTTCGGACTGAAATGGACTAAGTTTAACCAAACTTCGCAAAAACATTATGCCCCCTTAAAATTTGCTTAATCAACAAAAAATCGACGCCTATGAGTGGAAGCATACTTCAAAAAGCAGGATGTTCTCTATTCGACTCTTGTTCGAGCGGTCTCACGCACAGACACACTGCTTTTACGTTTTCGCACACAATTTTTGATCAATTGTCCAAATTTATAAACACTTTTTCCGTCATTTCAAAAAACTTACAGTTATTTTTGCGATTGCAAGCGCTATTTTGAGGACTCGTATGCCAAATGTTTTTAATTTTTTTTTTTTTTTTTTTGTCATTATGACTGAAATAGCAAAATGTTTTCAGTCATTGTCCAAATTTATAAACACTTTTTCCGTCATTTCAAAAAACTTACAGTTATTTTTGCGATTGCAAGCGCTATTTTGAGGACTCGTATGCCAAATGTTTTTAATTTTTTTTTATTTTTTTTTTGTCATTATGACTGAAATAGCAAAATGTTTTCAGTCATTTACCAAAAATTTATATTAATAATCGTTAAATGATTTAAAAAAAGACTTCGGTCATGCAGTGTTGTAGTGTACGAAACATTTTTTTACACCAAGTGCTACAACTGCAAATTAACACGGACAAGTTTACAGAGCACAAAAATGACAGACCGCACGTACAGCTACTACTTAATTTCAAACAGAAAACCTGATTTCTTCAAGGTCGATGAGCACTTATCTCATGTCATAATTTCGTGAATATGGATCATGCAACAACAATAAAAGAAAAGTCACAAGTAATAAGTATCACAACATGAAATGTACATTGACAACTAGAATATGCTGGATATTTCAAAGTCTAGCCCTTTTAGAAGTACTCCCATCGGAGTTGTCTTCAAGCCAACTGCTTCAGCTTTATTTTGGAGTTTATTGCGGAAATTTCTCATTCGGAACGACGCATGAAGAAGAATCACTAAAGAATACATAACTCAGTCATTCTAAATTATGTCCAATTTCACTGAAAACTTTTCTGCTGATTTTGTTTGTATGATAATGCAAAGGTACTGGCTATATCTCTTTTTTTCGAATCACTTTTTTTTTGATTTTAGGGCTTTTTCAATCTTATTATGAAGGTTTTAACAAAATTAAAACTTAAGACAATGCTAACTTCCAATAATTTATAGTTTTGTTGTTAGAAGAGTTGGGGCAATAATTGGCATTACGACTAGTAAATTTAAGTGCATACTGCATATCTTTTAGGCAAACTCAGCCCCACGTTGCCTATCTCAGCAAACTCAGCCCCACGTTGCCTATCTCTGGGCATGTTCCTAATTCCGCAGTTTTGTTTACAATAGTATATCTTATATTTTAAATGAACTCGTCTACAAACTCGTAAACATTCAAAATATAATAACGCTATTTGTGATTTATGACGAGACAAATTGATTTCACAAATTCACATCAAAAACAAGTAACACTCATGGAACAAAAGTCATGATTTTTATTGTGTTAATTTTACCCAATGGTGAGTAAAGAAATAAGAATGACATCGGTACTTATTTTGCGGTTTTCTATATACCCAACCGAAGCAAATTTGGCCGATACTAGCTCACACAGTATTAAAACACACCAATCAAATAGAAATACATTCCACTTAGTGTACAGTAATATCTACCATTCTATGGTAAAAGCATACTCACAAAGCATTGGCAAAGCAATGCTAAACACAAATACTGCAATCGATCCCAGCCAATACATGATCAACGTAGCTAATGCCACAATAGCAGCAACCACCAGAGCAGGGTAATTTCGTTTAAACTGCTGAATTACACCCCTGCAACAAAAGCAACCATATCTTTTTGATAAGAGTTTGAACAAGGCAAGAAGATATAAGTTTTACAACATCAATGCACAGGTAGAAAATTGGCTGGTACGACAAGCAAAAAAATCACTGTCTATTAAAAAAAAAGCAAAGAAACACAATTTACAAACTTAGTTTTTGCTCAACTTGCAGCTGACAATAGATAAAATTATATCATTACTTGTCATGTTACCTAAGCTATAAGTCACAAAAAATCTTGCTATCTTTAAGTCAGCTGTCACCTGCCTACCACACATGGTGTACTAGGGCAAACCCTTTTGGGGTCATTTTGAAATTTCAACGTGCCGGGGTGTTAGATTTTTGCGTTTGGCCAAAAAAATGGGAAATCCAATTTTTTTTGAAATCGGACCTCATTTTGCCCCAAGGGCGTTTTTGAATCGCACCCCCAAAAATATACTAATATCGATAGAAATAGAACCATTAGTGCTAGATACTCACAAATGCTTTTAAGAGAGGAAGACATCTATGACCTTGAAAGTTTCATTAGGGCTACTTCAAACTTTTTTCATTTTTTGTAATTTGTTATTAAAAAAAAAAACTATTACATTTTAGCATGTAGTGCCATATCAAAGGTCAATCAGATTAAGCGAACAATTCACTGCAGCGATAATCACACTTACTCAAATGCACACTACCATATTTGTTCGATTTCTGAATTGGACAAGGATAGTTGGGCACTGGACCAGTCCTTTTGCGATTTTTCTAAAGTGATTAAACCATAGCTTATTTCCTCCCACAAATTGTACAGATATTTTTAAACCTGTCATTATTGACCAGCTACTTGACAACTTCTTGTTCGGAACTTCACATTTCAATTCCTCATTTGCAGAATTTGTTTATTTTGTGCTGATTGCACTATTAGTTATTGGACGCTTATATTACATCAGATTTCTTTTTGAGTACTACGGAGGAAATACAAAAACATGGTGGTATGCAGAACCAGTCCTCTCATGATACAATTTGAGCAGCAAGTGACAAAGCTAAAATATAAGTTGACAACTCAACCGCCTGCTGCTCCCCTTCATAAAATGAGGAAACTATCATCAATCCAATCACATGGAAAGCAGCATTGTTAATGTGGAAAACCGTGAATTTCCAGCAGTCAAATTCCAGAGATTACCTGTTTGAGTGTTGCAAAAAAAATATGGCAAAATGGGGTCAACTGAAAAATTCCACATTCAGATTTATTTATTTACTGCAAATTTTTAAACACACCACATGTAAATACAAATGGTTGGGAGGCAACGAAAAGACCGTATGGTCAAAGTCAGTTGCCACCCTACTTACGGTTTATAATTAAATAAAAACAATGGTAATGCCAATTAAATTAGTAAATTTCGAGATTCAAACAAATATTACATTTTAGCAAATTCTACAGATAAGGAAAATAAAAAGCAGACCACAGCACACAACAATAATTGACAGAAGAGAAAAGAAATCCTGACTGTGGTCTGGAACCTTATACCACCCAACATCTCATGCAGTGTCGATTTTTCCACCTACAGAATCGCACGCAGATATAGATTTCAATTTTGCGGTATGAGTTTATATCAAGAGATTTGAAAAAAAGTAATTGAAGATCTGGAAAAAGAATCAAGAAAGCATAGAATGTTAGAGAAAAATTCATTAAAATTAATTGATTCAGTTCAGTACCAAATTAATTGGTTAATGATATGGGATACAATTTTATGTGAATTATTAGGATTTGCTGACTAAATCACCACAAAGTTGGCTATATTTACCATGCCAATTTCTGTACTGACATTAATAGGCCAAGTGCATTCTTGAAAAGTTGAAAGACAAAAGTTAATATGAATTATGTCGAAAGACAAAATTCATTATGTCGAAAGATAAAAGTTAATATGAAGTGGGTTCAAACTTAGCTGGGGATACACTGGTGGAAATTAACATTTTCAAAGTTAAATTTAAAACTACAGAAACTTTATGGATTATAACTTTGTTTATTTGAATGCAATTACTATCATGTCAGGTATTACACAAAAGCTGCATTCACACTTTCTTTTATATTGCCGAAACAAAATCCGTAAGTCAAACACCACTTCAGTTAAACTCTCAAAAACCATTCTATCAATAAAACTAATAAAAGTGAAGAAAAAAACAATTTTTGGCCAAGTTCTTATTCGACGTATCAAATAACACAGCATCTTCATCAACTTATTGTAAGTGCCAGCTTTCCCCCAAGTACCTAAAGACCATAGAATTGCAATGTGTATTTGAGTAAGTGTAATTTTTGCTGCAGTACATTGTTTTCTTAAACTGACGGACTTTTGACTTGACAATACATGCTAAAATGTTATAGTTTTTCTTTAAAGTAACGAATTCCAAAAAATTTAAAAAACTCAAAGTAACCCTAATGCAACTTTCAAGGTCATAGATGTCTTCCTCTCTTAAAAGCATTAAATATGAGTACCAACACTACATATCTAGCACTAATGGTTCTATTTCTATCGATATTAGTATATTTTTGGGGGTGCGATTCAAAAACGCCCTGGAGGCAGTAGGTAAATGGGGTCCGATTTCAAAAAAAATTGGATTTCCCATTTTTTTGGCCAAACGCAAAAATCTAACACCCAGGCACGTTGAAATTCCAAAATGATCCAAAAAGGGCTGCCCTAAAATGGTGTACCATTTACAGTTTACACTGTCTTTTTAAAGCTGAATGCCAAGCAGGAAAAGCATGAATACCAATTTTTTAATGTTTGGTTTGACTTGACCAAGAATTGAACCAGAGTATACCAATTTAGTAGCCAACAGACATAGTACAAGCTCATATATTTGCAGTCTTTACGAACGAACTTTAGTTGACAGATTGCAAAACCAATGGCTACCAACCTATTTTGAGCAGCAAATATGGCCCCTGCAAGCAAACCGGAAACCAGGACTCCACCAAATATTGTTTCCAATGGGTAGAGGTACCTAAAAACAAAATAACGTTTTGCAATCTCGTAATAATCACTAAACTAAGATCAAAATCCAAAGCACAAATTTAGCTGATCAGCAGGTTAATAAATCCAAAACTCAAACACAAAATATATGTAATTCCAACATCAGACTAAATAAAGAAGCATGCTCATTCCATTTAGACCAAAAAAAGATAAACACTTGAGACAACTTACATAACAAAGCAAAAAGCAATTAATGCCACAACCATGTAGTTAGTCTGATAGTAGAGCAGATTTTGCAATATTCTGTTGTTCCATCTTTCTTTATTTTGATAGTCAGGCATCCCAAATCTTGAACTAGCCAAGATAAAGTCATCAACATGACGAAAAGGAGGTAATTGCAATTCTTCAGTGACCATTTCAGATTTCAATAAAAGTATAGGTTAGACCACAAAAAAAACCACAGATGAAATTTAGGCAAGTGATATAAGGAATATACAACTAAATGGTAGCACTAGAAAAGTAATATTTTCTAAAATTAATTGCTTTTAACAATTGTTAAGCGTTGCATTTTTTTAAACATTATTGTTGGTATGTGCATACACTGAGCTAGGTTCAATTTTTTGGTCAAATGTCCAAGTTTGTGAATATTTTTTTGGTAATTTCCAAAAACTTCCGGTGATTTTTACAATTGCAAGTGAAATTTTAGAGCTTGCAGGCTTTTTTCAAATTTGATTGGTTATTGCTGTACTGTGTATTGTGACTGAAATACAGTACTTTGATTATTGTTTTGAGCAATAAAGTTTTTATACTGTAACCAGGTTTTGCGATAATGTTTCAGTTTGCCAAACAGCTTTTCGTTAATTGCTGAATTCGTAAAACTGAAGATCTGCTACGACTTGCTAACACAACCGTTTTGTGTTTTCTGCACAGCAGCAATGCGGAGATTTATAGCCAAATTTAATAACATGTAGGAGAGCTATGCCAAACTTTGCCAATTCTTTTCTTTTTGGAAAGAGATGGGCACGATCTTGATCTTCAAGATCAGATTAAGAGTATTTTAATGATCTGATCTTAATCTTGAACATCACATTTTTTGTGTGATCTTGATCTTCAAGATCAAGATCACTTTCACTTTTAAATGTCATGTAGGGTAAGCATCACCGAGGCCAGGTTGTGTGATGATCTGAAGCTATTTCATGGCTCCAACACAAAATCGAGTTTAAACTGGAAAAAGTAATCGCATTTGAAAGGTACAGACAGGACAGGTGCAAACCAGTACAACAGTACCTAACCTGCTAACTTGAACAGAAAATTAATCACAAATCAGCTTCATTAACAACCACACATAAGCAAGATCCTCATCTTTTAGACGAGATAGTGATCTTGAAAATCAAGATCGTGATCTGATCTTGATCTTCAAGATCGCATTATTTTAATAATCTGATCTTGAAGATCACATTTTCTGGATAATCTGATCTTGATCTTCAAGATCACCAAAAGGTGGTGATCTTGTCCATCTCTGTCCTTGGACAGCTGAACACGTGATTTAATGATTTTTTAATGAAGGTTATTATTATAATGAATGAAGAAAAGTACTGTACAGAAAAACAAAGTAGTCTCAAATTTGATGTAAAGACTAATTCAGAGCCTTTTTTCCAATTTATACCGCGACAAACTGATCGCGAATCAAGGATTTTGTCACAGTGATTTCGTCACTGATATCAAGTTTCAATACAGTGATTTTGTTACAAAGTGAGGGTTAGGGCAAGATGGCTCCGAGGATAGTGAAATATTTCTGTAACCACCCTTCTCAGCCAATTGGAGTCAGTTGGTTCGCAGTCAGTTGTCAGGGACCCATTCCCTCACAGTCAACAGTCATATCCATGGGCCACAAGGGGTAAATTGCAAAACGCAATTTACCCACGTTAAGCAGCTTTTAAAATGTTTCACAAAACCTGACACTGTTCGCTTGACTCCTTTCCGTCACTACTGAGCTCCCAGGCTCCAAGTACGATTAAATAGTTCCAAGCAGTGATAGCACATGGTAGATCGTCTTTGTCTGGCATCCAAAAGCCAGAAATCAAAAAACAATGGTCAGCGCTGATTAGACAATGACAAACAGCTCTTTTATAAAGTCACAGGACTGCGAAAAACCAATAATTAATCAGACACAACTGCACAAACACAGATTTAAATTGGGTCTTCAGTCACGAGTAGAAAAGCCAGGCAGATTATTCTGGTTTTATGATTTTAACAATTATCTGTACCTCGTTTATCCGGCATTGACTATCAGTCCAATGGGTTAGAAAATTTAGGACCTAACGATGAAGCATATATTATTTTTATACAATTTCGCTCAAGGTTTATCACTTGCCATTGCAAGATCAGAAAGCTCAAGTCCTTGTACTAGTGCAAAAACACTGCAATACTGTAATAGAGCTAGAATGACCAGGCCATTAATGCAAAGCTTGGCAATTTTCAAATTACTTAGTATAGGGGCAAGAGTTAGGTCTACTAAGAGTAATTTAATAATAAAAAACAAAACAGCAAAAGTAAAATAAGGAGGTATAATAAAACCATAAAACAATAAAATACGTTATACCATATCAATCGCAAGTGTAAAAAAGAATATAAATTGTGAAAGTAATATGTATAGGCCATTTGGTCAACAAACAACACATTGATAAGATATCGATGAATATTGAAAATTTATAAATTAATGATGTAGGTAGGTAAAAATTAAAAAATTAGAAAGCAGTTAATCAAAAATCAGCAATACCATTCCCAATAAATCAATTACGATCAAGATTGTCAGCAGGTTGAAATGAGAGTAAGATCCAATCCAATTAAAATTCAAAATTGTTGGATGAAATGTCAATGAAAAAAACATTCAGAATTATATCAGATATAAATTATCAAGTAAGTTTAAACATCCAGACAGTATTAATGGTTAATATAAACATGAAAAACAAAAATATTATGTTAGAATATATTTGCTGAACAATATTGAAAAGTAAGATACTACATACCGGTATAGTTAGATTAATAACAGCAAACTACACTCATTAATTCAGACCAATTTACACAAAAATGTATTGTAAAAACACAGAGCAATAAACAAGCGCATGGCACATCTAGAGAGCACACAAATAATATCATTTTCTTTAAATTTACAAGTTAATAAATGACGATCATCCTTCCGGTACAGGGTAGGCAAAAAGCAAATTATTCTATATCAACTAACATTAAAATAGGAAAATGTAGTAGAGTGTGATTTTAGACCAAAAATAAGTACGATACAGAGAAATTCCCATTTAAGCCAAGCTAATTTAAATACATTGGAAAAAACTGAACAGCATCACAGAATTAGATTGCACATCTGTAAAACACACTAATAATAACATTTCCACTGAGAGTAATTTTAACTGTCTTAAATTTTAATTAACACTGAGAGTAATTTTAACTGTCGCGCAAACCTACATTGCTTTCATTTTTCATTTCAATACTGTAGTTTGATGCTGACCCTCATTTAAATTTTTGTGCTTTTGGGTCTGTTTCTTGCTTACTCTGTTTGCCATATTGTACTGGTTGAACACCCATAAAGAGAATAAGAGAGCAGAATCTATATATATAATAGGGTGGAGTGAAAAAAACTTTTTTTGGAAATCGAAAAAAGTGAAGTTCTCAAATCCCGACAAATGGTTCAAAACTTGCTTCAAATTTGTTTGTGGGGGGTTGCCCCCATTTTCCAGCCGGCAACCCCCCCAAATGTAATCGCGACAGTTGGCATGGGGGGTAATTCGCATATCTCGGTAACCACTGGTTGTAGAGCAATGGCATATGGCTCAAAATCTGCGGAAACACCATGTTTCCATCTGTGCTAAGAAGAAAGTTTTCTCTATTTTTAACACAAAAGAAGTTACAGTCGAAAACTAATAATGTGGCCGTTTTTGGTAATTTTTTTTGGAAAATTCATATATGTGTAATTTTGTAAGAAGCACAGTCTTTACGGTGAAAAGATCAACAAAATTTTGAATTTGTGAATGCGTTGTGCTTTGTTGGGCGCAAAGATGCTACTCAAATGATAGTGCAAGGCCCAAATAACAAGCACAACCGATCTGTGCAACTTGAGGAGCGCTATACTGCAGTTAGTGGACCAGGCACTTACCATCTCTCTCATTTTTCTACTGAAGATGGCAAAGGCCGAATTATTGCAAAAAAGCTCTTTGATTTGTTCAAGGATACAAAGTTGGAGCTCAAGCTAGCAATCGTGGGAGCGAATGGTACTGCTTCCATGACAGGGAGACACAATGGCTGCCTTCGTGGATTGGAGGAATTGTTAAATAAGCCTCTTCAGTGGATTGTGTGTTTGCTCTATACTAATGAACTTCCTTTACGAGTTGTGTATGGAGTTCTTGATGGTTCCTTAAGTGGTCCAGGTACTTTTGTGGGGCCAATTGGAAAAAAATTGCATTGGCCTGTATCAAGTTGGACAACTACTCGATTCTACCATTGTTAGTGCCTTCTTCGTTTTTTCCTATTCTTACAGAGCAGGTTTTCAGCCACTTGAGCCCAGATCAAGTTTATGCTTATAGCATATATTGGGCATTTATACATGGAAAAGTTGATGATGATCTGGCTTATGTGGAGGTTGGACTCATTGTTCATTCGAGATGGCTCACTTTAGGATGCAGAATTCTGCGCTAGTATGTGTCTCTGGAAGAGCCACCTCTGAAGCTGAAAATTCTAGTTTGTTATTGTTTAACAGTTTCCAACTTGGTTTGAAATTAAACAAAATAATCAGATAATCAATGGATTCAGCAACTTTTTCAACTTGATTCAGAAAAATAAGAATTTTTCAAACAAACATGTTCAAGAAATTGCTTTTGAGTGTGGTGCAATGGAATGGATATATGCATAGGTGGTGGGTTAGCTTGCAAATTTAATGCAAAACTTAAATACGTTAGCTTCGTTAACGCAAAACGTATGCAATGCAAAACGTTAGCTTCGTTAACCACTAGTCCGTTAACAAACTTCACACCTCCGTTAACGTTAATCCGTTATTTTCAGCTTTAATTAACGGAAGTTAATAAAGTCCGTTATTTCGTTAATATTTTGCATGTAATTTACATTTCTTTTTATTAAGTCGCTTCTGAAACACGTATTGACGCTGTTGAGCTGATTGTAAGGAAATATTTATTGCTGTGGTGGTCTTTTTGTGTTTTGGAAGTTATATTTTACAGTCTAATCTAATTTCAAGGTAAAGTTAAGTGGAAATGCACGAGTGAAGCTGCAATTGGAAAACCTTTGGAAATTGTGAACAGCGATAATTAGACTTATGAGGCTGCAGGTTATTATTTGCCATAAAAAAGAGCTCTTTTCTTCGCTTTCTTCTATAAAACTCATGCTAATACGCAACAAGTGCTACCAGAGAAAACTGGTTTGCACCAGTACGATAAATAAATGGGGCAAGATACTAACGATAAAAACCTTAACGGAAGTTAACAGAACTTAACGGAAGTTAATTTAGTCAGTTAACAGACCTTAACGGAAGTTAATTTAGTCCGTTAACATGAAAAAACTTTTTAACGGATTAACGGTTTATAAAAAAGTTGACTTTGTTATTAACGGATTAACGAACTTGTGCCCACCTATGGTTATATGCACAGCCAGAAAATCCTTTGACAGCGATGTTAGGCCGGGAATGATAAAGAAAGTGTAAAAAATGTGGTAGTGGCAAAAGTGCTACCACTTCGGAAACAAGTAGCGGAAGAAAGTGCGAATAACGATGACTGGTCTCATGCACTGAACAGCAGTTCGATTCGCTTGTTCGATGTACCAACTCTGAACTTGGAAGCAAATGCTTACTACGAATTAGCTATAGCAATTGCAAGCCTTACAGATAGAGAAATAGAAGAGTGTCTGAAGAAACCTTTGGTATTACAATACCCATGTCATAAGCAATCTGTGGAGCGGCACGTCAAACTTGTTGTGGAAGAGTCGGCACAAGTTGCAGGATTTGATACACGAGATGGAGTCATTCGCCAAAAAATTAAATCTCACAAACGTATGAAAACATTTGCCACGAAAAAGCAGTTCAAGTAAAGTTTTTTAGTAAACCATAATTCTTGTGTAACCTCTATAGGCCAGGTGGTTCAAAATTGATCTCAAAACAGTGGTGTTTGCTCTGAGTTTTTTATTTTACCACATAGGTGCACCACCGCACCTAACTTATCGAATTTGTAACAACTAGACCTTATGAGGTTGACATCATTTTTTGGCTGCCAAAGACAGCCATATATTTCATCTTGTACAATTTTGTTGTGAAGTCAGTTTTGACACCATCCAGCCTATATATGCTACAATTTTTTCGTGTTCAAATAAATGAGTCTTTGTTAAGGGATGTTGATATTGCAACAAATTGCTAAAAATACTTACTACAGTAGTTAGTTTATTGCAAATTATCTGTAAACCGTAATTGCTTTTAACCATAACATACTTTAGTCAAATTTCATCCCATAGGTAATAAACCAAAACCATCGGTTATCAACCCACTTCTGGCTATTATAACTGATTGCGCACTACCCGAATGGAAATTAATTACCAAAAATTAGTTTTTGGAAAACTTAAGAGCGGATTCCTTCAAGGTTGTGGACAAATTTACAAATTATATTTATATCATCGAAACCATGCTATAATTGCTCTGTGCTACTGCTACATGGCTACTCTGTTAACTTTGTGATTTTATTGTATTTCAGTGACTTTTTAAGTGGTATGTGTTTTGCTAATTTAAAGCAATTGTTATTACTCATTCAATTTCTGGCAATTTTAACAAAGCTGCGTATTAGTTTTTCAGTGTTTCTGTGCTATAACCTGTTATCTAATGTAAAATTTTAACTCTCAGCAAGAGTAGAAGTTACCATTTGTCCGTTTATTGGTGCAGCATATCACAAACAGCGTTAATTAAGTGAGAGGAATTAGTTTCGCTGATCACAGTTAAATGACTGCGCTTACACATATATGAATTTTCCAATGAATTAACCAAAATGGCCATATTTTTTGTTTTTCGACAGTAACTTCTTGTGTGTTGAAAATAGAGAAAACTTTCTTCTTAGCTCAGATGGAAACATGGTGTTTCCGCAGATTTTGAGCCATATACCATTGCTCTACAACCAGTGGTTACCGAGATATGCGAATTACCCCCCATGCCAACTGTCGCGATTACATTTGGGGGTTTGCCGGCTGGAAAATGGGGGCAACCCCCCACAAACAAATTTGAAGCAAGTTTTGAACCATTTGTCGGGATTTGAGAACTTCGCTTTTTTTGATTTCCAAAAAAAGTTTTTTTCACTCCACCCTAATATATAATGTCACAAAAGAAGTGTGTGCCTAAGAACGTGCACAGATAAAAGCCGAAATACAATATAAAAATCAACCATAGAGAATATTATACCATTACTTTGTTTCTATCTTAATGTTTAGGCTAAGATATACTGTAAGTACTTTTAGTACAAACAGCATCAACTCTTTGCCATGTTCCTAATGTTCAAAGTTCGTTAGCATTGAAGATCAAACAGGACAAACTGAAGCAAACAAACAACACAAGGTAGAACAGAAACAAACAACACAATGCAAAAAGTGAGCGCTCATTTGCTCATCTTTATTTTTTAAATTATCGTTACGGTTTGGGTTAGAGTTTGAGTTTGGATTAGGATTAACATTAGGGTTAGAGCTATCGTTAGAGTTTGGGTTAAGTTTAGGGTTGGGGTTAAGACTAGGACAGCCATTTTTATATTCTTACGTAATGTAACAGCATACTCTGCCTTTTTTTTACCGGTAGATTAATTCAAGTTTCTGATAAATGCTGTCCTAGCTAGACCGGATAATCAAGAAAGCTCAATTCAATTCAATTTATTATTAAATAGCGAAAAGACTATTGTAGTCATCAAAGTCAGCTGTCACAAAATCAATAATGCAGTAAAGATAGCATATGCAACCCAACAACAAAACGAAATAAGCAAGTCTAAACACAACATTATCAATTTTTATCAAATTTTCACAACATTATCAAATCAGCACAAACACAACATTATCAAATTCGAGTATTTACAGCAAAAATTTAATTTTTTGACCTAATTTACAGCATTCAATTTCACTTTCACAAATGATTTCTTGTCATGGTGTATAGGAAAAAAATACCCCCCTTCCCCCCCCCCCCCCGTGTGTCAATTTGTTTAAAGTTTGGTATTATTTGAAAGCTCTTCTTTTTCTACTCTAATTTATCTTAACGATCTAATCATTCCAAGAATCACATGTTATAATCAGATATCATCATCCTTTTCAGTTCATTTCTAAATTTGAACTGTTTCGTGTTTTTGACGTTTAGTCGTATTTGGTTCCATACTTTGGGCCCTATGTATGTTAATGAATTTTGTGATTGTGTTGTTTTAACCCGAGATATGAAATATAATAGTTTTTGCTTTGTTTTCTTCTTGTGTGATATGAGTGGATATCATGAAGTAATTTGTATGTATTTCTGTTTAAATTGCAAATGTTCAATGAATTGTTGTAAAGTCTGTGCATTAATTTAGCTATTTCAAGTGTGTACAAATCATGCATTTTTAGTATCTGTAATTTATGAAATAAGGGTTTGGTGTGAGCTTTGCTATTGCTACGTGTTATGATTCTTACTGCTCGTTTTTGTAGTATATCTAATGGCTTTAAGGTTGTTTTGGAAGCACTTCCCCTGCTGCTTATGCAGTAGCTTAAATGAGAATGAAACATGCTATAATATACCATCATTAAAGTATTGCAGTTAACATATTTTTGTAGATGATATACTGTAGTGCCCAACACCTACTGGCAAGTTTGGAACACATTTTATGGCTTTGGCTCTCCCATTTCAAAGAATCATCTATCATTATGCCCAGATACTTCACGCAGGTGTTTTGATTATGTTGTTATCAATTTTTAAATTAAATTTCGCTCTTCTCTTGTTTGTTATCATTATATATTCTGTTTTATTATAGTTGATTGATACCGGTAGCTTATTTATTTTCATCCAGTAACTAATTTTCTGCAGTTCAGTATTTACAATTTTTTCAAGTTGATTTTCACTGTGATGTGACGCAGTTAGGTTTGTGTCATCTGCAAATAACCTGACCTGTAATTTTGTAGCTTGTGGAAGATCATTTGTGTAAATGATAAAGAGAAGTGGCCCTAGTGTAGAACCTTGAGGCACTCCACATGTTATTTTCATCATGTCAGATGATACCCATTTACTATCGTTAATTGTTGTCTATTTAAAAGATAACTTTGAAATAGTTTAAGTGGCAAACCTCTTATTCCATGTTTGTCCAACTTTTTTAGTAATATGTTATGATTTAAGCAGCCAAAAGCTTTTGATATATCCAAAAACATGGCACAAGTTACTTGTTTTTTGTTCAGGTTAAGTAAAAATTCATTATAAGCATCCATAACTGCATCATTTGTGAATGAATGTTTTATAAATCCGTATTGGTTTTTATTAAGAATATTGTTTTAGGTGAAATAATTGTATAATTGAATATGCAGGCATTTTTCAAATATTTTAGAAAATGGACTAAGAATGGAAATAGAGCAATAGTTGGAACATTAGTTTTTGGACCTAATTTATAAAGTGGGTTAACTTCCACTATCTTCAAAATATCAGGAAAACATCCAGTTGTAATGCAATGATTGTAAAGATTTGTGAGTATGGGTGCAATGACATTACTTGAAAGCTTTATGTATTATATAGGAATCCCAAGTCTCCCTCCACTTTTAGAAGGGTTTAATTCATTAATGTAATTTATTACTTCTTGGACTCCTATTGGATGTAAGAAAAAAGATCGAGAATGGTTGCGAATTAGTGATGTTTCAGTAAATGGGCAATTAGCGAGTAATGAAATTTTACTACTTAAAAGATTTTCCAACATTAATAAAGTAGTCATTAAAAGCATTGCTGATTAATTTAGGATCCTCAGAGTAAATTCCGTTTACACACATCTTTTGAGGCATTCGATTAGATTTTTAGTTTTTATGATGCAGTAAATCATTAATAGTTTTCCACAACTTGGCTGTGTTTTGTTTGTTCTTTGAGATAACAATTTAAAAATGTATCTTTTTTGCCTGTTCTTTTATGCGTGTTACTTTGTTCCTATATTTTTTGTGTTTTTCCCATAAGCTTGGTTTTTGTTCATTAAGGCATTGTCGATATAATTTATTCCTGTATCTTATTGAAGTTAGTAGCCTATTTCTTTTGACAACCATGACCATGGCTTAGTTTTTAGTTTTTTTTTCTTTTCTTGTAAATTTACGCATAGGGGCATGGATTTCAAGAGTAATGCTAAATTGACTTATAAAATCAGCAAAATAATCATTGACACTTAATGCATCACTTACCAGTAAGTTTATGCTGGCAATGTTTTTATAGTTATACAGATCTTCAACAAATTTTTCAACTTGAAACTCATTTGTGTCTCTAAAATACCCTGAGTTACTTTTTTTTATCAATAGTCTTGAAATATGACCTATTTTGGAAGTTATTCACAAAACTTTAAGTCAACAATCACTAAATGACCAAAGAAAAAAAAAGGTGTAAAGTAGCCTAAAGATTGTAGGCTAAACCTAATAATAGGCCTAAAGTATGTGGAATAACTACACTAGGCTACACAACACTGGCATACCAGAGACTAGAACAGCATAGCCTACTGGCTACTACCAGACATGTACGGTAGCAGCAATTAGGTACTATACATGCATGACAACAACTTTATTCCAGTAGGCTAATTATACACTAGTGGTTGCTTGATGGTAGGCTACTTAAACTTGATTTATTGAGCTCTGAGCTGATTGTGAGAAATATTACGGTAAGTCTAACTAGACCAAATTTATTTTTCTGTATCACGTACCGGTAGATCTGAGATGTGCGGCAAAATTATGAATACACTCAAGTTAAAATGACCGCGGGCCATAGACCATAGACTAAGGTACACTGTACAGGCAGAACTCTGGTACAGTAGCCTAGGCCTACTGGGGTACCGTTAGGTATGAGCCGTCGCTTTGTTTTCGGAAGCTCTGGGACTCGTGTATGAACGGACATGCGCTTTCTCTTTCTCCCCGATCTTTGCTCCGATCTAAGCTATTATTCCCCAAATTTAGCTCTAACCAGGTGCGTAGCCAGAAATTCGCAATGGAAGGGGGCTGTTTTAGGGATCTGGGGACGGAGCCCCCAGCCACCAGAGGCTAATGGGGGTCTGGGGCTAAGCAGTCAATCAATCAAGGTAGTGACTATTTCACCGAAAATTTTCAACTTAAAGAGAATAAAACGAAGATAAAAAATATTCATCCGCACTTTTTTTATTTCCTTTTTCAGGGGTTAAAATTAGGGTTTAGGTTAGGGTTTGGGTTAGGGTTCGATTTGGAAATAGTTTTAGAGTAAGCATTTGAGTTTGGATTAGATTTGAGTCAGAATTAATAAAAAAGTAGATAAAAATTTTCGGTGAAATAAAGCCTTCTATCAATCAATTTCAGTTTATTCACCAAGTGACGGCAAAAGCAGTCACTTGGCAAGGAGACAACAAAAAAAAACTATGCAGTTATCAAGTCTGCTGCCACCTCACCAAGCAAGCACAAATTTGCACTGCACGAAAGAAACAATACACTAAATACAGTAGCTCAGTTCATCCATGGATCCTACAATAACTGGTTGTTGTAGGATTCATGGTTCATCATAACTTGTTGTTATTGCAGGATAACTTGTTGCTATTGTCATAACTTGTTGTTATTGTAGGATCCATGGTTCATCATTCAACAAAAGTACAGTAAAAGACAAAATAAAGCAAGCAAATATATAAGCATTCACACTTTCAGTACATCTCCCTTCAGTATAACTAGCAGTGACATTGATGTTTAGCTCTCCCAATTCCATTATCCAAACTGTTAGATTTTCATGAAGAGCACTACTTCACTCTTGATGTGATTAATCACTATTTCAATTTCATATAGATGTTATACAATATGCTGTGTATAAATAGCACACAAAAAAATTGCACCAATCCCTCAATGAAAAATCACTGCAATATAAAATTTTGCTTTGTTATCGTGTCATATCGTTATCTCTCAATTTAGTGCACTCAGAACCCATGCCATTTTTATCCTATACTTCTATTTAGCTCAGCCACAGCACATCACTTTAACCTTCTACTGCTGACTGTAGTAATTTTGTCTTTATTCAGCTGCATTCCAATACTTGAAGGTATCAGCTTATTTTCTCATAATATTGTTTTTAACAATATTATGAGAAAATCGTTATAAAAAAAAAAAGGTATCAGCTTATTTTCTCATAATATTATTAAAAATATTATGATATTAATATTTTTAATAATATTATGAGAAAACAAGCTGATACCTTCTCAAGTATTACTTAAAGACATCACTATCATCTTACCCAATTTCTAAAAAAAAAACAAAAAAAACATTGAAATGTTTACTTGTACTGAAATAATAATTCAGATTTATATGCCTTTTTAAAGTTTTGATAGCTGCAGTTTTTTAATTTGTCTGTTATTTTGTTCTAGATTTTTACTCCTGTTACTAATGATGATTTTTGTCCCAATTTTGTTCTGGTTCTTGGAACAATATAATGTTTTTTTCGTCTTCGTCTTGTGTCATGTGTAGTGGGCAGTAACGAATTACTAAAGTAACGAATTACTGTAACGAATTACTTTTTGAGTAACTTTTACGGTAATGACACTACTTTTTCAAAAAAGTAATTTGTGTGGCATTTTTATTACTTTTTTAGATGTGCAAAAATTACTAATTACAAATTACTTTTTAAATGTTACTTACAGACAAGGTGCAGATCACAAAAAAAGAGATTGCAGTAGAAACAACGCACTGTGTATCAGTTCGCAACGTGTTTGTGATGGCGTTGCCGTTCTGGCATTATCAAGGAGTAACACTTGATTGGCTGCTTTCGTTAGATTTCCAACCAATCAAAACAGTTTGCGTCTGAGAATGATGGTGCCATTGGCAGCATAACTTTCTGTGCGTCAAAAAAGACGATAAGCATGACAGATTAGTTGAAATGTAAGCAACACAAACGCAATAGCAACGGAAAAATGACGATCATTAAGTTTTATGGTTCCGCAGTTATATTTGGTTGTCGGTTTGCTTCAGTGTAGCAAAAATAAGTAGTACAGTGGTTTTATTTATGAAAGCTTTTTTTTTGTTTAATACTGACAGCTTAGGTGCTGTTAAACGTACAGTAGTGCTGACAAAAAAAGTCAATCATGTTAATATAACGAATATCAATCTGAAGAATTCAATAATCTAGACTTTCTGGAACAGGCCTGCACAACATACGACCCAGCTGCGGCCCTCGAAATGATTTCAAATGATTTCATGTGCTTCACAGGTGTCGAAATTAACTTTTTCGACAACTTGCCGTTCAGGCAAGTTAAAACAAATCAGGCCCCGCGCCACAGGGGGCATTCCGGGGCCGTGCCCCCCAAATAACTGCTTGTCCCCCCCCTCAAACGAAAATTGTCCCCCCCCAAGCGAGGACTGTACCCCGAAGAAATTAACGGATTTGGGGCTATTGGAGTGCAAATCGAGGCCTTGGGACTCTTAAATTGGTGTTTACCGCCCGTATTTTGGTAATTTTTGTGGACTCACACCGGATTTCATAAAACTTTTGGGACAAAGACCTTTTTTTGGGGGGGGGTTTTGCTAAAGAATTTGTGAAAAATCGCTAGAATTTTGAGACGATCATCAGAATTTTTGGAAATTTTTGAATTGAAAACTTTTTTTTTTGGTCTTCACCATATGCGTTTGATTCACGCTGGAATAAATTTGTCCTGCCCCCGTGCCCCTCTCGGTTTCACATAAATAGACTTCTCGTGCCCCCCAAAATTTATTTCTGCCCCCCCCTCCCAGTCACGCTATCCTGGCGCCGGGCCTGAAACAAATGTTCACTTCCCCGGGGAAATCTCAACTTTCCCGAAACAAAAAGGCACAGTGCATTTTGATGTTGTTTAATTTTGAAAAAGTGCGTGATTACTACCGAATTTGCAGAATATCGTATTTCAAGAAAATCCAGTTCTTGCGTGCAATTTTTAAATCAGATTGACGTAATAGATACCTTTTTCTGGGGTGGCAATCGCATTGTATGCTTTTTTTACAAAAATATCACAGCGAAACATGCAAAAGCGAATCAACATCCATTATCGCATCAGAAAATTCTACAAAAAAAGTCTTCGATTTTTGCGAGCGATTATTCCGGTTTTTGTCATTTTTTTTCTGTTTTGTCATAAGTCACATCAGAGTTGTAAGTCGGGCCGGGCTTTTCGGGTCGGGTTCGGGCCTGAAGTTGACAAAAATTTTGGGCTTAGTTCAGGCCTGAGACGTACTTCTTGTCTTAGGTGCACAAAAATATAATCGAAATAACTTGGCAATATTGCTGAATTTTTCAAACGTAACTTAACTTTCGGGTTTTTTCGAACATGATTTGAGCTTCAAATTAGTTTTCGGGTTCGGGCCGGGTTCGGGTTTATATTTTCGGGTTCGGGCCGGGTTCGAGCTTGAACTAGTCGGCCCGTTTACAACTCTGAGTTACATGTTTGGCAGAAGTTTGAGAATGTTTTGGCTTTGGTTACGTCACAATCACAATAGGTAATTAACAGAGGTGGAGTCGAGGACACAAGGCTCGAGGCCAAGGCTAAGGAAACAAAAAAAAAAAAAAAAAATCCGAGGCCAAGGACAGCCTTTCCGAGGACAGACCTTCTCGAGGCCAAGGACAGGAATGCTCGAGGCCAAAGCCAAGGACCAAGGACACAGCTGCAAGTGTTCTCTAAAAAAAAAAGGTCGTCAAAAAGTTTTTCAGGCGATCTCCAATTCATAGGCGAACCCAGGATTTTTGATCGGGGGAGGCCTAAACCACAAATCACATGCTACGACGTCATCAAAAATTTTCAAAAGAGGAAGTTTTTGTGGGACAAAGATATCGTAGAATGGAAGATCTGAAATCGTTGCCTGTTGGCACGTAACCCGGATTTTGCAAAGGGAGAGGGCTTGAACTAATAGTTGAAACATGCTAGTAGCCAACTTTGGAAACGTGTTCAGAAAGCTAGCGTAACTGAAACGTATCACAGACGAGAGTCTGGGGGCGGGGCGTCCAGCCGCCGGAGGCTTTGGGGGTCTGGGAGTAAAGCCCCCAGCCGCTGGGCGATTTTTTGTAATTTTTGGGAAAAAAAGCTGTTTTAATGCCATTGAATCACAATTCGCCAATGTTCAGAGCCATTTGAAAGCACTAGATTTTTGATATTATTGAAAGCCAATTGAAAAAATGAAATTGTTTAATCCTCCTATTATTAGCAATTTAAGTCCAAAACACATTTAACATGTTGCATTTTGGAGTTAAATTTGAATTGTAAGTGATTTGGTCTAGGAAGGGAAAGTAAGGTGCACTGTCTCTTGCAACATTTTAGCAGTAAATAATAATCTACTCAAAGATTTCCCTTAAGAGATTTTTGTTTTGTCATGAAACTAACCAGTAATAGGGATACATGTTCGGTCAGTGGGCCCGGGCCCCGTTATTTGAAGTTCAATGATTTGTTCAATCAGCATTTTCCATGGCTAATTTTTTTAAAGTATTTTGTGCGTAAAAACCGGCAAGGTAGAGGTGAATTACTGAATTGTTATTAAAAAGTGGTACAATAGATGGCATAGGCGTAGCCAGGGGGGGGGGGCAGGGGTCCGGCCCCCCCCCAATCAAATACCACCAATGATAAAAAATTATGACAACATAGCCTAGCGATGTTTACTTGCAGTATTTTTTTCAGTAATTACGCACATAACAGTAATTAACAATAATATTAATGACAACAAGGGAGCCCCAGGGCCCCTAAATACCAACCAGGGGGCCCCAGGGCCCTTAACCGACAACCAGGGGGCCTCGGGGCCCCTAACTGACTACCAAGGTGTCCCGGAGCCCCTATTTGACAACCAGGGGGCCCCGGGACCCCCAACTGACGACCAAGGGGCCGAGGGCCCCCAACTGACAACCAGGGGGCCCATAAATGACAATCAGGGGGCCCCAGGGCCTCTAACTAACAACCAGGGGGACTCGGAGCCCCTAATCGACAACCAGGGACCCTGAGGCCCCCAACTGACGATCAAGGGGCCAAGGGCCCCCAACTAACAACCAGCGGGCCCATAACTGACGACCGGGGGCCCCAGGGCCTCTAACTAACAACCATGGGGCCTCGGGTCCCCTACCTGACAACCAGGGGTCCCGAGGTTCCTAACCCCCAGGTCCATTAACTGAAAACCTGGGGCTCTTAACTAACGACCAGGGGCCCTGGGGCCCCTAACTGATGACCAGGGGCCCCCATGGTCCCTAACAACAACCAGGGGGGCCCGGGATCCCTAACCGACAACCAGGGGCCCTTAATTTACAACCAGGGGCCCCTAACTGACGACTAGGGGGGCCCCAGTGTCTTTAACTAACGACCAAGGGGCTTCGGGGCCCCTAACCGACAATCAGAGGACCCTAACCGACAACCAGGGGGCCCTGGGACCTCTAATTAACAACTGGTAGGATCCTACCTGACCACCAGGGGACCCCGAAGCCCCTAACCGACAACCAGGGGGACCCAGGGCCCCTGACTGACGACCAAGAGTCCCGGGTTAGGAGTCCCTTAATTCAAATTTTTAACAATTGATATGCAAAACCTGTAAAAAATCTGAAAGTTTGTCCTAAAAGTTGCAACCCCAAGCCCTCGTTAAACGTCATTATGAACTTAATGCTATAACACAGGCGGTAATGTAAAACCCCCAATTGAAATACTACCAGTGATAAATATAGTGAGAGTATAGCCAGTATGTTGCCCTTGTCCGGAATTGCAGTTTCTTCAATTTTGAGTTTACGCGTACAAAATTAAGCAATAATTATGACGACCACGTGTCCAGTGTCCACGTCATAATAATGTCATGCAATTCTTGGACGTTTCAAAAAACTGTCAAGTGACTTGATTCGAGTCCTCCAAGTTTTGGAAAAAGAGTTATTTTAAATTTGCTTTGAATGTTTTTTTTGTATTTTTTTTTATGAAAGAACTTAAGGGCACGATGTTATCTCAAAATCATAGGCGTAGCCAGGGGGTGGCTCAGGGGGCCAGGCCCCCTCAATCGAAATGCCACCAATGAAAAAAATTTGACAAAAAAGCCTTGTTTCTTCATTTTCAGTTTCTTTTAGCATTTTTGCGTACAACAGTACACACGTACAACATTAATTAACAATAAATTATATTGACGACCAGGGGGCCCGGCGCAACCCCTTAATTCAATTTTTTCCAATCAATTCATATGTATAACCAGGGTGAAATCAAGAGTTTTTGTCCAAAAATTTGCTACCTCAGGCCGTCATCTAAACTTTTTATGAACGTAATACAATAACCAGCTCCGTATTTGCCATATGGCACAGTGCCAGGACCCCGCGCTCAGATAGTAGGACTTTTATTGGTCTTCACTTATATATGGCAGGAAGATGTTGCAAAAATCCCCAAAGAGCCAGAGGCCCCGCGCAATGTAAATCCGGCCCGGAAATGGCATGTTTAGTAAGCGTATAACCATCTATTGTATCATTTTTCAATAACGATTCATCTCCACCTCGCCAGTTTTTACGCACCAAATACTTTAAAAAAAGCTAGGGAAATGCTCATTGAACAAATTATTGAATTTCAATTGAGGGGACCTGTGCCCACTGGCCGTACATGTACTCCTATAACCGGATTACTTCATGACAAAAGAAAAATCTTGAAGGAAAATCTTCGAGTGGATTATTATTTACTGCTAAAATATTGCTCGAGGCAATGTGCCTTACTTCCCCCTACATGGACCAAATCACTTACAATTAAAATTTTACACTATGATGCAAAATTTTAAACGTGTTTTGGACTTAATTGCAAGTAAAAAGAGGATTGAACAATTTTTTTTCGATTGGCTTTCAAATGTTAAAAATCTAGTTCTTTCAAATGGCTATGACCACGTGCGAAATGTGGTCCAAAGGGATTAAAATACTTTTTTTTTCCAAAAACTTGCAAAAATTGCCCAACGGCTGGGCGCGGAGCCCCCAGACCCCCGTCTATGATACGTTTGAGTACACTAGCTTACTCAACACATCTCCTAAGTTGGACATTTGCACTTTTTAACTATTAGTTTTCCCTCTCTTCCTTTACCAAAATCCTGGCTAAGAGCCAGCAGACAACGATTTCAGATCTTCCATTCTACGATATCTTTGCCCAACAAGAAGTTCCTTTTTTGAAAATTTCTGATGACGTCATTGCATGTGATTTGTGGTTTGGGCCCCCCCAATCAAAAATCCTGGCTACGCCTATGATAGATGGTTACGCCTACCTACCATGTTATTGCCGGGCCGGATTTACATCGCGCTGAGCCTCTGGTACTTTGGAGATTTTCGCAACATCTTTCTGCCAAATATAAGTGAAGACCAAAAAAAGTCTTTCGATTTGAGCGCGGGGCCCCTAGCTGGTACTGCGCCATATTATGGTAAATCCAGCCCTGATTAATGTATTACACTCATAAAAAGGCTAGATGTGGGCCTAAGATAGCAACTTTTAGGACAAAAACTATCCATTTCTTCCGCGTTATACGTTTAAATCGGCAAGTAAAACTAGAATTGAGGGGGCCCGGAGCCCGTGGTCTTCAATATTGTTGTTAGTTACTGTTGTAAGCGAAAAATGCTAAAAAGAAACTGAAACTAAGGAAACAATGGACTTTTTTGTCCCATTTTTGTCATTGGTGAAATTTCAATTGGGGGGGGGGCAGGCCCCCCCGGGGTCCTCCCCCCTTGGCTACGCCTATGCTCCAATAAACAAAAACTAAAAAGGTATTTGCAAATTTTCCGGGTGGTTTCTGGCGTTTTCCAACAAAATTTCAACTGTTTAAAAAACAATGCTGTACTCGAGCCGAGGACAGGGCAATTTTCGAGGACTTGAGGCTTCGAGGCCAAGGCCAAGGACTTCAAAATGTGTTCTCGAGGACGTCCTCGAGGCTAAGGAGGTCCTCGAGGACTCCACCTCTGGTAATCAAACTAAATTCTTGCCCTGGCTGAGCTTCAGTTTACGTTGTTTTATATGACAAACTCTACTTCAAAATTAATCAAAAAAATCTATCATCGGAAGCTAGAGGCTAGTTCGCAAAAACAAAAAAATTTTAAATTATCGCAAAAAAATCACATCTAGTGTTTTATTTTCCACAGCATCTCAGTTTTCTTGCGTAACAAATATCGTAGAAGTCAGTCATTGATGCGATTGCCGTCGTAGCTTTTTTCAATCATTCAATTTACAAAAATTGGCTTATTGGATTATAATCATTTCAATTGTTACCGGTACCACGTTGTCTTTTGCTACAATCACATTTTGCTTTCCAATCGCGAATATCTCGCACACTGCAGTAATTAAAAAGCTAAACTTTTTTCTGTTAAAGACAGAGGAGCTGAAGATCTTTCAAAAAAACTAAAATAAAAAGCTGCCGAATTTTCGATCTCGCTTTTTTACAGCACTGGTTAGCAGGGTTGGGTCCATTCATTTTTTGTAATTTTTAAATTCAAATTCAAATTCATTGACTTTAAAAAAACTAAATTCAAATTCAAATTCATTGATTTTGCAAAAGTCGAATTCATATTCAAATTCATCAATAATTCGTGAGCGGATTCAAATTGAAAAATTCAAATTCAATGCAATCCTACTGGTTAGCACTAGTGATACCCGAAAGAGCGAATAGCGCGGTAAGCGTGGGAAAAATTTTCGCTGAAAAAGAAGGAAACATTTAACGCCAAAAGAATAGCAAAAAGCGAGTCTGACTCTGAGTATCGAACGAATCTGCGTGCGATTACGAAGTGTTAATTGCGATTAATGATAAGTGTGTGATTAAACTAAGCGTTAAAAGCGGTGATTGCGCTAAAATAATGCAAGCAAAAGCTTACTTTACTCGCATTTATTTTATTGTACTGTAGCAAAAGTGGTAATTTGCATTTTTAAATAATCTTGTTCGAAGTTGCTTACTTCATACCCTGAATGTTTTTGACTTGCCCGTCGAGCAAGTAAAGCCAGAAAATAACTTGCCCCTGACGATTTCAGCTTGCCTCGGGCAAGCGGGCTGGCGTTAATTTCGAACCCTGCTTCATAACGTTGATGTTGAAGGCCTTGCTATAGCGCACCAAATGCCACTAGAGCCGAAGAGTTGTTATATAATATGATATATATATAACCTTTGCCGCGGAAACAAATAATCCCAAGTTCAAAACCTACTTAATTTTCCAACAATTCTGTACTCATTCAAGTTAAATAATTGAAATAATATTCGTTAATGCTGAACTGTGTCGAAGAGGCAGCATAATGAAAGCCATTATCTATCTGATCATTGCATATGCGCATCATAATGGTGCTTGAATCATAGACGAGATCCAACATTTTCTCTCAAACAGTCTTATTAAAAAAGTTGACGCAGACCACTGTCATTTTGGATGAGGGCAGGGGTGAACAACCTTTTCACAACTGCCGGGCGCAAAATATCCTATTAATGCACTAACGGCCGCCACTAGTTAAAGTCATTTTTTTACAAATTTACGTTTCAAGCCTTACAATTTACCTACACATACTAAGTACCAACACATTACCATTACAAAAAGTCAAATTTTCAAGTTTAGATCATTATTTATTTAATCATAAATCACAAAAATGCTAGATTCGAAAAAAATGCTAAAAATACATATTAGAAAATGCTAGATCCAAATGAAAAAACGCAAGATTTTAATTTCAAAAAAAACAAAAACGCCAAAACAACTGCTAAATAAATTTTATTGCTGTTATCTTGATACCTAAAATCAGATAGGAACAGGGTGAACTAAGTATTGCACTGTGTTGCTGACCATCTGATGGCAGGGGCTTAGCCAGAAATCTACAGTGGAGGTTGTCATGGGGATCTGGGGGGCGAAGCCTCTAGCGTTAGAAAGTTTTGAACTTTTTGGGGGGCCAAACTAAATTTTAGGCCTATTTTGATAAAAATCAATGCTATTAAAACGTGGCATAGAAATTAGCAATGCAAAAACATGATCACACTACCTAAATAAATCGGCTATGTGGGAATTAGCTATTGCTAGAATTTCAGTTCTCTTATATTTACAAGCTAGTAAATCACAAAATCCTATGTTGGCAGTTTAATAAAACTTTAAAAAAGTAATTTATTTCGTCCATATTTTATAGAGAAAGATATAATTATGGGCCCTAATGGAAGAAATTTTGAGAGAAGTGGCTAGTAATTAACTAATACTGAATAACCCCTTTGTTTCTGAGCTTATGTATATTTTTTGATGAAACCTATGTTACGCATTTTTTAAGAAGCGATCAAATTTGATGACCAATTTTTGGCCATTTTTCAAAGTTTTTTTTTAATTTATGAGTCTTATTTTTGAAAACTTAGCTTTCACTCCCCTAAAAAAACGTTTCAAAATATGCTTCAAATCATTTTTTGCGTTTATTCCAGTGCAAAATACAATCTCAGAAATGCTAAAAACGTGGCATTTTTCTTATTCTGCCTTTTGGTCAACAGGCCGATGGGGGGATGTATAGCCCCCCTGGCTACGCTAATGGTTAAAGGGCAGAAATCAAGATGCCTTACCTTCAATATACTCCAGAATTATTACAGAACTATTATATTTTTATTGCATAACTCAGCATTTACCGAATCCTAAGCGGCGTAATAGGCTAACATTTATCATGCAATTTAAAAGCAGTTTTACGTTAAAACTTGTTCTCACTTCTATTCCCTTTGTCTATAATATTTACGTTATTTAGATGCAATAGGACTGATCCCCTAAAATCTTAAAAAAAAACAATTCATACGTAAAAAGCATATCATTGTGACGTCACAGTCAAAAATTTGTACACGGCTGTAAACTAGCTTAATTGTTAAATAAATAAAGATGAATTAAAATAACAGTGACGTTAAAAAGTTACGCAACTATTGAATTGGAACTTTCGGGAAAGGTCTTGGTTAGGCCAACTGTAAACGGTAAATACTGACGCATTGGTTAGTAAACAGCACTGGCGTATTATCGTTTCAATTAACTGTACAGTTAGCAACTCGTAACTGTTCCTAACAGTTATTTCCCTTGCAGTTACGTAGCAAAACATTTTAATCAATGCACGGCCGCCACAACGTGCATTTTGTAGTACAATTTCACGGCCGAAAAAAATCCTGTTACAGCCTCAGGTCGTGCACCCCTGCTTTGGATGAATGTTATTCAAAGTAATTCGTAATTTGTAACGACAAATTACTTATTACTTTTTCTAAGAAGAAACGATTACGGTAATTTTATTACTTCTTTTAAAGTAATTTTCAGTGAACTAATTTCATTACTTTTGTGCAGTAATTTGCCCACCACTGGGGCTAAGCCCCCAGCCGCCGGAGGCACGGGGGTCCAGGGGCGGAGCCTCCATCGCTCGAAAATTTTAATTTCTTTTGCAAGAACAACTTAGTTTTAGAGCTATTTTGATAAAAAAATGCTTTTTAAACGTGGCATAGAAATTGGCAGTGCAAACATGACTAAACTCATTGCACAAAAGGCACAGATAGAGTCGAGGACACAAGGCTCGAGGCCAAGGCCAAGGACACAAAAAAAAAATTTAAGCCAGAGGCTAATGGTGGTCTGGGGGCGAAGCCCCCAGCGGTCTGAGCCAGGGAGGCGCGGGATCTGGGGGCGGAGAACCCAGCGATCAAAAATTTTAATTCTTTTTGCAAAAATAACTAATTTTTGGGTTATTCTGATAAAAAAATGCTTTTAAAACGTGGCATAGAAATTGGCAGCGCAAACATGACTAAACTCGTTGCATAAATGGCAGAGGTGGAGTCGAGGACACAAGGCTCGAGGCCAAGGACACAAAAAATATCCAAGGCCATAGACAGCCCTTCCGAGGACAGACCCTGTTGAGGCCAAGGACAGGAATGCTCGAGGTCAAGGCCAAGGACACTGGCGCAAGTGTTCTCCAAAAAAAGGTCTTCAAAAAAGTTTTTCAGGCGATTTACAAAATTTTAACAATTCAAAAAATTGTGCTGTCCTCGAGCCGAGGACAGAGCAATTTTCGAGGACTTGAGGCTTGAAGGCCAAGGACTTCAAAATGTGTTCTCGAGGAGGTCCTTGAGGCCAAGGACGTCTTCGAAGACTCCACCACTGATTAATGGGCTATTTAGGAGATGGCTGATGGTAAAATTTTAGTTCTCTTATTTAGATGCTAGTAAATTATAAAATCGTATAGTTCAATAAAACTCACATGGAGTAATCTATTTCGTCCACAATTTAAAGAGAAAAATAATAGGGGAGGGGGCTAATGAAAAGCGGTTTGAGAGGAATGATCGGTTATTAACTAATACCGAATAGCCCATCCCCCTATTCCGAAGTGTATAGTATGTATTTGTTGATGACACATATGTTGAACATTTTTGCATTAGCGATCAAATTTGATTGCTTGTCTTTGGCCATTTTTCAAAGTCCTCCTTTACTTGTGAGTTTTATTTTTGACGAATTAGCCCCCCCCCCCCACCCCCACGCTGCTAAATATATGTTTTGAAAGATGTTTTAAGTCACTATTTATTCCATTTTAGTGCATAAAACGGTCTCGAAAGTGCTAAAAACATGGACTTTTTTTATTCCCCATTTTGGTCGACATGCCAATGCAAGGCCATAGCCTCCCGCCTCCTTGGCTTCGCTAGTGGCCCTAATCTTAATGAGTGCACGCATGAGAGGAGCGAGAGCGCGCGCACGCTCATACACCAGTCGCAGAGATTCCGAAAAAAAACAACAACCAAATTTTCGGAAAGGGTAGATATTAAAAATAAACTAAACCTAATAAAAATTGGGGGGTTAAAATTGGGGATTCTCCCCTAACGGGCCTTCCAACATTCGAACTTTTCAACCCTTTAAGCTGGACGCATAAAACTTTTAAGGTAACTAAACATAAAGAAAAGATAAAGTTAACGAAATTTGTGGTACCAAAATGGGGGCCCCCTCAAACGAGAGTACCAAAATTTTTAACTTTTAAATTGTTAAAGCTAGATTGATGAAATTTTGTGGATAAGAAGTTATGAAAAATAAACTAAACGTAACAAAAATGTGGTTTCAAAATTGGTTGTGGCGGGACAAACGGAGCACGCTTCGACTGCGGTTAACCAGCTCGGTTGACCAACCCATAACCTACTATGGTTTGTTGACTTATTACTCTATCGATTCCATATATGTTTCTTTTGTGGTTACTTGATTGTAGCGTCATCGATTGGAGCTGTGACTGTGACATACTCCCCCCCCCCTTTTTTAGTTTGTTTGTTGCAGTTGAAGTGGCGAGTGCGGTGAAGGAGGAAGGGCCTTGCCAGTGTTGACTATGCTAGCGCCAACGATTCAATCACGTCTGGGTCACCAGTTGTGGCGAGTCAAAATGAGCGCACTCCGATTGCGGTTAACCGGCTTGGTTGAGCAATCTATAAGCGACCATGATGGTCTGTTGAGTTAGTTTGCTATCAATTCCATATAGCCTATCTTTTATTTGTGGTTACTTTATTGCAGCGTCATCGATTGCAGCAGTGACTGCGACAGGGGTTTCCCCCAAACGGCGCCCTTCAAAATTAAAACTTTTTTAATTTTTTAAGTTGGACACATAAAATTTTTAAGGTACGTAAATCTAAAAGAAAAACAAAATTTGACCAAATTTGGTCGTTCCAAAATGGGAGGTCCCCCCAAATGAGGCCACCAACCTTCAAAACTTTTTAACCATACACGTCGGACAAATGAAATTTTTAGAGTTGACAATTATGTAGAAGAAACAATTTTTGACTAAATTTGGGGGTTCTAAAATAAGGGGATCTTCCTGAAATGGGGCCGTTAAAATTTAAACTTTTTATCCACTCACGCTAGACAGATGAAATTTTCAGAATAGATAAATATAACTTCAAGATAAAATATGAAGTACGGGACACCACAATGAAGGCGTCTCTCTCAAATGAGGCCACCAAAATTCGAACTTTTTAACTACTCACGCTAGATGCATGAAATTTTCAGGATAGGCAAGTACGAAGAAAAGATAAAATTTGACAAAATTTGGGGGTGCCAAAATGAAAAGATTCTTTGCGAACAAGAACGCTAAAATTCAACTTTCACCGTTTACACGAGACAAATGAAATTTTCAGAATAGGTAAATGCGAAAAAAAGATAAAATTTGACAAAATTTGAGGGTACCACAATGGGAGTCCCTCTCAAACGAAGATGCCAGAATGCAAAGTTTTTAATTGTTTAAGCTAGACACATTAGTTTTTCAAGATAGACAAATATCAAGGAAAGACAAAATTAATTGGAGGCCCCAAAATCGGAGGTCTCTCAATTGGATCCTTCAAAATTTCAACTTTTCAACCATTCAAGCTAGACCCATGAAACTTTTAGAATAAGTAAATATAAAAGAAAAATAAAATCACTATGGGTAAATAAAATATGACTAGGTACCATAACTGGAGAGTCCTCCTCAAACGGGTCCTTCAAAATTTTTAACCACTCAAGCTAGACAAATAAAATTTTCAAGATAGGTAAAATTTAATAAATATTGAAAAATATTGAGAAAAAAATCATACTATAGGGGTCCTCCAATTATGTTGACACCTCCCCCCATTAACTACAAATCTAAACGAATTACATCTATTGGATAAGTTAATATAAATCAAAGATAGATAACAAAATTTGGTCGGCCACATTGAGGAGACCGTACCAAGTGGGCCCCTTAAAATTTCAAAATCTTAAATACGAAGTAATCCAGCTAAGCATATCAAAATTTAAGAGTAGGCCTACCTGTAGACTAATATTAGAAAAAGATAAATCATGCCAAACTTGGGTAATGCCATGTTGGACAATAATTAGCCTGAAAGATTGTGGTAATTAAAGAGCGTATAAAAAGCTGCAATGGTTTACCAAGTTATTCTTATCGACCTGAGACAACTTGTTAGTGAAGCATTAACTAGAGAAAATAAATTTTGATTCTCCTACTTTTTTGCAATTTGTCAAATTATACCATTCGAGAATACAGTCTATGTGGCAAAAACATAAACGATTTAATAAAAAACCTAAATAAATGCCTGTTTTAAATTTGCATAATTTTAACACTTTTTTTATTTTAGTTTATGCTGTTTAGGAGGGGGCTTTGATGTTGAAAAAATCGGTATACCAGTACTAAATGTTGAATTGCGATGCGAAAGAGCTTTTCCAGGATCATACATGGCTGTAAGTTTTGTTGCTGTAATGAAATTTGCTGGTGAGTCGCTGGAATTTCAAAGACCGCTTTACGTTATTTCAAAATAGAGTGAAAAGCCGTTCAAGAACTTGATCGTAAAAAGTGCTGAGATTTAACGTTGTATTGTAAACTGTTATGCGAGCTTTTTGGATGACGTTACTCGATTCTTTTTGATAATTTTGAGAGATTTAAATTTTGATCTCGAATAACCACGAAGCGATTTAAGTTAGTGAACCAAAATTTGAAGGGGTGCATTTATATTATTGATCGGACTATGAATGACTACATTTTTTACAAATTCATTCAAAGCAATTGGATAATTATTTTAAAGCTTAATAAAGTTCAGTAAAAGCTGGATTATGCCGCGAAGTCCTCAGATATCGCTTGCGATATCACGTTCTAGTTTTTAAATCGCGCCAAACTGAGTAAAAAAAAACAAAACGCGCCGATGTATTTGTAGACGGACAAAGTTTGATTCAAGAATTTCGACGTTCATCTACTTCTGCTACGTGATTAAAAAAAAACAAGAAACGTTTTCACTCTTCGGGTACCTTGAATTTCAAAGGGATTTTTACTGTCTACAAGGGCCGCAACTAGGGGAGGGCAAAAGGGTACGGCGCCCCCATAAACAAAATTCTGCCCTCCTAAACTACCCAGCATGCCCGCCCAAACTCCACTTACCCTTGCCGCAGTTTCAAGATGGTGGTTTTTTGTAGTGGAGATCAACAGAAAACTTGGAGAAAATTAGATCATTTTGGCGCGATGACCTTTTTTTTTTGGAGAACAACAGAAAACTACACCAATTTGCCGCGATGACCTCAGGGATATATAGAACACCGGGATTGCTCGCTCCAGCGATTTCAGTTTTTTTGGTGGACAACAGAAGGGCTATTTTAGTCAGCTAAAGTGTCTTCGTAGAGGTACTTGGTGTGCAGTGGAGCAGGTTAGCGTAAGTTAAGACGGCAAGGCAAAATTGCCGTTTTTTTCGTGAGTTTAATTTTTCAAAGAAAACATAAAGTTTAGAAGAGTTGCTCAGGTAATAAAAGCAATCCGCTAAGGCATTGGACTATATATACTTGGTCTGTTGAACAAGGCTACTGATTTCAATGGTAGTCCCAATTTTTATTTCTTTCATATTAGAACAGAAAGGATCTAGGCTTCGAAAAGTGATAGAGGCTCAGAGTTTGCGCTGATAATTGTTATAATGTAGACCTTCTGGAAAGATCCTTTTAATGGAATTAAGCTCTGAGATTAGCCTATTTTGAATTTGCAGTTTTTGCTGACAACTTTAGGCCATATTACTAGTAGTAGCCTAATATCGATATGCATAAACATAAAAAGTGTTGGCATAAGCCTATCTATATAAAATTATTGGTTACCTGGGCTATGCTGCATATCATAAGCTTAGACTATTAGTATTACAAGCATTAGTGAGCGCAAGAAAAACCTAGTCTAGTCAGTTTTCTTGAGAGGTGAGCTGTAAGCTGTTAGTAGCAGGTCAGGGATAGATACCGATATATAGAAACAGAAATGTCTTAGTCTACATTCTGAAACACCTGCTACATTGTATAGTCACTGTAAGGCACAATACGGTAACAACAGCACACTAAAGTTTCATCTTTACATCCTTTGGCTACGAATCTAATGTTCGATTCAAAATTTTGTAAGAAAAGTAGCCTAAAAATACTAGAGTCTTAACTAGGAAAGAAACAGTGCAAAAACTACAATTTTGGCAAAATGAAAAACACTTCACCTAATGACATTTATTTGCCAAAGAGGTCACAACTGAATACCAAACAACAGTTACCTTTTAGCTAACAAACATGCTGTAGGCCTACTGTTTTGAATTTACAAATATCAGTTAACCATGGGAAGGCTACTTAAGTTTAAAGCACTTAAAAACACAAAAGCTTCCGGCAGCGTAAAAAAAAAAAATGTTGACTATATCTGTTTCTTTAGGATTAATTCACATTACAGTATAGCCCACATACCGCAGTACACATGCCACAGTAGATGGGGACTATTGCTGATTGTGCAGATGTTGGTGAATTTAACTTTCTAATGGTGTGTGCCATTTTCTCAGGAGGTGCAAGAGTGCATTGGTTGATTCTTTTCAACTCATTCTTAGCAAAGCAGTTGAATATTGTTTGCAGCATCAACACAAAGTTATTCACTTATTGTGCTCTTGCGCACAGGTTTGTTCAGCCAAAACTAGCCTATATACGTGTCATAGTGACGATCGGTGAGGGGCATCAGGGTATTCTTTGAATACCCAAACAAAATCATCTCATCTGTATTTATAAAAGTAATATATCTTTTAAATAGTATTTTATACTTTGGTTATTTTTGCTTTCATGGCTAGTTGGCCACAAGCATAGCGTATTCTGCGTAGCAATTGGCGAAACTTAGTGGCAGGCAGTCAATTATTTGAGTTTTGGCATTGTGGCGCTAAACGTTGGTATGCAGTCGCTGTAGCTTGAATGCGCTGAAAGGTATCAAAGCGAAGTTGTGAAAACCCAAAATGGCGTGGTAAAGTGAAACCATGTAACGCCCCGCCTCTGTATTAACCAATCAAATTTGGTCAAGTGAAGAAACGTCACGATTGACGTCATCGTGGGTTTTCAGATAGCGAGCGTGATTACCTTGCCTTCAACTGCCTGCGCTTGCGGTTGCGCAATCGACCGTTACAGACCTGTCAATTAAATTAACTACCCTGAAACATAATAATACTTTCTCCGTATCAAACAATTGACAGTAAAAGACTTGCAAGGTTTTTTAGCAAAAATAACCTAATAAGAGGAAAACTTAAAAATCGTCAAAGTAAATTACAACAGCAATATAACACAAAGAATGCTGTGGATAGTTTATAGGGATGTTCCTTCACTCAAAAAACTTTTGAAGAAAAAAACAGCAGTCGTTGCTGCTGGTAGACCCAAATCCGTTGAAAGATCGTTTTCTGCCTTAAAACGTATCAAATCATTTTCTCAAAATAAAATGGAACAAGACAGACTTTCAGATTTAGGCCTTATATACATCGAGTCACAATCACTGACAGGAGTCATGGAAACCAAATCTTTTCAGGATTCAGTAATAACAGAATTTGCTTCAGCGGAAAAGCGAATGGAATTTACTTTCAAATGACTTTCTTGTATCTGCAGTAATTCTGAAACTTTGCCGATTTTAGTGTTTTGCCTTTTGTAGTAAACAGTTTTGTTTGAATAGCTAATCAAATGGCCAAAGCTGTTTCAGCTTGTACTATTTCTTTGCTTTTTGCAGGCAACTGATCATTGGATGAGGTAAAGGCGTGTTAAAAGTTTTAATCAATTGCTTGAATTGAGTGTAGAAGTTATAGTTTATCTTTTTCATATTTCTACGCCTTCACTATACTCATTTCACTCAACAGCTGAAGCGAGACGAGAAAAATTAACTTCAGCTACGCTACCCTCAATTTGAGCCAAAACTTTTTACTCCCAAACGTGTTTTTGCTACTCCCCCCAGTCAAACTTTGTCTTTCAATTTTTATTTTTAAATGGTACAGTACAAAAACAGTATAAATATCAAATGCCACCTATACGTATGGACATAATTCCATATACGCAGACCGGATGCGCAATTACTTCATGTACGAAAATAAACGACGCAATAAATTTGTAATTGAATACCCAAAACTTTTTGCCACCGATCGTCACTGACGTGTCAGATTCCGCAAATTTTGTCGCAGCAAAAATAAAGCTGCCCTCTGATTTTTTGCTGACAACAGCTTACTTCGTGCAGATTCATTAGCAAGGATACAGTTGTGCAATTGCACTACAAAGCAGCACAGAAACAGCATCACGCTTCCGTATTCCTACTCATAAACATTTAGCGATAAAAACTTTTTAGTCTTTAGCACAATGTAAAGTTTGTTAAATAGCATGTCAAGAATACTAGAATTTATGGTGGTGTTCTAAGCCAATGGAAGAGTTTATAAGTTGGATTTGACGTCCTAACATAATTTGAAAACGACATGCTATAGTTAAGTACTGCTTTTGCTCAATCACCTCTGGCTTTTTTATGTCTGGTAAAATGAACAATATTGATCAGCCTGTGGCAACGACGTATCTTTGAATCATTGCTATAGTCGTAGATTAGTAAAAAATTGCAGAGTACCAAGATACATCTTGTACCTTTTGAAGGAGATTTTAACGACATGATTTTCCAGATATTTATAATAAATTTGATATATCTAGCAGTGTCTTTAAAAGAAGGATGACTATCACTGTAAAATTCCAAACCTCTAACAGTCAATTCACTGAAAACACCTGTAATGAAAATTAAAACATAAACTTTTGTAATATACACTAAAATCTTTCTCGTAATAACCAAAAAATATTGCAGTATTTATCGGAAAGGATTGAAAAGTCTCTGCACAATTAGCTAAAAAAACTTATCATTCATAATTTTTTGGTAATCTGAACAAGCGATTTGATTGATTGGTTATAATGCGCTCTTTGCATGTGGAATACTGGAGTACAACTTTTGGTCAAGTCATAGTTAAGAATACAAATAGCATTCTCATCTTTTTGTGTACAACACGGAACAAACATAAAGCAAAGCAATCGGTGATATCTCCTACCCAGTAGCAATACTAATAAAATAATAATTTAAAATTTTGCACGATTCTGAGTAAAATTGCAACTGTTTCTTTTGCAATCTGCATGAAGTAAGCTGCTGTCCGCAAAAAATCAGAGGGCGGCATTTATTTTTGTTGCAACAAAATTTGCGGAATCCGACACGTATGTAGTTTTGGCTGAACAAACCGGTACGCAAGGGCACAATAATTTTGTGTTGATACTGCAAACAATATTCAACTGCTTTGCTAAGAATGAGTTGAAAAGAATCAACCAATGCACTCTTGCACCTCCCGAGAAAACGGCACGCACCATTAGAAAGTTAAATTCACAAACATCTGCGCAATAGTCTCCATCTACTGTGGCGCGTGTACTATGTGGGCTATACTGTAATGTGAATCAAATAAGGAAACAGATATAGTCAACTTTTTTTTATTTTATGCAGCTGGAAGCTTTTGGGTTTCTAAGTGCTTTAAGTTTAAGTATCATGGTTAACTGATATTTGTAAATTCAAAACAGTATGTTTGTTTGCCAAAAGGTAACTGTTGTTTGGTATTCAGTTGTGACCTCTTTGGCAAATAATTATCATTTAGTTAAGAGTGTTTTTCAATTTGCTTAAAATTGTAGTTTTTGCGCTGTTTCTTTCCCAGTTAAGACTCTAGTAATTTTTACTTTTCTTTCAAATATTTTAAATCGAACATTAGATTTGTAGCCAAAGGATGTAAAGATGAAACTTCTGTGTGCAGGTGTTACTGTGCCTTATAGTGACTATACAATGCTAGCAGGTGTTTCAGAATGTAGAGTAAGACTTGTCAGTTTAAAATGTAACAAAAAAGATATACTTTTTGGACATTATTTCACTGAATGGTGAAACTTCAACGAGCAGCTATTATTGTGTCTCTCTTTTGATTCTTTTGTTAACCGAAAAACTGAGACTTTTAAGCTTTTTTTATCCAAATAATTTGCTGAACTCCTTTTTATTTGATAAAT
This sequence comes from Trididemnum nubilum, assembly GCA_963965965.1. Taxonomy (NCBI): domain Eukaryota; kingdom Metazoa; phylum Chordata; class Ascidiacea; order Aplousobranchia; family Didemnidae; genus Trididemnum; species Trididemnum nubilum. The sequence continues at coordinate 4,375,825 of OZ014481.1, read as the reverse complement.
TTCCTGATGTTTACAGTTTATACACCTTTATGCGGTTGTGGTGAAAGTGACCAAACCATGTGCCAGATTTTATTTGAATGCAAAGGCTCTTCGAGCATACCTAGTGATGCTGCCCATCAGCTTAGAGAAAGGATATGTGAAGCAGAAACTAACTGTTTCCCTAATATGCATGTTCAGAATTTCTACACTATACTTCTGAATCACAGTCGTGATTAAGGTTTTATGACTTTGCTGTTGAAACGCATTCAGGAATGTGCTTGTTATTTAAAATCCTCTGTAAAATTAACACCATAGCTCTGTTGTTTTTTTTTGTTTTTTTTTTACATATCATTGCACCTTTTATGTTGAGCTTCAATGTGTTTTTTTTTTTCTAATACTGACCTGCGACTAACCACTGTAAACTGTAGTGTTGTAGCAGTTTAGTAATATTATTTTTCATTGTCAAGCGTATTACAAGTAACATAATCTGATTGGCATATAATTTATATTTCAGTGTTTTTTGTTTTTTTTTACCCTCACAAGTGTCATAAGTTTTTGTTTTTTTTTGTTTTTCATCAACAGAAACGGTGACATAGGCCTACTGTATTTTCATGTAGCAGTTTTCGTTATTTATTACGCGTACTTTTTCTACTTTTTCTCTTCATAGCAACTGATCGTCAGAATTTAATAATTTTGTTCAGTTTTTCCCGAAATGTTTGAAAACAAATCTTTTCAACTTCTAGAAAGAAGTGTTTTTATTTGGTTAAATGTGTATATTATATCGCATTGGTGAATAACCGCAGTGGATATTATTTGTGTACGTTCTTAGACACATTTTTTCTTGATGTATATATATGTATATATATTGTGTCTCTTATCAAACCCTTCGTCCATTTTACATCGCCAGTTTGGCGCAGTGCATTAGAGCGTTGTTACTTTCGACAACCATGATTGGAAGGTTTTTGCTTAACTTTTAGCTGAGCTTCGTCAAGCCAAGTCATCTGACCACGAACCAACGGTTACTAGTGATTTTGTCACTAAGTGAGGGTTTGGGCAAGATGGCTCTGAGATGGTAGAATATTTTTATGATCGGCCTTCTCAGCCAGTCGGCGTCAGTTGGTTCGCGGTCAGTTGTCGTGGACCCTGACAGGTACAGTAGTGTTTGAATTAATTTGGACAAAACTATATTTTTGCATTTTTTGAATTTTGTTTAGGTTAGTTTAGGGAATGTATGATAGATAGTATTGTAATGATAATTAATAAGCTAAGTAAAGAATATGAACCACTATTAACTGCTTTTATGCTCTATTTTTTCAGATTAACAGATTTTTTTATTTTAAATTATGAAGTAAACTTATTCGTGGCCAAAAATTTTATTTTGATTTTTGCATTTTACTATCTGCCTGCTTGCAATAAAATGAATATCGCTCCAAGAAAGAGGGCACAAATTGTTACTCTACGACAACACTCTAATATGACAATAAGAAAAATAGGAGAGAAGCTTAATGTGTCAAAATCAAATGTGGGGCGAATTTTTTAAATGATGGATACTAATGGTGACGTCACCACAACTAAAAGGCGGGATCAGCATGAATGAAAGCTTAAAATGACCACTCGTGATGACAAAATGATATTGCAAAATACTTTTAAAGACCTTAGAAAAACTAGTAAGGATCTTCAAAGAGATTTAGCAACTGCAGGAGTCAACGTGGATTCGTCAACCATGAGAAAGCGACTTCTTGAAGCTGGAAGAAAAGCCAAAAGTCCATGCAAGAAGCAATTGCCAACAGTTGCTATGAAAAAGAAACGCCTAAAATGGGGTAACAAATACAATAAAAGGGAAAACAGGAATGAATAAAAGTTGTTTTTCAGATGACAGCCATTTTGAAGTGCTTGGACTGAAATCTCAATATGTAAGACGAAATGTTAGAGAACCCCTCAATACCTTTTATATTCTACAGGCCCCGAAACACCCCCTAAAGAAAATGTTTTGGGGTTGCTTCACTCTTAATGATACTGGAAGATTATGTACAAGCGAAGGAATGATGAAATCAACTAAATTTTGGAAAAAGACTTGGTTTCAACAATGCAAAAATCATTCTCAGATGGCAGTGGTGTTTTTCAGCAGGACAATGCACCATGCCATACTTCAAAAAAATGCAAACATTTTTTTAAAAATCGAAATTACCTTTGCTAGACTGGCCTGGCAACTGCCCATACCTAAACCCCATCGAAAACTTGTGGGCTATCATAAAAAGGTGTCTTTAAGTATGTGACTGCACAACTAAAACCAAACTCATAGAAGCCAAAATACCAATTTGGTACCATGATGAAGAAATTAAAGATATTTGCTCAACCCTAGTTGATTTCATGCCAATACGAATTTCAATGCTCATAAAGGCAAAAGGAGGATATATTAACTATTGAACGTGCTAGAGTTGATATAATTTGGATTAAAGATGCGTTTTTGAGAATTTCCTAATTTTTTGACACTTTTTGTTTTGTCCCAATTAATTTACACACTACTGTATATAAATGCAAAAAAAATCAATCAATAGCTTACAATTAGTAATGGCACACGACTTTCATTTGGAAAATATTGCACATTTTTTATGTATTTTCCTGTCTATGGGTATCATAATGACGTCAGTGATGACGTCAGTAATGACGTCAGTATTACGTTATTATTGTCATTATGTTAACTTTGGTTGAAAGCATTATATTTTGTACAATAGTTGGTATAGCAATGCAATAAACAAAATTTTCCAAGTAACCCTTCTGTTGTCCGCCCTAAAATTCAGCAAGCAATCCCGGTCTTGATATTTCTATATATCCCTGGATGACCTATTTTTTTTGAGATTAACAGAAATTTCGGAGAAGAGTAGACCAACCCAAATATTTTAGCCCCCCAAACAGAAATTTTGCCCCCCTTAGAACAGCGGTCTAGTCGTGGCACTGCTGTACACGCTGTAATTTACGTCAGATAGAAGGTTTTGCGCCGCGCCGAATTTCGTTTAGATTTTCATCCCTGATTTGGCGAAGATTTTGCGATTCTGTGCAGTGTGCACCCAAATTGTGCGAGGGTTACTGGGCTAGCCTGCTGTAACAGCTCTAAGCATGCTGAGTTTTTAGAAAGACAGAAACTAAACCAAAAAAGCACAAGCTGTTATGTTAGTTATACGAGAATAGCTTTAAAAATTTATAATTCAATTGAGAATATCCTAAACAAAACATTGATATCCTAACTCCAACTAACCGTAGCAGGTACCGATTGGCAGAGATGGTCGAGATCACCACCTTCAGAGATAGGTACGATCTTGATCTTGAAGATCAGATCGTGATCTTGAAGATAAAGATCAGATCTTGATTTTCAAGATCACATTATTTCGATGATCTGATCTTAATCTTCAAGATCACATTTTTTGTGTAATCTTGACCTTGAAGATCAAGATCACTTTCATTTTTAAATGTTGCATAGGGTAAGCACTGCCGAGGCTAGGTTATGTGATATTTTGAAGCTATTTTATGGCTCCCACACGGAATGGAGTCTAAACTGGGGTGGAGAATAATAGAAGGAGCGGAATGTAGTCTAAAAAAATTCTTTTAGTTTACTGTCTATCATGTCAATGCCATAATATATACAATGTCATGTGAAAGGCTTTTGTTTTTAACCAACGGGATGGCCTAGTGGCAGACGTGTATGGCTGCAATGGCGAATCTTGAGCGGAAGACTGGGTTCGATTACCGCGTCGATCAAATAAATCTAACACAAGTTGCCAATGGCCCACCACTGTTACGACGTTTAATTGTGTGCCCGTGGCGCTTTAAAGCGGAGATGGGTTCCGCAAACTCGCGGCACCCATAAAGGGTATTTAGGCGAGTACAATGAAGATTTGATATTTTTGATTTGATTTTTTTCTTGAATTTTGTTATTGTTGTACAAAACTAGCAAAAGTAACCTAAAAGGTTTTCGTGAATATTTAAATTAGTGAAATAGCTACAAAAAGTTTGTGAGTGTCAAATGCCTTACGTTGGTAGTGAAATGAGCATTGCATTATGATAGTCAATACTGATACAGCATGGGTGTCATTAAATATGTGCCGTCGCTTTATTTTCGGAAGCTCTGTGATTCGTGTATGAGCGCACGTGCGTTCTCTCCGATCTAAGCTATTTCCCAGATCTAACCCTAATGCGTGCACGCATGAGAGGAGCAATAGCGCGCGCACGCTCACACACCAGACGCAGAGATTCCGAAATAAAGCTAACGGCTTATACTTAACAACACCCTACAGCATCTAACATTGATAGCTTACCCCCCCCCCCCCCATAACCACTACCTCTCTTTGAGTACTAAAAGTAAAGTGATCTTGATCTTCAAGATCACGATCTTGATCTTGATCTTCAAGATCACAGTGTTTGGGTGATCTGATCTTTGATCTAGAGATCACATTTTTTGATGATCTGATCTTGACCTTTTAGATCACAAAAAGGTGGTAATCTTGCCCATCTCTGACCACCTTTTGAAGATCTATTTAATCTTGAAGATCAAGATTATCCAAAAAATGTGACCATCAAGATCAAATCATTAAAATAATGTGACCTTCAAGATCAAATCATCAAAAGTAACGAAATGTGATCTTGAAGATCAGATCACCATCTTGATCTTTACAGGCGGTGAATCATCCAGCCAATTCCGGTGGTTTATAATAGCTAAAATTAAACTATAATTTTTGATATTTTTTGTTTTAATTTTGAGGCTGCAGTTGCAAAGATATTCAACAAATGCAAAGAAATATCCCCCAACAAAAAGTTTTTGGAAACTCTGAGTTTTGTTCTTCCCGCCAAAACCACAGTTCTCTAAACTATTGATGGATTGCACGTGACGTCATCGCGCTTCTAGCCAAACCACTGGACGTTAAAATTGTGAATCGGCGCTATGTAAATGCATGCAAAAACACTGACAGCGAAGATATGGAGCGTATTTTCAGGCTATAAAAGAGTTGATTCTTTTTAAAAGTAAAGTTAAATGCTAGGCAAAAGCCTGTAAAAACTGAAAAAGATTTTATATAGTAAGAATTCGGTTTTGTTTGCTTTTTTCTGTGACGTAAATCCGGCTTGCTGTTAAGTAGCCCATTAGAATCATGTAATATGGATGGTGGTTGCTAGTTTTGGTAATCAAATTCGTGGCTTACTATTGATGGCGCTATAATGGAACAGTTGTATCTCCTTTATTTGGGACAAAATTAGCGCATTTTTAAACTGTTGTAATTTCAGAAGTCTATTTTGCAGGATCTTAGTGATTTTTCGCATTTCGTGTTGTCATTAGCGCCTTATCGCTATGATTATTGGTTGATAGGAGTTAAAATGCATTAGCAGTTGTTTTCATTGAATTATTTCGTAGATATGTCATTTAAACTTTAAACTAATGATTTAACTGGCCTCAGTGTAACGGTGTAACTTTGGTCGAGTCTTAATTTGCATTTATTTCGACTTGAGCTAGTGATGTTAAATATTGTTTATAAATAGTGCTTTAACTAAACATTAATCGGCTATTTGTTACTGCTGTGACATAGAATTTTAAGTAGGCTACTGTATTTTAGGATAAGGCCGAATTTACGATTTGAACCAAAGCTAAAAACCGGTCAAAGTGGACAATAGCAGGCAATGGACGATGAGAATTTACAAAAAGTGTAACTTTTCAGATCTGCTGAGCTATGTATAAGCTGCTTAAATCGCTCCTGGTAATTGCCAATTAAGGCCAGGCTATCTACAAAAGTGATACTTTACAATCAAATTCTTTAAATATGCCCACTGAAGGAATTATTTGTTGATTTACGGTAGCGACCAATGCTTTGTAGTGGCATTTTGACGTCCAATCGTTTTGGCGGGAAAAAGCTATGACGTCACGTGCAATCCATCAATTAGGCCTACTGTGGTTTTGGCGGGAAGAACAAAACTCAGAGTTTCCAAAAACTTTTTTCGGGGGATATCTTTTTGCATTTGTTGAATATCTTTGCAACTGCAGCCTCAAAATTAAAACAAAAAATATCAAAAATTATAGTTTAATTTTAGCTATTATAAATCACCGGAATTGGCTGGATGATTCACCGCCTGTAAAGATCAAGATGGTGATCTGATCTTGGTGATCAAAATCATTCCTATGTATGTCTGTGCCACGGCAAATGCGAATTACGTTACCTTCTCCCTTTTAGACTGCATTCCGTGTCGAAGCTGTGAAATAGCTTCAGAATATCATGTAACCTGGCCTGGGTGATCTCTACCTTACAGCCCTATGTGACATTTAAAAATAAAAGGGATCTTGATTTTCAAGATCACACAAAAATTGTGATGTTAAAGATCAGATCATTGAAATAATGTGATCTTGATGTGATCGAAATAATGTGATCTTGATAATGTGATCATGATCTTGATCTTCAAGATCGCAGTCTGGTTTTGCAGATCAAGATCGTGCCCATGTCTGCAGATACTGGGTAGGCTTCCGGTACCCAAACCCTTACTTTAATCTTAACTCTATTCTTAACTTCGAAAATAAAAAAGCAAATGAGTCCTTTCAGCCTTTTAATTGCTCGCCTATTTAATATTTACCAATCTTAAATCTAGATTTTGACTTTGGACTTATCATTAACATTGACCATTTGAGTGCGGTAGTACTGACAGAGTGATAGTTGTCAAAAAATTTGAGCAAAGGTCTGAAGGTATGTAGACAAGTAGAATGATGTTACGGGTATCAGTAAGTATGAGCCGTCGCTTTATTTTTGGCAGCTCTGCGATTCGTGTATGAGCGCGCGTGCATTCTATCCTCTCCGATCTAAGCTATTCCCCAGATCTAGCCCTGATCCTAATGAGTACACGAATGAGAGAAGCAAGAGCACACGCCCGCTCATACACGAGTTGCAGAGATTCCAAAATAAAGCTGGCGGCTTATACTTAATGAGTAATGACACCCTGATGTTACTAGGCCTACTATTTAGGATCTGGTATCCTCTTTAGCCTTACCAGAAAGAAAAATTTGGTTACTCTAGGTGGAGTGTTCGCTAATGACACTGCAGTCCGCTTGTGATTATTAGTTACATAAACCTATAGGCGTACTGTACCCTATTCCTATTACCACCCTAACTGCAATTGAAAAAATTTTAGAAAAGGTCAATTGTATTCCACATCAAATTGTGCTTGCCAAACAATCATTTTCTATATAAAATACTATGAGTAGAATGATGCAGTGATGTCATGAAAAAAAAAAGAAAAGGCAACCACGATAAAAAATGCAACTGCTTGCAATTATCATAGCCTATTTTTATCATGATGCAGGATGTAACAGTTGCCAATGATCTCATCACAACGTGATTACATGACTGACAGCATTCTCTATTTTAAAGACAGACTCGGCCTATCTGACAACTGTATTGTACTAGCCTATTGTGTTATTAAAATTTAAATAGTTGCCTGAAAATCTCAGAATGGCAGTTATTAAACTAGCCTATTCTACTATCCCTGAAGCTGTCTTGCCCTAACCCTCATTTCATGGTGAAATCACTGTGACGAAATCAGTTCGTGATGAGACCATTGTTAATGGATGTAACCTCAGCAAACAAACGAGCAGCTGCATAAACTAAGACAGAAAGATATCATATAATCAATAAAAACAGACCTCGTGATTTGAGATTAAGATTACTGTCAAATTGAGTTCGTAGAATAGTATATTAATTATTATCGGTTAGTAGTTACGCATTATTAATCGATGATCATGATGAACTTGTTTTATTGGTAAGAAAGATAAATCACACTCAGATTAGGCCTCCAAGCTACCTGTGCTGTATGGTGACTTGTTCAATCATTTGTCTTTATTACAGATTGCGAGGTGTCTGATAGACCTACACGAAAAGCATAGGTGGGCAAGTTAATGCAAAACGTTAGCTTCGTTAACCACTTGTCCATCAACAAACTTCACTCCTCAGTTAGCGTTAATTCGTTATTTTCAGCTTTAATTAACGGAAGTTAATAAAGTCCGTTAATTTGTTAACATTTTGCATGTAATTTACATTTCTTTTTATTTACTTGCTTCTAGAACCCTGATTGACGCTGTTGAGCTGATTGTAAGGAAATATTTATTGGTGTGGTGGTCTTTTTGTGTTTTGGAAGTTCCATTTTACAATCTAGTCTAATTTCAAGATAAAAATAAGTTCAAATGCACTAACAAAGCTGTGATCGGAAAATCTTTGGAAATTGTGAACAGCGGTAATTAATAGACCTATGAGGCTGCAGCTTATTATTTGCCACAAAAAAGAGCACCTTTCTTGGCTCTCTTCTATAAAACTCGTGCTAATACGCAACATGTGTTAGCGGTGCAAACTGGTTTGTACCGGTGCGATGAATGAATGGTGCAAGAAATTAACAATAAAAACCTTAACCAGGGTTGCCACATCCTGGAAAAGTCCTGGAAAGTCCTGGATGTTTTTTGCTGTCCTGGATAGTCCTTGAAAGTCCTTGAATTTCGTTTGTAAGTCCTGGAAAGTCCTGGAAAATGTTTATAGAGTTTTCCCGTGATTTACCAGGACAGAATGTGAAGTTGTTTTTTTTTATAATAACTGGTACGGTACGTTTTGATTGTACAAAGCCATTGTTGAAATAATTTGCATTGTGAAGTTTGTTTGAAAAGCTTTATTGTATTGTTTAAAGACGAAGTTTATTTGTATTCTGGCGCACAAACAAAAAATTGCTGTCCTAGTTCTAACCCAACCCTAAATCTAACTCAAATTGCAATCCTAGCTCTAACCTAACATTAATGTAAGCACCCATTCCTCTGCTTTTTGCTCTCTTGCTCTTTTTATGATGCAAATAAGCTCTTCCTCCAATTAGCCAAAATTTGCACTTTGCAATACAGTATGTATAGATTATTGAATATTATTAGGAAGAGTGAATTTATGGACAGTAATTTATTGCAGCGCGATACTGTAGTAGCAGTAGCATAGTGGGCTATTGCCCTTCATTGGCCCGTAGACCAAAATGTGCAATAAGAAAAATACGACGTTTATTGCACTATACTTCTGAGGTAGTTTTTTGCAGTAATATGGATAGTAAAGTAATTTAAAGCCACTTTTGGAACATGATTTTGGGAAGGGCTAGTATTGGTCAAAAATAAAACTAGTTACAACTAACTAACTAAAAATGGTTAAAAATAAACAATCAATTCGATCGCTTGATGCAAAATGCTTAACGTAGGCTTTGTAAAACAATAAGGTGTCGATTTAGTATTTGATTCTGTTAAATCCCAATCAACTCTCTCAAATCTCGTTTCATTAGCCCCTCCTCCCAAATTATATCTTTATCTAGCGTTATAAAATGCAGACGATTTGGATTAATATGGTACTTAAGATTTTTTTCAAAGGAGATGCCTATTTGCTCTGTAGCGTGCAAATGAGATAGCTCCTTATAGAGAAAAGAGAGCAAAAGTGGGTGCTCATTTGCTCAAATACTCTTTTATTTTGTAAATTATTAACGTTAGTGATTAGTTGGAGTTTATATTTTGAGTTTGGGTTAGGATTAACGTTAGAGTAGGGTTACAGTTTGGGTTTAGTTTAAGGTTGGGGTTAGGGCTAGGGTAAAATTTTTTTGTTTGCACCCTGGTGTTCAAATAAGCTCTGTTTTTTTCAAATGATAAGATTTAACAGTTTACTGTATGGAAATAAAGCTAGAACTGAAGTTTTACTATTTTCATCACTAAAGCTCAACTTATCGCTCATCATATATATTGTGGCCAATATCAGGGCCAAGCCGGCATATCGTATCAGCTATCTATCGCCGATAAAATATCGGCTTAGCGCAATTACCTTAAACTTTTTATTTTTTAGAGCAAGCACAAGTGTTCTTGCGTTCTATTTGCTTAGTATGGCTTGTGTTTGCTATAGTCTTTCTGTGGAGGAGGATTAGTGAAGCATTTTGTGTCAAGTCATGTGAAAAATTTGGTAGTTTATGAGGGATATATCGGTATCGGTCTGAAACAGTCATATCGATCGAGCTCTATCTTTCAACCACATACTTGTAGCCCAATTTATGCATCCAGTTTAATCATGTTTTTGCAGAGCTAATTTCTATGCCACATTTTAAAAGCAATAATTTTTACCAAACTAGGCCTAAAATTAAGTTATTGCAAAATCTTTGAATGCTGGGGGCTTAGCCCCCAGACCCCTAATGGCTTTTGGCGGCTGGGGGTTGCCCCCATACCGAAAAGCACAACCCTTCCATTGCAAATGTTTGGCTTTGCACTTGGCTAGTGGTCAGTACTAGGAATGCAAATGCGTTACATCATAATTTTTCGACAATCATTAGTACAAAGGAGTAGGTGCATGAGAGTAATAGTCAAAATTAAATTTTAAGTCCTGTAAAAAAATGCGTAAACAGTCCTGGAAAAGTCCTGGAAAATGATCTAAAAAAGTCCTGGAATTTGATTTTGCAGTTTCTGTGGCAACCCTGTTAACAGAAGTTAACAGAACTTAACTGAAGTTACTTTAGTCTGTTAACAGAACTTAACGGAAGTTAATTTAGTTCGTTAACGTGAAAAAACTTTTTAACGAATTAACGAGTTGATGAAAAAGTTAGCTTCGTTATTAACGGATTAACAATTAACGGACTTTTGCCCACCTATGACGAAAAGCAATTTGCCTACTCAAAAAAATTTTGAATTGATTTGATTCTGGTTTAAATTTCTATCAGCAAACTTGAGATTTTTCTTGTGTATTTTTTTCTACATGCTGTAAGTACTATTACATTTGATCCGCATCTCATAACAGACAATAGGCTAGACTATAGAGTTTACCTGATATGGATTTGGTTATGAATATGGTAGGCTAATAAGTGAAGTGGTGACTGACTTTAATGACTGTATGGTGTGTTTGTTGTAAATCTCCTTTGTATTTTGCATTTAGACTGTGGTATCGAATGTAAAAATCATGGAGTAAGTACCGGTAAATAAATCTCTATATCTGGTCTATCTATTTCTTCTTCTTTCTTCATTGCCCGCTTTTTTGTGAGGGTTGCGGGGGCAGTAGCTCAAGATTGAGCCGCCACACCTCACGGTCTTCCATCACCTCCATCATTTCACTTGGGCGAAGTCCCAAGCGATTCCATCCAAGATCCTCAATGTAACCGGTCCATCTAGTTCTAGGTCGTCCGACTGGTCTTCTCCCATTTGCTTTGGCATGTAAAGCTTGTTTGGGGAGTCTTTCCTGAGGCATTCTGCTTACATGGCCAAACCATCTAAGCTGAGATCTTTCAATTCGGAGAAGTAACGGCTCGATGTTAAGAGATTTTTGAATTTCAGAGCTACTCACCTTGTTAAACAGTGTAACTCCTTCCATTCTTCGTAAAAATTTCATTTTGGATGCTTGCACTTGTGATGGCATTCTTTCGGTCATTACCCAAGATTCATGACCATAAGTGAGAATGGGGACAAAAACTGCTTTAAAAATTGAGAGCTTTGCCTTTTTCGACAATTCTCGTTTCATGACAACCGAGTAGTGCAAAGCTCGCATTACTGCACTAGCCTTGACTATTCGGGTATCCAGTTCTTCGTCTTGCCTTCCGTCACTTGTAAATGCAACCCCAAGATACTTGAACTTCTCTACCTGCTTCAGTGTTGCTCCATTCACTTGTAATACGCACTAGTTCAGGGTTTCTTGAAAGATGAAGTACCTCAGTTTTGGCCGTACTTATTTTCATTCCGGCGGTGTTGCATGCATCTGCAAAGCTATTTAATGCGCGCTGGAGGGCAGATTCTGTGGAAGAAAGCAGAACCAAATCATCAGCGAATAGCAGACGACTAATTTTGCAATTTCCAATCGTGGCACACTCATCAGCTTGGCTGTATTTGTCGATCCAAATTATGTAAACAATGAAAAGGAGAGGTGACAAAACGCACCCTTGCCGGAGTCCAACGCCCACATGGAACGGCTTTGATTGCTTGCCATTTACCCGAACACAAACCTCCGGTCTGCAGTAGAATGACTTAATAGCGCGTAACAATTGACCATCAATGCCATACTCCTGCAAAACCTTCCAAAGTTTATCCCGAGGAACTCGGTCGCATGCTTTTTCAAGATCGACAAAGCATGCAAAGAGATCTTTGCCATACTCCCAAGATTTCTCGAAGATTTGCTTCAGAGTGAAGATTTGGTCCGTGGTGCTGCGACCCGGACGAAAACCGCACTGACCATCTTCCAGTTATGATTCCACTATTTCTTGGCATTTCCTTTCAAGGCATTTGGCATATACTTTCCCTGGCAAACTAAGGAGTGATATCCCTCTGTAGTTTGTACATTGCTTGCGATCTCCTTTCTTGAATATCGGAATAATCACACCTGTTTGCCAATCTCTGGGAGTTTTGCCAAGCTTCCACGCAACTTGACACACTCGCGTTAACCAGAGAATTCCTTCTCCAGTCAGCGCTTTCAACATCTCGGGTCTGATTTCATCTTCACCAGCAGCTTTTCCAGATTTTATCCCTTTAATTGCAGTTGCCACTTCTGCTGCAGTGAAAACTCCGTCCTCCCCTAGATGTGTCACTTCGTGTGTGTCACGAGTCGATGCCTTTACAGGATTCAAAAGATCTTCAAAGTATTCTCTCCATCGTGAAAGGATTTCATTCTCATCCGTTAGAATGTTACCGTCAGAATCCTTGATGGAGTACGTGATACTCGATCTTTTGCCACGTAAACGGCGGATGGTCTGCCAAAATACTTTGTTTGCCGAAAAATAGTTGGAATCCAACTGACGACCAAACTCTTGCCATGACTTCTCCTTGGATTTCTTTACTGCTGAAGTTGCCGCTTTTCGCGCCTCAGTGTACCGGAATTGCAAATCAGATGACGATCTGTCCTGTAGCCAGGCCTTGAACGCATCTTTCTTTGCTCGAGTAGCTTCTTGAACCTCTTGGTTCCACCAAGGTGTTCTTTTCTCACTATCGCCCGCCACTCTAAGCCGTTTTCACCCACAACTTTCAGCAGCTGATGAAATGATTGCTGATCTGAACAGCAGCCATTCCCTCTCGATGTCCTCTGATACATCAGGAAGTTGTTTGAACTTAGATGATATACTGGATGCAAACTGTTTTCTTACTTCTTTGTCCTCCAAAGCCTACCATTTGATCCGGTAAGTCACTGACGACCTGTTGGATCTCTTATTTGGCCAAGGTTTCGAAAGTCGTAAGGAACATACTACCAGATGGTGATCAGTTGACAATTCAGCACCTCGCTTCACTCGAACGTCCAGCACATCAGAAAACAAATCTGACGAAACTATGCAAAAATCTATCAAAGATTTTTGATCCATACTAGGTCGATACCATGTATACTTGTGAACCTCTCTGTGCTGGAAAAAAGTATTCATGATGCGGAGTCCGTTGCTACAACAGAGCTGCAATAAATACCTTCCGTTCTCATTCAGTCCAGTGACTCCATGTTTTCCGATCACACCCTTCCACGTATCTGTGTCTGTTCCAACATGTGCGTTAAAATCCCCCAAAAGGACTGTAGATTCAGTGGCTGATACTCGTAGAAGAGCATCATTTACTTCATCCACAAAAGTCTGATATTCACTGGTGGCATTGGGGGCATATACCTGCAATAGGCACAATGACCGATCCAATACCTTGAGCTTCAGCATACAGACCCGTGATCCCAAAGGAATCCAATCTGACACACAGTCTGACAAACGGGGGCTTGTGAGAATCCCCACACCCGCTTGTGCAGACATACTAGGATCACCATTTCTGAATTTAATCTATCAAATCACTGACTAGACAAATGGGACTTTAGACTTGGTGGTGCCATTGCTGTGACTTTGTTTTTTTCTAAAGATGCAAGAGTGCAGGTGCGAGGACTGGATGGCATGGAAGATGGGTCCTGCTAACTTGCTGCAAGTTGCATACTTCAGTGTCTTTTAGGTTTAGCGATAATAAACATAAGATTTTATTTTTTGCTGATCAGCGATGTTCCTTTTAAGCAAAAAAAAAGTGCAAAAAACACAGTATTTTCAGGCATTTTCTCACAAATTTTTATAAGTGCAAAAGGGTTTTTGATGTTTTGAAATTTCTTTTATTGCAAAAATAATTATTTCGAGATTGAAAGGATCTAAAACCTCATTTAGTAGTTACAGTAGGTGCTTCAGTGATTTAAATTTAACAATTTGAAAGTACTAAGTCCCACCATGTGGCAATATTTGAAAACAGGTTTAAAAGTTCCAATACTGTACACTATGTCAGATTTTTGCACCAATCTAGCACTCATTTGTTTTGTTGGCGACGCCGATCAAAATGTAAAGCCGATTTAGTGGAATAAAATTAGTTTCCAAAGTTTTCGCATTTTCCTTCCTCTGCAATTTGATCTCTAAAAAACAAAACTAAAAAAAAAAAGGTCTTTACCCCTCGGGACTTCTAGTGTTGTGAAGTTTCCTACCATCCATACTTTAGTTAATATGGTTGAGGGGCTTTTGCGCCACGCCAAAGCTGTTTAAGATTTTGTAATACTGTGCACGGGATTTCTTCAGCGCAACATGCAAGCTTTCCAATGGGGAACTGGAACTATCATAAATTGCTACGAGTGACAATTAATAAACTGCTCTAAGTTGTGTTTTTTGGCTGACTAACAGGTTCCCAATGCCTAAGCTATGGCATTTTCAGTTTTTGCAAGGATGTTAGCATACTTTTGTAACTTTTCGGCATTTACTCAGAAAATAAGCTTAGAGGAAACATTGCTTATTAGTGACTTCTTGAATCTTTGTAGAATATCAGGCTTACAGTAGGCTACTACACACTTTATATTGAACTGGTAAATTTGTGAAATGAATAATTTTTTGTCAAGATTGAATGCTCTTTTTGCATTTAGTTTGAGTGTCACTGCAGCAGTGACTTTTGCATGCTTCCTAACTACTCATTTTATTGACTATGGACAAGATGTGGAGATTGACATTGAAAAGATAGCAATGTAAGTTTTTCATGTTTAGGTCTTGCTAGCTATGTGATTCAAATTAATGCACGAACTCTGTATAAAACCTCCATAGGTTATGGCCACTGATTTGGGGATTGTAGACAAATTTTCCATATTAGCGTAACACTTGTTTAGCAGGTTGTAACTTGTTGATGTGTTGCCCAGTTTTAAAATTCTTGCTATTAAATTGATAGTCTGGTAAGGGCAATATATCCAGATCAAAGTTCATTCTAAAGAAAAACGTAGTTAGCTAAATATTTATTTGTGCTTCTCCTTAGTTAGTAAATTGTTGATATTTGGCTCATTGCAGAAAAAATGTGGAGGAATATCCCATTGGTGAGCGACATGATCTTGGACATTTTTATTTCAATTTAAAAGCAGGTGAGTGTATTTTTTTCGGGTCCACGACAACTGACCGCGAACAACGCCGATTGGCTGAGAAGGGCGATCCTAAATAATTTTTACTATCCCCAGAGCCATTTTGCCCAAACCCTCACTTTGTGTTAAAGTCACTGCGACGAAATCATGTAACGAAATCATTGCTTCGCGGTCAGTTGACTTGGCTCGATTTTTTTCGGCACTTAGTTTTTGATAGTACCTGTTTGTATTTTGCATAATGGATCATACCTGGTACCAAATTAATTGCTATAAAATCTTGTCTAATATTTGCATTAATTCATTCGTGTGGAATTTGTTGCCCAACAGAAAATCCAAAGCAGAAATATTGCAGTACCAAAGTGATCATCAGTGTTTCCTATAAGCGCCAAAAAGTGCGAAATTTTTTCCGGCATTTTCGCACTGAAATTTTGCGAATTCTGGCGTTTTTTCTCCCACCAAAAATCGGCGTTTTTGTTTCCCGCCAAAAACCGTAGACAGCTGCGGTTCACGGCGCCTCGCTCCTGTATGTCGCACAAAGCGCGTAGAAAACTTGCAGCACTCAGACGAAGGATCTTTTTTTTTTTTTTTTTTTTTTTGAGATCAACATAAAATCGGAGAAAAAGATACCTCCGTCAGCGCAATAACTTCTTTTTTTGAGATCACATTGAAACCGGACAAAAAGATGAGAAAATTTTCGGCATTTTCACATTGACTTTAGAACGTTCGCACTATTTCCGGCATTTTCGCTGGAGGTGAAAACTTAGAGGGAACACTGGTGATCATATTCTTATACAAAGCTGTTTCATCCTTACAAGGTTCTTAGTAGGTCAACTTAATTAAGGTTTTTTAGAAGCCTACGGGAGGTAAGCGTAACCTGTATATGATCAGGGTTCAACCCGCACCCTGGTCACATTGTTGCATCCTTGACGTTTTACAATGAGTATCTCCAGCATTTAAACTAAAATAGTGAATGGGGGGACGCTTTTGCAGCCGTGACCAGACGCATTCGGAATGCAGCAGTAACTTGGTGAAAATTTTTCCAAATTCAGGAAAAATTCCAGGTTTTCTTAGTACGAATTTTTCCCCCAAAATCAAGTTAAGACCAAAAAATAAAAAGCTTTTACTGCATTTTGATAGTATCTTCAGCCGGAATTTGAGATTTATTGGAATTATCATCAACTTTTTTGTCTAAATGTTCAGAATGCTTTCTTTTAGTGGAGGACACTAATTCTCGATGAGGTATTTCCCCGCGTCTTCCTTACAGTTTAAGTACTGATTATCTCTGATTGGTGGCTTTGAACAAGCAGCGAGTTTACGTGGGACGGCATCAAAAGTCAATTGGAAAGCTTGGAGTACGGTCAACTCCCAAGTGGATGAGGATCTGTCCAAAATAAAACCACGATTGTTGCTTCCTTGTAAGTGGGAAGATAAATGCAGATCAATCAATCACCTACTGAGTATATCGTAAAGGTGAAACAGGTTATAGATTGTGAGGTTTTTATCTTATCTCATGTGTTACTGTACTGCTAAGCACTGATATTAGTGTAGTAAATAGTTTTTTTACGGTATTCATGTACAATGCACTTGTAAGTATTCAAAGTCAAAGGTAGAAAATTTAAATCTGTTGAAGCTGAACTATTCGTGCAGACTCGGTTTATATTTTATTTTTTTGACAACTTTCGTCTTATTTTTTTTAGTGATTTTACTTTTGTTTTCATAAATTGTGTGTTGTAGATTTTAAAGATACAATCAATTATTTAGTTGTGATAGATTGTTAATCACTTGAAGTGCAAGATTTTATTTTGTTCGTTTACTGTCATCCATTTCAGATTAGTTTTTTACGAAATGTTTCAGTCATGTTTATTTATGCTGTAGACTTTACTCCACTTTTTAATTGGAACTGCAAGGAGTTGTTTTTATACCTACTTGCTGAGTATGAAACTCCAAGAAATAAATTAAATCAAGTTGTTCTGTGGGATCGAATCATTAATCGTGGAGAAGCTTCTGCCTTAGATCTTAAAAGGTCTTCAAATAAATATTATTTCTTTGATGATGGGCAATTTCTCAGGTGAGATTCAATAATGAAATGCGTAATAATTTTTGGTGATATAATTAATAAGTTGCAATTATTATTGTCGTCTTACATATTCGTACTACCGTATTTGATGGCATATAGGACGCACTTTATTCCCAAAATTTTGGCTCAAAAAATTGCCCTGCGTCTTAGATGGCGTAGGTAAAGTTCGAGACCTCCCGTAGTAGGCCGAGGCTAATCTCTGACGCTCACTAACCCAGCTGACACTTAGTGCTTCTTCCTACCCAAAACTCCATGCATCCTTATATTATTGCTGGTAATATTGTATTATTACCGGTGTTTTAAAAATGAATTAGTAAAAATGAAGCAATTTACCGAAAGCAAAATGAAAGCAATTAAAAATGAATTAGAATTAGTAGAAATAAAAGCTAAATTGCTTTTATGTAGCTATGTTTCTGCTTGTGTATGTTCTGTTAGGCTATTTTCAACAATATATGCTTAAATATACTAAAAACTTTTTTCCTGAATATGACCTGCTAAAATGGGGTGCGTCTTACATGCCCGTGCGTCCTATATGCCGTCAAATATGGTACGGTACATGAAAAGTTTTAAAAGAGAACATTATGGTCTACTAATGGACTATTTTTTTTTAATTGTTAGAGGAAAAGATGTGAGGCTGTCTCTTCATTGGAACATTATTCCTAACGCTGGATATCTATGGCGAGTGGCTGGTCGTGGAAATGTTTCTGTAACAATGCCGGAGCAATACACGTCACAGAGACCTAGAAAATAATTCACTGACTTCAAGACGTTTTATTATATACACGGACCAGATTTCTGAACTAGATTTAAAATTGGGTAGTTCCACAACAATATTGTGGAATCTTTCAAACATTTCAGCTCAACATTAGGCGCATGATGATATTAAATTTTGTGCAATAAGATATTTTGACTTGTGTGACATTTTAAAAAATCTGAACAGGACTTTTAGAAACTGTTTTGTCTGGGATTTTGTCTACAACTGCCAGGTTTTAGTGATAATTTGTTAAAAAATTAACCGTTATTATTATTATTATTTTTTGCAGGGGGGAGGGCTTTTGGGGAGATTTTCTGTATTAGTTTGAGTGGCTGAAAATAAATAAGTGTTCAGTTTTGCTACGCGTAATATTTAGTGTGATGGTTTCAAATTTGTCTAAATCAAAGCAGTAGATCCTGTGTTTCTCAAAGCTGGATGTAAAGTATATGTGGTTTGCGAGGAAATTTTCAATAACCGCTTTGATCATGGACCAATGCAAGAATTTCATTTGCTTTTTGCTCTAAACTTTTAGGGTTGACGTTTAGATAACTTGGCGATTCAATACTGTCAAACCAATGATGAAGAAAATACTTTCAGAAAGCTTTCAAATTCTGCCATTTTACCTCGTTGGCATGTGCCGAACATAACTTTAATCGTTTCGCCAGTTTTAAGTTTTGAACACGTAGAGAAACCAGTACTTAGTTGTAACTAATTTTGCTTTTTAAAAAGTTTTTAAAAATTTGCCTTTTAAAAAGGTTGCGCTAATGCTGTTGACCAAAATTTTGTTTTTTGAGAAAATAAGCTAATGATTGCCTAGACTGATTTGCAGCTAAGCATTTTCATAAATTATACCCTCAGCAAATGAGCGTTTTCAGCCAACCACTATGCTCTCGTCAAAGCAAATTTTAAATGTAATAAATTACTCGTTTTCATAATTTAATAAAACCAATTTACATTTTAAGTCATTTTTAGTACCCAAAGTTCGAATTGAACCTAACTGATGATTACGTCAACACAAGCGGTCAAAAGTTTCCGTTCGAACTTATCGACTGTAAAAAGTAGCGAAAGTGTAGGTTGGTGTTATTACCTAATTTTTTTAGATGCTTTGACAAGGACATCTGGGGCGCCAAGTGTATACCTACATTTGCGATACTCTTTCTTGCATGTTTATGACCAAATAGTCACTATTTATTATTAAAGAGTGATTATTTAATAAATGGTGACTAATTGATAAATAGTGGCTATTTGATAAATAGTGACTATTGATTCATAAACATGCAAGAAAAAGTACCGCAAGTATAGATATACACTCGGCGCCTCATAGACATAGTGTTTTTTTTCTGAAAACGTTCAAACTTAATACTTAATAATTGTAAATGTTCACAGAGCTGGACAGCGCTGTTTCGAGCTTTTAGCTCTCATCGGCAGCCCTCAGCTTCTCTAACAAAATTATTCCCAAGCTAGACAAGACTCTTGGCCGAACTGGACCAACCTTGAGGGCTTGCACAGCGGCAGAGGGTTTTAAGGGAATAAACGATTTTTCACTTGTGGTACTTAAAATAACAAGTGAAAAAATCGCTGAACCCTTGTAGTAAGGATAGCCATAGGCTATCCCTACTACAAGGGTTCCCCTTGTATTTTAAGTACAAGGTATTTTAGGTATTCCCCTTGTATTTTACTACAAGGGTTCTCCTTGTATTTTAAGTACCACAAGTGAAAAATCGTTTATTCCCTACAAACCCTCTGCCGCTGTGCAAGCCCTTAAGGTTTGTCCAGTTCGGCCAATAGTCTTGTCCAGCTGGGGAATAATTTTGTTAGAGAAGCTGAGGGCTGCCGATGAGAGCTAAAAGCTCGAAACACCGCTGTCCAGCTCTGTGCATCTTATGACTCGAGCTGCTTTGCAGCTGCAGGGTTGGTGGTTGATCTAGCCACCTAACTGCCAGTGGAAGTCGTTATGATTTCCCAGGAGTCGACCACGAAGGACGTCAAACTTTTCAATTGTAAATGTTATTAAAGTGCTTAGTTGTATGTCAGTCTTGCAAATCATTTGCTATAAATATCCCAGTATCATCCTCAGTCATGAACTTTTGAAAAAGTGTAGTTAACAAGCATGCTAGTACCGGTATGTATACTTGTTGTTCTGGACTACCGGTGAATACAAAAAATTTATGCATTATTGTAAACGTAATTGTTTTGCAGTGAAATTCAATACGAATAAGACCTGATGTTTAGTTTGTGTCGTACCAGCCGTTTTGTGCGAGATTGGTGTGATGGTTGTGGAACGTAGGTTGCGTTTTTTTTTTTTTTTATTTCCGTACCAAGAATTATTCAAAGGGAGATTGTAGTGTGGAATATTGGTCGAGAGCTAAGAGAGTTTCTTTCTGGAGTTAAAGGTCTGGAGTACAATTTTGGAGCCCGTCCAATCGGGAACAGTGCAGCCAGCGGCTCACCGCCAGAACGACATTTCTTCGAAAGGAACCGTGCAGCGTGCAAGTTACCCATACGCAATGATGCAATGATGCAGAGATATGGGTCCTAGTTCTACCATTTTTATCAGCTCATTAACACCCTGCTTGGGCGTTGACTGCTCGAGAATAATGAAGAATTGATTCCAAGTTGCAGTACGCTGTATATTTAACGGCCGCCGATAGTGCCTCACTTTAAACTTGACTTAAAGAGATGCTACGGAGTCTCGATGGAGCAAAGTTTCTCTGGTAAATGGTTCATCTCCGGGTGAATAAAATTTTAAAAATTGGAAAGAAAACTTGTCAACTGTTTATTGTTAGTAGCATGGCTATTTTGCTAATTACCGCATATTTTCGCACAGGCGACATTTTTCCATCTATTGTCTGGCAGGTTTAGCAATGTAAGGAACAGGTGTTAAATCAAGGTAGTTAAAGGGGGTGTAGATTTACAAGTTAACAAACAAATGCAAACGTAGATTTTTGAGTTTTGGTTTTGAATTTTTTTGACTTAAACTGTTGATAAAATTAGTATAATTTTTAGGGTAGATTATAGCCTTTATGGTATTTTTTGACGTGGGGAAAACGTTATACGCTGAAGCTGAAAACTTAATACGCTGAATACTATGCAGTGATTAGTGGTCTTTTTTGACATGAAGAAAACGTAGAAACCACAGTAATGTTTGAAAAGGTTGCATCAACCTGCGAGGATGCTTCGACTACGTGAAACAATGCGCAATTGAAAGTCGTTCCTTACTGCAAGCAAAATATCGCCAGTGGGATGCTACCATTAGAGACAATGCCTTCTAAGCAAAAATCTTCAAAAATAGCTGTAAAATTGAGCTCCATTTTGGAAAATCGTAAAAATCTTCAAGAGACTTTGGGATGTTTGTGTGTTATCCTCGGCTCTCGAGCTTTTTGAAGATAATTTGAAAAAAAGAACGTATTTTTATCGGGGATGAATGAAATGAGTAGCACGTTTAGAACAAAGGTTGCTTTGATCACTATCGGATTCACCGCATAGGCGTAGCCAGGATTTTTGACTGGGGGGGGCAAACCATAAATCACGTGCAATGACGTCAGAAACTTCGAAAGAGGAATTTTTTGTGGGGGCAAAGGTATTGTAAAATGGAAGATTAATCTAAATATTTCAAAATAGAGTTGTATCCCTTTACAAAAATTTTTTTTTGGAAAACTTTTGTCCAGTATGTGACTGTCTGGTTGGTGCAGATATGGACATATAAAAATGCGGATGAAAAAGCGCATACTTTTTGATTGAGAAGCAAAAACGGACAAAAAACGGATAGTGTGTAAATCCGCTTTAAATTGTAAATGGATACAAGACTATTAAACACTGCCCAGCATATTTAATTAAAAGTCGCCATAAAATAACGAGAAGTTGATTTTTGAAGAATAATTAAGGTAACTGCAAATAATAAGGCCCACCTAACACACTTTTAATTCTCTACAAAAATCTCGCCCGTTTTGAATGAAACTTTGCATGGTAGTAGCTTAGGTCAATAATAACCTTTTATCACAAAGCCATGATATTACAGTTTAGCGTGATCTCACTTTGAAAAAAAATTTGTTTTGGCCTTATTACCTGCATATGCTGGTAATAAGGCCAACCGCGGCAAAGCTATAATAAAGCAACAGTTAGTGCATATAACTTGTATTGTGTCAAGTAGAAGTTGAAAAAATAACAAAGAAGCGCAAGAAGTTTTATACAAATCTTCGTAAAGTTGTTTAACCTAAATCTAAAACGAGTGTTTTGTCGCTAAATTACAGGGTGGCAATAAAGACCTCGTAAAAATCAGTTAAGCTGGAGTCGCTATACTATGCTCAAATTTTGGAAGCCAGATGATGTCAATTACACGGTTTGATAACAGTTCATTACAAACACTCGAGTGTTAATGAAGCAAACATTATTGTTTATCATAGTGTGACAATGGCTGAAATTAAAAAAATCTTGCTTGGGCCTCATTAGCTGCAAAGCCTATCATTGCGTTATCCAAATCATAAAACTAACAGTAAATTTTTCACTAGCATCTAAGTTTGTTAAAACGAAATATAAAGAAATGTTTTACTGCCCCATCCAAAAAATTGTCTACAGACAAGCTTAAGCCCTCAATTTTTGAACATGGGTAAGTCACATTTTTTACGTAGCGTGTCAAAAATTGACTTGGAAATTTCAATTTGCTCTAGCGATCTCGTTTTTGCACGGATTAATGTCAATTTTTGCGGATCGGATTTATTTTAAGCATGTTTCACCTTAAAAGAAAAAAAAAAGTCCGGTTAACTTCGGAGATCTGGGCGGTGGGCCTTATTACCTGCTGGGATGTATTACCTTCAGGTACGTTACATGCTGGATCATGTAAGTTTATGATCTTGGATGAATTAATTTCACTGGATGTAACTAATCTGTATCCAGGATAATGTTATCATAACTTCACATTTGGGTAGGGCGCTGCCACAGTATAAATATCATACAGTACTCTCACTCCATGCAAAAACTATTGTGACGTGTGTCCGCATTTTTTGAGAGGTAAAAGCAGACCTGGTTTTTTTTTGACGTCATAATAGTGACATGGTGAGCGGACGAGGATAACGCCAAAAAATAGGAATTGTTTTGAAATTTCACGTGTGTTTTCTTGGCTTGACGACATTACCGTCTTCATCCTTTTTTGCGCCCCTAAACGTTAGAGGGCAGCATTTTCCCCCTCTGCATTAGTCCAGATATATCGCGGTCTAGCTCCTTTTGTAGAGTTCGCACGGGATCAGAATTAGTCTCGATGGAACCGTCAAAGCTCGGGCTTCGACTGCCTATAATTTTGACGTCACTTTCTTGTGACGTCACAAAGTAGTACGTTTAAGAAAAAAAATCGGAAATTTTCTTACACAAACAACCTTTAGTTACTTGGGATTTTGCTCGCAGCCGGAGCCCAACATTAAAAGTTTGTCCACACTTGGTTCGTATCGTTAACTAACTATCCTGCAAATTTCGTTTCAATAGCTTAACGTTTAACGAAAATATCCTTGATTGTTTGCTTTGTCGTTGTAAAATTCGTCTTGAATTGCATGTGATTGTGTTATTGCTTAGGCTTATCACCAAATAGAGTGTGACATCATTATGAAAGTTTTTGGTTAGCCGTAAGACTAACCCGCTTAAAAAATATTCATAACAACAAGCGATCTAAAAAAAGTTCCATGGTCGTAAGGAGTTAATTACCGCATGGTAGCAGAGTTGTAAGTCGAGCCGGGCTTTTCAGGTTGAGTTTGGGCCTCAAGTTGACAAAATTTCGGGCTTAATTCGGGTCTGAGACGTGCTTTTTGTCTTAGGTGCACAAAAATATAATCAAAATAACTTGACAACATTGCTAAATTTTTCAGATCAATCTTAACTTTCGGGTTTTTTCGGGCATGAATTGGGCTTCAAATTAGTTTTCGGGTTGGGGCTTATATTTTTGGGTTAGGGCCAGGATTGGCCTGAACTAGTCCGCCCGTTTACAACTCTGCTTGGTAGCTAATTATATCTCCCTTAACGTGAGTTTTAGTTTTTCCCATTGACTTCCAACGGTTATAATGAGCTAGTCTCTCTGATCATGCGGTAATCATTATTATCTCTGATATCGGTTCAACACTCCATTGTAAATTCTTGACTATGCCTGCATCTGTTGCTAACTATTTCGTTGAACAGGGCAGGGGCTTATTTAGGAGGGGGGCATTGTGCCAAAGCCCTCCCTTTGGGTTGCCAGTAATGTTTGAACACCTCATGATAGTACGCAAAATTGAGCCATGCCCCCCCTTTGGAATTTGGGTAGAAAATCTGGGCAGAAAAACGGACTGAATCTGACCATGACCTGAGTGAAGACCTTTTTCTTTTTTTTTTTGGTCTTCACCTAAATCTGGACAGAAGAACCGGCTGAATGTGAGTGAAAACCTTTGTTTTTTATCTTCATCTTTTTGGTCTTCATGTTTCTCAACTGGTTTTTATCTACCTTTTCAAATTTCTGGCTACGCGCCTGGCCCCTCCTTTCGAAAATCCTGCGTACGCCACTAGAACAGGGGTCGGCAACTTATATCCCTTGGGCTGCATCCGGCCCGCGATCTCAAACATCCATCCGAGATCCCTTATGTGACTTCCGGAAGTCGTTGGCCACGCAACCAAATCCTGCTCTGAAACTACCCCAACATTTGACGAAACCTTTTTTTTTTCTTAGGGTCCTCAACTACAAATCGGCCAAAAACTAGGCTACCTTAAAATTTGGTGAATAACTTTTTTTTATTTTTATTTTCTTTCAAATGATTCCAAAACGTGCAAAATTGTATTCAAATGGCGTTAATATAGTTATTTTTTGGGGAAAAATCACCAACATCGCACAAAATGACCCCATGGCCTCGGGCAGCGGCTGCCTACCCGCAGACCTTTGCATGTGACATGCTTAGTTGCACCAGTTTACTCAGGGCATCGCTTAAATGACATGTTTTTGATCAAATTTTTTTAAAACTTGGGTTCAATCCCCCGTTTTCCTCAGCAAGATTCTCGCTGCGCCACTCTATTTTTGCTCAAATGAACGGTTGCCATATTTTTGAAGTAGAAACGCAAAACAGAATTATTAGAGAACCGCATTTTCTCCTGAATTTGAGTCAAAAAAAAAAAAAAATCAAAAACAACGATGTTTATTCACTTCAGAAAAATTGCAATTTTGTTCGAATATGAGGTGAAGCAAAATAAAAAAATATAACAAAAGGTCAACATCTTCATCATAAGAAAAATGTAAATCACAATTTTTTCGGATTTGAGATGAAGACCAACTACTATTCAAGCGGAACAAGACTTCAAAAAAGTGACTAATACCAAACCCATTTAAACATGCAATTAATAAATGATTTTGTTCAATACCTCTACAACTAGAAGAAAATAACTATAAGATTGGACAAAATTATTGCAGCTAAATTAAAGTTTTATCACAAATTACACTGAACGTCTGCATCAATAAACGATAACTCATACAGTCTATGAAAGCTTTTTTTCGATCAAAAGTTCCAGAGGTTCACGATTACTACTTCATAATGATGTCACACTCTATTTGGTGATAAGCCTAAGCAATAACACAATCACATGCAATTCAAGACGAATTTTACAACGACAAAGCAAACAATCAAGGATATTTTCGTTAAACGTTAAGTTATTGAAACGAAATTTGCAGGATAGTTAGTTAACGATACGAACCAAGTGTGGACAAACTTTTAATGTTGGGCTCCGGCTGCGAGCAAAATCCCAAGTAACTAAAGGTTGTTTGTGTAAGAAAATTTCCGATTTTTTTTCTTAAACGTACTACTTTGTGACGTCACAAGAAAGTGACGTCAAAATTATAGGCAGTCGAAGCCCGAGCTTTGACGGTTCCATCGAGACTAATTCTGATCCCGTGCGAACTCTACAAAAGGAGCTAGACCGCGATATATCTGGACTAATGCAGAGGGGGAAAATGCTGCCCTCTAACGTTTAGGGGCGCAAAAAAGGATGAAGACGGTAATGTCGTCAAGCCAAGAAAACACACGTGAAATTTCAAAACAATTCCTATTTTTTGGCGTTATCCTCGTCCGCTCACCATGTCACTATTATGACGTCAAAAAAAAACCAGGTCTGCTTTTACCTCTCAAAAAATGCGGACACACGTCACAATAGTTTTTGCATGGAGTGAGAGTACTGTATGATATTTATACTGTACTTTTCTGCATGTATGAACTATATGGTGTACTATCCGTCATAGGCGTAGCCAGGATTTTTGATTGGAGGGGGCCCAAACCACAAATCACATACAATGACGTCATCAAAATTTTTCGAAAAAGGAACTTTTGTGGGGCAAAGATATCGTAAAATGGAATATCTGAAGCCGTAGCCTGATGGCACTGAACCAAGATTTTGAAAAAGGGAGAGGGGCGAAAACTAATAGGTAAAAAGTGTAAATGTCTAACTTAGGAGACGTGTTTAAGTAAGCTAGTGTACTGAAACGTATCACAGACGGGGGTCTGGGAGTGGAGCCCCCAGCCGCCGGTGGCTATGAAGGTCTGGGGGCAAAGCCTCCATCCGCTGGGCGATTTTGTAAGTTTTTGGGAAAAAAAGCTATTTAAATCCCATTGGATCACATTTCGCACGAGCTCAGAGCCATTTCAAAGAACTAGATTTTTAACATTTCAAAGCCAATCGAAAAAATTTAGTTGTTCAATCCTCCTTTTGCAATTAAATCCCAAAACACGTTTAGAATCTTGCATTATGGTGTAAAATTTTAATTGTAAGTGATTTGGTCTATAGGGGGAAGTAAGGCACATTGCCTCCTGCAATACTTTAGCAGTAAATAATAATGCTCTCGAAGAGTTTTCTTAAGAGAATTTTGCTTAGTCATGAAGTTTACTAGTTATAGGAGTACATGTACGGTCAGGGGGCCCAAGTCTCTTCAAATGAAATTCAGTAGTTTGTTCAAAGAGCCTTTTCTCCAGCAATTTTTAAAAAAAGTATTTTGTGCATAAAAACTGGCGAGGTGGAGGTGAATCGTTATTGAAAAATGGCACAATAGATGGTTAATTACGCTTACCAAACATGTTATTCCCGGGCCGGATTTACATTGCGCGGGGCCCCTGGCTCTTAGGGGATTTTTGCAACATCTTCCTGCCAAATATAAATGAAGACCAAAAAAGTCCTATTATCTTAGGGCAGGGCACTGGCACTGTGCCATATGGCAAATACGGCGCTGGTTATTGTATTAAGTTCATAAAAAGTTAAGATGAGGGCCTGAGGTAGCAAATTTTAGGACAAAAACTCTTGATTTCACCCTGGTTATCGTTTAAATTGGTTGGAAAAAATTGAATTAAGAGGGTGCGCCAGGCCCCCTGGTCGTCAATATAATTTATTGTTAATTACTGTTGTACGTGTGTACTGATGTAGGCCTACGCAAAGATGCTAAAAGAAACTGAAAATGAAGAAACAAGATTTTTTGACAAATTTTTGTCATTGGTGGTATTTTGATTATGGGGGCCCGGGTCCCATCGGCCACCCCCTGGCTATGCCAATGATTTTGAGACAAGATCGCTTCCCTAATAAGGTCTTTCATAAAACAAAACATTTAAATCAAAATTAAAATAACTTTTTTTCCAAAACGAGGAGGACTCGAGTCAAGTCACCTGACAGTTTTTTGAAACATCCAAGAATTGCATGACATTATTATGACGTGGACATGTGGTCCTTATTATTATTGCTTACTTTTGTACGCTTAAATCCTAAATCAAAAAAACTGCAATTCCGGTCAGGGACAACATACTGGCTATGCTCACATTATATTTATCTGGTAGTACTTCAATTGGGGGGTTTGCATTATCGCCTGTGTTACAGCATTAAGTTTATAATAACGTTAAACGAGGGCCTGGGTTGGCAACTTTTAGGTCAAAACTCTTAAATTTTTCACAGCTTGGTTTTGCATATCAATTGTTAAAAATTTGAATTAAGGGGCCCCTAGCCCGGGAAATTTGGTCGTCAGTCAGGAGACCTGGGGCTCCCTGGTTGCCAGTTAGCAGCCCCGGGGCCCCTTGGTTGTCGGTTAGAAGCCCCGGGTCCCCTGGTTGTTAATTAGGGGCCCTGGGGCTCTCAGGTCGAGAGTTAGGGGCCCCGGAGCCCCCTGGTCGTCAGTTAAGGATTTCAGGGCCCCCTGGTTGTTGGTTAAGGGCCCCAAGGCCCCCTGGTTGTTAATTAGGGGCCCCGGGGCCCCCTCGTTGTCAGTTAGGGGGACCCTGGGGCCCCCTGGTTGTCGGTTAGGGGCCTCAGGGCCCTCTGGTTGTCAGTTAGGGCCCCGGGGCCCCTTGGTTGTTAGTTATGGGCCCCGAGGCCCCCTGGTCGTCAATTGGGGACTCCAGGGCTCACTGGTTGTTGGTTAGGGGCCCCGAGCCCCCTGGTCGTCAGTTAAGGGGCCCCAGGCCTCCTGGTTGTCGGTTAGGGCCCCAGGGTCCCCTGGTTGCCGGTTAGGGGCCCCAGGGCTTCCTGGTTGTTAGTTAGGGGCCCTGGGGCTTCCTGGTCGTGAGTTAGGGGCCCCCCTGATTGTCAGTTAGGGACTCCAAGGCTCCCTAGTTGTTGGTTAGGGGCCCCGGGTCCCCTGGTTTTTGATTAGGGACCCCTGGGCCCCCTGGTTGTTAGTTAGAGGCCCCGGGACTCCTTTGTTGTCATTAATATTTTTGTTAATTACTGTTATGTGCGTAATTGCTGAAAAAAAAAACAAACTGCAACTAAACATCGCTAGGCTATGTTGTCATAATTTTTTGTCGTTAGTGGTATTTTGATGGGGGGGGGGAGGGGGCGGGCCCCCTGGGCCCCCCTGGCTACGCCTATGCTATCTTTATCCCTGCTGCTTACACTTGTGATGCACGCATTGAAGTGATTTAACCCAAATTGCTGCAAATGCATGAATGATTTCCGAATACATTACTAACTATTGCAAAAATAATACCAGAAATTCCTTACTAGCAAAAGTAAAATGTCAGCATTAATCCTATTATAAATGTTGCAAAAATGGTCTTGATTGCTGTTTTTATCTTAATTCGACCACGGTTTAATTAAGTGAATATAACTCGTACACAGCTGAAGAATTATTGCGTTCACTTTCTGTTCGGGTCAAACCAAGCGCATAACATTAAAGGTATAATGTTAAGCTTTCATTGTGTGAGGTTAGCGGGTGACAGCCTGACTCATTACCCCAAGTTTTTTTTCTGTCTTTTGCCTAGGGAAATTTGACGAATAAAGAAATAAAGTTACAATTTCTGCTATGAAAATAATAAATGCTGTTATATAGCGCCTCTTAGTGTTAAATTTGTATGGATAAAACGGAAAAACTTTCGATTTGGAAAAGGCAGATTTGCTGGCGCGAAAATTAAACTTGACCAGGGTTGTTTTTGATGGTTTTTAACAGTTTAAGGCTAAAATAAAACCAGTTTATAGCCAAGAGTTCAAATGGACAGATTAGGAGGTAACAGATTAGATAGTGTTGGGGTAAATCTAGTTATTTGTTCTTGATTCTGCAATTTGATGCGTATCGTTTACTGTGTTAAGTGTCTGTAGACTGTTGTTCCATGTACGGTACAGTTTAGCCTATTGTTCAATAAAACGATACTGTAGGCGTAATTGTTAGGAAGGCTTTATTTCACCGGAAATTTTTATCAACTTTTTTACTCAAATGCTTTCTCTAAACCAATTCCCAAATCGAACCCAAACCCTCACCTAAACCTTAATCTTAACCCCTAAAAAGCAAATGAAAAAAGCGCGGATGAATGTTTTTCATTTTCGTTTTATTCTCTTTAACTTAAAAAATTTCGGTGAAACAGTCACTACCGAATTGTTATGGCCTACAGCAGACGTGTAGCCAGAAATCTGCAATGGGGGGAAGGGACTGTTACAGGGGTTTGGGGGCTGTTTCAGGGGTCTGGGAGTGGAGCTCCAATCGCTCAAAAATTTTTTATTTTTTTGGCAAAAATACGGTAACTTAAATTGAGGCCTATTTTATTTTTAATAAAAATTAGGGCAGTGTCTAGTGCACCGGCCAGGTTGCATATTCGGAAAAGCTACTGCATCGGTCATTTCTTTTTGCACTTCGATTTGCTATCTGAGTATCTCTCAGGCTGGCATCGCAGCCTGAACCCTAACTCTAATGCAAGGTTCTGAAGGAAAAAATTAGGAAAAGGCTTGGCGCACGTTCCGTGCGCGCAGACATTTTGTAATAAAGCCTAAAAAAACTAACTCTAAGTCCTAACCCAAACCCTAATCCTAGCCCTAACCCAAACCCTAACCTAAACCCTAACCCAAACCTATAACTGTAATAATCAAAATAAAAATTTCTGAAAACGAGTGACGTCACTGGAATCTCTGTTTATTTAACCGCGCACGTTCCGTGCGCCAAGTCACTTCGAAAAAATTAATAGAACGCAGCGCAAGTCGACCTGATTGCGCGACTTGCCCGATGCACTCAGTGCAAATCGAACCTGATTGTGAGCCTTGTCAGACTCGCGCCCTTACCACTAGGCTACACCACCAACGTGATGATGTGAACTGAACATAGACATCGATTTTTTATTGATTAGGCCTAGGTCTAAGCAAATTCCGAGGGGCAAAAATTTTTTTATGAAGTTTGGTTAAACTAATTTCAATTAAAACAATTTTGCTTTGCTGTGGTTTTGAGTCCCCATACTGCAGTTGTAAGTTTAGAGCTGGTTGTGTTTTGTCCATTTTAAGCGGCAATTTTTCGCGACACTCTTTTTAGATCCTCACTTATCAGTTATGTGTAAATTAATGCAATGTTCAAAATGTCTTCTTGAGAATATTTTTAACATGCTTAGTGCCAAGTGGGCATTGTTTTCCAAAATACCGAGGGGGACAGACGTATTTTGCCCCCTTTAGTGTCAGGCCTGAGGGGACTCAGCCCTCCCCAATAACATTGATGCCAGTGGCTGTGAATGTGTCAAAGTGCCATATTTAAGTCAAATTAATGAAAAAAAAATAGAAATTAGCTGTGCACAAACATGATCATACCTATATACGGGATCACTTCTTTTCGGCGTGACCATTTCGGCACCACTTATTTCGTTGCTGGACGTTTTCTGCACAGATCGTTTCAGCGCAAATTCGGTGCTCTTTGACAGTTCACTTATTTAGGGGTTAGGGCTTTGGGTTAGGGTTAGTAAAAAGCACCGAATATTGGCGCCGAAAAGGTCCGTGCCAAAATGGTCGTGCCAAAAAGTCATGGACCCCCTGTATACTAGGCCCTAGTTGCATGAATGGGCTATGCGGGAGGTAGGTATTGCTACTGCTAGAACTTCAGTTCTTTTGAGTTTTGGTCTTATTTTACAAGCTAGTAAATCTGAAATTATAAAATCCCATACCGGTAGTTCAATAAAACTCTCAAGGAGTATCTGAGGATTGTGATCTATTTCAGCTATATTTTATAAAGAAAGATATAATTAGGGGAGCTAATGGAAGGAAGTTTGAAAGAAGTGATTGGTAATTAACTAATACTGAATAGCCCCCCCCTCTATTCCTGAGCTTCTATATTTTTCGATGAAACCTATGTTAAGCATTTTTCTATGAGCGATCAAATTTGACTTCCAATTTTTGGCCATTTAAAGTTTTTTCTGATTTATAAGTTTTATTTTTGACAAATTAGCTCACCCACCTTAAATAAGCCTTTCAAAAGATGCTTTGAATTATTGCTTGAGTCTACTCCAGTGCCGACCCCTGGATACGCT
Source organism: Trididemnum nubilum (assembly GCA_963965965.1). Taxonomy (NCBI): domain Eukaryota; kingdom Metazoa; phylum Chordata; class Ascidiacea; order Aplousobranchia; family Didemnidae; genus Trididemnum; species Trididemnum nubilum. The sequence goes on along the minus strand of OZ014481.1, from coordinate 4,343,896 downwards.
TTTCTGTACTGGCCTACTGTATCATTGACTTCAATTCATTCATTCAGCTGTTGCTCCACAAGTTATCTGTTTTTTGTTGATCTTATGTGATCTGTGACATTTATTAATTGATGTTTTTTTTGCTAACATAAATCAATAATCTAATGCAGTGAGAAGGAATAGGACAGCAGGATGTTACCGTAGTTAAGTTTCGAGTTAGTGTAGCCTACTTACTTATGTACTAACTAAATAAGATAGGTACTTATGACTCATAAAAAGTAAAACTGAAAAGCATTTAATTTACTGGTAATAGTAAGCTTTAATTTATACCAGACTAAGCCTATATGCTATTAGTCCTCTGTCCTAACCATAGTAACTACTTGTAAGGATTGACTGAGTATAAGGGTTAAATTGTTTATGTGCTATCTGGCCTGAAGGCTACCAGCGTGGAAGCCTAGAGAAGAGTGATTAGAACTGTGATTACTTAAACAATGCGAAAAAGTTGTCTCCCACTGATTCAAACCTGAAGCATTGTGTTACCAGATTGTCAAAACATCACAATTAAATTATTATTTACATCATAGTAATGTACAAGCAAGTTGCTGGTTTGAAATAGTCAAAATTAAGCTTGCAAGAAAACGTCTTCTCTAGCTCAAGTGATAGAGCAGTGAACCGGTAATCGGAAGGTTGCTGGTTCGAATCCTTTTTGCCTTGAGTGTACACATCTCAAGCCCAAAAATCATTACACTAATATGGTGTAAAGTTATGGAATGAAATATCAAAACCAATTAAAGAAAATACTTTCTTCAAAATCAAGAAAAAACTGAACATTAATTTGTTGTCCCAATATGCTGAGCCACATTAAATCATTAGATTTTTGACCATACCCCCACATAACTTTTTTTCAATATAATGAATGTGCATTTAGAAAAGTCAAGACATTTTTCAGAAATCAGGCTCTTGGAATATTTTAGTTTTGGATTGGTTGGCTATGAAATTTTGGGCAAATGAATCTCTTTTTGCTTGGGCACAATTATTACCGATTGTGTTACAAGAAAATATGGGCACCTGCATATTAGCCTAAAAGTTAGAGGAAACACTGGACTTTTTAGATTAACTTAATACCGGCATTTTTTAGGGCCTAACCTCAGGCCTACCAGTCCATTACCAGCCTACTTATTGAAATCTACTGTGGAACAGTTTCTTTTGAGAACAATTTTATTTAATCACAGATCGGTCATTTAGATAGCTTAACCTTGTTATCATCAGGCTAAATTGAAAGCTTTTCATGAAATGTAGGTTAAAATATTAATACGGGATACTGAAAGACTAATGCTTTCTTTTTTTAATTAAAAATTAGATTTTTCCTTAATTTTCAGAACTTTCTATGGTTTAAATTTAAGTTTCTTATTGTGGAATAATGTCAAGCTTAACAGAAAAAAAATATGTATCACTTCGGAAACGTTTAGATCATCTTGGATATCGGCAAGCTTTGGGAATAGAATCTTTACCATTGGTATTTTCACTTTCTAAACTGTTGCAATAACTAATATATTCTTATGTATCTTTCACATTTCTAATACCAGATAAAGTAGGATTAGAGCTATTTTGGCTGGAACATTGCAATAAAGTCTGTAAATGTGCCTAAATCTAAAATAAAGCTGATTTTTCTAGATTTCATGCTAAATTAAACTTTTTGCTAAGAGAGTGGCTCTTTCACCAAAAATTTTAAAGTTAAAGAGAATAAAACAAAAATGAAGAATACTTATCAGTACATTTTTTATTTACTTGCAAAAATGAAGAACTGTTTATCAGTACAATTTTCATTTGCTTTTTTAAGGATCAAGGTTAGGGTTTAAGTTGTGGTTAGTTTTAGTTCAAGTAATTGGGTTTAGGTTAAGTTTCAAATTTTGATCAGAATTAATCAAGCAGAAAAATTTTTGGTGAAATAGTCTTTTCTTTTTACTAAACGGTTTTTACCCTTCAAGTTTTTCTTGACAGCTTTATTTCACCAGAAATTTTTATCTTGTTTTTTTTGTTGATTCTGACTCAAATCTAACCAAAATTTAAATTCTTTCACTAAAACTTAACTCCAAACTAGCTCAACCCTAATCTTGTCCTTTAGAAATGCAAATGAAAAATGCATAGATGAATCTTTGTAATTTTCATTTTACTCTCTCTAACTTTGTACTTTTTGGTGAAATAGTCACTTCCACTTCATACTTTTTATTACGATAATGAAATACCAGAAATCAAGCTGTTGAGTATACAGTTTATTCTTTGATAAAAATTAAGTTGTTGCTATTACTATTGGTGTATCCAGTTAGAATATACCATTTAATATTTACAACAAAAATATTATAGGTTTTTTGGCATTGATTTTTATTTCTCTTTAATTTAGTAGTAAAGGTTTATTTTTTTGTGCAAAGTTCCAGTTGTTCAATTGTAACGAATTTGTATACATTATTTTATACATTTCAAAAGACTAATGTGGTCAATTTTAAAATTGAAAGTATGAGTTTAGAGTTTGTATTTTAGATTTTACATAAAGTTTTATCAAATTTGTCTTGGATTTTTTATTCAAAATTACTAAACTTTTCTTGGTCAATTAAACTATACATTGATGACCAAAAAAAATATCTACCGGTAATCTCCAATTGATTTTGGGTGGTAAAAATTAACATCAAAACTGATGTAGCTTGCTTAGCTTTTATGTCTGCCATTCACAAAAGTTTATAAACTTGCAGAGTTTCAAAAAATTGCATTATTTTAGTAGTTTTATGTGTAATTAAATATTGTAGTAAGCCATTCCATGACCCTGACCATTGCTTCATTTTAATTCAGGTTGAAAGACTTTTTAGCGATTTGCTTCATACAACAGAGAGTTTAAAGAAATCAAAATTAAGTGGAATTCAAACCAGTTCTCGATCAAGGGATAACAGCCAGTTTTTAGAAGATGCAGTTCAACCATACAAAGCTGATAACGCACGGCTAGTTCAAGAAAATAACAACCTTCACTTGGAATTGGTGCAAACCAAAGAAGAGCTTGAAGCTAAGATTAGAAGTATTTGTTGATTACTCTGTTTTATTATCACAAAGCATTTAAGGCATTAACTTTAGTTGATTGTTAAATACAAATTTGTGTGCTATTTATTCCATCATTTGTGTTCAAAAACTCGTAATTATTTTCACTCACTTGTAGTGTACTCAAGTTTACTTTTTTTGCTGAAAAGCTGAAGCTTCTGAAACTTTTCTCTTGCAGAAATACCGATATTTTGTATGCTTTAGCTTTTGTCTTGTTTTACTCACTATCATGTACAATTTGAATTGAAACCTTTTAAATGCCATTGGGTAAATAAAGATAGTAGGCAAATTTTGGTTAAAGTGATAAAGTGATTAGGATTACAGTTCAATATGTTATTTTATAGGCTTAAAATCGTCTGTGCACAAGCTTGAGCATGAAAATGCCGACTTGAAATTTTTGAACTCACAATACGTTCACAAAGTGAAAGCTGTGGAAAAAGAAAGTGCTTCAAAAAATGACACCATTCAAAAACTACAGGAAAAAAATTTGCAAGCTGTAATACAAACTCCAGGTTTGTAGTGTATATTGTAGCTGCTTTCGACTATTATAGCACTGTAGTCCTTATCAGCAACTTTCAAAACTGTGAAGTTAAGATGATCTAAGACACCCAAGGGGTAGAAACTAGTAAACAACTAGCTTACTTTTCAACATAGACAGTCGACAGCTCTAATAGACGACAGTCAACAGAAACAAGTAAACAATTCACAATGCTCTTATCCCTCAGGACAGGATAGCTTAGGTACCGGTAGTTTCGACTTCCCAATAGGTCAGTTATCATCGTTGAGTTGCAGCAGTAGTATTAATGGTTGGCATAATTCAACGCTATTAAAATTCTTGGTAGTGAGTCTCAAAAACTGTTTCTAGTTCTGGTGGTCGAAATTTGATTTTTACCACGTTCACAATAGCCTATGAAATTTTAAAGTTACTACAACCAAACCATTTGATTGACTTTTTGTTTCAGAATACTATTGTACGAGTACCTTCTTTTTTGGTAAAACTTTCTGAATTCTGTATTTGCTTCAGTCTTATGAGAAGCAATGGTTACATTTACCAACAATATGAGCAATTTTTTGGAAAGTTTTGGTTGCAATTTAGCAAACCAATAGAAATTCATTTTACTTTACAGGCGGTAAGAAACGAAGCATTCCATTCCGCCGACAGCGTATGCAAATAGACTCCACTCTTCCTCAATCGGAAACATCATCCTATATTTCAAGCCAGCCTGACGATCCCTATGTAGCCGATCTTGTTCAAGTATATAGTATAGTTGCTGAGTAATCTAGTATATGTGTTGGAATTCGCCAAGTAAATAAAAATTTACCTTATAATGTTAGGTTATTACCGGGCCAGGGAGTTCATGGCCACCAGACCAACTAATAATTAGTATTTACCAGGAGAAAGAGACTTGAATTCCTAGCTAAAATTTGGCACCATCTCACAAACATTGCTTCGGAGGCAAAGCCCCCAGCTGCTGATCGATTTTTGTAATTTGTCGAAGAAAAAGCCTATTCGGTTAATTTAGATGTTATTTCGCTCGGACCGTGACTTTTAAGCACGGACGTTTAGTACTTTTATGCGCCGAGACTTTTGGGCGCCAGAGTTTAAAAAAATTTTTTTTCAAAGAAAAATATTTTTCCAAAAACAAAAAATAACAGCTTTTTTCCAAAGCAGAAAACGTTTTTCAAACAAAAAAGTTTTACTTCGATCATAATGTTAATATTTTCGAAGCTTTTCATTTGACTCTTGTTAAGAGCAATCATCAGAATAGGGAGCGCAGGAAAAGTAGCCGCTATAGGAAAAAGCCGAATAGTAATTGGCTGGAAAAGGATCGATGAGAGAGCGTCACTTGTGTGCAACCTTTGTTCTCAAACTGTGTGCCGGGGCACACTACTGTGCCGTGAGAGATTTCCTAATATGCCGCGAAGCTTTTTGGAATTTTGGAAAATATGCTAGTATTTCAATTGCAGATTAGGCTTAACACCATGCGATAGACTAGTCCTATTTATTGTTTGTGCAAAGGTTCTGACGTAATCTGTGTTTATTATTTTTCATCATGTTTCAAGATTTTTGTTAAAATTACTCTGTAGCTACTGGCAGGCCAGTTTGTAGTTTCAAACAACATCATTATTACGTATATAGTGATTATTTGTGTAAGCGTTGGGATGCAATTAGTTAAGATTTTTCGTTTCATTTTAAAAATTTTATGGTAAGATTCAGGCGCGTTGCCAGAAATTCGCAATGGGGAGGCTGTTTTGGTTTTTTTTTTTGCTCAAAAATTTTGCATTTTTTTGCAAAAATTTCTTAATTTTAGGACTATTTTGATAAAAAAATAATGCTTTTAAAACGTGGCATAGGAATTGGCTGTGCAAACATGATTAAACTTTTTGCATAAATGGGCTATTTGGGAGGTGGCTAATGGTAAAATTTTAGTTCTTTTATTAAGGTGCTGGTAAATTATAAAATCGTATAGTTCAATAAACTCACATGGAGTAATCTATTTCGTCTACAGTTTATAGCAAAAATAATTGGGGGGGGGGGGGGGCTAATGAAAAGAGATTTGAGAGGAATGATTGGTAATTAACTAATACTGAATAGCCCCTTCCCCCATATTCCTATGTTTACAGTTTTTGTTAATGACATCTATGTTTAGCATTTTTACACGAGCGATCAAATTTGATTGCTTAGTTTGGGCCATTTTTCAAAGTTTTATTTATTTTTGACTTTTTATTTTTGACAAATTAGTCCCCCTCCCTCCGAATATATGCTTCAAAAGATGTTTTTAATTACTATGTAGTCCATTCCAGTGCAGAAAACAGTCTCAAAAGTGCTAAAAACGTGGTATTTTTCTTATTCTGCATTTGGTCGACATGCCAATGGGGAAGCCTATAGCCCCCCTTCCTGGCTACGCTACTGGTAAGATTGCAGTGTTGATATTGGTAGGCTAGCTAGCAGACCTTTGAGATTTCTGAAAATGTTGAAGTTTCTTCTGCAGATGAAAAGCAGATCATAGATTTACGAAATGACCTGTTTTTTCATTTATTGCTTCCCAAAAAAGCTTGGACGATTTTTGGCCATCTGTTTGCAAACCTTATTCAACGAACGGTGTCAAAGCCATCAAAATAATGTTGCCCTTTGCGTCTTCATGGTTCTGCAAGTATGGGTTTTTTGCTTGGACAGAAATTAAAAGCATGAACGGAGAAGGACTTCGTGAAATTGACAATGAAACGCGGGTATGTTTGACAATGATGGAACCTCGTTTCGATCGTATTTGTTTCCAAAAACAGGCTCATCCATCGCATTAAAGTTTGCAGAATAAAGTTTTTAAAGTAAATTTGTTTTTTGGAAGTGGCTAGTGTTACGTTACGCAACGCCCATAAAGAGAATAAGAGAAAAAAGTGAGAGTTATTTGCTCATTTACTCTTTTTTTATTTTTTAAGTTATCGTTAGGGTTGGGGTTAGACTTTGAGTTTGGTTGCAGGGTTAGGGTTAACGCTAGAATTAGAGCTGGGGTTAGAGTTTGGGTTAGGTTTAGGGTTGGGATTAGGACTAGGATAGCGATTTTCTTATTCTAACGTATCGTAACAGCAGCCTCTGCCTTGTTTTTTTCAGCTGGTGTGCCGCGGATTAGTTTGTCGTTTTGTAGTGCGCCGCAACATAAAAAAGTTTCAGAACCACTGCTTTAAGTTAAGAACGAATTCTTTTTGTCAGCATAGGGCGGGGTTGGAAGTTTTGATAAAAGTGACATTATTGAAAAGTATACAATAAGAAATCAGTTTTTTGTAAAACTGTTTTCGCTCTCCTTCCATCTATATGCTGTTGAAGTCACTATTATGAAAACTTCTAACCCCGTCCTCTGCCGACAAAACGAATTCGTTCTCAACTTAAAGGTTGTAAACAAATAACGGTCTCTGATCGATCCTTTTCCAGCCAATTACTACTTCGCTTTTTCCTATTGCAGCTCCGTTTCCTGCGCTCTCTATTCTGACGATTCCTCTTGACAAGGGTCAGATGAAAAGCTTCAAAAATATTAACATTATGATCGAAGTAAAACTTTTTTGTTTGAAAAACTTTTTTTTTATATTTGAAAGAAAAATACGTTTTTTAACAACAAAATTTAAAAAATCGTTTTTTTTTTCAAAAAAACAAAAACAAAAAAAAACTTATTTGAAACCAAAAAATTTTTTTTGAACAAAAAAAAAATTTATTTGGAAAAAATACTTTTTTTGAAAAAAAAATTTTTTTACCTCTGGCGCGTAAAAGTCTCGACGCCTAAACGTCGCGCGCATAAACGTCCAGGTCTAAAAGTCTTAGACCGTATTTCGCTCGATTGTAGATTGATTGGAAAGAACTAATTGCTAAGCATTGGAAGCCCTTTGACAGAATTAAATTACTTAGCTTTCTTCACCCCCTTTCCCCCTTCAATCTTCATGTCAAAATAGCGTTTATTGTGCATTTCGTGTCCTTTTGTTCCTGCGCCTTGAAGGCGTTGATTTGCCAAGCTTGATGTAATTGTTTCACAGTATCTTTTTTTGTCCGTTTTCATACGTCTATTTTTGGGCAAGAATATTTCCATGCTTGTGAACGTATACAAGTATACGCAGTTACGCACGTAGCGTGTGCTTCGAAATTAGACAAATCTTAGCTTGTATCGAGTAAAGTGCTGCACTTTGACGCTGTACACCGCACGTGAATAAAAAGTACTGAAGCTGTTGGCTGCGTCCGTTTTCGTACACAAGTCCAGTTGTCCACAAAAAGCGCCATTCAGTGCCGTACATGCATGATGATGTGTAAACGTAAGGATGCAAGTGCTTATTCGTACTGTATTGATTTGATATGTCTTGGCTTTTTTTTGCAACCTCTTGACTTGGTTCCATTCCAGGTAGCGGACACTAAGATAAAACAGTTGACTGACGAATTAGAAAGCATCCGTCAGACAGAGGAAATCAACGCAAACAATTTGTCAAATCTGCGGAGACAAGTAAGTAAAGGTCGTTCGTGTGCTTACCAAGACCCCCTTTCGTTTAATGCTTTACTACGAGAGGGCGCTATAGAGCTTAATATAGTGATATTTCACGACTACGCGAATGTTGACTCGAGCAAAAACTGGCGTAGAATATTGGTTACTGGTCTCTGACAGACTGGCACTAATGGTTCATAATAATTTATGAATTCTTTATGAAAACAAAAAAACAAACAAAAGACAAAGCATGTTAATGTGGTAGTAATTTAATTGTCTTTATTTTTGCATGTTAAATAAAATATTGTGTTGTTCTACTTATACAAAATGTCCCGGTTTCTCCTCCAGCATCTCACTGTCACTTTCACAGCAGTGGTTCGGGATTGGGGATCTTAATAAAAAGTTTTTTTTTTGATGTAGAAGGTTATATCAAAAGGCTCCAATTTTGAATTTTGATATATCTGCTTTATATCTGGACATGACTACATGTGGATTGTGGAGTGTCTTGAGGCGCGGTGCTGTGAAAGACTGTGCTGAGAAAGTATTGAAGATTTTAAAGAGCTATTTCAACTTAATAATGTGATTTGAGTAACTTTTCACTGACTTATCAAAACACTTTTAACAAATTTTAAGCTCTTAAAAGCTTCGATAAATAATACTTTAGCTCATGAGCTGTAGTTGTTGTGTAAAGACTGTTATGCTTTTAATGACAAGCATCATTTATACCACTGCTTATGTAACCGTAGGCGTAGCCAGGATTTTTGATTGGGGGGGCCCCAAACCACAAATCACATGCAATGACGTCATCAGAAACTTCAAAATAGGAATTTTTTGTGGGAGCAAAGATATCGTAGAATGGAAGATCAGAAGTTTTGGCTTGGTATTGGCACGTAACTAGGAACTCGTTCAAGGAGAGGACTTAAACTAATAGTTAAAATGCGAAAATGTCTAAATTGAGAGACGAGTTTGAGTAAAGAAGTGTACTGTAATTCAAACGTATCACAGACGGGGGTCTGGGGCGAAAAAAAGCTAGTTACTATTGGATCACATTTCGCACGTATTCAGAGCCATTTGAAGATTTTTAACATTTGAAAGCCCATTGAAAAAATTAAGTTGTTCAGTCCTCCTTTTGCTTGCAATTTAAGTCCAAAACACGTTTAAAAATTTTGCATTTTGGGGTTAAATTTTGAGTGATTTGATCCTGGTAGGGGGACGTGAAGTACATTGCCTCGTGCAATATTTTAGCAGTAAATAACAATCCAGTTGAATATTTTCCTTAGAGATTATTGTTTTGTGATGAAAACAACCAGTTATAGGAGTACATACACGGCAAGGGGGTCCAGGCCCTCTCAATTCAAAAATTTTTTCAATGAGCATTTCCCTTACTGTAGCTAATTTTTTTCAAAAGTATTTTGTTGCATAAAAATTGGCGAGGTGTAGGTGAATTGTTATTGAAAAATGTCCAATAGATAGTTACGCCTACAAACCATGTTATTGCCCGGGCCGGATTTACATTGAGTTGGGCCTCTGGCACTTTGGGATATTTGCAATATTTTCCCGCCAAATACGTACAGGTTAAGACCAAAAAAAAAGTCTTATCTGAGCGCGGGATCCCTGGCACTGTGCCATATGTTAAATCCGTCCCTGGTTATTGCATTGCGTTCTTAAAAAGGTTAGATGAGGGTCTCAGTTATCAACTTTTAGGACAAAAACCCTTAATTTCACTCCGGTTATGCGTTTATATTGGTTGGCAAACATTAAATTAAAGGGGCCCGGGCCCCCTGGTTCAATATTATTGTTGGGGACCCATTTAAATTTGGGGCCATTTAAATATTGTTGTGGGGAGCATTTTTAAATTGGTTGGCAAAAATTAAATTGTGGGGCCCAGGCCCCCTGGATCAGTATTATTGCTGGAGGCCCATTTCAGTTTGGGGCCATTTAAATATTATAGGGGGCCCATTTAAATTGGTTGGTAAGAATTAAATTGAAGGGGCCCGGGTCCCCTGGATCAATATTATTGTTAACTATATTGCTGTACGCGTGTACTGTTGTACGCGAAGATGCCGAAAGAAACTGAAACTGAAGAAACCTGCTCCTGCCCCCTGGCTACGCCTATGTATGTAACAAACTTTTTTCCCACAATTCCAAGATCTGGCTGGTCTAATGCAAAACAGACGTAGACAAGATTCAAGTGTCTGTTCACATTCATGTTCAACAAGTTAGGACAACTCGAAGTTTAATTTGTTTTTATTAGATAAGTGCCTTTGTTTTTGTTTTGGATTAGTGCTAACCAAACACTACATTTAATCCCTAATTGTATAGCTTTATAACTGGTACTTGAAAACATAGTTTAAGATTACTTGCTAATATAGTACGAGAAGTCTTAAAAAAGTTATTTTTTTGTGAGCTTAAAGGCGACACTGTCCAGAAAAAGCTTCATTCGGAGCTCGTTAATACCACGGTCAAGTACTGCCGCGATAACCAAGTAGAACAATTCGCACAGCACAGCTAGTGATAACTTCGTCAAGGCAATATTTTTTTTATACTGTGCAATGTACAATTGGTGTATTTGCATAGTTACCATATAACTATTATTTAGTACAAACTTTTGCTTAGAAAACATTTCGCGAAGCTCTAGTGATTTTATATCCTCAGTTTTGCATTTTTCGTGCTAGTTGATTTTGCCACAGTTTTTCTTTTTCGCTTTTAAAGTTTGAGAAATAGATCTTGCGAGTTAAGCAATCAGAGAAAGGGTTTAAATTGATAGTACAAAATTAGTTGCTTAGTTTGGGCGAAACAATAACTTTTCAGATGTATTTTTCTAATACGCTTGATAATAACAAGATTTAAAAATGGGTGTTAACGCTTAGTTTTTAGCAAAAATCGTCCTCCGCCAAATTGTCCATCAGCTATGCTAGGATGAGCTATAATGTGATGCTGTTTCGGTTCGACTTAAATTATTTCAATCATCGTGCCCAGTGTAGAGTATTTAAAGCACAAAAGAATCTTCAAGTTTGTAATAACATTCTTTCTAGCCGTTTTTCCGTTTGTCTGTTTTCAACAATTACATAAGTTTTGAGTTCAGAATTTTCAGTCATTCCAAAGTGGTTGAATTAAGACGTATGACGTTAATTTGAACTGGTTAAGAAATACTTCGTTGTCAAGTCATTGTTGCCGCACATGAACGACCTACTTACAGCACGGAAGACAATTGGTCAAGTACTGCCGCGATAGCCTTCCGTTTAATTGAATGGGGGGAGCTTAATTTGGTGGCTCCTTTTTGTCTGCTATTAACGACAATGACCTGTTAATTAAGGAATGTTTGTAAGTAAATTGTTTAAGTATTAATTGCTGTTCTCATTTTCGGAGTCAGTATGAGGATGGCTAGTTCTCAGTTAGCTGCCCTGGACGGAACCCCTTGAAGAAAAAGTGATATGTACTGTAGTACGAAGCTTGATAAATGTTATGGGGATGGGTTTTTGGTCAAGTTGTTTTCTGAGCATTGAAATAAATTTTTATGAATTGATATTTAGATACCAAAATTTTACTAGACAGCATTAAATTTTGAATTGAAATTAGTACTTCTACGTAAAACTTCTTAGAGGTAGGTTTAAAGTGAAATAAGACCACTGAGCGATAAATGGCTTATATCGATTTTCTGCAGAATTTTTGGAATTGGCAAAGTCTTTCGTTTTGTTTTTAGTGGCAATAATAAAGTCAATTCTTCGTTGCGTTGAGCTGTTAGCACTTACATGGCGTATTTGTCACCTTTTGTGGTTTTGACTAATTCTACCTTTACTCTTCAGTTTCTGGTACTGTATCATAGTTTGAAATGTAGTTTGTAGGCAAACCAGTATTAGAAGATATTGTTATGACTATTTCTAAAGCCAGCGTAATTGCCTTGAAAAGGAATGGGAAATTTGATTGGAAAGCAGCATGGAGACTCGAAGAAGTTAAAGAAGCATGTAAAGCATCATCGAAAGCAAGTTGCACGCGACAGACACTTACATCAAAAACTTCACCGACATCACCTTAGCAACTATGAAGATTACCATGGCAACCGTGACGAGTACCCACGGTATTCCGGTTACCCCCCACACACCAGAGATTACCTCCATCCAGGGCATCATCTTTGTGGCTACAACCCTTATTATTACGGGCATACGTCATCTAGAAACTGGCATCATGATTATGTCAGACCTGCCATGGCAACGGTTGCCGAGCAACGACCCAAACCGTCCTCTTCTGGTTCTTACGCATCTTCACATCTCCATCACCACCATCGTCTAAAAGTTCCATATACCAGCAGATATGAGCCCAGTCCCAGAGGCCAAGGACCATCTCCCATGTTACGTTCAGGAGGATCTGGATCTTACAGGCGCCAGTTTTCTAGCTTGCACAGTAAACCTTTATCGGGTACACGGAGACATTACGATACAGGGTCGCATTCAAAGCCATTTTCTGACTCCAGAAGAGGCCCGATTTCTGGATACCACGGGCAGCATAAGTCACCTCGACCTGAACGAAGAATTCCGAGTTCAATTCTTGCAACACAGGATGCCAGTAGAAAACGAGGAATGATTGTTTATCGAAATGGCAAAGAAGAAAAAGTGAAAACACTGGATAGTGACGAAAACCATTCCCAGGGAAGGTCGAGTATTGGTGAAACTTCTAAAACCACTTCCAGTTCTCACGAGTTTTCTGCTGTGAAAGATTGTGCCGAGTCTGTGATTTCTGATTCCAATGTTCACGAAAGTAAAATCGAATTTGACGATTCAAATGATATATTAAAACAAACTGAACATTTACGTGACAATGAATCAATTGTTACGCAAGAAAAGAAGACAATTCTAAGCAAATTTTGGGAATCGCCACTAGGAAAAAAGTTGCCCATTGGTGGTCCGTTGGCTTGGTTTCAATCAAAGAAGTTACAACCAGTTGATGAGAAAGTGATTATGGGCCAATCAATGAGCATTAAGCCGTTGCGTATTAAAACCAGAAATATTTGGAGTGGTTTTAAACGAAAATTTATCTGGAATTATGCTAGTTTAAGGCGTCGCCCTTGTTCGCGACACCCTGATGGCCAGGAAGATGATCCCCAAATAAATGTAACTCCATCTTCAGCCCCCTCTAATGAGCCGCGGTCAGTTAGTAGATTTGCTCCTTCGAGGCAGTATGTTTGGAAAACTGCTTCATCACCAGCAAAAGGTATTAATGACAATAGTGACGATGGATTAGAAGAATTAGATTTATCGGTGCCAAAGCCCCCATATTCCCCGATCACCCCAAATGTCAATGACCATGTTTTTGTAGAAGAAATCTTACCCCGAGCTTCTGGACCACGGAATGTGTCTTTTTTTGCGAGCTTTCCCCAGGAAAGCTGGAACAAGAAACAATCAGAACCAAAAAAACAATCAGAACCAAAGAAACAAGCAGAGCCAAAGAAACAATCGAAACTAAAGAAACAAGCTTGGGGGCAACGTGGCGCGTCCAAAAAAACAAACGGGAGGCGCACTCCTAGTCAGCGCAATTGTCGATCTTATGTATGGAAATCGAACGCTGTAGAACAGACTGACAACATTATTTCCAGCACGTGGATTGGTGAATCTTTGGTATATCAATATTAAATCGGTTTCTAGTTGAAAATATTGTGGCCAAGGCTACGGAGTCGGGTTAAGTTAACTTTCTCAAACTCTCCAGGCTTGGTTATACCTGTGTTTTGGTGCTAAATACCTTTAGAAAAATCGCATTTATATACAAATCGTCGAATACCAAAAATAATATCATGATGTTAATCGAATGTACAGTGTTCTGGAGAACCCGGGTTAGTGATCATTTTCAGTTTTCCATCCCACTCAAATGAAAGGAAACCCTTCCACTACATAATAGACCATTGTTAATTTTTACCCGTTTGTCATCTCCAGCGATCTGAAGATGAGAATTTTATCATTTTTCTCAAGAAAAACGCGCAGCAGCGGCACGTAGCTAAATTTTTGTCTAGGGAGGGGCAAAAATGATGCAAATGAGCGAAGAGCAAAAAGGCTAATTCTGGGATGGCTTTTATCACATTTTGTGATTTTTTGCTGATTTTTTTGAATTGATCAAATTATTGAACTGTTATTGCTTGCAGTTGTGTGTTGTACTGTATAATTAACTGAGCTTTGTTTTATGCGAACAATATGAAAGTGCAGTAATAAATTTTCTAATGTATATCCTTGATTTGTCTAATTGCATTATTTTGTTGAAATGCCCCAACGGTGGCAATCCTTTGGCACTAGGCGACATTGTTCGCGATATTACCGGCCTTGGAATCAAACCCATATCCCTTGATTCAGGAGCAAGCGATCTAATCATTCCAACCTCCCTATGCGATGATGAATTAAGATACGGTACAAATGATTTTGTCGATGCTGCTGAAATTTTAGAACGGGTTGTAGGCTCGTTTACTGAGACGTCTGTGGTGGTAACGTGCATGTCTCGGCGAAATTAACAACGGCTGACATAAACGCATAAATATCTTGTCGTATTTAGTGGTCAGTTGTGAAAAGCAACCTTGCCAGCAAAGTTAGAGCCGTAATGATCGTTTTGCGTTAGATTAATCGGTAGATGACACTACGCAGCAAAGTTTACTTGATAAACGAAAAGATTTGGTACAGAACAAAAAAATATCAGTGCAAAAAATTTATGGCTGACAATGTTGGTCCTGCATTTTTGTTATTGTATGTCCAGTTTTCGTAGGGCTGTGTGCAGCTAAGACACCGTACTTCATCTATTTTTTTATCTTGCTTGGGGAAATCTCGGAGCGGCTCTTTTTTTACGCAATTTAGGAGTCTGGAAAACGGTTATTGCTTGCGGGTTTTTACTGCTAACACTCAAGAGTCCTTTTCGTTTTGTTTTGCGTTGTGATGCCGGTTTAGTGGTTGAAACAGCGGCGGCAATTGCTCAGTTGGCAGAGGTTCGGGCTAGCGATCGAAAGGTTGCTTACTACCTGTTCGATTCTCGAACTGATTGTTCGTCGTTGTGTTCTTGGGAAAGAAACTAGCTTCTTTTGGATTAGGGCCGAGTATTGCATCGATTGTGGTGGCCCAGGATGACGAAAAACTTCCACCAGAGCGGCAACTAGTTAAAACAAGCAATGCGATAAAGTTGTCCTCCCACCGGATTCGTTAGTATTTGTTAATGCATATTTATCCTCCTGTCACCGAACAGCGTCAGAGGCTAACTATTGGACGATCCGCACTTTTTATTGCAATAACTACTTCGTGCGGGGAGGAATTCAACCTGCAGCCTATGAATTGCCGGTCCGGTGTCCTTTCAAGTGAGCTAAAAAGAACTTTTTTTTATATGCTTAATTTTGGTTGTTTAAACCCATCAATTTGCTTCTAGTATGATCATAGTAGTAATATAATAATGTTTTAATCTTTTGTGTTGTTGCTGTAAATCCACCGCGTGTATAATTTTTTTAATTACTACTATGATCATAGTAGAAGCTAATTGATGGGTTTAAACAACCAAAATTAAGAATATGAAAAAAAGTTCTTTCTAGCTCACTTGAAACCGGACCGGCTATTCATAGGCTGCAGGTCGAATTCCTCCCTGCGCGAAGTAGTTTCTATTTGCTTCTACTATGATCATAGTTGTAATTTAATAATGTTTAAATCTTTTGTGTTATTGCTGCAAATCCACCGCGTGTACAATTTTTTTTGGAAATGAAGTTTAAATCAAATTATGACAAGTTAATGCGTTTAAATCGTCATCTAATGTTTATTCTCAACGAAATGTTTGCCAACGGTTTTGGTGTCGTATAACCGGCGAGCATTGTTTGTTTTGTAACAATGCTATTTGTTCGGTAGAAATCGTCAGTAATAATATCGGTCTAACATCTCGATAGTCTCGACGCTGCTAAAGGGCGGACCCAATACGTAGTTATTGTGTAGCTGTTTAAAAGTTTCACTTTTTTCTATTCCAGTGGCTCATAACGTCTCTTTCTAATCTATTGGGACCCCTTTCGAATCACTTATTAGCTTTCGCATCTTCTCGAATTGCTGTCATAGCAAAATCAATTTTAACACCAAAAAAGAGGCGTTTATTACACCTCTAAAATGCATTGAAATCTTCTAAAAACGTGAACCTTAATGATTCTGCATCCATGCACTCCCTAACAAACAGGTCTCGCATCACTGTTTAAGAAGTAGGAAACCCTGTACACTGTTTTTTTTAATTTTTTAAAAAGAAACTGTGAACGTGATCATAGGTGCATGCATTCATCTGATGAGCCCCACAAAAGTGAAACAGGGCCTCATGTGTTGTGTTATGCTGAATTTATGTTGAACTCTTAAATAGAGATTGGATTGTTTCAAATTTATGATCTCTTATAATTGTATTACATTTTTTTTACCAAGTTGCCTTGGCTATTTGACTGCGAAGGGACCTAGCGGTCTTCGAGTCAAATTGCCACCTGTCTACCACACACGGGGCAGGCTTTATACTGTCCTTTTTAATGTTGAACGTCAAGCAGCGAAGCAATAAATACAAATTTTTATAGTTTTTAGTTTGACCGGGAATCAAACTCGAGCCAACCGTTTCAGTGTAGCAGACGCTCCATTCACTCGACCACTGTTTGGTCAAACTACGAGTATTTAAGATACTGATGTTCCTCTTGCATGATTTTACCTTGTACAGTACTCTGGATTCTTACTGTGTCTTTCAAAGCCATTTTCACGCATTTTGTTGAATTTAAGGGCCTGTGATTTGATTGCGACAGCATGCATCTCTCTGTCGTATGGATGTACAATGCTGGTCCTCCTCATTAGTCAATTGATACCAATAGTTACAAACTTTTTCCCGCCACCTTTGCCATACTTCGACTAATGGACCGTGTCTATTTGTCCCGCGCATAAACGTCGCGAATAAAAGTCGTAGACCGTACAATTACAGTAACGTAATGCGACAAAAGAAGAATGGAACTTTATTTGAATTAATTTAACATACTACAGTTTTAAAGTTTTCCTGGTTAATAGTTGTATTTTTGAGCCCTTTAATTGAAGTGAATTGAATAGGGGACACTGCAAAACTATGTTGCATTCACTTTAACCAGACTAATCTCTTTCGTCTCCAAAACTACCTGTCATTTTTCGGATATTTTAGGTTGACTGGGCCGCCCATTGACATATTTTATATATTTTTTGACAATAGCTTTTTTAACAAAGCAACATGTTTGTTTAACTTATGCGTTCATATAGATTATTCTTTATCTGATGCGGCCGAGTGAGTTTACACGTGATCAAACGAAAACAAAAGGTTGCGTGGTCATCACTTTACGACAATTTATTGTGAAGATATTTGGCAAGTTTGGGCCAAATTTTCCGTTGAGGTTTCAAAGTGTCACAGCTCCAATCTCTTAACGTTGTCATAGTATTTCTCTAACTCTAAGCGGTAATTGAGAGCCTATTACAACAGCTGTTCGGAAAACTTCAGACTTAGAAAAATCAGGGCAAAAACTTCTAAAGTATGCGGAGAAAATATGTGAAGCAGTATCTTGTATTTACGAATGGCCATTGCAAATGAACGGAGAAGCAAAGAATAGTGAAATTAGGCTATTAGGCCAGTGTTCCCTTTAGCTTTTTTTAACTAACCAGCCGGTGCCCAATTTTTCTCAGTACGATTGTGCCCAAACGTGTAAAAATACGCGTATGTGCTTAAATTTCGTTCCACTTCAAAAATAATTCGGACAAACAAAAGCAGATTTTTTTCCAATGTAGTATTAGAGTCTATTAAAAGTCATATTCCCCTCACATGTTTACTTTTTTAAGCCTATGTTTATCGTATTGCCTGAAAAAATGTCCCCTGGTTCCTACAAATCGCTGATTTGCTGATAAAAGTCAGGTTAGGGGAACACTGCTGTCACCAATAAAATACAATATTTAAGTTAACTTTTTGCAGCGTTACGAACAGTATTAGAGTGCACGTAATTTCTCAGGTGGAAGCATTGTACACCTTTATTTGAGTCTGGGTAGTGCAGAGCTTGTGTACTAAATCTAGCTATGAAAGTAATAAATTTTTTAAAGTAAGCCTTGTTTTTCAAATGTAGGTTGTTTCATTTTTTATAAACCGAAGGATTTGTTTAGAATGATACAAGACTTATTCGGTGTTTGGTCCGGTCTACTTCGTATACTTGGCGTAAGATCGTTTGTAATCGTACGCGCATAATTGTCCTTTGTTTATTTAAACAAAAATTCGGTACGCACAGAGTGCCGTTTTACCAGCGTAAAGTTTGTTAAAATCATTACAGAATACGCCGCACGCTCAAGTAACTCACATTTGAAAAACGAAGTTTGCTTTGGAATTTTTTTTATAATTTTTGCTGCTAGACGGTCTTTAGGCGAGATCTACACTGTGCATAAAATCATGAGCATATCTTTAATTTTATTTAAAGAAAAACTCAGCATGCTGGCTTACCGGTTTATTAACTGTAGTTTAAAATATTTAAAAATACGTTCGTACGTTCACGGTTTTACGCCCAATACTTACAAGGATACGTCGGTGCTAAGTAGTGTAAATTCGATGTTAAGTAATCTTATGGAGTTTTCCTTTTAACTGTGTCTTCTCTACTGGATCAAAATGTCGCGTAGATCCCGTCCTTACAGGGATCAACGGGTTAGTATGATTCAAATAAATTTAACCAATGTTAAACAGAGACAAATTTTAATATTGCGAACTCGTCATAGCAGCGGTAATGTAAATAAATATTCAATGATAATTTTTTTTGCGAAAATGGTCTCTGTCTATGTAAGCACCGTCGATCCGGCATCGGAAACTATTTCAAATGATTATCGCAATACCGTTAGGTACTTTGGTGCTACTTTTGAAAAACTACAATCGGTTCCGGTACCAGTGCTGAAAAGTACGGCGATACTTTCTGGTCGGTACTGCTCAGTGCTCACATTGCTCATTTGTTCAGAACAATACTGCTGACTTTTGGCATTGGATTTGCGCGGTTGCTCCTCTTTCTCTGCATAACTTTTGATCATCTTTTCTGAACAGACCAAGACGTACAAGAAGCAGTAAAAAATTTATGAGAAAAAAAAGCTTGTAATATTACACGTACAGTACAGGTTTTATGGAATATATCCGTATATTTCTTTTGTTTTCTATTTATTTACCTATGCAATATTTGATAGCCTGGCTTAATGAGCAGGACATGGATATTTCCTCTCTGCAAGACCTGCTTCGATCATCACTTTTTTAAAAGTATTAAGATTTTTTAAAATATTTTTAGCTTGAGTCACGTGAGCGAGAGATCGAACGCCTTAATCGTTCTCTAGAGGGTGGCAGACCTCACGATGTTGTTTCATTAGAAGCCCGGAATAAAAGCAATGAACGACTCATTTCTCATCTTAATTTGCAAGTGAGTGAAATTTTGGACAGAATTGTACACAAATAGTTTGATATGTCACATAGTTATGTTTTCAGAGAGTTTGGCACGCTCACGCTGTAATTTACTATGAAAACTTTAAAACAAACCAAATCTTGAAATGGCATTCAAGTCAAGTTTTTCACTGTTTGGAAAAGCGTAAAATGCATTCTCACCAAAATTAAAGTTTCTACCTCTTGCTATATTGCAGTGCAAAATTAACAATTTTCTTACTTCAGTGTCGTCATTTCGGCAGTATTGTGACAGAATATTAACGTTTGGACTTTTGGAAAGCTGGCTTGCATTAATTGAAAAGCAGCGAATTTTACCGTTCTGAACCTTTGCTTTGTTTTGACAATAACTCTGCCGCAAAACATTTATTGAGAACCAGGAACATGTAACTTTGAAATTTTTTTTCTAATTGCCAACCCTTGCAAGATTTCTAAGGTGAAACAGCCCTTCGAAAGGGAAATCTAAACTGTTATATCTCGCGAACGGAAGGATGTAGAAAGCTCGAATTTGGTGCGGTTACTCTCGTATTTTTGTTGGGAAAACCGAGCAAACAAATTTCCGATCTGAATGCCCTATTAAAACTTGAAATAACTTCTGTCGGCTCATTCAGCATTTAAAGTATAAAGTTGGTTTCGCCTGATCGGAGGATTTTGTAGGTACGTCTAAAACTTAAAAAATTTGGTACCCACATTGGAATTAATGCATGGCTTGTGAATTAATGTCGAAGATGAAATACATTATTAACAAAATCTTTTAGGTTGATTATTTACAACAAACCAATCAAGAACTAGAGGACCGTATCCGGGAGTTAGAAGATGGAAAAGGAGACGCTGTGGCTGAAAGCAAACGGTTAAAAGTTGAGGTCGATCGCTTACATGATGAGCTCAGAGACATTGACAGGCTGGCCCAGCAGCTTGAACAGGAAAAGCAAGTAAGAACCTAACTATCGTTGAATATTGGCCATGCCAATTTTTTAGTAATTTCCTGGTTTGGCAGCTGTGCACACTGAACAGGCAAAGCGTTTGCGATAGCCTAAATATCAACACCATTTCACGTGCGCAATACTAAAGAATTCTAGATTGTTACTGGTACTTGGCTTGGAAAGATGTTACGTCAAAACCGGCAATTTTGGTGTTGCAAAGTCTGTATACAATGTAGCTAGCTTTCAAAGCAGTGTGTTTTTACTTCGGTTTTGCAGCTGGATTTAATTTTAATCAACTATGTTTCAATGCAATTTATGCAACGCTTTTAAATGCTGCAATTAAAGAGCCATACTGTATTATGGTTTAGAGGCGAAATAATAATTTTTTAATCACGTGTGATCAGCTAGATGTTTATGGCATGAAACTTTTCATTGGTTTCAGTTTTCTCAGCATTACATTTCAAGTCAAGTTTTTAGTAATTGCAACGATAATTTCCTTGTCAATAATAGGACGCTGTTGTGGCTGCGGATCGCGAGATACAAGAAGCTCAACTACAGTTGCGAAGTACTCAGCGTCAAGAAGAGAGCACCGAGAATAGGCTGGTCAACGCCCACGCGGTAAGCCCCGCTGTGATGGTTCAACAGCAGCGTTTCGCTAAAAAAATGCCTCTAAGATTTGTTATGTCTGGTTATATCAGTTATTGCTTTGACGCTAGGCTAATTGCCTCGCTGTTGCTTTTTTTTGCTACGCAGCTTTTGTTTTCTATAGTTTTTTTAGCACCGTAACTACCTATGATCAGTCGGTACCATCACATTGCTTTAAATGACCTGGCAAAACGCATACTGGCTAAACATCACATTTTTTATTAATTTGATTTAGAAAATACTTATTGCTTGCAAAATAATTGCATAGTAAACAAATCACAAAGAATCACAGTTGGAGATATGAAATTTGCACATTCAAGCTGCAATGCGGTATGCTACTGCTAGTCCAGCTGTTTCTTCGGATCTGTTTTAAAATAATAATCTAAACTATTGAGGTTTCTGTGTTACTAGTTTGGAGATAAAAGGATTGATTTTTTTCCTTCACGTCCGTTACGTAGTGCCACCAGTCATAAACTAGCTGTGAGTGGATCTAACGCATGAAGCAAACGAGGGAGTTGCCTCGGGCCCTGAGTTTCAGAGTCCCCAACTTTTTGGTGTTTAAAGCAAGCCAAAATATAGTGGCCTTGATCTGCTAAGATTTTTCGTTTTTATTGCATTTAGTCACAGCTCATTAAATTAAGTTAATATCGACCACAGGTCAGGGAACCATCAGTTGACAGCGCAGAATTCAATGGAATGAAATGTCTTGAATATGACTGATTTTTATGTTTGCCGGTGAAACTTGCGACTTTTACCCAGCAAACTCGCTCTTCATTTTTCTTCTATTGCTGGTGATTTTTTTCTTTAGCATGGCCTTCACGATGCTGATATTGCTATCCATACAAGTCTGAATTCAAATTGCAAACTTGTTTGAATATAGGGTTGATTTTTCTTTTGCATAATCAGTGATCGCAGTGGAGAGGCAACAATAAGTTAGAAATCAAATTGATCGAAATCTGCTTGAAACGACAATTTTAGTTGATGTTTCGCTTTTTTTGGCAGTTTTTCAGATAGTAGCGCATGATATCTTTCTCTTATAAAATATGCAGGCCATTTTGGCTGACGATCTCTTGTGAGAAGGCCTTTTCTATTTCCTAAAACTCTTGTATTAGATTGGGCTGTGTTGAAATCTGCGTAATTCCAAATCATCTCGCCAATAAAGTAGGAGTTGCTCATGTTTCTGAACTTGTCAAACACTGCAAAATGTTCGCGCATCAAATCCACTAAGTAACCTTCCGTCCACATTGCAGTTGGGTTTGCATGGAAACCAGATATGGCCCCGGCCCCCCATTCCATGTGAATGATTGGCTTTGTTGGTCGAGTCTAAAAAAATATTGATTTGTAGCAATGCATGTTGATTGTGATATTAGTTACATTTTAACACCAAGTTGCCGTGGCCAGGAGACAGCGAAGGAACCTTTCGGTCTTCGAGTCAAGCTGCCACCTGCCCACCTGTCTGCCACACACGGTGGAGGCTTCACACCGTCGCTTTAATTGCCGAACGAATACCGGTCTTTGGTTTGACCGGTCTCTTGTCTTGGTTTTGACCCGACCGGGAATCGAACCCGAGTCTATCGTTGGTCTTTTACGGTCGCTTTAAAAAGGCAATAGCATATACATTTTGGATATCAAAGTACATATTTTCATGTTTCCCGTTATTTGCTAGTTCAGGTGGTAGAGCGTTGTACCAGTAATCGAAAGGCTGCTGGCTCGGTGTGATTCCCGAAGTACCAATGGATCATTGTTTTCATGCAATAGATAACACTTATGTCCCATCGGAGCCAAGCAATCTATCCGCTGTGGTAGCCCAGCATCACAAAAGACTTGCAAACAGAACTCTAAAAGAGGTGTTTTACGCTGGTGTGGTTCGGTAGCCGCAGAGCGCCTGGTTCACATGCATGAATAAATGAAGCAAAAGTGCAAAAAACACGCAACCCATTTATTGAGAGTCAACTTCTGTTTACTTTCACTGAATTTCCGTACCCAAAATTTTATGTTCATGTGCTACATCTAGCGCGATTGTACAGCTGAATTTGTTTTTATATTCCAGCAAAGTGGCGTGTTTTACTGTTTATAGTTGCTTGTTGAAGTTTAGGACTGGAAATTGTTTTCCTCCTGCTAAGCCAGTGTCGAAGCCAATTTGAGGATAATCGCTTTCTAACGTTAGTTTTTGCTTACTAGAAAATAGAGTAGTAAGTTCTTAACAACAACACAAAATCCGACTTCAACAGTATCCCGCTGAGACATAGCAGCACAGGACAAAAGGCGTGTTGCCGCTACATTACCAAAACGGTTAAAATGTAGTTTACTCATTTTTGAAAATTCTTACCTGGTGCCATTTATCTAAATAATGACCGAGTCTTTGTTGTATGAGCTCCGTATGGCCTGAGTCGGTATACCACGCCTCGTATTCGTTTACACTAACCACGTCTACGTAAGGTGTTGCGAGATCCCTGCTGTACAACTCGTTACACACAAACGTAACTGGTCGAGTTGAATCCAAACTTCGAGTGTAGTCAAGCACAGTCTGAAGTTAAAATGAAACTAAAGCTTACGTATATTTTAGGTAATTTTGCGTCGTTGCTTTCAAGATACGATTTTACAAATTTTTGATTTCGAAACTCAACTTGTACTCGTGTTCGTATTTTGCCGTTACCAGTTAGCGGCATAAAGTGAAAATATAAATCGCTGTGAAAAGTTGAAAAAATGATTTCGATGAAAAATATATACTGCTTCTGTATTGTAATCATGGACTTGAGAGTCAAGATATGCTGCAGACCAAAATCGCTTAAAACAAGCAAAACGTATATCGTGATTCTTGGAAACCATTGCGTAATTTCCATTACCTTAAAGTAAGGTTCTGATTCGTGTAGATTTGAAGCTGGTTCGTTGGCAATTGACCACATTACCACAGATGGATGGTTCATGTCTCGTGACACCAGCTCTGACATCACCTCTAGGTGGTGCTGGAGAGTCTTGTTGACGAAAGTGGCGGGACTTTTCATACCAACTGCTGGACATTCATCAATCACCACAATCCCCCTCTCGTCACACATTTGCATGATTTCCTCGGAGTAGGGGTAGTGGCTTGTTCGGAAGGAATTGGCCCCAAGCCAGTCGATCATGTTAAAATCTTTCACTATCATACTCCAATCCATTCCTTTGCCTCTGATATTCCAATCTTCGTGCCTCCCGAATCCGTGAAAGTAGAAAGGCTTGTGATTGATGAGAAACGTTGTCCCGCTCACTTCGACTGTACGAATACCAATAGGCAGGCGGTAAACGTCTACTGGACTACCAACGTTACTCAACATCACCATTAAAGTATGTAGATACCCCACTGTAGTATTCATCCCTACAGGCCACCAGAGATGCTGATTCGATAGCGATATTCTTCCAGATAAACCCAAAACACTCTTGACTACGTTTCCCTCTGCATCTTTTAATACAACGGTTGCATTGATGACAGGGTCTCTTATTGTCCTCATGTCTTTCACTGTTATGTCATAAAGCACAGCAGAATTGATTAAGTCGGTTCCAACTTCAAACGTCGTCACAATATTGCCAACTGAAACTTCAGGAACGGTGTAGAGCTTCACAGGCCGATGGATTCCAGCGTAGTTGAAAAAGTCGAATTGGTACTCCTATAAAACGGTTTAAGTTAAAAAGGTTATCTCGAAATTCTTTCAGACTTGGTTAAGTTTCTTTGATGACGTTTACCGCCTGTAGCTTTAGAAGTCTTTGACGAGGAAAAAATTAGGAGTTTACTCATATTCCGAGGTACTATTTCTTCCCAAAAAGCTAATGAAATATCATTCATCAAACTGGGTACTTTGCTCGAGCTTGTTACCTGTGTGAAATATCCTCTTGGATAGCCATCTTCTGTGCTGTAGTGTTTGATAGATCCAGGAGGAAGAGTGTTGAGGGTTAGCGTGTTGTTCACTGCTATGGTTAGCCTGTTTGCTTGTCCGTACAGTAGGTCGCTTGTGACGTCATATTCGAATGGCAAATGGCCTCCTGAATGCTCCATAACCTAAAAACCTGCAACTTGTATGGGTTGTATCAAACATACGAAGCCAAGCTAATGAGGATACGAGCTCGCCCACTTTTTGTGAATTTTTCCGTAATTTACAGTTGTGGGTTTGATACCCAATCCGTCTGCTTGCCTTGCAATGTTTTAAGGGGACGGTGTGAAGCTTCCACCGTGTGTGATACACTAGGGGGCAGGTGGCAGTTTGACGCAAAAACCGCAAAGTTATCTCGCTTTGCCTTGCAAGAAGGACCATAACCATGCACAGTTAGTTGATAACTTGACTTTGACCACATCACGCAGAGACCACCCTACCTGCTTGCCATTTAGGTAAACAACAGCTTGATAGTGGGCGCTTCCGACTCGCAGCCACACTCTTGGGCCTGATTTCCATCCGGTGGGTGGATAGAAATCTCTTTCGTACCTGCACCAAAAAACAAACCTGATTAGCTTTTTCCGTACGGTGGTTTATTGCATGCTTCTCCAGTTACTTAAACATAGCAGATCTTTTGGTTGTTTACTGTATTACTTCTCAACATTTTTGATACATCTAATGCCGGCCTTGTAATGGTATACCAGTTTCCTACTCTGAGAGTATTTTGGTCTAGTTTGTAATTTTAATCAATTCTTACCAGGCCCATCCTACAAAGTCTCTGATTGAGCTGTTTTGTGTGATGTCATTATAGCTTGCTGGAACCGGCATGTCGATCACGTGGCCGAAATATTGCAGCGGTTTTTTCCACCATTGTTCCCTGAAGCTCTGATTACGATCCTGTGAGTCGTCTATCTTAAACTTCCACTTTCCGCTCAAGTCTTTAATCTCTCGTGTTTCACTTTCACGTGGATACAAAAGCGACTCGCTGGCCGCAATACAACACAACAATACAACAACAAAGCCGGCAACGTTTATATCCTTGCTATCAGCCATCCTGTAAATTAGACTGTTTATATGTAACCCCAATTCTGAGATCCTTATTGCTCAGCTTTTCTGCATTTTTAGGACAAAGCTTTTTGTTTTATTAAAATTCCCCCCTGCAAAGCCGTTAATAGGATTAGGAAACAAGGAATGATTAGCTGTAACGAATGCAAATTTGTAGACTGTTAAAACGTATGTGCTGTTAAGATATTTTCGCCGGTTGGACTTTATTTTCGTATGATCATTCTCTGTAATAGCCATACTAACAAATACCGGACTGATCTGCTTTTACATATATGTAACTTTCTTTTTGCCTTGCATTTTTTGCATTGCTCTGGTTTTCTGCTTCTATCTGCTACTATACAGTACGCTTTATACATGTGCTAATACTGCGTACTGCGCGTAGTGGTTTTGCTTGCTGTAAATAGTTGTAAGATTGATGAACTTTTCTGGTTCAGATGCTATAGTATTTAGTTGTTGTTGTCTTTTCAGCAGTACTAACTGTTGATGTAGTGTTTTTGCTGTACGATTGCTCTTTAATGTCTTAATCCAGTCTGCGAAATTCATGCTAGCTGTTAATAAGGTTGTTTGGTTATCGAGACATAATGAAATTTTGCGGAAAGTGAGAGAAAAAAGCTATGACGTATTATCACGTGGTACGCAATGCTACTTTGAGCTCTATGAACGACAGTTTTGACACTGCAGCATTTGACATTCTTTGGTGTATGTGTTTAAGCAGCGTCTGGGCGGCACTTAGTTAGGAATCGTGGTTAGGAATCCCCAAAAGAATAGTTTTTTTTATTTGTGTATCCTATATACTTCTGTTTTGTTACTACGTCAATTCGAAAATATCCTGCATTACCACTTTCTCGAAGTGCATCTTTGCTTTTGATCTACAGTACTTTGTGTTGTTTAATGATTAAATTATTTTTAAAAAATGATTTATTAGTTTCAGTCGAAGCTAAAATGAATAGAACTTTCCGGTTTAAAGATCATAACTTATCGCTCTGTCATCGAAACCTGCTTAATTCCAGTATCTTAGATATGTATGGCTGTGTACTTACTATGCAGTTCAGTGGTCTTGGCTCCACAATGCAAGGTCGCTGCTTAATCAAGACTAGTAATCGGCTTTTAGCCACTTGAAAATACATTTTGGTGAATTTTCAGGCGCGAAATCGGCTTATTACTGAAAATGACGATCTTCAAACTGAGCTCTGCAACGCCCGGGCCGATATAGAGCGGTTAAATGGGCTGCTCGATAAAGTGCAGGAGGACAAGAGGATTCTGAGCGATAAAGTTCAAACCATGAGCGCTAAAGGTTAGTATCAGTATATATTATTGCTGCAGGCGTGATTAATTTCACAAATTTGGTGTTTCAAGCACTCAAATGCAAGGTGATCTGCCAATTTAGGGAATCGAAGATCGAGCTATTATTGAATCGAACTGTAAGCTAGAACCAGCCAGTTAGTCAAGTGGTAACGCGTTCGTATCTGGAGCGGGAGATCTAAAGTTCAAATCTCGGGCAGGTCAAATCGAAAACAGATTTGCCGATGTCTCACCACCGCTGCGACATTTCTTCGAAAAAAGCTGTTGCCCGGGAGCAATGATGCGGAGATGGGCCCCGCCAACTCGTTAACGCTTCGACGTATTACAGCGAGTATAATGAAAGATTTAGTTCGAACAATAAGCTAGGATGTTATGCGATCGAAGATTTGGGTTTCTGTCACCTTTTTCATTAGATGAATCCTTATTCGTAATCATTTTAGCTATTCGAAGATAGTTTATCTTAGGGTCTTGCTTCTATAGAAGTTGACTTGCTTCAACAATAATAGTTAGTGCTGGTTAATACAGCCAACAGAAAGATATTTTTGTTCTTTTCATTCTGCAGAAAAGTCGTTAGTCTTAGAACTGGAGCAGTTCCGCACGAGTCCGTCCCGCGCAAGGAAGCTGGACAAATCCCCCAGTAAACTCGACTGCTTTGTCAGGTCGTTGGAACAAGAAAGAGATCACTACCAAGACGAGTGTGCGGCATTACAACAAATGCTGAGGGTTTGTGCTCAGTGTAATATTTCAACTGTCAAGTAGAAGACCTCGCTCAGCTGGTTAAATATTTTGATTTAGTTTCTGATTCCGGTTTAAAAAACGAACAAACACCTTTTTTGGATGTAGTTCGGACGTTTAGTCGTTTATACTGGCTAGCCGCTTGTTTAATTGGTTTTAGACCTGTCTTGTTTTCCTTATATAACTGCAATTGATGCTTAACTGAATAGTATGAATACGTTCCTTCGCTGTGTTTTATAATTAGTATTTTGTCTACCTGTTTTTTACGAGTAAATATAGTCTTCGCAACGCATTCTATAAATTCTCCATCTTCAGCTAGAGCGGACCTTCCTTCAAATGCTTTAAAAACCTTAATAAAAACGATTTATGTTGTTACAGGAATACAAAAATAGAAGTCGATCAACTAGTCCAAAGGGTAGAAGCCCAACCAGATCTCCAAATAAGGTAACTAATGAGCATTTAAAGCAATTTTATCCTCTCAAGCAGCTGAGCGGTAGAGCGCCTGTGGCAGTGTACGTTGAAATATACAATAGTCAGATATTTTGGTTTTGTATCTTACCAAATTTAAGCACTTATCAAGTCTAATATTGTAATCACTATTTTATCTTCAGTTTCCTTGCCCTGGAGACAGCAAAAGGAACTTTTAGTCTTCGAGCCAAACTCAGCGACCTCCCCACCTGCCTACTATACTTAGTTGAGGCTTCACACTATCCCTTATGAATATACTTAAGTTTGACTTCCATTGTTACAAATCAATACTGTTTATTACAGACACCACGTGACTGCGGAGATTCGTATCACCAAGTGGTGAAAGAGAGAGACGAGTTGCAATTGATGCTTAACAAGTTCGAACGCCACGTGGCTGACATCCAATCAAATGTGAAGGTTTTGACGCAAGAAAGAGACAAAACCAACGCCTTGTACGAGCAAGTGGGTACAAGACCAAAGTATGTGTGGTGATTTTCGGGTTGAAAAAGAAAATATAATAAACTTTTTTTTAAGTTGCTGACACAGCAGTTGCATTTGACTCCTAGAGCAGATTCCCCCAGATCTCGGATTTCTAAATTAATAGCTTGGATTTTGGAATAAAAACATAATAGTAGTCGACAATTTCAAACTTAACATTTTTCTAACCTCTCGCTCCTTCCTCCGCCGTTAGTTGTCTGGGCAATTACATTGAATTTATTGCGACCCTACTTTTCTATCAATTCTTTCTTACTAGTCAAACGACGAGCTTCAACGTTTGCGACGTGAATTTGTTCGCTCTCCGAAATCTCCAAAAGCTTCGCTGACCGCCCAGGCCATTCTAAGACGAGTGGAAAACGAGCGAGATAACCTGGTCGGTGACCTTCGAAGGATGACGACAGAGAGGGACAGTCTTAGAGAAAGGTTAAAGGTGACATGATAAATCAATAGTCTTCAGTTATTATTTGGGTGTGCCTTGCGTAGTGTTAACTATCATTGGTCATTTGCCGGTTTGCCTTGTTCGGGAGACAGCGAAGGACCTTGTGGTCTTCAAGTCAAGCTACCACTTGCCTGCTTCTACCACACGAGGAGCAGCCTTCACACTCTTCCTTTAATGCTGAACGTCGAGCAGGGAAGCTTTAAATGCCAGTTTTTTTTTATAGTCTTTTGATTTGACACGACCGGAAATCTAGCCCTAATTTCCAATGATTTACTCCATGCCAACTGACCAAATGATCCGACTAAATTCTAATATCTTCCAGGTTCAGCAAGAGCAATCTATCACCGAGCGATCCCGCTTAGAACAAAGACTAGAAGATTTGGAATGTAAAGCCCGAGCACTGGGCCAGGAAAGAGTAGACCTTCAGGTGATAAATCAGAAGGGTTTGCGCGAATTTGACTTTTCTGTTTTTTGTCCGTCTGAATTTTCCTCAGTCAAGAAACTAATTGTCTAATGTTTACTGTACTCATTACTCTGGATCTTGCTGTATAATATGCCATTCAATTTTGAGGACTTGTAAGACCATGAGCATTTTTCATGGTCTCTTTTCAGGCTCAGTCCTTGCGGTTTCGGTGCCTGCATAATTTGGCCTTTGTTTGGCAGTGAGTCAGTAATCAGCGCTAAGCAAGGACCGAATCCAAGAATCATGTACCATAATGTGACGAGTTAAATAAACGGTTTTAGAGCCGCGTTGATTCACTAAAGGACGTGAACCTCTCCCAAGAAGATGACGTCAAAGCTTTGAGGTTGAAGATCCAACAGGTGGAAGATGACTATGGTGTGGCAAGGAACGAGCTGGATGACGTCAGGTGAGTGGTACTGGATGACGTCAGGTGGGTGGTACTGGATGACGTCCGGTGGGTGGCACTGGATGACGTCATGTAGGTGGTACTGGATGATGTTAGATGAACGGTGCTGGGAGACATCAGATGGGCTTTACACCTGCAAGTTACAATCTTTTTAACAAAACAAATTATTCTCCATGTTTTGTGTTTGTTGTTCTGTCCCTCTTTTACCTAATCATTTTCAAGAAAATGTATGTAGAGCCCGACGTTCTCAACTTGAGGTGGCGTTAGAAAACACACAACGAAATTTGTCTCGGAAATCGAACGAGTTAACAGCTGCTGAGGATAGGATAAGAACCTTAGAGGTGAGAAATGCTGAATTAAATCCATTATATAATTAAAAGATCTGTCTGATATTTTCGTAGTGGCACATGGTACACCTTGCAGTAAGAAAAAATTAAAAATCCTACGATGTGTTTCTCCCATTCTCGTGAGGATCATCAGGTGTCTCTTAAACGAGTAGGTTTAGTTCTATTTGAACATAATGACCGTTTAATGTCAGGGATGCGGAAGCGTCAAATTTTCGCGGAAGCTATAAAGCGGTAAAAGGATACCGCTTTCGCTTTGCCCTTTCGTATCATGTGGTGGAATTTTGTAAAATATAAAACAAAATTTTTAGTTCAAAAACCAACATTTGTGAAAGAAACCTTTTCAAAGGTTTGTGGCTCACTAGATCTCGGGTCAGTCTCCACTCCTATCAATTCAAAGATGAACCCAGAACCATGCTCCCTACCAACTTAATTTAAAATCTAGAAGGGTTTGAGAATTCCTGTTTTCTTCGTAAGATTTTGAAGAATTTTCTCAAAAAATTTTGGGGGTTTTGCCCATCTTTTTTTGAAAATTTACATATAGCATATCATTCACTAATTAACATAAAGTTTCCAGTTCCAGCGTTTAATTTTCTCGCTGTGACAGTATAATATTTTCTAGAAAGTAGACAGGAGAAAGCATCATGATGTCTCTTAAACAAAGAATAATATTATTGAATTTGACCATGATAAGTTAGATAATGTATGTCTTTCTGTAGAGTAGCCTATGCCGTTGCTAAATTAAGAAGAATTATAATCTTTTATGGTATTATAACCACAAAATAATTGCAACGTTTTTTATTTTGCCGTCTTAAAAATACACGCTGCTATGCAGAAATTTGGAGCAAAGCCGCCTATGAAACGGAAATACTAAAAAAATTCTGCGATTGCAGGGGTTTCACCTCAGCAGTTTTAACTAATTATTGCCACGTGAAGCATTACACGCTACAGCTGATGCAATTAAAACATTATTTTCCCGAGCGCTTGGAATCCATACCGAAATTCCAATAAGCAATCGCTCTTTATTTTAGCATAAGACCAAGTGATTGGACATGTCGATTTTGGGCCGCTCCTAATCTAAATCCTGACTGCGCCTACGCTCAGATCCTTGCGACGACAAACTAATTTCACATTTGGTTTCATATTATGTTCTTGATGATGATAGCGTAAAACCGTTTAAGCTTGACTAGTCTGGAAAAGAAATTCTTGCCAAAAAAATTTTAAGAAAAAAAATTTTTAGCAAAAATTACGTCATCAAGTGGCGAAAGCAGTGGAAGCGGAAGCGATGAGGGTGGAAGTGCAAGCGATTCAAAAACTGCCGCTTCCACATCCCTGTTTAATGCTGTTGTGTCGCAGATCCGTATTGACGAGTTGCTTGATGACGCAACAAAGCAGTCAGAGGATGCCGCTAACCTCCGCGCCACCACTACGTCACTAGATAGAGAGAAGGATGCGCTTCAAGCCGCCTTGGATGAGCGCACCGAAAGAGCTGCCTCGTTGGATGACCAACTGACTCGTAGGGAAAGGGAACTTTCGGAAATGAGAGGGAACATTGCTGATTTAGAAGTAAGTGATTTGGCACCTGCTCCAAGATTTGTTTCACTCCACACTTGTTATCCCGTTTTTGCTGATCTCAATCGCGATTTCCCTTAGTCAAGTTTCGAACAGCGATTGAATATTGCAGTACCGCGCTTTTTTTCTTGTCTTGGTACATCGAATGTTCATAATGTGATCTTAATACTATTCTGATAAGCAGAGATCACAAACCAGTGAGTGAACTTCTATTTGTACACCAAGTAAATGCTCGTCCGACTTTTCATAGGCTTTAGACGCAATTTCTACTTTTCTTGCTAAACTTTATCATTTTATGTTGTGTTATTGTAATTGTAATTGCATCTTGATTCAATGTTCTTAAAGTGTTAAGTTGTCTTGGCCAGGAAACAGCTACAGAACCTTTCGGTCTTCGAGGCAAGCAGCTATCACACACAGTGGAGGCTTCACACTATCACTTTTAACACTGAACGTGAAGCTGGAAAGCTGTGATTGTTGCCGAGTAAATAATAATTAAATTGAACAGGTTTAAAAAGCGAAAAAAACTTGCTTAATTCAGGCGAAGCTGGACCGGGCAGGTGACGATTTAGCGAGCAGTGAACGGGAAGTAAGGAGTTTACGGAGGCAGCTCGATGCAACCCAAACTGATCTGGGAGAAAATTCAAGGGCTAAAGACACTGCGATGCGCGAAAACCGAAGGTAGTTCAGTTCGAAAATCGAATACATTGCATCATAATCTGCCTCTGGTTGCTGAGAAATAACTACTGTTGTTGTTCAGTGTTTATTTGGCTCTACTCTCAAGTGTCTTGTGTACTTCAATACTTG
Organism: Trididemnum nubilum; assembly: GCA_963965965.1. Lineage (NCBI taxonomy): Eukaryota > Metazoa > Chordata > Ascidiacea > Aplousobranchia > Didemnidae > Trididemnum > Trididemnum nubilum. The sequence goes on along the minus strand of OZ014481.1, from coordinate 4,310,882 downwards.
CGTGCATCTTGTGTTCCCAAGTACTTGTGTTATGTCCAGTAGCTGCTCTACCATAACTTATGTTTTTATGTTGTTTTTTTTAGGTGAGACGGTCAGTTTTTTACATTACTTACTTGAAGCAATCGTTGTTTCGGCGGCTTTTTCCTGAATAGTCTCGCTTGCATTCTAGAGTCAAATACGGTGTCATGTAACGTCAATTGAACAAGACTGCAGAACCGATACAATTGTTGCAATAAATTGGTGAACATTTAGCAATATCCTTCAAATGTCAAGATCAGGGGCGTCCAACCTTTTTCAGCCGCGGGCCAAATTTGCTGTTCCAAAAGTTTGGCGAGCCAAAATTTATAGTTTATCGTTTTTTCTGCCAAAAAGTAGGTGAAGACCAAAAAAAAGGTCTTCGCTCAGATTTGATCGGTGTTTTAAAAAAAGGATTTTGTGGTATTTTTCTGCAACTCACAACGTCAGCGCGGAAGCATCAATCAACCAACCAACGCAAAAACCTTTGGTGGGCCATTTTAAAACCTTTGGCGGGCCACTTTTGGCCCGCGGGCCGCGGGTTGGACGCCCTTGGTCAAGATGTTCGATGGAAGTTGCTCTCCATGTTTCTGTTTCGAGACTCGCTTGTCGAAACAATTTTACCAAATCCAGTAAACTTTAAAAATTCATTAAAAACTCACTTGTTTTGTAAAAGTTTGTTAACCTAAAGTTTTTTTTTGGTTTGATAATGGTGACATTGCAGGTTGCAAGATGACCTTTCAACTTTGACCCGGGAAAACCAGGACATTAATATTGAATTAGACCAAGCAATGCGAGACAAGAGCGAGTTGAAACGGCAGATCGAAGATCACTTGCTCCGAATCTCAAGCTTGGATGGCACAATCGCTTCTAAGGTAAGACGTTAGATAGTCATATTACTGAGTGGTTGACGCGCATGTCCCTCGACAATAATTGGTCTAGGCTTTGATTCCAAGGCCAGTCTAATGGTAGACAGTTTCCAACAGTTCATCAACGGGATAATTTGTCTCAGTGCCAACTCGTCACATTGCACGAAAAGTATAATCACTGATCTGTGTTGGTATGGTTAGACAGACGCAAATTGCCTGGTTAGACACTGAGTTAGCGATAAAGCAAAGTTGTTAAAATTGTTTTTTTGCAGCTGTTAACAAAAACTCAAAACTAATATATGTTCTACTTGCATCTAGTAGATTGATTGTCTGTGAAAAATAAATAATTTTGCAGGATCGCGAACAACAAGATGTCCTCGATCAGTACCGCAAGGTTTCATCAGAGCGCGACGCCGCTGAGAGTCGCTACAGAGTCAGCAGTGATGAGGCGTCCACGCTGAGAAGCGAACTCATGGCTTGTGAGGCTGAGAGAAAAAGATGCGTTGATAAAATTGCTTCGTTAGAAAAAGAAATATCAGATCTGATTCGGGTAAATTGATAATGCCAATTTCATCCTCGCGATTAGATGAAATGCGCAATGCAGCTGGCCGTGCAATAAAGCTGGATATTTACAACCTTTAATGCTGTTGCTTCCGTTAACGGGCTCACTAAGGGTAATGGGCTGCTTTACCATATACGTAGATTATCAATTTTTATTCTGAAATATGCTTCCTGCTGTCATACCGTAGTTTCAATCCACGTTTTGGTGATTAGTTATTTAGCACTTAGTTATATTTGTTAAAAAGGAAACTCAAACTCAATATGAGATTAAGTGAACTTCTCTAAATTGTGGTGGTATTGGAGCATGTGCCACCTCAAGTTTCAATCTTTGTAAGTCATGTATTTTTGTCACTTTTACACGCTCTTTCCAATCTGATTTTTTAAAAACTTGAACAAATTTTTTGAACCAGGAGGTCAAGCTTTCGTTAAAGCTCAATGGAGAGTGAGCTATATATTGCGCAATGCACTTGTAAATATGTAAAACAATGAAACCATTTTTCTTGTTTTGTGATAATGATTATAGCAATGCATGTTTAAACTGTAAGTGTGTATGAATTGTGATTTTTTTCGTGATAGGCTCACCAATCATATGAAGCCCAGATCTCGAACGTGACGTCCACAGTGGTGAATTTGGAGGGCGACTTGGAACGAGTCCGAGCTGATAAGATCACCCTGCAAGAAGATCTGCAGTCTGTGCGCGATCTCAATGCCAAGTTGGATTCAGGAAAGGAGCACATTGCCAGGCAGCTGTCCGCTAGAAATGTCGAAAATGAACAGGTAGGCTACGTCACGAAGAAAGTTTGCATTTCAAACACTGATGAGTATTTTACGTTGTTATTCCGCGAAAAATAGATGTTTTTGTTGAAGACTTTATAGTTTTTTAATACCAGAAGAGCATCATTGGTTTAAACAATAATATTTCCGTAAGTAAACAGGTAGAAATTTCTTTCACTATTTCATTAATTGTTTTTTAACTAACATTAACGAGTTTGGAAGTATCCATTCACTTGAAGCTTGTTTGATGAAAGACGCAACATTTCAGTTAGAAGTGAGTTTGAGTCTCTGGTTAGATCAGCTCGGTGATCTCTGTTAAACCAAATGGATATGCCGTTTCAGCTTCGAGCCAGCTTAGAAGACTTAAACCGGGAGTTGGAAATTCTTCATAAGCATCTGGATACAGAGAGAGCTGGCAACAAGAACTTGGAAGATCTGATCGCTGGGGCGAGAGAGAAAGAATTCCAAGCTCAGCTAGATGCACAGGAGCAAAAATCCGAAGGCCAGCTGCTCAGAGACAAACTCGCTCTAAATGAAACTAAATTGTAAGTTTCTATCATGTCAAAGACAGGTCTGTTGGTCGAGTGGTTAATGCACTCGCCTTTGGAGCAGATGGTTATGTCGTGCTCATTGTTGCTCCACTTCCCCGCGGATACAGTGTCTCTCATTCCGGAGATAATTGCCCTCAAACTCGTTACAGATTCTGGCTTAATACTGCGATAAGCTTCAAAGACTTTTTGAAATGCTGTTTAAATTTGATAATTATGCAGTATGTCTTTTCATGAGTTTTTGCTTGAAAAGATAAAAGATGGATTCGAAAAATGCTTTAAATTAAGTCCCAGTAACTTTTTAAGTCTGTTCAAGATTTCGGCATGGTTTGGTTGATGTTGTTTCAGCAGCTTTTTCCCGCGCATGAGAACTTGGTGCAATTGAATACCGCACTATAGCAATGCACCTTAACGAACCTCAGCAATTCACTGCAGTACTCTGCAAAGAGGTGGTCATTTTCACACCAATCATCAAAGAGTAGGTATTCCTCCACCATACCGATGGCCACCTCTTACGACCCATTGAGTGGGCGGCTTCAATACAGTGCCCCGAAAAAGCAGGGTGGAAATTTTGGTGGCGTGGTCTCGCTCAAATATATTGTTGTTTCTAGTTCGCTCCGCCTAAGCCCATGGTAAAAGACGAACACAACTTTTTATCACAATTATCGATTTGTATCACGTTTTGTTACACAGGCACAGCATGACGCGCGAGATAACGTCATTACGTGAGCGTGCTTCGCAATTGGATGCGGAACTGGAATTGACAAAACGCCATTTGACTAATGAAAGATATGAACGGTGAGTTTTCAAAATTAATTTCACCTACTGATATTTGAACATCGCATTGTGACTGCCAAAACGGCTTTACACGGTATTGGTAATGCTTTTAAGTTGTACCAGTGCATCTGGTGTTATTTGGAATAATTTCACCCTAAAGTTTGTCGAGCGAATACAATTTCAAATTCTATTTAACCATGGTTAACTTGTTGACTTGTATGCGTAAGCTTTTAGTTATTTCTCTTGATTTTTGATTTGATCCAGCTAGGAATTGAACCCATCTTTAATGTTTTCGTAGCAAACGTTCTTTTCATTATGCGCCATTTAATTTGGGAATAACCGTGAAGATTTTTTTGGACAAATTTAATTTTCGGAAAATTATATGTCCGTTCATTCAGTTTTCCGATGGGATGGTGGCGGTAGTGCTACCCGATGGCTTTTGGGAAGTGGAGTTGCAGAGAAACTCCGTGGAGACCCAACTGTTGGTCACCCCTAGTTCTGGACCAGATATCACCAGCTCGTTTTTCTCACTAAGCTTCTATTGCAGAGAACGAGCGGTCCAGGAGCTCCGACGAAACGGTCTTCCTTCCCCTGGTCTTTCCCGGCTTAGCCGTCCCCTATCTCCCGCGGGCCGACCCAGGTCAGGCACCCCACCACGGATTTCGTTTCTTGATGATGGAAGATGACGTGTCGATAACGTCACAAGAGTACAAGTTGTGCTGACTGGCGGGAGCTTGTCGCGGTTCGAGCGCGTTTGTAGTGTAGAATGATGGGATGGTTGAATTGTGAAACTTAGAATTAGCTGTGTTTTGTCAACCAGCTTGGTTTCAAAATAGTGGCCTAGCAAGTTTCCCAATTCCACGCCAACAAAATCAGGGTTTATTGCTACGAGTTTGTAAAGGTTAGATTGTTTGTACAATTGAAGCCGGCATGTGTTTGTGATGGTGCCTTTTGTATTTTGTCTTTTCGTGTAGCAGAACCTCTGTTTGCAGTGGTGCTAGTAAATACGAATTAGTTATGCGAGCTTTACCCAAGGTTTAGGCTTTCCAACGAATACAAAGATACAACAAAGTGCGTTTTTGTATTGAAGTTGAACTGTTTCATACAAACTTTCTTCACACTGTTTGTCGCAAAAGCTCGAAATGCATACCGATATTTACTTTGTATTGAATGGATGCGGATATAATAAATTAATTAGTTTAGCAGGAACATGTTTGTGATTTGCTGAGTCCATTTCAGCTGTTTTGGGTTTCATTTAACAATGAAAAATTGCAAGGCTTTTTGAACTAACTGTATTATTAAATTGGCTGTTTTTTAAAATCGAAAAAAATGTTTGCACCCGTAAAGAAATTTTACTGAAAAACTGTTTCGGTACTTTTTATGCAACGGGAAGGTCAAATAATGCGTTGACATTGTCATTCCAAAGTGGAGTTTAGATTTTCCAAATATGCAATTTCCCTGTATGCGACGTCATAATTTTCCATATGTCAGTGTAGAATGCTGTTTATTACAATGTTTCTTTAAATTTAGAGCAGTAAAATTAACGTTCTTTGCTTGTTTGATTGTGCGAAGGAGAGCTGGCCCTGGTGACAAATTATGTTTGGCACCTCAATTAATTTAGGTCTTAATCTGGAGTCTCAGTCGGAGTTACGTTTTCAATGTTACAAAAAGTTTTATAGGCTGGTTCCAAATTCTGCTTTCTGTAGCCTTACTCAATTGCGTGTGATAGTTGTGTCTTTCTCTTTGTGTATTGTGTCTTTTTATTTGTGTGTTGTACATATTGATCACCGATATATTTATGAATGTTGCTGTTTTCTAACTTTTCATAAATAAAATCTACCTAAAACTACTCTCCATTGAATAGACAGCATAGAAACTTTGGTGTAGAGAGACAAAAGGGTGTGAGACAACAGCAGGCGGTATAAAACGGTGGTATGCTCTAGTGATGTAGCCAAACTGCTCAAATTTTATGCAGAAAAGGTGCTCTTCAAGAAACGTTTTTCCCGTTTTGAGACTTTAATTTTCTCAGCCAAAATCGAAAAAGGGTCTCCGGTCCAAACGAAATTCCGTGGTTAAGTACCAGTTTTCAATAAATGTCATAAACGGCTAAACTATTCTCTCTCCCACACACACACCTTTCCCTAGCGTCTTGACGATTAATACCAGTTGGAAAAACACGAGTGATTTTAAAAATTGCTTACAATTTGTTAACTATGGCTATGAACTTCCAGATCTTAAACGTTGTGATTGAGTTCGTTTTTAATTATTACTTCCTTTCCACTGTAGTACAGTAATTAATATTTCCGTTTTTCTATCACTTTTGTTCACTTCGTCAATTGCAGCGCAAGTAAGCTTTTAAGTAAATCTGCGCGATAGATTCATAACAAACTCCTTCATTTCCATTCAAAATCGTTACTTCAAAATTTCCCGCTATCAAAATGACGCATTTGACATTAATAATCAATTACTTTTACTTTAATTATCATAAAAATAATTGAAACTTTATCGAGAGATCAAATATAGAGGCTACTGTATTAATAGCAGACTAGTCAGATTTTTGAGTGAGAACTTCCCAAGCTAAGCTATTGCCAATTAAACTGTAGTGTGGTATGAAGTTAAAAAATGAAAAGCGGCAACAATACCTGCTACTAATTCTTGCATTTGCATTTTTACTTTTTTTAACGCTGCTGAACATTTTGCAGCATTAAATAAATTCAATGTTTCAAAAGGTAACCCTTGAATTATTGATACCTATGATAATTAGCTTCTCAATTTTTCCAATAACTTCTTTTAAAGATTTGTTATTGGTCGGATTAAAGTCAACCGCGTCAGTGGATTTTCTTATGACTTTAAAGAAACCGGATTTCTTTCGATCATGTCGTTCAACGCAAATAAAAGCTATGAATCCGGCATAATGCTCCAAAACACTCATATTGTCTCTTCCAAAACTACCACATAAATTATACAAGCATTACCTAGAATCGAATCCAACTCTTTAGCAACAATTTAGTGCTTGTCAATAGTTGACTGATACTGACATCAATAGCATTATTTTTTATTTCTATTTAAGTGAATAAATGTTACAAAAATTCTAAATAAACAAGAGTATGTTTTGAGTTATCAGCGGAAACAATCTCTAAAATAAATAAAAGCAGCAATCTGAAACATACGGTTTTGGCTATTATTTTCTTGATAATAACATTAGATTCTTTGCCAATATACAAACGCATCATACATTAAATTGAACTTGAACTTGAATCTGCCCCGATTTATAGTCGTCAGAAAATAGAAAAGGAAGAGAATCAACTGAGTTGGATGCTCGCTATGCCAATTGCAAATGACGTTTTAGCATTGTTTAGTGGGCACTATATGCTATTATGTTGAAAGTTACAGCACATTTTATTAGGAAAAAATAATGATTTAATTTTACTGTACATAGACCAGAGGTGATCAAACTTTTAAAAAAATTACTTTGTGGTCCTCTTACAATTTTTCGACCATGTGCGATTCCATGTAAATTTAAAAATAAATTCTGGTTCAGCAACAATTTTAAACGGCCACATCCATCTTCTTTCGAGATTTTGTTTTGATAGTAACTAGAGTAGAAAGCGATTTTTCGCATCGTTTGGCGCTAGGAAAGAGAATCAACAATTTTGCGACAGAAGGGTATGACTTTGTCATTTGAGTCTAAAAGTCACTACAACACATTTCAAGAAAGACAGATTTTGCAGCCCTATCGTTTACTAAATCGACAAACGTACCGTATGGCACATCAAAGAACCTCTTCGCGGTCCTTCTGAAATTGGGTTGAGACTTGCGGACCCTTGAGGAACAGCGGTCCCCAGTTTGCAAACCACTTGTATAGACGTTGATATAGCAGCTAACAAACAGCAAGTTTAGGCCATAATGGATACTAATCGAGTTATCAGTCTATTTTTGATCGCATTCTCTTTTGGTCCAATAATTGGTGCCATACTATCTTTCGCACTACAAGACTGGCTGAAGGTACTGTGTTGCAGATTTTTTGCTTTGGCTATAAAAAAAAAACATGATATTCACTTATTTGTCAAACGTTGAGATGCGTTTTTCAAAATTAAGCTACCCAAAATTTCTGAGATAATAGAATTTCATGAGCAATTGAGCATGCACTCTGGGAAGCCCAAAGCCACTTTGGGTGCATCACAAAGCATTACTAGCATGAGCAAGACTCTGCTGCCAGCAGATTAGAAAAAAGATTTTTTTTATCTGAAGTAATTCCCGTTTCTATTGATACTTCAGTAGACGTAAGTAACTGATGGCCGTGACATGGATTATGATAAAATTGGCTTTGTCAATCAACTGTACTTTTGTCCTGTCACAAGAGAGCCATTACAGCCTGCAGTGGAGCTTTGTTTGAACGAATCCTAAACTTTTTAGCTGCTGATCATTTTGTCAAATTTTCTGGTTGAATGTTGACTTATTAAGCCGCCTAAATGAACAGTTTTATCAAGCCAACAAGTGGTAGATGATAGTCGTAAAGCCCTGAATCCAAGGAAAGTACAAGTGACCAAAATGGGAATCGAACCTCCATCTTACTCTCAGAGCGGTCATATAATATTGTGTGGTTGTTTATTTAAATATTGCGCCATTTACATCCCAGAAAACAACTGCATTACTTGAGATATTTCTTTTCAGATATTTGATTTGCCAAATAACTTCTTTGGCAAAAACATTTTTGTCAACGATGAGCGAGATTTCTTGATCCGGGGTTTGTTCAAGTTTGGATTTTCGAGAGATCGGGCTTTCGGGAAAAGAACTTTGCTTTACATAGACAGTAAGCTATAACAATAATATTATTGAACGCTTCAAAAATCAAATCAAAATCAAAGTTTTCACAGTATTCTCTGTATTGCACTAAGCATGAAACGAGTTTGTGGAGCCCATCTTCGCGCCATTGCGTTCGGGCAACACTTAAAGAAATATCACAACGGTGGCTAGCTGTTGCAACACTGTGTCCGATTTGACCGGCGCGAGATTTGAGCTTCCGACCTCCCGCTCCAGAGATGAACGCGTTACCGTTCGACCTTAATATTATTAAATGCTTGCAACCACGTTTTGCTGTAGCTATAATACAATGTAATAACTCACAGCTGTTGTACCTGCTCTTTAGAGTTTCAAAACTTTTTTTGCCCCTAAACGTTTTGATTATAATGCAAATACGACCTCACAGCAAGTACATGTTTGCCAGATTGATGGATTTTTGCTTGTATTGTAATCTTAGTTTTGAGTAAATAAAAGGAATATCTGAGGTTATTGGTTTATTCTGCCTCAAGTTTTAGTATACAATAAATAAATTAGGAGTGGGTACGTTTCCTTGCTCGCTACAAAAGCAAACAGTATTGTGTTAAGCCTAATAGTTAAAATAAACATTTTTTTTCAGTTAACGCGGAGTCCGCGCCTTGGAAAGCAACAACCGCCATGATGTCGTTGGGAGTGATATTTGCTTTCGCAGCCACTATCTTGCTATGTGTTCATTTTTTCACAAAAGTGGACAAAACAAAATTACGGAAACGATTATTGATTGTTTCTTTAATCATTGAAATTATTGCAGGTACTGTAGGTCTTTAATTTTTACTTTTTAGAACACGCTTTTTGCTTATAGTAAAAACTTCGTTAATTAGTCTTATGAAACTTGGAAAAATACTTAGTCACTAAAGAACTGCCCAAAAAGGATGGATTACAATGTCATTGCTAGCTAGTTTTTATATAAAATATGGCGTCAGTATAAAATCTGATAATATTACCGGTACTAACAAGGTGGTATTGAATTCGCGCTCAATCAACAATTCCGATTCCTTTCTACTAAGTTTAGGGCCGATAAAAACGAGTTGAAAGCTAAGAGAGCATGGCCGAGAGGGTAAATGCGGCATTTTTACGAAAACTCTGGTCGCATGGTGTAGGTTCAGTCCGCACCCTGGTCGCGTTGTTGTGTCCATGGATAAGACGTTTTACGATGGTTAGTATCTCTTCTTGGTGGTTTTGAACAAGCAGCAAATTCAATGGACAAGAATTCGAAGAAACCCACAGGAACATTGAATCGCTGGAAACTCCTAAGCCGGCGCGCGCGGATTCCTCCCAGAACAAAGTAGTCATTACAATGAAAAGTGAGCAATCTTTCAATAGTTAGCGTTTAACGCTGTCCGGTGACAGTAGGATAACATGCCATTACAACAACAGCAACATCACGATTAGTTAACACAGCAATGATTTACAGGTTTAACAAAAGTTAATTTTAGCTTGTATTATTATGAGTTTGTTTTATTTATTGTGATAATATTTTTCAGCACTTTCCTTCCTGTCCGCCATGTTGGTTTTCACCCTCACCCAACTTCCTGTCACTCCGACAGAATTCGTCCATTCCATTGCGCAGAAGCTCACTGCGCATGGTTTTAGGAGTAAGGAGTTGACTGAAGCCAACATGCTCGGGCCGGATCGGAAAATAAAGTATGGTCCATTCCACGATGACAATGATCCTGGATCTGTGTGGACTGGTTTTGGTTACAGATTTGGTTGGACAGCTTGTGTCAATTCTGCGTTTACTGTTGTAGCGGTTATCTTTGTTCTCTTAAAGAACAAGTGCAGAGTTAGGGTACCACGTATAAGTGGAACCAGAAGTCATGAATTTGAAATTTTAACAAATAACTAATTTGGGGAGGGTCTGTGATTGTGGCTAAAATGGTTTGTGTTTATTTAATCATGAAATAAAATAGGCAACCTACAGTATTTTTTTTAAACCGATCAATGATCAAGTAGATCGAGCGTCAGCTACTTAAACGGTTATAGACGCGGGTTCGATTCCCGGTCGGGTCAAACCTAAAAGCTATAAAAAATTGGTATTTAAAACTTTCCTGTTTGACGTTCAGTAACAAAACGGGTGAGTGTAAAGCCTCCATCGCGTGTGGTATTCAGGTGGGCTGGTGGCAGCTTGACTCAAAGATGAAAAGGTCCACTAACAGTCTCCTGTCCAAGGTAACTGCCTCGGTGAATAAGCATGAAGTCACAATTACAGTACATATGTCAAACCACATCAGCACACATCAGAGTTTTAAACGGGCCGATTAGTGCAGGCCCAAAGCCGAAAGCATAAGCCCGAAACCGAAAAGTGCTTTGAAGCCAAAATAAGGCCCAAAAAAGTCCGAAAGTTAAGTTATGTCTGAAAAATATGTACAGTTATTGCTTGTTTGAGGTTAAAATAAAATTTCGTGAGAACTTGCCAAATTCTCAAAAGTTTAGGGGACCTACACAAAGTGGTCGCTCACAAGGCAGTCAACGATAAATTATCAGGTTTGTCAAAAATCAGCTCCATATTTTAATGCAATCACAAACACGAAAAAAATTTGTTTATACTGGTACAAATTTATAGATTATACAGTTGCAAATGAGCTATTGCGACGCGTGTCGACCTTGCTCAAAGGTCTCATCAGGCAAAAAAAAAAACAACTATGAAAGTCTCCAAAAAATCAGGTAAGCACAGCAATGAAAAAATTTTTTTACATGCGCATAAGTAATTACATCAAAACCTGCAGTACAACTCCAAATACGGGCAAGTTTGCCAGAGTAAAGGGTTGGGCTAAAAAGCACAAATGCAGCATTGCATGTGACCACACAGCAGGGCGACTTATAAAGACAGGATCAAATAAAATTTCGTGAGAACTTGCCAAATTCTCAAAAGTTTAGGGGACCTACACAAAGTGGTCGCTCACAAGGCAGTCAACAATAAATTATCAGGTTTGTCAAAAATCAGCTCCATATTTTATTTGATCCTGTCTTTATAAGTCGCCCTGCTGTGTGGTCACATGCAATGCTGCTTTTGTGCTTTTTAGCCCAACCCTTTACTCTGGCAAACTTGCCCGTATTTGGAGTTGTACTGCAGGTTTTGATGTAATTACTTATGCGCATGTAAAAAAAATTTTTTCATTGCTGTGCTTACCTGATTTTTTGGAGACTTTCATAGTTGTTTTTTTTTTGCCTGATGAGACCTTTGAGCAAGGTCGACACGCGTCGCAATAGCTCATTTGCAACTGTATAATCTATAAATTTGTACCAGTATAAACAAATTTTTTTCGTGTTTGTGATTGCATTAAAATATGGAGCTGATTTTTGACAAACCTGATAATTTATTGTTTGAGGTTAAAATAAAACCACTGTTGCTGATCAATTGTGACGCAATAACAATAATTTTGTTATAGTAGTCGTAGGATGTTTAAGGAAACTCTTCATTTCGGCTTGCAGTTATTTTGATTACGCTTTTGCAGCACTTAAAAAGCTAAAACATTTCGCAAATACCTATGTCAAGTCCGAATTAAGCCGGACATTTTGTTAATTTTAAGCACAAACCCGAGCCAAACCCGAAAAGCCCGGCCCGACTTACAACTTTGGCGCATATCATCTCTTTCAAGTTTTTTTGTTGTTGTCAGATTGGACTTCGCAATGGGTAGACTGCCTGGCCCTAACAAAAGGAGGAAAAAGCCTATTTTTTTCTTAAGACATAAAGGCGTATTGCTTGTTTGAGAATTTCACCGCAGCCAGCAACTACTCTTCAATTTCAGCTGCGTGTTTCTCAAGGTTTAACACAAAACTTTGATTCTATTCTTTTAAAGCTCATTAAAAAATAAAATTGTTGACGTCAAAACAAAAGTTATCGCAACTAATTTTGCTTTTACCATATTTCTATTTTTTTGAATTTTATCTTTATTGCGTATTTTTACATTTTACTGTATCTTAGTGTGATAAAATAAACCATGTGGGAAGGTAGGTGTTTATCCGAGAATCAACTAATAATCATTTGAGACTCTTATTGAATTCAGTTGGGGGGGTTCAGGACAAGAGCACTTGGAGCATTGCTTCACAAAATGAATAATGATTTTAATGACAATAAATGGATTTAAGCTGTCGCAATGCGTTTCCTCTTTGCTTAAGGGACTCATCAGGAGACAAAGGCCAATTTTAATTTATTAATCAAAGTAAAATGTAATTGGAGTAGGTCCCCGTAACGGTTTCTATGTGTCTCCCAGTGCAATATTACCATTACTTTCAAAACTTTTCGTCTTCAACTACCAACCATCGTTACTGTCTACTCAAAACCTTTAAAATTTACCATTGCTATAAAGCTACTGCTGAAATCTGCAATGTGCTACCGAAATCTACAGGCTAGGCCTACGTCTGTACTTACTGTTAACATTGCAATTTGGTCTGTATAAAGTTGTATTTGAAATCAATCATATGAATAGAAATTAATACCGAATAATAGCCCATTACTGTAAAAAAAATGCAAAACATCACGTACGGAGCTTTCCGCAAGGGAAAATTTCAAGACGAAATCCCACCATAACTGCAACTAAAACTTTCTATCCACATAGCACTATTTCAGAGCGCTCAAACTAAAAAGTAAGCGAATTCAAATTTTGAGAGAGGCTAAGACAAGGATCATAGTTAAGAGATTCCCAAACCGAGAGTGCTCAAACCGCATCAGACTTGGTAAGTGTAAATCAAATTCAGTTAAGAGGACTCAGGACATGAGTTCTTGGGACATTGTTTCTCAAAATAAATAGTGGTTTAATGACAGTAACTGACCAGATAAATAAATTTCAAAACTTTAAGATTCTTGTAATATTTTTGATGAGATGTAACTTTTGAAAAAGTGTAATACCAAAAATCGGTAGCACGACGAGGTACGCATATCACTGGACAAAATGGCGTAACCAGAGAAGAGAGCACTGAACACTGGAGCTCTTCCCCTTAGCCAACTACCACTAGAAATATTTAACCCAAACACGAAAACTTTTACACATGTTTTGGACTTAAGGGGGGTAAAGCATCCAGCTAATTCCGGTAGTTTACAATAGTTAAAATTGAAATATAATTTTTGAAATGTTTTGTTATCATTTTGGGGCTGCGGTCGAAAAGATGTTCCAACAAATACAAAAAGACATTTCCCGTAAAAAGTTTTTGGAAACCCTCAATCTGTTTTCTCAGCCTGAAATTCCAGGGAAAAAGAGAGACTAATTAATATTTACCCTCCCAGTAACATCAAAAGACCAATCCAATTATGGTAAATTCCTTCCTTTTTCTGTAAATTCGCCCTGGGAGAACAAACTCAGGGTTTCGAAAAAGTATTTTTGGGGAATATATCTTTTTTTATTCGTTGAATATTTTTGTAACCGTAGCCTAAAAATGAGAACAAAAACTTTCAAAATTATTTTTCAATTTTAGCTACTGTAAACTACTGGAATTGGCTGGATGCTTCAACCTCTTTAAGTAGAAGTTTTTGGGATTAAAAGTCAAAGCCTCCAGGCCTATATTAGCTGTATTCTTGTTTTGAATAGTTGTAAAAACGAGCAATATTTTTTCAAATTTTGAAAACGGCTATTTTTTCAAAAAATCTCAAAAATCGTTCAGAGGCCTTTGACCCTAGATTCCAGTTTGTGATCTAGTATTCTTGAGACGGCTCCGCTGATTCATCGCAGCAGTTCTTGGATTCACTTTTCGCCCTAAGGCTTGGCTCAATCCCTTGGTTAGCCACATAATTTGCTTGCGTGCAGCCTGCTCTAACCTTATCATGCAAGATTCAGAGTGAAATGCTTCGATTGTATCAAAATTTAAAATCCAAACCGAAACGCGAAAAAGAACAAAAGCAGATAGAAAAAAATTGAAGTTGCGCTTCTTTAGCCAACTATTTTTAGGATCAAAACGGAAGTAGATATATTGTAGTTCGATGATACATTTTATAAATTTTATATTCTCGCAACGCTAAGTTAAAATTGCAAAACTTTCACATCCGTTTTCACATCAATTCGACACAGTTTTGTTTTACTTTAACATCCATTAATTTGAAATTCTTTCTGCAACGAATTTTAGTCATTTGGATGAGAATGCGCTGCCGAGAGAAGACGGCGTACAGTAAAGCTTATGCATTTGACGATAAAATTTATTATTAAGAAATTATTTGTTAAGTTAAAGTATATTGTAATTTGGATTTTTTGCCTGATGTAACTGATTAATTTCTGTTTTCTATTTGAATAAGACATAATCTCCAAAAATTTTACTGTTGTGTGTGATTAACTAAAAACGAAATGACGGAACACGTACCCACCCACGTCAAAGTCAGAACATGCGTATTTTGGCAGAGTTTGAATGACAAAGCAAAGAATTCAAAAAAGTTGTTACAACTCCACTAAACACTACTTTTCGGATGCAACCGATGACTGATAAGATGAGCCTGCGTGAGCAAATTTTCAATTTTTTGACACTGAAAATCTAAAACCAATTTTCTAGATTGACCGGCGCTTCAGGCCATTTGGGGTGGTTCATTTGTTTTTTGACTTTGTTTCAATCTACCAACAGAGACTGGTCATATATCAACAGCTACGCTGTACCAAAACGCATTCTATACAGCGTACAGTATTGCAAATTTAATGAATTTATGATTAAAAAAAAAAGTAATGTGATGTTTGCTCCACAAGGAAGGCAGTAACAAAAAGAGTGGTGAGATGAGCACCGTACTTTTTTAGCTTTGAAATATAACTTAATTTATTTCTGTTCAAATTGGAAAACAACGGATTTCAAATTGTATGTCAGTATTTTATTTATCAACACCAAACAAATAAATACTTGTTTATCTTTTTGCAGTTTACCTGGTATAGTAGCAACGAAACTTTTATAAACCTAGTCCAATCACAAAAAAAATCACGTATATTAACATTTATTTTTATTAAACCAAAACAGCAAAAAACTACTTTTCGGTTTTTGAGCCAAGCTATGCCATTTGTTTACCACATGCAGTGGAGGCTAAGCATTGTCTCTTGTGTTGCTGAAAGACAATAAGCAATAATCCTGTGAATACCAATTTTAAAGTTTTGGTTTACCCTGACCGTGAATCGTACCGTTTAGTACTGTTTCAGTAGCATGCGCTTCATCCACTAGACCGTCACTTTTGCAATACATAGGCGAAAAGAACGGCCGATATAATTTAACATGCAGCACGAAATCAACTAATTATTTTCCCTTTTTCTTGTCCCATTGCATTACGGTTATAAGCATTTTAACGTTTATAGGACAAAATTTAAATAACTTAAAATTATTTTTATAAGATTCTGGATACCAATGCTATAAAACTATGACGAAGTAGTTGATTTATTTACGATCACTAGGTGGAGTAACGTGCTTGCTGGTTTAGTTCGTGATAACTTTACGACATATCCCTATTTCATGCACTGCATTTTTTTTCTTAAAAATACGCAGAGATAAAAGAATGTGACTTTAGTCTGATCCTGAAAATATGATGTCATTGAAAAACCAGTAATTTTTACGTACCGCCAAGTAATAGATTTTGATTCTAATGTTTCACCAGCTTTTTAAAGTTTTACTTAATTTATTTAAAATCTGATCCAATGCGGTGGTTTGCCCATAAGTTTGAACCAGAGTTGTATATCGGTCAGGGCTTTTCGGGTCGGGTTCGGGCTTGAAAGTGACAAAATTTCGGGTTTAATTCGGGCCTGCTTCGTGCTTTTTGTTTTAGATGCTATATTATCAAAAAACTGGACAAAACTGAATGAAGACTTCGTTAGACATCAATACGGCCAATTAGAACACAATTATTCTTATTACATCACAATTTGGTCACAGCAAACTCAAGTCATTTGAAAGAAAGGAGCAATTAATCATAAGCATTTTTTAGACCAACTTGACTTGGCAGCTTTTTCGGGTTTAAATGTATTATATGAGTTCGGGCCTAAACTAATCTGCTCGTTGACAACACTCTCATTTGAACATCAATTTAGTGCAAGCACAGCAAGTGATTTCTATATGAAAGTAATATTTATTGTTCAAAATAATAGCAATTCGAATCGAAAACTGAAAAACGTGGTGGAAAGACATGATTGGGTAATTCTTTTTTTGAAATGCAAAAATGATACAACATTAAGAGCATTATTTTATCCCATTGTTAAAGTTAAAGTAGTGACTATTTCACCGAAAAATTTTGTCAAAGCGAGTAAAAAAAAAAGCGAAATAATCATCCGAACATTTTTCATTTACATTTTTAAGGGTGAAGATTAGGGTTTCAGTTAGGTCTTAGGTTATTTAGGAAAGTAAATCATTAGGGTTAGTTTTAGAGTAAGAACTTGAGTTTGGGTTAGATTTAGGCCAGAATTAATAAAAAACTCAACAAAAAATAGTCTTTTTCTAAAGTTGATCACAAAAACTGTTTCTGTACAAATAGACAATTTGGTCATCACAAAACATGTTGATTAGATCATAGGCACATGATGAATGTTTGAACCTCCCGTTGAGATATTCGAGGCAGCAATTCCGCACAAGATGCTGGATGTGATGGAAAAGGCTAACGCTACCCATCCGAAGTAGAATGAGTAACTGAATTTGACAATCGAAAGCACAGCCCCTATGGTAGAATCGTCATCGCTGTACAGCTGCTGAACGAGAACGAAAGGAACTGTGATCATGAGCATACCAACAAGAATGTTGACCGCTGAAATAGAGATACAATGATGTAAAAAAGCCAATTTTGACTTCACAGTATTGCTCATTGATGGAAATAATTTTTCATTGCAGATAGTGGACACACCAGAGAGTTCTAAATGTTCCGTATCACATAAGTTAATCGAAAGCGGAGCAGTTTTTTTTATGATTATACCGCAATGCAACCGGCCATTTGGTTGAGCGGTAACGCGTTCGTCTCAGGAACGGGAAGTCGGAGGTTCAAATTTCGGGCCGGTCAAATCAGGCACAGTTTTTCAACGGCTCACCACCCAGCGACTTTCTTCGAAAGCTGTGTTGCCCGGGCGCAACAGCGACGCCGAAATGGACCCGGCAACTCGTAACATGCTTCGGCGTAATACAGCTAGTATAATGGAAGATTTGATTTCAAACTGTTATGCTCTGACCGATATTAATGTAATGCGCAGCTGTATTACGCCAAAAGTGTTATATTACGCGTTGAAGCAGCGCAAGTTTGCCTTGTTTGCACCTGAGCTGCATTATGCTGCAGCTGATGTCAATGTGCCCGCTTTGACTGGGTGCCATTGAATATTTTCTCCACCTACTCGCGTCATTGGCCGAATCTTTCTATAAATTTCAAAAGCCTAACTTTAATTAACACCAATTCCAACCTTAAGTAGCCAAACTTGAGGTTAATCTATGACGTCAGTTCACCACGCGATCAACCAGCCGGTTATAATGATGACACTTAAAAAGTTTGCTCACCTGCAATCCCTTGGAAGATGGCGGCTCGGCGCATGTTGGAATGCGCCAACATTGTGTTGTCATAGCGACTGAAGCTGAGAGATTGTCTTGACATGACAGTGGCAACTATCTGCCAGATGACAGCTTTAAGGAGAATCAAAAAAGCTACGACTGTGTACCAGCTCAGGTTTGGGTCTAAAACAACAAGGCATTAATTGATTTATTTTCAAGCCCAAAGTTTTTTTTAAGTCATAAAAACTAAAATTTGATTTTTGTCGCTCTAAAAAGCATCACAAAAGCTAAACATAAACATTTACGGAATAACCGAAACACACTATAACATTGACACGCTGCGCCAGAACTAATGTCTTTAATTCAAGCAGCCAATTTATGATTCTTCAAAAATTTTTTACTACGCCCGCTGTATTACACGCCGAAGCGGGTAAGTTGGCGAGGCGCATCTCCACGTCATTGCACGCGGGCAACACAGATCATTTCGAAGCAAATGTCGCAACGCTAGCGAGCCGTTGGCAACACCGTGTCCGATTTGGTTTGAAAACACCTGAATGCAAGACTTCACCTGTGTAGCTACAGAAATACTATTACAGGTTAGGAAGGGTATCCCAATTCCTTTGAAATTCAATTTTAATATCTTAAAATACTGTTGGGAGATTTTTCGAACTTTGAGATCAAATATCTAAGATATGATAGGTCGTAGAAAGCTGAAATTTGGTGGAAGCTGAAAGGTGAAGGCATGTTTTAGATGTTTCTTTATCTTTTACACATATATCCCTAGCTGAATGCTTCACCCACTTTAAAAGTAACCAAAAAAACATTTGCTGGAAGCACCGAACAGTGTAAACCAACGTTACCAATAATAAGACATCGTACTTAGGATGGTGACTGATCGGTAAATTCCATCGGCTTGAACGCTAACGTGGCTGTAAAGAAGTCCGTCGGATATATCGATGACGGTGTCGGGATCATCACCAATTTCCAATGAGTCACCATAATTTTGTCCCCCTCTAAGTTTTCCCTTTATTAACAAACAATACGAAAAAAAATAATCATACTGGAACAACTCTACTACAAACCAAAACCGATACAGACTTGATACAATAAGTGTTACTTCACCGAGAAACCTGTAACCAATCAAGATTCTCTGGGATGCATAAGTTTTGCTAGAAAAATAAATCTTAGTTATTCATAGTCAGGCTCGCAACCAAGCTTTTGTTGAAGGAAGGGCTGTTGAGCCGCTTCAGAACCATATTCTCCATATCCACTCCTATAACTGATAAGAAAGTACTGTAATACTGCGGAGGTCCAAAATAAAGAGCTCAAATAGAGTCTTACTTTTCATACTATAGTGCAATATTGACCAAATGTAAGAATGGTTGAAACAAAAAAAATGTTTCCTACGACAGTAAAATTTAATTGAGGAAGCGAGTGCTCCTGAAGCGGCATACTGGTTCGATTACCGGCTGGATCAAAGAGAATAAAAGTTGGTATTTACGAATTCTATGCATAATGTTCAGCAATAAAGAGACAGAGTAAACGTTCCACTGCGTGTGGTGAAGAGGTGGGCAGGTGGCAACTTAATCAGAAGAGGAACCTTCGCTGTTTCCTGCCCTAACTATGTGGTGAGTTACGATGTAATCATGAATCGCAATCACGAATAATTACAAGGTACAAACTTACCGATAACCAACCGGGAGTCAAAGCCGCGATTGCGGTGAAAACGACAGCGAATGCGGCGACAAACACGCAGATGACTTGAAAACTATGCTTCATTTTGGATTAAACTATCGCGTTCTATTGTATACAAAGTGCTATACCAAGTTTTTCTAGATCAAATCAAATCTAAATCAAATCTTTTATTACACTCGCTGTATTACCACAAAGCGTGTAACGAGTTGATAAGGCTCATCTCCCAGTCAACTAACCAATCTAAAATGATGAGCACTAGTTACTCAGTTCAAGCTGATGCTAATCAAAAAACATTTGATTGCGCTTGGAAATGAAAATGATATAAAAATTGAAAAAGGCAAGTTCATTCAAGCTATATCTTTTTATGCATTTTTTTCTGCGCCAAATCATTAACAAAAACGCTAAACGACTGATTTATTGAAAATGATATTACTGTACTGTTAATTCGTTAACTATGCTGTTAAATTTTGAATTTGTTCAGCGTTGCGTTCTCTACTAACTATCCAGTGTCATATTAATTTCACTTTTTTAAATGTCTAACTAGCACATTCTTCTAAAAAATTCTCAAAACTGGAACTTCTTTTCTTGTAATAAATTACAGATACATTGAAAACTTTGCCTCTGAGATAAATGATCACCTTTTTTTGCTGGTACTGCTTTTCGGTCTGATTTTTTTATTTTTTAATTTTTTTTTGTTTTTGATTTTTTAAAAAAGTTTTCGAAAACAAATCTAAGCAGTTTTCAAATATTGAACTCACACAATTGTAAATATCTTTCTCACCAATATTAATTGAGCAGTCTTATTTTAATTTTTTTTTTTTTAGTTATCTGGCTGACCTTGAATCTACTCTGTAATTTTATTGCATAAGTCACAAGAAAAATACATTTTTTGAGAGGGCGTAATAAAGTTTTTGAATTAAATATCAACAAATTAGGCTTACCTAAAGAGATTTCGCAATGCATGCTCACGTTCCGTTCTATTTTGGCACTGCCATTAACCGAAAAAGCAAAAGTTTTCACTAAATATCAGCCACACTTGCTGAAGTGGTCGTGCTAAAACAAAATCTCCCCGGAAATCGTCATAAATCGTGCTTTAAATGTAATGTAAATTGTCAAAATAACTAGGTGCATTTAGGTATGACGTAAAATAGTTTTCAATAAAATACCAAACTGCTTTCACAATGTGACGCTGCTGCCTGCTGATATAATAATGCTGTAGCCTGTTTTGTATTATTTTGTTCAGACTAAAATATACAGTAGTGTTAGCAGAATTCTGATTCAAAACGTGATTCTTCAACAATTGCAAACTGTTGAACTAATTGATTGGCTGACCTTTATCCCACTGTCACGGTAAAGCGACATTGGCGCTATTTTTTTTTAACGAATCCGCACCCGCTTAGGAGTTAGCAATTTCCCAAGTTTTCCAGTTGATGTTTGACTTCTTTCCACTAGCGTTACTACACGGGGGTGGCTCCCTAAAATATCGGCCTTCTTAAAAATGGGCCCACAGCAGGTGCAACGAATTTCTGGATAAAAACAAGCAACAAAAGTGGTAAACATCTTCACCTAAATTTAATGAAAAAAAGCAACGAATTTCAGGTGCAAACTTTTTTTACTCAAAATAGAATAATGCAGCGAATTTCTTATGAATCTTGCCTCCTTTCCTCAAAGCTTTAGTTACGCCTCTGCTTCTTTATCGCTTGTTCGAAGCCAGGGCCGTGCCTAGGTGGTTCGCCCCCCCCCCCCGAAAACTTAAGAAGGGGCCCACTCCAAAACGCTTGAATTTGCACATTTTTGCAATCGGCCTAAATAATCACTTAATTTTCGCATATCTAAGACGCATTACTTTTCTAAAACAAGGATTGCAGAACAGAACGAAAATTTACAGTTAAATTTACATTAATGATAACCAAAATATAAAATAAACCAGTACAATCAACAAAATTATCCTTTGAGAGTGAGTTTTATTGAATTCCAGTATTGTTACAATGCTACGTGAAAAAATAATTTGGGTTCTGGAGCTGTAATTATGAGTTAAAGATGCGATCCTTGTAAGCTGCTATAGTGACATCAATGATCCTGAAAAGATCTGTACTGAACTCGAGGAACTTAGGGTTTAATGAAATAAATTCTAACTTCTTTGCAGACATCCAGGCGCAAAGCCAGAAATTCGCAATGAGGGGAGCTATTCTGGGGGTCTGGGCGCTTCGTCCCCAGCTGCCAAAGGCACGAGGTTCTGGGGGCGGTGCCCCCAGCGCTCGAAAATTTTGCATTTTTTTGTAAAAATAAGTTAATTTTAGGACTATTTTAATAGAAAATAATGCTTTTAAAACGTGGCATAAAAAATTGGCAGCGCAACATAATTTAACTGGTTGGATTAATGGGCTATGTGGGAGGAGGCTAATAATAACATTGTAGTTCTCTTGTTTACATGCTGGTAAATCATAAAATCCTATTATTCAATAAAACTCACATGGAGTAATCTATTTCGTCTATGTTTTATAAAAGAAGATAATTGGGGGGAGTGCTAATGGAAAGATATTTGAAAGAAGTGATTGGTAATTTAGTAACACCAAATAACCCCCCCCCCCCCACTTATTCCTGAGTTTATAATAATTTTTTGATAAAGCCTATGTTTGACGTTTTTACACTTGCGATGAAATTTGAGTGTTTATTTTTTGGCATTTTTAAAAGTTTTTATTGATATGTGACTTTAATTATTGAAAATTTATCCCCCCCTGAATATATGTTTCAAAAGACGCTTTAAATCACTCTTTAGTCCAATTCAGCGCAAAAAACAGTCTCAGAAGAGCTAAAAACGTGGCATTTTCCTTATTCTGCATTTTGGTTGACAGGCCAACGGGAGGATATACCCCCCCTGGCTACGCTACTGCTGACATCTGAAGGCAATCTGACTGTCACCATAACTAGATTGATTCTGGACTGGCTGCAGTGCAGTCGACTGGTAAGCTGAACATATGAATTGATTAACTAGCTAAGACAAAGCGATTGCGATTCTATTACACCATAGATGAAATTGTAACACAGCAGCAGAGACATACATGTGCAACGAGCATATTTTCAGTATCTTATGCGATTTCAAATTGACAGTACGCTTTAATTTTGTTTTAAGTATTGTAAAACATACTAGCACTGATCAACAATACCAACTTTTAAAGTAGTAGTAGTAAAGTAAAAAGTGGGGCCCCCATTTTGGCTGGGGCCCCCCCTGACCGGGGGTTTGGAGCTGCCTTGGCACGGCCCTGTTCGAAGCCAGTAAGCAAAGATAATAAACATCGCTAAGCGTCCTATAACCAAGGGCGCAACAACAAGAGCTGTGCGAGTTGAAACCAGATCATGCGGTCAGGGTTGTCGTAACAACGACGCCTTTAGCCTTTACGCTGAGCTGCCCGTTCAAGCTAACACTGCGATTTGATTTTCTGAAGAGTGAAGACCTAAACGCTCTGTGCAAGCAAGATATTGGGGTTTCCCGCTCTTTTTTAACAAGCTGACGAAACCAGAAGTTCAAAACAGCATTACCTCTGGGTATAGCTTCAATTTTTAAATAATCAAACTTTCTAAATCTACAAGAGAGCTTTTCTCAGCAAACTGTATGTGTTGATTTGAATAACTTAATCATGTTGTCATTTGGTTTGTGGCTAGGATTTCTAGCCTCAAGCCAATTTTCCCTGCTTAGGAAAATTTTTGTCATACTGTATCTAATTCAATCAGAATTGCTTCCGAAATCAATTTCTTTTTGTGTGACGTCACCTAATGCCACTGGCGTTTTGTCAATTGACGTTGAAGTTTGTTAACGTCACAAAGAAGTCAAGTTTTTCAGACTTTAAATTGATCTTTTTGCTTCTACTAAGGTTTTTCAACTTTCAAGCAATAGAGGAACTAACCATTCAGCGGCATACACATGACCAGGGTGTCGAACCGTTTCAAATAACGGTTCGGGTTCAGGTTTAGCTCCTGCTCAAAATATTTTAGCGGTTCAAGTTTGGTTCGGGTTCACTTGAGCACCATTTTCGAGGTTCAGGTTTGGTTCAGGTTCACTCAAGTAAAATATTACTGGTTCAGGTTTGGTTCGGGTTCATTGACTTAAAATTTAACTGTCGTTACTCGTTTCGTCCAGAAAAAAAAGAGAAATTGCTGATTCTGTTGATGATCACCACTGCTCTTATTGTGCGTGTACCAGCGCCAGCGGCATCCGGATATGGAAAAATATATTCTTACTTTTGTTAGGGGTTCAGGTTCAATTTGGGTTCACTTGAGCACAATTTTGAGGGTTCAGGTTTGGTTCAGGTTCTCTGAAGTAAAATTTTGCTGGTTCAGGTTCGGTTCGGGTTCACCAAAATGAAACGGTTCATTCGGGTTTACGGTTCGGGTTCAGGTTCGGTTCGACACCCTGCACCTGACGTCACATTTCGGCTCTCAGGCATGACTTCTTTTGTTTTTTCCTTTTTTCCAGACTTTCAAGTTTTCGTTCAGGCATGACTTTATTACGCTTCATTTTAAATAATAAAAGAGAAGCTAAAAGAAAATTTCTCGAGCAAAAACATACTTAACATTTTTTCTCTAATATGCGAGTTTCGCTCTTTGGCTGTTATTTCTGGTTTCGTGTTTTTTTAAGCGCTCAAGATTCGTAGCCGAAGCATTATTTAAACGTTGAACGCAACAATACAACATTAAAAACGAGTTCACTTATAGCTAGGAGGGGCTAGAGTAAAACTGTGACTGTGAGTCCTCCCCTAACAATGCTCTGGATCAGAAGTGCCATGAATTTCCATCATCGTCGCTAAAATGACTAATTTTTCGGCAAAATCACAGTGATCTCCCATTACGAGTCTCCCTGCGAAAGGAGGCGTTGCAATCTTTCTCTGTTTCCCAAATTTTTAGTGCTGATCTTCAATTAGCAAGCTGCGTATACAAATTTTTCAGTTCTGTAATTGGCGCAACCGGAATCGAACCCAAAATTGCTGCTTAAATTGTGAATGCTATATTCATTTGGAAGCAGTATTATGCATTTAGTTAATAAATCTGTCTGGACTCATAAATATTTCTTGACAGCTCTTTAAGTATTGAACGCGTTTCCTTAATATTTAGCCGGCTAAGCGAATTATGGCCTAATTAAATTAGTATTTAGCATGCTCAAAATTCCCTATTCCACAATATGCACCGTTCATTTAGCTTTGAGGATAACAGCAGAGTTTGGAAACATTGTAAGGCAGTCATTACCTTTTTTGCGGCTTTTATTAACGCTTCGCAAATTAATCATTTTCTATTTCAAATGGTTTTGCACGGTTCGCGTAAACTTTATTGAACCATCTTTGTTATAATAGTGAAACCAATACCGTACTTCTGTATAAAAGCAATAAATTTAGGCGAATATTCTACCATTTGGTTATGACCATCCCGTTAGTCGAGAGTCGACGATAAAGGAGCGTTTACGCTAGATGGGTAGCGAAGCGACGCAAAGCAACCAAAATTGACGTCATCGACAACTTGCGAAAAGTTTTAACCGGTGGCAAACTTCGCAAGCGGTTGCTTAAAAGGGCATTCAAGACGTTTTTGTCTAAAAAATTTTTCTGTGAAACCATAGTGAAACGACTTTGGCAATTTTTTAGAATTTTTTCTCACCAATTTTGATTTTCTTCGGTCAAGAAATCGCAAGATATTCGCAATTATTTTTCCCCTTAGACTAAGGAGAAACGCTTTTTGAACACAACCAAACTGAAAGGACGTAGGTCAAAATCGTTCTAAATGACTGACTACATTAGCAACTGAGGAGGAAGTGGCTTCGCAGGTACCTGCTGATAACCGTAACAAACCTATACGAAAAATGCGAACTAAAATGCTTAGCACTGAAGTTTGCAATTTCATACTTACGTGAAAAACTAACTGGCTTTATTTGATTTTTAGGCCAACACTAATTGCGCAATAATCGCATCAAACTTATTGGCTAACTAAAAACTAGAATCTCTCAAATATCTTGTCAGCTACGATGCTTTAGCCTTCAACAGGCAATAATTTTTTTCGCATTGACTATCTATAGTAAGCAATAGTCCCAATCTGCAATAGGCTATAGGCTACTACGCCTAAAGCACTAAAACCTTATCCTATTCCAAATACTTAGCTAGCACTTGGCGCACAAAGCAGACCTCTCTGAATTTAAACAGTTGTTGATCCACTAATTTATTTACGTATACCTTCTGCACTCACCTAGTTCCAAGAAACCTGGTACTTAACAAGACTCGGAAATAGAAGTTACAAAATGATTTAAAGCGCAATCTACTTGATACAAAATGGCCGAAATTTCGATTCTAAGAAGAAAACAGGAAGTTTTTTCTCTTACATTTTCTTAACCGGATGAGTTGCAAAAATCGCAATGGCCAGTGGGGTCATGTTGGTAAACACATGTTTTAAGATTTTTTCTCAGTTTTTCAAAATTCAGGTTGAATGCCCTTTTAACTTCACTTAGACAAAATTGTATGTCAATGGTTGGCCCATTTTGAGCAAGTGACGTAAGCGACCACTGGCGAAGGTTGCCGATCTTCGCTTCGCGTTGCTTTGCTTCCACTGACGCACCTTGCTACTGCGCAATGCACAGTTCTACTTAGGAGTGATAGGTTGTTAGTGTTAGCACCAGGCTTGGAAAAATTATAATTGTAATTGACAAAATCGTAATTAACTATATGATTTTGCTGTAATTGTAATTGAGAACTTTCAAAAGTTGACAATTGTAATTGTAAATGTAATTAATAAATTTTCAACCTATTTTCAATTACAATTACTCTATTATTCATTAAGATAGATGATAACAAACTGTGTTTGAGCAATATCAATTTTCCTCCGGTTAAGAAGCGATATCGAAATTTTCTATCGGTTGCAATCACTTCTGAAGTGACAAACCAAACATCAAAGTAGGGATAGCTAGAGTTAGTTTTAGAGATAGAGTTTATCATATTCATAACCTAAAGTTAGCACCTACTCTAAGCATAACTAGCACTAGCTCTCAGCCAAAAAATAGCATAACATAGAATTGGCCTATGACGTCGGATGTGACTGTAACCGGTGGTAAGTAAACTACGAATCACATGCAATGAGGTCATCAGAAATTTTCAAAAGAGAAACTTTTTATGGGACAAAGATATTGTAGAATAAAAAAAAGATCTAAAGCCAATGCTTGTTTTTCGCAATTCAACAGAATTTTGCTAAAGGTAGAGGTAAACTAATAGTTAAAAAGTGCAATTGTCTAACTTGGGAGACGTATTGAGTAAGTTAATGTAACTCAAACGTATCACATACGGGGGTCTGGGCCGGGAATCAACCCCCAGCCCCCGGGGACTTTAAGGGTTTGGAGTCGAAGCGCCAGACCCTGGGCGATTTTTTTCTAATTTTTTGAAATAAAAAGCTATTTTAATGCCATTGGATCACATTTCGCATGTGTTCAGAGCCATTTAAAAGAACAAGATTTTTAACATTTGAAAGCCAATCGAAAAAATTAAATTGTTCAATTTTTTTTTAAGTCCAAAACACGTAAAAATCTTGCAATTTGTTGTGGAATTTAATTGTAAATGATTTGTTTGGTCCAGGCAGGCGGAAATAAGGAACATTGCCTCCTGCAATAGTTTAGCAGTAAATGATAATCCACTCGAAGATTTTCCTAAAAAATTTTTGTTTTTTCGTGAAATTAACCAATTATAGGAGTACATGTACCGCCCGGAGGCCCAGGACCTCTAAACTCAAATTCAATATTTTGTTCAATAAGAATTTCTTCCAGCTAATTTTTATAAAAAGTATTTTTTGCTTAAAAACTGGCGAGGTGGAGATGAATTGTTATTGAAGAATGGTACATTAGATGGTTACGCTTACTAACCATGTTATTCCAGGCCGGATTTACATTGCGCAAGGCCCCTGATACTCTAAGGTTTTTTGCAACATCTTTCTGCCAATTATAGGTGAAGACAAAGAAAAAGCTTTACCATTTGAGCGTGGAGCCCTGGGACCGTGTCATATGGTAAACCGGCTCTGGTTATTGCATTGCAATCATAAAAAGTTTAGATGAGGGCTTGAGGTAGCAAGTTTCAGGACAAAATCCCTTCATTTCATCCGAGTTATACACTTCAATTGGTTTGCAAAATTGAGTTGATGGGGCCCGGGGGCAGGGGTGACCGCAGGGGAACTTGCCCCTCCCTAAAAATTAAGATATCAAGTATTTTTTATGTTTAAATTTGCAAAATAAGTCTAAATATATCTATCTAAAGTAAGAAAACAACCTTTTGGAGAGCTTTTTGACTTGGTGCAGAGGGTGAGGGCAGCAGTAAAGTCGCTAGGGGGACGGCCCGCCCCGGGTATCATCATTTTGGGGTGACACCATTTTATGATACCAATCGAACAAAAAAGAAAACAACAATATGTTTAATATCATTGAAAATGCTTAGCACGCTGAAATTGATAAAAATGATTTAAAGCATCTTTTAAAACATTTATTTTGAGGGCTGGGCGCTAATTTGTCAAACATAGGACGCTACACTTCCGCAGCTCAAATGCGCTATTATAATTACGGGACTCTAGGATTGAAATTACAATTGCATTTTTATTCGCAGGGAGACAACAAAGGCAGGGAGACGACAATGACCTTGCCGTCTTCGAGTCAAGGCACCTGCTCAGCTGTCTATCACTCTCCATGAAAACCTCATATTGTCCCAGGCGTGTAGCCGGAAATTAGCAATGGGAGGGGGGCTAATTTTGGGGTCTGGGGGCGGAGCCCCCAGGACTTGAAAATTTTGCATTTTTTTTTGCAAAAAAAGCTTAATTTTAGGACTATTTTAATAGAAAATAATGTTTTTAGAGCGTAGCATAGAAATTGGCTGCGTAACATGATTTAACTGGTTGCATTTATGGGCTATGTGGGAGGTGGCTAATGATACCATTGTTGTTTTCTTATTTACATGCAGGTAAATCACAAAATTCTGTTATTCAATAAAACTCACACGGAGTAATCTATTTCGTTTATATTTTATAAAGAAAAATAATTGGGGGGCTAATGGAAAGATATTTGAGAGAAGTGATGGGTAATTAACTAATACTAAATAGCCCCTCCCTCTTATTTCTGAGTTTGTAATACATTTGTTGATAAAACCTATGTTTGGCATTTTTACATTAGCAATCAAATTTGATTGCTTCTTTTTGGGCATTTTTCAAAGTTTTCATTAATTTTTGACTTTTATTTTTGACAAATTAGCCCATCCCCTGCATGTATTATTCAAAAGATGCTTTAAATCACTTTTTAGTCCATTCCAGGACAAAAAACAGCCTATGAAGAGCTAAAAACGTGGTATTTTTCTTATTCTGCATTTTGGTTGACAGGCCAATGAGGGGGCTTTTTGTATAGAACTCAAAAATCATGATCCGGGAAAAGCCTTCAGCGTAGTCAGGGGGCGAGATCAATTAAAAGGAACAAGGTTCAAAGAACTAAAGTATTTTGCTATGAGCGAAAAATTCTAAAAAAAATTTCTGTATTTGCCAATTTTCAAAAATAGGATTCTCATACACTAAAAAATGAAATTTTTAGTTTTGGTATTGATCGAAGCGAAATTAATCACTGTAGCGGAACATCATAGTCAGAACATGACCAAATTTCTAGTATTTTTACAATAGCAGTTCGAAGCAAAATGGCCAAAATCCCATTTATTTTCCAATCTCTTGATTTTCCAAAATCGGAATATGTAATAGAAAACTATTTTCTATTTACGAATTCGGAAACTTTCCAAGCATGAAATATTTTCATCAGTTTACAGTTTTGTGTTATCGTTTAAAGTTTCGTGCACTCATTCAAAAATATTTCGATCAGTTTGAAGTTTTGTGCACTCGTTTAAAAACATTTCGGTCAGTTTAAAGTTTTGTGCACTTATTTAACAATATTTCCATAAGTTTACAGATTGATGTTTTCATTTAAAAATATTTCCCATCAGTTTAAAGTTTTGTGTTTTTGTTCAAAGTTTTGTGCACTTATTTAAAAATATTTCCACTGATAGCGATTGATGTTTGTGTTTTGCACTTCTGGGCTTCCGTATGAAAGAGAACCTCCAATAGCCTCCGGCGGAGCTCCCAAACCCCGGAACACTACCTTTCTCCCCACTGCAGATTTCTGGTTACGCGCCTGATACTAAACGTGCGCTGCTCATACTTTCAAGTTTTTAATATCTTAAATGAGAAGTTATTGAGATAGCTTAATAACAATTGCACCATCTACAGTAATGACGTACTAGTACCCCTTTCTTCGAAATATAACTTTTTGCAGCCTTCTATACATTATGAAGGGTAACACCATAAATTTCGCCAAGGTGTTACCATTCTTAGCGATGCCACTAGAGGACAGGAGGAACAGGATTGCTTATTTAACGTGAATTATCATAGACCATTTTGTTGAAAGCGAGCGTAAGCAATATCCTAGGATTAAGCACTAAACTGTTTGATTTAATAATCAATATCAAACGTTTCAGCATCTGTCATTAAGCTCTTATCAGGATTTAAATACAATATACAGCGTTTAATATTTTAAGTTTACATTGTGGCTAAACATTAAAATTATAATTACTCCGCCATTAAATCAATTTTGCTCAGAAACCGAACTCAAAATCAAACTGGTAATCAATAGCGTAGCCATGGGGGTTGTGCCCCCTGCATTGGCGTAGTAAATCAAAGTGCACGAAAAGGAAAATGCCAAAAGAAAAAAGTTTTGCCCGTCTGAGGCAGTCTTTTACAGTTATATGACCTCTAAAGTGGTTCAAAGCCGATTCTGAAACATTAGGATAATTATCTTTTTTTTTTGGGGGGGGGGGGTATTAACTTACTTGTTAAAATACACCTTACAAATTAATCGATAAAAACTTGAAAACATGGATAAAAATGAGCTGTCAAAATTGATTGCTTAATGCAAAATGATTAACGCCAGCTTCATAAAAAAAGAGGATGGGGATTTTTCATCATTTACTTTATTTATTACAACAAGTTTTGGACTCGACCTGTAAGTCACGTGAAGGTTTAAAGGGACTGAGTTATTTAATTCTTTCAAATGGCTTTCAAATTGTAGACTATCAATTTTGGATTTTAAATGGCTCTAACAAGATGCGAAATTTTATTCAAATTGCGTTAAAATCGCTATTTTTTTGTGAAATATCGGAAAAATTGCCCAGCAGTTAGGGTTTAGCACCTAGACCCCGGTATGTGATATGCTTTGGTTGCAACAGTTTTCTTGGCGCGCTGACCGATTGCGGCATTTTTCAAGCTAAAAATTCAATTTTTAGGTTAATTAAGCCCCCTCCCTAACAAAATTCAGGTTGCAGTCAGTGGAGCAACCAAAGAGGCTAAGGGAGCTTAGCCTCCCCTTCTTCTTCTCCAAGTCACTTGGAAAACTTAATTCACATATGCGAGCGTTTAAATGTGGATTGAATTTGATCTGCAATTAAAGAGGGCTGAAAGGGCTGGGCAATTTAAAAAATTTCAAGTAGAGTTTTAATCTCATCAATTTTTTTCTTTTTAATGGCCTTAAAAACGTTCGAAATGAGATTCAAATGACGTTAAAGTGTTCATTTTTTCAAGAAATTGCGAAAATTATCCAGTGACTGGAGACTTCGCCCCCAGACCCCCATCCATAATATACTTGAATTGCATTAATTTGCTCATTTGCAACATTGCCGTCCAATTACAACATTTTTTGAGCAGGATTATTTTCACTTTTGGTTCAAGCCCTTTACCAAAATTCTGGTTGCAGCTGCAAAGTTTTATTTGATCCTGAAGATAATAGATACATCGCTCGCCCCTCCCCTGAAAAAGTTTCTGTGGGCGCCTCTGCCGTGGGCCTCCTGGTCGTCAATATTATTGTTAATTACAGTTGTACGCGCATACACTTGTACGTAAAGATGCTAAAAGAAACTGAAAATAAAGAAACAAGACTTTTTTGTCAAATTCTTTTTATTGATGGCATTTCCATTAGGGGGGAGGGGCGGGCTTCCTGGGCCTGATCCCCCTGCCCCCCTCCTGGCTACGCCTATGATTGTAACTTCAATACTACTAGTGATATTGAGATTTTGAGTGCTTTTTTGCTTGTTTGCCCTTGTCTGCATGTCAAAGCAACGCTAATGGTTCTATTTTGTATAATCATGCTAAATATGCGATATTATTTGGAAAAGTTAAAATAGTGTTAAATAGTAGTTGTAACTAGAAGCTGTAACGTACGCAATTTCAACTTTTTTTTACAATTTTTAATTGTACAAAAACTTTTTTTTTTTTTTGCACAAATAATTGCGGTATGATACCATGGTTTAGCTAAAACCATAATGTTGCTGGAAGTGATACGAACTCAATAACATACTTTACAATACAAGCGAAATTATGTACAGCAAAAACTAAAGTTAAACAAAAATTGATGGAGGAGCAAGGATAGAAATGGGGCTTTAATGGGTCTGATATAGCTATACAAAACAAATCCACAGTGTTGACACAAGCAAAACTCGAGGCTTCTTATGTATGCGAATTGGTTGCGATGTATTGAGAATCTTTTCATTGTAATTGAAATTGTCATTGAATATAATTACTCGAACTTGAATAATTTTAATTGTAATTGAAAATTTTAGGTTGTAATTGGAATTTAAGCAAAAACAAGCAATTTTTCCAACCCTGGTTAGCACCAACTTGATTCCTTAGCTTGGTTCCCTTTCCCATTTTGTAGTTCTATCCTGATTTAAACAAAGAGGAAGAAAGGGAGTCTACGTCCAGTCTTTCGATAGGTTGTAGGACTAGGGTTGCTAAATGCTGTAGGGTGCTCTATTCATGAACACAATATGGCAGCGAAAATAGAGTTCTTCAACTGCGCGAAGACGCAGGTCTTAAAGTAGGCTAACGGGGCTAAAGAGAAAACCTGAGAGGTCTAAAGAGGCTGAAGCCATAGTCAGTTAGAAAATCTGACTTCATCACGAATGCTTTTAAACGTGTTATGAACTAGAACAGGAAGTAAAGTGGGTGCTGATGGGGTTGGGTAATTCAATTTTGTCAAAGTGCTCCCAAATATTACTAATTGGTTCTTTTAAAAGCTCTACAAACGTGCAAAATGTCATCTAAAAAACGTTTAATGGCTATTTTTCGAAAAAATTACAAAAATTCATCAGCGGCTGGTGCTTTGCCTTTGGACCCATATCAGTTTGAGACGCAGACAAATTTTTGCTTTTAGTTCAATTAGCGACCCTAACCGGGCCGAGACGAACAACTATGGCCGAGAATTCAATTCGCTAAAGAAGATCATCATGTCCATAGATAATACTCGTAGATTTAGGGTTTCGTATCATTTAAAATTTTAAACTTTCTAGCCAAAAATTTTTTTTCATGCAACCGGAAAGCTTGGCCGTTTTTTTGAACTGAGTTTAATCGACCAGCTCAATGTTTGTCATGTCATGCACATAGCAAGCATAGAAACCTGAGTTTAAGAGTTCAAGTCTCAGGCTGGCCAGTCAAGCGAGCACTCGCAATCAAAGAAGAATGTCATTTTGTTCATATTTTTTGTTTTTGTTTGATAGAGAAAATTTTTCAATTTAAATCAAACGGGCCAATTGATTAAGCGGTAACGCGTTTGTCTCTGAAGCGGGAGGTCTGAAGTTCAAATCTTGGGTGGCCAAACCAGAAACAGTGTTGTCACGGCTCGCCACCGCTGTAACATTTCCAAAAGAAGCTGTGCTACCCGCAGGCGCTTAGATGCGGAGAGGGTCCTCGCGAACTCGTTACATTCTTCGGCGCAATACAACGAGTGTAATGAAAGCTTTGATTTAAAAAATTTTGTGGCACATATTTTGGAAAAGTTTAGATTAGAGCAAAATGATCTTTGGGATAGTGATTCATACAAATTGGGCGCAAACTTTTTTCTTTTACGACTCATTTATGCCAATACTTTTTTCGTTAGTTGGCGCTAAAGATTTAGTTGCTTTAAAAGCTTTGGTTGCATGCTTGCGATCTTGCATTCAGCCAAATGCGGACTAACCACCCCGACTACCGCAAGGTTGACAAATGTTGCGGAAAATCGACACTGAAAAAGTACATAATTATTCTATATTAGATGGTCCTTAAAAAAGCGGAGAATATTTCTTAAAAATAAAAACGTTTTCCAGAATAGCACTAAGCATTGCAATTTTCTCGTTTCGCTTTAGCTTCAAACATCATTAGTAGAATGAATTACACAATTTACAGCACAATTTTAAATACAATAGCTACTCGTTGAGACCAGGTGGCTACAGCTTGGCTTAAGATTTGTCATGTTGCCGAATGAAGGAACAATAGGTAATTGGTTTAAACGCACAAGAGGTCACAACAGAATAGCGACGTCAATTTAAAACAATTAAGCGTTAAAAAGACAAAAGGTCAAAGATTAAATGATTGTCGACGTTCAGTTGCGATTCTGTTATGGAAATATGTTGGGTTTCTTTAATGCGTAATTTGGTAGCTTGACTATTTCTGTGCAATACTTTGGGTGGGTCAAAATTAATTTTGAGGTTGGGATTGTTTAGAAAATGTTTGCTAACTTCAGAATCTTCTTTCGTACAATGTTGATTGAAGCAAGTAATGGGATTGCCTTTGTTTTGCCCTATATAATTTTGACTACAACTACTCGTTAACCGATACACAACCGCTGACGAACGTAGTAAGGCTTCACAATCTTTATATGAAAATAATTTTTCAAGAGTAAAGTTACCATGAGACATTATCAATTTGATATCATACACATATAAAAAATGACGAATTTTTTTTCAGTTTGCTTGGAGATCAGATCTATAGATTGCAATATTTCAAAAATACGCTTTGCTTCGTAAACTCTTGTTGGTAAGAGAAGAGTTTGGCATTGGGATTTTGATTTCTGTGTTTGACTTTGCGAATAATATTCTGAATTAATTTTGATTGAATACCCATTTTTTCCAGCATTTCGATAATTTTTTCACTCTCCAAGAACAATAATTTGTTGATTATTATTACAAATAATTGTTGATTATTATTACAAAATTGTTGATTATTATTATAAATTTTAATTACGCTATTGACTAAAGATCTAATCAGATTTTTTTGCATTTTGTGGGAGCCAAACTATCCCACTTATTGCACAGTTCGGGGTGAGGTGGTTTGCTGTAAACGGATAACTTTAATTTTTCTTTTAAATTGTCAACATTGACGTCTAAGAAGGGCAACTTTTTATTGCTTTCAAGTTGTAGATGAATTTGACATTATTGTGAATTTGGCTTAAGTTTCTATAAAATAACATTACACTTTCAAAGTCCGGGAACATTGCAAAGCAATCATCCACATAGCGAAAAATTACGTTCGGTTGCACATTAATCTTTTTGAAGCGCATAAAGTTTTTTGAGTTGCAGTTTTTTGGTCGGAATGGGGCGCCGTTTGTGAACCCAAATTTGTGCAATGTTTTTTTTGCATATTTAATTAAATAGTTATTTTAATTTAATGTACACAAACAAATATACAAAAAAAAACACGTGCAAAAATAAATACGCAAAAATTTTTGAATATTTATTATACCATAATTTGCGCAACTTTTTTTTGTATATTTAATTAAACAGTCATTTTAATTAAATATACAAAAATATATGCCGCAGAATAAACTGTTGCAAAAATAAATAGACAAAAAATTGTTACACAAAAATTCTTTGCGCAAAAAGTTTTGACACAAAAATTGTTGTTGCAAAAATAAATGCAAAAAATTTTTGTGGATTTATTTTGCGCATTTACTTCGGCGTGTGTTGTTTCTTCGCTATCAAAAATAAATGTACAAATATTTGTGACACAAACAATTGTAATGCAAGAAATTTTGATGCAAAAAATGATGTTGCAAAAATAAATCCACAAAATTTTTTGTGATGTTGATGCAAAATTTCTTGTTGCAAAAAAAACGCAAGCAAAAATAAATCGTCAAAAATATTTGACTATTTAGTTCGTGTCAATAATGATAAATGGTTGGAATTATGCCGGCGAGAAGGTACGGGTGAATGAACCTTCATTTCCTATAGCTCAACAAGAGGTCTCATAAGCGGGCTAATACCTTACTATAGGCTACCTTACAGCCCGAAGCTTTTGTCTTGAAGTTCCAGTTTTATACCTTGCCGGTACCTTCCCGCCTGCATAATTCCAACCCTTTATCATTATGGACACAAACTAAATAGTCAAATATTTTTGACGATTTATTTTTGCTCGAGTTTTTTTTGCAACAAGAAATTTTGCATCAACATTTTTTACGTTACAAAATTTTGCACATTTACTTTGGCGTGTGTTGTTTCTTTGCTATCAAAAATAAATGTACAAATGTTTGTAACACAAACAAATGTATAGCAAAAAATTTTGATGCAAAAAATGATGTTGCAAAAATTTTTGTGTCAAAACTTTTTGCGCAAAGAATTTTTGTGTAACAATTTTTTGTCCATTTATTTTTGCAACGGTTTATTCTGCGGCATATGTTTTTACATATGTAAATGAAATTACTATTTAATTAAATATGCAAAAAAACGTTGCACAAATTATGGTGTAATAAATATTCAAAAATTTTGCATATTATGTTTGCACGTGTTTTTTTTGTATATATGTTTGTGTACATTTAATTAAAATGACTACTTAATTAAATATGCAAAAAAACATTGCACAAATTAGGATACGCAAACGGCGCCCCATAGATCGGATCTCCATGTAAATTGAAAAAGAAATTCATCATGCTTTACGTGTGTGTGAGATGAAATTGATAATGTCTCATCGTAATCGTAACTTTACTATTGGCAAATTATTTTCATATAAAGATCGTCAATCCTTATTACAATTGTCAGGGGTTGTGTATCAGTTAACGTGTATCTATGGTCAAAATTATATAGAGCAAACCAAAGACAACCTCATTACTCGCCTCAGTGAACAGCAAACAGAACAGAAAATTGTTTATTTCTGTGTGACTACAACACAGTTTCAATTGATATCATCACGAAAAAGCAAAGGCAAATGATTAGTAAAAAAAAGGAGCTATAATAATTTGGTCAATTCAGCGACAGGTACGCTGCGAAACGATCTCACTGTCATCGAGTCAAAGCAGCAACCCTATGTATGTCAGCAATTCGAAGAAAATTGTTGAACGTCAAAAAAAAGCTAGTTTTTCTTTAAGAACTTTAAGTCTATCAATTGCTCGAGTAAAATGCGACAACAGATGGTCAAGCTCATCATCAGATGTACAATTGTAAAAGATATTCTTTGAATTTGACTTTAAAGGAATGTTTGGGAAGATTTTGTATTTTCATGGGCATTGAGTTCCCCACGGAAACTCCCTGATACCTGATACGTGACCGGGAAACACCTTGATACGCGTGAAGATTCTGAAGCTTGCAAACATCTGCTATATAATCCCAACCACAAAATTAATTTTGACTTACCCAAAATATTGCCGCTTGATCTTTTCAACGCTTAACTGTTTTAAATTGACGTCGCTATTCTGTTGTGTTCTCTCGCGTGTTTAGCCAATTACCTATCGTTCTTTACAGAGGTGGGCACAAATAACATTATACCAAAAGCGCAGTGCAACAAAACGCAACAATCGTTTCACCTAGTAAAAACGCAACGCAAAACGCGCAATCTACTTTTTTTAATTTCTGAAGCGCAGCGCAACTTTCGCAACAAACTTTTTGATTCAGTTGAAGCGCAACGCAATTCCGCAATAGCAGAACGGCATTTTCGTACCAAGATGAAGCGCACCCTAACTTCCGCAATTAAAATTTCACAACACAGTGCAAATACCGCATTTTTTGCGATTATAGAGAGAAAAAGTAAATAATTTGCTAAAGAAGACCGATATTTATCAACTTTATGATCAAAATGGAACAAAATTAAGTTCGACGTATAGAAGTGCGGTATTGACCGCAAAAATTCTTGAAAACGCAGCGCAATTAAAGCGCAACAAATTTTAAAGACTTTAGTCCGCAACGCAACTTCCGAAATGTTTCAAAATAAAAAATTAAAGCGCAACGCAACTTCCGCAATTGCGGAGGTTGCGGAAATTGCGCTTTGCACATCTAATTGCGCTTTGCCCACCTCTGGTTCTTTATTTCGGTAACATGACAAATCTTAAGCAAAGCCGTGGCCACCTGTTTTCAACGGGTAGCTTTTGTGTATAAAATATTGCTGTAAATTGTGTAATTCCTTCTACCGATAATGCTATAAGTTGAAGCGAAACGCGTCTAATAAATTGCTATGCTTAGTGCTATTTTGACAAACGTTTTAGTTCTTGGATTAAGCAGAAACTCGGACCGTTATGCTCTAGAGAATACTTTATTTCGATAACGAAAAATAAAGTTAAATTTCTGTGGTGACTTAATCGATATCGATAATATTTTAAGTTCATAAATCAATGCAAACCATCAACAAAATGTTTTTTCTCGAATAAGTTATTACAACAGTCAACTACAAGTGCTTTTGCTTGTGATACATGAGATTGAGAACCAACCTTAGATTATTTATAATGCCAAAGCCTATTTATTTCTTTGTTACAGCACTGGTAAATACTACAATGGTTTAAAAAACAGCAACGATCTAAACACCCTCCTTTCCTCAAATAATAAGTGTACTTGAATTCCTTATCGGCATGATTTTAAGTTATTTTTAACTACTGTTACAACGAAACTCTGTAAAAATGTTTCAAAGTCGTTTCTACTTCACTAAAAAAAAAAAAAATTGCTGATTAAAAATATCGAATCACCAGGAGAAACGGCAGAAAAATAATATATTCAATTATGAAAAAAAATTAGAATATTTGCGTTCGTTGACAAAAAATTGCGAATAACGTTATCGATTAACGATTGCTAGTCGATATCTTCAACCTTGCCCACCGGTAAGCATTTTTCCAAACTGCACCTTTATTGTTCCAATGTTTTGCTTTTTTCTATTTATTTTGAGTTTTTGTACAACATTATGATGATCCAACAGGGTCGTCACTGTCGCTTGTCGGAGAATTAGGGTTCGGACAGCATAACTTGCCTGAAAGATAAGCAAATCGTAGTGCTAAAAGAAAGGGTACACATTGGAAATATGCCAACTGGAATTCGACCAGCAGTTTATAAGTTTGTGGGCCGTCAACACAAATCATAAGCAGACAAGCCAGAATACTTGCGTTAGCATTTGACCCGTAATTTTGTCGTAGAGCCCATCAGCCACAGGAAAGCAGAGCATCCT
Source organism: Trididemnum nubilum (assembly GCA_963965965.1). Taxonomy (NCBI): domain Eukaryota; kingdom Metazoa; phylum Chordata; class Ascidiacea; order Aplousobranchia; family Didemnidae; genus Trididemnum; species Trididemnum nubilum. The sequence continues at coordinate 4,272,139 of OZ014481.1, read as the reverse complement.
TCACGTGTTTTATGTACAAGTTCTGACTCCCGGTTCAATTCCCTGACTGGTAATGCATCGTTGTGTTCTTGGAACAAAAAACACTCTAGTTTCCCTCCGGGGGCCAAGCAGTCTACTCGTAGTGCTGGCCTAGCGTGACAAAAGACTTGTAGACAGAACCCAGCTTTGATGTGGTTAGATAGACTTCGAGTGCAGCACAGTTCATTAGAACGAACTAGCACCACGAAGTGTGCAATGCTAGGATTTGAATGCCACCCAAGCTTTTGAAGTAACCAACTCTTAATTTTTTAAATTTTTTTTGAAAGAATAAATTTTGAAAGCCAACTTACATTCAAAACTCGAATTTAATTTCGGAAAATGCTCAAAACTTGATTTTCGAAACTTATAACTATAAAATCGCAGTAAAAGGTTAAAAGGTTTTACCTTTTACTGTGATTTTATAGTTATATTTTGCTCTGATTTTACATTGTATATCATCGAGCACAGTTTCAGAAGATAGAATTTCAACAATTTTTAAAACTTAAATAAAATATTCATTAAAAAATAGTCAAGTTCGTTTCTTTGATGACATAATTATTTTCCAAAGCACGAAAATGTTAGTGCATATTGCACATTTACGCATCTGAAGCATTTTGTCCGGGTGCCCTTACGTCCTTGCTCCCTACGTCCTTGTGCCCTTATGTCACTGCGCCCCTATGTCTGCGCCCTTATGTCGGGTTTTGAAATGATCGGGGCAAAAATTAACGTAACTTACTCCAAACCAAATATGAGAGTTGCATCCTATTAAGGGTTTCTACAACTATTTGTGGAAGCTGTATTTATGACCTATTTAAGCCCGTTTCACACTGGCGACCAAATTGGTACGACCATAGAAGTCAGACCATATGATTGCATTGATTTGAATGGCGCCTATCACACTTGGTCATGGTCGGATATTTGGTGGTACAACAAGTATTTCGGCCAAATGATATTGCGTTTTGAACTCGAGGAAGATAACCAATTTGGTCGTACGACCAGCTGCCGCCTGTGTGAAATGGCCCTCAAGAATGCATTTGCTTATGAACTCATTTAAAAAAAGTATTTTACGTATATTTTTACATAACTGCATGTTCTGATATGTATGCATGTTTAAATATATTACGCCAACAAATTGCGAGTGTGTGTGCATGGAACTGGTCAGAAAATTCCAATATTTAACCAATAAAGGCAATAAAAATCCCAAAATAAGTATAAATGAGTGCGAGTCATATGCACTAGCAAGGAACATTTTATCTTAGTTCCGCGAGTTTTCAATATTCTTTGTTTTAAACCGTAAAACTTTTTTAATTAGCTAAACTGATATCACGTGTTTAGAAGATTCATCCTCAAATTACAAAATGATTAATTGATTATAGCAATTTTCTTGGGGTCATTTGTCCAATTTTTTTCCGTAAAATTTTGTTAATTTTTGGCCAAAATTAATCCACGGTGGTGCATAAAACTTATAATAGAATGCCAATTTGCCGATATTTCTTGCTAAACGTCAGTTTCAAGTCGCATAGTTCATAAAACAGATTATTGCAAAAACAATCTTTGACTTTTAATCTGTTTAATTCAGAACATTTCTAAGAAGAGTGTGGATAGGTTGTTGAGAATAATGTTAAATCACGTTAATTTTGAGTTCGATGTTGCACAGCAATACTGGCCCAAGATCTGATAGAAAACTTTTTTCCCTACGCCTAATTTTCCACTGTTATGCCGCATATTTCCAACCAATTTTGCTTTTTTTAGTTTACGTCTTTAGAGAACTAGTCGTTCCTTAGCGAAAAGGTAATCGATTTTCTTTTGCGATTTTGCTTGTAAACTAAACGGATTTGAATTTTTTGAGAAATGCTTGTAGCAACATTATATATATTTGCGATATAGTTTTTTGATGTACTACTATCAGTAGGGATGTTTTGATCCGAAGATTACTCGTTGTGTGTGTTTTGCTACATATGCAATAACATAACTTCTTTTTGCAAGACAGCGATTAATAAAATTACTTAATTGTATGAAAGTATTAAAATAAATAAGTTTATTAGAGTAATTGCTCTATTGAGTCATCAGCAACTTTAGTGAACGTCTAAGTAATATTATATCAATGTAATTGATTAGCCCTGCTGTATTATACTTGCAATCAATAATCACTGTTTTAATTTTTGATGGTAATTTTAATTTTAAATCTTGCTATTTGATTAATTTTTAGTTTAGAATTAAGGGTTATTGGTGTTGCATTACGTAATCAAACATCTTGATTGATTGTTTAATCATAATTGCATTGATACACCTACACAAATATGCTCGATAAACAATAATTTTGGATACTCGCAGAGAAATATTTGAAATAAATCTCAAGACACCATTGCTCACTAACTAATTGTGATTTTTATCAAACGTTTTCAGCGACTATCATTAATTGTGCTTTATCAGGATTTCTAGATAATACCAAATGTTTTATGATATTGCTACATCAAAATATACAATAAGACAACCAATCAATATTAAGTTCCTTACGCACAGAAACCGAAATTAAAAGCAAAGAGCCTAAATGTGAGCGAACATTTTTTACTGGACGTTTCAAGACATTACTAGTCTCATCATCAGCAGATAAATGATTTAAGCAAGAGCAATTTGTCGCAAGCAAAAGCACCGGAAAAAAGGCAAAGCAATGGCTCAAAAAAGGCAAGCGTAAAATTAAAAGCAATTATTGTTTTCACTTGTTCAACAAATACAATGGAATTGAGGTGTTGTCAGAATTTAGATCTGAATTTTTTTGTTGAATCGTTAAAGTTTCTTTGCTTAATGCTTTTGCCAATGGTCAGATCTAGCCAGGATAATGGGGTTGTTGAAACAAACTACAGTATGTGATTAGAGTTATCGGACAAATGTCTAATGACATCCGTATTCAGTGACGTTTTAGAAGAAGAATCGTGGTTAATAATACGGGTTATTAGATTCCGTGAGGTTTGGCCGATAAGAACAACCACAATAATTACAAATTATTTCGTACACTCCATCATTTTGATGGAGAATTTGTTTTTGCTTTTTATGTTTAAACACATTCTCTATGTCAAAATGTCCGCTCACCTTTTGCTGTTTTTATTGAGATTACAGTACTTCCTCGATTATCCGGTCTAGTCGGGACAGCATTTCTTCAAAACCTGAACGGATAAGTAAAAAAACCGCATAATTGAATTTCTTTATTTAAACCAAAACAACGCAGCAAGAAGCAGATTCGAATGCACCAAAACTTAAACGAGGTTCAACATCAAATAATGTACCGCATTGAGGGATCTCAGTACTTTTTTATTGAAAGCAATGTTCAATCGACAAAACAATTCTTTTGCGTTTAGCCATCTCAAAATCTAGGATTAAATTTTTTTTGACTACAGACACTGTACACTAATAACTTGCAAAAAGTTATTCCACCTCTCTCATTGAAATAGTTCTGAATCTGTCTTGGTACATAAGAGCTTTGTGAGGTTACAATGACAATTAACAAGTCTTGAGCAAAATTGTATGAAAATAACACTTCATTGTTATATCATAAATTATTATCTGACCCAATGGACGGATAATCGAATGCCGGATAAACGAGGTACGGATAATCGAGGAAGTACTGTATTTAAATGTTCCAGTCACTATGCTCCAAAATCAAAACCATGTATTTCTCTCCACTTCAAAGATAATTAGTTCAGCCATGATAGTTGCGAAAAGCTACGGAAAAGATGAAACCAGCAGGGAATCGGAAAGCCTCATTAATTTAATATTCTAGATTTCCCCAGTTTTTTAAAACGATGGAAATAGAGTTCAGTGAAATGGTTAGTTTAATAAACACAAAAGCCAATTAAGTAAACATTTAGTAAAAATACTTATCTGTTAGCATACGTATGTTTAGTTGTTTTTTTTTAGCTTTCATTAACAGAGGTGGAGTTTTCGAAGACGCCCTTGGCATCGAGGACGTCCTTGAGGAAACATTTTGAAGTCCTTGGCCATGGCCTCAAAGCTCAAGTCCTTGGCCTCGAAGCCTACAAGTCTTCGAAAATGTCCTATCCTCGGCTCGAGGACTGCATTATTTTTTGATTGGTTAAAAAAATATATAACCAAACAAACGACAAAATATAATTGCTAGTCTGTCAACTCGTTGTGTCCTTTCCTTCTTTGAAAAACAATGCAATGTGATAGCCAACTAAGCCAACGCATTGTGTGAAAGCTCTAATCGGTAGATGAGGGGGCGAAAGGCTATGTAGAAAGTTGTTGTTTTATTTCTGCTAACACTTCCGATGCAGACTGTATACTCTACAAAACACTAAATTAAACCATCCAGAATCATAGCAAGGAATTAGGGGGGTCCAAACACCATTTTGAGTTGCATCAAACACAGAGTTGTAAGTCGGTCCGGGCTTTTTGGGTCGGGTTCGGGCCGGGTTCGGGCCTAAAGTTAACAAAGTTTCGGGCTTAATTCGCGCCTGAGACGTACTTTTTGTCTTAGGTGCACAAAAATATAATCATAATAACTTGGCAATTATGCTGAATTTTTCAGAGCTAACTTAACTTTCGTTTTTTCGGGCATAATTTGGGCTTCAAATTAGTTTTCGGGTTCGGGCCGATTTCGGGCTTATATTTTCGGGTTTGGGCCTGAACTAGTCGGCCCGTTTACAACTCTGATCAAACAGTAGCAATATACAGCAACCATAAGATCTGGTGCATTTTAGGCTTGTTACTTGTATTTACATTATTTACAATTAAAAGAAAATTGCTAAGCGAACGTTTTCGGCACTACAATTAGCCCTCTTCAGGTATATCTGAAACAGCAATCATAACTTTAATGAATTTTATCAATTGATAAACTAATCTGATAACAAGCTAAATCATTTGCTGTACTGCCCACTGTCAACTACGCTAAATTCAATATACATAGGAGATTCAAATTTGCAACAACTGAAATGACAAAATTAGCAATTTTTATTGATTATGGTTGCTCTTTGTATTGTTATTGTTTGGTACAAAAGGTCGACCTCGGTGCCGAAATTATAATTTTGAGTTGCTGATGCAAAAATATGACCGAGCCTATTTAGCGAGTGATTTCAGACGAAAGTATGTGTGTGATAATGAAAGGCAATGGTAACAGTATTACCAGGAAAGGCATTATGATATTATACTACAGTAAATATGTTGCAAAACGTATCTTGAGAATGACTAACTTGTTCTGAAAATACGAGAGAGCAAAGAATTTTTTTTCGGATAAGAAAAAACAACTCTAATCACTGGCAAGCGGTCTTGGAGGCAAAACACTTTGTGTGTTGGAAATCACCGCTAAGAATCCCAAATAACACGCTATTGAATCCCAAAAAACGCTGTATGAAGAATTATTAAAAAATTATAGTATGTGTAAAGTTAAATATACAGTACAACTAGTTGTTCGAAAGCCTGAAATACTTAATAAATTTTTTCCACCACGTCATTAAGATGAAGAGGCGAAGCTCCCACAAAAAATTGGGCATTTTTGGAAAAAAAGTAATGGTTTATTATTTTTCCGTTTCTACAATTGTGGACCCTTTGAAAGGGGGCCTGGGGCAAATGTTTCCAATGCCTTCCTCCTTCATGCGGCCCTGCTGGGGTCCTCAGTTTTTTTGGTAATTAAATATCTTATGTAAATTTAACAAAGTGTTTTTTGGTGGCCGAAACGTTCTCGCTCATTCATTGATAGGCATCAGAAGTGAGAAAGACAAAATACAGCGAAATATAAAGAAAAGGTTGGCTTAAAATTAGAGTTAGAAAATTGCGGAAAAACTAAAATTTTTCTTACTTATTCGCATTTAAAGTATTTTCTTTTCAAATTGCTTTGAAAATCTAAATGAGTAATCTTCTTTAAAGTCACAAAAATTGCTATTTTTTTTGTCATGGGGACATGCATGGGGACTTTGCCCTCGCCCCAGAGCCCGTATTTTTTCAATGTCAAAAACTTATGAGCAAACAAATATACCCGATACGGTATCTAAATTCATTTTAAAAACATAAATTTACAATATTTTGCAATATTTTTAGAGAATAATTTAAAAAAATTTCGTGCAAAGAAATGGTTAAACCAAGCAGTAAAGTTTACTAAGAAAGTGTGGATCCATAATAATAAGAGAACGGTTGCATCGGGGCTCTAACTGATGAAATTAAGGCATTAGAATTGACCATTTCTACGTTCATAATATAGCTATATTCCTATTCACGGGTTTTAGCCTTGTTTCATTACCACAATACCGTTACGATACGTAATTAACATCAGCTGCTAAAGTGTAAAACTTCAAAATAACGTTCATTATTATGTCAAAAAACTACTACTTTGAAATTCTCATCAAAAACTTAACGAAATGCATTATCTCAAGCAGAGATGGAAACCGGTCGGGTCGACCGGCCGGTCCGGTTACCGGTCTGGTTGAGATTCTTCGACCGGCCAGTCAAGCCAATTGAAATACCAGTCAAATTCTCCTTTCTTGCAACTAAAAGATATCTAAGTACCAACCAAAATAAACATTACTATAATATATTCTATTATAAATAAAAGTTTTATAAAAAAAAACAGTATTAACAAACCACACCTTTTGAAAACACTTGTTGAATGGTTTCAAGCTGTGACTACTATGCTGTGGCCAGTACGACACGCACAGTCTGTTACGTCATAGCATTAAATCCTGATTTGCTGTATAGCATTTTTCGAATTCTTGATTAGTTTGCCTTCACGCAAAGAGCGCTGTCTGCGGGGCATTTTTGCAGCTGTTGTAATTTAGCTCGAAACTTGTTACAAATCGCTGGAGTTTTGTACGTGTTTAAATTTGCATATGATTAAGTTTGTTTCTTTCTTTATGCGCGAAGCATGAAGAAGGCAACTTTACAATTTTTGACTGTGATGGCAAGCATTCTTCAATTTATTCTTCTTTTTAAGACCTGATGGTCAGACGCTGAAATGACGTTACTTATGTTTTAGATATTTGTTAACTTGCATTTTTTGGTTAAGCCAGCTGGGCTTTTCTTTCATTAGCTCGCCAGTTTCAAGTTTATTTTGAAACCGTGCTGTGGCGTGGTATTTATTTTTGTCAATTTTTTGTCTTTGAATAAAGAAGAACTGGAACCATGGCAGCAAACGTCTTGTAAGAACCCCAGGCGAGATTAGTCTTTTTTTTTTGGAGTTCGTTACACAGTCGCACATCCATGGGCGTATTCAGAGGAGGAGCATTGTGCCATGCCCCCCCCCCCTTTGGACTACGGCACAACGCAAAAAAGAGCAAAATATACGCTAAAATTGCGTAATCAGGTTATAATAAAGCATGCATGTGGAAGAAACTTACATTGTATCTGGCATTTTAGCATCATCATAATCAGCTTGAGAGTAAAAGTGACGTAGATTTTAGAGTTTTTAGTACATGCTAAAATCTTGCCGCTTTGAAAAGCTTTTTTCGACTTAAATTTACCACACTCTACACTGGGCAAGAACGACATAGCTCTTATTTTTTTATATCTAACTAGCTATGGCTTGTTCTGCAGTAGCATTTCTACCAACTGCTAGGGCAGATTATATTTCGAATATTTTCTAGCGAATGTCAAACCATTTAGTGTTTGCTGCTCGGCAAATTGCAAATAATCTGTCACCAACAGCAAAAAAATTTTAATTTTTTTTCTTGAGCCTACACGCGTAAAATCATTACTAAGAACCTCCAATAATTTAGCTTGTGCCCTCCAGTTCTTTTTATGCTTGTTTTTGTGTACGTTTTGCGATGCTCATAACAGGTCTTTTAAACCGAAAATTAACCTGAAAAGGTCTTAAAATTGAATTACAGTATTTTTGCAAAAAATCAAAAAATTTTTTGCGTCCGGAGTCACAAATTTTAACACCTCACCCATGTCCCCCCTTTTTCAAAATTTTTCATTAGATGCATTGAACAGTGAATAAAAATCTTCTGTGAAAAAACGGTCAACCGGTCCGGTCAGAAACCGATTGACCTGTCGGTCAACCGGCGTAGATTTTGAAATTTACTGGTCGGGTAGGTTCGAGAAAATTTTGACCGGTTCCATCTCTGATATCAAGCACTTTCGCATTTAAAAGTTTTGGAAAATTTACCGACCATAATTTAGAAAAATTGTGTCCTCGGTCCTTGGCCTCGGATTTTTTTTTAGTCCAAGGCCTCGAGCGTTATGTCCACGACTGCACATCTGTTTATTAATTTTGGCTTTGTAGGCCGAGTTACACATTAAGGAACGATTGCAAAAGAGGAATTCAATTTATAAATTAAAATTATTTCAACACGAATCGAAATCCGAAGTGTGTTCCTCTAATATAAAATTTGTTGAATTTTGAAGCGCTTGGATGCTCTTTCTCTGGTACACAAAAATTAATTCCACGGCTGATACGTTGTGCGTGATAATGACGTTTTTATCTCGTGTTTATCAAAATAACAAGTTCACTGTTTGACGATCTTTTAAAAACTGAGAATATAGAAAAAATAATTGATAAGGTTTTCCGACTCAACGGTTTTAACTTTTCGCAACTGCTGACCCAGCTAATTATGTTTGAAGTGGAAGAGAATAACGCATGCTTGAGTTTTTTTGCGTAAGTAATTTATTATTGTTTATTAGTATACCAATATCACCAAATATTTCATAGTATATTTAGATCCAGTTGAGGCACAATGATAGACGCTGAAAACGATTCATAGTTACTGTTGCCAGTGATGAATAAACAATATTCTTTCCTGTGGTGTTGCTATAGCGCCCGCCAGCTTCGCTGACTGTAAATATAAAGTGATGAAAGTGAATTAATTAGTATCATGCCTACTGTCGAAGTTAATTTGTCTTGCAAATCTTTGCCAAAATATTTGTTTGCGCTAACCAATATTGCGTTATTGCCTGCTTTTTGCATTTCGGTTTTTGCATTGCGCTGCTTATTTTTTCGTTTTTCCTCGGTTTATGAATAAGTTCTTAATTCACAGTGCTGAATATTCTGTCTGCTTGTGTTTAAAATAAAGCGTATATTTCAACTTTACTTGTTCTTTCGATCATATATTGGAAAGCTTTGTCATGTATTTAGATTTCGAGTAAAGTGCCGTATCAGTAAATAACGAGCCATCGAGCAAAATTTCGACCAAAAAAAAATTTGCTGTGATTAATGAAACTCACAACCTTTTTCAGGGGTGGCAGTTATTTCATCAATAAGGTTTCAAAACTCAGCCTATAAAGATAGAAGTAACGCAAATGTGAGACGACAGTATGTCTGTATTGTTAGAATGACAAAACCCAAGTAAAGCAAAAGATGGAAAAATAAACCACCTTTGAAGGTATTTTTTGCAACTTTTAGGATGAAAAATTCACTCTTAATAAACGTGGGAGTACACCCTAACAAATGGAACACTTACCACCCTAACAAACAAGGGGTGTAAAAAAAAGACCACCCCTTCAATTGCTTACTTTCACAACATTACGATTTACATTGTAGAGTCCAGCTTCGCTTAATACCAAAGCTTATTGGCAGGGCTGACGTTCAAACCGAAATTCAAAAGCTAAACTAAGAACGCCTATGACCTGAAATTCAAAATCTGACTAAACTAGCCCACAAAATTAAAATCAAAATATGATTGTGAAAAATAATTGCAGTTGTAACCGTACAAACCCAACAAAAATGGAATAAAATTAACTCTTGCAGGAGACCAAGTGGACTAATAGACTGGGATGAAAATTAATCAAATAAAATGAGCAAGGGGACCAATTGGATAAGGGGGCCAGTGAGTTAAAGGATCGAGATAAACTATTTAATACTATAAATATATAGGCAGAACTAATTCAATAGTTCACAAGACATCGCGTCATATATCCTAAGCGATATTGCACCAGAGCTGTTTATGCCGTGGACAATCTGTCGACCATGAACAACTACAATTTAACAAATTAAATTACTCCCAGGGTTCAAAATTAACGCTTGCTCGGTTGCCCGAGGTAAGCTGAAATCGCCTCGGGCAAGTTATTTTTCGGCTTAACTTGCCCGGCGGGCAAGCTAACAAAAAAATACAGCATTTTAAACAACATCAAACAAGATTATTTGTTAGGTCCGCTTTTGTTGCAATAGAATACTATATATGAAAGTAGTGGTAGACTTTTACCATCTCGTAGTCTTAATTGTTTTTTTGCCGTGACCTTGCTCGTGTATTTTTTTTTTTGCGATTGCTCACTTGACTTAGCATCACAGTGTTTTACCAGAGTTCATCAGTACAGCGTTAAATTTATGACTTTTTTTAGTGTAAGTTTTATTTCAGAGTATGTTTTTGTTTTTAAACCCCTGATGATCCTTTCATAGGCGAAACAGTCTGTCGGGTTTTAGATAGTTTTTAAATTTAGTTTTTAAATTTTTAAATTTTGATATTTAGAGAGGTATATGTGCACTGGAATAATATATATAAGTAGAGAATGCTGTTGCTTGCTTTATTTTAGTTAGCATTTTACTTGCTTTATTTTAGTTACTCACATTATTACTCGCAATTAACACTGTTTAGTCGCAAGCAGATTTTTTGATACTCGAATGCGTTTAGCAACTTTTGGCACAAAATGCTTCGTTTTTTTTATAAGAAAAAATTTCCCACGCTTGCCGCATTAACCACTGCTTCAGATATCACGATATTGCGCAGCGTGAAGACAACGTCAAAAATTTGGCAATTTTTTAAAGATTCTTTTGAAAATATTGTAGCTCCTATTGCAAAAAATTTCGGCTTTCTGGGTGGTGTAGTTTTCAAAATATTTGCATTTAAACTGTGTTTGAAACAAACGCAACGTTAATCAATAACATTGAACGTAATAATTTAAATAATTACAACAAAAAAATCAATTTTACGTTTATAATCGATAATTGGAAAGAATTACTAATTGCGTCACATTACATTACTCAACCACAAAAACTTGATTCTTGAAGAAGGGTACGCCACTAAGCGTATTTTGCAAATTCATTCCTTTTTGCTAAGCAGTACATTTCACAAATTTTTTTCCCGAGTTAAGCAACCTCAGAACTTACTGCGCCTATTATTTTCCGGGCAAGTTGAAATTTCCTCAATCAAGTAGATTTTTGAAATCCCTTTCCCGACGAGCAAGTGGTTAAAAAGTTAATTTCGACCCCTGATTACTCCTGAAGTAAAATAGGCAGAACAAATTTAATAGTTCACAGAGATATCACGTCTTAGAATCTTACTTTATTTAATTGACAACACCTTAATGCTGTCTCTACTTTTAAATAAGTAATCATTCCTATTGAATCGATTAATTTCTATTAATCAATAGCTATTTATCGATTCCTATGGAATTAAGTTTTGATAAAAATTGAGTTAGACCCACATTTGGACTAACAAAGTTTTTCCGTTCTACTTATCAATCTAAAATGGATAAAACTTTACTCTTTTGGCACGTTTTCATCAGTGAACGTGTTATGGTCATGTGATTTCAGTTGTTGAGTAAAACGGATAAAGCTTGCTGATTTTTGTCATATGATTACAAACTATACAAGGCAGCAGCTCCCTTGAGATACCGTTTTTGCTGATATGTACAAAATTTTTTTAGCCAACTGTGCGCTCATAGTAAAATGGCTTCCCGCAGAAATGGTAGAGCTGGTATTATAGATCTCTATGACAAATCTGGGGCTAAGATCAAGTCAATCATAATGCAATGCCATGATTTTGTGAATTTGAGGATTTTCATCGTAATATGAAATTCTAACATGTTGCTCTGCCTCGTCTCGACTCAATACCTGTGGCTGAATTTTGAAAAAATTCTCGTGCCATGTGGATTTAGCAAGCTTTGTGGGGAGACTTCAGGAAATCAACTTCCTGAAATTCAAGTTCAGACTTATGGATATCACTGCACGTACAAAAAGTCAATCAAGGGGTATTCCTGGTGAGAAGGGCAAAAATATTCTCAAACTCGCAAATTCGTTTACCGAAGTTAAAACAAATTCTGGTTGGAAATTCAATGAATGACAAAAATGTTGACCTGGTTGACCATTTTGTGTATCTGTTTGATTTGGTTTAATACCGAATTTTTATATTCCTAATGAATTCGTTCTGTGTTTAAAAATAAAGTGAAGCTCTGAAAACATGCTATGTTTTTGTTGATTAAAGTTGTTGATTGTGCAATTTGGTTTGATCAGGTAAAATCATGTGAGTCATTAACATATCCGGTTAAATCATTTAATGCCAAAAACACAAATGTTCTCAAAAAGACTGTCATGATACTTATCTACACCACGTAAAAAAATTTGTTTTATAGTCAGTAAGTTAATGCCGAAACAAAACGGTTTTCCCTTGCTTTTTTAAGTTTACGCAAAAAATTGTCATTGTTAAGTCAGATGTACAAGGTTTTTTCAGATTATGAGTACAGGGCAATTTGGTCACAGCTAATTCAAGTTATTTAAAAGAAAGGAGCAATTGACAGTAAACATTTTTTAAACCAACTTAACTTTGCAGCTTTTTCGGGTTGAAATATAGTATATGGGTTCGGGGCTTAACTAATCTGCTCGTTGACAACACTCTCGTTTGAACATCAATTTTGTGCAAGCGCAGCAACTGATTTCTATACCAAAATAATATTTATTGTTCAAAATATTAGCAATTCGAATCAAAAACTGAAAAAGGTGCTGGAAAGACGAATATGATTGAGCAATCCTTTTTTTGAATTGCAAAATTGTTACAACATTAAGAGCATTATTTTATCCCATAGTTAAAGACTATTTCACCGAAAACTTTTGTCAAAGAGAATAACACAAAAATGAGGAATTATTCATCCGCTTATTTTTAAGGGTAAAGATTAAGGTTTCAGTTAGGGTTTGGGTTACTTGGGAAAGGTTTAGGGTTGGTTTTAGAGTAAGAACTTGAGTTTAGGTTAGATTTAGATCAGAATTAATATAAAAATTAGATAAAAATTTTCGGTGAAATAGTCTCTTCTTCAAGTCTATTACTAAAACTGTTTCTGTAGAAATAGGCAATTCTAACATCATAAAACATATTCATTAAATCATAAGCACATGACGAATGTTTGAACCTTCCGTTGACATATTCGAGGCAGCAATTCCGCACAAGATGCTAGATATGATAGAAACGGCTAATGCTCCCCATCCCAAGTAGAATGAGTAACCGAAATTGACCTCCGAAAGCTCAGCCGCTACGGTATCGTCGTCAGTGTACATTTGCTGAGCGAGAACAAAAGGTACTGTGATCATGAGCATACCGCCAAGAATGGTGACCGCTGAAATAATAATAATAATAATAATAGTGTAGTCATTAGTATAGCGCCGTTTCCTGTAAGGTAGTAGATTAAGGGTGCTTTACAGTACAAATACAGTTTAACAATATGAAAAAGTACCACACTAAGTCACAGGCAATAGAATTTGGGTACACTTCAGTTGGCATATGGCACACTTGTTTTAAAAAATACGAAAATGAAGATAAAAGTGAAGAACAGCAAAACTATTTTGCATGCAAAGTGTGCACAGTGAGAAACAACTGTGATCACCCAATATATGCTTAAAAAATATGGCTTTAGCAGAACTTCAAATTGATATGTAGATTCAGCGCAGTGGCGTTGCTAAGGGGGACGGCCCGCCCCGGGTGTCACTAATTTGGAGTGAAACCATTTTATAAAACCGATTGAAGAAAAAAGAAAACAACAATATGTTTACCATCATTGAAAATGCTAACACACCGGAATGGACTAAAAATGATCTAAAGCATCTTTTGAAACATTTATTTAGAAAGATGAACGCTAATTTACAAAAATATGAATCATAAATCAGTAAAAACTTTAATAAATCGCCAACACTAAGAATTCAAATTTGGTCGCTTGCTGAAACATGCTGAATATTGGTTTCATAAACAAAGAGATACAGTATATGTATAAGCTCAGGAATAAGGGGGGTATTCAGTATTAGTTATTAGCAATCACTTCGACTCAAATATCGTTCCATGCGCCCCCTTTCCCACCAATTTATTTTTCTCTATTAAATATAGTCGAAATGCAATAATAAATAAAATGTAGACAGTAATAAATAGTAATAATAAATGTATACGAAATGGTTTACTCGTATTCCTTGTGAGTTTTATTGATTTATAAGATTTTATGATTTACATAACTAGCTTGTAAATAAGAACTGAAATTTTACCATTAGCCATCTCCCAATAGTTTAATCATGCTTTTACTTTTTAAACTGCTAATTTCTGTGCCATATTTTAAAAACGATAGTTTTTATCAAAATAGCCTTAAAACTTATTTTCGCAAAAAAAAACATAAATAACAACAACAAAATTTTCGAGCGTAGAGGGTCCGCCCCGAGACTCCGAAACAGTCCCCTCAATTGCAGATTTCTGGTAACACGCCTAAGTCTAATCATGTTTTTGCACTGCTAATTTCTATGCCACCAAAGTTGTCTCTTATACCACGTTTGAAAAGCATTAATTTGTATTAAAATACGCCCAAAATTAAGTTTTTTGCCTCAAAAAAAGAAAATTTTTTGAGTGCTGGGGCTCTTCCCTTAGACCCCCAAACACAGCCCCTACCCCCACTGCAGATTTTCGGTTACGCACCTGATACTAGACGTGTGTTGCTCATACTTCCAAGTTTTAGAATCTTACAATGAGAAGTTTTTGAGCTAGCAAAATAACAACCGCTATCCACCCTCATGACGTAGTACCGTTATCTTTCAAATCTAACTTTTTGATGTCTACATTACATTATGAAGGGTGACACCACAAAGTTCCGCCCCAGGTGTCACCATTCTTAGCGACGCCACTGATTCAGCGTGTTTTAATTGTAGTGGTAATGCGTTCCAAAGATGAGGCCCTCATACGCTAAAGCAGCGATCACCAAAAGCAGAGAAAGTACGCGGCACAAATAGCAAATTAGAGTCAGTTGATCGCAGGAAACGAGAAGGAAGAGTCCGATGGGTGATCAAAAAGTCAACTATGTTGGTGGAAGGCCATTTATCACTTTGAAAACATGCAAAAGAATCTTAAATTTCAGGCGATATTCCATAAGCAACGAATGCAAATCAATGAGGATAGGAGTGATGCGATCATATTTGTGGGTACATGACATTAATCTGGCAGCGGTATTTTGAACTTTTTGCAAGCGTAAAATTAGGTAACTTAGCAGGCCCTAGCATCAAGCATTGCAGTAGTCAAGCTAAGAGATTACCCGACTATTCACAAGCACTTTGCAGGACTCTACAGTTAAAAACTTTCTGATCTTTCCTATGTTGCGAATCTGAAAAAAGCACTTTTTTTACTTATTTAATTTAATTGGTGTTAAATTGCGAGATTGCTGTCCTGAAAGAATCCCAAGTTCTTTACTGAATCTAAAAGTCCACGTTCGATATTTGATTGACAGCTTTTGAAAAAACAATAGCAGATTTGGGCGATTTGCTACTAAAAATAATGCATCAGGTTTTGTTGCAGTTTAGCTTTACGTTATTGATTTCAAGCCATTGTTTAACTGCTGTTAAGCATTAGCGATCCAGTTTTCATCATAATTATTGTCCTTACCGGCTGAAACGTAAAATTGCATATCGTTTGTGTAGAAATGATAGCTAAAACCGAAATTTGTGATGATATCAGCGACATGTTTCAAGTAAAGACTGAATAAAGGTGGTGCACATGTAACCCTAAAACCGATTATTTTTGTAACAAAACAAAGATCTCCTAGGCAAATCTTCAAGCGAATTATTACTTACAGCTAAAAATATTGTAGAAGGCTATGTACTTTGCTTTCCTTTCACCTGGACAAAGTCAACTACAAAATTTATCCAAAAAATGCAAAGTTTTGAACGTGAATTGTAAGCAAAGAGAAGACTGAACAATATTTTAATTTTTTTAATTGGCTTTCAATTTTTTTAATTTTAGTTCTTTCAAATGGTTTTAAAAATGTGCAAAATGTTATCAAAATGGCATTAAAATAACTATTTTTTCTAAAAAATTGTAAAAATTTTCAAACAATTACCTAACTCATAGCCATAGCCTCCAGTGGCTGGGTGTCCTGCCCCAGGCTGGCGGCTGGGGCTCCGCTCCGAGACCCCGTCTGTGATACGTTTGAGTACACTAGCTTACTCAACACATCTCCTAAGTTAAACATTTGCTCTTTTTACCTATCTTTCGCCCTTTCCTTTACCAAAATCCTGGTTAAATGCCAACGGGCTACAGCTTCAGATCTTCCATTCTAAGATATCTTTGCCCCACAAAATCTTCTTTTTTTGGAAATCTCTGATGACGTCATTGCATGTGATTTGCGGTTTAGGCCCCCCCCCAATCAAAAATCCTGGCTACGCCTATGTGTGATACTATAATATACTGACCGATATTACTGTAATGCGGAGCTCTATTGTGCCGAAAATGTTATATTACGAGTTGAAATAGCGCAAGTTTGCGTTATTTGCGACTGAGGTGGATTATACTGTAGCTAATGTCGATGTGTCCGCTTTGACTGGGTGCCTTTAAATATTTTCTCCACCTGCTGATGTGATTGGCCAAACCTTTCTTTAGGTTTTAAAAGTCCAACTTTAATTAACACCAGCTCCAACCTTGAGTAGCCAAACTTGAGGTTAATCTATGACGTCAGTTCACCACGCGATCAACCGGCTGGTTAATGACGTCACTTAAAAAGTTTGCTCACCTGCTACCCATTGAAAGATGGCGGCTCGACGCATGTTGGAATGCGCCAACATTGTGTTGTCATAGTGGCTGAAGCTGAGAGATTTTCTTGACATGACAGTGGCAACTATCTGCCAGATGACAGCTTGAAGGAGAATCACCAGAGCTGCGAGTGTGAACCAGTTCTGGGTTTGGTCTAAAACGACGAGGCATTTATTGATTTATTTTCAGATACAAACCTTTGTAAAGTAATAAAACTAAAATTTGATTTCTTGTCGCTCTAAAAAGCATCACAAAAGCTAAACATAAACATTTAGAAAATAACCAAAACACACTTGTTGTGGAGACGCTGCGCAAGGACTAAAGTCTTCAAGTCAAGCAGCAAATTCATCATTCTTCTAAAATCTTTCGAACACTCAGTCTTTCAAGCTGGTCGAGCGATAACGCTTTCGTCTCTGAAGCAGAAATTCTAAGGTTCAAATCTTGGGCCAGTCAAATCAAACACAGTGTTGCCAACGGTTTGCCCCCGCTTAGACATTTCTTCGAAGGAAGCTGTGTTGCCCGCAGGTGCAATGACACAGAGATGGGCCCCGGAAACTCGTTACACGCTTCGACTTAACATATCGAGTAGGAAGATTTGATTCGAAAAATTTTTGCTATACTCGCTATATTGCACTGAAGTGTATAAGTTGGCAGGGCTTATTCCCACGTCATTGCGATCTGGCAACATCGTTTATTTTGAAGAAAATGTCGCAACGTTAGCGACCCGTTGGCAACCCTGTGTCCGATCTATGAGAAATGATGTTTAGAATATTTTTAACAACTGGGTTAAAAACTCCTGAATGCAAGGCTTTACCTATGTTACAACAAAAATACTGTTACAAGTTAGAAAGGGTATCCAAATTCCTATGAAATTTGGTTTTAAGCGGCAACACTAATTGGGAGATCTCACGAACTTTGAAATGAATTATCTCGGAAGCGATAGGTCACAGAAAGCTGAAATTTGGTAAACATATGTTTTAGATGTTTGTTTTTTTTTTTACTCATATCCCTAGTTGGATACTCCTCCCATTTTAAAGGTAATCAAAAAAACTGCTGCTGGAATTACAAAACAGTGCAAACCAGCATCATCAATAATAAGACATCTTACTTAGGATGGTGACTGATTCGTAAATTTCACCGCCTTGAACGCCAACGTGGCTGTAAAAAAGTCCTTCGGACACATCGATGACGGTGTCGTGATCATCACCAACTTTAATTAAGTCACTAAAATTTTGTCCTCCTCCAATTTTTTCCTTTGTCAACAAACAATAAGACAAAAAATAATCATACTGGAACAACTCTATTACAAACCAAACCGAGACAGACTTGATATAAAAAATTTCACTTCACCCAGAAACTTTTAACCTGTCAAGATCCTCAGGGATGCAAAAGTTTTGCAACAAAAAAAGATATTAGTTATTCATACTCAACTCAACATTTATTGTGTCCAACTCACAAGCACAACACAAAACGCATAATTGATTAGTGTACAAAATTAACAACAGTAGGACAGGGAGACTGCGAAGGGACAGTGGGGTCTTTGAGTCAAGCAGGTTCATCGTCAAGTTTGCAACAGAGCTTTTGTTAAAGAGAGGTACTGTTGAACCGCTTCAGAACCAAATGCTCTGTATCCACTGCGATAACTGATAGAAAAAAGTTTCACTAGATTATGCTTTAATATAGCATAGGTCAATAACGAAGAGCTCAAATACAAATAGAGTCTTGCTTTTTATGCTACAGCGCAGTATTAACTAACCCAATGTAAAAATGGCTGAAGCAGAAAATTTGTTCACTAATACAGTATTATTTAGTGGAGGAAGCTTCTGAAATGGTACGCTGGTTCGATTCCTGGCTGGGTCAAATCATAGAGAACAAAAATTGGTATTGGCGGTTTCCATGCATTATGTTCAGCAATAGAGAGAGTGAAGCTTCCACTGAGTGGGGTGGGGAGGTGGGCAGATGGCAACTTGACTCGAGGACCAAGAGCTGCCTTTGTTGTTTTCTACCCAAACAATTTGGCGAATTACGATGTAATTATAAATTACAATCACAGTTAATTACAAGAATAAATTTGATCGAAAAGACACAAACTTACCGAAAACCAACCGGGAGTTAAAGCCGCGATCGCGGTGAAAACGACGGCGAATGCGGCGACAAACACGCAGATGACTTGAAAACTATGCTTCATTTTGGATTAAACTATCACGTTCTATTGCATATAAAAAGTGTTATTTCAGGTTTTTCTGGTTCAACTCAAATTAAAATCAAATCGTTTGTTGTATTTGCTGTATTACCCCAAAGTGTGTAACGAGTTGATGGAGCCCATTTCCATGGCATCGCGTCCGGACAACACAGATCTTTATATGGAAATGTTGTAGCGGCGGCGAGCCGTTGGCAACACTGTGTTCGATTTGACCAGGCAAAGATTTAAACCTTCAGACCTTCTGCTCCAGAGGCGAACGCGTTACCACTCGACAAACAGGCAGGTTAGTGTTTCTGAAATTGTTTAAAATAACATATCTCTGCTTGAGCTTCTATTCCATGTCCCAACTATTGCTAACTTGACGGCATTTATAAATCGTAATTTCAATTAATAGATAAAAGGTTTTGTGCTGTTAATGCCTTGAAGCTTTAATCGTGAGACATAGAAGTGGAGTGATTGTATGCTAGTTGTGAAGTTACAATTGTTGCTGGTGGAAGTTGACTGTGACTTCACAAAAAAACAATCGACAATGATGAGCACTAATAACTTCAAGCTTATGTTAATCAAAAAACATTTGATTGCACTTGGAAATGAAAAACAATTTAAAAACTGGAAATAGCAAGATCACCAGCCCTATAATATTTCGATTTTTTCTTTAATTTTTTTTTCTTTCTACGCGAAGTCACTAACAAGAAACGCAGGACGACTAAGTCAATTGCAATTGTTGCGGTACTTTCTAATCGGTTTGCAGTGCCGTTAATTTTGGATTTGTTTGGCGATGCTCTCTTTTTAAATTTTTCAGTGTCATGTTATTTTGACCGTTTTTAAAATGTCATACTGGCACATTCTTTCAAAAAATTCTCAAAACTGGAATTTCTTTTCTTGCACTAAATTACAGGATTATGGGAAACTTTGCCTCTAATAAATGATCACTCTTTTATGCTGGTACTGTTTTTCGGCCTGATTTTTTAAGACTTTTTTGCTTTTGGTGTTTCGTTTTTTCTTAAAGTTTTTGAAAGCAATCTAAACAGTTACAAAACATTAAACTGTCACAGTTGTAAATATCTTTCTCAGCATTATTATTTGAGAAGTCTCTTTTTTAATTTTTGGAAGCATCTGATTAACCTCGAGTTTTGCTCAGTAATTTTATTGCTAGAGCCATGAGAAATATCTTTTTGAGAGGGGGAAATAAAGTTTTTGAATGAAATACCAACAAACTGGGCTTAACTCCAAAAATTTCGCAATGCATGTTCACGTGCTTTTCTATTTTGGCACTGCCATGAACAGAAGCAATAATTTTTACAAAATATCAGAACACTTGCTCAAATGGTCGTACTAAAATGAAATTAGAGCTTTCCGGAAGTCGCAATAAATCGTGCTGTAATTGTGATGTAAAACGCCAAAATCACAAGTTGCACTCAGGCATGACGTAGTACTTTCCAAATTACATATCAAACTGCTTTTTTTTAAATTTTATAATGAAGCGTTGCTACCTGCTGGTATAATAATGCTGCAGCCTGTTTTGCATTTTTATTTTATTTAAGTCTGAATTATATCAATAGAATTCTGATTTAAAACGTAATTTTTCAACAACAGCGCACTGTTAAACTGATGGATTAATTGATCTTTATCCTACTATCACGGGAATGCCACAGTGGCGTTATCTTTTGAACGAAACCGCAATTTCCTAGTTTTCCGACTAGCGTTTGACTTTTTTTTCACTCACGTAACTGCGGGAGGGTAGCTCCATAGAATATGAGCCTTCTTAGAAATGGGTCCCCTGCAAGTGCCTCGAATTTCTGGATGAAAGTAAGTTACAAAAGCGATGAACGCCTTCACCTAAACTTGACGATAAAAAGCAGCGAATTTCAGGTCCAGACCTTTTTTCACCCAAAAATGGCAGAATAAAGCAGCGATTTTCTTATGAATCTTGCCTCCCTTCCTCAAATCTTTAATTACGCCTTTGCTTCTTACCGGTTAGTTTACTGCCTGCTCGAAGCCACCGAGCAAAGATAATAAGCATCGTCAAGCAAGGACCAACTAAGGTCGCAACAACAAGAGCTGTGGGGGTTCAACTAGTGCCGTCGCCAGAGCAAACGAAGTAAGGGCACTAGCCAAAAGTGGGAGGCATTAAAATTTGCATATAAAAACTGATCTTCAGATCTTGTACGGCTACAATTACGCGCAATTTTAAAATAGGGCCGGCAGCGTTTTTTAGCTCATTTCGTCTGCGGCCCATAGTCGCTTGAAAAATCTATCTACACCAGTAAACGCTACCAGACGTGCAAGCAGGATTTTGCTAAGAGGAGTGAACCAAAAGTAAATTTTTTTGCACAAAATTGCCTGATTCAACCCCGTACTAAACAAACTAATGCAACTCAAGCGTGTCACAGACGGGACATAGCCACTAAATATAGTGACTGTGACGGGGGGCCTGCGTACGGAGCCCTCAGATACTGGGCAATTTTTGCAATTTGCAACAAAAATACAGCAATTTTGCGCCATTTTAATCTCATTTCGCACTTTTTGAAGCCATATGAATAACTAAATTGCTAAAATTGGGAAGTCATTTCAAAGAATTGAATTGCTTAGCACCTTCAACCCCCCCCCCCCGTTACTTCAGGTCAAGTCTAAAATACATTAAATCGTGTTTTAAGGTAAAATTTTGTAAGTGCATTGGCTAAGGGCTTAAGCCCCTTCACCCCGGTTGCGCCACTGATTGTGACCTCAAAATCTTGAGTGTTCTCTACAAAAAACAAAAACTTCCGGTCTCTGAAAAAAATGTATCACCTATTGTTTCATGTTGTAATTACTAACGAAGTACCAGTAACGATTTTGCATGCTTACATCTCTCTTTCGCAACACATTCGTCAAGGCGTGTTAATACAGGGTGGGCCGTAAATAACGCACCAAAGCATATAAAACAATTCTGATAATTATAACAAAAGGGTGGGCCGAGCATTTTGAGCATTTGTGATTGTACCAGCGTGTACGTGTTTCTCTGTTCATTTGTTAAGTCTTTCTTTAATAAAAACGTGTGTTATTATTATCAATATTGTTTAATATGCTTTGGTGCGTTATTTACGGCCCACCCTGTATAAGACGAAATGTTGCGTCAGATTTATGTGACACAGAAGTTGGTTGCCAGCAATTTTGCAAAGAATCGAGAAAACACCAAAGGAAAATTAAGTTTGAACGTAATTATTTTTTTTTCCCATCATTGTCTGTTGTCTTGTTATTAAGTGATGTTCCAAAAACAGTATTTTGAGTAAACCTAAATGGTGGGGAAAACACTTGCAGCCATTAGGGGGGCACGGCCCCCTTGGTCCCCCGTAGTGACAGCACTTGTGTTAAACCCAGATCATACGGTCAGGGTTGTCGTAAAAACGACGCCTTTACCCTTTCTGCTGCGCTGCCTATTCAAGCTAACACTACGATTTGATTTTCTGAGCAGTAAAAACCTATACGCTCTGTGCCAGCAAAATATTAGGATTTCCCGCCCTTTTTTGACAAGCCGGCGAAAACCAGAAGTTCAAAACAGGGTTACCTCCAGTAGCGTAGCCAGGGGGGGGGAGAGCTATAGCCTCTCCATTGGCATGTCGACCAAAATGCAGAATAAGAAAAACACCACGTTTTTAACACTTTTGAGACTGTTTTATGCTCTGGAATGGATTCAAATAGTGATTTAAAGCATCTTTTGAAGCATATATTCCGGGGGGGGGGGGCTAATTTGTCAAAAATAAAAATGGCCAAAAACAAGCAATCAAATTCGATTGCTAGAGTAAAAATGCTAAGCATATACATGTCATCAACAAACATACTATAAACTTTGAAATAGGGGGGGCTATTCAGTTTTAGTTAATTACCTAACATTCTTCTCAAATCTCTTTTCATTAGCCCCCCCCAATTATTTTTCTCTATAAACTGCCGACAAAATAGATTACTCCATGTGAGTTTTATTGGACTATACGATTTTATAATTTTCCTGCATCTAAATACGAGAACTAAAATTTTTCCATTAGCCACCCCCCAAATAGCCCATTTATGCAACCAGTTTAATCATGCCTTCACTGCCAATTTCTATCCCACGTTTTAAAGCATTATCTTTTTATCAAAAAGCCCTAAAATTAAAGGCGGTGAATCATCCGGCCAATTCCAGTGGTTTACAATAGCTAAAATTTAACTATAATTTTTGATATTTTTTGTTTTAATTTTGGGACTGCGGTTGCAAAGATATTCAACAAATACAAAAAGATGTCCCCCCGAAAAAAGTGTTTGGAAACTCTGAGTTTTGTTCTTCCCGCAAAAACCACAATAGGCCTAATGGTTTAGAGAACTGTGGTAGGCCTAATAGTTTAGAGATAGTTTATTTCTAAATAGTTTATTTCTAAATAGCTTAGGCCTAAATAGGCCTAAGTAGTTTAGGCCTAAATAGTTTAGAGATAGTTAGGCCTAATAGTTTAATAAGATTACAGTAGTCCTTATAGTTTAGAGAACTGTGGTTTAGGCGGAAAGATCAAAACTCAGAGTTTCCAAAAACTTTGTTCGGGGGGACATCTTTTTGTATTTGTTGAATATCTTTGCAAACGCAGCCCCGAAATCAAAACAAAAAACATCAAAAATTATAGTTCAATTTTAGCTATTGTAAACCACTGGAATTGGCTGGATGATTCTCCGCCTTTAAGTAATTTTTGCAAAAAAATGCAAACTTTTCGAGCGGTGGGGGCTCCTTCTCCAGACCCCCAAATTAGCCCCCCCCATTGTGAATTTCTGGCTACGCGCCTGGTTACCTCTGGGTATTGTTTCAATCTTTTAATAAACCCAAACTTTCTAAATCAACTAGAGATCTTTTCTCTCACAAAACGTTTACAGAGAAAACCGCATGTGTTGCTCTGAAGAACTTACTCATGTTGCCATTCTGCTTGACGCTGAGAAAAATTTTGTCATATCTAATTCCATCAAAATGGCATCCGAAACCAATATCTTGTTGTGTGACGTCAGAAAATGCGCCTAGCTTTTGTTCAATTGATGTTAAAGCTTAACAACGTGACGCAGAAGTAGATTTTTTTTTGATTGTTATAACTTGACCTATTTGTCTAAAGTAGGCTATTTCAAACATTAAAAAGGAACTATCTAAAGTTTTCAAGCATTAAAAAAATGCATTGGCGTCCAAATGACATCACATTTCGGCTTTATTGATTGATCTACTTAAGCATAATTTTTTCCTTTTTTTCAATTTTTTCAGACTTTCAAGTATTTCAATCAGATATGACTTTTTTACTCTTCATTTTAAATTTGAAAGAGGACCTGTTAAGAAAATTCCTTAAACGAAAAACATGACGTAACATTTTAACTCGCATTTGCGAGTTTCGTTCTTTCGCATTTCTAATTAATAATTCATGAAAGCTCAAAAAATCGAAGGCTTTTTTTCAATGTTTAGCCGGTTAATCGAATCATGGTTTAATCAAATTATTATGTATTTAGCATGCTCAAAATTCCCTTTCCCACAATATGCACAGTTTTTTTAGCTTCAAAGAAAACAGCAGAGTTTTGAAATATTGTAAGGTAGCCATTATCTTTTTTGCGGTTTTCATTAAACCCTTCCAAAATTAACCTTATATCTACAGGGCTATTTTAATGATAGAAGTAAGATTTTTTGCTTATTGAAGCCATTTTTGTTAAGTTTTTAAAAATAATTATTTTAAGGTTGTGACGTCACGAAAACGATGATGACGTCATCAAAACCAGTCAATTCTTATTGGAGCATGCAACTTTGTCTAAATGTAGCTAAATATTTCTTTCAGTTTGAACTTTTGCTATTTCAAAGGCATCTCTAATAAAGTTACCGCAGATAATGACGTCACATGTATGATGACGTCACATGCATAATGACGTCATCTTTAATGTATTGCGTTGATTATTATTTGTAATTTTTTGTAACTGAGATATAGTATAATTCACAAAATTTTAGAATACTGCGGTACTATTTTCATTATACCATTCAACAGCTGATAAAAATGAGTATTTTCTTATGCAAACGCAGTTTATTTCGAAAAATAACAAAAAACGCAATAGTTTTGATTTATGACGTCATTAATGACGTAATGATGATACAATACATTTATCAGTAAATAAAATATTTTATTCCAGCTAAAGATTAGCATCGATAATAAATACGTAGTACAATACATAGAATACGCGCACTGATAAGCATACATTGTGCTCAAAATGCATGAAACTCCGTAGGTGAATCTGACAAAGGCAAAAATGACGTTACTTCCGGTAGTCTGGCTGACCCCAAACTTTTTGAAAATGTATATAATTGAATTTGATTCAAAGTTAGGTTGCCTCAAAGCAAAAATTTTTTTAGTTTAGGAATTATATTAAAATAACTTAGAGGGGGCAAATTTGCCCCTCCCCCAGGTACAAATAGGAATATCATGTTGTATTTCAAATGGTTTTGCACAGTTTACGTAAACTTTATTGAACCATTCTTCATTATAAGAGTAAAACCAATACCGCACTACTGTATAAAAGCAATAAATTTAGTCAAATTTTCTACTATTTGGTTGTGAGCATCCCGTTAGTCGACAGTCGACAATAAAGGAGCGTTTACACTAGACGCGAAGCAACCAAAATTTGGCGTCATTGCCAACTTGGGAAAGTTTTCAACCGGTCACAAATTTCGCAAGCGGGTGCTTAACGTAGACAAAATTGGTTTTGAATGATATGTCTATTTTGAGCAAGCGGCGTAAGCGACACTCGAGAAGGTTGCCAACCTTCGCTTCGCGTTGCTTTGCTTCCAGTTACGTACCTTGCTCCTGCACAACGCACAGTTCTACTTAGGAGTTATAGGTTGTTAACACTAGCTTGATTTCTTAGCCTGATTTCCATTCTCAATTTTAGTTCTATCCTGATTTAAACAGAGAGGAAGAGAGGGAGTCTTTGTCCAGTCTTTCGATAGGTTGTAGGACTAGAGTTGCTAAGCGATGTAGGCTAATGGGGCTAAAAGGAAAATTGCGGTCTAAAATGGTTGAGACCAAAGTCACTCAGAAAATTTAACTTAAGCACACATGCTTTTAAACGTGTTTGAACTTGAACAGTAAGTAAACTGGGTGCTTAAGGGGCTGATTATTTAATTTTGTCGAAGGTTTTCTAAATCTTACTAATTAGTTCTTTCCATAGGAGGGCAAGTTAATGCAAAACGTTAGCTCTGTTAACCACTAGTCCGTTTACAAACTTCACACTTTCGTTAACGTTAATCCGTTATTTTCAGCGTTAATTAACGGAAGTTAATAAAGTCCGTTAATTTGTTAATATTTTGCGTGTAATTTACATTTCTTTTTATTCCCTCACTTCTAGAACACGTATTGACGTTGTTGAGCTAATTGTAAGGAAATATCTTCTGCAGTGGTGGTCTTTTTGTGTTTTGGAAGGAACATTTTACAGTCAAATCTAATTTCAAGACAAAAATAAGTTTAAATGCACTGACGAAGCTGCGATTGGAAAATGTTGGGAAATTGCGAACAGCGATTCTTTCGCTGTTCGCAATTTCCCAACATTTTCCTATGAGGTTGCAGCCTATGAGGTTGCACCTTATTATTAGCTACAAAAAAGCGCTCCTTCTTCCCTTCCTTACGTAAGACTCGTGGTAATACGCAGCCAGTTTTACCGGTGCAAACTGGTTTGTACCAGTACGATGAATAAATGGTGCAAGATATTAACGATAAAAAACTATAACGGAAGTTAATTTAGTCCGTTAACATGAAAAAACTTTTTAACGGATTAACGAGTTAATGAAAAAGTTAGCTTCGTAATTAACGGATTAACGAATAAGGGATTTGTGCCCATCTACGGTTCTTTCAAAAGGCCCTGCAAACGTGCTAACATCATCTAAAGTGTGTTTAAATGGCTCTTTTTTCAGAAAAATTACAAAAATTGCTCAGCGGCTGAGGGCTTTGGCCCCTGACCCACATCAGTGTGAAACGCGGATAAATTTTTGTTCTAAGTTGAAGTAGCAACCCTATTCGGAGATCCCAGCCCGGGCCGAGTTACAACTTTGTTCCGGAGTTCGATTTGCTAAATAAGAAGATCACCACAAATTTAAAGTTTGGTATCACTAAGAGTTTAAACTATAGTAAAGAAATTGTTTTTTTTCTGAAACCTTAAAAGCTGCGCCGTTTTTTTGAACTGAGTTTAGTCGACCAGCTCAATGTTCATCACGCACATAACGAGCATCGAAACCTGAGTTTAAGGGTTGGATTTTCAGGCTGGCCAGTCAAGCGAGCATCTGTCATTTTGTTCTCACTGTGAATCATTTTGTTCTGACTGTAAAAAGAATAATGTCATTTTGTTCTCACTTTTTGCTTTTATTGGATAATGAAATTTTTTCAATTCAAATCAACCTGGCCAGTTAGTCGAGCGATAATGAGTTTGTCTCTGGGACGCAAGGTCTGAAGTTAAACCTTGAGCGATCAAACCGGAAACAGTGTTGCCAATGGCTCGCCACCGCTGCAGTATTTCCGAAAGTAGCTGTTTTGCCCGCCGGCCCAAAGACGCGAATAGGGGCATCGCGAACTTGTTACAACCTTTGGCGCAATACAACCAGTATAATGCAAAATTTAATTTGATTTGAAAATTTTTGTTGCACACATTTTGGAAAGCTTTGGATTTGAGCAAAATGATTGTTGCGATTGCGATTCATACAATTTGGGCACAAAATTTTTTCTCCAAATAACGAATGATTTGTAGCAATACTTTTGTCGTTAGTTGACGCGTAAGAGTTGGTTACTTTAAAAGCTTTGGTTGCATTCTTGCATTCGCCATTCAGCCAAAGATGGATTGACCACCGGCAGCGTTGAAAATTGTAACGGTAAACCGGTAAATCGATAACGAAAAAGTAGAAAATTAATCAATATTAGAAAATTTTTAAAAATGCTGAGAATATTTCATTTTGATAATGAAAAAAAAAGAAGTAGAGATAAAGTTTTACCGTAACGTTATTGATATCAATAATTTCAAGTTTATGAGTGAGTGCAAAACATCAACAGTTTTTTTTTTCTGAAATACGTTATTACGACAACCAACCAGCTAAATGACTTGATAAGTGCTCTTACTTGTGATATATAAGATTGAGAACCAAATCTTGGATTATTTATAATGCCAAAGCCTATTTATTTCTTTGTTATACAGCACTAGTAAATACTGCGGTGGGTCAAAAAACAGCATCATTCTTAACATCCTCCTTTCCTTAAACATTAAGAGCACCTGAATTCATTTTCATCATAATTTTGAGTTAATTTTAGTAATGGTGCAACAAAACACAGTAAAAATGTTCCGAAGCTATTTTTGCTTTACTTAAAAACATTATCGGTTAAATATCGATTTGCAAGAAGAAAAGGTAGAGGAATGATATATTCAATTATGAAAAAAAGAGAATTTTTGCATTCGATAACAAAAAATAAAGAATAACGTTATCGATTAACGTTTTCTAGTCGATATTTTCAACCTTGCTTACAGGTAAGCGTCTTTCCAAACTGTACCTGTATTGTTCAAATCTTATGCTTTTTTCTATTCGTTTTGAGTTTTTATACAACATTTTAATGATTCAATAGGGTCGTCACTGTGGCTTTGTGGAAAGTAACGGTTTGCACCAGAGACGTCGCGGGCACACTTTTACTGCACTGCGCTCACACTGCACCGCCAAGGTTTTGTACGCACACTGCACCACAAAAAGTTTCGTAACACTGCACCGCACCCGCACTGCGCCGCATGAAATTAAAAACAAAATACCAAAAATAAGTCGACAAAAAATATATTGCATGAATTTGATAATTTGCTGGCGATGAACCAATACTGAACACTGACCAGCATGTAAACAAGAAAACTACTATGCTATCATTAGCCACCTCCCACATAGCCCATTAATGCAACCAGTTGAATCATGTTACGCTGCCAATTTCTATGCTACGTTTTAAAAACATTATTTTTTTTTATTAAAATAGCCCTAAAATTACACTATTTTTGCAAAAAAATGCAAAATTATTGAGCGCTGGGGGCTCCGCCCCAGACCCCCAAAGTAGCTCCCCCCCATTGCGAATTTTCAGTTCTTAATACAGCGAACAACTCGTTACACGCTTCGGCATAATATAGCGAATATAATGAAAGATTTGATTTGATTTATGTACGTACTAGTTCTGACTCACGGCTCGATTGCCAAACTGGTAATGCGTCATTTTGTTTTAGGAAAAGGCAATACGCTAGTTTCCCACTGGGGCCAAGCGGTCTATCCGTTGCGGTGATTCAAGAACCCAGCTTTGATGTGGTTAGAGAGACTTAGCGAGCAGCAGAGTTCATCAGAACAAACGATCAACACGAACGCTTGAACACAAGCAATATTGTTCAGCCACCTCTTCGTCCAAAACGATAATAAACTTTTTGTCTCTCAGTTATACTATAGTCCAAAATTAGTCTGTCCTTGATGCAATTCAACTCTAAGATTACATGAACGGAAGGCTTTCTTTAGGTAAACAGGATCAAGTCCAACTCAAATCTTTCATCATACTTGCTGTATTACGCCGAAGCGTGTAACAAAGTTTACGGGGCCCATCTACGCGTCATTGCATCCGGACAACAGAGCTCCATTTGAAGAAATATCGCAGCGGTGGCGA
Organism: Trididemnum nubilum; assembly: GCA_963965965.1. Taxonomy (NCBI): domain Eukaryota; kingdom Metazoa; phylum Chordata; class Ascidiacea; order Aplousobranchia; family Didemnidae; genus Trididemnum; species Trididemnum nubilum. The sequence continues at coordinate 4,242,548 of OZ014481.1, read as the reverse complement.
GCCATTGGAACACTGTTTCCAATTGGACGGGCTTGAGATTTGAACCTCAAACCTCGTGTTTCCAAGACAAAAGCGTTACCGCTCGATCAACTGGCTAAACAAAACAGTATAAGCTTCTTAAATGCATATTTCTGGCGGTTGATTATTGAATTTCGATACAGTAATACCGGTATTGAATTTGTTAATTTCAAATCAAATCTTTCATTATACTTGCTGTTTTACGCTGAAATGTGTAACGAGTCTGCGGGGCCCATCTCCACGTTATTGCGCGCGGGCAAGTTCTTATTACAGCGAGCAACTGGTAATGTAGCAGCTCTTTTCGAAGAAATGTAGAAGCAGTGGCGAGCCGTTGGCAACACTGTGTTCAATTTGACCGACCCAAGATTTGAACCTTGGACTTCCCGCTCCAAAGACGAACGCGTTATCGCTGGACCAACTGGCCAGTTCATTTATTAATTCTCCTAAGCAAATTGCTTGTGATAACTTATTTATAGGCGCAGTTTGCCATAACTACAAACATTATTTTGTTGAAAATTGCATTGTTTGTAACATACGCATATAATTTAATAACAATATAAAACTGCAACAACATACAACGTAACAGATTTAAAAACTTTTTTCACAGTAAATGCAAAATAAATACAAATTGAAATAATGAAAATGCAAATAAATATTAGTATACAAAACACAGTAATTATCGCTAGAGTATCAACAAAATAATATTTTGATGTATTATAATAAAAATCAGATTACCCGGAAACATAACAACTCTGCATTAGTGTATTACTATTCAAGTATTTTGAAGTTACATAGCTGATTTTCAGCAAAAGTTTTTCACGACGGTGAGGTAGTTATATTGAAAATCTGCTTTGTAACTTCTGAATTTCAAAGAACATTCGAGTAAATGAAAATTTATTCACATGAGCGTTGATGGGCATTATGTACAGCAATGTTCTTTACTGACACGTAGGCTAATTTTGGCGTTTTGAGTTCAAAATTAGTTGTACTAGAAGGCATTTACACAGTTATGTATATCTGACGATAACAAACATGGTTAAAATTAGCATCTAGCGTACTTTTGTTGTAAATTTGCTTATGCGATGTCATATATGGCGTCCATGGTTAGTGTTGCTAGCGAGATGCGGTTGAACTAAGTGCAGCGCCAGTGTGATGCAGGTTGAGAATCCTCTTTCTGGTGAGCTTGTTTTCAGACTTTGATCAAAGTAATCTGAGAAGAGAGTATGATGGCCAGTGCAGAAATTGCCCTCGGGTGTGGTTTTGAAGGTTCGGATGGGCTGCCTGGATAGGTTATGTGTAAATTCAAATGCTGATGATAGCTTAATGGGGAAGCAGATAAGAGAGAGAAGCGCTACCTCACAGTTGCGAAAAATTCAATGATTGTGTTTCAAATACTTTAATCTTGTATCGACTATTGCATCAAGAGACAGTGTGAATCCTCCACAGTGAGTGTAGGCAAGCGAGTAGTTATTGCAGCTAGACTCGAAGACCGAAAGGTCCCTTCGGTGTCTTTGCAGTCTTTGATTCAACATTAAAAATGCTCACTTATCTACCTCGCACGGAGGAGGCTTCCCTCTGCTTCTAATGTTGAACGTCAATCAGAGAATTTGTAAATATCGATATTTTTTAGTCTTTTTTAGAATTTGCAAATATCAATATTTTTTTAGTCTTAGTTGAGTCAGTAGGAATCGAACCCGGGTTTACAGTTCAATAATAACTATCTTTCCGCTCGATCAGTAATATGTACTATAATCAAAAACCATTGTTCAAAAGTCAATTTAAAAATGGTCAAAGTTTTGGATTGAATATGCAGTAAACACCAAGCTCGTCTAAGTGATTGTTTTCGATATTGGGCTCATAATTTTGCCGGTATTTGGCACTACTATGTTGTAAATAACCAGCCGTAATATTATATTTTTTTGATGCGAGAACACTAGAGAGTATTTAAGCTGAAAAAACGTTTAAGTTGCAAAATTTAGACCGAAACAATACTAGGTACATTAGCAGGGCGTGCTGTGTTTCTAGAATTAACAACGAAGCCCAAAAGATTGAAAAGTACGTTTAACATTTGCAGAGCAAAAGCTACCCATGCTAAATAAAAAGAGTATCCAAAAAAACTGCTTGGCAATTCTTCAAACGATGGTGGGTCACTTGACACATTCATTCCATTTCCGAGATTGAAATCGAAGGGATTAACCGACAAACTTCTGAAACGGTTTATTGTCACAACACCTGGGGCTATTGTACTAGTAAAAATGACCACAGATATAAAAAGAAAAGCACCTGAAAAAAAAAAAAAAAAGAATGAAAGCAAAAGCAGTTTTTGCAATTCTGCTACAACATCAGCATTTTGTTTTTGTTCTAGTTTACTTCAAGTAAGATATTGATAATATTCTAGTTTTAGTTTGTCACATTCGGGTAAAACCAATGTTTCGCCTTAATGGAAGTCCAACCAAATCGACATGAAAGTTATCAGTTTCTTTAAATCAAAAGTGACTTAACACAAAATACGTGATTCCCCAATAGCTTTTTTTTGGTTCAAGTGATAAAGCAGTTAATTAATAAAGATCACTTCGAACTCGAGAAAATTTCTGGCTCACCAAAACTTTAGCGTTTGTCTTGTTAGTTTCCTTATTATGGTAAAGGCAATAATCGAAAAAAAATGAAGCGGAGAAAAGTGCATTTTAATGAAATGCATTGACTTTAAAATAGAGTAAAAAATTTACCCAGCAGCTATTCGCTTCACTGCGATTTCATGTAAACCAAACTTGCAAAATGTATTCTACGCATTGGTGCAATACAGCAAGTGAAGTTGATATCTTACTTGCAAGTGAATGAGATGCGAGGGCTTGGAGTTGAACCTTCCGTGCAAAACCACGATCAAAAATTTCGGCTTTAAAATATTTTTGTGCTTCAATAAACCTGACCAAACCAACAATAGCAAATAATAATCCAGTTGGAAACAGAAAAATAACGGCTTTTATGGCTGGAGCCTGCACGTCAAACGCAACTGAAAAATCAAAAATACCCTCAAATTAAAAATTTATTTTTAATAAATAAATTTATTTATTATATAAATAAATATATTTAATAAATAAATTTCAATGGGGTCAAGCAGTCCACCCATTTCGGCTGTCCAGCCTAACAATTGCAAATATAATTCAAAAATTAACGTTGGTTTGCTTTGGTCAACGCCGAGTCAATTAGCATTGGTTTATAAACATAAATGATTAAATAAAGAGTGTGAAAGCACTGCCGGTGTTGATAAGACCGAAGGCCATTTAAATAAATGAGTGATTTTTTCAGTTTTTGCAGCATCTATTTGTTTAAAATTGCACAATTTGCAGCTGCTTTTTTAAAATACCTTTTTATGGGGCGCCGTTTGGAAAAAAATTATTTGTTTTGTGAACCATGTTTTCTGAGCTTATTTAGACCATAATTTGTCCGATATATATATCGGAAATATCCGACTTATATATCGGACAAATTGTGCCCTAAGTCGGACCAAAAAACACGCGCAAAATAAGTTGGACAGAATAGTTTTTTTCCAAACGGCGCGCCACTCGCCGTTTGGAAAAAAACTATTTTGTGATGCATGTTTTTTCCACTTATTTAGACCACAATTTGTCCGATATATATATCGGAAATGTCCGACTTATATATCAGACAAATTGTACCCTAAGTCGGACCAAAAAACACGCGCAAAACAAGTCGGATATTTCCGACTTATATATCGGACAAATTGGGCTCTAAGTCGGACCAAAAAACACGCGCAAAATAAGTCGGATATTTCCGACTTATATATCGGACAAATTGTACCCTAAGTCGGACCAAAAAACACGCGCAAAACAAGTCGGATATTTCCGACTTATATATCGGACAAATTGTGCCCTAAGTCGGACCAAAAAACACGCGCAAAACAAGTCGGATATTTCCGACTTATATATCGGACAAATTGTGCTCTAAGTCGGACCAAAAAACACGCGCAAAATAAGTCGGATATTTCCGACTTATATATCGGACAAATTGTGCTCTAAGTCGGACCAAAAAACACGCGCAAAACAAGTCGGACAAAACTTTTTGTCTGACTTATTTTGTCCGATATGGTTCATATGAGCTGTCTCAGACAAAATCTAGAAGAATCACGTGACTTTCGTGATGTGCCGCGTAAAAAGCAAAAATCATAAATCTTGAAGTCAGTTTGAATGGGCTTTCTAGGAGTTCGGTGGTTAAAGCACCCAATTTTAAAGTTGTATTCGTATGACACATTATAAGAGTTGCATCTGAATATTAAAACAAACTTTAGACACTAGAAGAACATGAGTAGCTTATCGAAATAAGCATAACATCTGGAATACCAAATGGTTGACAAAGTAGTGGTAGTCTACAATATAGCAGTCAGCCCAAGCTACACAGTATACTGTATTTGGTCAAATCGGACACAGTGTCACCACCAACTCGCCATCTCTACAATATTTCTTTTGGCTTCAAAGCTGTGTTGCCTACGCACTACCACTATCAGAGGTGGAGTCGAGGACATAAGGCTCGAGGCCAAGGCCAAGGACACAAAAAAAATCCGAGGCCAAGGACAGCCTTTCCGAGGACAGACACTCTCGAGGCCAAGGACAGGAATGCTCGAGGCCAAGGCCAAGGACACAAGCGCAAGTGCTCTCCAAAATCACAAAAAGTTTTTAGGCGATCTCAAAAAAAAAAAAGGTCTTCACAAAAATTTTTCTAGCGGTCTCCACAAAAAAACGTTTTCCAAAAATTTTTTCAAGCGCTTCACAAAATTTTAGCAATTCAAAAAATCGTGCTGTCCTCGAGCCGAGAACAGGCCAATTTTCGAGGACTTGAGGCCTCGAGGCCAAGGACTTGACCTTCGAGGCCAAGGCCAAGGACTTCAAAATCTGTCCTCGAGGCCAAGGACGTCCTCGAGGACTCCACGTCTGACCACTATAATAAAATCTGAATGTGATACATAACAATATCAAACATACCGGTAACATGCAAAGTAAAAAATATGCAAATATAAAAGGAAGTGACTTGGCGAATGGAACACTCGCGGTATTTTTTTTCCTCGCGAATGGATCATGCGCTATGAATAAAAAACACGCGGAAAATTGCTGCAGGGAATTGCTATCCCTCAGACTGGCATCGCTGCCCCAACCCTAACAGCAATGCAAGGTTTTAAAGCAAAAAAAAAAATATCCGCATAGAATCTTCCTAAAATCTACTTAAAGCAAAAAAATATCCGCGTAAAATTTTCCTAACGTCCATTAACTCAACAGTAGTTCCGACGGAAGTCGAACCCGGGTACGATTGTTCCAACTGCGATGTTATATCCTTCGGCCACGCCACTTCCAACAATACCTCTTCAAAATGTCGAATTTTAATCAAATGTATGAAAAAGGCAATGTTTCCATTCACGAGGAAAAAAAATACCGTGAATGTTCCATTCGCCAAGTCACTTCGAATATGAAAAGTAACGTTAAAGAAATAGATATAAAAGTTAGCATTAACTATGATAAGACAAACTTAATGCTAATCTAGCATTTGTCTTTTGGTATCTTACAGTCACATTGAAATATTCAGTATTTCTAGATCCTAACTGACTCAAAGCTTGAAAGACGTAAGTTAGACTAGGCTTACATCACGAAAGTCACGTGCATCGGCATAACGAAACGTACATCACGAAAGTCACGTGATACTTCTAGATTTTGTCTGAGATAGCTCATATGAACCATATCGGACAAAATAAGTCAGACAAAAAGTTTTGTCCAACTTGTTTTGCGCGTGTTTTTTGGTCCGACTTAGAGCACAATTTGTCCGATATATAAGTCGGAAATATCCGACTTATTTTGCGCGTGTTTTTTGGTCCGACTTAGGGCACAATTTGTCCGATATATAAGTCGGAAATATCCGACTTGTTTTGCGCGTGTTTTTTGGTCCGACTTAGGGCACAACTTGTCCGATATATAAGTCGGAAATATCCGACTTATTTTGCGCGTGTTTTTTGGTCCGACTTAGGGTACAATTTGTCCGATATATAAGTCGGAAATATCCGACTTGTTTTGCGCGTGTTTTTTGGTCCGACTTAGGGCACAATTTGTCCGATATATAAGTCGGAAATATCCGACTTGTTTTGCGCGTGTTTTTTGGTCCGACTTAGAGCCCAATTTGTCCGATATATAAGTCGGAAATATCCGACTTATTTTGCGCGTGTTTTTTGGTCCGACTTAGAGCACAATTTGTCCGATATATAAGTCGGAAATATCCGACTTGTTTTGCGCGTGTTTTTTGGTCCGACTTAGGGCACAATTTGTCCGATATATAAGTCGGAAATATCCGACTTTATATAAGTCGGAAAATTTGTAAAGATAAATTAGATTTGGGTTCGATTCCCAGTCGGTTTAACAAAGATTAAAAAAGAATGTTATTTCGTGCTGTCTCTTGACATTCAGCACTACAAGAGACAGTGTAAAGCTTCTTCCAAAAAGCGAACCCGAGTTTAACACTTCCACACCAAACAAAACTATCGCAAACCTTAAAAACGCTTTGCATTACCTTCCACGGTTAAACTTGAACACTAAACCAGCCCTTACCTATATCGATAGTTGATTCCAAATCTGACGTAGCAGTTCTGACAACAAGACCGCCATTATGCGAAACCCCGTCAACGATCAACTGCCAAATTAAATTGACGTTAAAGAAGAGCAAAAAAAGCTTGTAGCAACAGTTCAAACAAAGCAAACAAACGTACTCTAATTGTGACTCCATCCATTGAATATGATTAAGATGCACTTTTCGGGTGCTAGGCGGAGGAAAAAGTTAGTGGAAAAGTTGTACTGCTTTTATAGTGCGGATAGCAATTAACAAAGCACAACATTTATCGCATTTTTATGCCCTCCTTATGGTCAAGCTTTGTGACATCATAAGGGCAAATTTTTAATAAATAATCGTTTTGTTCTATTAACGTAACGTCTAAAAGCTTAGCGAAAAATGGGACATAAAAAGCGGCAATCGTGAATAAAACAATGTATGCTATAAATTATTTTAACATAAATGATAAAGTTAATATTAAATGAAAGCTATAGAAGTTCTTCTGTTGACTTTTGTAAAATTGTTTTTATATTAAATATGCTAAATTAATCGTTACTGTAGTTTGGTAAATGTAGCCATTAGTTTGATAAAGCCTATAAGTGGTCGAGTGGTTGGAGCGTCTGCAAATAAAACGGTAGACCTGGGTTCGATTCCTGGTCGGGTCAAGCCAATAGGTGTTCACAGCTTTCCTGCTTGACTTTCAGCATTAAAAGGAACAGTGCGAAGGCTCTACCAAATGTGGTAAACAGGTGGGCAGGTGGCAGCTTGACTCGAAGACCGAAGAGTCCCTTCGCTGTCCCTAACCAAGGTAATTTGGTAACAAAATGTAATTACAATCGCACTTACATGAATCCATGCAGGCGTGAAATAGGAAAAAATTCCAACCAAAAGTGCTAATGAGGTGATGCAGTAGGTGGTAAAGGGAATTAGTGACGCAAATTGTTCAGAAACCATGTTCAACTGAAGAGCAAACTTTTAGTATAAAAATCTATAAAAAGTTTAAGATACTTTTATTTCTCTGATATTTCTTGCAATGTATTTGATTGTTTCACTTTTGTAATCTTTGTTGCTTAATTGACTCTCCTGAACTGACTGGCTTACAGCTAACTGCATACGATTTGTAGAATCTTGATTTTGATTTTAATGAGTACTTGAACTACTATCGTCCCTTTATATCGTGAAATAATTTTTTGCCTTTTTCCAATTATTTGAACTTTGTAACAGCAAAAATTTTGAGTAATTATGTAGTTATAAACGTAACTGATAGGAAATAATCATTTGTGCTCATATATAAACACAATTTCCGGTGCCATGCCAATATCACGACATTAGTTTATTTCAACCTTGCTTGGTGACTCTTACATTGAATGCAATGTTAGAGGTTTTCAAATTCACGAATTCCATTCGTTTTAACCAATCAGTAAACAATCATATAAACTAACTCCATAACTATGCGAAAAATTGTAATATTTTAAATTAAATATAAATAAGATAATAAACAAAATATTAAAACTAAACTCATAATTATTTTTCAAAACGTAACTATAAAGCATTATCAACAAAATTGAATAAGCATTTGATAAAATCTTGAAGCTTTGTGAAATAAATTCATTTAATCATCTCATAAAAAGGATACAATTGCATCATTATTGTGTGAAGTTGTTTAATATTACGTAACTGCTAAGTATCGCTTTAAATTATTACAAAGCAAATTGTATGAAGAAGAAAGTTTGTCTTTCTATGCTTATGGTCGTTAGTTCTATAACTACATACGAGAAAATTTATCGTTACCGAAAACTTATTTTTACGTTTGCTTCCGGTTAAGTTTCGTCTTTAGGTGCAAACAGTTGACAGTATAATGAATTGAGCAAATAATAATAACAAAGCAATTACTGTTGTTGCGATAAAATTACTCCGGAATATACACCACGCAACGGTGTCTCATTCAAAAAATTCTTCAAAGCTGAAACTTTGATCTGGAAAGACGCCATTAATGTCGTCATCTTTGTCTTGACGTCACAGCTTTACGGAAAGGAAGGAAGGAAACGCATAATTGTAGATTCACCATCGTTTTCATATTGGCAAGTCACGTTTTTATTAAGATTTTCAATTTCTAATTATTCAGATAAAAGCAGTACCGATAGTTGAATTTGTTGCATTGATATTAATTTTAATGAATAATTGGAATCAACCTTAACCCATATTGTACGGGAGGGGGGGCAATTTGCCCCACTCTTAGTTATTTTAATATAGCTCCTAAACTAACAAAAAGTTTTGCTTTGATGCACCCTGACTTTGAATTAAATTTAATAACACACATTTTCAGAAAGTTTGGGGTCAGCGGGGTAACTGGAAGTGACGTCATTTTTGCGCTTGTCAAAGGTACCTAAGGAGTTTTATGCAGTTTTGAGCACAATGCATGCTTATATTAACGCACTTATTCAATTCATTCTACTGCGTCTTCATTATCGATGCTTATCTTTTGCTGGAGTAAAATATTTTATTTACTGATAAATGTATTGCATCATCATCACGTCATTGATGACGTCATTATTCAAAACTATTGTTTTTTCTGCTGTTTTCCCAAATAAATTGCGTTTGCGTAAAAAACATTCTTTGTCATCAGCTGTTGAACGTTATAACGAAAATAATGCTATTATATTCAAGAATTTTGTAAATGATACTCTATCTCAATCACAAAAAATTACACATAATAATCAACGAAATATATTAAAAATGCCATCATTATGCATGTGACGTCATCATCTGCGGTTACTTTATCAAATGTCTTTGAAATAACATAAGTCCAAACTGAAAATAATATTTAGCAACATTTAGACAAATTTGCATGCTGTTATAAGGATTTACTGGTTTTGATGACGTTATCATCGTTTTTGTGACGTCACAGCCTCAAAAGATTTTATTTAAAAAATTTAACAAAAAATAGCGTCAACAAGTTATAGATAGTAGGGCAAATTTGCCCCCCCCCCGGTACAAATAGGGTGTGAAAATAGCCCGGTAGATGAAGAGTTAAAAGTCCCGCGTCATTCTAAAGCTTGGTATTTAAATTACAGTATACTTGACCGCAGGGTTTATAATAACAGTTGCTAAAAAATCTAACGCAATTATGTCATAAACTTCCTTTAATTATGTTACAAAGCTTTTATGACGAAAATTATATTATTTCACGAGAGCTGCTTTCATGGCAACCATGGTTCCTTTTAAGTTATAAGTTTATGACAAAAAGGGGTTGATTTTGTCGTTAAAAAGCTTACTGATGTTCTGAAGGGGATATTAGTTTATTGCATTCTTTTTTAGAAAATATAAACCGAAGATTAGAGTTTTTTATTTCATTGTCATAATCAATCGCTATGACGTCAACATTAATTATGCGTCACAAGACAAGCCCTTGAAATTTGCGCTAAGTTTAAGATATTAATGATTTCCAAGTTAAATTCGGAAAGTTTTTCAATGATCTGCAGTACTTTGCTGTAATTTTCCTAACTTATTTTTTGTTTCGAAATATACAGTGTTTAACAGTTTTAACAGTTTTCTTTTAACTTAGCAAAATTAAAGTACCACAAAAAAAAACAAAAAAACAGTAAAGTAGCCAGCTTGCTAGAATCAACAAACAACCAACAACCAAAAACCCCAAAATCCAAAAAAATCTCAAACAACTAGCTGGGAAGTCAGAATTTGACTTCCACTGGCAGTTAGGTGGCCAGATCAAGTCGTTCTGACTTCCCAAAAGTCGGCCACGAAGGTCGTTAAGCTTGTTTAGTTTTGATTTCCGTGGTCACGCAGAGGGGAGCCATTACTGCTTATGGCTGTCCTTAATGCAAGAGCCCTACGATTTTTCACTTGTTTTGTGAAGCACCATAAGACAGTGAAAAATTGTTTATTTACTATAGAGCCCCTAACAATGTGCTAGCCCTTAAGGTTTGTCCAGTTTGACTAAGAGGTGGCTGGGGAATACCTTTGGTTTAGATTTGCTGAGGGGTGCTGATGAGAGCTAAAAGCTTGAAACAGCGCTGTCCAGCTCTGTGCATCACTAAACATTGTATTATGAATTTACTGCAGTTCCTAAACATATAAATTTAAATGGATATTACAACCCAACAACTTGTTTCCCCCTAAATGTAATCATTAAGAGTTATCTTTTTAAATTCGTATAGAAAATTAGAATAGTAAAGATGAATGAAACAAACTAGTTGCCTTTGGCATTTTTCAGTATCCTGTTTCAATCCCCACAACAAAATTTTTGCACTTCTGCATGTAACTGGAAATTTTTTCTCGTTATATACTTTGGCTTAAAAGTCGTTATATGCAATCAAACCTCGATTTACCGAATTAATGCGGAAATGGAATTGTCCGTTATCGGAAAATGTCCGTTATTCGAAAAGACACGGATTTTACCTAGTGTAGATGCACAATACACATTTTGGTGAAAATCACTTTATTCTTGTTATGTAGCAGAAACATACTGCGCCTGAAAAGTCGAAGGACTAGGCCTTTTTACTCCGTATTTCTCACAAACACTCTCTCTTCTCGATGTCTTTAATGAGTTCTAGCTTTTTCACCACAGATAAATTTACACGCTTACGCTTTACTGATTTGCTAATATTGCTGCTCATCTTGGACAAAACTCAAAAGTTCTTGACTAAATCGAATAAAGGCTATAGCTAATCTGCAAAAGAAAGTCAAACCACAAACTTACACTTAATGTAGCCTAACTGTTGTTGAATTAAAACCCAATAATCAAACAGTGCAATTGGAAATTTGAAAAAGCTCTACAGTAATTGCAATTATAACATACTAGCGCATTAATGAAAGTACTGTATATTGTACAGTAGGTTATAATTTTTTTGTCTGCAAATCTCTGATGTTGGAAGTGATGAACTTTTGAATATGACGAATATCACTTTCTCTTTGCTTAACGTTACAAAAACCTCGCGTATCCATTGCCCCGAAAAAATCGTGTGATTCACTAAAGAATGATATTAAGTTACCCAATAAAACAGAACAAAAATACCTGCTTACAGCATATTGTATCAACTGAATCAATAAGTAGCACACCAAGCAGTCTCGCAATCATACGAATTAAGTTTGTGAGTGAAGAGAAGTCTCACGCGTAAGATAACTTTTCAAAAACTACAGTATACCCCTAAATATTTGTAATGTTTGACGAATTTTTAAATTTTTTTCTAAGATACTGATTTCTCTTTTGGCTACCATGCTTGATCGTACTATCTCAACTGCTGATGAAACATCAACCCAGTGCATCTGAATGCCGGTGTTTTTCGGCATGAAATTAAAATGGCTAGTGAAAAGAGGTTTTGGATGTTTCTGTATATCGATCGATTTTTAGTAACACCTATACCCAAACCAAGCTTATGCCCATTGCATTGCCCATACAGTTACGGTTTGCTGTAAGTAGTTTTGTACTAACTTGTGGTTTTGAAACCAGAGGAAAAATTTGCCTTTGCATGAAAAAGCTTTTCTTAGGGTGCTGTTGCTGCCCCACTGGCAATAATTAACCCCAGACAAGGTTTGAAAAAATTAAAACACTTGCAAGCAAAAATTTGTCGGGGGACACCCACCAATATATATAAATTAGTCACAAAAACCTTTTTAACGACTAAAACTGTGACTTACGAGCTAATAATATGTTTAACTGCTTCAAGCGCTGTTGCAGGTTAGATCGTTGCAAGTGCCACTAGTTCTGCTTTTCTTTTGGGCTTTGATTTTGCTTGTTTTGGCATTTGTTATTTTATGCCATTTCAGAAACTTTTGCTTTGCTTTGGCCTTTGTTGTTTTATGGCATTAAAACCACCAAACTAGGTTCGTTTGCTTTTTCGGTCATTTAACGGTAATTGACCTATATTTATAACGAATAACCAAAAAAATTTAGCGAAAAACCGAAAAAAATTTGAAAAAATATACACAAAAAATATTTAACCGTTTTTGATAAAAATGAAAAAAAGAGTGAAAAAAGTTCTGCTTATTTTTAAATACAATCCCGAAAATTACTCCCTTGCAATTGCGAAAATGACCTCAAGATTTTTGGAAACAAAAAAAATTCACAAAATAGAACATCGGACTTAAAAAGTCTGAGCAAAAAATTAAACCCAGGACCAATATCTGCCAACAATCTGGTTTTCAAAAGCATTCTGTACAAATCTTTCAAAGCTCTCTTATTAAGGAAATTTCTGTTTGACGTATTTCGTATTTCAAAGCCTTTTAATTGGCACTTTAGTCTGCCACAGCTTTTTTGTACAACAGTTACATACGTTTTTACAGCGCTTGTTCAAAGAACAAATTTGATATGCAAATTGTGCTTTACTATTAATAAACAAATATATTTTCCGAAAATCGAATAAAAAGATTGCAACAGCGAACATTCAGCTGTATTTTGTGGATCTTGTTCGCAACTACAGCTTTACTTTAACGCTGTATCGCCTTTTCTAAATATAATGCTGAAAGAGCAATCTCACTATACTGCACTAAACTTTTCGCTATTAATAAGTAAACTATAAGACCAGCAAGTCTATCTAAGAGAGTTTTTTTTTTAACATTTGTGTGTTTTTTTATTTCCTTAGTTGCAAGAAAAATTTTTGTTCACACCAAAATTTCAGGTCATTTCAATTGCCATTATTATTAGTCTCTGTCGTTTGCTATAGCTTGGTAGTGATTCTTTGTACTAGACTATTAACCAGGGTCGTATACAAAGTCTTATCAGATGGGGCTCGCGAATTACAGTTGGAAAGTTAATAAACACTACACCAAAAAAGAGTTCTCTTGCGGCCAGCGAGACAAATTCTTGAGGCAAAAGAAAGTTCCATCGAGCTTGTCAATTTTGTCGGCATATCTACCTGGCCAACCATGGCTTTAGCTTTTCTGATACGATTTCAACCCTCCCTTGACCCCTTTGGGTACTGTCGCTCTTACAGCAATAAAAGTCTTTAATAATTAAGCGATGAAATTTGCTTGAAAAAGCTTGATTGGCATGTTAAAATTTACCAAAAATCTGGAAATTTTCAACGTATTGGGTGCGCGAGCTTTTTTTCGCTTTGGAACAAAATATTAGTGCCAAAATACTTAATAAATATAAAAGTTCAATGATTGCAAACACAGGAATTTAATTTCATTCCAAAAGTTGAAAAATTCATCACCCTATTGCACAGTATTAAAGTTAGTGTCCCATGCTGTATGACATGCGTTGCACGCTCGCTTGCACTTAAGAAGTATTATAAAACCAAATCTTTTGCTATTTATTTAAAAAAATTCAAAAATTAAAAAATTTTGCAGCTCAAATCAATGTCCCTTAAATCAGAAATCCGTTAAATCGAGGGCCGCTAAATCGAGGGTTGACTGAACTTTGATTTTGATTTCTGTATTATTTTGTTATTTTTTTACAGTCTTACATTTCAATTAAAAGATTGAAGAAAATCAACAATGATAAATACGTTTAGGTTTCAAATCAAACTCAAATCCACTCTTTCATTATACTCGCTGTAATACGCCAAAGCGTGTAACGAGTTGGCGGGGCCTATCTCCGCTTCAGTGCGTCCAGGCAACACAACTTCTTTTGATAGAATGTCAAAGCGGTGACGAGCCGGTTTTGGCTTCAAATCACTTTTCAGGCTCGGGCCGGATTCGGGCTCCTACTTTTCGGCCGTTTATAACTCTGTTTCTGACAAGCAGAGGCTGATCCAGCTTGTGATTTCATGTCTTTTATTTTCTTGTAAAATAAACAATGCTTGTTTATTTGATTTTCTGTAAGTGATACTATTTCAGAAAAAACACCTTGAAGGTATATTTTAAAAAGCTTTTATTTGCCTTTTTAGAAGAACAATTTGACTAGAACTTTTTCACAGATGTTAGCAGGTACGTCGTACAGTGCATTTTATGCTGACGTCATTTTAGTGTAATGCTGTAATTTCTAATTATATCGTCATAGAAGCGTCACAACGAAAATTTTTTTGTCTTTGGAGTTTTTCTTAAAGGTCAAATTTGTTCTGAATTACTTGGAACATTTTAATTTTTTTAAACTTTTTTAGGAAAACTATAAAATTATCATGTATTGCATAAAAGCACATAAAAGCAAAGCGAAGTAAAGTGATGAAGCACAATTGTTGATTGTGATGAGACAGAACAGATAGCGAATAGCAAAATGATCTCGTAAAATTGACATGTACAAACAGGGAATTTCAGATTCACTTATCAATGTTAGAAGAGGTGAACATATTTATCACAAGCGGAATCCCAACATGAACTAAAACAAATGTTTAAAAGGTGAAAAAAAGACTTTAAAAATGATAAAAAATTATGTGGTTGTCATTTAATGTCAAAGAAAGACGAGATATAGTTTTCAACGAAACCCAACAAGCCAAAAACTGCTCTTCAGGTGGCCAAATTTTGACCACCTGAAGAGACATTTCTCCGAAATTTTTTCAAACTTTCGGAAAATTGACTCTTGAGAAACCGCTGTCGGTGAAGTAGGCGATTTTGTAGCAATTGTATTGCGTGATGATTATAACGATACTTCGAGAAACTTTTTCGCATTTTTACAATATTGTACAAGTTGACCGTTTTTTTTGCTGAAATTATATGATATTCTAGAAAAAGTGGGTAATATGAAAAATTCTTTAGTCTTTTTTTTTTCTTCTGCCCTGTATAGAAAAAACTGCAGCTATGTACTAAATGCTTGCACTATTGTTTTGCTTGTATTTTCGATAAACATCGTTGATGTCAATGAGTTTAAATGAGTTTGTCAATATGCCAATTTTCCATGCATTATATTTTGAATGCGTTTCAAATCTGGCAAAAGCATCGTAGCTGCGAATATTTTGCGTTTTTTTTTTATCACTGTGTTTTCGACAACTTTTGATTTGACTTAAAATCAGTCGAAAAAGAAATAAAAATGAGCAAATAAAAACACATTCTTTGCAGTCTTATTCAGCTATTTTGAAGTGCCTCCACTCAATTTGAATGAAAAAAGTATGAAAACGGTTTGTAAAAAGCAATGATTTAGCAGCACTAGTCACATGAGGTATTGAAACATGATAAAACGCACGTAGGTGTCGGGGATCTTGGGTGCAAAATTTAGAGACTGACTGCAATATCAATGACGTTTGTCGTCATATTATTACAGTACTAATCATTGTCAAAAAAACTTTCGTTAAACGGCAATTTTTCCAACATCATAATATGCAGCATTTGTCAATGTCATAATTTAGCATTTGCCACGTGAATTTTCGCAGTGAGAAAAAAATTTGGAATTTTTAACAAATTTCAAAAAAAGTTGTTAGGCTTTGAACAAAAGGCTAAATAATCTAAAAACTAGATGGAACCCTAAAACATTGCTATGTTCTGATGCGGTAATACAGCAACTAAGTGTTTGGGTTATAGTGGAAAAGTTATTTTAGGTACGAATTTAATTTAAAAATTATTGTTTTATCAACACAAACATATCATTATGACATACGCGTCACAAAAATTTAATGTGGTGAAATACAAAGGTGCGAGCAATATTTACATTACGTAGATAAATAGGTATGAACTGGATGCAGGTTAACAAAAGCGTCGACAAAATTTGTTTGAAAAAAGACCAAACGCGTGAAAATTATGTTTGCATAACTTCATGTGTGAACACGCTTTGCAGGATTGAGGTATCTGCTGTGTACGATGTGCATTAACACGAAACAAAATCAAATTTTTCTACTAACTAAAAATTTTGGTTTAGATGTTATTGCTATTAAACAGTTTCAGAAATTTCAGAAACTTTTATTTTATATAGATTAGAGTTTGGGTTACTTTTGGGTCAGAATTACAGTAGTAAAAAAACAGATTAAAAATTTCTGTGAAGTATTCTTTCGTTTGATTTTTTTCTATTCAATTTATGCAACTAAATGATGTTTTTTTAGATTATCACTCAGCATAGATATAACATCGATCGCAATATTTTCCCTGATAGTGCTATAGTTTAAACTTTAATTGACATGTCAGCACTAACAATAACAACCATTTTTGCCTCACTTCTGGTCATTGTGATCGGATTCGTATCATATCTAACACCAGCTTGGGTTCATGTAAGTTCGCATTATGATTTCTAATTTACTAAAGGTTTGAGTGGTAATAATACTTTTTAGCATAGGTGCGCACAAGTCCGTTAATCGTTAATCCGTCATTAACGAAGCTAACTTTTTAATTAACTCGTTAATCCGTTAAAAAGTTTTTTCATGTTAACGGACTAAATTAACTACCGTTAAGTTCTGTTAACTTCCGTTAAGGCTTTTATCGTTAATATCTTGCACCATTTATTCATCGTACCGCTACAAACCAGTTTGCACTGGTAGCACTTATTGCGTATTAGCACGAGTTTTTTGGAAGAAAGCAAAGAAAGTAGATTCTTTTTGAGGCAAATAATAAGCTGCAGCCTCAAAGTTCTAACAATTATCGCTGTTAGCGATTTCCAAAGATTTTCTGATCGCAGCTTCGCCAGAGCATTTGAACTTATTTTTATCTTGAAATTATATTAGACTGTAAAATGTAACTTCCAAAACACAAAAAGACCACCACAGCAAAAAATATTTCCTTACAATCAGCTCAACAGCGTCAATACGTGTTCTAGAAGCAAGTGAAAAAAGGAAACGTAAATTACACGCAAAATATTAACGAATTAACGGACTTTATTAACTTCCGTTAATTAAAGCTGAAAATAACGGATTAACGTTAACGGAGGTGTGAAGTTTGTTAATGGACTAGTGGTTAACAAAGCTAATGTTTTGCATTAACTTACCCACCTATGCTTTTTAGTAATAGCTACTCTGTGGTGTAGACAATGGCGTTTGTCAAAGACTTTAAACTTGGTATTTACCACTTTGCTGCTTGAAGTATAGCACTTTAGTTGCTCCGCCATGTGCGGTAGATAGGTGGTGGGTGGTAACTTGAAAGTTGTCTTGGCGACCAAACCTTCCTTTGCTCACCCTGGCCAAGGAAACAGATGATTTCGACTAGGGATAACTATACATTAAATTATCCTTTATTGTGATTTTTTATGTATGTCAATTTCATCTAGAAATATTGTAATTTTTTCTAATATTGTTTTTTTTTCAGCTCAATTATCTTGGACTTGAAATAGGCAGTGGACTTACTCTAATATTTACACATGCTCCAATGTTTGGCACAAGTTTCATTGATCAAGGTAAGACCAAGGATGCGGTTTAACTTTGCAGCCTAACCAATGTAGATTGTAGAAGAATATTTTTCTAAATTGTTCATAAGTAATATGCTTGGAGTTCCCAATTTAGACTTTAAAAATTTGCTTTATAATTTAATTTTTGCGTACCTACTGCCTGTAATAATTTTCTGTTAATGCCAAAGGTAAATCAGATAAACTTAAAAAAAAAAAAATAATAATAATAATAACTTATGATTGGTCGTAGCCAGCGGTTTTAAATTTTCAAATTTTCGGCCTCCATTTTAAAAAATTTTTCTTGTTAAATTTTATTGGAGAATAAAGTGTCATAAGTTCATTCTTACTTGGTAAAAACTTTGTCGTGTAAAATATTTGTCGATTGTTAAAACTTGAAGGAAAAAAGAGTAGAATCCATTAATTTTGATTGCAAAAATTTATTAGTTGTTTTTGATTTTTACATTTGGTCCGTTTTCATAATTATTTTGCTCATGCCGAAGCTGGCATTGTTCTACATTTGTTCTTAAATTTCGGGCAAAAATGAGTCGGGTGTTCTTATAAAATTGTTCTAAAAACATGTAAAACGTTTTGAATTCTCCGGCTTTAAATATGTGCAACATAATGCAACAACAAAACAATAATTTCACACAATTAAATATAGCAATTTCAAAAATTTATGTTATAATGAAAAGCAGAAGTTTCGAAAATGAGCTCAAAAACAGCATATTTAGCACCAAATTTGTAGCAGAAGCTAATGCAGAGTTTCAGAATGCACAAATTCAGTTTTGCCATAATACTGTTCAGTGCAGGGGTATTCGTAGTGCTCGGAGCATGTTCAGTCATCACTTGTGCTCATTCTATTTTTTTTTGTTTTTGTTTTTAGTTGCTTTTGTGCGGAAGCCAACCGCAATTCAGGCTGTGATTGTTTTATTCCCGATCAGTCTAATATTTGTCCTGGCGGCCATGATAAGGTTCATTCAAGGCCGAAGATATTTGAAGAACAATACCTTTGGCGATAGTTTCGTTCAAAAAGTCCAAAAGCAAGCCCTAGGATTTCATGTAGTAGCATGTAAGTTGCAATTTGGTTTTACAGTATATAGTATGACTCTTTGCCACTGTAATTGAAAATACGTACCTTCTTATTTGCAAAGTTTTCTTGGACTGGAGACAGGGAAGAGACCTTTCAGTTTTGAAGTCGAGCTTCCACCTGCTCAGCTTTTAACCGCACACGGTAGAGGTTTTGCGCTGTCCTTTTTCAATGCCGAACGATAAGCAAGAAGGCTGTGAATACCACTTTGTGTAGGTCTTAGGTTCAACCCAACCGGAAATGGAACCCAAGTTTACCGTTTTTAAAGCAGAGGCTCATTCTATAGACTCGGCTATTGATCGGTTATACTTTACTGACCGTGGGAATTAAGCCGCTATCTTCGTTTTATTTTCCGAAAACTCGGTCTGCACTTAACCGAATGCGTGTATCTTTTATTTAATTCTGATCAAAAATTCGCTGCACCCGCGTGCCTCCTTACCACCGTACCATCTTCCTTTTAAAATTTGTTAAGATATTCAAAAGATGCACTCGTTCGCTTCCAATTGTATACTCTAGGTTTACAATTGACATGACCAAGCCCTTTTTTAGCGGGATGAAGAGATACCGAAAGACCTATGTCGGATTGGTTTCGGTATAGTCCTCTTAAATGGGCTACCATAGGTCCTTTTTGAAGAGGATTTGTCCTGTTTTCTTTTCCTTTAAAATGAAAAGTCCTCTGAGGACACTTGAAAGTAGCTAAATGTCCTCTTTTTACCATTTAGGTCTTTTCACTATAGGTGGAGACCAAAAAAAGGTCTTCAGGCCGGAAGCCCACAACTTTTTTCGAGTCTTGAGGTGAACTCCAAAAAAGAAAAAAAAGATCTCCACTTCGGGAGTCCACAAATTTCCGCAGTTTTAATCAGCTTGCTATCGTTTTTCGAGCCTGTCCTCTAAGAATTCAACTGTTGGAAAAAATTCTATAGGAAAATTTAGACATAAATTCATATAAGCTGCATGGTAGGGTTGCGCAGTCGTTTTATATAACGTCTGCTTCTCTTTTAAGCAACAGGATGGCAAGTTGCAGCTAGCATCAATGAATTTGTGCTGATTATACGTAAAACCATTAGTATTTGTAGGAATTCTGCGCAATCATAATTCCTAGTACTTTTATCGGTTTAGATCAGTCTACCTGATGAGCTTTGGAATAAGGCAAAATTTAAGTACAGAGCAGTGCTTTTAAAAAATAGCTTCTGATTTGCGAGTTTCTGAATTCAAATTTGCCCCATGGTCAGCTGATGGAAAGGCTCCTGGTTGTGCTGGATTGCATGTTATTGAGGAGATGGATTTCGGCCACCCTTTTCATTGGTTCGATTATACCTTTGGGAGTAGCTTTGATCCCTTTCATTGGCAGAAAACCATCAATTTAAAGGCTTGGTTTACCTTTTCGATTTTTGACGATCGGGTGCAACGATGTTGTGTTTCTTGAACATTTTTGTAAGAAGATAAAATATGAATAGAATTTTTTTTTACGATTTATTTTTGTGACTTGCAGGCGTCATGATTTTTCTTGCTGTGGTCATCTTTACCGCGTATACAGTCCCCGAAATAAACGAGACAAATGCACGTCAAGACGTAACAGGAGCTAGTTTCAACCCAGTAAGAATATCAGGCGGTCCTGTTGAAGAAACAAGCAATACAATTATTTCGACTGCTAATTTCTTTCCGTTCAACAACCGGAGAAACGACGATTTTAGGGATAGTTTTTTAGGTTACTCTTTCTATTTATCTTGGGTAACTTTGACGTTTCAAGTTTTGAATGTGATTTTAAACCTTATTGTTCTGGGGCGATCTCCTACCTCAAACGCAACAAATACGATTAGTATGTCATAATGCTTATCATTATTCTATTAGTTGTGACATAAAAAGCGAGATCTCTGCTACAGTATAGTTGTAAATTGTAAATAGTTTTAAATTGGCTGTGGACAAGGCTAAAAAATCAAACCATTGCTATACTCGCTGTACAGCGCCAAATCGTGTAACGAGTTTGCGAGACCCACTCCACGTCATTGTGCCTGCAGGCAACAGAACTTCCTTCCGAAACTTGTCGCAAAGGTAGAGAGCCGCTGGCAACATTGCAATCGATTTGACCGGACACAGGTTTGAACTTTAGACCTCCCGCTGCAAAGACGTACGCGTTACTGCTCGACCAACTGGTCAATTAACAGGCAAAGACATTGCTGTCCAATTCTCCATCTTTCTACAGCACTGTGAACGTTCATATATAGTGAAGCTATTTAATTTTCGGACAAACTAATTCTACGGTACCTATAGATCTTCAAGAAGTACCGGTAATGAAAAAATTTCCGGTTCTACTAATTGTTCAAAGTTCAGAACTAAGCGTTCTTCACCGAATATTTTTGTTAAGCCCAAACTTGGTTTTGAAACTAATATGTTATTTTTAAATTTCGGTATCTTTCGTCAAAAGTCAATAATAATATTAGACGATTTTTTTAGCAATTCTTGAGTGTATTCAGTGTGCTCTTGAAGCAAACTTGCTGAATTAGAGCAAAATTAAACTCCAATAAATTGTAAGTGAGGCTTTTCACCTCGGCTTTAAAATTAACATCCCATTTCAGACATCTTCCGATTAAAAATAAAAATCAAACTGGAAAACGTTTGAAAATTTTGATTTGTTAGTTGGTTTTTACTGAATTTGAAACTGAGTTCTAAGTTTGCCTACCCGTATATATTGCTTAGTTTATCAACCGCAAATAAGCTTTTATGCGTATTTTATAATGTTTGGTCTACATTTTGGCGTTAATCGTAAATGCAGTCTTTGTTTGTCAACTCAAACTAAGTCTTGTTCATTTTTAGAAGAATCCCGTTTTTTTTATAGTTGTAGCTTGATACGCCTGGCGTAATTTGCTTGAATTTTTACTAAATCATAAAATTAGTGCATTGCAGCTGTGTATACTGTATATATACATTACAGTATTGTTTGGTATTTTATTTTAAAGCATTGAAAATTATGTATTGCCGTTTCTTTTTTATGCAGTATACCGTAACAGTGTTGTGTATTTGTGTCAATTAAAATGGGAAATAAAGTGTTTCAATTTCATTTGAAAACATTTTCTGTTTGTTATAAAGCAAGTTATTCGCAATCCCAATGATTTTTTTATCGATCCGTGATCTATAACCAAGCATCTATACTATAAGAATCTGTAGATTTGGATTCATATCAGACCAGATTAAATCAAAAGCTTTTTAGATTTTTTTTACGTTGCGGTGTACAGCTTCAATCTTGAGGTTGACACGTAGGAAAGGTGGCTTTCAGAACTCCATTAAAGTTTAATTGACTCTACTAAGATTAACTATAGACAAAAGTTCAAATCTTGGTAAAAAATTAAACATCAGTTTAAGTCGATTTTTTTGACAAATTTTGATTAAAGTAAAGGTCAACTAACCAATAACCACATAGATAAATTTTCGAAATTTAGCAAAATATTAGAATTTGAGTAATGTCGGATTTTTGCGAATTGTTGAAAAATTCAATGGGCAAATTCTTGGAAATTGGCAAAAAAATTAAATTTTGAGAAAATTCGATTTTTTGTCTATTTTTCAAAAATATAATTTTAGTAGAGAGGTGATTTTCAGTAACCATATTGCTGTTAAGCTTAAAAATACCATTTTATTTATCATCTTGCCGTGCAACAACTAACTAGGTTAGGCTAATTTCATATTTTATTAATTGAAATCGAACGTTTTCGGTGTTTCACAGAGCACCCTCATCAGGAAAATAAAAATACGGATAAGTGTGTAAAAATAACAGCACTTATAAATAAACTGAAACAAAGTTCCAAATTTTTCTTTCATCATACAACAACTTGGACTATAGCAACTGTATCTGGCTAAACTGTCATTTTACGATCGGCAATTCAAAATTAGCAATTCATTAAAATACAATTATGATGTCAAGACATAATGGCCACCTTAGAAACTATCAGTAGTATTAATAGGTTAACACGGTAGAAATTAATGCACACTTTAAAAAAAAATCATTAATACGCCCTCAACAAAAAGGAGGCCCCTTTTGCATCCATTTGTTTATTGACAACTGAATTCTGTTCTTTGATTAGGAGTGCTTCAAGTATTTTTACCTCATATGCACTAGTACCACAAGTGAAAAATCGTTTATTTCCTCTAAAGGTTCTACCACTATACAGTCCATTAAAGTTTGTCCAGTTTGGCCAAAAGATGGCTGGGAATACCTTTGGTTTAGAGATGTTGAGGATTGCTCATGAGAGCTAAAAGCTCGAAACAGCGCAGTCCAGCAATGAGTTCATATGCACTGTTACATTTGCACAATTACGCATGTCATTAATTGCTAATTTTGAATTGCGTAACCTCAAAACGACAGTTTAGCCAGAAGAAGTTGCTATTGTTCAAATTGTTGTACGATGCGAAAAAATGGTAACTATGTTTCGGTTTATTTGAAAGTGGTGTTATTTTACGTATTTTATCGTATTTTTAGTTTCCTGATGAGGACGCTCTGTAAAACGCCGAAAACCTTTGATTTTAATTAATAAAATATGAATTTCAATAAATTAAGATTTGAGTGAAGTCGATTTTTGTCAATTGTCAAATATATGTCCAGAAAATTTTTACAAAACGAGTTTAACTCGGTTAAAAAAGTGGTTAGTGAAACGAATTAGCACTCGCTGACGCTTTAAAGAAAGGGCAGTTAATCAGTGGAAAAATCAAGCAAAATTTTTCTGAAGCCAGTTAATGATTTAGTTTGTTTATAGCGCAGCCATGCCAATTAAAACTTCTGAATTTGTTTTCGAAAGATGGCGCTACAAATAAGTTACGATTGTATTCTTCGTCGTGTGGTATATCAATTTATTTTCTAATTTTTGAAAAATCACCAAAACAAATGTAAAAATCCGTTAGGGACCTTTTTTTTTCCTTTTATCAGAAGACATTAAATAGTATTAGGACGTCGAAAAAATATAGGAATGATACAGAGATGAAAAAGACTTCGAGAGAATGAGAGTCCAGAAACGAATTTTATCAATTGTGAAAAAAAAAACAAACGAACATATAATTCGTGGTGGTCTAGAACAGCGATTTTCAACCGCAGCTCTTATTTACTCTTCCTGCAGCTCTTGTTATCTTTTCGAAAATTATTTATTTTTGATTCCAATTGTTATTGGAGAACTGGTTATCAAGAATTTGTTACCAATGCAATAAATTCCTTTGAATTTTTTACAATTCACCGACGTTTTCTTTTTTTGAATAAGAGGTTGAAACGTTTATTGGGTATTGGTATATCTATTATTAACATATGAAAAGAAAAGAATAGTCAGCAGAAATTTAGCTCCTCAATAATGGGCAATTCAAGACAACCAACAGGCCCCCAATCAACTAGCCAATGGCCATAACGTGTTAACAGACATTGTCCTAGCGGTTGTATGCTGATGAAGATGTACTTTGTAACTTCGTTTGGTCGGTGTTTCCTTTCTCAATTTCCGTTGTTGTTTTCTGGTTGATCTATTGATAGGCCCTTTTGTCTAGTTTTCAGATTGATTTTTTTTAACTGTTGGCTCCTTAAGTTGTTGGGCCAGTTTTAGTTAGTATGATAGGTTACCAGAATTTTGGTTCAAGCCAGCCCTTCTAAATAGCTTTGAAGTTTAGCGAAGCTCAAGACCGGAGCAATGCTTGAGAAAATTCGCCCCTGTTTTCATTTTGGGTGCAAATTTTCCTCATCCAATGCAGTAGCGTAGCCAGGGGGGCTCGAGCCTGCAAAGTATGCAAAATATTACCTTTTTAGTGCTTTTGAGGCCAATTTTTGCTCCAAAAATGAAAATAGCCCCCTCCCCAATGGGATTGGCGATCAGAAGTTGTGAAGGACTTGCTGTGATTTGGACCAGAAAATTGGAGTTGTTTTTTGGAGAAAAATTGGTTAAATTTTGGTGAACACCTTTTTTTCTATTTGGAGATCACCTAATTTTGGCCGGAAAAAGCGTTTTAATTACGTTGAAGACCTTTTTTTTTTTTTTTTTTTTTTTTTTTTTTGGAAATCACTTAATTTTGGCCGGAAAAACCGACTCAAAGATCAATTAAGATCTGGGTCAAGATCGTTTCATGTTTTTTCCAGTATCCAAAACAGCCCCTCCAATCCAAATTCCTGGCTACGCGCCTGGTGCCATGAACATCCCGTTGCAGTTATATAAGCAGATGGGCTAAGTGCTGAAGCCCCTATAGTCATGTCATTTAGCATAAAAGTGACCTAACTATGCATACTTCTAAACGTAATTTACTGTAAAACAGGGATGGAAATCACATTGTATCGAACGTTTTTTTCCAAAAAATCTCATCAATTTATCACATCGAAACACGCAAAAAATCTACATCCATGATTGCATCAAAGAATTTGACAAAAAAATCTGCGATTTTTGCGATTATTTTGACTGCAGTATTTGTCACTATTTTTGTTTTTTTCTGCTTTGTCACAAACAAACTGTTTCGTCAGCATAATGTACGTTTGGACAGAAGTTTGAAAAGGTTTTGGCATCCGTTGCGTAGCCATCACGACATGTATTACCAATTAAACTAAGTCTTGCGCTGGCTTAGATTCAGTAAGACTATGTCTGGAGGATATATGATCAATTCCAGCATGCCACGTAATGTAGTTACTTTTGCTCAGAAATCAAGCTTTGTGGTGTAGGGAAATCATGCCGAAATTAATTTCCGTAAATATATCTTGAGAGCCATGTCTTCCTCGAACCTCAGGACTGGGGAATTTGTGTATAATTTTAGGTAAAACCTGGCTAAACTGGCCAGAGTTGCTCTACGGTTTAATGTAACTGAGGTATCCGATGATGACGTTAAAGCAATTTGCTTACGCTTTCAGTAAAACTGTTTTATCAGAAGTAATTAGTCTCGAAGCTACTATTAACGAGTTTCAACCCTATAATATTGCTTTTAGATTTAGTGTCACTTAGACTTTTATTTCTCTTAACTTGCATAGTTTGTACCGTATTTCACAGAAAAGATTGATTTAGTTTAGCTAGAAGGTACCACAACGTGATCGTATAATGTCATTTATTTGTGCATATCCAGCTCCGAAATATGCATTTTCTTGCTGCAAACTTAAACCTCATTTTCACTCATATAAACTGGTTCTTATAAAAACTGTACCAGTCTTAAAGGAGGTAGGGCAATGTAAGCAATTGCCCCGGGCTCCCGACAAAGAAATTCGGCTGCTGGCTCAGTGGCGTCGCTAAACGGGGGCGGCCCGCCCCGGGTGTCACCATTTTGGAGGGACACCATTTTGTAATACCAGTCAAACAGAAAAGAAAACAACAATATGTTTAAAATCATTGGAAATGCTTAGCACTCTAAAATTAACTAAAAAATGATTTAAAGCCCCTTTTGAAAAAATTATTTAGAGGGGCGAGCGCTAATTTATAGAATTATAACTCACAAATTAGTAAAAACCTTTAAAAATTGCCAAATAAGCAATTACATTTGATCGCTTGTTGAAACATGCTGAATGTAGGTTTCATGAAGAAATATATAAGCTCACGAATATGGTAGGGGTGGCTAATCAGTATAAGTTAATTACCAAGCACTTCAACTCAAATATTGTTCCATTAGTCCCTCTCCCCAATCATTTTTCTCTGTTAAATATTGACGATATGGATTACTCCTCGTGAGTTTTATTGAACCTGTAGCGTTGCTAGGGGGAAATACAGCCTTTCCCTCGCCCCTATTGGCCAGCCGGCCAAAATGCAGAATAAAGAAAATACAACGTTTTTAGCACTTCGAAGACCATTTTTTGCATTGGAATAGACTCAAAAAATGATTTAAAGCTTGTTTTGAAACATTTATTTACGAGGAAGAGCTAATTTATCAAAAACAAAACTCATAAATTAGAAAAAAACTTAGAAAATGGCCAAAAATTGTCTTTTGATTTCATCGCTTATTGAAAAATGCTGTTGTTTCTATATATCCCTGAACATAGGTTTTATCAAAAAATGAAATCTATGATGAGAAATAGGGAAGAGGGGCTATTCAGTATCAGTCAATTACCAATAGCTTCTCTCAAACTTTCTTCCATTAGCCCCCTAATTACATATCTTTCTCTATAAAATATAGACGAAAAAGAGTACTCCTTCAAAGTTTTGTTGAACTCTAGTATAGGATTTCATGATTTATCAGCTTGTAAATAAGAGAACTGAAATTCTGGCAATAGCTACCCCCCACATAGCTCATTTTTGCAACTAGTATTATCATGTTTTTACACTGCTAATTTGTATGCCACCTTTCAATAGCATTAAGCTTTATCAAAATAGGCCTAAAATTAAGTTAGTTTTTGTCAGAAATAGACAAAATTTTCGAGCGCTGGGGGATCCGCCCCCAGACCCCCGAAAGGCCCCCCCCATTGCAGATTTCTGATTACTCGCCAGATATTAAACGTGTGATGTAATATTAAACGCGCATACTTCCAAGTTGTAAAATCTTACAATGAGAAGTTATTGAGCTAGCCAAATAACAACCGCTATTTACGGTAATGAAGTAGCATTGCCATCTTTAAAACATAGCCTTTTGCGGCCAACTATACGCTAATATACAGTCCCTACTATATATTCTTTAAAATATAACCTATGAAGGGTGACACCACGAAACTCCGCCCCGGGTGTCACCATCCTTAGCGACGCCACTGTTCTGGCTTTCGTGAGGGTACTTCACTGAGATCGCCGTCCGTTCCATAATCCAGTGCAAAAAGGGAAACTATTTTGTGTACACTTCAACAGAAATAATAATAGTCTTTGTTATTTGATGTTGTTCAATTTTGTATAGTACACCTAAGCGTATGGTTCATTGGAGAAAAGTCATTTTGGTGCAAATTTAATTTAAAATATAATGTTTTATGAACATAAGCATCTACAGTATTATAGCCTCACGTCACAAAGATTACAATGTGGTGAAATAAAGAGGTGCAAGTAATATTTAAAGTGTGCATTACGTAAATAAAAAGGTATGAAGTGGGTGCAGGTAAACAAAAGCGTCGACAAATATTTGTTTGAAAAAAAGACCAAACGCATTAACTTCATGTCACGTGCGACATATGAGAACATGTTTTTCAGGATTGAAGCTTCTACTGTGTGCATTCAAATGAAACAAAATTGGATTTTTTCTTCTATATTAAAAATTTTTACTTTTGATGTTATTGCTATTAAGCAGTTTTAGAAATTTCAGAAACTTTTATTTCAAAACAATATTGTTATGTTTACAATGCAGCAACAATGTCACCAACCATAAAAATTTGCTTTCTATTGTGTAGGACAAAAGTAGGTAACACCGCACTTTGTTAAAATACAAAAAAAAAAGAAATTTTTAAATGCAGCTGCTTTCGGCACGTCACAGCATAACAAGCTACAATGTTCCAACATTCACATTGTAAACAACGTAATTGATTAGTTTGCAATAAAATCCCGGATGTTTTTGGTTTTAATGAAAACCCGAGTCGACTATATATGAAAGAGCGTTGTATTGGAAGAGTCACTTGCTTTGAGTAGTGTCTTGATGATGTAGTTTGAGTGTCACTAATGTTGAGTGGAAGCATTTGATTAAAAATGGATGAGGGATTCGAGCTACTTAAAAATTCAAAATAATCAAGATTTCTCGGATGTTAATAAAGTTTCTGAAATTAGACAAAAAACAAACAGAGCCAAAATAAAATGAAACATTCTATTTACGAGACGTTTCGACTTAAATTAAAGTCGTTATCAATCTCTTAAAATCATGACGTTGAAATTGTTGAAAGACCACCAATATAGACCAAAACGATAAACCGGAGGTAGTAGTAAATAACGGGGTCAAATGTAAAACCTAAAAGAATCAAAGTCCAAAACTAAACCAAAATAGCAGAAATGGAAAAAACATTATAATAATTTGCCACAGATAACCCAAACTTAATGAATTTAGGCAAAACTATAACCCTCTAAACACAATGGTAAGAAAAAAAAAAAAAATTACAAAACATACCTTAGGTATTAGAATTCCACGTGAAGACCTAGCTATTAACTATCTCTCTTTTTAAATCTGTACTGTACTGTCAATAGAATTTGGCGCTAAACTGAAAGATCTACGGGTCAAACTGGCTACTCACTAACAGTCTACAGACAGGACTAATAATTGAACTAATCAACTACACTTATGGAACAGTAAAATTTTCAAGAACTAAAACATTCAACAAATCAGAGCTCTAAAATTTCTCTCAAAAATTAAGGGTGCTTACTAAACTTTGCACTTTTGCATTTAAATCAAAAAGGTCGTTAAGTGATACGCAAAAATTTTCAGCAATTTTGATAGCATGACATCATAAAGAGACTAGGTCAAGGGGGGGGGGGGGGGGAGAAAGACATGCGACAGACATAAATTCCAAAAGAAGAGGGTAATAAAAAACAAAAAACTAGGAATAGAAGAAGGAAAAAAAACAAACAACTTAACAGTATTTACAAAATATTCAAGTCACATTAGCTGTTGAATACATACAGTGGAAATGAAGATCTATCCACTTAATATCTGGTAGATATTGCTGAGTTAATAATGTCTCTTTTATTAATAACTCTTTGGTGTTGTAAGCTCTGATTTGTTGAATGTTTTAGTTTTTGAAAATTTTACTGTTCCATAAGTGTAGTTGATTAGTTCAATTATTAGTCCTGTCTGTAGACTGTTAGTGAGTAGCCAGTTTGACCCGTAGATCTTTCAGTTTAGCGCCAAATTCTATTGACAGTACAGTACAGATTTAAAAAGAGAGATAGTTAATAGCTAGGTCTTCACGTGGAATTCTAATACCTAAGGTATGTTTTGTAATTTTTTTTTTTTTTTCTTACCATTGTGTTTAGAGGGTTATAGTTTTGCCTAAATTCATTAAGTTTGGGTTATTTGTGGCAAATTATTATAATGTTTTTTCCATTTCTGCTATTTTGGTTTAGTTTTGGACTTTGATTCTTTTAGGTTTTACATTTGAACCCGTTATACTACTACCTCCGGTTTATCGTTTTGGTCTATATTGGTGGTCTTTCAACAATTTCAACGTCATGATTTTAAGAGGTTGATAACGACTTTAGTTTAAGTCGAAACGTCTCGTAAATAGAATGTTTCATTTTATTTTGGCTCTGTTTGTTTTTTGCGTACGCTCTTCACATCGTCCCGTTTTTCTGAAATTGTTTTATAATTATTTTTATTTTTTAAAGATTTTCTAGAGATAAAAATAGTTAAATTAGAGTGGTCGATCAGGGGGATTCTAAACCAGGTTTAAGGAGTTTAGTAAAAATCTGGGCTGCATTCGGCTCAAACGTGGTTTGCAAAACAACTGTTTTAATGTCAATCAAAATCGGTATTTCAAGCTACGTAATGTTTCGTTTTTTCGCAAAAAAAGTGCAGACAAAACTGCATCAGTGATCTTTTAACTCAGTGGTTCTCAAACTTTTGGTGTTATGGAGTCCTTGAAGAGGTTGATCGTTATTTACGGAGCCCCACAAAAAATTTCCAAAAAAAAAAAACGAATAGTTTGCGCAGCCTTAGGTTTCTGTAGCGTACGGAACACTTTGAGAACCTATGTTCTAACCAATGAGTAATGACTGTCATTAGCTTCACCATGGCAGTCGCGAAATAGAGTATAGGCCTAGTGCATGAATTCATTAGGAATTTGCTTTGAAGTTATGTGAAGGTCTGGAGTATTAATAGCGATGCAAAATTGATACTAACAGTAGTTCCAGCAGCAGCAATAAGTGTTGCTGGATGACATATTTTAAAGCTTTTTGAATTCATAAAAACGTTTTTGCTTCGGACTGTTTAAAGCGGTTAGTGACGTAACCAGGGCTTATTGAAAAGTATATCTAATTGAAAACTGAAAGTAATAGGTTGAGTATTTGAAAATGTTGATCAAATTTTAATAATAATTAAATGGGAGCTTGCTGCCTAGCAGCACCTTTGAACGACCGACACAAATATCTACAGATATCAAAAAAACTAGTGCCTTAGCTTAAGCCATTTAAAAAGTTAATTTTTTCGGGGTCCTGTCAGGCAGAGGTGGAGTCCTCGAGGACATTCTTGGCCTCGAGGACACATTTTCAAGTCCTTGGCCTTGGCCTCGAAGGTCAATCCTTGGCCTTAGCCTCAAGTCCTCGAAAATTGCCCTGTCCTCGGCTCCAGGACAGAACTATTTTTTGCATCGTTGAAGTCTTGCTGAAAAACGCCAGAAACTTCGCGGAAAACTTGCAAAGACTTTTTTGTTTTTCACAATTGGAGATCGCCTGAAAAAGTTTATTATTATTATTATTAATGGTGCAAGCGAATCTGCTACCGTTTGGTAAAGTCCACCTACACATTGCGTAGGCATCATTTGGGTCCATTGCAACTTGTAGCTGCTATGTTATTGCTGTTTTGTTTGATTACTAGTCGAACTCAGAAAAGCCTTTAAGTACGTGGCCAGTTTATTAACGTTACATTTCGCTACCACAGTGTGAACAGTGGTTTTGGCGATTCCAAATATTTAACACGAATATCTTAGTAAAGCTTGCAATTGCCTACATGATAATTTGGTGCTTCATCCTCTAGGCTACATTTTGGACTCAAAGAAGTCTCAGCACGACCTGTAGTTTTGTTGTGTCGCTGTAGATTGTAGAGCCCAGTTAAAGCTTACACTACTCTATTTAATTGAGGCATCTTACGGTTAAGGAGACGTGTTGTTAATCAACAACACGTCCAACCTGCAGACTCGTTCATCCTCAAACAATCCTTCCGTTCATTCCACGTAGATTTCCATTTATCTGTGGACCAGACCTTAACCGTGCTAACACAGCTGCATACAAGACTGTAATAAAAGGTTCAGGACCATGTATTTTTGATTTAGATCCTGGTTTGGCTACATAGTCTGCCACATCGTTACCATGTACCCCTGCATGTCCAGGAATCCAGGCATAGGTGGGCACAAATTGCTAATCCGCTATTCCGCTTATTAGCAAAGCTAACATTTTCATTTACGGATTAGCGGTTCCGCTAACGTTCACAAATGTAAACGGACTTGATATGCAAGCTAATTTTTTCAGCCAATCCGCAAATCCGCTAGAAAAAAATAGTTGCAACTGTGGTTTCAATAAAGTATTGCCTAAAATTTAGCACATTTTAGCTGTTTTGCTTGGCAGAGAAATATGTACTTCAAGTGCAAGATGTAAGTCGCTTTTAAAACGGTAATTATTGCCGCAAAAATCGTGCTTCGATATGGTGAACAGGGCATGGTATGGAATGGAATGGAATGGAAAATGGAATGGAATGGAACGGAAATTTCGGTATGGAATATGGAAGATGCCAGAATGGAATGGAATGGAAGATTTCAAGAATGGAATGGAAGACAATCTTCCATACTTCCATACCAATTCCATACTAAATTTCGTTCATTGTATTTACAAAAAAATACATACCGATGTCGGGTAGTGAGAAATAATATTGTCACAGAAGTATTAACTTCAATATTTTCGTATATTATTTGCCGACAAATGCGGTACTTTGGTTGTGTACATTGTGCAAACAGTGTACGTATTGCATCATTGTAAGTACATTGCAATTTAATTGCAGCATTGATGTTACAGTTGACGACCTTGATAGATTTTACTTTTTGTTTTTGAGGCTGACAATTTGCCCAGTCGTAAATTTTGTTTTCTTACATCGTCACGAAAACTCGTATTTGCTATTTCATCCCCGTTTCAGCTTAATTTTATTTACATTTTTAGTATTTAAGTTTATAGCAATTTTTTTGGTGTTAAAGCTTGGTATTTCTATAACGGTAAATGTTCTAGTTGATGTGAGGGCAAACTTGTACGGTAATCATCAAACCATAGGCATAGCCAGAAGGACCGCGGCCTCTGCCCCCCCCCCGATTGAAAAGCTACTAATGACAAAAATGATGACACAAAGCCTACTTATTCAGTTGTTTTTTTTTAGCTTTTTTGGATTGCAACAATACATGCGTACAACGGAAATTAGCAATAACTTAATATTAATATTGACGACCAGCGGGCCCATGCCCTCTCAATTTAAATTTCTACCAACCAATTTAAATGTACAAGCCGGGAGAAATTCAGCGTTTTTGTTCTAAAAGGTGCAATCTCAGCCACTCATCTAACTTGTTTATGCAATAATATGTTTTAGGCCCCCAGCTAACTTTTATATTACAATAACATGGTTAGTGACCATTTATGGCATCTAATGTACCAACTTTAAATAACTTTAAATTACCAATTTTAAATAACAATTCAACTCCATCTCGTCAGTTTTCACGCGACAAAATGCTTTTGAAAAAAACTAGTTAGGGGAAATGCTTATTGAACAAATTATTGAATTTGAATCGAGGGTGCCTGGGCTCCTGGTCGTACATATATTCCTAAAATTGATTCTTTTCATGACAAAACAAAAATCTTCAAAAACAAATCTTCGAGTGCATTATTTAATGCTAGAAATGTTGCAGAAAGCAAAGTACCTTGATTTTCCTGACTTGGGCCAAGTCACAAAACTTAACCCCAAAATGCAAAATTTTAAACGTGTTTTGGACTGGATTTGAAGTAAAGGGAGTGATTTGTTCAATTGGCTTTCAAACATCAAAAATTTTGTTCTTTCAAATGGCTCTGAAAACGTGGGAAATGTGATCCGAATCGCATTAAAATAGCCATTTTTTCCAAAAAATTACAAAAACCGCCAGCGGCTGGGGGCTCCGCCGCCATGCCCCATCTGTGACATCTTTGAGTTGCACTAATTTGCTCACCACGTCTCCCAGTTTTGATAGGATAGAAAAAATTTTAAGTTGCGGTTCTAGTCCTTCTTCTATAGCAAATCCAGGTTACGAGCCAAATCAGACGCCCAGGTTTTGATCTTTCATTCTTTGCCCCATAAAAAGTCCCTCTTTTCAAAAACTTTTGATGACGTCATTGTATGATTTGCGGTTTAGCCCTCCACCTAATTCAAAATCCTGGCTACGTCTATGCATTAAACCATGTGCAATATGCATACCAGATACCACTAGTTGCATCTTAGTATTGTTGACGCACCTTCACGAGCGGTTGCTTACAACATTGCAAAGGTGCAAAGCAACAAAATATACGTTGCATTGATTCCAGTCTAAAATTTCTTTGGTACGGAAGTATGGAATGCGAATATGGAAGAAAATTTTAGTATGGATCGGAATATGGAATGGAAGATTTTTGGTATGGAATGGAAATGGAATGGAAGAAAATCGCCAGTATGGAATATGGAAAAATCGTCTTCCATTCCATTCCATACCATGCCCTGATGGTAAATGCTTTTCTCGCGTTGGTAATCACTCCAGTCTATGACATCATAATGCTGGCCAATTGCGATCACGAGCCAATACGAGGTCAAAATTTCGAAACCAACATTCGCAAAAAGCACAATTAAAATTGTTCATGTCATATTAAACTTCAGTTTGTTTGTGTTGGCCAGCGGGCTGCCGCCACCAACGGATTATCAATTCAGCTGAGCGCTCTTTCATTTTTCGTGCAGAGCGATCATTTAGAAACAGGGAACAGGAAGATTGAAATATTGTATCTGGACAGCTACAGTACGTTTTTCCGGATTGCCTAGGTTTTTTAGGCTCAGCAGTTGGCTATACCCGTTGTGGTTACTGCATAGCAGTCTGACTGAAGAGCCCAAAACCGTGGCAAAACCTTGCGATTGAACAAACTTTTGGAATTGAAAAATTTCGAAGGTGCAATATGCTTATATTTGGCTGATCAACTGAAAAACGCAATATTAAAATGATAGGTACAAGGCACGAAATTGATTTTTGCTTTTTCCGTCTCATATTGTACTTTTATGGTTAATTAGCGAATTAGCGTTAGCTTCCGCTAACGAAAAATTTGTGTTACCGGATTAACGTTAGCGAAGCTAATCTTTTTAGTTAACGGAATAACTGTTAGCGGAGCCAATGTTTGCGTTAGCAGTGCCCACCTATGAATCCAGGCAATACTGACGTGGTTTTGTTTACCTAACTGATTTAGGTTTCTAATGCAGTTCAACACTGTAATTGATGGTACAGAGGACTATATCAGTGCTTTGATACCTGCTTTACTATGAACCAGCACAACGATACTTTGATTGTGCATTTTTTCCAAAAGCTGGATCTTTGCCACTTCTGAAATAGCTAAGACTTCTGCGGCGTTCTGCCTGGAACAGAGTACTGTAAATTCCAAGGTCGAAAAATGCTTGTGTTGGGGAGTTGTTTGGGTATTCTGCATAGAAATCCGCACCTATCACTCTTCCAGCTAGTTTTGAGCCGTCGGTGTAAACCTTGACATTGTTCTGATTTAGAGCGATTTCGGATCTGATAGCATTCTTTTTATCCATGATTTGACATTCGAAATTTATTTCGAATACCTTTGTTTTCTTTGTTCGGTCAGCTGGCATTTGCAGCAGAGGTAAGAACCTTCTAGCCTCATTGCAAACATCAACATGACTATTCGTTTTCCCAAAGGAGCCAACTGGGCTGACTTGCCATAGCCTACTAACAGTGATTCTGTACGACCCTCGCAATGCTTCAGCCAATAAGAATTCCTCGATGGGAGTTATGTTGAGCAATATTTCCAGAGCACCAGTAGGGGTGCCAGGAAAAGCTGATGAAATCATCAGGCAAGCAAGTCTCTGCACCTTTATGAGTTTCCTCACTAAATACTTTTTGTTGAGACCGCCATCCCAGGACACTCATGCGTACGACATGATTGGACGTATCATAGCTATGTATATTCATTTCATCATAGATGGTTTTATTCCCACGTTTTACCTACAATTTGTCTACATTGCAATAATGCTGTATTTGCTTTGCGGGTAATTGGGGTAATGTGTGGTTTCCAAGTTAGCTTGCTGTCCAGAGTAACACCTAACAGCCTTGCTTGCTTGGAAAAATCGAGTTTTGAACAATTCATTGACAAGAATTCCAAATCTGGATTCCGTTTGTGAGTGAACAGTACAATTTCGGTTTTCTTGCTGCTAAACTGTAGCTCGTGTTCCGAAGCCCAGTTTGCAGCAATATTTATTGCTTTCTGGGCCATACCTCTGATCCAAAGCGTATCAGCACCAGTGACCAACACTGCTAGATCATCGACAAAGGCTTGAACATAAAAACCTCCTCTACGTAACTTTAGCAGTTACTTGTAGCAAAAAAAATTTTTGAAGACCATTTTTTTCTTTGTTTTGTTTGGGGATCGCCTGAAAAAAACTTTTTTTGGAGAACACTTGCGCCGGTGTCCTTGGTCCTTGGCCTTGACCTCGAGCATTCCTGTGCTTGGCCTCGAGAGGGTCTATCCTCGGAAGGGCTGTCCTTGGCCTCGGATTTTTTGTGTCCTTGGCCTTGGCCTCAAGCCCTATGTCCTCGACTCCACCTCTGCTGGCAGGGTGGCACCCCCAAACTAAGTCAAAATATTTGTCGCTTAAATATCTACTGATATAAAAAAAAACTGGCACCATAAGTTAAACAATTCAAAAATTTGATTTTTTGGGTCCATTTGGAAGGTCCTCGAGGGGGTGGCACCCCCAAACTATGTCAAATATTTGTCTGTTAAATATCCACTGATATGAAAAAAACTGGCACCTTAGCTTTTGCCGTTCAAAAGTTTGATTTTTTTGAGGAGTCTATTTAGAGGGGTTTTTGGGGGTTGGTGCCTACAAACTATGTCAAAATATTTGTCTGCTGAATGTCTACTGATATCAAAAAGCATTGGCACTATAAGTTAAGCTGTTCAAAAAATTGATTTTGGGGGGTCCACTTGAGAGGTTCCGGAGGGGTGGTATTCCTAAATTATGTTAGAATATTTATCTGTTAAATATCTACTGATATGAAAAAAACTGGTGCCCTAGCTTGAGCCATTTAAAATTTTGATTTTATGGCTCTATTTGGGGGGTATTCGTGAGGGGGGTGCCCCCAAACTATGTTAAAATATATGTCTGTAAATGTCTACTGATATCAACAAATATTGGCACCCTAGGTTAAGCCGTTCAAAAATTTGATTTTTGAGGGGTCCATTTTGGGAGGGTCTAGGAAGGGTGACACCCCCAAACTATGTCAAAATATTTGTATGTTAAATATTTACAAATATCAAAAAAACTGGCACTTTAGGTTGAGACATTAAAAAAATTGATTTTTGGGGGTCTATTTGGAGGGTCTCCAAGTGTGTGGTGCCCCCAAATTATGCCAAAATATTTGTCTGGTAAATATCTAATGATATCAAAAAAACTGTTGCTCTAGCTTCAGCCGTTAAAAAAATTGATTTTTTGGCGCCTCATTTTGGGGGGATTTCCCGCGGAGTGGCTCCAAAAATTTTCAGGGGACAAAATTGCGCTTGCAGCTCAACAACTTTAAACAAAAATTAGATTTCGATGTTTTGTGGTTTAGGAGAAGAAGAGCGTACAAGCTTTTGGAAAAAAAAGGAAAAAAAGGTAAAAAATCAAAAAAAATGGAAAAGAAAGGAAAAAAAAAGCAAAAAAACCTCATTGCGGCCAAAAGTGGGTTGGTAAGAATGAAGAGGTATCGTAAGACATATGACCATGAGAAATAGTGTTTGCCGTATTGAGCCGTTTTTGAATGAGACCGCTTTATACGCCAAACTTTTGTGGCGGTTTTCGGGTTCTCAAACCAAAGTCACGTGACTTATTGCCTAGAAATTTGGTACAAACTTACAACTCATCAATCTCAAACTGCTGTCAAAATTTCATGTAGTTAGACCAAACCGTTCTCAAGTTATAAGCAAAAGTCTAAAAAATCGCAAGCGTTAGTTTGAAAATGGCCGAGTAAAAACAAAGAAACACGCGACGCGAGCGTCGGTTGTTCCATTAGCAATTCCTGAAAGTTTAAATAAGAGTAAATAAAATTAGCCATTTATTTGTTAACGCATAATTATCTTCGTCCCAAAATTGGCCTTATCAAATGCAGATTAAGGTGGTATTTACCGATCATGCGTATCTGCGCCCGGAGATATGCGTGCCATTTAACTGCATGCATTCTGTCTTTTTTTTTTGCATTTACATTGAAAAAGATATCACTTTCACTAGTATTTCTTTTCGTAAATGCGCGTGATCCGTAAACGCCCTATAAAAAGTCAAAACAACGCAGACGTCGTTTTAGTTTTTTTATTATTTTTAGAAAACACGTCACACTTTAATTTTTATTCAAATTGTGCTGCTCAAAAATATTCTCTTTGCTTTGATTATCACTCAGCATCATTTGCAACATTGTCATTGATTGTAATAGTTAAAGATTGATTGGCATGTCAGCGCTAACAATAACTGCCATTGTTGCCTCACTTCTGGTCATTGTGATTGGATTTGTGTCATATCTAACACCAGCCTGGGTTCATGTAAGTTCACATTTTGATTTTTAATTTTCTATGGCTTGAGTGGTAATACTCCAATACTCTGCAACAATAGTCTGCTCTGTAGTGTACACTAACTTTATGACGTTTACCAAAATTTAAACTTGTTATTCACTACTTTCCTGCTAAACGTACTTCAAATTTGGCCATGTGTGGTAGACAGGCGGAAGTTCGTAGATAATACTTGTCTTGACGACCAAGACTCTCTTTGCTCTTGTTTGCCAATAAAACAACCAGGTAAGTACAAATTGGAGTAACTATTTATTATCTTTCCTTGTAAATTTTTGTAAGTGTGTCAATTTCGTCTACAATTATTGAAATATTTTTTAATATTGTCTTTTTTTTTCAGCTATATTATCTTGGACTGGAAATAAGCAGTGGACTTACTTTAATATTTACATATGCTCCAATGTTTGGCACAAGTTTTATTGATCAAGGTACGTAAGACGAAAGCTGAGGTTAAACTTAATATCCTTATATCAATGTAGAAGAACATTATCCGAATTTGTTCATAATATGCCTGAAGTTTTCCATTCCCAATTTAGACTGTAAAATTTTGCTTTATGATTTAGTTTTTGCTTGCCAATACAGCGTAAAATAATACTCTAATAAGGCCTTAAATCAGTCAGATACACTTAAAAAATAACAATAACACAAAGAAAAACAGTAAATTTATTGGTCGTGGCTGGCGGAAGGTTTTTGAATTTTTTACAACTTTTTGACCTCAGTTGTTGTTTTTTTTGTTAAATTTTATTGGAGAAAAAAGTGACGTAAATTCATTTTTTCTTGATAAAAAGTTGTGTCGTCCAAAATTTATTGATTAGTCAACCAGGACAAAACAGTAGAATTGACCGTCTATGATTGCAAAAATTTAGGATGTCGTTACGATGTCGTTACGATGTAAACGTTAACCAACCATGAGTATGATCGATTCAAGAAATTGATTTTTTTTTTTACATTTGGCCATTGTTCTTGAATATTTAGCCCAAGACGAAACTGGCATTGTTCTTAAATTTTGCACAAAAAATGAGTCACGTAAGCGTGCTTTTATAAAATTGTTCCTATAAAACGCAGTAAAAAATTTTTGAATTTTCCGGCTTTAAACTTGTACAGCATAGCAATATAACTTCAAACGATATTGTAATTTTAAGAATTTTTTTAAATGAAAATTAGAAGTATTGAAAATGTGCTCAAAAGCATCATATTTAGCTCTAAACTTGTAGGCAGAAGCTAATGCAGGGTTTCAGAATGCACAAATTCAGTTTTGCCACAATACTGCTCGATGTAGCTGGGGTATTTGTAGTGCTCGGTGCATACCAGAGGTGGAGTCCTCAAGGACATCCTCAAGGTCCTCAAGGACACATTTTGAAGTCCTTGGCCTCGAGGCCTCAAGTCCTCGAAAATTGGCCAGTCCTCGGCTCGAGGACAGCAGTATTTTTTGAATTGTTAAAATTTCGTGGAGCGCTTGAAAAATTTTTTGGAAAACGTTTTTTTGTGGAGATCGCTTGAAAAATTTTTGTGAAGATCTTTTTTTTGGAGATCGCCTAAAAAATTTTTGTGAAGACCTTTTTTTTTTTTTTCGGAGAGCACTTGTGCTGGTGTCCTTGGTCCCTGGCCTTGGCTTCGAGCATTCTTGTCCTTGGCCTCGAGAGTGTCTGTCCTCGGAGAGGCTGTCCTTGGTCTTGGCCTCGGATTTTTTCCTTGTCCTTGGCCTTGGCCTCGAGCCTTGTGTTCTCTACTCTACCTCGGGTGCATACTCATTCATCACTTGTGCTTATTCAGTTTATCATGTGTTTTTAGTTGCTTTTGTGCGGAAGCCGGCCGCAATTCAGGCTGTGATTGTTTTTTTCCCGATCGGTCTAATATTTGTCCTGGCGGCCATGATAAGGTTTATACAAGGCAGAAGATATTTAAAGAATAACACTTTTGGCGACAGTTTCATTCAGAAAGTCCAAAAGCAAGCTCTAGGATTTCATGTAGTAGCATGTAAGTAGTGTTATGATTTTACAGTACTGTAGTCTGGCCTTTTGCCTCTGGAATTGTAATTATATCGTTATTCACTAAGTTTTCTTGGATCGGAGACAGCGAAGGAACCTTTCAGTTTTTAAGTCAAGCTGTCATCTTCTCACCTGTCTACCACACCCGGTGGAGGTATCACACTGCGCTTGTTCTACGCTGAACGTCAAATACGCAGGAAATCTGACAATATCAATTCGTAAAGTAATTGGTTCAACCCAACCGGGAATCGAAATTAAGTTTACCGTTTCAAAAGCAGATACTCGGTTTATTTGCATACCGCTGCTGATCGCTAAGGCGTGACTGACTGTGAGAACTGAGCCACTATTTTTGTTTTTATATTCCGAAGACTGGGTCTACACTTGGCTAGATACGTATATCCTTTGTTTACTTTCATGAAGAATTTGGTGCGCCCGCTTGCCTCCTTACCACCGCATCATCTTCCTTTGAACAATTGTTACAATATTCAAAGGATGCACTTCTACTCTTGCAATAGTATAGGCCTACTCTAGGTTTATAATTGATCGGACCAAGCTTTATTTTAGCGGGATGACCCACATAGCGGAAGACCCCTGCCGGGTTGGTTTGGTACTCTTTTTAATACTTATGCTTCTGCGTCGTTAAATAAGACGGCAATCCAACTGTATTTGATTGCCTTATTTCACAAGCAGAAAATTTAACTGTAGTGAAAATTCTGCTGGGAAATTTACGCATAAATTTGTATAAGCTGCACGGTTGGATTGCGAATTCGTTCTAAATAACGCCACCACCTCCTTTAATAGACAGGATTGCAAGATGCAGCAATCAACAATGAATTTGTTATTGTTGCTCATATTCATTCTCCTGTCGCTGGACAGCATCAGATGCTAACTGTTGGACGATCCGCACACACCTCACTGCATCGTCTACTTTGTGCTTTAAAAGGAATCCACACCAGCTTTTGAGTTTCCAGAAATCCAATGTTCCTGTGGATTTCTTGAATTCTTGTCCACTGACTTTTGCTGCTTTTTCGAAGCCACCAAGCAGAGATAATCATCATAAAGCGTCTTATCCAAGGACGTAACAACGTGACCAGCAGGTTAGGGATTGAACTCAGATAATTTGACCAGGGTCGCCGTAAAAACGAAGCCTTTACCCATTTGGCCGGGCTGCCGACAATTTGCATTTGTTACGCTTAAATCCACCAGTATTTATAGGACAGCCGCGCATTCATTCCTAGTATTTTGGTTTATGCCAGCCTAGCGGACGAGCTTTGGAGTCCAGCGAAATTCGAATCCAGAACAATGCTGTGAAAAAACTGCCTCTAATTTGCTTGTTGAGATGCTGGGTTCAAATTTGCCTATTCCCATGATCAGTTTGTGGAAGCCTGCTGGTTGTGCTGGATTGTATGTTATTGAGGAACTAGTCTGGCACTCGTTTCATTGGTTCGATTATACCTTTGGGAATAATTTTGATCCCTTAAAATGGGCAAATCGCAATCAATTTTAAGAGTTTGTTTCTCTTTTCCACTTTTCGACAATGGTGTGCAAACGTCTCTTTTTGTTGTTTTTGTAATGCTTTTGAAAGAAGTTACAAAATAAGAAAAAAAAATTTTTTTAACTGTTTATTTCTGTGATCTGTAGGTGTCATGATTTTCCTAGCTGTGGTCATTTTTACGGCATATACAGTTTCTGAAATAAACGACACAAACGCTCGTCGAGACGTAACACGAGCTAGTTTTAACCCAGTAAGAAGATCAGGCGGTTCTGCTCAAGAAACAAGCAATTCGCTTTCGACTGGGAATTTCTTTCCATTCAACAACCAGAGAAACGATGATTTCATAGACAGTGTTTTGGGTTATTCTTTCTATTTATCTTGGGTAACTTTGGCGTTTCAAATTTTAAATGTGATTTTAAACCTTAATATTTTCAGAAGACCTTCTAGCCCAAACGCAACAAATGCAATTAACATGTCATAATGCTTATCAATAAACTATTACTTCTGACATATGCAGCGAATAGATTTAAAAAGGCTCTAATAATCAAATCTTCGTTAATTCGCGTTACTGCTCGACCACCTGGCCGATTAACAGTCTGAAACAATGCTGTACAGTTCTTCGCTGTGTGAACGTTCATGTAGTGGTGCCATTCAATTTATCACAGCAAATTACCACAGTATCAAAACATTAAAAATTAAAACCTATAAAACCCAACAGTCTGTTTCACCAGTAAATGGGATCGTTAAAGGAAAATCTTATTCATTTTAGAATTTATTTATTTGACAAGGTTTACTTTAAATGATCATTTCATTTTAGAATCCAATAAGATTTACTCTTGATGATCATAAGATTTACGGGTGAGAGAGGCTGATAGATTTGCTGTGTTTTATTACTGTGGTTATTTGCTTTGATATTTGCTGTGACTTTTCGTAATCGATAATGTTTTGAAACCCTGATGTTAACCACGAAATGAATTGATGATGTATATCTTTTAGAATTATTAACAAATATTGCCTGTTCTGCTATTAAATTGCTCAAAGTCCAGAACTGAGCGTTTCTTTGTAGAAAATTTGTGTTACGCCAACTTTAATTGTAGAAACTTCTTTTTAGCAATTCTTTTTGTGTGTATTTATTGTGTTCGTGAACAAACTTGTGGAATAAAAGACAAATTGAGTGGTTATGACTGGCTGCTATACTTAACTCAAAAGCCTTTAAACGGGTCTACGACTTTTAGGCGCGGACGTTTAGGCGCCGCCGATTAGGCGCCGGGACTTTTAGGCGCCGAGACTTTTAGGCGCCGAGACTTTTAGGCGCCGAGACTTTTAGGCGCCGAGAGTTTTAGGCGCCAGAGGTTAAAAAATTTTTTTTCAAAAATTTTTCAAAAATTTTTTCAAAAAAAAGTTTTTTTTCCAAAAAAAGTTTTTTTTTCAAGAAAAAGATTTTTTTCACAAAATCAAGTTTTTTTCCAAAAAAAGGTTTTTTTTCCAAAAAAGCATTTTTTCTACAAAAAAACGTTTTTCTTCCCAAAATTTTTTTATCTTTCAAATGACAGTCTTTTTTCAAATAAAAACTTTTTCCAACACTTTGATTAAAAGTTTTACTTTGATTAAAATGTCGATGTTTTCGAAGCTTTTCATCAGTTGTTTGTCAAGAAGAATCGTCAGAATAGAGAGTGCAGGAAAAGGAGTGGCTATAGGAAAAAGCCGAGCAGTGATTGGGTGGAAAAGAATTGCTGAGAGAGCGTCATTTGTGTAGAACCTTTAAGCTGAACAAGAGTTCTTTTTGTCAGCAGAGGGCGGGGTTTGAAGTTTTGATAAAAGTGACTTCAAAAGCAGATAGATGGAAGCAGAGCGGAAAAAGCTTTACAAAAATTTGATTTCTTATTGCATTTTTTTCAATAACAAAGAATGTTTTCCACTACTACTTGCAAAGTTTTTTTTACCTAATCCAGACGCATGCGATCTCCAGCTAGCGGTCTCAAATTTTGCGGCGCACAGACACGAGTTGCTTGTGCAATATTGGCACACGCAGCAAGCCGTGTGACGTTTCATGGTTATTTTGAGTCTACCTCTACCAAACAATACAGTACAAACTTTTTCAGGAGCTAAGGATTCATCTCTCGGCAGATTCCTATTTATAGTCTTTGCATCTTGTTGTAAATATAGTAAAAGCAATGTTTAAATTGATATTTTTCAGCTTAATCTTTACACCTTGTTGTAAGTACACTTATAGTAAAAACAATGTTAAATTCTTGAAGTCAACTTCTTCAGAAATCAGCCTGAAAGCGAAGTTTGCGTTTGACTAAAATTCATTTTATTTGAGCTTTAAAATTGATGAATTGATTGGTTATGCGACTTCTGGAGCAGCACAGATTAGCTCAAATTTTGTTCCAGGATACAGCACGATGATGAGTGAAATTTGTTTACACTTACGCAGCGACTTTTTCATGTTTTAACTTATATGTATATTTTACTCCCGAATGTACGGTAAAAACCAAAAAAATCAAAGAAAAAGGTTTAGTTGTTTTAATTGACTTGGTGTTTCACCAGAGCTCCGCTCTTCAACACTTTTAAAGGCGGTGAATCATCCAGCCAATTCCGGTGGTTTATAATAGCTAAAATTGAACTATAATTTTTGAGATTTTTTGTTTTAATTTTGGGACTGCGTTTGCAAAGTTATTCAACAAATACAAAAAGATATCCCCCGACAAAAAGTTTTTGGAAACTCTGAGTTTTGTTCTTCCCGCCAAAACTACAGTTCTCTAAACTGTTAGGCCTATTGTAGTTTCGGCGGGAAGAACAAAACTCAGAGTTTCCAAAAACTTTTTGTCGGGGGATATCTTTTTGTATTTGTTGAATAACTTTGCAAACGCAGTCCCAAAATTAAAACAAAAAATCTCAAAAATTATAGTTCAATTTTAGCTATTATAAACCACCGGAATTGGCTGGATGATTCACCGCCTTTAAAAGTGTTGAAGAGCGGAGCTCTGGTGAAACACCAAGTCAATTAAAACAACTAAACCTTTTTCTTTGATTTTTTTGGTTTTTACCGTACATTCGGGAGTAAAATATACATATAAGTTAAAACATGAAA
Organism: Trididemnum nubilum; assembly: GCA_963965965.1. Taxonomy (NCBI): domain Eukaryota; kingdom Metazoa; phylum Chordata; class Ascidiacea; order Aplousobranchia; family Didemnidae; genus Trididemnum; species Trididemnum nubilum. The sequence continues at coordinate 4,197,672 of OZ014481.1, read as the reverse complement.
AAGTCGCTGCGTAAGTGTAAACAAATTTCACTCATCATCGTGCTGTATCCTGGAACAAAATTTGAGCTAATCTGTGCTGCTCCAGAAGTCGCATAACCAATCAATTCATCAATTTTAAAGCTCAAATAAAATGAATTTTAGTCAAACGCAAACTTCGCTTTCAGGCTGATTTCTGAAGAAGTTGACTTCAAGAATTTAACATTGTTTTTACTATAAGTGTACTTACAACAAGGTGTAAAGATTAAGCTGAAAAATATCAATTTAAACATTGCTTTTACTATATTTACAACAAGATGCAAAGACTATAAATAGGAATCTGCCGAGAGATGAATCCTTAGCTCCTGAAAAAGTTTGTACTGTATTGTTTGGTAGAGGTAGACTCAAAATAACCATGAAACGTCACACGGCTTGCTGCGTGTGCCAATATTGCACAAGCAACTCGTGTCTGTGCGCCGCAAAATTTGAGACCGCTAGCTGGAGATCGCATGCGTCTGGATTAGGTAAAAAAAACTTTGCAAGTAGTAGTGGAAAACATTCTTTGTTATTGAAAAAAATGCAATAAGAAATCAAATTTTTGTAAAGCTTTTTCCGCTCTGCTTCCATCTATCTGCTTTTGAAGTCACTTTTATCAAAACTTCAAACCCCGCCCTCTGCTGACAAAAAGAACTCTTGTTCAGCTTAAAGGTTCTACACAAATGACGCTCTCTCAGCAATTCTTTTCCACCCAATCACTGCTCGGCTTTTTCCTATAGCCACTCCTTTTCCTGCACTCTCTATTCTGACGATTCTTCTTGACAAACAACTGATGAAAAGCTTCGAAAACATCGACATTTTAATCAAAGTAAAACTTTTAATCAAAGTGTTGGAAAAAGTTTTTATTTGAAAAAAGACTGTCATTTGAAAGATAAAAAAATTTTGGGAAGAAAAACGTTTTTTTGCAGAAAAAATGCTTTTTTGGAAAAAAAACCTTTTTTTGGAAAAAAACTTGATTTTGTGAAAAAAATCTTTTTCTTGAAAAAAAAAAACTTTTTTTGGAAAAAAAACTTTTTTTTGAAAAAATTTTTGAAAAATTTTTGAAAAAAAATTTTTTAACCTCTGGCGCCTAAAACTCTCGGCGCCTAAAAGTCTCGGCGCCTAAAAGTCTCGGCGCCTAAAAGTCTCGGCGCCTAAAAGTCCCGGCGCCTAATCGGCGGCGCCTAATAGTCACGGTCCGCTTTAAACGGTCCCTTCGTAGCTCCCCGCCAATTCTGAACAAGTTGAATTATTCGCAATGATATTTTAAATATTCTAAAGTAAGTTGGCAAAATAAAAATAATTAAATAGATAAAACACTAATTGCTGTTTAACAAAATTTGAATGGAGGCTTTCCAAACCGCCTTAAAAATTTCGTTTCAATCCCTGGCATCTTTCGATTGAAAATAAAAAACAAAAAAAACAAGCTGGAAACCTTTTTAAAGCTTTGAATTCTTTAATGGTTTCTACTTAATTTGAAGTTGATTTTCAGGTTTGCGGACCCACGTATACGAGCGTGTCGTCAGTTTATTCAATCGTGCATGCGAGTTTAAAGATTCTTCTATGCCTGATCTACATTTGGCAGAAAGACGTAAACGCATTTTTTGTTCATTTTAAATAGAATCCGACACGCTTTGTGTGCCAAAATAGTAGCAAAAAAATTGTTAAAAAAAAACGAAGGAAAAACTGGTGCGTTTACGATTGTAAGCCAAAGGTAAACCACGCCTCGGTCTTTTATTAGCTCGAATTTTATTGGTATTTTTTTATTAAATTTTTTAATATTGCAGCAGCTTATATACACTGTAATATTATTTTGGAAATTATTTTAATGCATTAAAAATCATGTAACCACCATTTATTGGAGTCAATTAAACTTATGCAAATAACGGTGTTGTTTATTAGTGTCAATTAAAATCGGAAATAAAGTGCTTCAATTATATCTGAAAACTTTTTATTTCTGTTGTAAAGCGAGTTATTCTCAATCTAAATATTATGCAAGCTGTTATTGAATCTGTAGACTGCGGTTCGTTTCCAGGAAAGGTTAAATCAAAGCTTTAAATTTTTTTTTGTTTTTTGAAAGTAACACTGTACAGCGTTGATTTTGACCTTGACACGAAGGAAAAATAACAATCAGAACGACATTGAGATTTTAACTGCTTCTACTTAAAGGTTAACTATGGACAGTTAAAGTTTAACTGCCACTATAAAGGTTAACCTAGGAAAATGTTCAAATTTTGGCAAAAAATAAAAAATCAAATTGAGTCGATTTTTGACAAAATTTGAAAAGTAAACGTTAACCAACCATGAGTGAAGTTTGAAATTTGGCAAAACTTAAAACTTCAGCGAAGTCGAATTTTTGTAAATTTTTGAAAACATGTTTCGAAAAACTAGGCTATAAGTTTTGAAGCAAATTTTTGAAATTTGGCAAAAAATATGATTTAAGTAAAGTTGATTATTTGTCAATTTTTGAAAAAATGTTAACACAGATTTTCGAAATATGGCAAACAAAAATTGAGTAACCTCGACTTTCTGCCCACGCTCAAACGGGGTTCACATAGAAGCCGTCAACGTTTACACCGCCGTTCCGTCACCGTTCAGCGTTCTATCGTTATTTCGCCGTGACGGTAACCTGCTACGCGAGAGGTTCACTCTGATCCGTCACCGCTACGCGTAAGTAACTGGTTGAAATGCTTGCACAGCTGTTTTGTAAATACACCACTAGGCCTATCAAGGTGGGCTTTGTAATCACCATGTCATCAAAACCACGCTTAAATTGAGAGCTACCGGAACTGCTAAATTAACTGGCGGTACTTAATGCATTTTAGCGTGTTCTTTTAACTTGCTAGTTTTGAAGTGCTTGCCAAGACCACTATCATCATCAAGTGTCTGTGATTATTGTGGAAATAAGCGATGAGTTTTAACTTTAGTTTCACTTAGTTGCACCATTGTTGCAGTACAGAACACACTTACTAGTATAGGCCTACCGGTAAGTAGGGCCAGAAGTAGAGAGTAGGCCTGTAGCATTGGGCCAAAGGATATCCCATGGCTTAGTGGTGTAGCATTCAGTTTGCATGGTGGTATGGCTTTTATTATTTTCCAATATCATCACTCGGTAGCTTGAATTAGGCAAAGTAATCACAGATTTAAAAAATACTAAACATAAATCAAATTGACAGCAATTATAAGTCATAGCCAAGCTGTGCATTGAAAATCACTTAGTTCAAGTCTATTTTAGATACGGAAATGTTTCTCTCTAAGCTATTGAAAATCTATTGCATAATTTAGAGTGGAATAAAAACAATACAAAGTTCATCTGAACATAGACTCTTCAATAGTAGACTGGAAAGTGATAGTTTTTTTTTTTTTTTTTTTGGCGGTTTATTTTTCTGGAATATGGTGGATTTATCCAATTAGCGTGACTTTTTCTTCTCAGTTCATTTGCTTGATAAGAATATGTCCAATCAAATCAGTCGAATACACGTGACTGCAAAAAAAAACTTCACAGCGAGAGCAGGCTTTTTTTCTTCAATCCTCTACTCTTTTTCTCCGCGTGTCTGTTTCTGGTCTGCTAATAAAGAGTCTACGATCCGAATCACTCAGCAAAACAGACCTCTTTAAAAAACTGATGTGAGGTTTTGTTGACTTACAGCTTACTTGCAAATTTCTGTTAAATAAATGAATTTGATTAACAATCAAATACTGATAAGATCACAGATCTTGAGTTTATTCTGCCAAAGTAAAAAAGTGATTAGTTATCAATTACATTCAAAAATATTCATATGATTTCGATTTGCATGAACAAGTTTAAGTTGGTGCAGAAGTTAAATATAAATTTAAGCAATCTAGGATATGAATTCAAATAGCCTAATCATTAATCACTTGATTTTGTTTTTCAGAAATTAGGCCTTGTTACGCTAGCAGAAAAAACGTCTACAAAAGAGATCTCGTGATACCCATCGAGGTACCTCTTGAAAAATTTTTTACAGATAGATTTTTAATGCCTGATTAATGATTGAAATGTCTTCGGTTGCAACCAGGTGCCGTTTTTAAGATATACCGCTTTTAATCGAACGCGGATGAATATTTTAAAATCATACGCTTGAATAATTTTTTTACTATTAGTGTAGCCGTGAAATCATTCACAAATTTCAACAAAGATATTTTTTATCTTTCTTTGAATGTAAAAATTCAAAATACTATAATTTTAAAATAAATAATTAATCATGGGTTAGTTTTTGTTAAAAAGTTTGCATATTTAGTGTTTTAGCTTGAGTTTTTTTGTGTTGAATTTTAGACGTGGAAACTTGCTTTGAAGTCACGTGATTGTTGTCACTTGGCAGCTGATCGATACGAATACAAACCTTTGAAATAATTTCTCATGATTAAATACCGGTATCCTTAAGAATTAGTAAAGAAATTATTTCGTGTTAAAAGTCGAAAAGCAAATGAAGTACCGTACCTCGTGAATAACACCATATGTCTGTTATGATGATAGTCTACCCACAAAAAGTAGCCCAATACAATAACTGCTTTGAGAAATACCGCTAAGCTTTCACTCCTCGAAACTAACCAGCCTAGCCCTAGCTGGTTGGCTTATCAACTCTTGAATGTCTGTTCTGCCACACTTAAGCACTTGAAACAATCACCGGAGTTAAGCCAACAAATTACCCAAAATAAGAGATGACTCTCATGAAATTGTGAAAAGGAGAACAGTTTATTTATTGCTTATTTTGCAATATTTCCGAAAGTGTAGGCCTCTTGCTTTATGTTGAAACTTCGCAGTAAACTACTGTAGTCTTAAAACATAGTAGCTGAATGATTTATTAGAATGGACGATGTGCTTTTGTTCGACTGGAATAAACGTTTTGGACTGATGACCGATATATTCATAGCTACCGAGTGCCGTAGGCTATCGATATTCCTCGAAGCTTATCGGTATTCTTCGAAGCAGTGGTATTGTATTAGGCTGCTTTTTGTGGTAGGCTATCATCATAACAAACACGTAGTGTAATTCATAAGGTAGTTCGTTTATTTTTCGACGTTTTGCAAGAAACAATTTCTTTATCAATGGTTACCGGTACTTCATCTTGAAAAATTGTTTTGAAGTTTTGCATTCATATGGATTAGCTGCCAAGTGATGACGGTCACGTGATTTCAAAGCAAGTTTCCATGTTTTAGAATTCAACACAAAAAAACTCAAGCTAAAAGTTTAATTATGCAAACTTTTTAGCAAAAAACTTACCCATAATTAATTATTTAGTTTAAATTTATCATATTTTGAATTTTTACATTCAAAGAAAGATAAAAAATATCTTTGTTGAAATTTGTGAATTATTTCACGGCAACACTAATAGTAAAAAAATTATTCAAGCGTATGATTTTAAAATATTCGTTTGCGTTCGATTAAAAGCGGTATATCTTAATAACGGCACCTGGTTGCAACCGAAGACATTTCAATCATTAATCAGGCATTAAAAATCTATCTGTAAAAAATTTTTCAAGAGGTACCTCGATGGGTATCACGAGACAACACAATTTTGGACACCGTAACAAGGCCTAAATAATCAGTAGGTATGATATTGATGGACTGCACGTAACGTCATCGCGCTGGTGCCCACACCGCTGGACATCAAAATCGCGAATCGACGCTACATAAATACATGCAAAAATGCTGATAGAGAAGATATATTTTCAGGCTTTAAATCAGTTGATTCTTTGTAACATTCAAGTTAAATTGCAATATCTTGACGTCCTTCATGGTCGACTCCTGGGAAGCCATGTCAACTTCCACTGGCATCTGCCTCTGTGCAAGTTTATTCCCTACTAAGCATCTGCCTCTGTGCAAGCCCATAAGGTTTGCCAGTTAGGCCAAGATGTTTGTTCAGCTGGGAATACCTTTGAAAAAGATAGCTGAGGGCTGCCGATGAGAGCTAAAAGCTCGAAACAGCGCTGTCCAGCTCTGTGCATTCAAGTTAAATGGTAAACAAAAGCCTGTAAAAACTGCAAGAGATTTTAATTTTTAAGAATTCGAATTTTGTTTACTTTTTTCAGAGACGTAAATTCGGCTTGCTGTCAAGTAACCCATGAGAACCATGTAATAAAGATGGTAGTAACTAGCTTCGATTATCAAACTGACAAATTTGAATTTACGATTGACGGTGCTGAAATAGAACAGTTGTATCTCCTTCATTTGCGACAAAATTAGCGCACTTTTTAACTTTGTGATTTCATTAGCCTATTTTGAAGGATCTATGGTGTCTTTTTGTATTTCTTGTTGTCATTAGTGGCTTACCGCTGTGGTAGCTTAGAGTTTAAACGCATAAGCAATTGCTTTCATTGAATTGCTTCGCAGAAATGTCATTTAAATTTTAAGCTAATGATTTAACTGACCTCAGTGTAATGCTGATCGAACCATAATTTGCATCTTTTTCGACTTAAACTAGTGGTCTTAACTGTTAAATATTACTCAATGCTTAAATTAAACGTTAATCTTCCACGTGGTGTTGCTGTGGCGTTGTATTTTATGCATTTTAGGACATGGCCGAATATACGGTGTGAACCAAAGCTAAAAACCGGGCAAAGTGAACAATAGCAGGCATAATGGACAACGAGATTTCAAAAAAAAACATTACTTTTTAGACCCGCTGAGTTATAAGCTGCAGTACATGATCCCAAAATCTAATCCAAACCATGCAGTGCAAGGTACTGTATGTTTTAGTAGTACCGCTATGTGTCGCTGTCGGATATTATTTTTGCGTGTCAGGTATTCCATTCCATATCTGTAGCATAGCAAAACGTAACTTTAAACTTTCACAAACCGCAATCGAAATGTACCGAAACTATCACTACGCAAGTACGCAGCTCTTGATTTTGTACTGTACGTTTTTTCTGCTTCTTTTTGATTGTATGGTACGGTGATTTTTCAAAGTAGCCATAGCCCCAAACTACATTGAGCCAAAAACAAATAAAGCTCAACGCAATCTAAAATCATAGTCAATTCTGTACATGTGTTCTACCAATACCATGTAAACCAAATACAAGTTGCAATGTAATTGTAAAGCGACTGCCAACTTGCACTATATTTGATGGTTCGTGCAAAAAGCTGTACTGCCCATAGGCTTCACATTGTAATGTTTAATGCATCTTCAATATTATTGTTTGGCAGCGTTAGGCTTTAATCGTTTTGCGTGCTTCTGGCCTAAAGGCTACCAGCTCGGAAGCCTAGGGAAGAGCCACCAGAACGGCGACTACTTAAAACAAGCAATGCGAAAAATTGTCTTCCCACGGGAATCGAACCAGCAGACTTTGGATTACCGGTCCACTGCTCTACCACTTGAGCTAGATAAGACACCTCCACGCATGCTTAATTTTGGCTATTTAAACCCAGCAACTTGCTTGTTGTATGATTGTAATAATAAGTCAATTAAGATGTTTTTTGACGTTTGCAGGCCAGAGTTTTAATATTTTAATCGTTTTGCGTGCTTCTGGCCTAAAGGCTATCAAAGAAGTGTAATACGGCCCGCCTCTCAACAACTTTGGGCACCCCTGCTTTAGTCTCAAGTTTGTTATCAAATAATTTTAACGAAGGGTTCGGTGAATGCCCGCATAAAACTTGTGGGGTTCGGTACCACCAACAAGTTCAAGAACCACTGGCCTAGACTATTATAACATATTCTATTATTTTAGGAACGTTTCGGCTAGTAACTCTAACCATTATCAATTTTATTCAAATAGATTGTATTCCTTATTGCAACTATAATTACATTTTGTTCACCAAGTTGCCTTGTCCAGGAGACAGCAAAGCAGCCTTTCGGCCTTCGAGTCAAGCTGCCACCTGCCCACCTGTCTGCCACACACGGTGAAGGCTTCACACGGTTCCTTGTCAATTTTATTCATTGTAATATGTGAATAAAATTCATAGTGGTTAAACCAACTAAAGAAGCATTCTTAAACTGAATAGAATCCTGTATTTTGAATACAATCTTGGCCAGTATTTTCATTACAAAATTGCTTTTAATCCTCAAAATGTGATTAACAATGATCAACAAGATCAAAACATTTATCATTAATTCATTTTTTGAATTAGCATGTTAAAAATTACGTCATGCACTATGCCTGAAACACAGTGTCAAGATACTTTTATGTTAATTTAAAAGATGAATTAGATTCTTCAGATTTTGCATTCTTAGAACATCAAAATCCCAACTAAAAGATCCAACCATTGTTACCATCATTTTCATGCGGGTGGTGAGTAAAGTGAACCTATAGAGTATCTTCGAGTCATTGTTCCGTCTATTATTGCTGCAGCTATACGCAAATCAACACCATTTGATTTAGCGGTTGCCAGGCATTGGCATGTATTTAATTTGAACATTCTGCCAATTGAATACAACCTCTGTCTGCAGGTTAAGCGAAGTATACCTAAGCGAACATCTTCCATGATGAACTATCGTTTTGATTTTCAAGTTCTTTTGCAAACATTACTCTGGCGCGAATTTCATCAAAGCTATAATAATTATCTTTTAATTCTTAAGCATGGTTAATGGGGCAGAAACTGACAACATAAAGTGAAAACGATATTTTAATCGCACAAATCAGAAAATAATAACACTAGTAAAAATAAAAAAGAAAAAAACAAAAAGAAAAATCATCCACAAAAAATCAAAAACAATTCTAGCTATAACTGATTGGGCAAACTATATCAAATGCTGCAAAAGTTGAAAATTAAATGAACCACCCCAGCCATGAGTTACTCGCAATAATAAATAAATCAAGATAAAATTGCACGCTCTTCTGATGTTACAGACTACAGTCTCGGAAAATTATCAACATCTTATTCAAACCTAAGCCATTAAATAGATCAATGCATTATGCTAGAATAATTGTAACAATAGTTTTAATAAATAGTAACTTGTCATGACACAAAAGATCAATAATAAATTTTTTTGAAAAGTATTACGTCATACTAATAGTGTCATCTTGAAAAGAGTTCATTAAAATGTTTTTGTAGATAATTCCATGCAACACAAGCACTAAAATTTCAAACAATAATGCGACCCTACCAAGGTAATACGAAACACCTAGAGAAGCTCCACCCAAACTACCTTGATTACTATCAGATGGTATGATTACATTTGGTACATCATCTGGCAATTTTGGAACTTGGTTTTCAAAAGAATTGGGGTTATTGAAGTTTGGGAAGTTTTGATCGAAATTCGGAAAATTATCTGGTGAACTCGGAACTTGGTTGTCAAATGCATTGGGATCACCGAAATCTGGTAAGCCTTGGTTGTTGAAGTTTGGAAACTCGTCGTCGTCAGGAAAAGGACGGGGTGTGTTAGATATAAAACCAGGACCAAAATTACTGGACAAAAATCGGTTATTGTTTGATGCTGAGTCAACCGAAAAAGGTTTGCTTTTAGATGCTGAGTCGCCTCTCAGGTCAATATGAACAGAGTTGTCATCAGATCCGGACAGGAAGATCTGTGCTACTAACCCCAGACCTGATGAATCCTTCAGACTCGGGACGGCTTTGCTCGTAAACACAGCGAGAGATACAAACAGAAGCACGACTAAAAACAAAAAAATCCATTTACTCGTTGTGTTATATCAAAGCGTGAAACAAATTGGGACGGCCCGTTTCAGTTTCATTGCGCCTGAGCTACTCCCAGCAGCTTTTTATGAATAAATATTTCAGCGGCGCAAAGCGAGCCGCTGATGACAATTTGACCGATATGGCCTGCCCGGCAATCAAAGCCTACATTAAGAAATAAAAGATTTCTACGCGGAAGCTTATGGTATTTTGTGCGCTAATTGCTTTCATTACATTTGGCTTCTACTTCCAATCTTCTCTTTTCTAAAAGTTATAATTTTTGCTGATAAAAGCAAAGCAAAACATACGTAGAAATATAAAATATAACTTACATGTTGCTAAGTGAAGGCCAATGCTTTGATATTGAATCTTCAGAGCGTATTGTAAACCCGACGGATTCAACTTCAAATGTCGTCGAGATTGGATAATTCGAACCAAACTAATGACGACGCAAACCAAACCAATTGGAAAGAGAATTTCAGCCACCTTGAATTCTGCAGGAAGTGCCGAAAAATCATCTGCAAAGAAAAAAAATCAAAATGATCAATTTGCTGAAAAAAAACTCGAAAGTTTTTACTTTTCATCGGAAATTTCTGTGAGTGTTTTTTTGAGTCTTACTTAAATCTAATCCAAAGTCAAATCCTTACTTTGAAACTAGTCCCAGATTTAACCCTACGTATTTCCAAACTCAAATTTGACCTTGACCCTTCAACAAACATAATTATGAGAAATGTGCGGATGGATGCTCCTCGTTTTTGTTTTACTCTATTACTTAAAACTATTCGTAAAAAGCTTTGACAACATTTTGTTCTATAAGCTAGCAGCAACATAACCTCGAAAAATAATAATCAATCTCCATTTTACTTAACATCGGCTATTATGCCGAAACGTGTAACGAGTTTGCGAATCCAATACTCGCCTTATAGTGCTTTGGCAAGGACCGCTGGCAACACAATACTGTTGGATATGTTTCATTAGACCACTTCGGATTGAATCGCAAGCTTATTACTGCAGATGCAAACGGGTTACCGCTTCACCAAATTCTCAGTAAGTTTATCAAAAATTATTATCATTATTTGAAGCTGAAAGGATGCCACAAAACTCTAACTTTGGATCAAAAACACAACAACGATTGCAAAAAAACGTTTTGGCTCAATTATAAATCATATTTGGTCTTATTAATTCAAACGTTTAGGTTTTAAGTATTAGATAAGGTGGAAAATGATTTTTCATTTTACCCAAAGCGCTTCTTAAAATGGTTAAAATTCTATTGAGCTTTAATTTTTGTTTTTGGCTAATCACAGAAATACGAGGCATACACTCAAATTGTACGATTTGTATTTTCATTTAAGACTTATGCTTAGTTACTTACTTGCTACATATGTAAACAACAGAGGTGGGACGGATTGGTATGAAAACGCGACTCCAATGCCTGCAGATATTCCCAGAAACGAATACTAAAAATAGATCAAAAACAATTAAATAGCATAAATAAACTATGAGTAAACAAATCAAGCAAAATTAAGTTTTGTAATCTCCGCACGATTAGGATCTTACAGCTAGGGGTCGGATTAAAAACTATGTCTCTGTGTTTACGAACAATGAACCCAACACTCACTGCCTTGAGTAAACGTTGGCATTTCAAGTCATGTGCCGGGGTTAGAGATAGAGCTCCCAGCTTCTAAAATCCATCAGCCACTGAAATATATTGTGAATTATCGAAAAAAATAGTGATTTCTATGACGCTTTCTTCAATAGCTTTTGTACGTGTTTAGAGCCATTTAAAAAAATCAAGTTGCAGAGATAAAAAAATTCCTCAGCTCCTTCATCCCACTTACCAACAGATCAAACAATTTAAAAGCTTGGTAATCTGTTTTTGAAGGCCACTTCAGTGTTTTAGAGCCCAATTAAGTGTCTATTGATATTGAAGTATTGCGTTACACGTTTCGGATATTTTAGAAATTAAGCTGCAATAATGTGTTTGACAATAAAGCTCACAAAATCAAAAACGGAGGCCGCAGGAAGTTTGAGATAATACTTTACGGACTCTCTGAGCAACTACTATAGGAAAAAGATTTTATTCTTAAAAATTCTATTCTCAATAAATCAAAGTTAAATTTTTTCAAAAAGAAATTACGAGCTTATACAATGCTAAATCAGAAACAACCAAGACAAAAAATACTTCATTTCATGATTTGATTTTGACAATGATTTCAGTTTTTCTCGAACCATCACTGACAATATTGAAGATAAAAATCAAATCTGAATTTTTTCCGTAGATTTTGCCCGAGAGTATATGACGAGTTGGCGGATCCATCTCCGTAACATTGAGTCTGCGGTCAGTACGTGAGCTCTTATTGAAAACATGTCGCAGTGGTTGAGAACTGTTGCTGGGAACACTGGTTCGATTCGACCAAACCTGGGTTTGAATCCATCCCAGACGTGGAGGCGTACCATTCGACTAACCGGCCGATGGAAATGGTTGAAATATACTCATCAGAAAGTATCTGCTTTTACTAGGCAAACACTATTCAAATCACACGCTTCGGTTTCAAACTTTTCTGATCTGTGAGCAACGCTAAATGAACATTTACCTGGATCCAGGCGGGCGACAAATAAGCAGCGAATCCAACCAACAGGACAATAACGGAGCCAGCAATGAGCAGGGCTAAAAGGGTGGTGACTTTCGACAATTTTTCAAACATTTTGTCTGCTCAAATCAATCAAAAACTGATGCAAGCACTAAATATTGCGATAAATATCTGAAATTTACAACAGCATTTTTGTGAGTATTTAATAATCATAATATATTGCAAAGTACTGTAGCAAGTTTTGTCACTTTTGCATCAAATAAGAAATAAAAAGACAAATATAAGCAGAATTTTTCTGAGCAAATGTTAAGAAAATACAGTAATAAAAGAAAACAGGTTGTTTCTAATGGTCCTATAGTTTTCATTTTTAATAGCTTCAACTTGTACCATATTTTACTTCCTCCCGAAATACGCCTATTTCGAGGATTTTTGTGTTGTTGAAATGTTCTAGCTTCTTATTTTTCTCCAATTCGAAAACTGATGACCACAAAAATGCAGAAGTCTCTTTTAAATGAGCAAAAGCCGGTATTTTTTGAACAACCGGAAATTCTATATCAATTTTGAAAAAGCAGAAATTTGTCTGTCACTAAATCACCGCGAGGCAGAAAAATAACCGAATGAGGAAATCGTGAGCAGAAAAATGAGCCGGGAGTTCACGTATTCAACAAAAGTGATGAGCGCAAAAACTAGAGTATTAGCCGCAAGGATCAAAATCAAAAAATAAAACGCACTACTTAGTATACACCTTAGGGTATTTTTTAGATTAACTTTCTTATTGCGTCTTTGGCTTGTTCTGAAAGCAAATCTCGGTGATTAAGGACACCATTTTTAATGATCAGACTTGCATGAGCAGTTATAATCAAAAATGGCATTTGAAACTTTCATTAACAGTTTCCTCCATTTTCACTTAAGAAATTGTCTTGCTTAGTAGTATACCAGCTGAGAGCACACCGTCATGTCGGATAGCCTCATTCCGTTTGGCCCTACATTTATGCGCAGTACGTACCTTGGTGTCACTCTCGATCGGTCGTTAAGCTTCCGCCAACTTATTATGGAGAAACTGCAAAACATACTGATATCTTGACTTGTTCTAGTGATACGGCTTGCTGGGCTCTACAGGGGTGCTCAGGTGCATGTTCCAATATGGTTTGTGTATGTACCCTTTAGTTTTCCCATACTAATAAGCTAACAGACTCTTTAATGACGCTCTTCGTGCCATCAGTGGATGCATCAGGTCTACACGTGTCAATGTTTTTTCCATCTTTAACTGGCATCAAGTCTCGAAAACTGACGTCACTACGCGTGTAAGAAACTCCATCAGATGATGCAATGTTCGTTTAAGTAAATACAAGCAGTGGTGCCATTCAAATTTCGCAAGAACCGGCTTTGTATCCGGTTCTCTAAACTTAGGAACCGGTTCAGTCGAGCCAAAAGTACAAGATATCTATGCAAGCAATTTTAAACAACAACCGGATCTTTAAATTAGGAACCGATTCGCAGGAATTGGTGCGAACCTACTAAACAGCACCACTGCATAAAAGACTTCGCCCACAACACTCGATGAAAAACCTTAATTCAAGGATTTCTGTAGCAATTGACTTATTTCCTGAAGATCGAGTCGAGTTTATTCCATAGTGATCAAACAAGCCTCTTGGTTGCAAACTTCCAGGCAAGCAATTCGCTCAGCACAACTGGCTATCTAGCCAAGGTGGACGATTTGCCGACAATATCCATCGCCCGAGCTTTGATAGGGAGGTCAAAATGTGCGTATTGCTACGACATAAAATAATAAATTATTGCATACTGAAATAAAAGTATTGAGACCAAACGATTATGGTTGGTGTCGTTACTTTTCATACAAGATACTGTGTAAAATAATACTTTATATTCGGTACATTCTATTTCAATACGTTTCTACCCCTCCTGGCAAACCCATTAGGAGGAAACAGACTGTAGTGGTTTTTTTTTTAATGTTGATGATATTAATTTTTAACTAAACTTCCAGCATCGTCAAGATACTGTATAATGTATAAAAACTACAACGACAATTTATTTTCAAGGGGTTTCAATCATTTACGTAAATTATTCACTTCGGAATATTTGAATAAGAATGCTACCGACTTAATAAATGTGATAGATCTTGATTTTATAGGCTCTTTTACTTATAGGACCAGTAGCGTAGCCAGGGCTCGAGCCCCCCCATTGGCCTGTAAAGTATGCAAAATCGCACGTTTTTGGTGCCTTTGAGGCCGATTTTTGGTGAAATAATGAAAACAACCCCCCAAAGGAAATTGGGTGCCGAAGTTGTGAAGTGGATGCCGTGATTAGGCCTGAAAAAGCGTTTGAAGTTCCGATTTTGGCCGAAAAATCCGAGTCAATTTCGTTGAAGACTTTTTTTTTTGAGATCACCTGTTTTTGGGCTGAAAAAGCGTTTGAATTTCCGATTATGGCCCAAAAATCCGTCTCAATTTTCGGATAAACCGTGTGATTCTGATTCAAGAACAATGAAAATTCGGGTTAAGGTCGTTTGCAGTTTTCTCACTCTTTCAAAAAAGCCCCTCCCCCCCTTTTTCAAATCCTGGCTACGCGCCTGTATAGGACCGAAGGCTACTTAAAACAAGCAATGCGAAAAATTTTCTTCCCGCAGGAATCGAACTTGCAGCCTTTGGATTACCGGTCCACTGCTCTACCACTTGAGCTAGAGAAGACGTCTCCTCGCATGCTTAATTTTGGCTATTTAAACCCATCAATTCAATCTTACCAATAATCACTCGCGTAGCCAGGAGGGGGAAGGGGCTATAGCCCCCCCCCCATTGGCATGTCGACCAAAATGCAGAATGAGAAAAACACTACGTTTTTAACACTTTTGAGACTGTTTTATGCACTGGAGTGGACTAAATAGTGATTCAAAAATTTTTTGAAACATATATTCAAAGGGAGGGGGGAGCTAATTTGTCAAAAATAGAACTAACAAATAAATAAAAACTTTAAAAAATGGTCAAAAATACGCAATGGATTTTGATTGCAAGAGTAAAAATGCTAAACATAGGTGTCATCAACAAATATACTATAAACTAAAGAATAGGGGGGGGGGGCTATTCCCAGAGGTGGAGTCGAAGACACAAGGCTCGAGGCCAAGGCCAAAAACACAAAAAAAATCCGAGGCCAAGGCCAAGGACACAAAAAAATTTCGAGGCCAAGGCCAAGGACAGCCTTTCCGAGGACTGACACACTCGAGGCCAAGGACAGGAATGCTTGAGGCCAAAGCCAAGGACCAAGGACACAAGCGCAAGTGCTCTCCGAAAAAAAAAGGTCTTCGCAAAAATTTTTTAGGCGATCTCCGAAAAAAATAAAGTTCTTCACAAAAAATTTTCAAGTGATTTCCACAAAAAAACGTTTTCCAAAATATTTTTCAAGCGCTCCACAAAATTTTAACAATTTAAAAAATAGTGCTGTCCTCGAGCCGAGGACAGGCCAAATTTCGAGGACTTGAGGCCTCGAAGCCAAGGCCAAGGACTTCAAAATCTGTCCTCGAGGCCAAGGACGTCCTCGAGGACTCCACCTCTGGCTATTCCGTATTAGTTAATTCCTATCATTTCTCTCAAATTTCTTTTCATTAGCCCCCCCAATTATTTTTCTCTATAAACTGTATACAAAATAGGTTACTTCGTGTGAGTTTTATTGAATTATTAGATTTATAATTTAGCAGCATCTAAATAGGAGAAGTAAAATTTTACCTTTCGCCACCTCCCAAATAGCCCATTTATGCAACCAGTTTAATCATGTTTGCACTGCCAATTTCTAAGCCACGTTTTAAAAGCAGTATTTTTTATCAAAATAGCCCTAAAATTTAGTTATTTTTGCAAAAAAAAGCAAAATTTTTGAGTGCTGGGGGCTCCGCCTCTAGACCCCCGTGCCTCCGGCGGCTGCGGGCTTTGCCCCCAAACCCCCAGCCTCCGGCGGCTCAGGGCTTTGCCCCCAAACCCCCAAAACAGCCCCCCCATTGCTAATTCCTGGCTACGCGCCTGCCAATAATGACAAATTATTAAATCGTAATATTATAATTTTGAGCATTCGTTAGCAGTCTTCGATTGGTCTGCAAAAATTTTTCTACTCGAAAACGATTTGCGATATAAAAAGTTTCAAATAAGTATTTCAAAAAAAATACCACCACGATAACAGCGCATAATAGAAAAAGAACCCTAATCTAGTATCAGACCATTTACAGCATTTTACAAAAATGAATTGGACAATTTACTGGAACAAATAGAACAGAGCTGTTTCGTCCAAATTCAAGTCCCGTCAGCTAGGATAGCTGGGACTAAGATCGATCATAAGAGTTAATGCATTCTTTACATAGCAGTCAAAGTGGTTGCAATTCACCAAACTGCTTCCTAGCCCTGAGCCCTAAACCTTTCCTTGGAAAAAGTGGCAAATTTTTTGACTCTAGTCTACAAAGTTAATTCAATTTTGTGGACTTACTAATATCAGTATTACGCTTTGTTAGACAAGGTCTCCTGTCTTGTTCTTTTTTTAATGGAAACATGATTCTATCCAGGTCTCTCTCTATACGTGGCATTTTCTTTAGAAAGAACAATTAAATTAAAAACTTGCCGACACCTGCTCTAAACCCACTCTGACCCCATTTTAGCCTATGACGTCACATGTGGCTGCGAGAGGAAGAATTTGCATTTTCAGCGAGAGATTAAAGCAAGATCACTTGGTGGCCCAATATCATTTAACTATTAATAAACTTGGTCATTCTTTTACTGGAAATTTTATTTATTGCTGGAAGGCTTATATCGGAAGGAAACAAGTAATTATTGCTAAAGCTAAACAACTGGAGGCATAAGCTGACTCTTGGTGTTTGAAGTTTTGAAATTCGGTTTATTCCGTACTTAATTGTGAAAAATCTTACCAACGCAAATTTCTCATTGCATTTCGCATTACAGGCCTGTTTTATGCTTAAAATAAATTATTCGTGATATGACAATAATTATGCGTCATAATTGAAGTTATTTTTACTACGGCAGAATGTAAATTAACCATTTTTAGCGATGATCCGAATCCAAAACTTTCCCAGCAGGAAATCGAAACTTTGAAAGACAACGTTCTCTGTGATTGCAAAGAGAATGAATTGCAACGTCTGGGGCAGCAACTCTTACCTGAATCATAGTAATAGATACCAGAGGGCACATTTTGAAGTCCTTGGCCTCGAAGCCTCAAGTCCTCGAAAATTGCCCTGTCCTCGGCTCGAGGACAGCGGTATTTTTTGAATGGTTAAAATTTTGTAGATCGGCTGAAAAAAATTTTTTTGGACCGTTTTTTTTTGAGATCACCGGAAAAAAATTTTATAAAGACCTTTTTTTGTTTTTTTTTGGAGATCACCTGAAAAAAAAATTTTGAAGATTTTTTTTTTGGAGAACACTTGCGTTTGTGTCCTTGGTCCTTGGCCTCGAGCATTCCTGTTCTTGGCCTCGAGAATATCTGTCCTCGGAAGGGCTGTCCTTGGCCTCGGATTTTTTTGTGTCCTTGGCGTTGGCCTTGGCCTCGAGCCTTGTGTCCTCGACTCCACCTCTGATTGATACCGATGATTCTAAAATTTCATAAACGTATTTAATTAAGCACTATTTGAAATAGCATTAACCGCGGAGATTCTATTAAAAACAGAAAAGCGTTATTTAGAGGAGTAAAATACTTAGACGTTTTGGTCCTAACCGATTTCATCATCAGTAATAAAACTCCAATAAGATAATGGAAAGAAAATGAAACAAATAGGTCTCAACCAAACTTATAGCATAATGCTCGATGACAATCTGTCAAATCACATTTCACAATAGCATTGCAGAACGCATATCAGCAATTGGATTTTATCCTAATTTCAAATCGCGTGAGATTGAACTTTGACTAAGCCTTCGACATGAGAAGATCTCTGTTTTCAATCTGTAAACCTGCATCTTTAACATGGTATTTTGCGTGTTTTTACTGGGTCAAAAGAGCCTTTGGTCCTATACAGGCGCGTAGCCAGGATTTGAAAAAGGGGGGGAGGGGCTTTTTTGAAAGAGTGAGAAAACTGCAAACGACCTTGACCCGAATTTTCATTGTTCTTGAATCAGAATCACACGGTTTATCCGAAAATTGAGACGGATTTTTGGGCCATAATCGGAAATTCAAACGCTTTTTCAGCCCAAAAACAGGTGATCTCAAAAAAAAAAGTCTTCAACGAAATTGACTCGGATTTTTCGGCCAAAATCGGAACTTCAAACGCTTTTTCAGGCCTAATCACGGCATCCACTTCACAACTTCGGCACCCAATTTCCTTTGGGGGGTTGTTTTCATTATTTCACCAAAAATCGGCCTCAAAGGCACCAAAAACGTGCGATTTTGCATACTTTACAGGCCAATGGGGGGGCTCGAGCCCTGGCTACGCTACTGGTCCTATAAGTAAAAGAGCCTATAAAATCAAGATCTATCACATTTATTAAGTCGGTAGCATTCTTATTCAAATATTCCGAAGTGAATAATTTACGTAAATGATTGAAACCCCTTGAAAATAAATTGTCGTTGTAGTTTTTATACATTATACAGTATCTTGACGATGCTGGAAGTTTAGTTAAAAATTAATATCATCAACATTAAAAAAAAACCCACTACAGTCTGTTTCCTCCTAATGGGTTTGCCAGGAGGGGTAGAAACGTATTGAAATAGAATGTACCGAATATAAAGTATTATTTTACACAGTATCTTGTATGAAAAGTAACGACACCAACCATAATCGTTTGGTCTCAATACTTTTATTTCAGTATGCAATAATTTATTATTTTATGTCGTAGCAATACGCACATTTTGACCTCCCTATCAAAGCTCGGGCGATGGATATTGTTGGCAAATCGTCCATCTTGGCTAGATAGCCAGTTGTGCTGAGCGAATTGCTTGCCTGGAAGTTTGCAACCAAGAGGCTTGTTTGATCACTATGGAATAAACTCGACTCGATCTTCAGGAAATAAGTCAATTGCTACAGAAATCCTTGAATTAAGGTTTTTCATCGAGTGTTGTGGGCGAAGTCTTTTATGCAGTGGTGCTGTTTAGTAGGTTCGCACCAATTCCTGCGAATCGGTTCCTAATTTAAAGATCCGGTTGTTGTTTAAAATTGCTTGCATAGATATCTTGTACTTTTGGCTCGACTGAACCGGTTCCTAAGTTTAGAGAAC
This sequence comes from Trididemnum nubilum, assembly GCA_963965965.1. Classification (NCBI taxonomy): domain Eukaryota; kingdom Metazoa; phylum Chordata; class Ascidiacea; order Aplousobranchia; family Didemnidae; genus Trididemnum; species Trididemnum nubilum. The sequence goes on along the minus strand of OZ014481.1, from coordinate 4,178,266 downwards.
CGGATACAAAGCCGGTTCTTGCGAAATTTGAATGGCACCACTGCTTGTATTTACTTAAACGAACATTGCATCATCTGATGGAGTTTCTTACACGCGTAGTGACGTCAGTTTTCGAGACTTGATGCCAGTTAAAGATGGAAAAAACATTGACACGTGTAGACCTGATGCATCCACTGATGGCACGAAGAGCGTCATTAAAGAGTCTGTTAGCTTATTAGTATGGGAAAACTAAAGGGTACATACACAAACCATATTGGAACATGCACCTGAGCACCCCTGTAGAGCCCAGCAAGCCGTATCACTAGAACAAGTCAAGATATCAGTATGTTTTGCAGTTTCTCCATAATAAGTTGGCGGAAGCTTAACGACCGATCGAGAGTGACACCAAGGTACGTACTGCGCATAAATGTAGGGCCAAACGGAATGAGGCTATCCGACATGACGGTGTGCTCTCAGCTGGTATACTACTAAGCAAGACAATTTCTTAAGTGAAAATGGAGGAAACTGTTAATGAAAGTTTCAAATGCCATTTTTGATTATAACTGCTCATGCAAGTCTGATCATTAAAAATGGTGTCCTTAATCACCGAGATTTGCTTTCAGAACAAGCCAAAGACGCAATAAGAAAGTTAATCTAAAAAATACCCTAAGGTGTATACTAAGTAGTGCGTTTTATTTTTTGATTTTGATCCTTGCGGCTAATACTCTAGTTTTTGCGCTCATCACTTTTGTTGAATACGTGAACTCCCGGCTCATTTTTCTGCTCACGATTTCCTCATTCGGTTATTTTTCTGCCTCGCGGTGATTTAGTGACAGACAAATTTCTGCTTTTTCAAAATTGATATAGAATTTCCGGTTGTTCAAAAAATACCGGCTTTTTCTCATTTAAAAGAGACTTCTGCATTTTTGTGGTCATCAGTTTTCGAATTGGAGAAAAATAAGAAGCTAAAACATTTCAACAACACAAAAATCCTCGAAATAGGCGTATTTCGGGAGGAAGTAAAATATGGTACAAGTTGAAGCTATTAAAAATGAAAACTATAGGACCATTAGAAACAACCTGTTTTCTTTTATTACTGTATTTTCTTAACATTTGCTCAGAAAAATTCTGCTTATATTTGTCTTTTTATTTCTTATTTGATGCAAAAGTGACAAAACTTGCTACAGTACTTTGCAATATATTATGATTATTAAATACTCACAAAAATGCTGTTGTAAATTTCAGATATTTATCGCAATATTTAGTGCTTGCATCAGTTTTTGATTGATTTGAGCAGACAAAATGTTTGAAAAATTGTCGAAAGTCACCACCCTTTTAGCCCTGCTCATTGCTGGCTCCGTTATTGTCCTGTTGGTTGGATTCGCTGCTTATTTGTCGCCCGCCTGGATCCAGGTAAATGTTCATTTAGCGTTGCTCACAGATCAGAAAAGTTTGAAACCGAAGCGTGTGATTTGAATAGTGTTTGCCTAGTAAAAGCAGATACTTTCTGATGAGTATATTTCAACCATTTCCATCGGCCGGTTAGTCGAATGGTACGCCTCCACGTCTGGGACGGATTCAAACCCAGGTTTGGTCGAATCGAACCAGTGTTCCCAGCAACAGTTCTCAACCACTGCGACATGTTTTCAATAAGAGCTCACGTACTGACCGCAGACTCAATGTTACGGAGATGGATCCGCCAACTCGTCATATACTCTCGGGCAAAATCTACGGAAAAAATTCAGATTTGATTTTTATCTTCAATATTGTCAGTGATGGTTCGAGAAAAACTGAAATCATTGTCAAAATCAAATCATGAAATGAAGTATTTTTTGTCTTGGTTGTTTCTGATTTAGCATTGTATAAGCTCGTAATTTCTTTTTGAAAAAATTTAACTTTGATTTATTGAGAATAGAATTTTTAAGAATAAAATCTTTTTCCTATAGTAGTTGCTCAGAGAGTCCGTAAAGTATTATCTCAAACTTCCTGCGGCCTCCGTTTTTGATTTTGTGAGCTTTATTGTCAAACACATTATTGCAGCTTAATTTCTAAAATATCCGAAACGTGTAACGCAATACTTCAATATCAATAGACACTTAATTGGGCTCTAAAACACTGAAGTGGCCTTCAAAAACAGATTACCAAGCTTTTAAATTGTTTGATCTGTTGGTAAGTGGGATGAAGGAGCTGAGGAATTTTTTTATCTCTGCAACTTGATTTTTTTAAATGGCTCTAAACACGTACAAAAGCTATTGAAGAAAGCGTCATAGAAATCACTATTTTTTTCGATAATTCACAATATATTTCAGTGGCTGATGGATTTTAGAAGCTGGGAGCTCTATCTCTAACCCCGGCACATGACTTGAAATGCCAACGTTTACTCAAGGCAGTGAGTGTTGGGTTCATTGTTCGTAAACACAGAGACATAGTTTTTAATCCGACCCCTAGCTGTAAGATCCTAATTGTGCGGAGATTACAAAACTTAATTTTGCTTGATTTGTTTACTCATAGTTTATTTATGCTATTTAATTGTTTTTGATCTATTTTTAGTATTCGTTTCTGGGAATATCTGCAGGCATTGGAGTCGCGTTTTCATACCAATCCGTCCCACCTCTGTTGTTTACATATGTAGCAAGTAAGTAACTAAGCATAAGTCTTAAATGAAAATACAAATCGTACAATTTGAGTGTATGCCTCGTATTTCTGTGATTAGCCAAAAACAAAAATTAAAGCTCAATAGAATTTTAACCATTTTAAGAAGCGCTTTGGGTAAAATGAAAAATCATTTTCCACCTTATCTAATACTTAAAACCTAAACGTTTGAATTAATAAGACCAAATATGATTTATAATTGAGCCAAAACGTTTTTTTGCAATCGTTGTTGTGTTTTTGATCCAAAGTTAGAGTTTTGTGGCATCCTTTCAGCTTCAAATAATGATAATAATTTTTGATAAACTTACTGAGAATTTGGTGAAGCGGTAACCCGTTTGCATCTGCAGTAATAAGCTTGCGATTCAATCCGAAGTGGTCTAATGAAACATATCCAACAGTATTGTGTTGCCAGCGGTCCTTGCCAAAGCACTATAAGGCGAGTATTGGATTCGCAAACTCGTTACACGTTTCGGCATAATAGCCGATGTTAAGTAAAATGGAGATTGATTATTATTTTTCGAGGTTATGTTGCTGCTAGCTTATAGAACAAAATGTTGTCAAAGCTTTTTACGAATAGTTTTAAGTAATAGAGTAAAACAAAAACGAGGAGCATCCATCCGCACATTTCTCATAATTATGTTTGTTGAAGGGTCAAGGTCAAATTTGAGTTTGGAAATACGTAGGGTTAAATCTGGGACTAGTTTCAAAGTAAGGATTTGACTTTGGATTAGATTTAAGTAAGACTCAAAAAAACACTCACAGAAATTTCCGATGAAAAGTAAAAACTTTCGAGTTTTTTTTCAGCAAATTGATCATTTTGATTTTTTTTCTTTGCAGATGATTTTTCGGCACTTCCTGCAGAATTCAAGGTGGCTGAAATCCTCTTTCCAATTGGTTTGGTTTGCGTCGTCATTAGTTTGGTTCGAATTATCCAATCTCGACGACATTTGAAGTTGAATCCGTCGGGTTTACAATACGCTCTGAAGATTCAATATCAAAGCATTGGCCTTCACTTAGCAACATGTAAGTTATATTTTATATTTCTACGTATGTTTTGCTTTGCTTTTATCAGCAAAAATTATAACTTTTAGAAAAGAGAAGATTGGAAGTAGAAGCCAAATGTAATGAAAGCAATTAGCGCACAAAATACCATAAGCTTCCGCGTAGAAATCTTTTATTTCTTAATGTAGGCTTTGATTGCCGGGCAGGCCATATCGGTCAAATTGTCATCAGCGGCTCGCTTTGCGCCGCTGAAATATTTATTCATAAAAAGCTGCTGGGAGTAGCTCAGGCGCAATGAAACTGAAACGGGCCGTCCCAATTTGTTTCACGCTTTGATATAACACAACGAGTAAATGGATTTTTTTGTTTTTAGTCGTGCTTCTGTTTGTATCTCTCGCTGTGTTTACGAGCAAAGCCGTCCCGAGTCTGAAGGATTCATCAGGTCTGGGGTTAGTAGCACAGATCTTCCTGTCCGGATCTGATGACAACTCTGTTCATATTGACCTGAGAGGCGACTCAGCATCTAAAAGCAAACCTTTTTCGGTTGACTCAGCATCAAACAATAACCGATTTTTGTCCAGTAACTTTGGTCCTGGTTTTATATCTAACACACCCCGTCCTTTTCCTGACGACGACGAGTTTCCAAACTTCAACAACCAAGGCTTACCAGATTTCGGTGATCCCAATGCATTTGACAACCAAGTTCCGAGTTCACCAGATAATTTTCCGAATTTCGATCAAAACTTCCCAAACTTCAATAACCCCAATTCTTTTGACAACCAAGTTCCAAAATTGCCAGATGATGTACCAAATGTAATCATACCATCTGATAGTAATCAAGGTAGTTTGGGTGGAGCTTCTCTAGGTGTTTCGTATTACCTTGGTTGGGTCGCATTATTGTTTGAAATTTTAGTGCTTGTGTTGCATGGAATTATCTACAAAAACATTTTAATGAACTCTTTTCAAGATGACACTATTAGTATGACGTAATACTTTTCAAAAAAATTTATTATTGATCTTTTGTGTTATGATAAGTTACTATTTATTAAAACTATTGTTACAATTATTCTAGCATAATGCATTGATCTATTTAATGGCTTAGGTTTGAATAAGATGTTGATAATTTTCCGAGACTGTAGTCTGTAACATCAGAAGAGCGTGCAATTTTATCTTGATTTATTTATTATTGCGAGTAACTCATGGCTGGGGTGGTTCATTTAATTTTCAACTTTTGCAGCATTTGATATAGTTTGCCCAATCAGTTATAGCTAGAATTGTTTTTGATTTTTTGTGGATGATTTTTCTTTTTGTTTTTTTCTTTTTTATTTTTACTAGTGTTATTATTTTCTGATTTGTGCGATTAAAATATCGTTTTCACTTTATGTTGTCAGTTTCTGCCCCATTAACCATGCTTAAGAATTAAAAGACAATTATTATAGCTTAAACTGATAGTCCAAAGACCATACAGCAATCAGCGAGAATAAATTGACATATATATATTTCGCCTATAAAGGCATCTTCAGTGTCTAAAAAGCAGATAAACTTTTTAAGTAATAAATTGCATTAATACTGTAAAATTCTAATCACGCTGTATAAATTTTGTCAGAAAATCCAACTAAACCTGGAGCAGGATAAAAACAACCTGCTCTGGCAATTCCAAAATTGGAACTGTTTACAGTTGTAAAATATACGAATATGACTGAAAATGAATAAATATGAGATAAAAATGCTGTACAGTTATAAAACAAAGAGCTATACGTAATAGAAAAAATTATCACAAGTATCCGTAGTGTCAGACTATCAAAAAAAGCAAGCAGAAAAAAGTAAAATCAAGTAAAACTTAATACAGTAACAAATAAAAAAATAATAATAATAATGGAAACATTGAAAAATTGAAACCAATACTCAAAAAAACGAAGAGTCCTAAACTAGGGGAAAAGAATTGATTTAAACTCTGGGAGAAATCATTTTTTTAACATTGATGCTAGCTCCAAGTAATGCAGCCCATTCGTCTTCGCATTGATCTAAATGGAGTACTGACGGTTGTTCTGCAAAGGTAACAGTAAAACATTCAGAAAGTTCAGGTTTTTCAATCAAAATCAATGGGTGACACAAATTATAATGCTTCAGTAAAGCCGCTTTGTCTCCTTTAGCCGAAATATCAAAAGTTTTCCATGAGTTTCTGTGAGCAGTCCAACGAACGGAAAACCGGTTTTTGGTTTGTCCAACATATTGCTCATGACATATACAACAGGTAGCAACATACACACCATAATTTGTACACGATAACCTTTGACGAAGACTGAAATTTCCTCGTTTACTCTGAATTTGCCTTGCAGTAGCAACCATGGAACTTTTATGCCTGCCATGCTTGCCACAAAGGGAGCAGTGTCCGCAAGGTTGAGAAATACCTTGTGTTTGGTTGTTACTCTGATGAAAAGCTAGCTTTCTATAGTTGGTAAAAAACACTCCAAGCGTAGGTGGCCTTTTGTAAGTGATGCTAGCGGCTGGTTGCAATTCTTTCTCTTTTCGTGAAAGTCGAAGTGATTGAGGGTAGGAAGTGGCCCATGTTAATCGCTCTGCATTGCTCGATGATTCTGGTCTTAAATTTGTAGGTCCAAAGCGAGATGTCCAGGTTTTGGCCAAATCAATCATGTATGTTGTCATTTTTTCGTCAAACCCGGAAACCATGCATTTCTTTTGCAGGCGCTCAAGGCTTTCCAAATAATCCTGATCTCTCTCATTTAATCTTCGCATTCTTATTGACTCTCCGTACACATTAGAGCGAAAAACATGCGGCGGATGGTGTGAAGCGCCATTCAAAAAACATCGATATGTCGCCGTAGGTTTTTGAAAATCTTTGGTGACAAAACCAATCTTCGCTGTGGCATTGCTAACATGAAGTACATCCAAAAATTTCAGTTGATTTTCGCTTGAATTGTTTAAGTACCGAAACGTGAGTCGAAGTCCAAAATCACCAAAACATTTTAGCAAAGCTTGTTCAATAGCAGCAGTATCTTCTAAACCTTCCGAAATCCACAAAATGTCATCAATGAAACGAACAAAAAGCTTTGACTTGTTAACGGTAGTGTGCGCGGTCTTAACAATGTAATGTACTGCCATGTTTGCAATTGAAACCGAATGATTATCTCCTGTGACAATTCCATGCTCTTGCATAAAAAATTCAGTCTGGTATTGGGTGATGACATTCTCCATGCAGTACATAGTAAGTGCTAACAAAATTCTAACCACGCTAGGATTGAATTCGGAATGATTTTCTAAAGCATCATGTACAGCGCTCTACACCAAATTTCTGCTCAAATTTGGGTACAGTCCAATGACATCTGCAGCAACGACAAAAATTGACCGAGTGTCAAACTGGTCGGGTACTTTTGTCTTCCATTCTTCAAGTCTAAGCAGATAGTCTCTGCTATCCTTGCAATATTCATCAACGTCAGTTTTGCAGTAGTTAATACTAATGGGAAAAAAAAGAGACTCAAGAAAAGCCGTAATTCTAGAAGTGCAAATATTTCCAGCCGATTGCAGTAAACGAACAGGAATGTCAAAAATAGAGCAAGTTTGCAGCTGGTCTTGTGTTAGTTTGTGAGTTTTAGATGTACAGTATTATGTACAAGAATTAGCTTAAATGTACAGCGAAAGGAGATCCTCGCAACAAAACAGTAAAATTATTATAGCTTTGATGAAATTCGCGCCAGAGTAATGTTTGCAAAAGAACTTGAAAATCAAAACGATAGTTCATCATGGAAGATGTTCGCTTAGGTATACTTCGCTTAACCTGCAGACAGAGGTTGTATTCAATTGGCAGACTGTTCAAATTAAATACATGCCAATGCCTGGCAACCGCTAAATCAAATGGTGTTGATTTGCGTATAGCTGCAGCAATAATAAACGGAACAATGACTCGAAGATACTCTATAGGTTCACTTTACTCACCACCCGCATGAAAATGATGGTAACAATGGTTGGATCTTTTAGTTGGGATTTTGATGTTCTAAGAATGCAAAATCTGAAGAATCTAATTCATTTTTTAAATTAACATAAAAGTATCTTGACGCTGTGTTTCATGCATAGTGCATGACGTAATTTTTAACATGCTAATTCAAAAAATGAATTAATGATAAATGTTTTGATCTTGTTGATCATTGTTAATCACATTTTGAGGATTAAAAGCAATTTTGTAATGAAAATATTGGCCAAGATTGTATTCAAAATACAGGATTCCATTCATTTTAGAAATATTTCGTTGGTAGCTTTAGCCACTATGAATTTTATTCACATATTACAATGAATAAAATTGACAAGGAACCGTGTGAAGCCTTCACCGTGTGTGGCAGACAGGTGGGCAGGTGGCAGCTTGACTCGAAGGCCGAAAGGCTGCTTTGCTGTCTCCTGGACAAGGCAACTTGGTGAACAAAATGTAATTATAGTTGCAATAAGGAATACAATCTATTTGAATAAAATTGATAATGGTTAGAGTTACTAGCCGAAACGTTCCTAAAATAATAGAATATGTTATAATAGTCTAGGCCAGTGGTTCTTGAACTTGTTGGTGGTACCGAACCCCACAAGTTTTATGCGGGCATTCACCGAACCCTTCGTTAAAATTATTTGATAACAAACTTGAGACTAAAGCAGGGGTGCTCAAAGTTGTTGAGAGGCGGGCAGCATTACACTTCTTTGAGCTTGAGCGGGCCGCGCAATTCTCATAAAATGTTCTTCTTCTTCTTTCTTCATTGCCCGCTTTTCCGTGAGGGTTGCGGGGGCAGTAGCTCAAGATTGAGCCGCCACACCTCACGGTCTTCGATCACCTCCATCATTTCACTTGGGCAAAGTCCCAAGCGATTCCATCCAAGATCCTCAATGTAATCCGTCCATCTGGATGAGTTTTATCCCGATTACAACTCATTTAGTTTTGCATTCTTCTACCTAATTAAATACTTCTTATACCGAAGTTAACGTTTAATGAAATTTAATTTCGCTTTGCTTTAACCGAAAATTAAAGTTCGTTAAATTATATCGTATGTGACAGAACTTTTTATTACACAACAAAAACAACCCTTTCTGTTATTACACCATATCCAGGATTTTGCCAAAGGAGGGGCTTGGGCTAAAAGGTAACATCTGCCTACGCCGAAGTTAGTAGGCCTACAATATTCGATGTGTTGAATAACTGCTGCACGTTTAAGTTGCATTATGGACGATATCTGGAAAAGAAGCCCTCTGCCGCTGGGCGATTTTTGCAATTTTTAAAAAAAATAGCCATTTTAGCGCTATTTGGAAGAACTTTGCAATTTTTTAGAGCGACTTCAAACAATTGCATTGCTTAGTCAATTCATCCTGCAGTTGTTGTCAGATCTAAAACATGTTCAAAAGTTATAGCATTGTTGGGATTTTTTAATTTTGAAAGCTTTTGAATTACTTACAGTAGCTGAAGAGGGAAGCTTTTAATTAGCCCCTGCAACGCCTGTTTCCCATTGGGTGCACAACTGAACACATCTTGAGCGGAACATAATAGACACTATACAGCTCCTGTGACCCTTCGTTTAGAAATGCAAACTGCGCGGTGATAAAAATGCAAGTAATGAAACAAAAATAGTTACACCCCAGCTTATGTAAAGATCAATATAGGGCAAATTTGCTGCTCTGTAACTGGTAGCGGCGATATTAACGAAATAAAATTTACAAAAAATTGTTTGAAATTACAGTTGGAAAAAACCTGCGTCAACAAATTTGACGAAAATATTTTTTTGGTGAAAAACTTGCAAGTATCGAAAGAAACACAGCAAATCTTAAGATCAGTCGCGGACTGCAAAAACTTGTGCGGGCCGCACACTTTGGGAAAGCCCTGACCTAAAGTGAACTATGTATCTGTTGCGCATAAGCAGTGCGTGTCAATTGACGCGCTTGGTCGTTTTAGAGTCTAGCGGAGGAGGACTGTGATTGCTATACACGTATAGCGTGTGTATACTTTTCCTAATCTCCGCTGAACCCCCGATCCCGACTCATCAAACCCAGTGTAAGAACCACTGGTCTACGCTATTATTTCTTCATAAGATCTTTCAAATCCGTCGCGAATGCTCTGAAAGCAATTTTAATTCCATTGGCTGAATGTGAAATTTATATTCAAACAGTAAAATGGCATAATATGGAACTGAATGTCCTGTACGTTTATACACGTTTTTTATTAAAGAATGGCAAATAACGTTTCTGGTATAGAGTGTATAATGCCGTCTTATTGGCTGCGTGAGAACTGACAAGGAAGTTACAGCTGCAGTGTGTTTGATTGTGAATGTTGCAAACAGTTTTAACAAAGTTTAGGATTAAGTTGCTGTTATACTGATAAACCTTACATGAAAAGTAAAAACCCTAATACATGCTGCCGACGTTTCGACAGTCTAAACTAATTGCTTTCTTCAGGGCCATTTCATCTAAACTGAGTTAAAATTGCAAGATTAAAAACCATGCAGCAAATATGAATGACGCATTTTAGCTGCAAGCTTTTCAAATTGCAATTTAACCCATTTCATGTTGAATAACTCATAAAAACCATTTATAAATTAAGCTATATTTTGGTTTCATGCGTTTATAATCTTTCAATTTTAGCTCGTTTTAGATCAAGAAGCTCTAAAGAAAACAGTTAGGTTAGATTGTTGAAATGTTGACTGCAGTTAATGGTTTTACTATCTAGAAGCTTTCTCCAGAAGAACAGCTTAATAATAAATTTTTACCTTAGGCTATCTAGCAACACGAAACCTGCTTATATTGCAACTAAGTTTGTAAAGAACATGCTCTCTCACAGTAAGTTTATCACAGGAACTTCAAATAACAGCGTGAAGTGGAGGCTGCCTGCATTCGACACATGCTGTTGGAACGGGACAAGTTGATATTCAGAAGATGCCGGCTGAAACCTAACACGCGACAAGTTATCAAATAAGGCTCACCAAAATAAAGTCATTTTGGAGAGAAAAAGTACCGGTAGCCCAAAATATGGCTGAAAATTGTTTCACGTAACCAGGCGCGTAGCCAGAAATTCGCAATGGGGGGGGCTGTTTTGGGGGTCTGGGGGCGGAGCCCCCAGCCGCCGGAGGCCAATGGGGGTCTGGGGGCAAAGCCCCCAGCCGCCGGAGGCACGGGGGTGTGGGGGCGGAGCCCCCAGTGATCAAAAATTTTGCATTTTTTTTGCAAAAATAACTTCATTTTACGGCTATTTTGATTAAAAAATAATGCTTTTAAAACGTGGCTTAGAAATTGACAGTGCAAACAAGATTAAACTGGTGGCATAAATGGGCTATTTGGGAGGTGGCTAATGATAAAATGTTAGTTCTCTTGTTTAGATGCTGGCAAATTATAAAATCAAATAGTTCAATAAAACTCACACGGAGTAATCTATTTCGTATACAGTTTATAGAGAAAAAAAATTGCGGGGGGGCTAATGAAAAGAGATTTGAGAGAAATGATTGGTAATTAACAAATACTGAATAGCCCCCCCCCCCTAGTTCTTAGTTTATAGTATATTTGTTGGTGACACCAATGTTCAGCATTTTTACTTTTACGATCAAATTTGATTGATTATTTCTAACCATTTTTCTAAGTTTTTATTTATTTGTTGGTTTTATTTTTGACAAATTAGCCCCCCCCCCTGAACATATGTTTCAAAAAATGTTTTAAATCACTATTTAGTCCACTTCAGTGCATAAAACAATCTCAAAAGTGTTAAAAAACTAGTGTTTTTCCCTTTCTGCATTTTGGTCGACATGTCAATGGGGGGGGGGGGGGGCTAGGCTATAGCCCCGCGCCCCCCCCTAGCTACGCTACTGGCTAAAAACGTGATATTTTCCTTATTCTGCATTTTGATCGGCAGTCTATTAGCCCCCCCCTAATCAAACGTTTCAAACTATGCTTTATAGCATTTTTTAGTCTAATCCAGTGCAAAAGACAGTCTTAGAAATGCTAAAAACGTGGTATTTTCTTTATTCTGCATTTTGGTCGGCAGTTCATTAGCCCCCCCTAAATAAACGTTTCAAAATAGTCTAATCCAGTGCAAAAGACAGTCTTAGAAGTGCTAAAAACGTGGTATTTTCCTTATTCTGCATTTTCGTCGGCAGTTCATTAGCCCCCCCCCCCAAATAAACGTTTTAAACTATGCTTTAAATCATTTTTTTAGTCTAATCCAGTGCAAAAGAGAGTCTTAGAAGTGCTAAAAACGTGGTATTTTCCTTATTCTGCATTTTGGTCGGCAGGCCAATGGGGGGGGCTATAGCCCCCCCCCGCCCCCCCCCCCCTGGCTACGCTACTGCACGTAACTAGGCCACACTTTTTTGGTTGACGAGAAGATTAGAAATTATTACCGCGGGAAGTTTTTTCAATAAAGTCAATTTTCTAGTAATAAGTTGGAATGAAAGGATTTTTTGCTAGAACTCTGGATAGAAAAAGTCGGTTTCGTATTCTTATTTTGATTGGTCAATTAAAAGTCAATTTTTTACCGCTATGTCGATATTCTTGTTATGGGCAGTAAAGTCAATTTTTTGTAATTATCACTGATTTTTCAGTTTATCACCCACAAGTAGCAACAGTCAAGCGCGTCGCCAGAAATCTGCAATTGATGGGAGATGTTTTGGGGTATCTGGGAGCGGAGCCCTCAACGTTTGGAGATTTTGCTAGAATAACGTAATTTTAAGCCTATTTTGATAAAATTGTTGTTTTTAAAACGTGGCATAGAAATCAGCTCTACCTGCAAAAACATGATTAAACTGGCTGCGTAAATACAAGGCAATATGGGCTGGGCTAACTTAACTAAAAAATTTCAGTCTTTTTATTGCATGCCAATAATATCATTAAATCCTATGATTTGAAAAAACTTTTTTAAGCTCCAAATCTACTATGTAACTTCTGAATTCGATAAAACTCACATGTAGTAACCTAATCCATGTACTCTTTATAAAGAAAGATAATTTGAGGCAAGGGCCTACTGGAACGAGATTTGAGAGAAGTGATTGGCTATTAACTAAATTAAAAACCAATCCATTATTTGTTTGATGAAGCTTACGTTAAGCATTTTGCATCAAGCGATCAAATTTGATTACTTATTTTTTGCCATTTTCAAACTTTACTGATTTGTGAGCTTTGTTTTAGACCAATATTAGCTCTCCCCCTAAACGAATGTCTTAAACGTGGCTTTAAACCACTTTGAAGTCCATATCACTTCAAAAGACTGTTCCAGAAGTCCAAAAACATATGGTATTTTCTCATGGCGCAGTTTGATCGACAGTCCAAAGAGGGTTGGGGGGGATATAGCCTGATAGTAATCTTGAAACTAGCAGAAACTCTATCTATCGATTACTATCTAATGCGGCAAAGCATTTGGTGGCTGCAAGTGTATACTGAAATCTCTGTATCTTAGCTTTTTCACAGAGGTGGGCGTTGCGCAAATGCACAATTTGCGTTGCGCACTATGCCTTTTTTTCAGCTCTTGCGCAATTTGCGTTGCACTTTATGCCTGTTTTTTCAGCGCTTGCGCAATTTGCGTTGCGCTCTATGCCTTTTTTTTCAGCGCTTGCGCAATTTGCGTTTGCGAATCGGTAAATCTAATATTTGTAGCGCTTCAATTGTGAATTTTTTTCCAAGATGCGCAATCACAAAATAACTTTTAAATGTTGAACTGCATGTTCCGGTCAAAAAATAAATAAATTTTGATTTTACAGATTTAAAGCATGATCACGAGATAGTTGATACATGCTGATTGCTTATTGAAAGATTTTTTTTCTTGTTTTATTTTCTTCTGCGTTATCTAGTTTTTTTCTTGTTTTGTTTTCTTCTGCGCTATCTACTTTTTAATCGCTAAACGTGCTATATTTAAAGTTTGAGCGATTGAATATACCAAGGAGGACTAGTGTGTGACAGAAATCAAGAGTGCCAAGTTGGGAGATCCCCCTCAATCGGTTCCTCCTAAATTTCGAACTTTTAAACCGTTAGTGCTAGTTGAATCAGATTTTTAAAATGGGTAGATATCAAAAATAAACTAAACGTAACAAAAATTGGGGGTACCACAATGGGGGTTTACCCCAAACGGACCCTTTAAAATTCAAACTTTTTAATCACTCACGCTGGACACATGAAATTTTCAGGGTGAGCTAATATGAAAAAACGTTTTCCCAAACGGGGCTCTCCAAAACTCTAACTTTTTAACCTTTTAAAATGGATACATAAAATGGTGGTCCACAAATTTTCAACTTTCCTATTTGAAGCAACCTTTGCATTCGTGCACCATCAGCTTCTTCGGGAAGGTGCTTCTCCAGTGCAGGCTTGACTGTGAGCGAATTAAGAATGCAACTATAAGTGGTGAACATTTAGTAGCACTCAATGTTATGCATTGCAATAAAGCGCTGCTTTAATAAACCTAATCGTTTAATAATTTTTTTCTGAATATCGGTGGTGGTTGACTCGTAGTTCACTTTTTCAACAAATTAAGTTAATTAAGCCATATTAGGATTGGGTTTTTGCTATTCGGAATAATTGTGAAATAGCCTACTATTCTGAAATGCCCATCCCTAGTGGTAGTACTTGTGCTTCAGATAAACTATATGCTGCATACGGCTGAAAGACATAGAGTAATAGTATTATATTAGGGATCGAAATTAACTTTTTTGACAACTCGCCCGAAAAAAAGGTACTCTAAGTTTTGAGGTAAACTTGGAAAAAAAACACTGAATTTGCAAAATACGCGTAGTTTTGTGAATCAAGTTTTTGTTGCGATCGTTTAGATAATGTGATGCAATCAGTAACTTTTTCCAATCATGCATCAGCAAAAATCGATTTTTTGATTGTAGATATTTCATATTTAACGATCATAATTATTAATTACCGTTGTGGTTTGTTGCAAACGTATTTTTATTAGCGAATATTTTGGAAAATACACCAGCTGGAAAGCTAAAAGATCTTCAAAATAATCATAACAAAAAAATTGCAAAAATCTTGACGTTATCTTCATGCAGCGTAGGGTAATACTTGTGGTATCTGAAACAGCTGTTAGCGTGGCAAGCGCCGGAAAACTTTTCTAGAAAAAAAAACGGAACATTTTGTGCCAAACAGTTGCTAAACGCGTCCAAGAATCGAAAAATCTGCGTGCGATTAAGACGTGTTAATTGCGATTAATAATGTGCGTACTATTAGACAATGCATTAATTGTGATAGTTACAAAGTGCTTACTAAAATAAAGCAAGAAACAGCTTTCTTTACGTACAAACTTTAGTTTATTGCAACAAAACCGGATAAATTGCGTTTTTAAATAATCTTGTTTGAAGTTGTCTAATACGCTGTATTTTGTTAACTTGCCGTCGGGGAAGTTAAGCTGAAAACCAACTTGCCGAAGCGATTTCAACTTGCCTCGAGCAGGCGGGTAGGCGTTAATTCTGAACCCTGTATGTAGTTTAAGCTACCTCACTTAATAAGTACGAAATACTTTTTGGTTTTTGTACTGTAATTAGTAGCCGAAAACTTGGCCTCTACAATAAGAAAAAGATTAGATGAAAGGGCCGGAAGAGCAAACGACAAAATCACCAAAGATTGCTTTTCTGCCTGCAATAGAGATGAGTGGTTGCAAAAATTCAAAAGATTCAACACTGCTATTTGTAATTTGACCGCCGTCGAAAAATTATTTGTTGTTGGTTCTGATAGTTTGCGATCGAAACGATCGTCTGTGACGAAAGAAAATTTTAAAAAATTTGTTTTGCTGCGTGAAAATAAAAAGTGTTTAAAAAAGTCAATTTTTCTCCATGAATAACGCATTATTTCTGAATGTGAGTGAGTGGAGCTTGTTTTGTTTTGGTGTTTATTTATTTTTATTGCTGTTTATTTTTATTATTTTTTTTGTTTTAGTGTTTAATTGCTTTTTTTCAACCATAAAACTAAATCGTTCTTCGGTCTTAGATATGTGTCTTTAGTTATAAAAGCTAAACGCAATGCAGTTGGTTTATTTCAGTACAGCTTAGCTGAAAATGGTACTATGTTTATACTTTCATATTTTTATACTTAACACCAAGGATAGCAGTACGGTACGCCTCAATTTTTCGAAGAGATACGGTACGCTTTTTTGTGATGGTACGGGAATGGTACGTTGGTACGGTACGCCTTTTTTGTAATGGTACGGGTACGGTACGTTGGTACGTGGTTTGAATTAAAAATCCCAGACTTTTCGCACATTGCGCCGGCTTTTTGTATGCAGAGGCAAAAGACAGCTAAAGCCGAGGTTAAATGTGTGAATTGAGATCGCTGATTTATAGGCAAGTGATTTCAAAGTCAGTTAAAGTTGCGATTAGTTAAAAGCAAGGATGGCAGTACGGTACGGTACGTAAGTACGATATGGTACGCCTCAATTTTTGCTAAGAAGTACGGTTCGGTGGCACGGTACGCCTTTTTTGTAATGATACGGGTACGGTACGTTGGTACGGTACGCTTCAAAAATTGAACTGAAGTACGGTACGCTGGTACGGTACGGTTGAAGGTGCGAGGTACGTAATACGCAAATTCTGAACGTACCGTACCGTACTGCCATCCTTGCTTAACACCATCGTCTGCAGCGCGCTTTTGAAACTTCGATTATGCAAAAATTTGTACTCAAAAATTTTTTTAAATAGCGAAATTTGTGTGCGCTTCTCAAGCAATCAATTCGTAGTTGCGCTGTACTATTTTCGATTTTTGTTGCAGAATTTGTGTTTGCGCTTTGAAACGTTTAGAATTTTTGTTTCGAAATTTGAAATTGCGCTTTAAGCTTTTAAGATTTTGATTGCGAAATTCGCATTTGTGCTTTAAGCTTAAAAATTTTAGTTGCGGAATTTGCACTTGCGCTTTCAGCTAAAAAAATTTTGGTTGCGGAATTTGCGCTTGCGCTTCGAGCTTAAAAATTTTTGGTTGCAGAATTTGCGCTTGCACCTTAGACTAGAAATATTTTGGTTGCGGAATTTGCGCTTGCGTTTTACGATGTTTTTTTTAAACGCCCAGCTCTGCTTTTTCACGTGACATGCGTTGTGTATATTATGCAATGAGCTATAACAGTCAGACTTCAATTCGAAGATGTAAATCACTAATTTTCGAAGGTCAAATTTGCAAAAATTAAAAAGCCGAATTCGCTGCTATAAGTTACCCTCCAAAAGCCGGTTTTTATAACGTGGGGATCGTGGAAGCTAGTTAAATACTGCTTTATATGCAAAAAGAAATTTTCCTGAAGTAAAAGCGATTGTAAAACGTTTTGAAAGGGCTGCTGGTGTTTTGGTAATTCAAGCAAAAGTTAGTTCAAACGCCTGGTTTAGCCAGTCAGCTTTTCAAAATCAAAGTACAACATCACAATCATGATTTTACATAATGCTCATCCACCTGGTGATTAGCTTGCAGTGTTACTGTTTATCGCATTAGGCTATTCAAAGACTTATTTCGCAATAGCGCACGGTAAAATTGCAAATTCGTTCTACAGGGTTGGCCAAAAAAAATTGTACCCTTAGGCAAAGTGCCATAACTTTTTTTTGCATGGAGATAACAATTTTAAATTTTACCATTTTTTTACAACGATATTTTGCGCAGCTGTTTACAATTTCACAATGAAATTCCAAGAAGTTATAAAATGACGTCCATTTAAACATTGAAGAAAAGTTTACGGTGCTTACTACCGCGAAAAGCTGTTAGCGTCGATGATACCCGAAATGGACAGACTTACTGGATATCAGCCGTATGTGTTTATACAAGATGGGGCTCGATCTCATACTGCAAATGAGACGGTTAGATTCTTGAATCAACAACGATACTTTACATTGTTGCAGCCAAACATGTGGCCTCCTAACAGTCCAGATCTTAATCCAGTCGATCACTGCGTTTGGAAGGCTCTGGAGCGAAATGTTTACCGCGGAATAAGATTTGAAAACACCATAGAATTGAAAGAAGCCATTCTTCAAGGGTGGGGTGCATTGCCCCAAGCGGTAATCAATAACGCCATCAATGGGTTTCGATCTCGTGTGCGGGTGGTGATTGCAGAAAACGGATAACACATCGAAAAATATTGAACGAATGAACAATTGCTTACTATTTGTGCCGTGTTAATTTTCATGCAATTGCAGTTTGTGATACTCACTATTTAAACACCTGTAATTTTGTTATTTTACGAAAATTTTTAATAAAATTTTACACAGTTACGCAATATATTGTCGTAAAGAAATGGTAAAACTTTTAAAATGTTATCTCATTCCAAAAAAAGTTATGGCACTTTGTCCAAGGGTGCAATTTTTTTTGGCCAACCCTGTATATAACGCCACCACCTCCTCCTTCAATAGACAAGATTGTAAGATGCAGCAATCAACAATGAAATTGTTATTGTTGCGCATATTCATCCTCCTGTCGCTGAACAGCATCAGATGCTAACTGTTAGACGATCCGCACACTTCTCATTGCATTGTCTACTTTGTACTTTAAAAGGAACCCGCACCAGCTTTGGAGTTTCCAGAGATCCAATGTTCCTGTGGATTTCTTGAATTCTTGTTCATTGAATCTTGCTGCTTTTTCGAAGCCACTAAGCAGAGATAATCATCATAAAGCGTCTTATCCAAGGACATAACAACGTGACCAGGGTTGGGGTTGAACTCAGATTATATGACCAGGGTCGCCGTAAAAACGAAGCCTTTACCCATTTGGCCACGTTGCCGACAATTTGCATTGGTTACACTTAAATCCATCAGTATTTATAGGACTGCCGCGCATTCATTCCTAGTATTTTGGTTTATGCCAGCCTAGCGGACGAGCTTTGGAGTTCTGCGAAATTCGAGTCCAGAGCAATGCAGTGAAAAAACTGTCTCTGATTTGCTTGTTGAGATGTTGGGTTCAAATTTGCCTATTCCCATGGTCAGTTGGTGGAAGGCTACTGGTTGTGCTGGATTGTATGTTATTGAGGAGCTAGATTTCTGCCACCCTTCTAATTGGTTCGATTATACCTTTGGGAATAATTTTGATCCCTTAAAATGGGCAAATCGCAATCAATTTTAAGAGTTTGTTTCTCTTTTCCACTTTTCGACAATGGTGTGTAAACGCGTCTCTTTTTGTTTTGTTTTTTTTTAATGCTTTTGTAAGAAGTTACAAAATAAGAAAAAAAATTATTTATTAACTGTTTATTTCTGTGATCTGTAGGTGCCATGATTTTCCTTGCTGTGGTCATTTTTACGGCATATACAGTTCCCGAAATAAACGACACAAACGCACGTCAAGACGTAACAGAAGCTAGTTTTAACCCTTGCAGTAAGGAGATCAGGCGGTTCTGCTCAAGAAACAAGCAACTCGATTTCGACTGGGAATTTCTTTCCATTCAACAACCAGAGAAACGATGATTTTAAAGACAGTGTTTTGGGTTATTCTTTCTATTTATCTTGGGTAACTTTGGCGTTTCAAATTTTGAATGTGATTTTAAACCTTAATATTTTCAGAAGACCTTCTAGCCCACGCGCAACAAATACGATTAACATGTCATAATGCTTATCATTGAACTATTACTTTCGACATAAACAGCGAAAATTTTGCATGTTGTAAATAGATTTAAAAAGACTCAAATAATCAAATCTTTGTTATATTCGCGTTACAGCTCAAAAATATACATAAATAGATGCGAAAATGCTGATAGAAAAGATATAGGGCGTATTTTTAGGCTCTAAATCGGTTGATTCTAAGTAACATTAAAGTTAAATGGTAGATAAAAGCCTGTAAAAACTGAAAAAGATTTTGATTTGTAAGAATTCGGATTTTGTTTACTTTTTTCGGAGACGTAAATTTGGCTTGCTGTCAAGTAACCCATGAGAACCATGTAATAAAAATGATGGTAGCTCTCTTCGGTAATCAAATTGACAAATTCGAGGTTTACTATTGACGGCGCTGAAATAGAACAGTTGCATCTCCTTCAGTTGTGACAAAATTAGCATATTTTTAAACTTTGTAATTTCATAAGTCTATTGTGAAAAATCTATGGTGATCTTTTTTTATTTCGAGTTGTCATTAGCGGCTTACCCCTATGGTAGCTTGGAGTTAAAACGCATAAGCAATTGATTTCATTGAATTACTTCGTAGAAATGTCATTTAAATTTCAAGCTAATGATTTAACTGACCTCAGTGCATAGGCGTAGCCAGGGGGGGGGCAGAGGGCCCGGGCCCCCCCCCCCCCCCCCAATCAAAATACCACTAACAACAAAAATTTATGACAACGTAGCCTGGCGATGTTTAGTTTTTTTTTGTTCAGATGTTTAGTTAGATGTTTAGTTTAGTTTTTTTTCAGTAATTACGCACATAACAGTAATTAACAATAATATTAATGACAACAAGTGAGTCCCGGGGCCCCCAACTAACAACCAGGGGGCCCTTACTAACAACTAGGGGGTTCTGAAATTCTTAACCGACAACCAAGGGGTCCGGGACCCCTAACTGAAAACCAGGGTCCCATAACTGACGACCAGGGGGCCCCAGTGCCCCTAACTAACAACCAACGGACCCTAACCAACAACCAGGGGGCCCCTTAACTGACAACCAGGGGGGCCCAGGCCCCTAACCGACAACCAGGGGGCCCCAGGGCTCCTAACCAACAACCAGGGGGTCCCAAAGTGCCTAACTGACGACCAGGGGGCCCCGGGGCCCCTAACTCACAACCAGGGAGCCCCATGGCCCTAACTAACAACCAGGGGGCCACTAACCAACAACCAGGGGGCCAGGAGCACCCTAACCGACAACGAAGGGCCCCGGGGCCCTCCTAATTGACGACCAGGGGGCCCCGAGGCCCCTGACCAACAACCAAGGGGTCCTGGAGTCCCTAACTGACGACCAGGGGGCCCCTAACTCACGACCAGGGAGCCCCAGGGCCCCTAATTAACAACCAGGGGGCCTGGGCTCCTAACCGACAAGCAAGGGGCTACGGGGCCTCTAACTGGCAACCAGGGAGCCCAAGGGCCCCTGACTGACGACCAAGGTTCCTGGGACCAGGGGCCCCTAATGCAAATTTTTAACAATTTATATGCAAAACCTGTGAGAAATCTAAGAGTTTTGACCTAAAAGTTGCCACCCCAGGCCCTCGTTTAACGTTATTGTAAACTTAATTATTTACTGCTAAAGTATTGCAGGAGGCAATGTTCGTTGCTTCCCCCTATAGACCAAATCACAAACAATTAAAATTTTACACCATAATGCAAGATTCTAAGCGTGTTTTGGGATTTAATTGCAAAAAGAGGATTGAACAACAAAATTTTTTCGATTGGCTTTGAAATGTTAAAAATCTAGTTCTTTGAAATGGCTCTGAACTCGTGCAAAATGCGATCCAATGGGATTTAAATAGTTTTTTTTTCCAAAAACTTACAAAGATCGCCCAGCGGCTTACAAAGATCGCCCAAAAATCTCTTTGCCCCCAGACCCCCATAGCCATCGGCGGCTGGGGGCTCTGCCCCCAGACCTCCGTCTCTGATACATTTGAGTACACTAGCTTACTCAACACGCCTTCCAAGTTAGGCTTTTACACTTTTCAACAATTAGTTTTCGCCCTCTCCCTTTACCAAAATCCTGGCAAAATGCCATCAGGCTACGGCTTCAGATCTTCCATTCTACGATATCTTTGCCCCACAAAAAATTACTTTTTCAAAAATTTCTGATGACGTCATTGCGTGTGATTTGTGGTTTGGGGCCCCCCAATCAAAAATCCTGGCTACGCATATGCCTCAGTGCAATATTGAACGAGCCATGATTTACATCTCTTTCGACTTAAACTATTGGTGCCAACTGTTAAATATTTTTCATAAATAATGCTTAAATTAAACGTTATCTTCCACCTGGTATTGCTGTGGCGTAGAATTTTATGTATGTTAGGTAGGGTATGGCCGAATTTAGGATGTGAACCTCAGCTAAAAACCGGGTAAAGTGAAAAATAGCAGGCATAATGGACAATGAGGTTTCAAAAAAGGCATTACTTTCTGGACCTGCTGAGTTATGAGCTGCTTAAATCGCTCCTGCTAACTTTCAACTAAGGCCAGGTTGTTTACAAAAATCTTAACTTTACAATCAAATTCTTTAAATATGCTCACTGAAGAAATAAACATTGATTTACTATAATGTCCAATGCATTGTGATGGTATTTTGACTTCCAACGTTTTGGCGGGAAAAAGCTATGACATTGCTGCAATCCATCAATGGTTTGGTGAGAGAATTAAAAAAATTTAATATTCATCAAACTGGGTCTATATCTAACATGGTAACTATTAGGAAGTAAGCTTTTTGATGACTACTGTTGGCTAAAACGGTGATGAGTGAATTTGAGTTTGTTTGGCAAATTTGCTTGGGTAATGAGTACTGAATAATGTAAGAAGTGGAAGACTGAAAAAGGACCGGTAGAAATTTACTGTAGAACAACAAATTTTCATACTCAAAATTGCGATAACAAATCAGTTTTTAAGTTTTGTGAAAGTTTTCAACTCTCAATATCTGATGTAGGCCTATATGCAGTTTTTAACTAACAGCAATAACAACAGTCAGCAGATCAGAAAGTGAGGAAAAAGATGAAATCATATATCTGTTTTTTGTCATATTGCAATTCGTTATCAAGTCACAAACTGCTATTACGTGTGCGCCGACAGAATTTGATTTTGCTGTATCTCAAGCTGTACCAGTATCCGATATCATGTATTTGTTATCTGTCTAATTGCATAGGTCTACTGCTAGTATTCAGTACTAGAACCATGTGGGGTGCTCCTAAAACATGCAGGATTACAAGGTTTGCAAGTACTGCAGCACAAAAGCCCAAAATCTAAACTAAGCCCATGCAGTCCAAGGCACTGTATGTTTTAGTAGTACCGTTATGTGTGGCTGTCGGATATCAATATTGCGTATCAGGTATTTCATATCTGTTGTATAGCAAAACGTACGTTTTGGCAATCACAAACCGCAATCGAACTGCACCGAAACTATCACTACTCAACTCTTGATTTTGCGCTGTATGTATTGTGCCGGTAGGCTGTCGCAAACCGCAATCGAACTGTATCAAAAGAACTATAACTACTTAACTCTTAATTTTGAACTGTACGTTTTCTCTGCTTCTCTTTAATTGTATGGTACGTTGATTTTTCAAAGTAGCCATAACTCCAAACCACACTGAGCCAAATATCACAGGTGGAGTTGAGGACACAAGGCTCGAGGCCGAGGACACAAAAAAAATCCGAGGCCAAGACCAAGGACAGCCCTTCCGAGGACAAAACGCTCTCATGGCCAAGGACCAAGGACACAGGCGCAAGTGTTCTCCCAAAAAAAAGGTCTTCAAAAACATTTTTCAAGTGTTCTTCGAAAAAAAAGTGTTCAAAACATTTTTTCAAACGATCTCCGAAAAAGGACAACTAAAGAGGTTTGCAAATTTTCCGCGAGATTTCAGGCGCTTTCCAACAAAATTTTAACGGTATAAAAAATAGTGCTGTCCTCGAGCTGATGACAGAACAATTTTTGAAAACTTGAGGCTTCGTGGTTATGGTCAAGGACTTTAAAATGTGTCCTCGAGGCCAAGGACGTCCTCGAGGGCTCCACCTCTGCCAAATAAAAATAAAGATCAATGCAATCTAAAATCACACTCAACTATACATGTGTTTGTATCAATACCATGTAAACCATAAAATGCAAGTTGCAATGTAATTGCCAAGCGGCTACAACTTGCACTATATTTGCTAGTTCATGTAAAAAGCTGTACTGCCCATAGGCTTCGCATTCTAATGTTCAATGCATCTACAATATTATTATATAGGCAGCGTTAAGTTTATCGACCACTTTCACTTCCTGTGCAGCTTATTCATTTGCTGTATTTTCTTGTCAGTTGTTGCTTTACTTTTGCTGATATGTTTTGTCTGTACTGTGTTTTTTCATCCAGTGATCCACTGTCCAAGATCATTCATTAGCATCATACCAATTTCAGTGATTGATCACACAAAACAAACTGCAGGGTAGACTGCAACAACCACTGGTAGCTTCTACTGTACCTAACTATATTACCAGACAGGCTTAGAGTAGGAGTTTCTGATATGAAACAAAATTTAATTACAAATATAGTAGGCTAAAAAAGTACCGGAACTAAAAAAGTACCGCGATACTTTTGTACTCGGTACTGCCTACCTCTGACTAATCAGTTATATATAATCTGTTGTTTTTAAGACGTCATATTTACTTTGAATTTGATTTTGGCATTTGACTAGCAGTTTCTTTTACTTTTGTGAGTAACCGGTAGATCAGCATCTCAGCTAGCAGTTTGAAGAGTAAACTTTAGATGTACCCATAAGTAGACAAGTTAATGTAAAACGTTAGCTTTGTTAACCTCTAGTCCGTTAGCAAACTTCATACATCGGTTAAAGTTGATTCGTTATTTTCAGCTTTAATTAACGAAAGTTGATGAAGCCCGTTAATTTGTTAACATTTTGGGTGTAATTTACATTTCTTTTTCTTCGCTCACTTCTAGAACACGCAATGCCACTGTTGAGCTGATTGTAAGAAAAAATTTATTGCTGTGAAGGTCTTTTTGTGTTTTGGAAGTTACATTTTACAGTCTAGTCTAATTTCAAGATAAACATAGGTCCGTATGCACTTACGAAGCTGCGATCGGAACGTCTTTGGAAATTGCGAACAGCGATATATAATTAATAGCCCTATGGGGCTGCAGGTTATTATTTGCCACTAAAAGAGCTCCTTTCTTCGTTTTTTCTTCTATAAAACTCGTGCTAAGACTCAACAAGTGTTACCAGAGCAAACCGGTTTGTACCGGTACTATGAATGAATGGCGCAAGAAATTAACGATGAAAACGTTAAAGTAAGTTAACGAAAATTAACGGAAGTTAATTTAGTCTGTTAACATATAAAAAATTTTTACGAATTAACAAGTTAATTAAAAAGTGTATCTGATAAGCTGTGTCTCGTTGTGTAGTAGAAGAATCGAAGGCAACTTGACCTTCTAACGGCACCGAGGAAATTGGTTCTTACTTCTCGACATGCCAGTCGACAGCAATGATTACTTCGCTGCAATCGATTTACATGTAGTTTATGTAGTAACGCACAAAAGTTATGAATAAATATCTCCAATCTATGTGATTGAGCATGAGCCTTAATGCAGTTCCAGCTAGATGTCCAAACAAGATATTTTTTATTTGATTACCTTCAAATTTCAGGTGATGCACGGAAACTGAAATTACAAACAAAAACCGATCATCGAAAAAAATTTTGTTTTTAAATGAAGCAAAACAAAATCTCGTCGAAGTGTAATAAAAAAAATGACTCGTTAAAATAATCTTGAATTCACTTTTTAAAAATGATTAGCAGAGGTGGAGTCGAGGACACAAGGCTCGAGGCCAAGGACACAAAAAAATCAGAGGCCAAGGCCAAGCACAGCCTTTCCGAGGACAGACACTCTCGAGGCCAAGGACACAAGCGCAAGTGCTCTGGTCTTCGAAAAAAATTTTCAGGAGATCTCAAAAAAAAAAAGGTCTTCACAAAAATTTTTCAGGCAATCTACACAAAAAAACGTTTTCCAAAATATTTTTCAAGCGCTACACAAAATTTTAACAATTCAAAACATAGTGCTGTCCTCGAGCCGAGGACAGGCCAATTTTCGAGGACTTGAGGCCTCGAGGCCAAGGGCTTGACCTTCGAGGCCAAGGCCAAGGACTTCAAAATGTGTCCTCGAGGCCAAGAACGTCCTCGAGGACTCCACCTCTGATGATTAGCTATGTAAACCTTAACAAAAACTTGTCAAAGTGTAAAGAAAAAAGGTCTCTCTCAGAAAATCTTGGATTCACTTCTGGATACTTGCATGGATTCAGTATTACCAATAATCATAAATTGTAATGTCATAATTTTGTGCATTCACCAGCAGTCTTCGATTGGTCTGCAAAAATTTTTCTTCTTCAAAACGATTTTCGGTATACGAGTAAAAATTTTGGAAGTAAGTATTTCACGAAAAATACCACCACGATAACACGACTAAATTAAAAAATTTTATTTAATAATTAAATAAATTTAAAAAATCCGATATTTGACAATTTACAGCATTTTACAAAAATGAATTGGACAATTTACTAGAATAAATAGAACAGAGCTGTTTTGTCCAAATTCAACTCCCGTCAGTTAGGATAGCTGGGATGGAGATTTAAATAAGCGCTAATGCATCCTTTACATAGCAGTGAAAGTTGTTGCAATCCACCAAACTTCAACCGAGCCCTAACCCCTAAACCTCTCCTTGGGAAAAGTGGGAATTTTTTGGCTCTTGTCAAAAAAGAGCATTCAATTTTGTGGATTTACTAATATCAGTATTTCGCTTTGTTAGACAAGATCTACTATGTTATTCTTTTTTAATGGAAACATGTCCCTGCCCGGGTTTCTACGTGGTATTTTCTTTTGAATAAACAAATAAATAAAAAACTTGCCGACCCTAGCTTTAAACCCACTTTGACCCCATGTTAGCATATGACGTCACATGTGGCTGTGAGGGGAAGAATTTGCATTTCCAGCGAGAGATTAAAGCAAGACCATTTAGAGGCCCAATATTATCTACTATTAAATTTGGTCATTCTTTTATAGGAAATTTTATTTATTGCTGGAAGGCTTATATCGGAAGGAAGCAAGTAATTATTGCTGAAGCTAAACAACCTCGAGGCATAAGCTGACACTTGGTATTTTAAATTTCGGTTTATTCCGTACTTAATTGTGAAAAAGTTTGCAAACGCTAGTTTCTCACTGCATTTCGCATTACAGGACTGTTATGCTTGGAACACTAAATTATTCGTGATATGACAATAATTATGCGTCATAATTGATGCTATTTTTACCGCGACAGACTGAAAATTAAGCATTTCTAGCGATGACCGCATCCAAAACTTTCCCAGCAGGAAATCGAAACTTCGAAAGACAGCGTTCGCTGTGAGTGCAAAGAGAATGAATTGCAACGTTTGGGCCGCAACTCTTACCTGAATGATAGTAATAGATACCAGAGGTGGAATCCTCGAGGACGTCCTTGGCCTCAAGTACGTCCTCAAGGACACATTTTGAAGTCCTTGGCCTCGAAGCCTCAAGTCCTCGAAAATTGCCCTGTCGTTGGCTTGAAAACAGCGGTATTTTTTGAATGGTTAAAATTTTGTAGATCGGCTGAAAAAAAATTTTTTTTGGACCGTTTTTTTGAAAATCACCGGAAATAAATTTTTTTGAAGACCTTTTTTTGTTTTTTTTTTTTGGAAATCACCTGAAAAAAAATTTGAAGACCTTTGTTTTGGAGAACACTTGCGTTTGTGTCCTTGGTCCTTGGCCTCGAGCATTTCTGTCCTTGGCCTCGAGAGCGTCTGTCCTCGGAAGGGCTGCCCTTGGCCTTGGCCTCGAATTTTTTTTGTGTCCTTGGCGTTGGCCTTGGCCTCGAGCCTTGTGTACTCGACTCCACCTCTGATTGATACCGATGATTCTAAAATTTCATAAACGTATTTAATTAAGCACTATTTGAAATAGCATTAACCGCGGAGATTCTATTAAAAACAGAAAAGCGTTATTTAGGGGAGTAAAATACTTAGACGTTTTGGTCCTAACCGATTTCATCATCAGTAATAAAACTCCAACAAGATAAAGGAAAGAAAATGAAACAAATAGGTCTCAACCAAACTTATAGCATAATGCTCGATGACAATCTGTGAAATCACATTTCACAATAGCATTGCAGAACGCATATCAGCTATTGGATTTTATCCTAATTTCAAATAGCGTGAGATTGAACTTTGACTAAGCCTTCGACATGAGAAGATCTCTGTTTTCAATCTGTAAACCTGCATCTTTGACATGGTATTTTGCGTGGTTTTACTGGAACAAAAGAGCCTTTGGTCCTATACAGGCGCGTAGCCAGGATTTGAAAAAGGGGGGGGGGGCTTTTTTGAAAGAGTGAGAAAACTGCAAACGACCTTGACCCGAATTTTTCATTGTTCTTGAATCAGAATCACACGGTTGATCCGAAAATTGAGACGGATTTTTGGGCCATGATCGGAAATTCAAACGCTTTTTCAGCCCAAAAACAGTTGATCTCAAAAAAAAAGTCTTCAACGAAATTGACTCGGATTTTTCGGCCAAAATCGGAACTTCAAACGCTTTTTGAGGCCTAATCACGGCATCCGCTTCACAACTTCGGCACCCAATTTCCTTTGGGAGCTGTTTTCATTTTTTTACCAAAAATCGGCCTCAAAGGCACCAAAAACGTGCGATTTTGCATACTTTACAGGCCAGTGGGGAAGGATCGAGCCCCCTCGCCCTTCCCCCTGGCTACGCTACTGGTCCTATAAGTAAAAGAGCCTATAAAATCAAGATCTATCACATTTATTAAGTCGGTAGCATTCTTATTCAAATATTCCGAAGTGAATAATTTACGTAAATGATTGAAACCCCTTGAAAATAAATTGTCGTTGTAGTTTTTATACATTATACAGTATCTTGACGATGCTGGAAGTTTAGTTAAAAATTAAAATCATTAAAATTAAGAAAAAACCCACTACAGTCTGTTTCCTCTTAATGGGTTTGCCAGGAGGGGTAGAAACGTATTGAAATAGAATGTACAGCATATAAAGTATTATTCCACACAGCATCTTGTATATAAAGAAAGTAACGACACCAACCATAATCGATTGGTCTCAATACTTTTATTTCAATATGCAATAATTTAGTATTTTATGTCGCAACAACATGCTCATTTTGACCCTTTTCTCAAAGCTCGGGCGATGGATATCGTCGGCAAATCGTCCACCTTGGCTAGATAACCGGTTGTGCTGGGCCAATTGCTTGCGTGGAAGTTTGCAACCAAAAGGTTCTTTTGATCACTATGGAATAAACTCGACTCGATCTTCAGGAAATAAGTCAAGTGGTACAGAAATCCTTGAATTAAGGTTTTTCATCGAGTTTTGTAAGCGAAGTCTTTTATGCAGTGTTGCTGTTCAGTAGGTTCGCACCGATTCCTGGGAATCGGTTCCTAATTTTGAAGATCCGGTTGTTGCTTAAAATTGCTTGCATAGATATCTTGTACTTTTGGCTCGACTGAACCGGTTCCTAAGTTTAGAGAACCGGATACAAAGCCGGTTCTAGCAAAATTTGAATGGCACCACTGCTTGTATTTACTTAAACGAACATTGCATCATCTGTTGGAGTTGCTTACCCGCGTAGTGACGTCAGTTTTCGAGACTTGATGCCAGTTAAAGATGGAAAAAACATTGACACGTGTAGACCTGATGCATCCACTGATGGCACGAAGAGCGTCATTAAAGAGTCTGTTAGCTTATTAGTATGGGAAAACTAAAGGGTACATACACAAACCATACTAAAACATGCACCTGAGAATCTCCGCAGAGCCCAGCAAGCCGTACCACTAGAACAGGTCAAGATATCAGTATGTTTTGCAGTTTCTCCGGAATAAGTTGGCGGAAGCTTAACGACCGATCGAGAGTGACTCCAAGGTACGTACTGCGCATAAATGTAGGGCCAAACGAATTGGGGCTATCCGACATGACGCTGTGCTCTCAGCTGGTATACTACTAAGCAAGACAATTTCTTAGGTGAAAATGGAGGAAACCGTTAATCAAAGTTTCAAATGCCATTTTTGATTATAACTGCTCATGCAAGTCTGATCATTAAAAATGGTGTCCTTAATCACCGAGATTTGCTTTCAGAACAAGCCAATGACCAAACAAGAAAGTTAATCAAGAAAATACCCTATCGTGTATCCTAAGTAGTGCGTTTGATTTTTTGATTTTGATCTTTGCGGCTAAACCTGTAGCTTTTTGCGCTCATCTATTTTGTTGAATACGTGAACTCCCGGCTCATTTTTCTGCTCACGATTTCCTCATTCGGTTATTTTTCTGCCTCGCGGTGATTTACTGATAGACAAATTTCTGCTTTTTCAAAATTGATATAGAATTTCCGGTTGTTCAAAAAATACCGGCTTTTGCTCATTTAAAAGAGACTTCTGCATTTTTGTGGTCATCAGTTTTCGAATTGGAGAAAACTAAGAAGCTAGAACATTTCAACAACACAAAAATCCTCGAAATAGGCGTATTTCGGGAGGAAGTAAAATATGGTACAAGTTGAAGCTTTTAAAAATGAAAACGATAGAACCATTAGAAACAACCTATTTTCTTTTATCATTGTATTTTCTTAACATTTGCTCAGAAAAATTCTGCTTATATTTGTCTTTTTATTTCTTATTTGATGCAAAAGTGACAAATACTTGCTACAATACTTTGCAATATATTATGATTATTAATTACTCACAAAAATGCTGTTGTAAATTTCAGATATTTATCGTAATATTTAGTGCTTGCATCAGTTTTTGATTGATCTGAGCAGACAAAATGTTTGAAAAATTGTCAAAAGTTACCACCCTTTTAGCCCTGCTCATTGCTGGCTCCGTTGTTGTCCTGTTGGTTGGATTCGCTGCTTATTTGTCGCCCGCCTGGATCCAGGTAAATGTTTGTTTTACGTTGCTCACTGATCAGAAAGCTTTGAAACTGAAACGTGTGATTTGAATGATGTTTGCCTTGTAAAAGCAGAGACTTTCTGATGAGTATATTCCAACCATTTCCACCGGCCAGTTAGTCGAATGGTAACGCCTCCACGTCTGTAATGGAAGATCTTGAATTCAAACCCAGGTGTGGTCGAATCGAACCAGCAGTGTTCCCAGCAACAGTTCTCAACCACTGCGACATGTTTTCAATAAGAGCTCACGTACTGACCGCAGACTCAATGTTACGGAGATGGGTCCGCCAACTCGTCACACTTTCGGGCAAAATCTAAGGAAAAAAAATGATTTAACTTTGGTTTATTGAGAATAGAATTTTTAAGAATAAAATCTTTTTCCTAGTAATTGCTCAGAGAGTCTGTAAAGTATTATCTCAAACTTCCTGCCGGCCTCCGTTTCTGATTTTGTGAGCTTTATTGTCAAACACATTATTGCAGCTTAATTTCCAAAATATCCGAAACGTGTAACACAATACTTCTATATTAATAAACACTTAATTGGGCTCTAAAACACTGAAGTGGCCTTCAAAAACAGATTACCAAGCTTTTAAATTGTTTAATCTGTTGGTAAGTGGGATGAAGGAGCTGAAGAATTTTTTTATCTCCGTAACTTGATTTTTTTAAATGGCTCTAAACACGTACAAAAGCTATTGAATAAAGCGTCATAGAAATCACTATTTTTTTCGATAATTCACAATATATTTCAGTGGCTGATGGATTTTAGAGGCTGGGAGCTTCATCTCTAACCCCGGCACATGACGTGAAATGCCAACGTTTACTCAAGGCAGTGAGTGTTGGGTTCATTGTTTTTAAACACAGAGACATAGTTTTTCATCCGACCCCTAGCTGTAAGATCCAGATTGTGCGGAGATTACAAAACTTAATTTTGCTTGATTTGTTTACTCATAGTTTATTTATGCTATTTAATTGTTTTTGATCTATTTTTAGTATTCGTTTCTGGGAATATCTGCAGGCATTGGAGTCGCGTTTTCATACCAATCCATCCCACCTCTGTTGTTTACATATGTAGCAAGTAAGTAACTAAGCATAAGTCTTAAATGAAAATATAAATCGTACAATTTGAGTGTATGCCTCGTATTAATGAACCAATGAAAAATACTGTGATTAGCCAAAAACAAAAATTAAAGCTCAATAGAATTTTAACCATTTTAAGAAGCGCTTTGGGTAAAATGAAAAATCATTTTCCACCTTATCTAATACTTAAAACCTAAACGTTTGAATTAATAAGATCAAATATGATTTATAATTGAGCCAGAACGTTTTTTTGCAATCGTTGTTGTGTTTTTGATCCAAAGTTAGAGTTTTGTGGCATCTTTTCAGCTTCAAATAATGATAATAATTTTTGATAAACTTACTGAGAATTTGGTGAAGCGGTAACCCGTTTGCATCTGCAGCAATAAGCCAGAGGTTTAATTCCGGTCTAATGGAACACCCCCAAAGTATCGTGTTGCCAGTGGTCCTTGCCAAAGCACTATAAGGCGAGTATTGGATTCGCAAACTCGTTACACGTTTCGGCATAATAGCCGATGTTAAGTAAAATGGAGATCGATTATTATTTTTCGAGGTTATGTTGCTGCTAGCTTATAGAACAAAATGTTGTCAAAGCTTTTTACGAATAGTTTTAAGTAATAGAGTAAAACAAAAACGAGGAGCATCCATCCGCACATTTCTCATAATTATGTTTGTTGAAGGGTCAAGGTCAAATTTGAGTTTGGAAATACGTAGGGTTAAATCTGGGACTAGTTTCAAAGTAAGGATTTGACTTTGGATTAGATTTAAGTAAGACTCAAAAAAACACTCACAGAAATTTCCGATGAAAAGTAAAAACTTTCGAGTTTTTTTTCAGCAAATTGATCATTTTGATTTTTTTTCTTTGCAGATGATTTTTCGGCACTTCCTGCAGAATTCAAGGTGGCTGAAATCCTCTTTCCAATTGGTTTGGTTTGCGTCGTCATTAGTTTGGTTCGAATTATCCAATCTCGACGACATTTGAAGTTGAATCCGTCGGGTTTACAATACGCTCTGAAGATTCAATATCAAAGCATTGGCCTTCACTTAGCAACATGTAAGTTATATTTTATATTTCTACGTATGTTTTGCTTTGCTTTTATCAGCAAAAATTATAACTTTTAGAAAAGAGAAGATTGGAAGTAGAAGCCAAATGTAATGAAAGCAATTAGCGCACAAAATACCATAAGCTTCCGCGTAGAAATCTTTTATTTCTTAATGTAGGCTTTGATTGCCGGGCAGGCCATATCGGTCAAATCGTCATCAGCGGCTCGCTTTGCGCCGCTGAAATATTTATTCATAAAAAGCTGCTGGGAGTAGCTCAGGCGCAATGAAACTGAAACGGGCCGTCCCAATTTGTTTCAAGCTTTGATATAACACAACGAGTAAATGGATTTTTTTGTTTTTAGTCGTGCTTCTGTTTGTAT